>OX637318.1:4802500-7202500 GCA_951799385.1 Hyppa rectilinea | reverse complement strand
CATGTAAAATACTGGTATTCAGCTGCATCCGGTTAGACTGGAGGCCGACCCCAACATAATTGAGAAAAGGATAGGCAGATGATGATGAAGTTTTGTAACGATTAGCTTCTGCAAGTATAGTATACAGGGTGAAATTGAATTTATGGGCAATATTTTAAGGGCTCATTGTACTCATAGTTATGAACAACTTTTGATACGGGTACAAATCTGAAATCACGAAAAAAAAATCTGCTCTTCCACAAATTATGCTCGCGTAACTCGTCAAAATTTAAGGAACATCATTTTTTTTTAAAGTTGTTCTTAATGTTCAGTATTCTAAAGTTAAAATTGTAAAGTAGGTGGAATCTTCACAGATAAGAACATTGTAACTATAGATTTTCAGTTAAGAGTGCTGGTAAAAATGTCTTACTACATTAAATACAAATGTTAGTTCTGTTGGACTTCCAAGAACTGATAATCGACAAAGGAAGGCCAGTGTCTGACTATAGTTTATGGGTGAAGGAAGCCGACATCCGTATGAACTGAGAAAACTAGGATTTGAAAGTCTGTACAAGGTGCTGCTATAGTTCATTTGCTTGCTTATTTTACGATAATTAACATGTTGTGTGATTAATATACCATTATCAACATAATAGCTGAATTTAATTTATAATGATATACCTACAAAACCGTTCTTCAAGCTATTTTCATAAGTTTTTAAAGTCATATCAAATAGTGTGCAGACTGTGTGGGCAGCAGCTGTGTGGACAGTGTGGGCCTACACTTAGGGAGCTCACAGAGGCAGAGCTCGTGTAGTGTGTTATGTTGTAGGGATTTCTATCCTACAAAAAGAAACACACAGGGCAGCAGCTATTAAATTATATTACTGTTCAAGAATACATACGTCTAGCAGCACGGCTTCTGACAGTCTCAAATACCTATCAAAATAGTCTAGCACTTTGAAAGGTCGAATGGTGACTATGTATATTCTAACCGACCAGCTAGTGTCCACAGAAGGTTTCAACCTAGGCTCTACAGTACTTTTGATGGCTCGCGTGGTTGTCTACATATAGGATGTGGATAGAGCAATCATTGTGCCGATAGTCGTGACGGCCAATGGCATAATAGCGGAGAGTCTCGATCAACACTTAAGGAGGCTCTCATTAGGCAGCTAGTCTGTTCTTCTTAGCGTGTCGATGGCAATCTAAATGGACTCGGCCCAGAATTTGCCATCACTAGCGTCCGCCTATCCCTGTACTTACGCTTCGCTGAGATCTGTCACCCGAAGCAAGGTAACGCAATGTTTGTTGTTCCTGGTGTAAGCATACTATCTACCAAATGCTCAAACGAGGCAGCTAGTTCAAAGGTTTGATCCAGAAAGTGGTAAAAGTGGTACTCCTGGACACGACGCTTGTAGTTAACGAGGTTCCTCTCTCAGGAGTGGTCAGGGCTCCTAAGGCGGTAGCTGAGACCATGGTCCCGATACCAGTGGGAATTTCTTTTTGTAATATTTAAAAATGTTTTTAAAACAATATTTATAAATCAAGGCAATAATAGTTATACGCTTTCTTGCTTTCCTGGTTTCTAAAAAAGGTATGGCGAAATAATTTATGATTATATATACGAGCGATTAAAGACAAAACTTATTAGCTGAAATCTCAATAAATATCAATTTCAGGCTCTAGTTTAACACACACAATCAAATAAAAATCCTAAATTAATCCCTAAATCGCTTTATACGCATCATTAACGTATTTTAAGGGTCTTCGGTCATTAAAACGGTTGGGTATGCATGTAAGGGTCGGTGCACACGATGCCGAATCATGAATACAATTACACGGGCCGACCGTTCGACTCGGATTAAATTCTCTCGACCGATGAATCTCAAATTCTCGACCTTCGGATGTATGGAGTCCAATTTAATGATAATAAACTGTTTCTATTGGTTTTGGATTGCTTGTTGTAGTAATGGGGTATCCTTGGTAATGATGGAAGGGTTAATAATGGCAATTAAGTGTCCTTGTCACTTTAAAGTAATTTTTTATTCATGAAATACTGGTTTTATAAATGTTTGGGCTATTGTCCATTTCCCTTCCTAACTAGTAACCTATTCTGTGTTCGTAATTTAGTTTCCGAACATGAAAACAAATATATTATGTTTTTAGAAAAACAACTTTACTAATATCACTAAAACACATACAGTTCGATTCGCGCTACAACTTCAAAAACAGTGGTAGGTATTAATAATTTTGAAATCAACCGAATTTACACCTGCATAGACTTGATATTTGTTTATGTGGAAATAATATAATGTGTATATTTGTTTCCAGAAATGATATTATTTCCACCGTTATACAAATATCAGGATTTAAGGAGGATATTATACACAATAATTTTGCTCAGTTCCCAGCGAAGCAAAGTGAGCTGTCATTCCACATAATGCTGGGGATTGACACTATTGACAGCTCATATTAAACTCACTTTATCTACGGTTTCACGGTGAGATTTTCAAAGAATAGCACTACTGGCCGTTCATCCCCTGCCACTACTTAGTCATATCTTTCCTAAACCTTCAGCTCACCTCCACATATTGCCCAAACATCTTCAACCCTAAGAATACGTGAGAGTATCGGTCTCGGCTAATATATTTCTGGCACGGTTCATTGACTGACAAGGGTAACTCTAACAAAAGGTGCTGTTCAATGAAACCTGTAGACATGTGTCTGTATTCTGTATTGAATTCTGGCTTTAGTGTTGCTTAGGTTAAAATTAGAACTATAGTAAACGGTTTGGGGTATAATATAACATGTCGTCTTGTTCCCCGAAGGGTATACCCATATTTCGGCAGTTATGTTTTAGTCTCATGTTCCATAGGCGAGCCTATTGCCATCAACCGGGCAGAAGTCCACAATCCAAAGTCATTTATTTAAACTAGGCTGAAATTCAGCACTTTTTGAAGGTCAAAGTCACATAAGACAGTCCACTCTTCACCATACCTCCGGGCTGCTACTGAGAAATTCCTGATGGAAAGACCTAATAACGACATGGGAATCGACACCAGGACTTCATGATCGGCAGTAGCGCTTACGACCACTAGACCAAGGATGCAATGATTTGGGGTATATGTAAATGTAAACACATGAGTATTTAATAAATGTTGTCTGTGAAAAATCATCCAGCAGCATGGATCTCGAAGATATTTATGTTCTGGGGACTGACAAATGGTTGAAATGGAAGGTTTTGGGCGACTTTCATAAATAATATTGACATTTAAAACGTGCTGATCCTCGACCTTATTCGAATGAATGGTTAAACGATTTTGGTTATATTTAATGTGCGTGCATACTTTTCCAAATACCCGTTAATTGCCTAATCACTTACATCAGTCTATTGTGTAAAAATCTCACTTTAAGCTCACGTAGGTTTTCACGGTGAAATTTATACAGCCTAAGTGAGCAGTTCTCCTTCTAACTTTATACAGCCTAAGTGAGCAGTTCTCCTTCTAACTTTATACAGCCTAAGTGAGCAGTTCTCCTTCTAACTTTATACAGCCTAAGTGAGCAGTTCTCCTTCTAACTTTATACAGCCTAAGTGAGCAGTTCTCCTTCTAACTTTATACAGCCTAAGTGAGCAGTTCTCCTTCTAACTTTAAAGACACAATTCCAGAAAATCAACCAACGAATAAGTATGATAAATTCAACTTACAGTTGAACCACAAATCAGAAAAAATAAATGACTGTAAAACGTTTATAACGATGGCAATCGGCTCCAAATGGTCGGTACTTTGCTGATGGAGGCCACATTAGCCAAGTTACGCTTATTTATGGTTACAGCCATTGCCAAGAGTTCCCTGCTGTAATGAATATTTGGCATGCTAGTTATTGGTGATTATTGCACAAGGAAAATTGTATTTAAAAAGTTTTCTTTGAATATTGTTAGTATCATCATTGATACTGTAGGTACCTACTTCACCTTTTGCTCGCCATTGCCAAGCACATGCCCTGTACGCCAACAACACAAATATGTGACAATGTGTACCTAATATAAGATATCTGTGTAAACACACACAAAAGTAATGATTTTACTGTTTATTTCGTGTCTTGTACACATTATCACATATTTGTGTTGTTGGCGTACAGGGCATGTGCTTGGCAATGGCGTGCAAAAGGTGAAGTACCTACAGTATCAATGATGATACTAACAATATTCAAAGAAAATTTTTTAAATACAATTTTCCTTGTGCAATAATCACCAATAACTAGCATGCCAAATATTCATTACAGCAGTGAACTCTTGGCAATGGCTGTGTGTTTATACAGATATCTTATATCTGTATAAACACACACAAAAGTAATGATTCTCTCGTGCGTATTTGATGACATGAATCAAATCAGGCACCATGAATATTGGGAAATTCATGATAATAAGAAGAAATATTTTGTAGCTTGGCGTGAAGGGCACACGCGTGCATTTATGCTTTGGCGTTCAAAAGGTCAAAACTCAATTCTGTAAAAATATCACCTTGAAAACTTAGGTGAAGTGTGCTGTCATTCCACTTGATGCTACAATTGACGTTTCACTTCACGCTCACTTCAATTAAGACTTCACGGTGATATTTTTAAATAATCGTGTTTTGTGTGTTGTTATCTGTGTTACAACAAATAACCTACACATGAGATAAAATCACGCGTTCTTTACCTGAAGGGTTTGGTAGAAGTGTATCCGTATTAGATGGTAGAAGTAAATTATTTATCTGTATAAGTCTATGTGCTTACCTACATTCCATAAAACAATTTCAAACTCTGAGATTGTTACTGAGAATTTCTTAACCTAGAAAGTCTGTAAGTTTTATATTTGTTAGAAACTTGGACTAACTTATTGACTCTTCCTGATAATCAAACCAAGATTGTATTCCTTGCGTTTGTTAGCAGCACATGTTAGGTACCTCCTGATTGTCAATGAATTTCTTTTAAAATGCCGCGTATTGCCGTTATTTATTGTATTTTATTTTATTTTATTTTTTGTTGTGCTTACTAACATAGTCTTAAGTTTTACTAACAATCTTGTTGAGTCCTGGTTACTTTTAATAAATAAATATTCTATTCTATTCTATTGGATGAATGTCTCTACCACTTTGGGCCTATCACTTCTTAGCTCCTGCTAAAAATAAGCAGAAAATGTCGAAAATAATTGATTCATATTTTCAGTACCTTTCTTCTTGTCTGTAACAAATAAGTGCAAGATGTTTTGAAAATGCGAAATTAAAATTAAAACTGAGATCATCTATTGACAGTTTCCTTTACTCAACTGTGACTAATGAGACACAATAACTTTTTCTATTGTTATTTGATATTTCAACAGTTGACCGGATATTTTTCTTTTACGAAGGCAGTTTGTGATCCCAAAGCAACTTCACCACAACTCATATTTAACAACTTCTTCACAAAAATAACTGCACAATCGCCCTAAAACAGTCGCCACAATCATTTTCTTGATAGCTAAGTCGACTGGCTAGCTTCCATTGCGCCATTGTTCTTCGCAAATCAAAAATGGCTGCTTTTGTACACCACCAATAGGGCAGCGCTGGAATTATTTTTATTTAGATGCATGTTTTTTGTTATTTTCTATGTGTTACTCCTCCAGTTGATTGCCTCGTTGGTCTAGTGGTCGCAAGCGATACTGCTAGCATGAGGTCCTGGGTTCGATTCCCAGGTCGAGCAAAGTGTTAATCCGAAATTTATCAGTAGCAGCCCGGCATCTGGACTTGTATTAATGGCAGTAGGCTGGCCCCCTATTACATGGGACTTAAACATCTCGCGAAATTTGGGTGTACTATACTTAGGTACCTACCTACACCTCTGGCCAATGATTCTACGAATAAGGCGTTATGTTATGTTCTTTCCACAGTAACTGGGTAACACGATACCCTTCTGTAAAACTGGTTGCCAGACTTTGTTTTGGTAATTTTGGAAGGTTTTTGGTCAAGGAATCTTTCTTAACTCAGTATAATAATAGATTAGGTACTGTATCAATAAATATGACATCATCACTGATTTCAATCTTGAACAATGCAAGAACCAATACCAAGTTTGTAGTTTTAATTGACAGCAAAACGATCTAAGAGAGAGTTACCTATATATTTCTTCCGGAACTGTATTCATAGAGGACCTCTGCGACTAAAGTCGTGTGCGACTGTGGGCAACCATTGTACTTTTGTTCTTCGAAAATCAAACATGGCGGCCATTGTTACTTACCCATGGTTAGGGTTGAAAAGTTTCACAAAGAGAAAATGATGTATTGTTTCATATTTTTGTAAGGTATCCCATTTTACAAAATAATTTTCTCTTTTACGTTAACTCGTGACTTATGTTACACGTGGCTTTCAGATCTTTTGTTTTTTTTTTACATTTCCAGGAAACAAACCTTGTCCTTTTTGCACTTCACTTCAATGGAACCCCTTTAATTATTCTCGCTATTAAAGCAATCCTATTCTAAAACTAAATAAAAAGAAAAAAAAAATAGTTGATTGTTGAAGTGTGCCTGCCAGCCCTAGCACCAGCGGTTCTTAAAGCGAAACTTTAGCATTTCGGGTATGCCTCTTTGTGTTTTTCGTACTCAACGCGAGCATAAAATTACTCAGTAATTAACGCGGAAGTGTGCATTCCGCGGATAACCGCCTAACAAAGTATGTGTACGTTTTTGTTCATGAATTTATTATTATGATATTCTTAGAGCGTTTTCAGTAAGTATGGTGTCTTTGAAGTTTTATTTTTCCATTGTCACACACATGACAACTATCATCCCAGTTTATTAAAACCAGGATTAGTTTGATATTGGTTATTTATTTAAACAACCACTTATGCAAACAGACAAGAAAAAAGGAACAGAAAATACATATACAGATGATGCTTATTTGTAAAGAAATCTCTTCCAGCATACCTGCGATAGGAAAGAAGATGAAAAGGCCATATAACACCTTTATCCGATACACAATTCTAATACTTCGATCGCAATATGTCGAACACCATGAATTTTTCAGAAGCCCGATATAATTTCCCCCAAATATAAAATTAGAACATACGTATAACCTTATTTACTGCATACCCGTGTGGGGTGGTGCGACAAAAACGAAGTTTCTTGAGCTAGAGCGAGCACAGAGATCTCTTATCAAGGTCATGTATACCAAACCGTACAGATTCCCAACCAATGAATTATACTCTCTTAGCGGCATTCTCACAGTCAGAAAATTATACATACTTCATGCTGTCTTAAAATTACACAAAGTCCTGCCCTATGATCCACACTCTCAGGAAAGAAGACGAAAATACCATGCTGCACCAGTAGAATTCGTAAAAACTAAGTACGCTAAAAGGCAATTTAATAAAAATTCCGCTTCCCTATATAATAAAATAAATAAAATAATCAACATCTATCCCATGTCTACTAAAGACTGCAAAAAGGCATTAGTACAATGGCTAAAACTAAAGACCTATGATGATATTGAGTTGTTGCTGCAAGCATCGTCAATATGAGTTGAAAAGATACACGCACGCATGCAGCCTCACTCACACACACACACACACACACACACCCACATACACCCACACACACACCCCCACCTACACACACACACACTCACACATGCTATTTTAGTTATTACTTTATTTTTGTTTATTTTTTCTTTAATTGTTTATTTTTCTTTTTGTTAAATTTTATTATGTTTTGGTACCTACACCACTTTTACCATTTTATAATTTGTTATTGAAGAGCGGGGCCTCCTAGCACAGGTATATCTTTACTTAAAAGGAGGTCCCTATGTAAGATTTACTGTAAAAGTTGTACATGTTACTGCAATAAACTTTTTGTATTTTTGTATTTTGTATTTGTATAAATTCCACAACCATTACGTGAACATAACCAAGTCACTCCTAATCAAATTACATCAAAACAATTCTTTCCACAGCATCTCAATCCAATTAGAGACGTTACCGCAACGTACAGTTATCCCAAGAAATTCGCTAGAGTGGTGCAATCTCAGCTGAGATCGTACTGAGCTCATTTACACTGGTGTACTAATTCAGTAAGGATAGGTACGCAATTTTTCGCCCGTTAGACCTCCTTCACCCCTCCCTTGCACCCTATTTACCCCCTCTAAGGCGCCCCAACGGACGTGATTTGGAAACAAATACGTACATTCGCAGAATACAACATTTGTTGGTGCTAACTTGCCCGTTGTTCCGTCTTGAATACTATGGACAACGTTATTTCCAATGGAATCTTGTTACATTATAATAAATGTGTTGGTTCACTCTTGTATTAGTAATGGAGGGGCGTTAGTATTGCACAAGTCATAGAAAAGGTTCACAAATGTTTCATCAAACCACAAACTTGTTTTTGTATAATGATGAAATAACAAATTAGGCCAATCGTTGCTAGTTAAGTAAAAAATTATAAATAAATTTTTGGTGAACTGACAGGTCACCCATAGAAAAAGATCGACTTTATAGAATTGGTTTTTGTCACCCGTTTTACATACTATAAAAATTAAAGTCGCTTTTCGTGTCTGTTTGCTTGATTGAGTTGTTCTTTTAAACTACGCAACGGATTTTGATGCGGTTTCCACCATCATTTAGAATTCATTCCGAAATTTACAAATAATAAAGAAAGGTGTTATTGGGTTTTGCAATCTGGAATTTTTCAGTAGGAGCCCAGGGTCAAGATTTGTGCATTTGTTGTTGGCGATCGGCTTGCCCTGGTGAAGTTTGGGTGTACTAGTAGTACATCGCTGCTCAACCCTTGGGGTAAAATAAGGCGTGATGTTTTGTCAAATCCAAAAACCGTGCGAAGAGGCTCTACATTACCTGGATGTGTTATAATACTTTAGTCCTGTTATTTTAGTTCTGCTCAAGAAATATTTAGCTCGTGGTGTTGTGGCATTTTGTTCAGTTGCTTACTTTGTTGCTTTGTACAGACGCCAGCACATCAAGCTATCCTTAACTGTCAAATTTTCTCAATTAAAAATGAACCTTATGTCTTTGCAAAACAGTTGAAATACTATCAAAGAAATTTGACAGATTGTGGTAACTTGATGTGCTGGCCTTACTAAAGTGCTGCGGCATAAGTCGGTGGAGTTGGTACGTTTTTTTCTTTTTTGGAACTTAAACAGGAACTTTAGCTTGGTTGCTTTATTATTTGAAGTTTATTTTTTAAATGAAATAAGTCTGCGATATAATTACTTGACTTTTTCTTGTAGAACTTTTTCGAAAGATGTAAAAGCTATTGCTAAGCTAGAAAAAGTGTAAATATAAGGCACTAAACTAGAAAGATTTTACTCAGAAGTATACTCACCTAGAAATCGATCACCAAGGTCGCCCTCTGCTGGATATATGCAAAACAGAACCTTCAAATCACTCTGGCCCAAACATAAAGCCTCCTACGTTATGGCCTCGCACTAGTTTATATCACATCCTCTCACACAAAATCAAGCACATCCCATTCTAGTAATCCAATTACTAAGCAAGTTACTCGACGTTTTCGCCATTTTCCTACCGAGACCCCATTTCATATCTGTATGGAGTAATTATTATTACTATGGCCATTGTTTCGGTAGTAACAGTAAACAAGGGACCAAGTGAAATATGCGTTTACTGCCCACCTTCCCAGATAATATCGAATTACATTGCTATATCAACTATATTCTCTGCGACATAAGGTTCCTAATCACTTGCGTTGTCGCACGTCTTTGATATCTCTTGGTGTATGTCACCCTAATTTGAACTCTAATTTGTAAGTGATAAGGTCGGCGGTGTGTGCGGCTGTCTGATTCAAGATATTAAGATCCCCTACTAAGATTTCGTGTCAAATCTTCATCTCGAAGACGTCTAGTACGAGAATAGATGACATATCCAATTTAGATGTCTGGCAGTAACTTATTCATGAAGATTAAAGATAATTATATAATAATTGGACAGCCTATATTTTCATGAGAACCTTTTACTTTGGCTTCATTAATATCGTCGTATTACTGATTTTTTAGAAACCATCTGAAAATGTGTATTTAATAAAGTTGTTAATTTTTTTTCTCAGTGTTAAGTTGTTTTATCAGCTAAGGCTTTGATTCTGAGATAACAATATTTTATAGTGTCACATAATATTAACATTCCCAGAAAGATTTAAAACTATGTACAAGTATAAGGTGTTAAATAAATTGTTACTTTTTATTTATTACAAATTTTATACACGATGCAGAAACGTGGACGTGTTATTTCAGTATTGCGTAAAAAAAGATTTATAATTTTAATCCAACCATGACGCTGCTCGAAAACTATCATTGAATTTGGAAAACCAATCAAACTATTTACAATACGCATACACAATTACCTGTACTATATTAACAAAAATAAACATTTATTTCAGAATCACTTTCATATTTGTTAGTAACAATGTGAACTTATAAACTAGTGTTAGAAACATTATGTTGTTGTAAGAGTTTCCAATGCACTATGCATCCAATTAGCACTGTTATTTACAACAGACGTTATTCGTCGAAAGAATCAGCTGTTCCATACATAATGCTAGCATAACTCGTCAAAATATAGTGCACAGTTGATTTTTTTTCGCGATTTTAGATTTGTTCCCATAGTGAAAGTTGTTCATAATGATGAGTACAATGACCTCTTCAAATAATGCCCATGAATACAATTTCACCCTGTATAACTAATTTATTCTATCTATATTGACTGAAAAGCTAATAAAACAACACCCTTAGTCTGATCAAAAATTTACACTCTCCTACCGTAGCAAATTGTGAGAACAAATAGTGAGGGTTCTGTACTCAAGATGTATAGTTAGGGGTCAGTAAAATAACGAACTGCCGAAACCCAATACTACGTTGAGGATTTATTAGTTCTAATTCAAAATACAGAGGCGGAACCCATTTGTCACGGGGCTCCTTATATCTTCGTCGTAATTGTATGGAGAGACTAGAAATATTTTGCTCGTTAAAACATGACTCTGTAGTGTATATCTATGTATATGTTGGGCTATATTGAATATATGAGCCGTGCAAGTATATTTCTTAAGGCGAATGCCTTGCCCGCAAAATTCAAATTAACTTGTTTTTTTTTTTATTAGGGTCATATTATTGTCAGGTTGTATATTGATCAAAATGTTTGCGACAGTTACAAAAGCTGTTTTTTTTTCGCTTTTTCAGATTTGTCCCCATAGTCAAAGTTGTTCATAACGACGACAAAGTCAAAGTTGTTCATAACCCCTTAAAATGATGCCCTTGAATTCAATTTCACCCTGTATATCTATCTGCTCGTGATTACCGAACAGAAGATTCGTTTATTTGACGTTTTGTGATTGGTCGATGGTTACCACCTGTTACGTTACATGGTTGCGACAGGTGATACGTAAATGACAAATGTTCGCATATATTTAGCTTAGTCAATGCATAACCAATGGCACTAAGAAGCTACTTGTTTAAAAACTGAATAAGTTAAACACGATCCATTTTTTTTTTTTCTTTCTGGATTAAAGGTTTCATTTAGGAATTATTCCCGTTAATGTAAAAGAAGCATGGACGATTAGAGCTTTCTGCATAGATGTGTATTTAAGCCACGTTAAATAAGTAGTTATAAAAAGGTATTGAGATACATACTTGATGCAAAAGAAGCCAAATAAAGTCTGTTTCACACTATACGAAAGAATTGCCTGGTGACTTACCATAAAAATAAAAATTTAACTGTCTTAATATTGTTGAGATGATGCAAGAGGCATTTCTTGCTTAATTTTATTATTTGCCGTAACCTGCATCATGCAAACGGGGCTTAAGGCAATCCAAATGGAACGCGGAATCTCTCAACAAATCTCTTAGATACATAAACAAAACAGGATCGCACATAACATCCACAAACATCCACAACATCCAAACATCCAAATTCGGCGAATGTTTAACGCGTGATAAACCAACAGCAAATTAAAGTTTGCACCAAGTTTACTGGAAGTGCCACAACTGTCTGCTACGTTTATATGCTGACAGGACAGGTAAAGCAACCGACATTAAGATTATATCAAAGAGCATTTGTGGAAACAAACATGTTTGCTACCCGGCCAATGATATGTAGAGAGGTGTGAGTGCTGGAAGTGGCTTGAGCGTGGTTCGAAAGATGTACAGTCAGTGAAAGAATTAAGTAACCAGTCAATAAATGAACGGCTACGTAGGGGAAAAACAATTAGATATTTTGCGTGATTCATATTTAACAAAAGTTGAACAGACAAACATTTTTCTATACTCCGAAGTTCAGAACATGCAAAATTTGATTTAAACAGAAAAATGGTGGGTAAAAATCTTTTTATCTATTACGATAACATTTTTTTGGCGGTTTAATAATAATTAATATTATCTGGAATGAAAATGTGTAATAGCCTAAATACAAACTCAAACTCAAAGTATATATACCAGTGAAATCAGTCACAGGCACTTTTGAATCGGCGAGGTTTCGGTCAGTTAGTTAAAATGTTGAAACTAGCTCATTGCAAAGCGTAGATCTCTATGGAGAAGAACGAGCAAGAAACTGCAAGAACAAATCTTTCAAATTAAGATATGACAACATCCTGTCAATATTGCTGCTTTTATTTGTAAAAACAATATAAAAAATCAAAATAAAAACGTTTATAAGCTAAATTGATAACAAAATCTAAGCTAAGTAAAGAGATGAGAAGTCACAACTGATGACGTCCGCTCTCGAGCATGACACGTTGATCAGCACCATCCAGCTCAACCATTTTGTAGGGTTTGATACGTAACATGGAAATAAAATCACTAAAAACTGCCGCAAACGTTTAAAGATATATTTTTTTCATGAAATAAATGGTATTTTCATTTTTAGTGTTCTGCCTATTATCGTATTATCGTCAACCAGTAACAACTATTTCATAAAATAAATACGATTAAATTTGATTCTAATAAATTCGGAAACTGTCGTCAGAAAAGTCTTGAGTATGAATGAATTGTGGTTGATGGCTATACGAGGGGAGGAAGACCAAAGAAACGATGAATGGACTGTGTGAAAGATGATATGGCTAGAAAGGGAGTGACTACGAAGATGACGACTCATAGAGAAGTATGGAAAAATAAGACATGTTACGCCGACCCCAAATAAATTCCAATAAGGACAAGATAATGATGATAAGCTCTGGCCACTTTCCGCATACGACTAACAAGGTTTTAAATCCGATATCTCCGTTTATCTTCTATAGCTTTTATATTTAAAATTCTTATACCTATCGTAAGAAATATCTAACAATGTTTTTCATTTGTTTCAGGTACGTTCTTCGTTTTTATAAACAATAATGGAGGACTTGTAAGTTGGGCTTTTAATGAACCTTAATGAGGCGCCAGTCAGAACTATGTATACAAAAGTTTTTAAAAACACAATATAATTTCTTTGGAAAGTAATTTAAATAAAAATAATACTCCATAATTATAAGCTTTGAGTAATTTGGTAAAACTGAAGTGGAGGTTGAAATCGTTTGAATTTCAGTAACGATGTAACTCTATTAGATTTTACTCATTGTAACAAATATAAAATCATGCTACGAGCGAGTCGTAGGCGTGCTACCAGAAGTGCTACGAATGCTACCAGAACGGATTGAACATTTTTGCATTCTTATTTTTTGTTTTCTTTTTTATATGCACAAGAAATAAACAAAAGATTGTTTATTTCCGTTTCTATGGAAAAACATTTTTTCTTTCTTTCTTTCAGTTAATAATGTGTTACACAACAAAAAACTAATAACTGATCACATTTATATTTAATTGACGTGGTTTGATTAATTTTCTTAGATTTCAGTAACCTAAAATATCCCTGATATCTCACAAAGGTTCACCCACAATACAAAACAGGCTTATAACCAAACTTAAACATGCTCAACTCGAAATCAAGATAAATAATCAACAAAGAGCATCCAATGGAGAAACCCAGCAAATTCTCACGACAAACACACCGGGGTGTCACACTCGAGTGTCTGACACTGTGATCACTCACACTTTAGTCTCAGACACAAATTAACGAGTGTCTGCAATTAGGGCCCGACACTCGAAAATGGCTCGAGCTTTAATATTTTAAGGACGTCATTTAATGAGATTTAATATTGTTGTTCGCACCCTAAACTTGATTTAAGCACGTTTCTCTAATTATTTGATCAATGTTGTCTGCAGCTTAATAATGTGTACCGTTGTGTGAGCATGTATTCGTATTTAAATGTCAGCGTTTCTGTTTGCTGAGTAAGCAAAACTTGGGGAATGCAAATATTGTAGTTGTTTGCGAGTAGTTTTATTAAACAGTGGCTTTTTACGTATTCAGGAGTTTGTATAACTATTTGGTACTTATGTTTCGGCGTGCGGCTCGTTATTAAACTAGCTTTTGCCAGCGGCTTTGCCCACATGAATGTCGTAAATTATCTCACGGGAACAGTCATTTTTTTGGAATAAAATACTGCCCATGTGCTATTTCAGACCATAATCGATCTCTGCAAATTTTTATCAAGATCTTCATATAAGATTATATATTATAAAAGATTTTTAAATATCAGGAAGCTTATTTATAAATCTTTGAACAATACACTAAGTACTCACATTTATCATTTAGATAAATCCAGATTACCATAGATTTCATATAAAATATACCGGATCTGAGTTTTTGTTTATTCGTTTATTTAATAAAATACAAAGTCAACGTTCCGTCTATTGTTTCAGTAATGTAAATAAAAACATAAATGAACGAGGGAAACAAAATGGCTGATTCGAATGTAATTTATCTGTTTTGTACGATATAATTTGCGCCTAGTTTCTGTGTGATGTATTCAAGTTATATTGTTGTATAGTGTTCTAACATGACTAACATGTGCGGCTGTTCGTTGGTAAGTTAAAATAATAGTTATATTATTCATTGAAACGTAAGCCTAAAAAACCTTTATAAATAACTACCCGGGATACAGGGCTTTTCCATCAGAAATTTGCCAGAAGCAGCCCAGAATCAGATTTGTAGCTCCCTATCACATGCAAGCTAGTTGACACTTCCCTTGACCCAAAGGCTGGCTTTTGCCTTTGGCTTAGAATTTCCGTATTTTAGTAAGTTATTAGTTTTATATAAGGTGTTACTAAATTAACTCTAAGAATTGCTTGGGAGCAAAAAAAATTTGAGCTGTTCCATACATTTTATTGAGTTATGTGTGCATAAATGTATGGAACATCATCATAAAAGTTGGAGGAAAATTCATCCCATAGTAAAAATTGTTCGTAACGATGAGTACTATGCTCCCAAGGAATTTTTGATTTTTAACACCTTTTATAATTGTACTTAATTTATTCTTTTAGTTTTAGATTATACCTGTTTGAAATAAATGCTAGCGTCCTAGTGAAACCTGGGTTTACTAGCCTTAGGAAAAAACAGGCGCAATGATATGTTTTCCTTGTTATTTTTAAGTCAACAAAGTAACAAGCAAAAGGTATAACACCATCAATTCAGTGTCCGAGTCGAGAGCGCCACTCCCACGCAGGCCAAATATTTGCAGGGCCCGCAGCTGTAGGTTCCACTATTTACGAATGCAACGTTCGTGTAAACAAACCCACTGTACGCTAGAAAATTGCGTGTGTTAGGAGCTTTTTTGTAAACCGTATCTGAATACAAAATAAACCCTTGAAAGTTTCCGTTTTTTAAAGGGATTTCAGCAACGAGATATGGAGCAGTGATAGCCTAGTGGTGTGACCGTCGGACTGCCAAGTCATAGGTCTCGAGTTCGAATCTAAGACACGCACCTCTGATTTTACGGATTCATGTGCGTATTGTATAATTATCACTTGCTTAAAAATCGGTGAAGGAAAACATCGTCGCTAAGTCAGAGGCCCATGGGCAGCATAAAAACTCAGATACCAGGTTTGTCACTAACCGCACGATAAGAAGAAGCAACGAGATCCCTCTGAGTACCACAAGTTCCATTATTTATGTTTTAATCTATTCAGTATTTTAGTTTTAAAACTCGCATTTGCGTGCGCAACATAATTCTCATTTAATACCCCCACAACTATAGCCATTATAATTTAATCGCGCCCGAAGAAGCTTACTTCGAACATGTTCAGAACAACAATCTTGTACTTTCAACTTGTTCAACCACAAACGATATTAAATAGAGACAAAGTACAGTCATCAAAAAATATCACCAGCCCAACAACACAACTTTATTTGGTACGAGATAGACGCGATCTTACTTCAACTTTTTTTTTTACTTTTTTCAAGCCGCAAGGAAATCGTTTAAGTTAACTCGTTTTCTCATGAAACTTGCCTTGTGGTGCGGATTACAGAGATAAAACTTAGTTCGGGTGCTTCTATTAAAATGGTTTCGAAAAGTATTTTAATAATTCGCTGACTGTACTTTATCTGTTTGGTGGAGTTTGATAGAGTCTTTAGGCGCGCTTGTACATTTTGATGTCGGAAAAAGATTATGTCGTTTGAGTAAGTTAATTGAATTGAGGGCATGTTTTGTAGTTTCTAACAAATAAACTTTATTTAAGCTATTAAGTCTGTTAGTCTAACTTTTTCATTTCCGTAATAAGCATTTATTATTGAGTAGATACTGTATAAATTAAACTGACTGGATACTTGCATTAATTTTTGTTACATAAATACATACATAATAATGTTGCAACTACCTGATATAACAACATACACATAACATCACACCTTGTTTCCCCGAATGGGTCAACAGAGGTATACATAAAGGGTGAAAGGGACATCGACACGAAGCTGGTTACCATGGAGTCAGTGCATGGTTCTAAACCTCGACACGCAGTAATAATTCGTCAGTTATTAAAAAAAAATCGTCTATTTCATAGTAAAGTGCAGTACCTAACCCGCTTTGTGTCGATGTCCCTCCCACCCTGTATATATAATAGTAATGAAATGTTACCAAAAGGAGATATGAGCACTCCGATAACCGTTCGTTTGTTTGATACGAGAGCCTTTTTATAAAATAGGTGGCTTACATTTTTACTGCGTAGGTTTTGAACATTTCTATGAAACAGCTGCTTTTCTTTTAAACCCAATATCTCTGCCAGACCTTGGCAGCAATCGAACGTAAGACCTCATTCTCAGTAGTACTTCCTTTTCATAATAAACCTCGATACAAACATCAAAATATTTCCAAATCAAACTCCACAACAAAGTAAAAGTTATAAATAAATTCAGAAAGTAATAAACACATAACAAAATTCATAAACATGCCGCGTTTCCAAACATATCGACACGCGATCCTAAAATGCTCATGATTTATATTCAGAGGCAATTTGCTCCGTCTTTTATGTGTGTTATCACACAGCTATGCTCAATTTCTGGATACATTGCATAGTGAAATGATAGCTGACGTAGACTTTATACACACTTACATAACTTCACGCTTTTTTGCCATAATCTTCTTCTTAGCGTGTCGATGGCAAAAATAATAATTAAATAAATATATTTATATTTTAAATTAGTTTGGCCCAAAATTCAGCAACGCGAATACCGCTCACTGACGCAGCTATTAGGTCCTCACGTGTGCATGTGACGGGGCATGCGGTGCAAGATGGGAGGTGAGCCATTGTCTTTGGGGAGACGCCGCATACACATCGGAGATCTGAGCCATCAATGAACCCTTATGGAGGTTTTTATTATTATGGAGGTTTTATTATGGAGGTTGTCCTTACTGCGACCTACTTGGGTACGAAGTCTGTTTAGGGTTTTCCAAGTAGGCCACGGTAGCTTGTGCCCAGATGGGAGGCTTTCCGATGGCTCAGCGAAGAAATCAGGCGGCTTAAGCAATTCCTGCCAGAGGTCGCATCTACCTGATAGGCCATAATAGTAGGCAGTAACTACGCTCCGAAATACGACATTGACAGCATTACGTCAACGCCAACAGTTAAATCAATTCCTTACACATAGCTTGAGTAATTTATGTCACAACATAGAGGATGCATATAAATAAAATCCCCTCCAACACATGATCCTTAAAGCTCGCGCGGAAATAATCGTTCGATATTCAAAACGAAGGGCTTCGCTTTTCGCGCAATTAACCGCCGAGTTTAGTCCCTCCGCTTCCGGTCGAGTACTTCCGGTTCGCCCCCTAGCTGATGACTTGCAGTATATTGATTAATGAAAAAATGTATTCTAGAATATTCGTTGAGAAATAGAAGTGGCCAATCATTAGAGTCAAATTTTAAAGATATAGATTTTGGCGGGAGACATAAGAGGTGGACTTCACTATGAAATATTGTAATGATTTCGCTTATATTTTGGAATTTATTATTTTAACTGCTACCTTTCCAAATGTAGGTAGCAGTCTATGATACTGATATTACCTTTTACTCTTGATAGCTGATCTTGCGTAAGTTCTACAGCCTAAAAGTCAATTTCTTCGCTATATTTCAATGCGCAGACAATCAGTATCAGAAAAGGATCACCAGTTGTTAGTTTCGAGCAAACAGCGCTAGATCGAATATACCCAAACAAAATACAGGTAACCAGGTGCAACCAGGCCAAAGAATTACACACTTCAACTCCCCACCACACAGTGCTAAATAAAAGGGAGAAAAGAAAAACTTTTAAATTTCTTGAAAAAATACCCAGGCGTTTCATGCGGAATTGTATTGTTTTCCAACACCCTGGATACCGGCACGAGTGCGGAAAACGATAATGAGGGAGCAGTTTTTCCGTCTACCCTCTCTCTCCTTGAAATGAGGTCGAATTACGAATTGTGTGCGTCCTCATAAAAAAAATTACGCCGACCACGATTGTGCCTGCCGCGGCAAATTAACGATACAGGTATTTTTGCACAATGAAATGTGTATTGTGAATTTTTTTGTATTGTGTTTAAGATTTTTGAGATTTAAGAATATCGGGTTGTGGAGTATTCATATTGATTTGAAGATTAAGTTCGACGGCACAAGGGAGAGTGAACAAGGGGACGACCATCATCTCTTAACGCAGTATATTTTCTTAATAGTTTATGCCTGCAGCTTAGCTCGCCTTAATTTAGAATTTGACTATCAATTCGGGTAACACAGACGCCAGCACATCAAACTATCCCTAACTGTCAAATATTCCCAATTGAACATAAACCTTTATTCATTTGCAATAAAGTTGAAAATCTATCAAAGAAATTTGAAGGATTGGTGTAGCTTGATGTGCTAGCCTGTATACTCTGCTTGTAATAATATAATTCGATCATGATTCGATAGGCACGTGGTGCCATCTATTATCATATAAGAACGTTATTGTAGTTTTCCTCGGGAATAGTAATTTTTTTGGAGACGAAAGGTACTCTATGTGAGTTTCTGACGGCGTATATACAAAGTTAAAAAATGATCGGCGCAAAACAAGTTACAAACAAACATACTTTCGCATTTATAATATTAGTTAGGGTTACTTCGCAGTGGGAAATAGTCATTGTCTCAGACGTATTGGATCAAGTCCAGCTATTTCGCACTGAACTATTGTTGTAAACCTTCTAAAATAACTTTTCTAAAAATGAAATAATATGAATAAATAAGTACGGCACACCTTTTTACTGTTCATAGTTTTCATCCTGTCAATTAAAAATAGATGTTTTAAATGATGAGTAAGTAGCACCTTTCCCTATTTATGATAACAGTGATGCTTCTTCATAATAGGAAGTAGAAATTATCATCCCACATTCAGTATTGATAAATCATAACATTGATGCTTCGCTACACGTAGCTAACAGTATTTTATGCTGCTTAATTTTTGTGCTTCATCAACCCCTCTTACGACTCCACACAACAGAGGTATTATAACGCCAAAACCTCCATCTCTTTCAAACACATATAAACCAGTTCATACCAAAAGGTAAAGCCTCCACATCGCTTCTGAATAAAATCCTTTGCAAATAATACGAGACCAAAATAATCACCTGAACACAGTTCAAAGTACCCTGATCCCAAGCGTTTTGTAGCATCCGATAGAAAAAGGGCTCCGTCGACAGACGCGCTTTATGTTCCTATAAAAAAATTATGACGGTCCCTGCAAACGCCAAATTGAATATGAAATCAGCGGACGAACTTTTAGTCGGAATTTAATGAAGTGAAGTGGGCACGTGTTCTGGAGTAGCAGTCATTTTGAGAGGCTTCTTTTTTAGTCTGAAAATGCGACTATTTGGAAAATGAGGAAAAATTCGGTGGTTAATGAAAACCACAACAACATAACATCACGTGTATTAACCCTCGATGGGTTCGACAGAACTCTACCTAAAGTATACCCGCATCTTGCAAGACATATTTGAGTCCTATGTAATAGGGGGCAGGGGCGCAGTGGTGGGTAAGCGGGATTGTCCGAAAGGGTTACCGCTACCCCGGAACACAAAGGGCTAAGGAAGGAACATGGATGGGTTTAAGTCAGTAAGAGTCTGAAACTCCCTTCCGCTCCACACAGAGCGGGAGAAGTAGTTGGATGATTTCCCAGCCTTAAAAAAAAAGGGGCGCAGTGGTGGCCTGGAGGTAACTGCCCCAACTTACCCAGTTGTACGTTGCGGGTTCGTACACAGACAGGCGCTTTACTTTGTGTCAATATTCCATCACCATTGCTCTCAAAACGGTGATGGAAAACATTGTGAGGAAAACGGCATGTCGTAGAACCAAAAATTCGAAGACATGTGACATCCACTAAACCCCACTGGGCCCGCGTGGTGGAATACGGCCCACTCCCTCTCGAGGAGAGGAGGCCAGTGTCCCAGCAGTGGGAACATTATAGGCTGATTGTAGTAATGGGAGGCGAGTCAAGGTCAAATGGTTAATAACATAATTACGCCTGGTTTCCCAGAAATGTTAGGCAGAGCTGCATCCATAGTACGTACACACCCACGTCGTGTTTGTATTAAAATTTATTTTGACTAATTACCCATGTTTGTAAAGCAATTAATGATTGGAAGAAGAAGAAGAAAGCAATTAATGGTTGGATTTGATTCTAATTTCTCTTGTTGCTTCACAAATCAAAACACAACATAAGCAGGATTGTCCGAAAGGGTTGACGCTCCGAAGGAACATGGATGGGTTTTAGTCGAGAAGTCATTGGATGATTTCCCAGCCTCAAAAAAAAAGTGCTAGTAAACAAAAAAGTGTTGATCCAAAAAACATTGTCCACCTTGCAGACCGCATTTAATTCAATTAACGAAACACACGAGGCGTTAAGTTAATTGAATTAAATACACTCCACCGCCATCACAAAACCCAAGTTTAATGAATCTTAATACCTATCTGTGAAGGATATATTTCAAGCTGTGGGAGCTTTTGGACTTAATGTACCGTCATAAGATGAACGGCACGATTATAACGCGAAGACGCGATCTTCGCGTAGATACTTCTTATTTACGATCGTTTAACCCTTCAAAAGTAATGTGAGTTTTTTTTTTCAAGTAAGAACTAAAATAGTAACAAAAATAAACTAACAACTGACAGTTGCCAATTACAAGCTAAAATGTTTTATTATTTTAAACGTATGATTTAAAAAAATATGTATTTTAAGTGGGTGGACAATATATTTAGTTGCTTATTAAAACGTTATGTACTACAAGGCTGACTAGATGCCTCAGGCATTTTCTACCAGTCAGCCTTAGAAATTTTGTGTCTTCTAGTCAATTTCTCTCTCTCACTTGAATTTGTATGTATATGTGTACCTATATATACCTATATATTATATCCATTACACTCACTATCTGTATTATAAGTTTATTACTAATTTATATATTTGTGTACCTATTTTATTCTTCTTTTCGTGTGGTTAGTGACTAATCTGGTGTCTAAGTTTTCTGCCGCCCATGGGCCTTTGATTTTGCTTCACATCCGGTTGAGAAATATCATCGTCGTCATCATCGATCGTTTTCCTTTACCAATTTTTAAGCAATTGATAATTAAGTCATTGACTGCCACGCAGCAGACACAATAGAAAAAACTATTGTTCACGGCTCACCGGTGACCGCTTTGGCGCTCAACGTGTAAAACAATACGCACATGAATCTGTAAAATCAAAGGTGCGTGCCTTTATTGATAACTAGCGTCTGCCCGCGGCTTCGCCCGCGTGGATGTCAGAAATTGTTACACTATGGGAGTTTTTAGTAAGAAATGAGGAGAAGGTAATTTTTCTGAAAATATAATATACCCTATGTTACCCGGGGATAGTGTAGCTTCCCAGCTGTGGAAGAATTTTTCAAATCGGTTCAGTAGTTTCGCAGCCTATTCATTGCAAACAAACAAACCATTAAAGCTTTCCTCTTTATAATATTAGTATAGATTCACTATGATATATATAAATAAACAATGCTCCTCTCCAGTGGTGCAATTGCCATCTATTCTCTTCAATTTTGGTTGACTGGTAGAGAATGCCTAAGGCTTTATATCCGCCTTTGTACCTTAGTTGCGAAAAGTTTAAATAAATAAATTCATTCTATCATTATAAATTATCTTTATCATCATCAGCCTACGAAAGTCCTGGATAACGAATCTCTCAAATAACACATCATTATCACCTATGATTCTGACTGACACAAAACCTAGAACTCATTGATTAACTAATACCATGTATGATTTGTTATATTAAAATTGGAATGCAAAGTCACACACACTTTAAGTACAGGATTCAAATTAAAATGATCGCTGAAATGTTTTCATCTTATTTATTCAGCTAATTAAGTCCCTCCAGTGTTTAGTTATGAAAAATAATTGCAAAATATTTCATTTACCTCTTAACTGTGTGCTTTTTATTCGTTTTCGGCGAAAGTAATATTTTACTTCAGTTTAGTGTTAATGTTTTATTTTTCAAACAACGAAATATTTTAAAAGAACAATACATATTTTGGTTTAACTAACTTGAAAAACAACCCTAACTCTCTGATTCATAAACAAGATAACAAAAATGATTTTATGGTCATATCCCACTTTAGTTTTACGGTTTTGGTCAGAATAACTATGTCAAACACATAAAAAATACCTAAAACCCTAAACACTATGTTGGTTCGTTTTACGCACAACATAATGTACATTCTACTCTTAACCTAGCCATCAAACAATTTCCAACGCATATTCATTCTGTGTACGAAGTCATTATGTCGACATGCATTAACATAGTACCCAGGGCATCATCGCAGGGTTAATTCTACTTCGAGGGAATCTGCTGAAATGTATGTAATAAAGCCAGCTTACGACCCAACACAGCGGCTGTATGAAGCACAATTCCAAAATAATATGAAATTATTATCATTTCGCCTCTAGTTCGCTACGCTTCTGTCTGGATTTCACGACACAGTAAACACGGTTACACAAACCATTTTCTATTCTATTTCTCGAGAACTTAGGTCGGTTTTCGATTAGTGTTACAAGAAGTGTTTGGATTATAAAAATATAACGACTAGTCCTTTTGATCAACGATTGGTACAATTTTATCCAACCGTGGTATTGGAGTGCTTTTGTTTATCACTTTAATTTTTTTTTTGGCAGTATCAAATAGTTCATGGAAATTGTATTTATCCTCTGGGATTCATACGTATGTTGCGTATATTTTATTTATTTGGGATCACCTAAAGAGCTACAATAGAAATCACAACAACGCAAAAGATTCTTTAACGTGTGCTTCTTCAATTATAGGAGACCATAGCATGCACATAATTGCTATTGACTTGCCATCAAGAAACGATATGTAATGGATCACTTACTTTTTCTTGTTACCCACAAACAACACTGCAAGAATATTTGCGCATCTACTTGTTTACTAGGTTTTAGACTAGACCAACCGGTCTTCATAAGTTCGTGTATTTATTATTAAGATTAAGTTGTATTTCTCCATATTTCTCATAATATTTGAATTGTATTCTTTTTGAAAAATAAATATCCTAACCCATACATTGCCACGACCACGTATGTGTGTTGAAGACACTGAGCTTAGAATAGCACAAAAAATTGTGGCAGTGTTTAACCGTATAATATAACTAGTAGTAAACAGCATAAAAATAGAGAAAATAAATGTTTAATTGAGGTAAACAAGAAAATCTTGAGGAATAAAATTCTTTCATCCAAGGAATTCTAAATATAGCTACGTAATATTCAAGTCTGAACTAATACCTCTCTTACCTTGACTGCAGCATCAGGTTCCCGCTAGATATTATTTCAAGTCCCATTTGTTTTTTTTTTTTATAAAAACGGCTTTTTAAAAATCCATTAAAATTCAAGAAGAGGCTGCCCAAAACGATGACAGAGGGAACAATGTTTATACATAAACTAGCTTCTGCCCGCGACTTCGTCCGCGGAAAATTTCTAGTTTTAACATTAAATATATCCTATGATACTCGGCAATACTGTAGGTTAGGTTCCCATTAGTGAGAGAATTTTTGGAATCGGATCAGAATTTCCAAAGATTACCGAGGTGATCTTTTCTGCTCAACTTAGTCGCCTTTTACGACACCCTTTTTTTTAAGGCTGGGAAATCATCCAATGACTGCTCCCGCTCTGGGTGGAGCGGAAGGGAGTGTCAGACTCTTACTGACTAAAACCCATCCATGTTCTTTCCGTAGCCCTTTATGTTCCGGGGTAGCGGTAACCCTTTCGGACAATCCCGCTTACCCGGCAGGCTTGGCCCTGAGGGGCCCCTTCATATGCTGACATCTCTTTGAGGCGCGCGTGGAACATATACGCGCCGTCCGGCACGGGTCTGGTGCTGATCGGACGGTGAGTCACCCATTAATCACCGCCTGCAGGCCCGCGCCTACGGTGGCCGGGAAACGTCACGTGGCTCCCGACGCCCGGAGCGTCTCCCGCGGCGGCTGGGACGGGAGGACCTTTCTCTCTCCCATCCCGCCACCTCCTTCGCGAGCGTGACTTTTTCGCAGAAGGAGGTGACTGCCTCCCACTCTCTCTCGCACCGGACCATGGCTTGCACCAGGGCCGGGCGCGAGAGGTCGCCGCCGTCGATCGGCTCTATGAGGACACGGCGGTGCTCCGCCCAAGCGGGGCAGGTTTGCACCGTATGCTCTACCGTGTCCTCTGGGCGATCCTCGCAGTGGTGACACCCGGGCGTTTCCTCCCGCCTGATGATGTGCAGGAACAGGTTTACGTTAAAAATATAAAATTTAAGTGAGGAACCTATTTAATTTAAAACTTCTCTAAAACGACAAAACGTCCGCACAAAGCACGTTTAG
Source organism: Hyppa rectilinea (assembly GCA_951799385.1). NCBI lineage: Eukaryota > Metazoa > Arthropoda > Insecta > Lepidoptera > Noctuidae > Hyppa > Hyppa rectilinea. The sequence goes on along the minus strand of OX637318.1, from coordinate 7,177,285 downwards.
GAATGATAGTTGAGCTCGGCGAATGTTTTAGCATTTTGCGTTTAGTAATTTTATATTATCTCGGAAAATATATGACCCATTGACATACTGTAGAGGGCAAATCTTATCTCTGTGATGTCCTTGTGATCATAAACTTATTTTATTTGATAAGAATTGATATTTTGTTGTTTAAATAATCATCCAAACAGAAGTAAGTCGAAAAAATACTTTTTTAAAACATAAAACGAAATATAAAAGTTAAAATACAAAAGATAGAAATGTGGTGTCGCGGACTTTTTTGTAGAAATAATTAAGGCGAACCGGGTTGCCATACATTGCTTTCAATTTTAAACAACTGTTTAGGCAGCGCATGCAAATAATTCTGTTTTCGGAGGTATTTCATTCCGACTTGCTAGACGAAAAATGCAATAGCTCGGCTAATATGTATGATATAAATATAATTTATAGCCTATAGCACTCAGGAATAATGTAGCTTTCTATCAGTGAAAAAATTATTGAAATTGGATCATTAGTTCCGGAGATTACCCCCTACATACAAACTTACAAACTTACAAACATACAAACTTACAAATTTTACCTCTTTATAATATTAGTATAGATAATCTGCATGGCCCATCAAAAAATCCATAAACAAAAAACACATCCTATTGAAGCGTACCTCCCGTTAATTTGCTTTTATAGCCATAAATATTGTTAAAACCTCATTAATCTTTTAATATACAAGCGAGCCATCGGCGTGGCTACCTAACTAAGTTACTACGCCAATCTGGACACGAGTGTTCGTCAAAATACGCTTATTAAACATACACGGGTCACGGGTTGAAAAAGAATTGAAAGTATGCTTTAGATACGGGGAAAATAATACTGGTATAACAAGTGATAAAAACTAACAAATATCATCACTAAATCAAACTGAAAAATTGGTTTTATGTCCTAGGAGATTGAAATAGCTGAAGGTAGAGCAACTGTGACTTAAGCGAACGGCACCTTCCTAAGATTTTGGTAAGACTGGTTGTCAGTCTTTGAAGACACTTTGAAATGACAGCCGGACGGGACCTACGGCTTAACGTGTTCTCCGAGGCAAGCAGGTGTCTCGATGCGTATTGGATGATCAGCCATCCACGGACCGCCTTCGGCGAGTGTAGCTTTCCTTCGATTGACTGTTGTAGCTGTTATTATTTAGCTACAATCCCCTGAATATTATACTCATTTCATGAAGTCATTTCAATTTTATACTGCACCTGGCTACAAAAATCTCTGCCTTTTGATTTTCCAGTAATGGTGATAAAAAAAGACTGGTTTTCAAAGATTCAGTTCAGTTGTGGACTGAAAAGGCAACTTTGATAGATATAAAAAGGCTATCGGGCAGTCGACGTCGCGGCGCGTAGCCGTCTGCACAAGAGCGCGTCATCGCAACACTCATACTTTTGTTGCCTGCCACTTGACCCACATCCTCTCTACATGTCTCCTGTAACAGGAAACTCACCCCTCCCCACACTACACCAACCAAACTCCACACAAATGTGGACCTTATTGAACAAGAAACAGGATAAAAAATCTCTCAACACACCACCAACTCAAAGGCGACTCCCCACGCAATTTAACACTTTGTTTTTCCTTCAAACATGGCAGAATATTCAATGTCGGCGGAAAATGAGTTGGATGTTGCTATTTAGCGATTTGCCACTCAACAGCTCAAGTAATAAGTTTCATATTCAAACGGCAAGGAGGTGCGTTCTAATGAATTTTTTATCCAGTTTCGGCCTCCACTAGCAGCAATAATACATGTAATCCGAACCTTACTGGCATCGCGATCTGTATATTCACAAACGAAATATTTAAAAAATTCATAAAAGGGTTATGGCCACACCTATTTTTTATTTGAGAAATAAGGTGAAATAGAAAACTCGTAACAGATATTGTTTTGAAATATAATACCTACATGTTTATATGATGATACTAACATAAAATGAGATTCGTTATTACTTGTTGCTTTAGAAAGAGAAGATTAGGTAGCATAACATAAGATAACATTATGCCTGTATTTACATAAGGGTTAGGCGCAGGTATACCTTCTGTATGAAATGAACATTTTTTTTTTTTTTTAAAGTTGTTTATTGGTACATACACCCACATTCCGCGAGTTATTTTTAAGATCCATGTAATTAGGGTAGAGTCTATTGCCATCAAACAGCCACACGGCCACGATGGAAAAAACCCAATAACTCGTGACCTCGGAATCGAACCCTAACCTCTCGTTCAACTTTAAAGCTTGCGACTAGACCAAAGGTAGAAATTAGCTAACATAAATAAATAATCAATTCATTTTTCCAAAACAGGCACGTAACTTACTTAAATTTAAACCATTTCCCTAAATAAATTATATTATTTCTAACGTGATTTGCCTTCCAAAGCAAATCTTTAAAGGGTACATAAAAATCGTTTTCTACCTGTTTCCGTCCCTATTCTTTTTATTCGTAATCAAAACTTTACGGCAATTTTATACGTATCGAAAAGGGTCCATATCAAATAAAATCGGGTCCAAAGGCTGGCAACTTCTGTGCGAATTTGTTGTGCGTTGAATCAGTTAATGTTGCCAAGTTTTAATTGGTTTAATAATTCGCGTTTTCTGATCTCTGTATAGGTATAAAGTTTTAACTTTTTCAATTACCGTTAGTGAAGTTGCCTATGATTGACGCTAACTCCAGCTTAGCCGATGTTTCTATTAATTAACGTTTATCATTTCGATTTTAATTTGAATGTTTGTATTCAGTGTTTCTATGAATGACGGATTCAAAGTTGTTGGGGGGTGTCAATTAAAATAATTGACGTGTTTGGCTTTAAAAAAGATTTGCTGGAAAAATTTAAATCCAGTAAATCAAAAGGATATTTACTAAGATCCCTTTACAAACACCTCGTCTTTACTATATGAAATAAACAGACATTGAAAAACTATTCACAAAAACATGTAAACAACACAAATCCTCAGTGAAATACAGGAAAAAACATACAAAGTAAAAATAGTCGCTCCCCGACGTTGGCACTAAGGCGAATAATCCCCTTCTTATACCCAATTTATATGAAAAACGACATCGAAAGAAACAAAGGTTGCTCTGACCGAAGAAATTCAACCATCGGCTACAAACTGCTTGATATAATAGACTTGTGTTATGTGTTTTTTATTTGATTTTATGTGTGTGTGTTTGTGTGTTCAGTGACTTATGGAGTTATGCCATTTTTGTTTGTATGTTTGTGTATCTTTGAAGTACAACGTTAGTCACTCCGACATAAACCAAGACTACACGTTCCAACTTCTGGGCTAAAAATACATTCTACAAGTTAGTACCTATTGTAATGTCTATAAACTGTACAAAAAACAACGAGAATTAATAAAAAAAGAAGACTAAATGAACATATCCATAAAACATTGAAACAATTTTTAATTATAAATACTATTGTAGTATAAATGAATATTTAAACGACAGAATACAATATGTGCTGACATATCTAAAAAGTATTAGGTAGTTTCAGAAAAATAATAAAATTAAATACTAAATATTATATTTAGTTCAGAAGACATACGAGACTCCTCTAAGCCTCGAAAAGCACGTGCCGTTGGTGCTGGCTATAAGTCGTGGATCTTTGACAGTCATTATGGGTCGTCAGAAGTCCGAAAGTCTGACAAGCAGAATAAAGCGTAATACCCCGTTACTGGGTTGTCTCTCCATGGAAAATATTGCAATTCAGCTGCATGCGGTAAGAATGGAAGACGATACCAAGATAGTTGAGAAAAGTCTTGGTAGGCAGTTTGACATCCTACCGTATACCTGGAAAATCTACTAAAATTACATCTCTGACATTCCTATGGAATTCTTTGAGGTATACTCTAGAAAACCCCTGAAATACTTTCCTGAATAACACGAAAAACCCATATCCCGCATATTCCTAACTAAAACCGATAAAATAACCTCCCTATTATTCCAGTTTGGTCACTACTCGTTAGGCAACACACATGTTAGAGATTTATCAAGCAAGTTTGCTAGTGTGGCCCTTTGTTGGTCTAAATTAAACCGTAATTAGTCAGGGCTGGCGCGCTGGTGATTTATACCGGTTTTTACGGAAAACCGGCAAACTAATGTTATCATCCACGCAACGGACCTTGTAATAACTGCGGCCAACGTTGGCCGAATGTTTGCTGTGATTTGTTGGCTGTTACTTTTTCGTGTGCGTTTGATTTAGGTGCTGTGTTGTTGTTTGTTTTTGTTGGCAATTCAGAAGAATGGCTTGCCAATACCATTGATTTTGGGAAATAACTCAGTCAGATTTTCCAAACAGTCTAAGTTCTAAAATAGGGGTATTTGTTAGTTGGTTTGTTTTATTTCCTTCCTCTTTAATTGCTAACCGAACTTAATACACATCATGTTAAATTCAACCACACCTTTACCCCCATTGTCAATAAAAAACCGAAACAAATATAATACATTAGGGTTGCCCCTAACGTAATTTGACTAAACGTGAACAGGCTATTACCCCCAGTGACCGATCGGAGCCGACAGCTTTCAATATGAACCGTTCATATTGAACGATTCATTCGCGAAATTAAACTGTCAGCTGACTGGTGTGTTGTTTGTTTGTTATTAACTAATGCACACAAGGGAATTGTTTGACCTTTTATAGAACATTGATTTGAACCGAAGGGTGTGATGGTTCGGAAATGTTTTATCGCATATGCGGAGTGATAAAACTGACTGTGTTTTTTTAAGTATTAAGTACAAAGTAATAGAAAATATTAATTAGAAATGCTTATCTAAAGATAAATTAAAATGGTTTTGGGCAAAAAAAGGTTATTTGTATGATGTTCAGATTTTGGAATTTACATTTTAATTTAAAATACAAAAGAATAAGTCAAAAGCAATAAAAATATAGAAACAATTTCAGCGTTGTATTTTTGCTGAGTTAACATGACTGATTCACAAAGAAACAGTTCATTCGATCGTTATAATGTAATCGTAGACGCGGCGTAGCGCATCTCGTAGACGCTCGTAGCACGGCGTAGACATTTCGTAGAACCCGTCGTAGCTACCATGTTGATCGTATTTTATTTATTCACAAGAGCTACTTTTAGCTTTTGCACTAGTTGAAACTTCACTTTGTTTGTAACTCTTTTCTTAATATAGTTATGTTTATCTTTCTATAAGAATTTTATTGAAAACGAACATTCTGTAACTCGTAGCTTTTGCTAAGAATTCATCAAGCAAGGGGCAAGGAAACTGCTGCCTAATGATTTTTTTAGGATGACAACACGGTCAGTTAAAGGCGAACTTTAAATAAATTAAAATCAATCGTCCATTATTTAGTGTTTGAAAATCAGTTTCCATAAAAGCTCGCTCCACTATATTTCACAAATCCCTTCTCAAATTCCAAACTAGCAACACAAACTAATTAACTCGCAAACGAACACTAATTAATCTACATTTGCAATTTCTATACAATGTCTACGTACATAAATCAGACAGAACCGAAAGGTTCTAAGTGAAAATTAAAATTTCCTCCATTAATACTGTTCAGGTCATTAGGGGCACGTGAGCGGACTAGTATACAGGGTGTTTATTAAGCGATACAATCTCCGGTGCGCTATGAATATTCAGCAAGCGTAACGCCCTGCCCTAGTGTGTGTACTTTTTTAAATATGGAACGTTTTGTGTATGTGTTGTTTACTTTTTTTAATTGTAGAATATTCTGGAGAGTTTAAGTGTGTTTGTTTTCGTTTAATTGGATCACCCTGTAAACTGGCTGGGTAATGTGATTGGTTAGTTATTTTGACAACGGTTATAGGGTGAGGTAAAAGATTTTCTAGTGTACAAAATAATAACAATATATTTTTGCAGCCTTTTTTTGCAATTGAGTAGTATAACGATGTTTACTTAATACATCCATACATACAATAAACAGCATCCATGAAAACAAAGAAACGCGGACAATTTTTCTGTCGCTAAACATTAGCTTCACTATGACACGTTGCAGGCCCCACTCTGCTAATGAAACCTAGTTTATTGTTCTTATCAAAACTTCTAAGATCTGGAAATTCGTTTGCAGCAATAAATAGACAAACCGACAATAAAACTACAATAATATCTCTTCATTAAAATTCCATTTAATATTATTTTAATACTCCTTTACTTGACAATAAAACTAACGTAATAAACATCATCTACTCAGCCTATACCCAACGATATTGGGGTCAGCTTCCAGTCTAACCGGATGCAGCTAACCCATACGCTGCCACGAACACGTATGTGTGTTGAAGGCACTGAGCTTAAAATATCACAAAAAATTGTGGCAGTGTTTGTGCTGAATACTGGTATTTTACACAAACTAGAACCTCCAGAAAAGGTCAGATAGGCAGTCGCTCCATTCCAACTTCCTAGGTAACGAGATCTCTCTATTTCTCGTTACGGTACAAGTAAGAAAACAGCCAGTCAAAACAATTTCCAGGACAAGTTAGCTCCACTATGACAGTGTGCAGAGCCACTTCACTAATAGGTACTATTCATTGCAGCTCCTATGACAAAACGCAGACGTTTGCAAGAAACATACGACTTTGTTAATTACTTTAGTTGCTTGTATTGTGCAGAAACAACGATGGTATGGATAGTTTGAGCAGTATTTATAGGTCGTGAGTTCGAACCCAGATAGGCAACTTTGTATATTTAATTTCATTACCACTGCTCTCAAAATGGTGCAGGAAAACGTGTTAACCCTCGAAAGGTTAGGCAGAGCTCTACCCAAAGTATACCCATATTTTGCCCGACATATTTGAGTCCCATGTAATGGGTGGCAGGGGAGCAGTGGTGGCCCAGGAAGCCCAGAGACTGCCCCGACTTACCGAGTTGTACGTTTCGGATTCGAACCCAGTCAGGCGTTTTACTATTAATATTCCATAACCATTACTCTCAAAACAGTGACGGAAGGAAGTCCTAGAATAAAATAATCGAAGACATGTAATATCTCCCAACCGGCACTGGGCCCCCGTGGTGGACGACTCCCTCTCAGAGAGACGAGGCCTATGTCCCAGCAGTGGGAACATTTGTTGCCTGTTTGATTTTAGTGGCATCTGGTTTGAAGAAGCTGACATTAATCGGATTATGTTTAGTTTCTCTCAGCGATACTCAGTCATACTCACACACTATGTGTATTATTATGAAAGAAGTGACGTAGTTTATTTACCTCTCCGTGAATAAGCTCGTCAGAGTTACCGAGGATCTGTATGGCGTGTATATAGAGGCCTAAGTCCAGCAGTGGACTGGTATAGGCTGATGCTGATGATGAAGAAGCTTGTCTGAGGCGCGCCTCTATGCCCCCAAGTAACGTTTTGTTTCGGTTTGAATAGATGCCAATGTTATTATAGTTCTATGAGTTTCATCCTTATCCCTGGAATGGCAACGCACTTGCATTTCTTGCGGTAATATTGTCTGTGGAAACTTGTAAATGGCCTTTAGTTTTATATTTTTTTAAAACAATGTATAAGTTTACCGAGTAAACTAAAATAAAATAAATTCGACCCTTTTTTTTTTAAGGCTGGGAAATCATCCAATGACTGCTCCCGCTCTGGGTGGAGCGGAAGGGAGTGTCAGACTCTTACTGACTAAAACCCATCCATGTTCCTTCCGTAGCCTTTTATGTTCCGGGGTAGCGGGAACCCTTTCGGACAATCCCGTTTACCCGGCAGGCTTGGCCCTGAGGGGCCCCTTCATATGCTGACATCTCTTTGAGGCGCGCGTGGAACATATACGCGCCGTCCGGCACGGGCCTGGTGCTGATCGGACGATGAGTCACCCACTACTCACCGTCCGCAGGCCCGCGCCTACGGTGGCCGGGAGTCGTCGAAAAATTCGACTCTTGCGTCTGAGATTTAACGGGGTTGTCTAAAAAGGTTACCGCTACCCCGAAACATAAAGGGCTAAGGAAGGAACATGAATGGGTTTTCGTTTAAGTCAGTAAGAGTCTGACAGTCCCTTTCACTCCACCCATAGCGGGGTCATTAGATGATACCTCATCCTCAAAAAAAAAGGCGTCTGTGACGAAACATCAAGTGATCCGCCTACTATTACTTGTCATACTAAAAAAAGAACACTGAATTATAAACCTAACTGATCATTGTTATAGCCTAAACTGCTGTGAAGTGACAATGTCTATCTATCACACTTGCTATGCCTCGTAGCTCACCTAGAACGTGCCACAGATAATTGCATTGCGTTCAAATTCTGACGTCAGAACAATGAGCATCTACAATTTCAGTATATTATGACTGAAACGGGCAGCATACCAACGTACAATTCAGGTAGCACACTCGTTGGTGTGTAGGTACTAGCTCTATTTTTAATAGAAATTGGGAAGAAAGTAGGTTACTACTTTCTAATATAATTCTACTTAAAAATTGAGGTCCTATTACGGACGTTAACGCAGATGTACATTCGAACAATTTTGAATCGAAAATACAACTATAGTTATAGCATTTTGGATAAAACTTTTCCAACAAGACCCATACAGGGTGAAATTGAATTCATGAGCAATATTTTAAAGGGTCGTTGTATATACTATGGGAACAAATCTGAAATCGCGAAAAAAATCAGCTGTTCCATACATTATGCTCGCATAATTCGTCAAAATATGCAAACTAATAATAATATAATATTTCAACTTTATTGCAAAGACATAAGATTTGACAGTTAGGGATAGCTTGATGTGCTGGCGTCTGTACGTAGGTTTTAAGTGACGATAAATCGACTGGTGGGCTCAAAATATCAAATATTAATTCATATCCAAAAATACAAACCCTAGCAAAGGTGTTAACTACCTAAAATGCATACATTTATGTATTTAAAACCTATGTTATGCATGCAACTCGATTTTCCAGTTCTGTCAGATAACACCTATGTCCACTTACCCCTTCGATTGTTAATCACAGATAAATATACCGTGTAAGAAGCTATCAGTTTATGTACCTACCTTCCAGTGAACCTTGGCTACTAATTTTCCATTTACTTGAAAGTTTATATAAGCCTCGTCCTTGTTACTATGTAAGCAGACCTCTAAGACCCTTATGAAGCAGTGCGAAACTATTTGTTGTTCATTCTAACTTCGTAATAACTGCTTTATTATTACTAGCTACTTGCTGTTTCGTGAGAAAACCAGTTCCCCAACTGCTTAACACAATCCGAAGGAGTTGAAGGAAATTCATAATCCATTGCTTTCATCCATTGCAAAAGTCTCAGGACACCAATTCTGTTCTATTTGGGCCCCCAGCTTGTCTGGCATACGGCAGACATGTCCTGTTCAGAATTATTTTCACATAATTTTATCTTACTTCTCCCTGAGATTTCTATCGCTTAGAAGTCGCCGTGAGCTGCCTGATATTACTTCGTTTTTCGCTTAGCGTTCTTTCAGTTTTCTTTTTTTACTTTACTCAACTCCTTAGTGTCGTAGCGTGTTGTTTAATACCACATGACCTAAATACCACCAAAATATTTTTGCATGTGATAGTGAGAGTTCTTGAGGCAAGTCTCAAGAATTGAACTATCACATGCAAAAAGATTTTTTTCAAATCGGACTGGTAGTTTAATAATGGCGGACGAGTTTGTTTCAAACAAACAAAATCGTCAGCTTTATTGTATGAGTTTAGACTAGCGATCCGCTCCGATTACGCTCAGATGTAATACTATCATGCAGGTGAAGCCGCGGGCGAAAGCATATACTTTCCTCTTGAATCACTCTATCTATTGATGAAAACCAAATTAAAATCCCTTGCGTAGTTTAAAAGATTTAAGCGTACAGTGCGACAGACGGCGGGCATAGCGACTTTGTTTTAACTACGTAGAGATACATTAAAGTATGAAAGTATTAATATTGTATTGTTATATCTGTCTAGACTGTAGCTGTATTATATTTCTCATATTCAGCCTAACATCTTGCCTCGCAGCTTCTAAGATGTTAATTATCGATAAAACTCAAGACTTAAAGTCATCTATTGTAGTTTGTATAAGTTTTCTGGAGTATAATAATAATGATAAATGTTTTAAGATATGTTTTTAATTAAAAGTGTGTTTTAATAACTTACGACGAGTGATTTACATTTGTTTTTGTTTATTTAGGCAAAACTAAATACATTCCAATATAATGAGTTTGGCTTTGTTTTAAAGCAAAAAGGTTTTTTGGACACAACTATTTTTTAAATAATGACGATCATTACTTTTGTTTTTATTTTACTTTCTAATTAATAAATTGTTTAACAGAAAATTGTAGGACTTTCTTTTTTTATTTCGAAAACAATTGTCTGAGAATATCGATGTAGACTGCGTCGTTAGTCTTGTGGTGGGCGAGAATGACTGCTGAGCATGAGGTTCTAGGTTCGATTCCTCGGTAAGGGAAAGTTTAGGGGGTTCTGCTTCTGGAATTTTTCAGTAACAGCCCGAAGTCTGGGTTTGTCCTCGGATGTCAATAAGCCCCCTGTAACATGGGATTTAAATATAACTGAGGAAAAATAGGTGGACTACAACTGCACCGCTGTCTACACCTTCGAGCAGTACGTCTATGCTCTTTGCAAAAATATAATTTCTGTGAGGAAAAAAATCTCAAAATATATATTCATATTCATATATTCATATATTTATTTGCATTCCATAATGTGTGAAGATCTTATAATAGGCTTTAAGCTAAGGAACAATTACGGACCCTGTAGGGCACAGCAAAAAGTATAAAATTTAAATGTTTGAAATAAAATTAATACATAATAAATTAACAATTTTAAACATGTTCTTAATATTACTTAACTTAATTATAATGATTATATTTAATTAGTGATCAATTATTTGAGATCAGTAATAACATAACATTCTTTTGTAACATAAATCATAACATTTACTAAAATAATAATAATATAATACTCAACTATGTATGTATGAATGAGTGTGGATTCTAAAACTACTAACAATGTATGGTGTTTTCGTTTTGTGTGAAGTATATTTGTTTGTCATGTATGTATTCGTTTATAGAGTAGTATGCTAAATAAAAATCAACAGTCATATTTACCGCAACACTTAAGGTCACAAAAAGCCTGTAAAGTTTACTCTGCGGTCAGTAAATAACCGATAGGTAGTGTTATCAGTTGCAGGCAGCGACGGGCGGCCTTTTAAAATATGACCCTCTAGCCCAGGGCGGGTAAAAATGACCCCGGTTTATGTACTGTAAAGATAAACACCAACATTGTTCGTGAAACGTGAAATATGTGAAAATAACTTTTGCACCACATTTTTTGGGTTTCTTTGTAACATTTTGTAGTTAACGGTTTTGATGTTTCCTGGTTTGGTGTTAAGTGTACGTGGTAACATGTTTTTTTATCTGGATTTATGATATACTAGCTTTTTCCAGCGGCTTCGCCTGCGTGTTTGTAGGAAATTATCCCACGGGAACCGTAAATTTTTCCGGGATAAAAAGTCTCAACCTTCTGAGCTAACACCATCAAACATAAACCCAATATTAGACTTAATATAATATTTATAGCAACACTCAAATATAATACATAACATAACATCACGCCTGCATTCCCCGAAGGGTTAGGCAGAGTTGCACCTATGGTACATCCACATTTAGCCAGTTATGCGTGAGTCCCATGTAATAGGGGGCGAGCCTATTGCCATCAACCGGGCACAAATCCAAATTCCAGACTTCTACTGAGAAATTTCATATGGAAAAATGGCAATCAAACCCAGGGCCTCATGCTTAAGCGGGATTGTCCGAAAGGGTTACCGCTACCCCGGAACATAAAGGGCTAAGGAACATGGACGGGTTTTAGTCAGTAAGAGTCTGACACTCTCTTCCGCTCCACCCAGAGCGGGAGAAGTCATTGGATGATTTCCCAGCCTAAATAAAAGGGACCTCATGTTAAATAGTAGAACTTGTAGGGTTCCGCAGCCAAAGGTTTAATACGGACCCTATTACTAAGACTCCGCTGTCCGTCAGTCTGTCCGTCTGTTATCAGCCTGTATCTCATGAACCGTGATAGTTAGACAGGAGAAATTTTCACAGATGATGTATTTCGATTGTGTTTTTAATATTAAAATAACAGAATAAAAAAAAATAAGGGCAAAAAAAACATTTTTTGCCGTTTTTAAAGATAGGTACGGAATCCTTCGTGCGGGAGTTGGACTCGCACATGACCAGTTTTGTTATTTTTTTTAGCTTTGATGTTCTCTTGTTTTTTTTCTGAAGCAGTGCTCCGTTGTTTACTCTTTCTATTTTTTTTTATTTTCTGTTTATGTTAGTTTGCGCTACTCCACTCAATATATTTATATATTTTGTTTATTTATGAGTGAAGCCTTTTAATTAGCTGAGAGTAGCTATAACAACTCTTATTATATTGTGTTTAAATGTAAGTCTTTCAAAATAAACTGCACATACAAAAACCGTAAATATAAGTTCCAACTAGACATTTTCACAATTTTATTGGGTATTTGAAAGGGTAGTCAATAACGTAACTTTTCATGAATTATTGTCAAAACGCGCAATTTGTACGTGATTTGTATGAAATATAACAATGTAACGACACAGATATTTAGAATCAAATGGAGTACATATTAGCATTAAATGCAATTTAATTCTGTACGGTGATGGAAGTTTCTAAATCGAGCGGTCTTTCATCTATGTGATTTCATATTTTATTTTTGACTGATTCATATAATCAATTACGTACAAATATTCTATGAAAATCACTCGTGGAGGAGGTGGAGCTCGTGGCTAAGTACTAACAGCCGCACAGGTCGACGCATCAGGTTAAACTACGGTTGCCGGGGTTGGCCGTGGATGGGTGACCATCTTTACATAACGACACTCCTCCGTGCCTCGGAAAGCACGTTAAGCCATTGGTTCCGGCTGTCATTTGTGCATCTTTGACAGTCGTTAACGGTTCTCAGAAGCCCGAAAATCTGACAACCAGTCTTACCAAGGGGTATCGTATTGCCCAGTTACCGGGTGGTAGAGGTCAGATAGGCAGTTGCTCCATGTAAAATACTGGTATTCATCTGCATCCGGTTAGACTGGAAGCCGACCCCAACATAGTTGGGAAAAGGCTAGATGATGATTCTATGAAAATCACATCACTTAGATTCAGTGAGATTTACCTGCAAGCAGATTGATCCCTGATGTTATTCCATAATGAAAAAAATAAAGTTACATTCTGCATCTCTAAGGACTTACCGAGATAAGATATAACCTCGATTTTCATATCTTAAGCCTCCCATGTCCAACCAATGGTAGCTTCATATGTGATGGAACAAATATACTATAGTAAATAATGACGTATGTTTCGGTAGGAAAGCTGACGGTGGCGGTGAAGATGAATGTAAACGTGTGTGTGAGTGTGTGTATTTTAACTACTCACACTAATATTATAAAGGCGGATATTTGTGAGTGTGTGTGTGTTTGTGTTTGCTATTTCTTCACGCTCAAACGGCTGAACGGATCTATATGAAATTTGGCACACATATAGTTTATAATCTGGACAAACACATAGAAACTTTTAATCTCGGCAAAATGTACGGTTCCCGTGGAATATTTCTCAATATCCACGCGAACGAAACCGCTGGCAGAAGTTAGTAAAAAATCAAAAACATTTTCCAAAAACGTAAAACTGAAAAAATATTGCCAAACTACTTCAAAACCAATAAACTAAATCGAACACCATAGGGAAGGAACAGTCCCAGTAACCCCGGTACTTTTCCCCGTAACGTTGGGAGTGTACCGGCTCAGTAATTGAATCTGCATCCGCAAGTATACCCACTCCTTTAATTTGAGTAAGTGTTGCGGTACCGTCCGCAAACACCGCAACGAACCGCATCTAACCGGTTATAACTTGATGTAACTGGTGTAGGGAAGTTTGAAGTGGTTTTTGGGAATAAAATTAGGCTGCAGAGTAATATTGACTAAAACTGACGAATAAGAAGGAAATAACTTTCGATATTATTTTGTGTGGATACGAAATAGTTGGAAATAGATTAAACCAGTAAATGAAATAATAAAATCCCCCAAAATTTCAAGCATAGTATGAAAGCTTTCAGCAAAAAGGAACCCATATCACAACAAAAGGCAATTTTATCATGCATAACTCCACACAACATATTTGTCGAAAGGCATCAATACAACGAAAAGGCTACTAAACATCGACAGACAAAAATAAGACACTTGACTTTACCCAATCGAACGTCTTATTTTGCTGACCGTAAATAAATTTCGGAGGCCCAGCACGTTTCTTCGGACCGTACTTCAGATAGATTATGCTCCCTTTGTCGTAAATTTTACGACTTCAAAAATTAGTCGTCGTGAGCTGACTGGACTTGCCTGAACACGTAATACCAAATTGTTTTACGTTGGTTTTGTGGCCGCACGGGATAATTTTGCTGGTGTTCTGCACGACTTTCGATTACAACGTTTTTGTGTGACGTGAATTTTCTGGTAGTTTCTAGGAAATATGTGAGGGAAGTATTTTGGGGAGGATTTTGACGAGGGACGGATTTTCTGTGGCTAACGCGAAAATTTGATTTGTATATAAATTTTACGATAACCTAAAAACGAATGCAATTTAACGCAGATACCTATTTTCATTTTATCAAAATGAAAATATCTGTATCGTAAATAGATTCTGAAAAATTGCGTTATAATTTAATAGTAAAAAGAGTTATTAAGAAAATACTGAAAAGATACTAACATCGAAACATATCATAGATGAAACTATACTCATATAATAGTATCTATATACTAAATCACCCACATCTGCCACAGTGTAAAAACTGTATCAGCCTAATCAGCATATTTACAGTACGTATAGTTTGTAAATTCTTATTTATGACCAATTTTTGCCGTTGTTTAATAATGCATCAGTAAATTAAGGCTTTAATATAACGTGAAGCCAACGCGGCGGACTGTTCGCTTAGCTTCAGTTCGCTTTTACGTGGTACAAGTCACAAACGGAGCGGGCCATGTCGGCCGTGGCATTATCGCGACAGAATAAAAATAACATCATTGCATATTATTTAAATAATAAAAAATAAAAAAATACTAATTTTAGTTGTGGTCTGAGACTACATTTCTAGATAAGTACAACAAAAAATGCATTTAATAATTTTTTTGGGAAGTTGTTAAACCAACACACATAATGTAAAACCACATTTCTCGCTTCGAAAGACCTGTGCTACCTGCGTGGTGCTCAAAAAACCTCGAAATTTTCGAGACTTATTTCAATTCTTGACTTACATCTTCTAAAGGGTGCATCCTGCGGCAAATTTGAATAAAAAAAAAATAAGTTGACAAACAAAAATAACTGCTAAATGATATTTGATGCATATACCTATTTTATTTTAATAACATAAAATATGAGGACCAGTCCCATAAAGTTTAATAACACTTTCGCACCGACCGACGCTCCCTATTTTAAAACTTAACTATTACTCCATTGCGGGTCTTATTCTCGTAATTACTTGTTATTATAACTTTTACGGCGCAATATTCCATTTAGAAAGGTTTATTATGACCGTTTTAATTACCTATATGATATCAGTATTGCTAATGAAATGTGAGCAGAAAGTTCATTAGTTTATAATTTTCAGGTTTATCTTACGACGCAATTTTAACATGCAATTTTAATCGTATTTTCAATTAAAGTACAACAAGAACAGAAGTCCTTAGGTAGAGTACATGATAATAATTAGCGAAGACAAAACGGGATAGTTCTGGATATTGAAGCAAAACAAGACCCCCAAATAATCGCCTATATTTCAACTAGGTTTAAAGAATTTGTTTTGTATGACGTCACGAGAAAAAATGATACAACAACTTCCACCACAGTGACTATCAACTCCATACGAAAAAACAGACAAATGTTAAATATATGCTGTCGTTCCACCTAATGCTAGGGATGGACAATATTGATAGCTCACAATAAACTCACTTCATCTACGTTATCACGGTGAGATTTCTACAGAATACCACTACAGTATGAGAATGAGACGGAGCTATACAGGACGTACATCTCCATCTCTTTCCCACTAGAAGTAAAACTGCTATAAGAGGTGGTGGTTCAGGACCCATGTTTAAGCTGTAGTGGTATTCTGTAAAACCTCACCGTGAAAACGTAGGTGAAGTGAGTTTAAAGTGAGCTGTCATCACTACATAGTATAAAACAAAGTCGCTTTCTCTGTCCCTATATCCCTATGTATGCTTAAATCTTTAAAACTACGCAACGGATTTCGATGCGGTTTTTTTTAATAGATAGAGTGATTCAAGAGGAAGTTTTATGTGTATAACTTGTCGACATATTTTGCGGGCGAAACCGCGGGCGGAAGCTAGTTCCCTAATATTAGGTTGAACGATAGCTCACTTTACCATCACGTCACGTATGTTTTCAAGGTGAGATTTTTACAGAATCAACCGACCGGCTGTATATTTTTAGACTACTACTACTTCGTGTGGTTAGTGATTAACCTGATGTCAGAGTTTTTATGCTGCCCATAGGCCTCTGACGTAGCATCACAAGCTGTTGAGAAATATCTCACAGACATACCGGTTTCCTCACGATGTTTTCCATCACCGATTTTAAGCAAGTGATATTATAAAATACGCACATGAATCCGAAAAATCAGAGGTGTGTGCCTTGGGTTCCGACTCGAGGCCTATGACTTGGCAGTGACACCACTAGGCTATCACTGCTTTTATTCTTATTTTTAGACTGTGACTCAGTTAACACGCTCGTCGCTTATACCTTAAGCCTAAAGTACCAGTTACATCGCTACGTGATTTATCGTCCGCTACACCACGCTAACTTATTACCAACGTTTATGTTGAGCGAATATGTACGAGATCATGTATTTTGTATATACCGAGTATTTACGACTTCAGATACATAGGTACTCGGTACATATGCATGTGGCCGCCATTACTTTTATTGTGACTCGTTAGCTGTGAGGCACTTTCGGTCTCAGATTAGATATGATTATGAGGTTATTATTTATGTAACGTAGGTAATCCACTGAGATATTTCTCTTATTATTTTAGGCTTTTCTCGGAGTTGGCGGTAACCAGTACGCAAGATAAAGAAAACTTTGAGGAACTATGTTATTCAAATTTCAAAGAAGAAATAGAGTAAAAAAAATGAACAACGCATGCGAAATTGAACTGTATTCCTCGCAGGCTAAAGTTTTCGAAGCGCACACCTTATCCCATTGCAAGATCAAAGTTTTAAGTCCTAAACAAATCGGACCTATTTCACTCCCGATACCCGTATCTTTTAATACATAAAGCAACATTCACATAGCGCATCTCGGCCATAATCCACTGTTAAACTCAAACCAGCAGCCTAATTGCGAAACACAATCATAATCTAAATGATTTTGAAGGATATTGCAAATCCATTGCTTCATATGTTCGAAAAATTCGTCTGATCAACATCGTAAATAACGCAATGGATGTTGTTAAATTGTCAAAATATTCGCCAGAAGTAGGAAGGATTTCATAACAAAAAAAACAGATTACACAGAATAAGGCAAAGGTACGTATGTTTAGAGCTTCTAAAAAAAAGATAAAGGTCAACGTAAACTTCTCTTTATCGATCTGTGTTCACAACTCCGATGATTAAAGGGCTTTTCCAGGCGATTCCTTTCATAGTTTCTGGGGTATGTGAAAAAACATCACATTGAATGGGTCATAACAGTAAAAGGCTTAGTGTATTTCTGTTTGTCGATTCAGTTGTGTTAGAAAGTTTGCTGGATCAAGCTTTATATTATAACAAACTCCCGAAACAAATCGAACCTATTTCTCATCCTATAACCCTATCTTTTAATACATAAAGGAACCATACCATACCATACCTCATCTCAGTCCTAACTTTTAAACCCAAAACAGCAATCTAATAGCGAATGAATATCACAACCTAAATGATTTTGACGGATATTGCAAATCCATTGCTTCATATGTTTGAAAAATTCGTCTGCTCAACATCGTAAATAACGCAATGAATGTTGTTGAATTGTCAAAATAATCGAAGGATATAATGACAAAATAAAAAACAGAGTACACAGAATAAGGCAAAGGTACGTAGGTTTAGAGATTCTAAAAAAAAAAGATAAAGATCAACGTAAACTTCTCTTTTTGATCTGTGATCAAAAACTCCGATGATTAAAGGGCCTTTCCGGGAGATTCCTTTCATTATAGTTTCTGGGATATGTGAAAAAACATCACTTTGAATGGATGATAACAGTAAAAGGCTTAGTGTGTTTCTGTTTGTCGATTTACTTGTGTTAGAAAGTTTCATGATAGAAATCGTGATTTTAAGCCGTGGTTCATATTGTAGTGCGCCAATTTTGGAATGAATTATGCTTTTCACTAACGAATATCTACGGAGTTGACACAAACGACAATAATTTAAAACACTCACAATATGAGTATTTTGGAACTATGAAATAAATCTTAGAATCGAAATATAAAAAAAAAAGTGTTTTTTTTTTCGGAACTATTTATTAGTGATGTACCGACTATGGGGTTTGCCAATATTTGACTCTAACGTTTGTTGTTTAAGTTTTTTTTTTAAATAAATGTCATCGATTTAACTGTATTTTGATGTCTTTTTTGTAATTACATATACAGCCAAACTAATGAGCTCTTTTCTTTTTTACAGGTAAACTTCCAAAACTTTTTAAATCTACAAGTTATGCCAGCAATGGTCACAAGGGGTAAGCCTTTTAAGATTACATAATTTGTTTACGTAAAATACGCGGCTTAGGGCGAATTTCACGTATGAAACTGATTGCGATCAGCATGTAAACCCCGTTTAAGAGTTGACAGTGTCACTATTTTCTGTGGAATATTGACACTGACAAGTCTTGAATGCGGTTAAGATGTACTGGTCAGTTTCATTGATAGAATTGGCACTCGAGGAGTTGTGAACTCTGAATCATACAATAAAAATAATATTTTTGTTAAAGTCGATTTAAACTAACTTACCGAATCAAACATTAGTTACAAGATGGCTAGAATAAACGTAGCCTTAGTTAAATATTTAGTCATGTATGCTAACATCCGTGACATCTGTCGGTAAACAAAGAAGCACAAATTGTACAATGTGTCTTCAGTACAAATTGCTTCTTAGGAATTATAAAGTTTTTATAGTATGGTTATTATGTGCAATGCAATAATTATCTGAAACTGATTTCTTAAATCATTTTTGAGAAAAGAATGATGATTATTCCTAACAGTTAACGAAAAAATTCTAACAATGTATCCTTTAAAAAAAGCTTAAAAATGACCTTAAGAATTTTCAAGAGTCCAGCTAAAGGAAAATCTGTAAGCTAACAATGTCATATTAAAGTTCAAATTGCATTGCATTATTTTACACGCAGACACTGTCACAACACGACACCTCCACTAAACTCAAACGAACTCCTAATATTTCGTTCACAAGTTTCCCAATACTCATAAGAGCAATAAGCAATAAGCGTTACTACACACATCAAAAGTGTCTAGGGATCAACATATATTTTTGCAGTAACTTTTCTCTTGATTGATATTAATTTAAATTTTCTTTAAGGATTCATCAAATAAAGTGTTTTCGTTTGTCACAGTAACGATAAACCAAGTCACCTTTGCATTAATAAAGAAATTTGCCATTTTCCTAATAAAGGGATTTTTGACATTTGAACCACTAACATTAAAGTTCGAAAAAAAGACTGAAATAACAGTTTTCTTTAAAATTTTATTGGGTAACTTAAACAATTAATAATCCGTGTTTCTACCGCGAACACTAACAACACAAGAACATCGGTTTGGCATACTCAAAATGAGTTCATCCAAATCACGCTGTGGAATGGCCGCCCATGTTCGTTGCAACAACAAAAAAAGGTGTTATCAGTCGACTTTGGACACGTTACCGAAGCACTGGTACCGTGGCTGAGCGCCATGAAGGACGGTATCGCTGCACCACACGGAGACAAGACCGATACATTCAAATCTTAACTCGAAGAGCTCCAACAATAACCGCCATGATGTTAGCCGTGAGGCTTCATCACTCTTCAGGGAACTTAATTAGCGACCAAACAGTCAGAAACCGCTTGCATGAAGTGAACCTTCATTCCCGAAGACCGCTACGGGTACCACCTATAGCAATGCACAATCGTAGGATTCGATATCAATGGGCTCTTGAACACAGAAATTGGGCAGAAGAACAATGGCGTTTCGTGTGCTTTTCTGATGAGTCTCGTTTTGGTATGAGACCGGATACAAGACGTATACGACACTGGAGAACCCCTGGACGCCAACAGCGATTAAAATCCTGCCAGGAAGTCCATCCTTATAGTGGTGGAACCATCATGGTATGGGCGGGTATTTGGATCGGCGGAAGAACTGAGTTGATTTGGATCAGAGGCAACCTCAACGCTCAAATTTATGCTGAGACGATTGTATCTGACGTCATCGTTCCTCCACAAGTGCAAATCGGTCCCTTATTTCAGTTAATGCATGATAATGCACGACCGCACACCGCAAGAGTTGTAAGACAGACTCTCGCCGCAGCTAACATCAATGTCCTGCCCTGGCCTGCTCAGTCGCCAGACTTGAACCCGATTGAGCATGCATGGGATATGCTACAGAGAAGAGCTCTGCCGAATATGGAGGGTATCCAGTTGCAAGAAGACCTTTTTTTGTTGTTGCAACGAACATGGGCGGCCATTCCACAGCGTGATTTGGATGAACTCATTTTGAGTATGCCAAACCGATGTTCTTGTGTTGTTAGTGTTCGCGGTAGAAACACGGATTATTAATTGTTTAAGTTACCCAATAAAATTTTAAAGAAAACTGTTATTTCAGTCTTTTTTTCGAACTTTAATGTTAGTGGTTCAAATGTCAAAAATCCCTTTATTAGGAAAATGGCAAATTTCTTTATTAATGCAAAGGTGACTTGGTTTATCGTTACTGTGACAAACGAAAACACTTTATTTGATGAATCCTTAAAGAAAATTTAAATTAATATCAATCAAGAGAAAAGTTATTGCAAAAATATATGTTGATCCCTAGACACTTTTGATGTGTGTATATATAGTAACGCTTATTCGTAACATTGCTTATAGTATAAGCAGTTATCCATAAAATCCCGGATATACGTATGTACTGGCAGTTTGACGGGAGCCACCCCTAAATAATGGGCGGAATTTCGCACCATAGACCAGAACATAAACTATTAAAGAGATGCCAACAACCAAGAGTAGTACGATTTTATGACTCAAACATTTGCATATTGAACGGTACGACGGCACTGCAGATTGGCGAATAACCACTTCTTTTTCGTGTTCAGAGATTAATGTGTTTATGTTTTAAAACGTTTGCAAAAAGGAATGAAAGGCGACAAGGCTGATAAGTTGAAACGCTTGGTGGGGATGCCTAAGACATAATGTATTGTGACCTTATTGTTCTTTAGAACGGTCAAACGCGTAGAAGGTTCTTGCAACCGGCTGGCGTGTATGACCAGATTTTTAAACTTAAACGAAGCAAAAGGATTAGATAAGAATCGTAGCAGGTGACGATCTATAGGATCTGCTTACCCTCATGGTTTTCGTTTTTAACCGACTTCAAAAAGGAGGAGGTTCTCAATTCGGATGTTTGTATTTTTTTTTTTTTATGTTTGTTCGCGCATAACTCCGTTGCTTGCCAACCGATTTGAAAAATTCTTTTTTTGTTGGAAAGGGTATACTTCCCAAATGGTCCCATAAAAATTTTATCGAAATCGAATAAGCGGTTTTTGAAAAATCAACAAAAATAACCTACTTAATATATGTGGACGATGTTCTAATAAGTTCCTGTCACTGTAATTTACATACCAGGTAGTGGTATTAAAATTTTGGGGGGGAGGGGGGGGTTGTCTAGGTAGGTACCACAACTAAAAAGTGAAAAATAAAAACTTTTTTACAAAAAATAAAACCGACTTCCAAAACAAACACTACAAAGTGATAAATAATTTTGATTTCGGAAGTCGGTGGCAAAAAATTAAAATACAAAACCGAAGACACCGACTTCCGAAATCAAAATTATTTGTCACTTTGTAGTGTTTGTTTTGGAAGTCGGTTTTATTTTTTGTAAAAAAGTTTTTTTATGTCATTGCACGTCTTAAAAAAACGAAAACAAAACAAAGATTGTCCGGCGGTACGGACAGGAAAACATTAAAAACATTGTCGTATTAATCCGACTGGGGCGGGGTTAAAATGTTAATACCCACAAATATGTAACGCCAAGCAACACTGCTTGGGACAACAACAATATAATTAAAAGTTATTATGGTAGAGTGAGTAGATATAAAATTCGATCGCTTGATTAAAAACAATAAAAAATGAGCAGGCGTTTAATAATTAATGAATTCCCTGCAAAATATAGTCTACGGTTTATTATCAGCTACCGAAACAAATAAACATTATAGAATTAAACGAAATATTAGTACATAATATATACCATTAACATTGTCTACAAATAATTAGAATGAAAATAATAAACGGACGTAAATCAATCAAAAACCTTATTGCAATCTATTTCATCTTTCTTCCTTATTATTATGCTTCTGCCGCGGCCGCTTCAACTGCAGGTTCAGCGCTTGCATCTGGCGCTTCGCCCTCAGTGGCACCTTCAGCAGCCTCAGCAGGCGCTTCGCCCTCAGCCGGCGCTTCACCTTCTGCTGGCGCTTCAGTCTCGGCTGGCGCTTCGCCCTCGGCTGGCGCTTCACCTTCAGCAGGTGCTTCGCCCTCGGCTGGTGCTGCACCTTCGTCTACGGGTGTTTCACCTCCCTCAGTCTCAGCTGGTGTTCCCTCTTCAGTTACTGGCGCTGCAATTTCTTCCGTCTTCTCAGGTGCAGTTGGCTCTTCAATCTGTCCAGTCTTTGGCTGGATAGTCTGCGACGTGCGTGATTCGGGAACCGGTGGTGGTGCTGGTTGAGCGGCCGCGGCTGCAGCAGGAGCACCCGTGGCTTTAGGTGGAGCAGCTTCCCTTTTGGGTTTTTCTTTTTTAACTTTTCGCTCCAAAGGCAGATAAAGCTTGTAATCATGTGGCAACTCTTCTTCAGTGTACAGCTTTTCACTAAAGTAAATTCTTCTTAATCTTGCGTTAGCATGTATTTGCACTCGTAAAGTTTCTATAAATTGTGTTCCGTATGCCCTTCTCGTGAAATCAGCAAGATTAAACTGTATCTGGTTCCAACCACCTGCTAAGCCGATGGGCATCGTTGTACAAAAAGGTTTGATCTTCGTAGTAGATTGGAAATTGGAAATTCTGAAGCGCCTCCTCATGTTTTTATCATCAAGTATAGTTATCTCGAAGGAGAAATAACGCTTCAAGTTCTTTACTATCATGACAAGAAAGGGTAGTTTTATGCCTAACACTTGATTGTTCTTTGGACATGTTATATAAGTAGTTGCCACGTTTGTACTCACAATTTCGAGGACTATAGAATTAACTTCACTGTCAGTGAGCCGTTTTATGTGTCCATTTTTCACTTGCATGTCCCATATCGCCAGAGGGTTGGCCCCACAGCTGTAAAATATGGACAGCAAGCCATTTTGGTATGTGTTTTTGAACATCGTTTATAGATTAGTTGAACAATTGCAAGAAAAGTGTTAATAATTATCAAAGACACGTTTGCAGTTGTTGTATACTCCGATTGTTTATCATTTCTACTCTCTTTGACGTTTGCTTTTGACATATATTGACAGATTTCGATAAATTAAAAGAAAATGGTCTTATTAAACAAAAAGGATTGTTTTAATGAGTTACTGCGCCTGTTTCAACAGTTTTACTCAAAAAACCTCTTTAGGATGTGATAAAAAGTGCGTTAGCTACGTCAAAAAATAAACTGCGTACTCTGAACAACGATTTCAACTTGCCACTCAATTCGACGGGTAAGTCTTTTTCAGTATGCTGTAAACTTAATCGCTCTGACTCTTCTGAATCGATCCTCAGATCATGTAATTTTAAGATTAGGGTAAACTCTTCACATTAAGGGTCACAATACGCGGCCGCAACCCCGCTAGAGGGCGCACAGACCAGTTCAAAATATAGAAACTAAATAAGTATCGCACATTTGGCCGTAAGTACCAACGGCCGCGTCGTGCGACCACGTAATCACGACCAGGTCTTAGTTAAACAGAAAGATTATAATAATATAATTTAATCAACATAACTATTTCGTCTTCACATAAAACTACAAATTAAATTAATCTTAAAAAAATAACAATTTAACCGTAGATAAACTAAATTATTCTTAAAAAGAGCAAGTGACACCGTAGATTAAAACTAACAATTATATTTTATATTGAACTTTTTCCAATTAAACATAAATAGCAATAGGTATAATCAAATATTATACTTACTATATATATTTGACTAAAATGATTAGTTTAGTAACCATCTAAGGCTAACAGCCATCGGAGGTAGCGACAAGTACTTTTACATGACTTTTTTTACATTTTGTATTTACTCGTCGTACACGTGTGTCCGGTGGCGCCACCCGCTACAAAAGTATTCAAAACTGCAGCAAAAGACGACAACCAGCGGTGGTGGAGGTCGGTGGCGAAAAAGTATTTATAGGTATGTACTACCTTCCAAACAAGATCACGCAAACCATCTGGTTATATCAAAACAATACTACTCAGTATTAATTATTTTTTATCCTTCTGTTACATCAGTCGCCACATTCTCTGTAACTACGCCCTCCGTTTGTACTGCAACATCTACAGATTGTTCTCTTGCTAGTTCAGAAGTGTCTGTAGCAGCCGCTTCAGTGGCAACTGGAGCTTCTGCTGCCGGAGCTTCTGCTGTCGGAGCTTCTGCTGTCGAAGCTTCTGTTGCCGGAGCTTCTGCTGCCGGAGCTTCTATTGCCGGAGCTTCTGCCACCGGCGCTTCTGCCACCGAAGCAGCTTCTGATACCGTAGCACTCTGATCATGACCTTTTTCAGCCGCCACATCACTTCGAGCAGGACCACCTACTGCCGCATCAACCGGAACGTCCGTCGGTGGTTTAATAGTAACTTCACTGCTTTGTGAAACCTTAGACGGCCTTCTTTCAAATGCTTGCACTTCAGATACAGTTTTGACAACCGAAGCAGCCTTAGTAACTTTTGAAGCTGAAGCTGATTTAGAGTCTCTCTTCTTCAGTTCGCCACTTTTTTCTTTTTTAGGTGCCACAACTTCTTCACCTGGTTTAGCTTTTTGTTTGAAAGGGATAAACAGTTTATATTCTGCGGGCAGTTGATCATCTGGTAGGATTCTTTCTGCAAAATATATACGCCTTATTCGAATATTAGCGTTTATTTTAAATTTATGAACTTCTACGAATTGCTTGTTGTACGCCCTTCTACAAAAATCGGACATATTGAACAAGATTTGGTTCCAGCCTTCAGAAAGTGCAATAGGCATCACGGTGGATAATGGTAAGATCTGCGTTGTACTCTGGAAGTTTGATACGCGAAATCTTCTTCTAGTTCCGGTATCATCCAATATACTAACTTCGAAAGAAAAGTATTTCTTCAAGTTTTTCACAATCATGATCAAATACGGCATCGTTATTCCCAGTACCATCTTGCCTTTAGGACATATCATGTACGTTGTACTTACATTAGTTCCTCCTATTTCAAAAACTGTAGACTTTATATCCTCGTCCAAAAACCTAGTTATGTACCCATTTCGGGTGTATGTTTCCCAGTTATTCAGAGGCTTAGAACCGCAGCTAAAAAATATAGTAAGCAAATCGCGTTGATAAGATTGCCTATACATATTTGAAAAACATTTATTTTCAATATTCTGAGATGGTAAAATCTGTCACTCGTAAGATCCGTCATTCGTTGATTCTGTCAAGTAGATGTCAAAGAGTATTGTAAAAAAATCTTTCAAATAGGATACATGTTTCATAATGTTACCTATTGTATCTACTATTCATACCAAGTATGAATAATTAACTACCTACCTGAGCCGACAGATATTGACCTGTCCAAACAAAAATTCATACAACATTCCAACAGAAAAAGCTTTTTCAGTTTTCCAGACAACTTTTTTTTTTCTTTCCTAATTCGGATTATTATGGCCATTTTAAATTAAGAAATTGCCAAATCGGTCCAGCCGTTCTTAAGTGATGCTCTTAGCAACGCGAATAGCTTTCATTTTAAATTAAGAATAGTAAATAATTTGTTACGAAACTTAGCTGCATAGAAAATTTAGTTTAACGTGGAACAGTTAATGTTCAATTTTGCTTGAACGAGCATATTTGTACAGTTAACAGCAAAAGTAGATGATCAAAATCAGAAACTCAATACTAGTGAACGGAGTTCGCGTCAGAACTGTGTGGCGTCGGCGTCGGAGTGATTCAAAAGTATATGATTGTAAATTATACCAAACATTTAGTACTAGTACAGCTGTCATATATTCGTGATCAGTTATAACTCCAAAAGTTATAAACACAATTCGCGTCAGAACTAAGAAGTAAAAAAAAAATTCAAAACTAGTGAACAGTCCACGATTGTTACTTGGAAAGCAATAAAGATATTGAGTATTGAGTACAGTTGAAATCAAAAATTAAATGATGAAACTGAGGCCACGTAATCATGAAGCAAATAATTCTTATTTTTAATTATCCCAGTAATTTTGTTTGTTATGTTTTACGGAAAAGCTGAATTTGATAAAGATTTGCATATTTAAAAAATCATAACTCAATAATTGCTTTTGCCCAGTCGGTCGGCTACAGTTATGCTTGCAATGTTCTAAAGTAGCTGATGCGATACAAAATCATAACTCAATACTTGATTTTGCCCAGTCGGCTACAGTTATGATTTTGTATCGCATCAGCTACTTTAGAACATTGCAAGCAGTGTCAATAGACTAGACTAGAGATAAAAATATCAATCTACCTTCCGTTTTTAATATACTGTAGCCGCTACTGTATAGCTACTTTTGAACATTGACATAAATTCGCGAACATACAAAGATAATAATATTTATTGAATTATCGTTTTGTATCACATCAGCTACTTTTGAACATTTGACAGAAGTTACAAAAAAAAACAATTAATATAGTGAAGTTTTTAAATTATATGATTTTTAATGAACATATGCTTTTTTCGGGGTTCAATTGGATGAAATTTGGCATATATTATTAAATATGCAAATCTTTATCAAATTCAGCTTTTCCGTAAAACATAACAAACAAAATTACTGGGATAATTAAAAATAAGAATTATTTGCTTCATGATTACGTGGCCTCAGTTTCATCATTTAATTTTTGATTTCAACTGTACTCAATACTCAATATCTTTATTGCTTTCCAAGTAACAATCGTGGACTGTTCACTAGTTTTGAATTTTTTTTTTACTTCTTAGTTCTGATGCGAATTGTGTTTATAACTTTTGGAGTTATAACTGATCACGAATATATGACAGCTGTACTAGTACTAAATGTTTGGTATAATTTACAATCATATACTTTTGAATCACTCCAACGCCACACAGTTCTGACGCGAACTCCGTTCACTAGTATTGAGTTTCTGATTTTGATCATCTACTTTTGCTGTTGACTGTACTTGTTTATAGTCACCGCTTCTATCTAACTTGTGGGAGACATTTTGGTATTGTTACGAAGAGGTGAAAGACCAAATTCAAAGTCTAAAGTACTTTAGAAGCGGCGCCGGCGGAAATTAGCGTTTTTGGCAACCCTAAGGTGGCAAGGTATGTTGCTACCCTTTTATCTTGATACGTCTATAGAAGTATTTATCGTAAATTCACCCCAAAGCGGTCGTATTGTCAGAACGATTGGAACGATCACGAATGATCTAGGTAGAAAGGGAATATTACGGTTTTCATAGTAAGAAAAAAATAACAGTCCCAAGAATCAATCTTCAAGGTTAAGTAACGCTTACTGGGGTTGATTGTTAGATGGGTGAACATATATTATATGCGGAGACCAATGTCTCGGGAAAACCCGTTAAGCTGCTAACGGCTTAATGACAACCGGGACCATAGATGCCGGCTGTCATTCGTAGACGAGTAGTCAGAGAGTAGTCAGAAGCCCAAAAGTCTAACAATAGGGAGGTTACCAGCAAGGCGTACCCTGTTACCCAGTAACTAGGTTGCGGTGATCAGGTAGACAGTCGATCTATGTAAAATACTAGTATTCAGTTGCATCAGGCCGACCTAAGCGTAGTTGGAGTGCCGACGACGCAGCTGTACGTGTCCTGTTTGCACCACTCTACGCAAGCTGAGGACGTCGTAGAGTACATACGGGTGAAGACCAAATGGACCTTGAGGGTGGAGAAGTTGGAGGCGCGCCATAACACAAATTTCAAGTCGTTCGTGGTGCGCGTTCCAACTCACCATTTGGTGACCTTCCTCAAGGAAGAGTTTTGGCCGAAAGGTGTGCTGTATCGGCGTTTCCGCGGCCGGATACGCGACACCTCGCAGCGTAACTCGACGCCGTCTCAACGAGTGCAGTAGTTTATAACTTGTTTATTTTTTAAATTATGTATTAGTTTATAGTTATTATTTTATACATGTACTCTATTTTATGGGCCTTCGTTGCCTGAAATAAAGGATAAATAAATAAATAAGATGAGAGCCAAAAGGAAAAATCATTGTGAATAAAATATTTTTATATTCAATTCCCACGCAAATAAGACTCAATTGTAGCAAATGGATTACCCTTTGCTGTGGGCGATGATTGACAATTTATTGCCACTTATGCATTATACCAATCTTGACATCCAATACACAACCTATCACGGCTGGAAGGCACCGAATCTGCTTGAATTGGGATCAGTGCAAACTAAGCTTATAAAAAAAATTACTTCTTGTAAAAGTGTGTACTTACTGATAAATATTTTTTTCGTATAATTTAACATCAGATTTATATGATATAGCATGAGCGTGAGTTTTTTATAAATTCTACTCACTTCTTACTTCACAGAAATGGAAAATATTAGCTAGTTCAGTTTTA
This sequence comes from Hyppa rectilinea, assembly GCA_951799385.1. Taxonomy (NCBI): domain Eukaryota; kingdom Metazoa; phylum Arthropoda; class Insecta; order Lepidoptera; family Noctuidae; genus Hyppa; species Hyppa rectilinea. The sequence continues at coordinate 7,148,239 of OX637318.1, read as the reverse complement.
ATTATATGTAGTTTTCTAATCTACGTAATTAAGGACGAATTTACCATACCGGTTGAATTGATGTCGTGTGAACGATGTAGGAAAGTATGAAGCTAAGGGCGAATTTCATCAATGAAACTGAACTTTCAGCACATTTAAACCACGTTTTAGAACTATGAATGTCAGAATTGCTATGGAATATTAACACTGACGGCTCTTAAACGTGGTTTAACTCTGCTAAACTTGTTCAGTTTCCATGGTTAAATTCCCCTTAGAGTCTCAACTGGAAGGCTGACGGACAACTATTATATCGTCCACCACAAATAAAGTAAGAACATGTTGTTAACGTAACTTTCAACATCAGATAGATAGAACGCCATAATAAATGAGGCGTTCAGACGTGAACACAAAAACTTGTAACATATACGAAAAAATAAAAGTTTTAAAAGAAAAGCTCGCTCTCTGTGATTTATCTAGCCATTTGTCATCCTCGACACTAAGAAAATATGTCACGCAAAGCCACAAGTAACGCACACAAACACACTGTGAAACGAATATAACATTTTTGTCGTCTCTAAATCACATGACTTTTCCACTATGCCGGCTGCCCTTAGAGACAGTCGCGCACACTAGCAAAAAACACGAGTAGCGGGAACAAAAGGAAAATGAAAAAGTGCCTTTGGACTGGCACGCTAAGGAGTGCATGGGCGTGTTCCCGTTGATATTGTGACTACACTGATGCTACACGGCTTTCCTGCTTTTTCCCCCGGATAACGCGTTCGGAACACTGTGCTTTATGTCAGGGGTACACAGTTAAGATATCATAGCAGTTATTTTTTTTCGAAATTAATGGCGCAGAAAACGTGAAGCCGATAGCGTTAACGGATGGCGGAGAAAAATAAATGAATTAGATTTGTTTACGTATTTTCTTTGGGAGAATACGATTTAATGTCGATCACGACGTGATAGATGGTATTCTAATCGATATTTAACGTTCGTGTTGTAATTCGATGCCTGATTCGGCTCCAATGAGGCCAGGGAAGCCTGTATGTAGGTATATTATATTATATTACTCACGCATTTCATTTCTCTGTGGTGTAACAGGTTCGAAGCAAGGAATATACTTAGCTTTGCTCCGACCTACATTATAGAATACTTACGAACTCCATGTTATGGATACCTTTTAACTATATTTACATAATTGAAAAGTAAATTGATTAAACAAAGAACCCAGTTTTCTATATAGCAGAATGTGTAACGCAGCTTCCAAAGCGATCCCAACATTATTTAAAAATAGAAAAAGAAAAAAAAATCCAATACACGACTTTTTAACTGCACAATTCCGAGGAAATTCTAAATTAGAATATCGAAAACTGCAAAAAAGGAAATAGAAACAAAAAAAAAGCAACGATTCAGATGTGCCTGGTATATTTACAGAGCTCATTGCGCGGCGCAACGGAGCGTGGTCTGCATAATGTATCGAACGGTGCGCGATTCCGGCAAAGCTTTGTCTGCGTTATTTACAACCGACCCGTGTATTCACGCGGAAATTGGATTTGTAAAATAAGACACTGTATAAATAATCTTTATCTAAAACATATCTCAGCGGAGCCGTTCACCGCCCAAGTTTTGCACCGTGAGCTTTGATCCCAGCGACCGTTTGTCAGATTACGGAACGGAAATATCTGTGACGCTAATAGACAGAATAAACGCTTCTTTATGTGCGATCTTGTTCCATGCTAAATTCCGCACCGTACTATGAAACATGGTGTGATTTTTTCCCGTGATGCCGACAGTACTGTTGCTTCGGCTAGCCTCTCGTTTGGAAATAATCACCGTCGCTTCACTGCCCTGGTAGGAACAATGTATCGAAATTAATATCCGGGGACGAAGCGGGCGAACAATTTGTCCACCCGGAATGCGGATAATTAAACCGGCCTGCAGCCGTTTCCTAGCTTACATGAAGCTGAAAATATATGACGCCGTCTGCCCGGAATTTAGTTTGTCTGGAAAAGTGGGCAGATGTCAGCAGAAAAAAAAGAAACAAGAATGATTCGGAGCTACCGATGTTAAATACTCGGTTTTATGACAATTGCAGGCATTGTCTTTGACATTGTGTTTCACTGGTAACACTTTAACAAAACACATAATTGTCGATAAATTGCGATTTATGACATCTGATATCCGCATTTTAAATTAAAATAATAGTGCAGGTAACATTATTATCACGTGCACTGAAATAAATACAACACAAAATGTCAGTAAACCCCATTTATTTAAATGAGAGTAGTTAACTTTTACGCTGATAGCTTTAAAAGGTTAACACTGGACCTAGACCGTCGTTTATGATATAATGAAATATAAAGCGATCACTTAATACTCGTACATTATTCAATATTAAAATGAAAAAGCATTTATAGCCCAGTGGTGTGACCACCGTACTGTAAAATATAAGGTCTCGGGTTCGAACCCAAGGCATGCTCCTCTGATTTTACGGATTTATGTGCGTATTGTATAATTATCACTTGCTTAAAAATCGGTGAAGGAAAACATCGCGAGAAAACCAGCATGTCTGAGAGATATTTCTCAACCGCATGTGAAGCTAAGTTAGAGGCACATGGGCAGCACAAAAACTCTGACACCATGTTTGTCAATAACCACACGAAAAGAAGAAAGATTCAATATTGTTTAAATTACAGTAAGTAAGTAGGAAAAAATACGGGCTGACAGTAATCTTTGTCTTAAACTTCACATTTATCACGATTCCTAATTTAAAAATAAAAAAAAACCAAATACCTAGCTGCTAGGGCAAACTGCGCATCACATACATTTTCCGCGCGGCCATTTTAATCCGTCGCCCAGAATCGCATCGTAAATCCGTAACGTCGATTAGGCCACTATTTGTCCGAGCCGAGGCAAATAAATAGCAATAGACATCTTGACTGTACGACGTTGTGCGCGACGATACAATAATGCGATATAAGCCGTGATTTGCGATCGGTAATAGGCTTAATTTTTTATTAGTGAAGCACTTTTGTTGGCGATAGTAACTGATGATCGATCGGGAAAGCCGTTTGGCGTTTGTTTTTTTTCTTGATTGAGTTTGTCCTAACATTGAGAAGTTGATCTTAGTTTTTGTAGAGAAAAGACTGGATTTATTTGTTTTGACTATGTTTACTAAGCAAAATAGAATAAAAACCGATGTTTTTGCGTGCTTACAGATTGAAATAAAGGTACTTTTATTAATATTCATAACCTACGCACAAAGTATGCTTAAAAATTCACTTATACATTTCATATTTTTCTAGCTGACGATGTTTGCTTCCATAATTTTACCATAAAATCAAAAAGGATTCAATGACTTTTAAAAGAACAGTTCTTATATTTACTACAATGAATTTGGTTCACGTATCAGATATTTTATGCAGTGTAAATAAAGTTTCTGCCAAGAGGCAGTGCCAAGACTGTCAGCTAGGCTCTATCGCGTGCCAATGCCAGATATAAACAAAGTACCTCAAAAATATTGCCAACTTTTAAATTACATTTCAGAATTAAATAGCTTTGCAATTTTTTTTTCTTTTTGTTTTCGAAATAGTAAATACAAATCTTAGTTGAAACCCAATACTGAAAAATGATTTAAAAACATGTTTATCTGGCTTAATCAGTATGTTCTGCTGGGATACAATCCTCCTGTTTGAGAAGAAAACATATTTAATTTCAAACTTTTATTTATTTTTATTTATTTTCTCTTCTGGCAATAATTTGCACATCAACGACAACCCTTTTCTTTTACTTTCGCCAACACCAATTTGTCACCAAAGAATGGATAACCCTTTAATTCCCAGAGTGTACAAAAGAAAACCACTGACCTACCACCCTTAATCTGAAGCGTCCATCATGTGCTGGTGTAAAACAAATTTGTTAAGCGCGTCGCACTGTAAAAAGTTAATGACATGTGAAGAACCCTAGAAAATCCTTCGTTTAATTGTTAGTAAATTAAATGGCTCGTGCAGGGTCGGCTGTGAAATAAAATAGGACAAATTTTGATGTGATCCGCACCAGTACATCCCTGGGTGGATAAATTGAGGATTTTATCGTGGATCGTGTTACTTGCGATATTAATGTCGGATTAGGATACGTTTTGAAGGTAAACAAATGAATTGGATAAATGGAAAGGCTGGTTCATTTGTTTTCTCGTTTGTAACAAATAAATGTTCTTATATTTAATTAAATTCTTCTCTTTACAAAGAGTAAGCACAAATAACTTCTAATGAAACACCTCTTAAACTAAAAAGCATCTTTACAATCCCCTTAAGGCCACCCGCTCACTGGCACCACCACTTAAAACTGCAGTAAGCAGGCTTTCAATAAACTTAAGTGTGAATATAAACGGGACTTTATAGTCCCTGGTAGTGTTTACAGCCACCACTTACTATCTCTAATGGGCCATGTGCACTTTATTGTCGAAAATTGCATTTTGCCCGGGCGAAAATTCCGACACCTATTCTGTCTTTAGTACTTGCCTTTGTGAAGGCAACTGGGTAGGTAAAAAAGTGGACCCCTGATGCCCATTGAGCGTCGTTATGCAGAAATGTGGGCGTCAAGGGCGTACGGTGTTTTGTGTAGGATTGTCGTATTGTATTAGTGGATTGGTTCGTGCGAGAATCGTTTTGAGTTAAGAACTTTATTACGGCCGTTCGAGTCTGTAAAAATTTCATCGTGAAAACATTAAGTGAAGTGAACTGCCAATAGTGTCAATTTCAATAACCAGGTGGAATGACAGCTCACTTCACATAAATTTTCACGGTGAGATAATTACAGAATAGAACGGCAGCAACGACAGATATCATCAGTGGTTCTTTGAAGCGGGATTGTCCGAAAGGGTTACCGCTACCCCGGAACTTAAAGGGCTAAGGAAGGAACATGGATGGGTTTTAGTCAGTAAGAGTCTGACACTCCCTTCCACTCCACACAGAGCGGGAGGAGTCATAATAATATGATAATTGCCCAACCTCAAAAAAAAAAGTGGTTTTTTAATGAATAAAAGTTTCTCTTTTCTACATTCGTTACTACCAATGTCGACCAATAACAAACTTGTGAACATTAAGACAATGTAAGTGATTGCCGCTGTCATTTACCGCAGTTTAAATCCTTCAATAGGTACTGTATCTTGAATACATTGAAACATAAACGAGATAGCATATTTTTTCCTATACACTGAAACGCCGGCTAAAACCATCGCCAGCGCCTTCTAAAAGCCTGTTATTTAATAATAAAAGAGAGTGTTTTTCATTCGCCCTTACAGTGATTAAGATATACAATCGGGGTTCGCAAAATGGAAATCTATCGGATTGCTTAAAGCCATCCCTTAGTTCACGTCGCACTTATCTCCGGGATTATCCCTAGTAATGACCATCTCATGTATTTTACTTAGACCTAACGCACCAACCAATGGGCCGGGTCACAACCAACATTAGAGGTGACGCTACAAATTATATTTTTTTATCCATCCCTCCATAAATACCTTTATTTAATCACGGATTGAAAAAATTCGCAAAAATTCTGTAGCTTTTATCTAATAATTTGCTCAGAAATTGAGAAAGAAAATAATTTTTCATTTCGGCGGCTATTTTGCTTTTTAAGGAAATAAGAGCAGCCGGAAATTTGTTTAATGCCCATTGGGTATCAAATTAAAGCAATCTTAAATGGAAAAATAAAATATGTATGGATAACTAGGTAATATATATAACAAAACAAGCAAACAAAGAAAAAAATTACGTTGTTTTTACAAAAAAACTTCCCTTTGCTTTTATATAACATTTTATTGAAATATTTACATAACATCTTCGTTTAATTTAACTATAGATAATATAATTGAATGACACCTAGCCTTCAGAAACTAAAAATGAAAAATAAAAACGATGTAAGTTAAATTACGCATTGTCGACTTATAAAAGTTTTAAAAAAAAACGTGACGAAGCTTCGATCATAAAGAATGATAAGTTTCCTATATAAAAAAAAACCACTCCATTTCAAGACGAACACGAAAATTGCTAGATAAAAGAAATTCCATATATGGCGGACACGGAAAAGAATATAATGATGTCTGACTCAAAAAAAGCGGTCGGGTGTCCCCGTAAAAAGTCGTCTGCGCGAAATTCCGTTACGCTTTATCAACACTAATGGCTTGCAAATAGCTCCACCAATCGTCTTACACTCTTATATCATTCGCAGTTCACTCGCTGCATTATTCAGTATTTTGCTTTTTAATATTCAGACGACATATTTGAGTCTCCTTTCAATTTTTTCCCGTACCTCTCTCGTGTTCCGGTGTGCGCGGAATTTTGAAACCTACTTATTGATGTTCCTTGCTTAATCCCAACATATCACGCCGAAGACGGGTGGCATCATATTTTTTTTTTATCGATACCGCTGTGGGCCCCTCTTGTTCTCCCGTCCCACTCATTTTTTATAACCTATATACTTTAGATTTATCGTGGTTGATTTTCACCGATATCGATGAAGTCTCTATCGGGGCGGCGGGGCGGCGTTAGTAATTTATACGGGGAAGGAATGGATTCATAGCCGGACGGATTAAAAAGAAAATGAAAGCAAAATATATGGGTCTGTCGATCGAGCGCTGAAATAGCGAGCTGCAGGTTGGTTTAATTATCGACATTCCTGCAGCGGGCCCGACAAATTGTTTTTGTCGGACGGCGTACGTCTGACGATATTTCATTATTATAACCGCGATATCGAGGTAGTGTATGATACGACACTATTTATAGCTGAACGATTAATTTTATTGTGATTATTATAATATTAAATTGGTTTTACTATTATCGTTCATTTGTTATCGTTGCGTGACGAATGCATTACTATACTGCTAATAAATTTATGGCATTATGTATGCAGGAAGCTGTTCCACGAATATTTCGGTATGGATCATAATATATATTATCCACCGACAGAATATTGTGGACCTGCCTATATCCTATTTTTCGTAGAATATAGATAACCATAGCTCCAACAGTCAATATAGAACTTTTTCAATAGTCAATCCACTTGACAGCAGTATTGGCTATCGAAGAGCCCATTGAACTCCTCAAAACAGTAATATCATCGAAACTTATAAAAGTGAAGCACTCAACTTTGCGGTCAGCCGACGCAGCGCTGATGGCCCATAGACAATCGCTGCGCTGGGCATAAAGAATAGTTAGAGCTGGGCTATAGACAATCGTCGGAGCTAATATATCCCGTTGCTGGCTCTGATACTGCAACGCAAGCGCTTTGCCACTCTTTTACCAATGATAGTACTTCTCTAGATGTGATTGTACCGAGTTTTTTATAAAAGTCATTTCTTTCTTTTTAAGGAACATTTGCATAAAGATTACGTATAGCTATTTATTCTTCTTATTAGCGACTGATTTTCTATATACTTAAATGTCCAACTAGTAAGTCGCCACTATAACGACTATGACAAAATAATTTGGTAGGTAAAAGTAATGAATTAAAAATATTAAAAAAATAACCCTTTATTACCCAAAATTAATTGAAATATAAAATATAAATATGGCCGCGTTGGTTTAGTGGTCGCAAGCGATACTGCTGAGCATGAGGTCCTGAGTTCGAATCCTAGGTCAAGCAAAGTGTTATTGGGTTTTTCAAATAGGAATTGCTCAGTAGCAGCCGGGAATCTGGATTTGTTCCCGTTTGATGGCGAAATAGGCTCACCCTCTAAGTATATGGGACTAAAACATAACGTGCGAAATAAGGGTGTACCTACTATAGGTGCGTCTCTGCCCAGCCCTTCGGTAAAACAAGGCGTAATGTTATGTTATGTGTTAGAATATAGATAAATGTAGTACATACAAAACACTTAACCCCTCAAATGTCGTATGAACCCCATAGGTTCATTAGAAAAATTCTCTCGAAACGACAATAAATATATAATATATGACCGTAAAAATCGTTGAGCTCTTTTAAGCAAACGACTTCTAATAGGAGAACATCTAATGGGTTAATAGAGATAAAAATAGTAGTGAAGACAAACATTCTAATTTGTGAAAGAATATCTTTATCAAATACAATCAAAATTAACCTATTTTAGCCCACCGACTTCGCTATATTTATCCACGTGGTTATATTGGTCATATTTCTCACATTGTCACCCTCTAGCTTAGCGAACGAAAAGTAAGGGATATCAATCAACGTTGAAATCAACATCAATCATTTAGTATAGTTTCCGTGACAGCGCTAAAAGAAATGACTGACACACTTATAATTGTACAGGTAACAGATGTCCCAGGCCACATAGTAAGCTATCACGTAAAGATTGATCAATACCAAATTGGGCATAGGCAACTAGCTTTATCTTTCTGACTGACCGACCCCTTGACAATTCAAAAGTGCCTGTAATTGGTTTATTTGAAATAAATGTTTTGAGTTTGTGTTTTATTGCATAATAATAATAATTATTTATTAAACATATTTAAAAATGTACATAATAGATGTACATTTTATACAGATAAGTATTACTCAATAATTATTTATTTATTTTCTCTTCAGAACACACACTTCTATGTAGCCCTTTATTTTTTATTTTTAAGGATGGGGAATCATCAAGTCAACTCTGGGTGGAGCGGAAGGGAGCGCTCCTTACTGACAGAGACTCTTACTGACAAAAACCCATCCATAATCCTTCCTTAGCTCTTTGTGTTTCGGGGCAGCGGTAACCCTTTCGGACAATCCCGCTAATCTATATAGCCCTGGCTCTTGTACTAATAGTTCCTGTAACACTAGAGTCAAAACATTCCATGACATTTTATTAGTACATTATCTTGAGGACATGAGTACTAGGACGATACGTGAGAGATAAACGAGTAGTGAACCAAGTTTCTGGGCACAAAATCTGCTGTCAAATGGTAGCTAATAGAATCATTTGACATCAGTAATAACTGATTCATCCTCTCAGCCCATCGATATACAACATGTCCCAAAATTCAACGATAAGCCGGCACCAGAGGATGGACCTACTAATGACTACTCGAGAAAAAAAAAGAAAAAAAAAATACCTCTACTTTTTTTTAAATTACTTAAAAAAAATGGAAATTCTTCGAAAATGTATACCCCTTATGACACTTTTAACTACCATGACCACAATTTTTCAAATTTTTCAGTTTTTTTGTTTGTATCGGCAACCTAAGTAGTACTACTATTCACCATAATCTTTGAAAATTACAGAATTTTCGTAGTTTTATACAAAAAAACAACCAAAAAAAATTATTTCCCTAAAATTTTGAAAGATTTTAACGTTCAGTACACTTTAAGTCATCGTAGTGTAAAAAAAAAATATGGGCACTACTATGGCAAGTTTTTTTAAAAATTAGCGCAACTAACCTAGATTTAAAAATGGTATAATACTTTAGGAAAACTAGCCACAAAAAAAAAATAATGACACTTTTTCTAATCAAGAACCAAATTTCATAAGTTGTTGTTAATAGTAATCACTTCTACTATGTGCCCAAAATAGATTTTTGTTGTTGGAAAATGTTGAATGAATGAAACAAATGGTGTCAATAAATGTAAATTTATTGCATTATTAATAATATTATAATAAATGTTCGAACTGTTTACCACCGGCATTAATACAAGCATGACATCGCCTTAAAAAAGATCGTTTTATTCGTCGTGCATATCTTCTACTATTGATATGATCCGCAGCCTGAGTGATTTTTTGGCGAAGGTCGTTCAGTGTTGCAATGGGTTTCGAGTAGACTCTGTCTTTGAGACAACCCCAATAGAAGAAGTCCAGGGGGTTTAGATCGGGTGAACGGGGTGGCCATAAAATAGGACCAAGTCGCCCTATCCAACGCCCTGGATACTCTTGGTTTAAGTATTCTCGCACAGGACGGGCATAGTGAGCTGGGCAGCCATCATTTTGGAACCATATGTTTTGTGGATCACTAATGGGCATGTCTTCTAATAATACTGGCAAGTCATTTTGTAAAAAGTTCAAGTAACTATTGCCATCCAAGTTTCCTTGTAATTCAAAAGGCCCAATCACTTTTCCGTTTAATATGCCCGTCCATAGGTTAACCTTGAATTGATATTGGGATTTGTCTTGTCTCATCAGGTGCGGATTTTCATTGCTCCAGCTATGTAGGTTGTGAAGATTTAAATAGCCATCTCTCTTGCAGGTTGATTCATCCGACCATAGAATATTATCCAAGAATTGGGGATCTTCTCTGTACTTTTGCAGCATCACACGGCAAAATGCGACTCGTAGTGGATAGTCCCGCGGTAATAACGTCTGCACACGCCTGTAGTGATATGGGTGAAGTCTGTGACGTTTTAGGATTCGATGTGCAGTACTTTTTGGGATTCCCGTAGCTATTTCTATGGCACGTACCGAGGTAGTTGAATCATTTTCAATTTCATTGAGAACGTCTTCGTCGCGTTCCGATCTAGGTCTTCCAGCATTTCTCCTGTCAGATGGTAAACGGCCCTCCGAAAACGCTTGATGCACGTTAATAAATACTCGATAATTCGGGTATCTTTGAGCATTTGGGTACCTTTCTCGATATAATCTGCTAGCAGCACTACCATTGCATCGGCACTCTCCATAAATGAGGTGCATATTAGCGTATTCCAACGGTGTGTATGGTAGCGGCATGATAAACGCTAAACAGTCCAAAATACGCCAAAAGTCCAATTCACAAAACACAGTCCAGTTCAAAATAATGCCAGGTTAGTACAGTTTGCAGATCACTTAATCCAGTCCAAAAAGCCAAGCCAAAAGTCGTTAGTACGAGAGTCACATCAATTGAATACGAAACGGTGCACAGTAAACAAAGAAGCAGAGCGTACTGACTTTGTAGAGAACAGCAACATTCCTACCTGCCCTATTGTTATTTAACAACAAACATCTATCTATCTCTCTCTAACGTATAATCGCTCTCTATCTATCTCTCTCTAACGTATACTATCTATCTCTTTCTGACTTCTGAACTTCACTGACTCCGCACATGTCCCTTCCAAATTCTAAGAATTTGCGAAAGAAATCTATTTTGGGCACATAGTAGAAGTAATTACTATTAACAACAACTTATAAAATTTGGTTCTTGATTAGAAAAAGTATCATTATTTATTTTTTGTGGCTAGTTTTAATAAAGTATTATACCATTTTAAAATCTAGGTTAGTTGCGCTAATTTTTTAAAAAACTTGCCATAGTGGTGTCCATATTTTTTTTTACACTACGATGACTTAAAGTGTACTGAACGTTAAAATCTTTCAAAATTATAGGGAAATAATTTTTTTTGGTTGTTTTTTTTGTATAAAACTACGAAAATTCTGTAATTTTCAAAGATTATGGTGAATAGTAGTACTACTTAGGTTGCCGATACAAACAAAAAAACTGAAATATTTGAAAAATTGTGGTCATGGTAGTTAAAAGTGTCATAAGGGGTATACATTTTCGAAGAATTTCCATTTTTTTTAAGTAATTTAAAAAAAAGTAGAGGTATTTTTTTTTTCTTTTTTTTTCTCGAGTAGTCATTAGTAGGTCCATCCTCTGGTGCCGGCTTATCGTTGAATTTTGGGACATGTTGTATATGTACTATGTCTCAGCCTTTGCTAAATCTCCCGGACATCCAAAACAATAGAAAAAGTAATAAGTAATTGTGTCTCATTAGTCACACTTGAAGGTATAATTTCAAGTGATTGCTTTCGAAAGCAACAAAAAAATAACCGGACGTTTGCTAACGCTAATACACAAGTTTATTTCCGTCCGTACTCAGAAACGATCATTTCATAAGTATTATCTAAATTGCTTCAAAACTCGAGCACGCCCAGCAATAACTTACAAATAACCACACAAAGGCGACACTTCCAGCATCCATTACCCATTTATAAATCCGTGCTGAGTCCATTCTGGCGGATTGCCTGCAGTAACGGTTGCACTTATTGCCGATTCTCCTCTCAACCCCCGACCCTTGAACACTTCGTCCTGCGACCATCCCCTGCCCCCTGCCTCCCCTTGCTCATCGTTAACATGGCCACTTCATTTGTTCAGAGGCCAATGAACTTAGGCTGTAATAAAGTACCTTGTAAATGGATTTTGAGGTAAAAACAAAAGTGGTTTTTTCTAGGAGGTTGTTTATCTGTTTTTCAGCCAGAGGAAAGTTTTCACCGATAATTTAATCGCATTTTAGCAGCTCCATATTTTTTACCTGTGAAGAGAAAAGTACTTTTTTAAAATTCGAATCAGGGTAGATAGTATGTCGACCGTACTAACTGAAACAGAATTACGCCCGACGCATCTTCCGTCAGATGTGCGACCAAATAAAGGTAGAAATAGAAATCATTTCAGCATAGCATCATCAATCTAGACAAAATCAAACTGGTTGCTAAGTAAATTAGGTAATTTGTACCATATTATTTTATTATATTGGAATAACTTCTCACACATTGATTAATTTATTATTATTAACTTTTAGAATGTTTGTAAATATGTGAGCACCATGCACTTATGACATAATTAAGTTTACTTGCCACTGCTACATGTGTTTTTCTTTTCACCTTTTGTGATGTATTGTTTTTATTCTGGGTACATCGTCTTCACATATAATGTTATAATACATGTATACAAAACATTGTGAAACATTTTAAAAGAGTAACGGTGGAGTTTCTTGCCCATTCTTCTCCACATGAAACTACTTTTTGGAAGGGGCCACTAGAATCAGTTCTATTTCTTGTTCATTTTGACGTTCAAAAGTGCCATTCTTGTGCCTATTTGAAATAAATGTTTTGACTTTGACTTTGACTTTGAAAATCAGTCTATTTCCACAGCTAGGACACAGGCCTCCTCTCTGTGAGAGGGACTGGGCCATAATCCACCACGCAGGCCGTAGTTCATGTCACATATCATCGAATTTTTGGATCTAGGGCATGCCGGTTTCCTCATGATGTTTTCTTTTACCGTTTTAGCCAAAGGTATTTTATTTCTGTAAGTAGTTTTGTACAAACACTTTTACACGTCAATAATGTTTTAAAAAGTAGACGAGGTCGGCGTTTCCTTTCTGACTACTCTGTGAAGAAAGGCCGACCTTCGTGGGAGACCTTTTTTGTTTTTTTTTTGTTTTCGGGAGAGACCTCCAAAAGACGCCTACACCTCAGCCGTACGGCGCGTATATGTTCCACGCGCGCCTCAAAGAGATGTCAGCATATTATGAAGGGGCCCCTCAGGGCCAAGCCTGCCGGGTAAGCGGGATTGTCCGAAAGGGTTACCGCTACCCCGGAACATAAAGGGCTACGGAAGGAACACGGATGGGTTTTAGTCAGTAAGAGTCTGACACTCCCTTCCGCTCCACCCAGAGCGGGAGCAGTCATAGGATGATTTCCCAGCCTAAAAAAAAAAAAAAAAAGCGTAACACGTCGAGGATTACAGGCATGATATTATGTTTAAGTGTTATATTTGTACTTAGTCGTACCAATTAGTAAACAGAGTAGGTACCTACTTAACCCGAATGAATATGACAACACAATGATTGTATTGGAATCGAAATACATTTTTGTTAAACGGAAAAATATCAAAGAACCCGATCTTTTGTGGCTTCGACTTAGTGTACTTTGACGTTCCCTATTAATTTGTACCAAAATGAGCATCATTTCCCCTGCCTACCGCCCACTTACCCAATTAAACACCTAGTGGGGTAACCGATATAATTTTTTCCCGTGTAATTGGGTAACTTTTCCATTCTAGCTGTTCCCACTCAAGTAAATATGACCAATTACGCGATGCCACCCATTTCACGCTACTTACTTTTAGATGACGGGTAATTTTGAGAAAATTCTTACTAAATTGTTTAGTTGATCGATAAGTAATTATAGAGGGTCGACTTTAGGGAAGCTTAGTTGTTATGGCTAGGTTAAAAACCTACATACACATTGATTAGCACTAGAACATTTCGTTCACATCGTGAGGAAACCAGCATGTCTGAGAGATATTTCTCAATAGCATGTGAAGCTAAGTTAGAGGCCCATGGGCAGCTTAAAAACTCTGACACCAGGTTAGTCACTAATCACACGAAAAGAAGGAGACTAGAACATTTTATGATTAATGTATCAATAATTTTGTCGAACACGAGTTCGAACCCAAGGTCCTCTGGTTTTACGGATTCATGTGCGTATTGTATAATTACCACTTGCTTAAAATCGGTGAAGGAAAACATCGTGAGGAAACCAGCATGTTTGTGAGATATTTCTCAACAGCATGTGAAGCTAAGTCAGAGGCCCATGGGCAGCATAAACACTCTGACACCAGGTTAGTTACTAACCACACGAAAAGACAGAAAGAGAATAAGTTTGTTTAGATAGTCTGTTTTTATTTTCGTTCTTACTAAATGTCCGAAGACAACAAACAATCAACACACTAAAAGAAAAAAAAACAAACCCATTAAAACTCAGTCGTCGTAAGTATCGAATTAGTCTTCAACATTTTGGCACCGGCTCTAACTGAGACAAATAGCCTACCAGTTTTTATTCCCAGCCAGAAACCCGTCGGATTCAGACGTAGAACTAATTACATTATCATTAGATTCGGCACACTGGGCCGTTCAGTTATGGCAACCCTTTAGGTCCGGGATGAAATATTCGGGCGCACTGTGCGCGGTGATAGCTCCGCCTCGTTTTGTTAGGGTTGATCGTATTGAAATTGCGGGAGTTATTACAGAGTTAGAGATTAATAAACGAGATTGGATTTAGTGGATGAAGTTTTCAGAATCAGAAATTCAAATTTCGAGTACTGTAATGATTGTGAGACACGTGTAAAACTGGTTCAACTAAAAAAGTTTTGCTAAGGGCTGATTTTACCATTGAAACTGAACGCGGTCAGTACATTCTCAACTGTTTAATAGCTGTCAGTGTCAACATTGTAGGGGATTAGTGACACTGACACTCCTTGAACGTAGTTTAGATGTGCTGATTGCATTCAGTTTCAACATTGAAATTGGCACTAAATATATTATAGTCGATGGATTAATTTGTTCGTTGATAGCTTTTCGTTTTTTTATTCCCAACGTTACGCAAGTTGGTTTTGTTAGTATAAGCTGCATTTTATGCAGTAGGTACTGGTGCAACTTAGATTTAATTCTTACTAATTTCTGGCAGCAGCTTCACCTGCGTGGATGTTGGAAATTATCCCACGGGAACATACTACAGACATAAAAAATATCGTATGTGTAAATCCATGTTATAAACTATCTGTGTGCCAAATTTTATTCAGATCCTTTCAGCCATTCTGGTGTTATTGAGCATCTCCATCCAAACTTTCGCATGTAGCATGTAGTAGTAAGATTTTTTATTTAATACTACAAAAAAATCACATAAAATACAGAGGTGGACTAAATTTCATAAGCATTTTCTAAATTCCACAAAAACCACGTCTCAATAAAGAAAAACTTTGCAGGTACAAAGGAATGACGCTTTACGAAAACTAAAACATTTTACGTATTCCGTAACAATTTACTTCTAAATTACATACCGAGTTTTTTGTCCCCATTCATTGAGCAGAGATCGATATACTTACATAGAGTTTTTTCATTACAACGCGATTAGAAAGTAGGTACTATTTCCTAACAGTAACGTGGTCTTGCTCAACCGTACGTGTCTCGAATTACAATACAAGAAACAATTTCCCTCAATACAATTTAGAATCAAATCTGGTCTGCTTTTTACTCGTAAATACAAAATTACATTGTACCCAGACGCATAAAATACGAACGTAAGGAAAATATTGTCTAAGTTTTGGCGACCCTAGTACAGTAACCAATTGTGATTCTATTTACAGTATTCACTTGTTTCTCTCAGTTTTATAGATGTAATAACAATTTGTTTAAGTTTGTACTACACAATTGGTTGTGTGTACTAGGGTTTATGGGTTTTTATTTTCTTATTTCAGCACACAGCTGTTTGTATATAAATATTGAGTTCAGTTCGTAATATTTTCATAATCAAATTCACCCCTGGGTAAAACTAGACAGTCTATAAAGTCGATTTACTAAAACTGAAATTGTTTTTACGAAAATTCCATCAGCTCTACCACGATTCAGACAATCACTTTTCTTCTACTTATTCAATTCACTGCGAAATCTTACACAAAGTTTGCACAAAATCGTTTCAACAAATTAACTTTTTATTTCAATTGTTTGTAACAAACGAGATAGCGCAGTCCGGCGCATGTAAACTCAACATCGACGGGTAGACGCAGCAATTTCCTTGCCAAATCGAGTGTGAACGAGAAACCACCAGTTTAAAGCGGTTTCCCTGTGCTTTTTTCTAATACATGGACCGGTTGTTTACAACTGCCAGGGGAGAAAAACATTAAAAATACACGAGCAGCGTGTTTTGGTTTTAGCTTGAATATTTGTTAGCTCCAATTTTTACCAGTTTGGTTTTATTTTGCAGGTAAATACTGCATTATTTCATGTGAAAGCACTAGCAGGTCAGCATTGTGCAATGCGAGCGTAGTGTCGTTAGGTACCAATTAACATTTATGGTAGCAAATAAATAAACTGCAATAAAAAATATTTGGAAACAAAAATTTTACTTACATTAAACACGGAACGCGGAATGAGCATCGGCATACAAAATCTCTAAAATAAAATCAAGTCTAAATTCACTCAAAATAAAAAGCGGGATGAAACGCCTAAAATTCCCGGCACATGACCGGAGGTTAAAAGACAAGTGGGTTGAAGACACGATAACGCCGGCGGCAGGGGGGTTGAAAATCTAATTTGCAAATGCATTTCCTGCCTTTCAAGCTGCAGTGACGGGTCCCCGTTTACATTTTTAAACAGAGCAGACAGATTCGAGCGTTTCGACTGTTTTCGGGTTGATAAAACATTGTATTGGGGGATCTTTTGGACCGACATCGCTTTGGAGGGTGAGAATGTATGGAGATGGAAATTATGCTGTATTGGTTGAAGCTCTTTTACAATTTGGATTTTCTAATATTGTTTACTTTGATGTTCGTAAACGAGAATAGCAAACGGATTCATTTTGAGTTATAGAAATCTGTATTTAGAAAAAAAAAATGCTTGATGAATGATACTGGGTTTCTATTACAGGGTATTCTATAAGTAAGTAGTAATAAAGATTCAATGAGCACATTAATCCATCAGAGTCAAGAGTCAAAGACATACTTTCTAGTTACTTACTGCCTAAGCAACACACATCATCTCGCAACTCGCAACACATTCTAACACGATGTTACGTACCCTTCAATCCATCAATCCATCAGTACCGTAAGTCTATCAGCCTTAAAACTACCGTGCCTCGAGAAACTGATCAGTCCATCAGAATGGATCGATACATTGGATACAGACAACTCCATACATTCATGCCACGGGCCGCACGCCGCGGTCCGCTTAATAACGCCGATTGGCGGAATTTCGCCTGAGCTCACGGTCCATTGCTGTCGGAAATTACGTTGCGTAGAAAACCTCGACCTTTTAGCGGGCATGTATTGTGTGTGTATCGATGCCTTCGCTTTTTAAAAATTTGATTGAAACGAAACGTTTGTTTGCTCCGAATTTATGGTTGTGAAATAATTTTTTCTCGATGGGTTTTCGGAGTTTAAATGGTTAAGATTTTTTGTTGAACGTACAGACGCCAGCACATCAAGCTATCCCTGACTGTCAAATTATCTCAATTAAAAATGAACCTTATGTCCTAGCAATAAAGTTGAAATACTATCAAAGAAATTTGACAGATTGTGGTAACTTGATGTGCTGGCCTCTGTACCTTTTTATGTTTTTGTTTATGGCTGTGTTTCCTATTTAATGTGGTCCTGTTGATCTTGCCTGCACGTGTCACGTGGAAACTGAAATGAAATGAGCTTGAAGTGAACTGCAACTCAAAGTTAGTATTTTACAGAACAGAACGACTTTTTTGCTTCTAGTCAGAGGGAAACCGCGAACTACCCATAAACACATACCTTATACCTCTAGAAGAAAATCAGCAGGACCAACTACCCATAAACAAAACCTAAAACTTTGCGGTATACCATAAACTAAACAAGTAAGAAAACGGTATACAATATGTCATAACACCATCAAACCGTACCAATCTTCCATCAATTACCGCCAGCCCAAACTAACCCACTATTTCCCACTAATCTATCAAGTATCACACTTAACTTTTCAATTACAGTTCGCGACAAAAGTGTATAAGTTGCAAGATCTACTCTGTATGGTCGTTGCACGCATCAGAAAGGCAACTTTTGACACACCCCGAGGCTCCGAAACTTTTACATTAGAGATGAAGTTTCTCGCAAAGTTATTCTCACTACTCGCTGAGTGTTCACGCAACGAACAAATCTTGCGAAAGAGCTAAACACAGCTGATACAGCTTGTTTTATTAAGTGTTTTTTTTTGTATAGAATGAAATATTTTTTGATGTTTTTTGTGCTGGTCCTTTTTACATAAAACAAACGCTACTGTAAAATTATGAAATATCAATTAATATTGTTTTAAAAAATATATCAGTCTTGTTATTGTGAAATGTTCATGTTATACTTCATTTGAACTTCATACGAAAAAAAATCAGCTGTTCCATACATTATGCTTGCATAACTCGTCAAAATGTAGCGAACAGCTGATTGTTTTTCGCGATTTCAGGTGTGTTCCATTGTTTAAGTTGTTCATAATGATGAGTACAGTGACCCCTTAAAATGTTGCCCATGTATTCAATTTCACCCTGTATATGCAGGTGAATACCAATATTGAACATTTTTTAACTTTTCGACACACTGTAAAAAGCTTTTAAATAAACACACATTTCAAAAAACATTTTCATGTATCACACTCACCGTTTTCTTCATGTATATTGTTTCAGTTGTTCAGTTCATCCGTAAATATCATTCTGAGACATTTGACTGACATTTCTTTTCCTGTTTTGTAAATGTCATCTTATTTTAAAGGTGATATCATGTTGCTTAAGTTGCTTTAGCATTTTCAGTATAATTTGCATAGCAAATGAATCTTCAGAAAAAGCAATAAAAGGTTGTTGGATTTAGGTGTTCTGGTTGCTGACAGTCGGGCTGGTCTACAAATTCAAGGTCACTCAGCGCGCTATGGAGCGTGCTCCGCTGGGAGTCTCTTTGTAGGATAAAATCAGGAATTAAATTATCCGAAAAAGAATCAGAGTTAGCGACATAGCTTGGAGGGTAAGCCATGGGCTGATCAGGTTTGTCGAAAGACCGATGGCCGGTGGACCAGGCAACTCCTGAAGTGGAGACCGCGTATCCTCATCAAATGCCCATAGCAAGCGAAACGATTCGCTCTCTATTTTTCAAACACTTCTTCTCTTCTTTTCATATGGTTAGTGACTAACCTGGTGTCAGAGTTTTTATGCTACCCATGAACCTCTGACTTAGCTTCATATGCTGTTGAGAAATATCTCTCAGGCATGCCGGTTTCCTTACGATGTTTTCTTTCACCGAAACACACAAATACTGAAATATTATAATATAATAAATAAAATTAAAGCCACATAGTCGAAATACCTATTCAAAAACCTATCAAATAATTAAAACTTAAATAAGACATGCTTTACAATTTAATGCATTTTAACGACTGTTCAATTACTATCCATCATCGCAAACGCAGCGTTTCATTGTGTAACTCTACGAAAGGTAATTATCGAGATGAGTTTAAAATTACTTGTCTTCAAATGAGATTAACACAGATATTTGTTATGTACTCGGTTGCTCATTACAGTCTATCAGTGTGAAATATTTTCCGATTAATTTGGCCATTATAGGAGTATGTCTACTTACGGCAAGATCAGCTCGGTAGACATAACTTTGAGAAAGAAGTTGGCAAAAGGAGTCAGTTTGGTTGGGCAGCATTTGGAAAAACTGTCAAGTCTTCACATCGCCAGTTTCGTAGTGTTTTAAAGCTAAAATCTTCAACCAGTGCGTCCTGCCCGTCCTGGAGTGGGGACCGCGTATCGGCAAGCGTAGTATAGTGCTATAATATGGACCGATGTCCTTAAGAACGAGGCTGATACAGGCAGGATCCGGAAAGCGGAGGACACGGTTTTGCTGCCCAGGTTGGGCGCGGCCTATGTCCAGCAGTGGACTGCGATAGGCTGAGTTGAATTAGGCCTTGCTCCCCGACATCCCGTTGCATCACATCGCCAATCCGTGCTATTACTTCGTTTTTACTAAGCGCGATTTCAGATTTTTTTACTCGGCTCCTAAGGTTCATCACCCTAAGAGCCCTACCATTAAGAGCTGGCCTATCAAATGCAAAAACATTTTTTTAAATCCGACTAGTAGTTCCAGAGATCAGCCTTCAAACAAACAAACTAAGCTTTAATATAAGAATAGATTGTGCCTACGTATTGATTGGTGACAAACTTTGATAATATTATAAGAAACCCGGTGCCAAAAGTCAGATTGGCAATAACCTTAAAACAACGTGAGATAGGTCTCTTCGCCACTTTTTGTAATATTTTTGTCAGTTAACCTCGATATTGGCTTGGAGTTTTCGGTTTATCTAGATATTTGATGCAGATTGGAAGTTAGATTAGTATTATTGTCCGTTCTGGGGTATTTTTGACGGTTTATTACTATGGTTCGCCATCAAAAAGGATGTAACTAAGTGACAGGCAAAGTTTCTTCATTGAGTATTCTCTTTTGACGTAATTTTAGGCTAAGTAACAGTCGATATTTTACTTTAAGGGGAAGCGCCAGGATAGCCCGCAAAACTCTATTTTACTTACGTTTTTTTGAATTTGTCAGTGTTCGATTTTATCTTATTCAAAGTATGATTCGCGGCGGAAACGAGTACGAATTTATAGAATTGTAATCATTAAAATCATTAACACATTAATAAGAAATTGTCTCAGCCGGAGAGGAGCTCCTGCTCCTATCAAAGATCAGTGAAAACCACAGACAGCAGTGGCTAAAAACCGTCGAAAACATCAACACTGACTTCCGACATTAAAGTTTTTTTTTTATTAAACTGTTGGTGAACCTACCTACCCACACATAAATAAAAGAAAAGAATAGAAACTACGTACAATTTATTTATTATTTATTATATGTATAGATTATAATTATGTTTTGTCTCATCTCGCATATAACTTTCGAATCCTAATGAATCTGTTTGCTTGTTCCAGGTAAGGCACAGCCTGCACAGTTTGGCATTTTCCAGCACGAAGTTAATCCAGCAGATAATGGAGACAATGCGCACATTCTCGTTTGTCTAGACTAGACTAGGTAGTCGTAAAATAAACGTGAATACTATAGCTAAGATGTTGACTACATTTCCTTGGGATTAAGGTAAGTATTAAGAGCTGATACTGTACTATTAATAATACTGGCAGGTATATATTCCGCATCTTATTTTACTAATGCGTAAATGGCAATACGCCCATACTTTTTAATTCAAACGAAGAAAGAAAAAAAAAGAAAGGAAAATAGAATGAAGTCTTTAAAAACGCAACGCAAACGTAAGTTCCTTAAATCATAGTAATTATTTGATAATTCTTATACCTTGGGTACACTTTAAAGCAACGGCTACATGGGTGATCACGCAAATAGCGTCTGCAGTTCACAGGTGAATGACGTCATTGAAACATTATTTATGAACGTTGGTGTGTTTTCTTCGAGAGCGTTTTTGACATCGTAAAGTCAAACTACACTGACATAATTTTCTTCAGCCAAAAAAAAATCGTGTCATCTTAGAACAAACTTAAGCTGCAATCGTTACAGAATTGGTCGCACTGACTCATGTCAACGAGTCACCCTGTATAATGGCACGTGGCTCTTACAAAACCCACGCAATCCATTGATTGAAGCACTAGGACTAATCGCTCAGTACTTACTACTTCTTTGTGTACAACCCTAGTCGCCATCTCCACAGCAATAAAGACCCATCTTCCACTTTCATCTCACAAATACAGACACATAATAATTCGAGGCCATTATAGCCCTCTATGTTACGAAATCCGTTTTATCGATACAATAAAACAGCCTTAGCGGTGAGGCGAGCACTCGACTTATATTAATGTACTGGGAATCGATACAGAGTCCCTCTCATCTCGATACTCGATGGACCCTTGAATTCGTCAACAAGTTTCGAAGGCGCGGGCGGACGCGGCGATCGGTGCAAGTTATTTGTGGATCTTGTGTAGTATTGTATACTTGACTTATAGGTACTTACGTGTTTACTTTGTTTTGATATAATAGAAAGGCACTTATTGTGATCAATCGTCTTGTCTATAAGAAGGATTGTGTATTATAATAAACTAGGACGCCAATTCCGGTTGTTAAAACCGTCTAGGTGACAATCAATGTCAAAACCTTGTCAAAAATGTAAAGAAATTATAAAGTTAGACAAATTAAGACTCAGATTAGAATGAAAAGAATATTAAAATACAGGAATTTCCGCTATTATTTTTTATTAGTTATTAACTAAACTATTAAGGTAAAAGCTACAGGGTACCCTTTTTTTTAAGGCTGGGCAATCCTGCGATATTCAAATTCTCTTACTTTTTTGCAATTGCAACCTGATACTAACTATATCAGGTTGTATGTTGACCAAAATATGATTCGCGGTCAGTAATGTAATCAAAGTACTTACAGAATTGGCTATTTGACATAGTCAAAAATAAAATAAGAAATCACATAGAAAAAAGATCGCTCGTCTTAAAAACTTCCATCACCGTGCAGAAATTAAATATTTTGCGAAGGTATAACTATAATATTGGACTTAAGGTTAATAAATATTCCATTTGATTCCAAAATTTTGTGACGTCACATTTCAATATTTCATATAAATCACGTACAAATTCCGCGTTTTGACAGTAAGTTCATACAAAGTAACGTTATTGACTACCCTGTCAAATTCTTCAATGTTATCACTTAGATCTTCTTCAATCACATTAGTAATTATAACCCTGTGGAATGATTCTTTCATGAAAGTATGACTTTGAACTAATAATGGACTGCAGTGTTTCGTCATATATTTCTTACTAGCTTCCGCCCGCGGCTTCGCCCGCATAATATGTCGGAAAATTATATTAATTATAACCCTGTGGAATGCAGTTGCGCGCGCGCAGTCTTAGCGAGCGGTCGAGTTAGCTGTTGACGACTTACGCGATTGCAACTTTTTTCGCTTACCCTCATTTTATTAATTAATGCTACTTGATGAGTGAAAATGTAGATTTTTGTGACTCAAGTGGAAGTGAGATAGTGGAAGAGGATCTTGAGTTGGAGAGCGAGCAACAAGTTAATTTGACGATGGAGAGGGAGGAGAATACGTGTTTAAATAGAGAGCAACAAGTATTACCGGAGAAGAGAGGTAGACAGGAGGATGATGAAGAAACAATCGAAGATGATGATGGATTCATAACCATAAAGCGTGGGAGTAAACGACTAGCACGAAGAGATTCAAAAAACTATGAAGAATTAGAATTGAGATTTTCAAGTACTAATTTGAAACCCAAAGAACATATTGTGTGTATTACGTCCAAAGAAACACTGCCGAGACAGTTTGGGATGGCTAAACTTTTAAGATCTCATAACATAAGAAATATACTTAAATTAGCGTACAAAAACCCATATAGGGCTTTAGTATACTTTGACAACAAAGAAAATGCAGTAAAGATGTTAAATTGTGAAAAAATATTAGGTAACTTGGAGTATAATATTAATATAATAGGTGAATCATCGTTATGCTATGGTATACTTCGACAGGTGGACTTAGAAATGGAAGATAAAGAAATATTAGAAAACCTTAAATGTGATTTCGAGATTATATCTGCAAAACGACTAAAAAGACAGGATAGCGATGGTAAATGGGTAAACTCTGAAACAATCCGCCTATGTTTTAAAAATTGCAACCTACCGTCATATGTATATGGTTTTGGGTGCAAATTCCAGGTTGAACCCTACATTTTCCCTGTATCGCAATGTTCAGTATGTTGGCGTTATGGACACCTTTCAAGGACATGCCCTTCGAAAAAAGTCATATGCCCTAAGTGTGGAAATAATCACGCTAACTGTGAGACAACCGTTTTTAAATGTGTAAACTGCAAAGGTTCACATATGGCAATGAATAAAAAATGTCCTATTTTTTTGAAAGAAAAAGAAATTAGAAGAATTATGTCGGAAAAGAACTGCAGTTATCAGGGAGGACTAGAAATATATAAAGTCAAAGGAAAAATACAGGAAAATAATACAATACATAATGTGAATATGATTAAGAATAATGAAACAAATAAAGAGTGTTCGCAAACAGAATGCACTCAGGACACAGGACCAAGAAGCACATATAGAGAAGTGGTTGTTACAGAAGCCGTTATACATGAAGAAATGACTGTATCTGAAGAATCGGAAACAGAAGACAGTCAGAATTTAGATAATAAAACTAATACAAAGTCTGAAAAATCAAAAAAGAATAAATCACGAAGTAAGAAAACAAAAGAAGAGTCATCAATCAATGGACAGGAACAATCAAAAAAAAAAATAAGTGAGGTTGAAAACATTAATAACAAAGGTGATAAACAAAGTGAACCAGGTGACCGCAAAGATTACTTATATGGACTATATAAAAAAATTAAGGATGTATGTATGTTGAGAGATAGCTTTTCTAATAAGTTAGGATTAATTATTAAAATAGTTGTTCGAGATTGCATTGCACTACTTTTAAAAATAATAAATGGTAAAGATATTTTAACTCAATTACTTTCGTTCTCCACCAATGGATAATCATAATAACAGTGCCTTTTTTATAAACATACTGCAATGGAATGCTCAGAGTTTAAGACCTAAAATTCCAGAATGTCAAGCTTTATTAAGTCAGGAGAATATTCATATTGCTTTAATATCAGAGACTTGGTTGGAACCCGATTCATCATTAAATATAAGTGGGTACAATGTTTTTAGGAACGACCGAAGCGATTCATATGGGGGAGTCGCTATTATAATACATAAGTCAATTAAGGTACAGCTAGAAACTTTAAATACTAGTAATTCAGGAATAGAAATAAAATGTGTTAAACTATTAAATTGTAGGGAGATTAAAAATATTATCTTAGTATATTGCCCTTCCTCGGTACATACTATTCAATCTGACTGGGATTTAATTTTCACCAAATTTAATAGTAAATGTTTAATCGCTGGTGACTTCAACGCACACCACTATAATTGGTCATGTAAATCAGATACAAGAGGTACAATGGTTTTTGACGCTGCTTCGGATGCAGGATACATCTCGCTTAACAAAGGGGTAGGTCAGCACACGCGAATTAAAATGGTCAATGGTTATTTACAAAAAACGTCCCCGGACATTACATTTGTTTCCACGGACTTAGCTTGTAAATTTGAGTGGCATGTATTAAGTGAAAATCTGGGCAGTGATCATATGTGTATTAAAATTAAAAGTAATTACAGGGAAGCTACATACATAACTAAAAAACGTAAGTATAAATCGGCCAACTGGGAGAAATATACCAAAACGTTAGAAGAAATAATGTTACCATATTGTGAAGAGTTAGATGCTCAACAAAATTATGATAATTTCATAAACATAATTAATAGTGCGGCTGATAAATTTGTACCATATACAAAACATTGCACATACGGTAAACCGGGCTTCCAACCAAAATCTTATTGGAATGAAACGCTCTCTAAATTAGTAGCTGAAAGAAGGTTAGCACTAAGTAATTTTAGGTCAAATCCTACACCCTATAACTTAAGCATTCTAGAACAAAAGACAGTAATCGCTAAGAAAGCTATTAGTAAGGCTAGAATAAATGAGCGCCGTAGTTTTTATACAGGCATTGATGAGTCAACAACGGTATCCGAAATGTGGAAGCGAATGCGATGGTTGAAGGGATGTAGCTCAACTAAATCATACCCGTCAAAGGAACAGAAAGTTTCCCTAATCTGTGGTTTAGCTCCTGATTATGTATGCTATGAGAAACCAACATTTAATTCATCAAACACACATTTGGAAATCCCGATAACATTACATGAACTGTGTAATTCACTAAAAACTAAGGATACAGCACCTGGTGGGGACGGAGTTTCCTATTCAATGATATTTAATTTACCTACGATTGGAAAAATATTTTTAGTAAAGTTGTATAATAATATTCTAAATACTAGTGTGGTACCTTTACAGTGGCGTGACATAGTAGTGATGCCTATTCCTAAACCAGCTACACCTTCAGATAACAATCCAAAATTAAGGCCTATCTGCTTAATATCATGCTTGTGTAAGATCTTTCACTCCATACTGACAAAACGCATTGAATGGTTCATAGAGAAAAACAATATTTTGTCTCCATATACGTCGGGTTTTAGAAGAGGACAATCATGTCAGGACTGTTTAACGAGATTGACCACACAAATTCAATTAGGTTTCTCGAAAGGTTATGCAACCGCTGCGTGTTTTATAGATGTTGAAAGTGCATACAACAATGTATTAATTAGTAAAATGTTATCAATATTAAATGAAATCGGGATCGGTAACAAAGTATGTTCATATTTATGGACTTATTTGAATGAAAGACATCTTAAAATTTATGATGAATTTAATGAAAATGACAGTATGATTAGATATACAAGTTTAGGATTAGCCCAGGGTGATCCTATTTCACCAATATTATTTAACGTTGTAACATCCAAATTATTCTCAAAAATCAACAATGTATATATGTGTCAGTATGCTGATGATTTTGTCTTGTATACTACAGATAAAAATCTTTCAGACAGTACAACTAAATTACAAGAAGCACTAGATACATTTTCGTCCTGTCTAAGTGAATTAGGATTACGTTTGTCGAATATTAAATCAAAACTATGTATTTTTAGCAGGGGATTTAGGAGACAAAATATTACATTGAAAATAAACAACCATGCCTTAGAATTAGTGGATAGTTATAAATACTTGGGGTTATGGCTAGACAGATCGCTACGTTGGGGACGTCATATTAATGAGGTAGTAAGAAAGTCACAAAAATACTTAAATATACTCAAAGTTCTGGCAGGTACTTCCTGGGGTATACACCCCAAACATTTACGCAGAATATATATAGCGATAGTCAGAAGTCGTGTAGACTACAGTTGTTTTATTTACGACAACAGTGCGAATTCACATTTATATAAATTGCAGAAAATCCAGAATCAAGCATTGAGAATTATAGGTGGTTTTATAAAGTCTACGCCGATTCACACCATGGAGAGTGAGCTATGTATTCCACCATTGCATATAAGAAGAAAATTCCTAGCCTACAAATATGGTTTGAAATCCCTATCTTGGACTAACAATGTAACGATTAAATTATTAAAAGAACTAAATACGTTTATTAGCAACAGTTATTGGACACGCAAAAAGATTCCATTACTTGTGACTGTTCTAAATGAAATTAAAGAAGTTCAGGTTGCCTCGTCCTCACCATTGGAGATGTATACCTTAACAACATGGGTCACTTACATTGATGCGAATAATATAATTTCAGTTGGTTTAGATTGCATGCATCAAGCTAAAGAATTTTACGAATTAAATATGTTGAAACACGCTATAATGAAAGAATTAATAGAGAAATATGCTGATTGGGTAGTAATTTACACAGATGGATCTATGAGCAAAAAAGGTAGGGGAGCTTCATTTTATGTTCGCTCGCAAGAAAACGCTAGTGGATTTTTTAAAATAATTGGAAATGTGTGTATCATGTCGTTGGAACTTATTGCGATCTCAGAAGCACTATCATATATCAAAACAATTGATAACAATAAAGCTGTTATATGTTCAGACAGTAAGAGTGCCTTATATCATATAGCTCGATGCGCCTCTGGTAGCAGAGGTACACCGATAGCATACGAGATACTCTCTAAAATAGAGGAATTAGCGGAGAAAGGAGTGGATCTGAGGTTGCAGTGGGTTCCTTCGCACATTGGGATACGTGGTAATGAGGAGGCGGATAGATTAGCGAAAGTTGGAAGTACAGAAGGACAAGAAATATATGTGAAACCATATTATTCAGAAATATTAACCAAATATAATGGACAGTGCTATGATTTGTGGAAGGAATATTTCAATCAGAGATCATTGGAAAAAGGTATATGGTATAAAACTATCCAATGTCAGCCTCCTCGTATACCTTGGTGTTCATATAGTCAGTTAAGTAGGAAATTAATTATTATAGCGCACAGAATCAGAACCGGACATATTCCATCAAACAATTTTGCCTTTTTAATGGGAAAGATTTCTTCCCCTAAATGTGACACTTGTGGAACAAAAGACGATGTATACCATTTGTTGATGGAATGTGTTCAATTTCATGCAGAGAGGGAGGAATTATTTGAAAAATTAAGTCTGGACAAATTGCAAGTCGGAATCATGAATTCTATACTCTCAAACCCTAACAGTGAAGGAGCTTGTCTATTGTTTAAACTATTAGTATCTTAAGGTTAAACTAATGATGTATAATTAGTGATTATGATTAATCGGACTGACATATACATATAGTATAAAGGTCCAAAAAAAAAAATAGAATAAAAAAAAAAAAAAAACCCTGTGGAATGATTCTTTCATGAAAGTATGACTTTGAACTAATAATGGACTGCAGTGTTTCGTCATATATTTCTTACTAGCTTCCGCCCGCGGCTTCGCCCGCATAATATGTCGGAAAATTATATACATGAACCTTCCTCTTCAATCACTCTATCTATTAAAAAAAACCGCATCAAAATCCGTTGCCTAGTTTTAAAGATTTAAGCATACATATCTAGGGATATAGGGACAGAGAAAGCGACTTTGTTTTATACTATGTAGTGATATTAGGTAGCCGAAAATTTACCATATCAGTTCGTAAAATTACAATTTAATTTACAATAATACTGGCTTTAATACATCACTAATGCACAAACAACCTCGTTCATAGCCACGCTTTCTTTTAAACATGTCTAGATAATCATCGCGTGTCACCCACTTCCCTAATGCCATTTGCAACGCTGTCATTGATCACGGGGCCCTTCAATAACCGTAATAGCATCCGTGCTTGCTTCTTATCGGTCAAGATTATATTTTATACCGTCCCTATAGGCCCCCTAATGTGGTTTGATATATTACTTTATTTGTCAAATATCAATAACGTCAGATGTGGGCCCACTTTGCGGGACTATGGCGCTGGATATGGAATGTATGACTTTGGACGGCTTAAGACTCTCTTCTTGTGGACTTATGTGTGTTTATGTTTAGGGTTTTATGAGGATGTTTTGGTAAGTGAAAATAGGAAAAGGATGTTAATCATGGGATAAACTACGATAAAATGGCGCGCCCCTCCAAATTACTGTTTCAATGTTTGTGGTCACATCCTTACGAAAGAGTTGTATGTAGTAGTAAGTATTCAGTAGATGATAGGCAGCAACATGCGTTGTGAGTCTTGGTGGCGCTTTGTAATTACTTTCACAAATACTTTCCAACCGTTTTGAATTTTGGTAGGGCATGTTATCGTATTTTATCTCTACCCTACTAACTATGTACCTACTCGATATTTGGTATCTAGTGTCAACTTGGAAAACGTGCAAAATTTGAATTGAAATCAATGTGAGAGTATACAGGCACACCAGTTTAATTAGCCAACTGTATAGGTAGGTACTACTCGAAATTATTGCGGGTGACACAATCATGGAACATAGTAGCATAATAAACAGTGCTGAAAATAGAAGAGACTAACTGCATTTGACTTCTTAATTTCATGCACAATAGAACTAGAAATTGCATTTTGTGAGCCTGAATGTAATTGTAGCGACCTGTTTGTCAGCATGTTTGCCTGTTAGGGCCGAAGCCTGCCGGGTCAGCGGGATTTTCCGAAAGGGTTATCGCTACCCCGGATCATAAATGGCTTAGGAAGGAACATGGATGGGTTTTAGTCAGTAAGAGTCTGACCATTCTGCTCCACCCAGAGCAGGAGGGGTCAGATCAGATGATTTTCCAACCACAAAAAAAAATAGGGACCTAATTGCATCGCTAATTTGTATTTAAATTTGATCAGCAGAAGTCGTATGTTACACAATAATACTAACATAAGCCGCGTCGCATCGCATTGCCCACCCGCGCTTTTTATTCTCCGTCTCTCGTCGCTTAGCGATCTTTCTGATTTTGTTTCATTTTACTCGACTCCTAAGGATCGTATCGTAATGTTAAATAGCCAAAAGTATAAAAATAATTTTCCAAACTGACTCTTAGTTCCAGAAATTAGAGCGTTCAAGCAAAAAAAAACCAAACTTCAGATTTATAATATTAGTATAGTTTCAAAGAATCGCCATTATAAAGTTTACTTGAAACGATATTATGTGATACCAGTATTTCAAAGTTCTGTATGAACTTGAAACGGTTGTCTTAACTCTAGGCTTATTATAACGATGTTGGGCTAGTTGGAAGTTTTAATTTATAAAAACAGCTGTGTAAAGATCATTGTTATTTATTCTGGGTTTATTATTTGGCCAACCCCGTCGTCTGTAAATTCTTTATTAGTATTGAGGATTGAAATTAGATGCTATCAACTTAGTAAATAATTATTACTTATTTTGTTAGACGGCACTTTACACCCGAATGCGACATTCAAGTTCGTCGTGCGCACACGGTGTTGATGCTGGCTGCAACTCGGGAGCGTCTCCCCCGCGCGCCTCCCTTGCTCCGGGCGCGTTCTTATTTATTTATATTATTACAAAATCCACACACGTGGACACACACACACGCACAGAAAACGCACATATACACGTGCACAAACGCACACACACGAGCAAGCACATTTAGGCGCGTTTAATTAGTTTTGTCCGAAACAGACTCTAGTTGCGCTTTTATATTATACTTTACTTATATCAATAAGTGTTAGTAATACAAAAAGCAATAAGTAATGAATTTTCCCAATTTCCACTATCTTAAGTTGCATCTTCGACAGACATTAGACATCAACCAACCAGATACGAACACAAAACAATAAAAACATTGTCAGTTTAATTCATAAAACTATATCCAAAAGTGCCGCCTAAATACCCAAGTCCTACTGCGGTTCCCCTAGCTCAGTACCTACTCAGTAGTTCAGTCGTCAGGGTTGCATTCAGCTGGCTCGCACTCGATTGACGGATTAGCATCGTAATTGCGTGGTTGCGTGATGTTATCAATGTAATTGAATGCAGGACAGCGGTGTCCCGCTTTGGGGTGTAGGGCTGTCGCGAGTTTGATTTTTTAGGTTTTTTTTTCTGCAAGTTATGCAATGTTTTAGGAATTCTTTTTTTTAGTGCAAGGTATGGGCTTGTCTGTTGTTGAACGGGTAAATAATTTATGTGAAGACCATTAAAATCATGAAATTTGAAGGTTGAGCTCGTGAAGCCAGCCACAATGATGTTGTATTTTTGTGAATTACAACTTCCAAAGTGCTTCGTCAAACATCTTAGCATTGACATCCCCAAAAGTATCTAACTTCGAATTACTCGATAGCCCAAGTAACATTATTATCTCCTTGGCTTTATAACATTACAAGTTACAAGAATCGATGATAATATCCAACATAACAATAATGAATCTCTCTGAATACCTTCGCAGAAACTTGTCAGAAATTGTTCTGCCAAAAATAAATTGCCCGTATTTTTCCTGTAACAATTTATCTGTACGCTTTTCCGCTTTCTAACGGCTAACTTTTACAAGTAAATTATTATGTTGTTAATACACTGTTATGATTTTTGTTATGGAGTTTCCCATAAAGTTACATGTTTCTAATTTCATAATTACTTCCTTACGTTACAAATGTTCGTGGTTTATTTCTTAGACCAATATGTGTAGCTTTTTTTTTTTTTTAAGGCTGGGAAATCATCCATCGACTGCTCCCGCTCTGGGTGGAGCGGAAGGGAGTGTCAGACTCTTACTGACTAAAACCCATCCATATTCCTTCCGTAGCCCTTTATGTTCCGGGGTAGCGGTAACCCTTTCGGACAATCCCGCTTACCCGGTAGGCTTGGCCCTGAGGGGCCCCTTCATATGCTGACATCTCTTTGAGGCGCCGTACGACACGGGTCTGGTGCTGATCGGACGGTGAGTCACCCATTACTCACCGTCCGCAGGCCCGCGCCTACGGTGGCCGGGAGTCGTCACGTGGCTCCCGACGCCCGGGGCGTCTCCTGCGGCGGCTGGGACGGGAGGACCTTTCTCTCTCCCATCCCGCCACCTCCTTCGCGAGCATAACTTTTTCGCAGAAGGAGGTGACTGCCTCCCACTCCCTCTCGCCCCGGACCATGGCTTGCACCAGGGCCGGGCGCGAGAGGTCGCCGCCGCCGATCGCCTCTACGAGGACACTGCGGTGCTCCGCCCATGCGGGGCAGGTTTGCACCGTGTGCTCTACCGTGTCCTCTGGGCGATCCTCGCAGTGGTGACACCCGGGCGTTTCCTCCCGCCTGATGATGTGCAGGAACCTCCCGAAACATCCATGTCCGGTGAGGACCTGCGTCAGGTGGTAGGTGAGGGCGCCGTGACGCCTCTCTAGCCACTCCTTAAAGAGGGGCCTTACCGCCACTATCGTGGCGTGCCCTGCGCTGGGTTGCGACAGTCGCTGATTCCAGGCCGCCATGAGATCGCGCCGTAGGTCCGCCCGCTCCGCCGCAATTTGCTGCGGAAACGGAGTTTCTCCCCGGCTTATTAGAAGTCGTGCGGTACCCCCGGATTAGCCGAATGGCTACCACCTTTTGGGGCGCGTTCAGATAGTGGGCGGCTCGCCGCCGCAATGAACGCGCCCACACCGGCGACGCCCGCGTAAAGCCATCGGCAGGAGGCGTTTGGCCCCCTCAAATTGGGCAAGACCCGCTTGAAGGCGGCCCCAGTCCGTTCCAGCTTGGGGGCCAAACGTCGGAAGTGCTCCACGAGATTCCATCGGCTGTCGAGGACCAGACCCAGGTATTTCATCGTGGTCTCGACGCCGATGTGAACCCCTCCTACCGTAAGTTGGGATCCCGATGGTGGCCTATTCCGAGGCCCATGAAAGGACATGGCCTCGGATTTGTGCAAAGCCACCTCGAGACCCAACTGCCGGATCCTCTCTACGACTGTCGCAACCCCGCGCGTGTCATCGCGTCGGCTTCCGCCTGATGCGACCTCCCCTGCGCCAGGACCAGCGTGTCGTCAGCGTAGCAAACTACGCTGACGCCGTCAGGGAGGTCGGCTCGCAGCACCCAGTCGTAACCGATGTCCCACAGGAACGGCCCCAGAACCGATCCCTGTGGGACACCGCACGACATCTCTCGCCGGTTCCATTCCCCATCGCGACCGGGGTAGATGACGGCTCTGTCCGTCAAATACGCCCCGACTATTCGACGGAGGTAGGTCAGCACCCGGTGATACCGGAGTGCTTCCCCAATGCTACTCCAGAGCAGGGTGTTGAAGGCGTTGGCGATGTCGAGTGACACCGCCACGACGACCCTACCCTGGGATACCGCGTCCCCCGTCGTGAGGGCTCTAACGCGCATGATGGCGTCCACCGTCGAGCGCCCCTTGCGGAAGCCAAACTGGCAGTCCGCAAGGTCCGGCCCCGTCCTTCCAAGGTGCCCGACAAGGCAATATGTGTAGCTGGCACAATATTTGTGAGCAGCCAAGACTTTACAAACGGAAAGATGAATTTTAGACTAAAACAAAACATTAAAAAAATACTTTATTATTTTTTGCCAGGGCATTTTAAAAGAGAAACGGTGGCGTTTCTTGCCCATTCTTCTCCATACGAAACATTTTGGAAGGGGCAACTAGAATCAATTCTATTTCTGGTTCATTTTGACGTTCAAAAGTGCCATACTTGTGCCTATTTGGAATAAAAGATCGAGCCTATTGCTAAAGTCCAAGTCATAGGCAATATGACTTGGACTTTAGCAATAGGCTCGCCTTCTAGTACGTAGGACTTAAACATCATCATCATCTGCCTAGCCTTTTCCCAACTATGTTGGGGTCGGCTTCCAGTCTAACCGGATGCAGCTGAATACCAGTAGGTATTTTACATGGAGCGGAGAGCGGAGCCTGTCTGACCTCCACAACCCAGTAACTGGGCAAAACGATATTCCTTGGTAAGACTGGCTGTTAGATTTTCGATTCTACGTTGGACTTAAACATAACTGGCGAAATGTGGATGTACAGACGCCAGCACATCAAGCTATCCCTAACTGCCAAATTTTCTCAATTAAAAATGCACCTTACGTCTTTGCAATAAAGTTGAAATACTATCAAAGAAATTTGACAGATTGTGGTAACTTGATGTGCTGGCCTCTGTACATATTATGGGTACACCTCTAACTAATCCTTCGGGGAAACAAAGAGTGTGTTGAATTATCATATAACTGTCAAAACAAACAGTATTTCAATTGAAAAATCAATGTAATATCATTTACGAACGATAAGCAAAAATGATAAAAACCCTCGCTCAAAACAACCATGGCTACGCCCAAATAAAACGGTAATTTAATACCATTACATTATTCCAATATTTCCCATACCCATCACAAATGATTAATGGCTTTATTTAAAAACGGAGCTGGCAACCCTGCCCAAGGCGGGCCACTTCGGTCCCTCTAATACCCGATGCCATTGATTCATTATGGCATTACATATGACGCGACCAATGACAGAATTGTGGTATTAATTGCTCAATTCACAGAGGAAGAGCAAATAGCTAATATCGTATTTGTGTTAGATCGATCCTAACTGGATCGGTAATGACGTGATGTGTGTTTGGGGTTTAGCTGTGAATTTTGAAGTAGCTTATTTGTTTTGAGAGTGGTAGGGAGAATTAATTGGTAATCAATATTAAGGTTTGGCATGCATCTGGCGTTTGATGATGGTTGTTCATTGAATGATGTTTCCACTTCTGATTTTACAACTACGTAACTTTAATGGGAGGAGCTCGTGGCTAAGTAATAACAGCCATATGGCCCGATCCATCTGTTTAAGCTACGCATTGGGTTGATCCGTGGATAGATGACCATCCGAGACTCATAACGAGACTCCACTGTGTCTCGGAAAGCACGTTAAGCCGTTGGTTCCGGGTGTCATTTATGAATCTTTGACAGCCGTTACAGGTCGTCAGAAAGTCTGACATCCAGACTTATCAAAGGCTATCGTATTTCCCAGTTACTGGGTTGTAGAGATCTGATACTGATACTGGTATTCAGCTGCATCCGGTTTGACTGGAAGCCGACCCCAACATAGTTGGGAAAAGGCTAGGCTTTTATAACCTTAATGGCTTTACGTTTTTATTATTTAAGTAGCTTAGGGACGATTTCAACAATAAAACTAAACACGATCAACCCAAAAAAAAATGCGTTTAATTGCTGTCAATATATCAATATTATTGGGTTATATTAAAACTGTCAGCTTTAGAACACAGTTTAACTGTGCTGCGTTCATTTTCATTGGTTGAAATTTTGAAAAGTGCTCGGTTTTCATTGTTCAGTGTCACATATAGACGTCAAGGGCCTTCACTCGCCACTTAATTCATATGTTTTTATACCTATATAAATGTGATACCCCTTTATCTATAACTTTTGTTAAAAATTAAGAGATGCTTAAACGGCAAAAAATGCATAGTTAAGAAGAGTCGCTCATTATAAAATAACCTAAAGCAAACTTTATTCATAAACCACACAGTTACCTGCTAAATATATAGAATAGAATACTCTTTATTATATACACCTTAAAATTTAAAATATAATTGGAGAGATTTTACAATGTGTGACACAAAGTCGTTCTTTGTCAGCGGGATTGTCCGAAAGGGTTATCGCTGCCCCGGAACACAAAGGGCTAAGGAAGGAACATGGATATGGGTTTTTGTCAGTAAGAGACTGGCACTCCTTTCCACTCCACCCAGAGCGAAAGGAATCATTTGATGATTTCCTAAAAATTGCTAAAAGCGATAGATATATTAGTTACGAACCGACATTAATACGCAACCCGATAGTAAAAGTAACAATATTCCTCTATACACCAAACTAATAACAAGCCGGACACTAATACCATCGGACATAATGTTAAGA
This sequence comes from Hyppa rectilinea, assembly GCA_951799385.1. Lineage (NCBI taxonomy): Eukaryota > Metazoa > Arthropoda > Insecta > Lepidoptera > Noctuidae > Hyppa > Hyppa rectilinea. The sequence goes on along the minus strand of OX637318.1, from coordinate 7,112,174 downwards.
GAATTTTCACCTGACGCGAACTAGACAGGGGTTGCACGGATTTGCATAATTTCCAGCATGTCATTAATTTAGCCAGACCCAATATCATGGCGTCACCTGCGACCAACAATTTGTATTACATAACCTCGTATCCACTTTTATGTAAGAGCGTACATACACAGGAATCCTGAATAATAAAAACTGGTTTCACTTTAGCAAAACTTTTAGTAATATTAAAAAGTAAATAAATATTTAGGATATAACACAACAACAACAACATGACAACATGGTAACGTTTTGACTTTGACTTTGATATTATTTTAATACCTTGACGAAGTGCCAATTTCATCAATGTATCTAAACGCGATCAGCTGCTGTCAGTGTCATTATTGTCAGTGAATTATTGACACTTGACAGGTCTTGATCGCGGTTTAGATTGATCGCGTTTAGTTCCATTGGTGAAACCCGCCCTGATAATCAATAGTCGTACATATAAGAGCGTTTTATCAGTTACTTCATTTAACTCTTACGGCTGCTTTTCAATATTCAGATAAATACGACAGTTTGACATATTTTCCACACTAAAATTGTCAAAACGCTTTTTATAATTTATTTCTCTCATAAAATTATGTGACTATTGAAAAACTTGCTCCAAGTTATTTAAAAGACAATGATTAAACAATGGAACCGACAAACAATGGAACGCTATATATAAAAGAGCATGTAGAGTGTTGAACAAAAAATGTCATCCGCAAAGCTTCTAATTCTATAGTCATTTAATAACAACGCATTGTTGTCATCCTACCCTCAACACATTCTGCTGGCTTTGTCTCCAGCATCTAATTACAACAAACAGCGATACTCCTACCGATAATTATGCAATTCTTGAGCAAGCACTCGCAAACTGCCACTTAAAACAAGAAAAGCTGAGCGTCGAACAGTCGCGACTTGTAAAAATAATCCAATCTTCGACCGCGGTGTCATTCCGAACTAACAAACTAGAAATTTTCAAGTCGATATTCTCGACCTGATTTCCGACGCTGCGGGTAAAACGAGCAGAGGAAAATTTTCAGACTTGTTACTTCTCGTCGTCGTCTTATTGTAGGAACTTGGTAGACTAGAGTGTCGCGACCACGCCACCGTGACACTTACGACAATTTTTTTTTCTTACACACTTTTTTACTTTGCAACTGCACTTGAGTATTTTATGGTGACTCTCGTTTGCCGGTACGATTAAGCCACTGACACATTACAGTGTTGTGTTGTATCGTGACGCGGGATACACCAATCAAATGAATCTGTTCAGGACTACGTCAAATCACGACTTCTGATGGGCTACCACTGCGTCAGAAGTCGTCACGACACGACACAACACAGTAATGCGAATCTAGCTTTACGGTGAGTGATTGTGTTTGATTGCAGTCATATCCACGTTTTGGTAAGGTTACTATCTGCTAGGCGGACAGCCAGTCTTACCAAGGGATATCGTATTACCCAGTTAGGTACCTACTGACTGGGTTGTGGAGGTCAGATAGGCAGCCGCTTCATGTGAAATACTGGTATTCTGCACGTGGTAAGACTGGAAGCCGATCCCAACATAGTTGGAAAAGGCTAGGCCGATTGATTGATTGATCTCCGAGGCGGATGAAGGGCGAGCTCTGATTTGAAACTTGGTAAGACTGGCTGTCAGACTTTCGATCTTTTGACTACCCGTAACGACTGCCAAAGATCCACGAATGACAGCCGGGACCAACAGTTTAACGTGCTTTCCGAGGCACGGAGGAGTCTCGAAATGTAAAGATGGTCATCCATCCACAGACTAAACCCGGCAAGCGTTGCTTAACCTGATGTATCGATCCGTGCGGCAGTTATTACTTAGCCACAAGCTCCTTAACATTAAGAAACCATTCAAAAAAGATATTTGTAATTTTTGACATTTTATTTGTGAATACGTACAATTGTTCACAAAAAATTAAACAAAAATGTCCCAATTCTCGCATCTGAGACGGTACATTCGCTCATTATTCAGCAAATAGTCTCATTATTTCTGTGCCGCTTAATCCTTGGCTTACATTTCGCTTTTTAATTGTACCTCCATGTCTGACCCTCATCGGGGTCGTTTGTTTTTCACAATTTGCCGTCTCGTTAAACCTCGGCTTGAGTTAGTTAGGGGATGGTGTAAGTTATGAGTACTCGCGGAAAAATAGGGTTATTTGTCTGAGAAACTCGTGCATAAATACATAAATTATCTCGAGAAATAAAAAATAAATAAACAAAATAGATCTTTGATCACGAGTTCTGAACAGGAATTGTCGGAAGCTGCACGTCGTAAATATCCTCAGTATCTCTCCTAATGGACATTTTCTGGCTTCTTTATAATAGTGAATCATGATATAAAATATTTATTTCAGATTCATCGTGAGATTACATCCATATTTCTTAGTACAATTGCGAGCTTACAAATTAATAGTACCTAGTAATAATCTATACTAATATTATAAAGAGGTAAAATTTGTAAGTTTGTAAGTTCGTATGTAGGGGGTAACTTCCGGAACTAATGATCCAATTTCAAATTTTTTTTCACTGATAGAAAGCTACATTATTCTTGAGTGCTATAGGCTATAAATTATATTTATATCATACATATTAGCCGAGCTATCGCAATTTTCGTCTAGCAAGTTGGAAAGAAATACCTCCGAAAACAGAATTATTTGCATGCGCTGCCTAAACAGTTACAGTATATCGCAATTTTCCGCGGACGAAGTCGCGGGCAGAAGCTAGTAATTAATAATTCAACAAACAATAATAATAATTTAGTTAGGTAATTTAAAATTAAAATAACAATTTTATTTTATCCTAATCAAGCAAAAAAAAAAGTAGGTGGCAAGTCCTTTCCAGGTCCAGGTGGACTTTCTTTAAGATCCAGCGATTCACATGTCTGGAGCGATCGTAATGATAACCTAAATAATTTAAAGTTTTATTCATTGTTGGCGCATTTGCCGACTAACTAAGCATATTGCAGGAGTCGTGGTCGGTATGGCAAATTTTTGCAGGTAAAATGGAACAGAATCCATTTTTAGTTCTTTTAGATTAGTTAACTCAGTTTGACAGAAAGCCTTCTAGGCTTATGTACATTTGTACTTATACATTTGGATAGAATAAAAAGTATTTAACACGAAATTCTCTGAACTCTGACACCAGGTTAGTTATTAACCACACGACAAAGAGAAAGAAAGACCCGAAATTCATTTTTTAAAGGAGTTTAGCCATTTTTTTATTTCGAAGTAAACTTTCAAGGCCGTCAGACAGCTGTTTTCGCCCAAAACCAAACCCCAATCATCCCCCACAAGAATAAAACCTCAACTCATTAGCAACCCGATTTTTCTTCATCACAGCTAGACTGAAGACCAATTAAGTGGGTCTCTCACAATTTGCACCGTCATGATGCGTCTGTTATCTCGAATGCGCATCCCGGACCCGACCCTTTTGCTACATAATATTGTGATTAATTAAATCAAGAGACGATGTATATAGCGACGATGGACGCGGTAATTTGTTATGAATTTTTTTTTGCGGGTAAATATTTGCATAACTTATAATAATCCAAGTTTGAATAGCCGCCCGGAAAACTATAATTAATGAACTATGTTTTCCTTTGATCTTCTAAAGATTTGACAAAAATATGTACTTAGCTTCAGTGAAAGTATAAGATTCGAATTTGGTTCACAGTTTTTTGATACGTATTAACCCCTCAAATGTCGTAAGAACCCCATGGTTCATGATAAAAATTCTCTCGAAAAGACAATAAATATAACCGTATCTATTAATTGTTGAGCTCTAATAAGAAAACGGCTTCCAATAGGCGGACATCTAATGGTTTTATAAAGATGCTACACTCAGTTAATATCAAACTATACAGACAAGTTTTCTAGTTCAATATTATGCTGCAAAAACACCTTTTTAGCTCATCTTAATAAAACATCGATATATCCTAACCACTCCTAACATCTCAAAATAAACGTGCCTACATTAAAATATCAAGTTACATAACCCTGAAATGCGGACAGCGAGCGAGATATATCGTCTAATCCACATTACGGTCAAAACGTCCGGTTGTGACAGCCCATAATCCCACATTCAATTGTGGACGTGAACGCGTGCGTCTACCCTGCGATATTACGCGCGTAAGGGAGATGGCCCACTTCACGTTCGCCACCTGATCAACGTCTTACTTTTAAGTGGTTTCGATTTCCACATAATATTAAGTTTATGTAGGAATATAAATGTTCCTTTTTTACATGGAAGTGAAAGAATAAATACAAAGGTATCTATCTCTATACATATCTAGCCGGTATTGTCTCACTTTAGTACATAATTATAGACATCAGTGCTAGCCTAGTGTTGTGGCCGTTGGACTTCCAAGGCATAGATCTCGAGTTCGAACCCAAGGGACGCCCCTCTGATTTTACGGATACATGTGCGTATTGTATAATTATCACTTGCTTAAAAAATCTGTGTAGGAAAACATCAAAGTCAAAGTCAAAGTCAAAGTCAAAACATTTATTTCAAATAGGCACAAGAATGGCACTTTTGAACGTCAAAATGAACAAGAAATAGAACTGATTCTAGTCGCCCCTTCCAAAAAGTAGTTTCGTGTGGAGAAGAATGGGCAAGAAACTCCACCGTTACTCTTTTAAAATGTTTCACAATGTTTTGTATACATGTATTATAACATTATATGTGAAGACGATGCACCCAGAATAAAAACAATACATCACAAAAGGTGAAAAGAAAAACACATGTAGCAGTGGCAAGTAAACTTAATTATGTCATAAGTGCATGGTGCTCACATATTTACAAACATTCTAAAAGTTAATAATAATAAATTAATCAATGTGTGAGAAGTTATTCCAATATAATAAAATAATATGGTACAAATTACCTAATTTACTTAGCAACCAGTTTGATTTTGTCTAGACACTAGATTGTCCTGTGGAGCAGGACCAGCATGTTTCCAAGCATCCTTATCTTTGATATAATCTTCTAATTTGTAATAAGCTTGTTTACAAAGTGTACTTTTAATATGAGTTTTAAATTTTCTTTCATTTAATTGCAGTATGTCACAAGGTATTTTGTTGTAACATTTAACACAGAACCCCATAAAAGATGTATGTACTTTTGACAATCGAAAAAATGGTTGAATTATTTTATCTTTATTTCTAGTATTAAAATTATGCCTATCACTTATTTTGTTAAAAAGTTGTCTATTTTTTCTTACATACATAATATTTTCATAAATGAATTGGCAAGGTACTGTCATAATATTAATCCTTTTAAATAGTTCCCTAAGCGATTCGCAACGACGAAGATTGTAAATAGCCCTGATCGCTCGCTTTTGCAAAATAAAAATGGATTCAATGTCAGCAGCCCGACCCCACAGTAAAATGCCATACGACATAATACTATGGAAGTAACTAAAATAGACCAAACGCGCGGTTTCTACGTCTGTTAACTGCCTTATCTTTCTAACAGCATAAGCGGCCGAGCTTAGCCGTCCCGCAAGAGTTGTTATGTGGGGACCCCATTGCAACTTGTCGTCTAGCGTGATTCCCAGGAAAACCGTCTGCTTAATAAATTCCAGCTTTTCTCCGTTCAATATGATGTCACAATCGCTACTTTTAACATTAGGTAATGTAAATCTAATGCGCGAGGAAACCAGCATGTCTGTGAGATATTTCTCAACATGCGAAGCTAAGTCAGAGGCCCATGGACAGCATAACAGCACTAATACCAGGTTAGTCACTAACCACACAATAAGAAGAATGTATATATGTAGTTAGTTAGATCGTCATTTAATTTAAGTATAGCAATGAAGTTGTTATTATGTAGAAAAGAAGAAGGAGTACCTAATTATTGCTCCAACCCTTACCTTACTTATCCTGTCCATAAATAAACAAACTACCCGCGGTTTAAAGTTATATCTTATAAATAAAAAATGAAAAAAAACGGAAAACAATACTAACTGAGTTGCAATAAATATCAAAGTTTTATAATAGAACCTTCAGCGAGTGTTGAGAGTTCCACAAACAATACAAGAAACTATTCAGTATTAACTTAGGATAGGAAACATAAACTTACGACAAGTTCTAAGGAATCAAGATTATACGGGCCACCTAGTATAACTCAAGCTCATAGCATTTATTTCAAATACATCAATTACCTACAGGCATTTTGACACAAACTTAATACAGACATCATTTGCCTAGCCTTTTGCCAACTATCTTGGGGTCGGCTTCCAGTCTAACCGGATGCACCTGAATATCAGCTTTTTTAATAGATCAACTACCTACCCTACTGCCTGCCCAGTCAAAATTAAAATCAAAATCAAAAGTCATTTATTCGAACTAGGCTGAAAATCAGCACTCTTTGAAGGTCAAAGTTACATAAGACAGTCCCCCAAAAACGCCCACCATTCACCCTTCTGTAATTGGGTAACATGCTATATTTATGCATATTTACTATAGTAGTGAAAGAAAAAACATTTTTTATACCACAGTATCGAACAACGTACAATAACTGCGTTGTAATTGTTCAAAACACGATACAAACTAAGTTAAAAACAAAAAATCCCACAAAAATTTCAACCACTATTCCAATATCCACCGCACAAAACGTAACCCCGTGCAAATGTGATTCAAACTCACTTTCCAACATTTTGCGTAAAGCAATAAGAAGACAGAAATCAAAGTTTCCAAAGCTAATATATATTGAATCGTAGTTGGATGGGCAATGCAGTCCGCGTACCCTCCCAGGAGAGAAACTTTCCCCAATGTATTACTTTGTGACGCTACAGAGTCCTGCAAGTTCCCAACAAACGCTGCTTACGGCGCGTGAATTGGATATTGCGGCCGTTTGATCAAACTTCATTCGGAAACTATATAATAATAGCCTTTGTCGATCTGTACAGTGCGTTTGACATCCCTATTGTGGGAGAGAGGAAAAATATCTGAGGAGGTCTCAGAATGAACTGACAATATGTTCGTGACGTCAGCTCGTGAGAATGTGGGACTAACTTGGATGTGCCAATGATAAAACAGCCTATTTGTGGGTTTCGTTTCTATGAGTAGGTATCAAAAATAGACTTATCTACTTAATGTTTATTATTCTTAACTTGCTTCCAACTCACTTACAAATAAAAATAAAAACTAACGTAAAAAAAAACACTATTTTGTAAGAGTTGTGTTGAGGTTAATATTAGTCTGACAACACTGTTATAATTAATGCTACATAACTATTAAGTTGTTTTCTTTCAAATATTTGTATGCCATTCACTGGCGAGACATGTCAAATATAACCCTAGTATTAACACAACTATTGCACCATGTTTCAACGCAAATAAAAATATTCTATTCTATTCTATTAATGAACAGAAAATAATGCCATTGCAGTATTTATCTAAATGAAATAATTTAGCGTTATCTAATGAATTCTGCCATGTCAACATAAAGCCACTTAGCCACTCTATTAGCCCTAAGCTTTCAAATCTAGAAATTGTCCTCATAAAAGCCTGTTCAAGATAAGACTAGATATAGATTTTCTTTACAACATTCTCTTTTACTGGACAAATAATCCAGTCGATTCATTCATTCCATTAACTGGACATAAGCTTCAGAGCAATGAATGGAGTCTAGGCCACTAATATCCCGTTAATCTGACATTTCTTAGACAATAAAGTTCCCCGTAATGTCTTATAAGGAAGGTTACACTGCTCCGTGGAAACGTCGTTTTTGGGAATGATACATACACACATAACATGGGACGCACTTAGCTACGCCTGCCAGGGTTGGCCGTGGATGGGTGACCATCTTTGCATACCGAGACTCCTTCGTGCCTCGGAAAGCACGTTAAGCCGTTAGTTCCGGCTGTCATTTGTACATCTTTGACAGTCGTTACGGGTCGTCAGAAGCCCGAAAATCTGACAGCCAGTCTTGCCAAGGGGTATCGTATTGCCCAGTTACTGGGCTGTGGAGGGGAGTCGCTCCATATAAAATACAGCTGCATCCGGTTAGACTGGAAGCCGTCCCCAACATAGTTAGGAAAAGGCTAGGCAGATGATGACATACACACATAAACCTGCGACGACATAAACACAATTCTTAATAGGTTTCTAATAGCTTTCGATAATTTGGCTTATTTAGACCCAAATAAGCCAGATATTTCTAAAACACCCAATTGTTACCCAACTTAAACCCATCCACCATTAATTCCACTCAAATTGCTCGCACAAATCTAGGCACGAACGTTGTCTATAATCTGAACACCAGCATCCTATACAGGATCATAACAAACCATTTAACAAAGACCCCTGATAATTCAAATCATCTTTAGCTTGTATCGGCGTTTTGAACACAAAGCTTCCAGGTGTAAGGGTAGCGAGGGGGGGCGGAGGGATCATCTTGCTCTAGCTGTTCGTATCTTGTATCGTTCGTGGGAGCTTCGGAGCAGCGTCTGAGATAACATAACAATGCAGCGTTCACTTCAGAACCATTTATTCGATAGTGTTACCTGTATACAAAGGTTCTAGGTTTACACAGGGTGTTGTGAATGTAGCGTAATGTAATGGTACGGCTTTCGAATGGCGCCTCTTTAGAAATGAAACGCGCAACTTAATCCTTTGCTGTCGACGATAAGAGGATACTTGGTTTATTTATTGCTTTAGAAACGTATTACAGAATGTTCTAAAATTCAAAATAATGGTTTTTACTTGTTTAGTTCTATTTATTATCTATTCTGTGCAAATCTATGCGTATTCACATTATATTCACAAATAATTTAATAATAGATTCACAAAAGAAATTGCAGCGTTTTTTTTTCTTTACCTTAGAAATCAACCTGCCAAAATTAACTACGACGGTAAAAATCTTTCTCAGATCAATTAAAACACGATTTAGCTCAATGAGGACATTCACACAGTAAATCCCAATACCAACAAATAAATTTAAAAAAAATGGGTTACATACCTAATTTATATTCATGGGAACATTCTTAATTTAACATAGTAGCATCTTTTTATACACGCTATGGGTCCCAATATCGTGATTGGTGTCCATAACTAATACAAAACAATGTGTAGTTCCTAATGAGTTTTAAAATGTCATAAATAATATTAATGACAGTAAATTAAGCGTTAATAGGCTCATTTATAATGTGAACTGTTGAATTTTGACAAGTTATTACGGTTTTACGTATTCATGTGTTTACGGCTTTATAGTTATGTGGCTTAAGGCTTATACAGATGTTTGTGTGGATGGAAGGTTTATATTTGTACCGGTACTGGCCGAAAACTTTTTAAAGGTTAAGTTTTCGTTATTTAATTTAAATACAGCAGTAGATAGTGACAGAGGGGGACAGAGAACATTTTATTTTAAAGATAAAAAAAAACGTACTAATAATTTAACATCATATCACATCACGCTTGTATACATAGGGTTTGGCACAGGTGTAGGTACCTATAGACATTTCACCAGTTATGTATTAGTCCCATGTAATGTTCTGTGCCACAATAGAATTGCCACCTTTTACTAATAATTTACCTTATATTCACTAAGATGACAACTTGGCACGCCTTGAAAATGTTTTTCGCAACGGTATCTTCCGCATGCTTTTGGAACTAGTACAAAGTTTAACAGCAGCTCTGCACTCTGCTACTAAAAACTAGAAAAAACACTAATACCCCAAAGGGTTAGGCACAGGTGTGAATACAGTTAAGCGGGATTGTCCGAAAGGGTCACTGCTACCCCGGAATATAAAGGGCTAAGGAAGGAACATGGATGGGTTTTAGTCACTAAGAGTCTGAAACTCCCTTCCGCTTCACTCAGAGCGTGATAATTGATGATTTACCACCCTCAAAAAAAAAGGCCAGCATTTCAAGATACCCCAAACTGTCAAATAATCCCAATCGAACATGAACCTTATCCTTTTGTGATAAAGTTGAAAATCTATCAAAGAAATTTGACAGATTATGGTTCCTTTCTGTGCTGGCGTCTGTAAATTACGCCAGTTATGTTTAAGTTCCATGTAATATCCAATAGACTTGCCACCTTTTACTAATAATTGACATTAAGATGACAACTTAGCATGCCTACCGTCTTTCTATAAGTATTATCAAAACTGTTGATTGACCAAAAATCAATCGTGTGCGAGAGCCTTAACAGACGTTACTAGCAGTGGTAACGGGGCATAAATCTCAATCATAATTTGTGTCCCGTCAAGCATAGGCCTGCGAGGCCCAATGATTGATGGGGTACCGCGCGCTCATTCCAAATTCAGACGAACCAACCGGCGGCCGCCACGCTCCAAAATGGCCGACACGTAACTAAATTGATTAAAAATCTATTGGACTAGTTGATTTCCGGCTTATGTCTCATTTGAAAGTGATACTTGGGTTACTGTAAATGTTTTCAGTTATCCCATTAACTGGAAAACAACTCTTATATTGTGGTGAGAAAAAATAAATTATCATGTCATCATCATTATTGACGACACGGTTGGCGCAGTGGTTGAGCGATTGACTGCTGCGCAGCATGTCGCGGGTTCGATTCCCGCACGGAACAAATATTTATACGACCTACTAGTATTTGTTCTAGGTCTGGGTGTTTGCCTATCTATAATATATGTATGTATTTACAAAAAAAAAATATAAGTAGTTTATCAGCCATCTCGTAACCATAACACAAGCATTAGGTTGCTTAGCTTGGGACTTTATGGCGTTGTGTGAAATGTCCAAGGATATTATTATTATTATTATCACCTGCCCTTATCCCAATTTATTTGTGGTCGGCACAACAAGTGCTTGCAAGTATTTTTCCTTTTTCTTCCATGCTCCTCTATGAGTCGTCATCTCGGTAGTCACTCCCTTTCTAGCCATATCATCTGTCAGTCTGTCACACATCCAAATTTTATCTTGGCATACTGAGTTTATTCACAATGCACTTTATGTCAAGAGAAATGTTATTCTATTTCCGATATCCTTTCTAATTTCGAAGTGTACTTATGGGATCATAATATACACACACTGTATGCTGTATTGAGTATCTGGTTACCTCATGAGTGGCTATGGGACACCGATCGAATTCCACACAAAGCGCATTAGTTGTACTTGAAACTGATTGTGACATAATCCGGCATGCAGTCACTGTTTGTTACCTCTACACCTTGATATTATGGATATTTCAGGATATGTCGACCAATTAGCAAATAGACAAAACAAGCAATTAAATATTTAAAGACACAATTGGCACTTAAACTGTTAAAAATACAATGCTTAGCAACTCCACATACAGGTGAAATAAATTCTGTGAGAAAGGGACAAAACATCTCTTCTAAACTGAAAGCGTGTTTTTTTTAGGTTTTCCCTCTATCTTCTTCTTTTTCGTGTGGTTAGTAACTAACCTGGTGTCAGAGTTTTAATGCTGCCCATGGGCCTCTGACTTAGCATCACATGCTGTGGGCTCTCGGGCATGCCGGTTTCCTCACGATGTTTTCCTTCACAGATTTTAAGCAAGTGATAATTATGCAATACGCACATGAATCCGAAAAATCAGAGGTGCGTGGCTTGGGTTCGAACTCGAGACCTATGACTTGGCAGTCCGGCGGTCACACCACTAGGCTATCACTGCTTATTATATATTCCCTCTATTACATGACTTAAACATAACTTGCGAAAAAACAAATTATGAATGAATTGAACGTGAGTGTTACTGTAAGTATTCCTCTGCCTAAGACTTCGGAGATTAAAGTTCATCATGTTACGTTGTTATTTGTTTTTTTTTTACATCCCTAACAGTAATCAAACTCAATAGCACAATACAAAATTCATAAAGTCACACTATTGTCCGCATAAACCCTACGTTTGTCTCAGAACCTGATCCTATTACCGTCGAAGAAAGGGTCTGCCCAATTTCGCCAACGAATTCAACCATCAATTTGCCTAAGAAAACTCCATAATATATTAACGGACCCTTCCTGAAACGAATAGTTCGGCTTTATAATATTTGCGGCACGATCGGACGATCCCAACACGGGACGACCTTAATTTATTAATAGATTGTTTATTGCTTCGCCAAGGGCCCTACCGTCTAATAAATAGATCACCCTTAAAATAATAATGCTCTTTCGTTACACCCTGTACTGACGCATAAATTGTATTAGATTAGAAGGGTGAGTCGCCGACGGTCTCGGTTTACGAGCTGTTAAAATTTTTGTTAGTTCTAGACGGATGGCAATTTATTGGTTTCGTTGCTGTTCGATTTTTATGGCTTGGTACACGCTGTTGGGGAATTAAGTGTGAAGACAAAACAAAGAACGCGTCATGCGCAAGAATGGTCATTAATGTTGCTTGCGTAACCACTTTTCATGCCCCAGACACATTAACACAAGGACCACCAGCAATCGCAATATTTACAGTTGATAAAATTCAAAGATTTTTGTTTCCATCAACAAACTTGACTTTAACGATTTATGTTTACTAATATTATGAAGAAGTTTTGTTTGTAAGTTTGTACGTAGGGAGTTATCTCCGGAACTAATGATCCAATTCTGGAAAGAAAACACTCATAGAAATCTGTGTTATTCGTGAGTGCTATATGCTATAAATTATATATATACCATAGAAATTAGCCGAGAAATCGAAGCAAAAGAAGTCGCGGTGCTAATAGTTACTATTTCAACAATGAAACATCGAACCTAACATAAAGTTAACCCGAAGCTTTATCAACCTGCTTAAAGAAGAATATTGTTCTTTTATATTATATTTAAGGTTTTATATCATTCTGAGATTAACTTTAATATGTTCATACCCTATGGCCCTGCACTGATAGAATATTTCCAATATATTCACACATAGAGGTTCGCCTCTCAATACATCCCAATCACTGAGCACGGAACAATCCCTTAAGATAGGCGCCCTGCATGAGTTCACACAACCTGTGAACGGAACATTTTAGCTGATAGCCATCGATACCTTTCAGAAATCCCGAGTGATCCCGATTTATACCGAGTAGAGCCGAACGGCCGAAACCGCACTGAGATCCGATTTCCCAGCACGTGAACCCGTGGTGGGATTAGCAAGGAAACACTTATTTTAACTAGATTATAGTGCACCGTCAAAATATGCAGCAGTAAAGGCACATAGGATATTGCTTACTTGTATTTTTTCTAAAAACAAGCCTGAACCACTAAACTAAAGAAACTAAAATTAGGCTAGTGATTTTTTTTATTGAAAGTACCTACTGTATAATATACTTTCATATGCATTTAGTATATAAGTTTTATTTATTTGTAATTTGTATTGATAAATACAAGTTGGACTGCAATATTGGGTACGCATTACAATACCGAAAATTAAAAGACCCTATTTTTTTAAATACTTATGGAAGAAATCCTGATATATTGAACTCTGAATGATTGTTTGGACGAAAGGCCATTTGGACATCGGCATTTTAGTTTCGATATAACGACTATCGGCATTTAAAACTTTCGGTATTTTGAATTTCATTGTTTTGGACGTCAGTATTTCAGTTATAGTTATTATGAAATTTCGGTATTGGAAAGAATCCAGCCCCAGAATGTTAGGACATTCTTTGACCCAGGCAAAATCAAAGCTGAAATGAGCAGCCCTTTATACAGCTACCAACAAAAATACAGCGCCACTTATTTAAAATGATACCACTTGTACACAACACAAGACGTGCTTGATTGCAAGTCCTTGCAGCGCTGTAATAATACCCTGCCATCATCTGTCCCCCACAGCTTGTGCAAGTTAAAACCATTCATTATGCACTCTGTAATTTTCTTCATCGCTCCGGAGAATCCTTCCCTTGCATAAATAATCAAAAGAAAAGCTAAGTAGGAGATAAGTCATCAGTATTATGAAGATGATACGGTTTAGTGAAGAATGAGAGAACCTTCCATTATTATCATTATTGGAGCAGTAGTTTAGTCGCAAATGTTTTTTTAAGTTTTTGCCCCGTTTGAACACGATGTTTCTTTCCTAACAGCGCTCTGGCGTGCACACGTCGGTGCCGCTGCGTTACAAGGTCAGTTTTTATTTACAAAGGGTGGTTGCGTTTTACTCTGATTTGTAAGCTATTTAGTTTGTTTGAAAAAATAAAAACCTAATTTTTGTTGCTTTTATTTTTATACCGTACCGAGTTAATACTAAACACGTATAGTATACGTAGTGTAATTTAATGCCCCTCTGTCATATCAACTCTGTATATCTGTAGGTACAGTGAAGACCTGAGAGGTCATTCCTCTAGAGCTCACAGAGAGATAGAGCTCGCGTAATGTTCTTTCTTTTTTTCGTGTGGTTATTGAGTAACCTGGTGTCAGAGTTTTTATGCTGCCCATGGCCCTCTGATTCGACTTCACATGCTGTTGAGAAATATCTCTCAGGCATGCCGGTTTCTTCACGATGTTTTCCTTCACAGATTTTTAAGCAAGTGTTAATTATACTGGGTGGCGCAAAAGTAAAGACCCTATTTGGTTCAGCTATAACATTTTTTCTAAATTAGAAAACTAGATTTAGATTTTTTTAAATGTATATTTGTGCCATTAAATTTCGTACCATTAGGATTTAAAGATGATGTCGTTTAAATGGTGACCTCCAGAGTTGATACACATTTGAGCCCTATTTATGACATTTTGCATAATTTGCCGTAACACTTCCTGCGATATGTTCGTTATTTCTTGACGAATGTTTTCTTTTAGAGCTGCGAGAGTCTGTGGCTTGTTCACATACACCCGAGATTTCAAAAAACCCCAAAGAAAGAAGTCTGGACTGGTCAGATCGGGTGATCTTGCAGGCCAAGGCAAATCGCCAAAACGAGAGATAACTCGGCCTGGAAAAGCGTCCCTCACTAAGTCCATAGTGTCGCGCGCTGTGTGTGCCGTAGCGCCGTCTTGTTGAAACCAGATGTGCTCCAGCCCCAATTCGTCCAAACTGGGTATCAAAAACTCACGTAACATGGTTCTGTAGCGTTCTCCAGTGACAGTAATCGCATTGCCTCCAGCGTCTTCGAAAAAATAGGGTCCGATCACTCTGTCAACACAGATGCCACACCATACAGTAACTTTTAGTGGGTGTAGAGGTGTTTCTTGAATAATGCGCGGATTATCAGTGCCCCAGAACCGAGTATTCTGCTTATTGACATGCCCTGAGAGATGGAAATGCGCTTCGTCACTCATAACCAATTTTGAAGGAAAATCATCCTCTTCAAGGTTGAGGTTTATGACGCGCTGGCAGTAATCTAGACGAGCTCGGTGGTCAGCAGGCAGCAGCTGATGAGTCATTTGAGTTTTATACGGGAACATCTTTAAGTCTTTCACCAAAATACGCTGCAGGGTCCGTCTGGAAATGCCCAATTGCGTGGCACGTCGCCTCGTTGATGTTTCTGGACACTCTTCCACATCTTCGCGCACAGCATCGATATTTTCAGCTGAACGGCCTGTTCTTGGTCTCCCAGACTTAGGTCTATCCAATGTTGAGCCAGTTGCTTCAAGGCGTGTGGCAAAGCGTCGAATTGTGCGACCAATCGGTGCCGGACGGTGGGGAAATCGTCGACGAAATTCACGTTGTGTTCTTATCACTGATGCATTATTCCGTAAGAACATTGACACAATTATTCCACGTTCTTGGGGAGTAAAACGGTCCATGTTTATTTTCAGTGTATTTTACATTTGTTCACTACACAATTTTCAACAACAGAATGACAGAAAATGTCATATAAAAAAAAAAAAGTATTTTCTTTAGTGCCAGTACTTTTGCGCCACCCAGTACAATACGCACAGATAGAAAAATCAGAAGTGCGTGCCTTGGGTTCGAACTCGAGACCTATGACTTGGCAGTCCGGCGGTCACACTACTAGGCTATCACTGTTATCATGTAATGTACAGTACACTACATGATAACAGTGATAGCCTAGTATGATTTTTTGTAAGACTCCTAAACCTACAAGGTAAAAACACGGGGGCAACACAGCTAATGAATTTCTAACTTTAAGTTAACACCCGTTTAGTGTAAGTAAGCGTGCTACCGCTTACTAACAGATTCCACATTTGAAACTTTTATCAAAACTTATATTTAAATAAATCTCTCATTTTAAAAGCTCGAATGCTGCCAGTTATTTTCTAAACAACCAGCTAGGTTCAACACAAGGTTTCACCTAGGCTCTACAGTATACATAATATTTGTGTCTGTCTGTGTGACCGCATTGTTCTTACCCCACAACGAAACGAACGTGAATTTATACCAGCATGTTTCGGATCTCGATGAGTTGTCAAATCCTAAAACAGTACGAAGAAAGGCTGGGTCGCTAGTTTATTTATGAAGCGAAAAAGTACTTCTAGAATATCATGATATTTTCAGTAGGTAGGCTTCCGCAGATTGGGGTGACTGCATCGCAACTCATTGGAAAAATCCTCTTTCATCACTTTCGTACATATTCTATGAACCAATACACGCTATTTGCGGACCACACTGCTCTTTTTTGTATGAAAATGTGTTCCATTACGGCTGCAATGTGCACTAGGCTTTAAAATCAAAATATTCCTTTATCCCCGAATCTCTTCATTACACCAATCAATAATATAGTTAGGCTATAAATTAAATCAATTCGTCATTACACCCACTCTAATCTATTGCATTAGTTAACACGAAACGCTGTATCAACTTGCACGTAATCTCATTTGCCTACACAGAGTAACCGTATTCCTTTACTAATGTTGTTACACTGTTGTATAGTAATATGCTAATGATCTTTGAATATTTTACATGGAAATATTGCCACATAATCTAGGTAAACCGAAGAGACCCACCATAACTTTATCCAAAAAAAAAAATCGACAAAGAATACGAATCCAATCGAATTTCAATGAATGCATTTTTTATTTTTGAATTAAAAATAGAATTATCCGCTTCCATTATTCCAATTTCAAAAATCAATTCGATTCGACCACACCAATCACCACACCATGGAAATAGTGAGATAAATCGCAATATTGATTCAATATCTTGCTAGTACAGGAGCCAGTATGCTACCATTACTGCCCCAAGCGTCAGACGTACGAATAAATATTCATGGGAATAATTCGACAGATTCCCTTAACGACGGCACGTCAAAAAGCGAGCGGAACCGAGCAGAGCCGAACGAAGCCGAACGGAGCCGATTGGAGCCGAACAGTGACGAAGCTTTCCGATTATGTATCGCTGAAATGTTTTTACACGATGTCGTTAAAGTTGCATTGACATCACGTAGTGGCGTTTTGTTTTGATATCAAAGGCGTGAAAGGCTTTTACTTTGTAATCAGGCTTTTTTGTTTGATGGCCCTTAATGGAACTTGTGTTCGCAATGACGCTAATAGCCAGTCTAGTTTGAAAGGAGTATTCGCAGTTTTGAATAAAAACTTAGATTTAAACATTTGAACAAAAATGTACCCACTAAATATTTAACACAGAAATTATGACATGGCTCACAAAAAGTACCGTCGCTCTTAAAATATTTCAACATTGATGTAAAAAAATTCGATGAAAAACGAATCATCGTCGTCTTCATGAGAAACGTGGCACTCGAACTCTTGTAATCAGAGTGGTAGTGTCGTTCCATCTGCCGAGACATTAATCACCCTTCCCACATTTATTGCGATTTTTGTGTGAATAAAACGTCGCGAAAAAACGCAAGGCATTACGCACACAGCTATTTCGGCGAACGAGGGAGGACGGGGAAAATCGTTGATTGCCCTCGTGAAAAATTACACATCATCGTATGCGCCTAAAAGCCTCGACATATGCATAATGTAATGTCACTTATTAGGCTTCTATGCTTATGAAACAAATTGCTACAGTTGAGAGTGAATTCCTAGCTTTATTTTGTTTTTTTTTAAGACTTACGGCAATTGTTTTGTCGCCCGAAGCTGCCAGTTTTTTTTTTCATTTCGACATATTTGCCTTATAAGCTTTTGTAGACTTGGCAGGCATTCCTGTATGTACCTTGGCTCCTTATCTTTATTTCCATTCAGGCCTTATGAGCGTTCCAAATTAGCTTTCTTTTTAAGAGTGTATTACGTAGAATTTATAAGACAATAAACTTTTATGAATGTAAGGTTAGGTACTCACAGGTGTAAATTAGTATTTTGTTTGTGGTATCAACTTGCTTGCTAAGTAAAAGTAACTTTCAAACACATGGTGAACTTATGAATCGCGTTTTTATGTTGAACTAGCTTCTGCCCGCGGCTTCGCTCGCGTGGAGGTCGGAAATTATCCCACAGGAATGTTCTACCGGGATAAAAAATATCCTATGTGTTAATCCAGGATATAAACCATCTCTGTGTCAAATTTCATCCAAATCTATACAGTAGTTTTTACGTGAAAGAGTAACAAACATCCATACATCCATACTTACAAACTTTCGCCTTTATAATAGTAGTAGGATAGTCTTGTAAAACTAGGAACATACTTGATCTTCAGTAGATACTTTAAGTCCTTAGTTATGTCATTTTGTGAAAAAAAAAATAACAATACTTTTCCAAAAAATGATATAAATACCTACACAGAAATGATAACATCACTTTATTAGACTACGAAAGAATGCAACAAAAAGTTATCGGTACTTATTATATTATTATGTTTTTCTTCGAGGCTGCTCCAATTTTTTTTAACCTATATTGACCCATTACTGGGCAAAGCTCTCCCTCATAGCTTTCCACTGTTCTTTACTTTCCCCGATCAATCTTCCGAACACTGAATTATGTAATTTTGAATAAATACCATATCTAACTAAAGAATATAATCGAAATTTACTAATTTCCCGAAACATCTTGAAAAATTCGCAACAAAATTCTCTACCAGCAAAATACACGAATATAGAGACGATTTCTTGCCAGGAAAACCGCCGAAAAAGCCAGCATTATACAAATATACATGGCAAGTAGTACATAACGTGGTCGTATATACTTGATCCAGCAGTAAATGGGGCATAACTAGGCATTAGACAAATTGGCACTGCGCCCGGCCCCATGGCAGGCGTAGTGTGGAGCCATGGGCTTATACAGTATGTTACATTTCTGACTTGTTATATTTATGCTACGGTTGAATGCGGTATCATTACGTGTGGTTTTAGGTACTTTGGGTATGCAAAAGATTATGGCGTACTGTTCTAGTTCTGTTCTGTTCTGTGATGTGTGGACTATGTAACCAATATTCTGTAACCATATTTTGTTTAAAAGAGTGTCCATGGAGTTTCTTGCCCGTTCTTCTCCATAGTAACTTTCTGCTTTGGAATGGGCAACTAACTTCATCTTTCCGACTGACCGACCCCTTGACAATTCAAAAGTGCCTGTAATTGGTTTATTTGAAATAAATACTTTGGCTTTTAGTTTATGTATTTTATAAACACGCAATAATAGCAAATGCAAAAAAAAAAGAAGGGTCGAATGATGTCAGTTTTTTTGCCAGCCAGGCTCAACATAAGGTTTCACTCAGGCTCTACAATACCTAATCGGATCTCAAAAACAAAATGACTCAAGCAACATAAATTCTACAACAACGTCGTAACCACAGCTAATGATCAAGAATTTCAATAATAAATAAAATTTAAATGATATCGTATAGAAGCAACCATTAACTTTTCACAACACTTAATTAAAACAAATTAATTACTATAATCATCACTCCGTTATCCAATTTACCAACATGATCTCTCATACCTGATTAAGACTTAATAATTGTTAATTAATTACTCAAAAGCATCGAAACGGATCATTAAACTACATTAAATAACTGGAAACGTTAACTGGGTCGCACTAATAAAGTTACCATAATATCCTACGCGATTAGCGACTGTATATTAATGTGGTTAGAGGTTATATTTGGTTGTGGAGTTTCGACAAAGGCTTTGTACAGGCGCGTTGCACTATGCAGTCCCAAAAGCGGGGCTGAAGTCGTTAATCTCATGCAAATTCGTGCCGAGCGTCCCTAATGGTCCCGTATTTACTATTTACATGTCTTATTCTTCACGCCGAGTTACAGAGTTCGGTACGTGGTGCGAATTGCTTGGAATCTCAGCTATGTAAGGTGGATTCACTTGGATTCAAGCGGGAGTATGAATGCCCGTTGGATTTCGAAGAACACCTCCAAGGAGTACTGTTTTCTTTAGTTCTTATTCAAGAGTACAGAGTCAAGACTGATTAAAATTCTTAATTGAGGATCTTTTCAGGATGCGGTGGACTGTAATGGTAGTGAATGAGGATTTGATTTTGTTTTACTAAACTGTTTTGTAAACCGTGGGCGTTCTGCAAGGGAATGCTGCTTAATTAATGAAAATTTATCTCTTTTTTGCGAGAAAATAGGTTAGAAGCTTCTGCCAGCGGCTTCGCCCACGTGTATGTCGGAAATTATCCCACGGAAACGTACCACTGCAATAAAAATTATCCTATGTGTTAATCCAGGATATAAACTATCTGTGTGCTAAATTTCATCTAAATCCATGCAGTAGTTTTTGCGTGATTAAGTAACAAACATCCAAACATCTTCACAAAGTTTCACATTTATAATATTAGCAGGAAGTAGGATTACATGGTGGTGGGATTTTAGTTATGATAGTGCATCGAAGCAATCTCTTAGCATTATCATATTATGATAAGTAGGGTTTTTTTGAGGTAGGGAAATCATCAAATGACTCCTCCCGCTCTGGTTGGAGCGGAAGAGAGTGTCAGACTTTTACTGATTAAAACCCATCTATGTTCCTTCCTTAGCCTTTTATGTTCCGGAGTAGCGGTAACCCTTTCGGACTATACCGCTGACCCGGCAGGGTTCGGCCATAATGGGCCCCTTCTCTAATGCTGACTTCTCTTTGAGGCGTGCGTGAGACACTATTATGATATGTAGATGATTTTAACTTTCTGGGCAAAGATTGTGCAATAAAATCACCTTAAAAAAACCACAAACCGGGCATGGAGACAAGAAGCTATCCAATTATAAATTCTTTACCAAAAAAATTAGCCATAACGCGTCGATTGCCATGAAACATCCCGAACCCAAACAAAAACATCAGGCTCCAACAATAAGTGTTAGATATAACAGTTATTTCTTCTACATTTAAATAATAATAGTTATTTGTACAAGCACCAGGCGTTGTGCCAACTCCATTTAGCGTACATCTCTGGTAACACAATATTATCGTGTTATTCCAACCGTTATGTCCGCCTGATAATGCCCTCATTAGTTATTTGTGTTTTGCAGTGGCTAACACTGAATGGATGTTATTTTCGCTGCCCGAAAATTGCTTTACTGAACATGGCAGCTTCATGGGGATGCCATAAAAAGAGCGACACAGTAATGTCATTTTGTTTTCTTGACATATACTGGGTGTAACCGAAAGGGTATATACATACAAAAGTATATGCTACAGACCACCAAACTGAACAACTTTTACTATGGGAGCAACTCCGAAATCGTGAAATAAAATTAGCTGTTTCTTATATTTCAGAAATGTTTAGAACAGCTTTTTTTTCCGATTTCGGAGTTGGTCCCGTAGTTAAAGTTTTTCAGTTTGGTGGTCTGTAGCTTATGCTTTTGTATGTATATATATACCCTTTCGGTTACACTTTGTAGGTAGCTGACAAGAAAAGAATGCATAGACTGATTTGGTGCCTACCAATTTACATAACATAATCAGTGTATAATGTTCCCACTGCTGTGACCCAAGCGGGCCCAGTGCGGGGTAGTAGATGACACATGTCTTTGAATTTTTGGTTCTAGGAGATTCCGGTTTCCTCGCGATGTTTTCATTCACCGATTTGAGAGCATGGTAATGAAATAATTTACACAAAGTGAAGCGCCTGTTTTATTCTAACCCGCGATCTACAACTCTTATGTCGCGGCCATTACCACTCGGCCATCACTGCTCTCTTTCGACTATCAATAAATTAACCTAAATTATATTTATAAACAGAGCGCCAGATCTGCTACCTGGCAAAGTAAATCCTAGTTATCACAAATTTTCCACAGGTAATGGAAAATTTCAACTATCCGGACGGCGGCGGCGTCTTGCTTCGCCAATTTAAGGCCAAAAATGGTCGAACTCATTCTAGAAGTCTCACCAAACAAATAAACCAGATTTCCCTCCTCACGTTATTAGTATGATACTCGCAGCCATATTGCTTTCGAAAACACACAAATACCGCGTACACAGCGGCCTTATTCTGACGTGACATGACGTGACGCAGCATGAACGCGTGACATTCCCCTCTTTTTGTAAAACAAAGGAGGCGACACTCCGAGCGCATCCCATCTCCTAATTACAGTACAAAGACTCAAAAACCCGTAACGCGTTTTTGAGAGATGACGCTAATATACGCCATGCTTTTTAAATGACGTGAATAGACGTCATGTTTTTAGAAATGACGTAAAAATACGTCATCTATACCTACGTATTATAATCATTACTACTACGTTATAAATTAAAGTCGCTTTTAGTGTCTGTCTGTGTGACCGCATAGTTCTTCTAAACTACGCAACGGACTTTGATGACATTTTCAAAAGCATTTATACTCCAATTATGCACACGTAATGGCAATAAATGACAGTTATTGTGTGATATTGTTGAAGTTACTGCATTTTAGAGTTATTTTTTTTTAATGTAATTTGCAAATAGATTACACTGCTTTGTACTTATCGCCAAATAACGAAGTTTATTTTACGTTTACATCTAAATAAAGATGGAATTCGTTATTTTGTTTAAAGTTATAATAAAGGAGGTATAGAGAAACGGTCGGTCAGGACCTAGAAACAGTCCGAAACAGGGGCGGGTCGCTAGCGACCTAATAATTTAATCAAACACGAAGTTAATTCGGAGTATGTCATCAGTTAATTAGATCATACAGATATGAAAGCTGGTCTAAAAATCATGAAAATACCGTTTTTAGAAGCGTGTAGAACGTGGTTGTTATTGAATTAGTGTTCGTCCGGCGCATTGCAGTCTTTTGACTCGCCAACGGGAAGAGTGGCTGCATTGAACGAATTTAATGTTTTCCTCTCTATGTGAATTAGTTTTTGAATTCTAACAAAAGGATTTGGAGTTGAAACATTTTAGTAGCGTTTCTGTGGGAAGATTCCTTTTGTGTTGCTATTACTTTCATAATAGGTTTTACGAATATGATGTGTTCCGAAACGTTCTGAGTAATCTTCAACTGTAGAAATCGTATTAAAATCGTATGTACACCCGACGTATTTTGGCGGGCCTGAAGTTAGCTGTTTGGCTGCGCAATGGAGCTATTGAGAACAAAACTATCTACTGCGCAGCTAATCGGCTAACTTCAGGATCGCCAATATACGTCGGCCGTTCTGTAAAATTCTCTCTTAGGAAAATATTCAAATGATGTCTCTTTTTACCAAGGTGAAAAGCTTTGGCTTTTTTGTATAAATAATTTTATTTTTAATTGCTGTATAAACTGAATTATGCCGATGTCAATTAGCACTTTTTTTACATTTCACACACGTTCTGGAGTGATGTCGAATATTAATCAGTGCAATGTGGCAGTCTGGTAGCCTGGCATCAAGCTGTTATAAGCAATAATGATGCCATGCGATTGACACATTCGATTTTGTCATTACTGAAATGATGATGTCATTGATGAATGAATGAAAGTATCAAAAATGTTATGATTTTCACTGATTATGATGCAAACTTGATTGGATTTCAATCTATAAATTAGTAAAGTTAAAGAGGGATGCTTAAGAGCTCCCACGAAATTCAAATTTTCTTAAGTTTTTTCAATTTGCGTATCAGTATGAGGTTGTGGGTTGATCAGGTTGTCGGAGGTCAGTGTCAAAAATGATTCGCGGCCCGTAGCATGTCTAAAAACATTTCTGAACAAGAATTTCTAATCAATAATAAATGTTTCCTTTGAATTATGTATTAGTACAGCCTACAGCTATGTGTCTAGTTTACTGTAATATAAAATTAATTAACTTGATATCAACGTCTTCCATTATAAACCTCCTATCATTATAAATACCTATCTATCTCTAGAATATTATCAAAGCAATCAAGCCAAATTCAATATATACTTAGAAGGTTATCTAAGTTAATTTGCTTGGAAATAATCCAAAGTCATTGTCCTTTGTGGGGGACAAAATACTACGCTACGATGCGACGCGATGCGACCGTCGTAACAAAATGACGTAAAAGAACAGACCTACATAACGAATGATACACAGAAAAAGTCAAGTTAAAAAAGTGCATATTTTTAGGATGCCGCATAGCATTTTTTTTTTACGGCTGGGAAATCATCCAATGACTTCTCCCGCTCTGGGTGGAGCGGAAGGGAGTGTCAGACTCTTACTGGCTAAAACCCATCCATGTTCCTTCCGTAGCCCTTTATGTTCCGGGGTAGCGGTAACCCTTTCGGACAATCCCGCTTACCCGGCAGGCTTGGCCCTGAGGGGCCCCTTCATATGCTGACATCTCTTTGAAGCGCGCGTGGAACATATACGCGCCGTCCGGCACGGGCCTGGTGTTGATCGGACGGTGAGTCACCCATTACTCACTGTTCGCAGGCCCGCGCCTACGGTGGCCGGGAGTCGTCACGTGGCTCCTGACGCCCGGGGCACAACGCATAGCATAGCATAAGAATAAGCATAATCACCCTATAATGATCCCACTGCTGGGACACAGGCCTCCTCTCGAGAGTGGGAGTGGCCCGTAATCCACTACGCGGCCCCAGTGCGGGTTGGTGGATGTCTCATGTCTTCGAATTTTTGGTTGACGCACAGTTTTTCTTAATGATACTGAATACAAATATTGATTGATCCTAGATGACTCTTTATTTATCACGACATAACCTGACACTGACTTGCAAATTGCAATAAACGCAAAAATTGATTAATTTCTCGGGCTACCTTTGCGCATCCACCATAATGCAAAATTCTTTATTTTTCACGTAGAACAATAAAAATAATACTAAATAATAGAGTCCTATTTATATGATAGTTTAGTTTCCCCCTTACTTACCGTTTTTGTTGGTGGGAAATCATCAAATGACCCTCCCGCTCTGGGTGGAGCGGAAAGGAGTGTCAGACTCTTACTGACTAAAACCCATCCATGTTCCTTCCTTAGCCCTTTATGTTCCGGGGTAGCGGTTACCCTTTCGGACAAGCCCGCTGACCCGGCAGACGGTCCTAACGGGCCCCTTCTTTCATGCTAACATCTCATGAGGCGCGCGTGGAACATTTTGCGCCGTCTGCCACGGACCTGGTCCTGATCGGACGCTTCCTTATGTGCCTAACATACCATCATCATCATTCTCCTGCCCTTATCCCAATTTATTTGGGGTCGGCGCAACATGTCTTCTTCTTCCATACTTCTCTATTAGTCGTCATCTCTATAGTCACTCCCTTTCTAGCCATATCATCTTTCACACAATCCATCCATCGTTTCTTTGGTCGCCCTCTACTTGTATAGCCATCCACATTCATACTCACAACTTTCCTGACAACATTTTCCTCATTCCTCCGCATAACATGCCCATACCATGACAACCGATTTCCACACAACTTTTCGGTCACCGGTGTCACTTTCAGACTTCCTCTTATATACCTACTCATTACGTATTCTATCCATTCGCGTAACACCACACATCCCTCTTAGCATTCTCATCTCAGCTGCATGCAATTGTCTTTCATTCATTCCTTTTGTGGCCCAACACTCTGATCCATACAAGACGGCAGGTCTAATCATGCTTTTATAAATCTTCCCCTTAAGTTTAAGGGGAATGCGGGAGTCACAAATTGTTCCCGTAACCTGCCGCCATTTCATCCACCCAGTGTTAATTCTATGCTTAACAGTCCGATCTATTTCGCCATCGCTTTGCACAAGTGAACCGAGATACCGAAAGTCGGAGCAAACTGGGAGAAGCGCGCCATCAAGCGCTATGACTCCAGAACTGGAGAGACCGCCGAAATCGCAGAACATGTACTCAGTTTTGGTTCTGCTGATTTTCAAGCCAACAATCTCCAGTTTCCGTTGCCATTTCTCCAGTCTGCTCTGGACCTCAGGTCCATCTTCACCGACAAGAACGATGTCATCGGCAAATAGCATGCACCATGGTGCCTCTTCCTGTATGTCCACCGTTAGAGCATCCATAATCAAAAGGAAGAGGTAAGGGCTTAAAGCCGACCCCTGATGCAAGCCTACCGCCACATTGAACTTGTCGGTGTTGCCAGCAGCCAACCGAACGTAGGTACGGGATTGGCTGTACATAGCACGAATTAACTCTACATACTTCCCGGGCAAACCTTTCTCTTTCAAGGCCCACCACACGACATCCCGAGGTACCCTATCATACGCTTTCTCTAGATCAATGAACACCATGTGCAAGTTTTTGTGTGCACGTCTGTACTTCTCGCACAATTGGCGGAGTGCAAAAGTGGCGTCCACTGTTCCTCGACCTGGCATAAACCCAAACTGGTTTGGGGTAATCTCACTCTCCTCTCGCAATCTTTTCTCGATTATTTTCTCCCATACCTTCATACTATGGGACATGAGCTTTATCCCTCGATAATTGTTGCAGTCCTGTACATCACCTTTATTCTTGAAGATGGGCATTAGCGAACTATTGCACCATTCTTGTGGGATCACTCCTTCTTGCAACAACTTATTGAAGAATAAAGTCAGCCACATACATCCATCTTCTTTTAAACATTTCCATACTTCTACTGGTATATCATCTGGGCCCAAGGCCTACATACCATACCTACTATATCAATTTGTCAATTTCCACCGTGATTTCCACACAAACTGAAACAAAATTGTGACATCATGCCCCTGTAGTACAAACTAATAATACTGCAGTTATCTATTCACGTAGAATAATAATTTAATGGCAACAAAAGCATTTAATTATTAAAAAAGACTATTCGACTTAACACGGCTATTCAAACCATCCCCCAATGACCTTATTAGGGTGTAATAACCCCAATGTGCCCTGAAGCCAACGAGTGCGACAGATGTGAGAATTAAAAACAGGCCTTTAAATTTATTTACATCACGACATTCGACTATTAATCCAGTACGGGGACATAATCTGCTAATGCTCGCTTTATTTGATTTCTGACTAAATTGAATGTGCAAGCGAATTTAACTCTTAACACAATGCACTCAATATCATATTTAAACAACATCAAAACATCAGCTGATTTCATAAAAACATTGTTGGAAAAGTTTAGTTCTTGTTGCCAAGGCGGAAGGTTTAATCTCGAATAATACTGTGGTCATATTTTTGATGAATATTTTTAACTAAATTACAGGGGAGGTCGGGGAACATTGTATGGGCGTAATTGTAATTTTTGAAGTAACTGCCATAAATGTCCGGTTTGTTAATGTTTATTTCAAATGTAGTGCCACAATGATGGTCGTTAGATGAAATTGGTGTTTTTGTTCATTTTAATTATGTTATACTTGATGACTTTGCTCCCTACACACATTTTTCTATTAAATAATTCTTACCTGTATTAATTAAATAAAAATGTTGAATATGATACCGCACTATTATTTTCATCAAAACAATATTAAATATTTTTACGGTTATACTTATGATGATAATGCCGTTCAGGATATTTTTGGGGTTGCCCCGCTTCTGTAGTGCGTCAGGGATATTTGCTGAAGCGCGAGTCGACTGTTTTTATACAACGATGGCCTTACCTGGTGCGCCGCGTGCGGGGCAGCCCCAATAGCTTTTTCTGCGCTGTGTGGCGAGCAGACTCGATTGTATATGTCACCGTTAGATTGTAAAGATCGTTAGATTACAATCTATCTAGCGAGATTGTAAACTATCGATAGATTGTGAACCGTATCATTATGATTGCAATTTGACTCATTATTCTTCGCTATATTGTAATCTACCGAAGTGAAACCGTTAAATTACAATCTGAATAAAAATAATCTCTTTTTTCCATATTTTTTTCTATATAATCTAGTCGTTTCTGGTCACAGTTTAAACCTAACCTAACCATTTTTTAAACGTCCTACGCCGGTTCACAATTTGACCGCTTCCCATCGATAGATTACAATCAAGCGAAAAATGATGCGTTAAATTGCAATCATAATGATACGGTTCACAATCTATCGATAGTTTACAATCTTACTAGGTAGATTTAGATAGATTGTAATATAACGATGTTTACAATCTTACGGTGACATATATATGTGAGTCGCTGCTGCAAGCTGTCCACCTCGGTGTTAGGCGTGTGGCAGTGATTCACATGTATTCATGGTTTTAGGTTAAGTGATTAGAATAGGAATACTAACATAGTGGTAAGGAATATTGTTACTAACACAGTCATGTTACTTGAATAAAGATATATTATATTATTATTAACGTATTTTGGAATGCCCTATCAACACCAAGCTAAATAAAGTACTATTATTAGTTAGATAAGTATATCCCATGTAAATACTAACACTATGGACTACAAGGTCTGTCAATAAATTATTATTATTATTAACACAGCGAAGCTGCTTAGGTAAACCATAAGAAACATTGTGTCTCGCGAATGTCATAATATAAAGATTCTGTATATCTTTCGCCTTTAAAGCATAATAATATTAAACAAACTCCATATACCTACCTCCTTTATAAGAAACCATAATACTTAAAGAAAAATGTTCATCAAAATTTTCTTCATTACGACGTTTTACAAAGGGGAAGCGCGGCAAATTCCTTGCATATCGGGTTACCCGGCACTTAAGGAGAGCCAAGACCCGCCCGTATAAGTGACGTCTCGCTAAAAGGTGCTCGGTTCTACTACTTATAACTTCCGCAAGCTTTTTTAAGGTCGTTTATTTTATACCCTGTTATTTTAATGGAACAAGGGTTTTAGAATTATGGGTGTTGAATATTTTTGTTTGTTTTTTTTTTTATTTTTCTCCATCGCGAATTGACGTGGTTACACAGTCTCTTTGGTACTAGATAAATGACTCCGATTCCTCTGATGAAAACGATCGGCCCAATTATGGGTGGGCTTTTGAACTGTTTTTTTTTCTGTTTTTATTTGAAATTTTCTATAATTTTTTTTATGAAATTAGATTTTCTACCTTATTTCATATTAATGTCAACGGAAACACGAATCTTGAAGCTTTATTGTACAACGAAAACTAAAACAAACATTTAACCATTTCTCCTTAATGTTAAATAGTCACCAATCCAAGCAAATACTATAAGACCCTCCAGGTGGCGAATAAATTAATGTAACAGTACCCACAATTTGAGCGAACAATAAATAGATACGGAATAAAAATCTCCACTAATAAATAAAACATGAAAATATGAATTAACTATCTACAAAGTCAAATATGTAACCTTAACATTATATATTTTTTCCTTTAATGACCAATAAAAAATTGCTTACACTTAAAATGATGAAATTTTCTTTTACTAAAACCTAAGGTTAAGAACTTCTTACATGATCGGGTGGAAAGCAAAAACTTATAAACTTACAGACCTACTCGCATTTTTTTTTTGTCAGCCAACGCTGTGTCCCAGTGCTGAACAAAGGCCTTCCAGTTTCCTTCTAAACCTTCCTGTCTTTGATCTTCACATCTTCGCCGTGGTCTACCTCGATGGCCATGTCCTCCCGCAGGCGTCCAGTGAGTGTTAACAAATACACTATGTCGTTTGCAAACACTACGTTTGGCAACACATTCAAATTCTATTTAAAAGTTTTCTTTTCCCATCTTTTTTCAGTACAATTAAAATGAGAGGCCAGCACATCAAGTTACCCCAAACTGCCAAATTTCTTTGATAGTTTTTTTACTTTATTACAAAAGCATTTTTATTTATTAGGTTCATTTTCATTTGGGTAAATTGGACAGCTTGATGTGCTGGCGTCTGTACCATAAATTGGTAAGACCTGATAGACATCAAGGCAATAATTAAGCAACAAATTGTGGGTAAAACTTATTAACTTCAGAACTCTTTTGTTCTGTACGAATAATAGAACAGTTTAAAATCAAAAATATTTTCGTAGGAAGTTCTATATTAACATTCACAGAAAAGCTCCCCAATCTAAAAACTCAATTCCCAATGAAAGAGTAAAAATTGCTTTCTAAATACGCGACCACTTCATTTGGCATCAACCCAACAGATTATTATTTTTTTCCAAATATTCAGCGATAAAGTCACCAGGCGGAGCAGAGGGGCCGATTATTTTCAATCGGAGTTTTTCCATAGAGGGAAATATTCCTCGTTCAATCTCTCCGTCTTGCTCCGTCTTGTTTCCCTCAGTTCTTGTCGGATACCGCATTGCAGCCGATGTTATGAGAAATATTTGGATCGGTTTACAGAACAAAAAATGTGGTCGCCATATTTCCAACGAGATGGGATTGCACGCCGACAGGTTATTTTAAAGAAGATAGAAATTTATTCGTACTTGCTTATCTCTGTACCAGCACAAATTGTACGAAATGTTTTCTATTTCAAAAAGAAGTGGCCGAAAATAATGTAATTTTTCTTTTGTTACAGGTATAACATCGCTCCACAAAGGATTTCGTTAAAGAATTTAAAAACTAAATCTTAATTTAGTTTTCGAATTTGCATAACTCTCAAAGATAGAACTTCGTAAATAGACAAGTAATTACAAGTGAAAGAGTTCTCGGTGAAGAATAAACCTAATTAGACGTTTTATTTGAGAATTTAAAGATGATTGTGGAGTTTTTCTCTTTAAATTCACGTTTGCGAGTTATTCATTTACAAACTTGGAGTTATTTTTCATTGTTTAATTAATGTACGGCAAGAATTTTGTTATCTTATTCGCCAGTTGGTTTGTGTTTATTTTTTCGCAACTCCTTAATTTTTTCGCCGGCAATTTTTTCCGTCGCTAACGATGGAGAATTTGGAATTGCAAATGCCGTTAATTGCCCGATGGAAGTTAGCTCTCGCACTTAGAGGAACGCGGCGCGACTGATTGTTGAAATATTTAACGCTCCCAAAAGCCAAATAATTCAGCGAAATGCTTTTGCTGTCAAATAATCACGCCCTTATTGTCGGACTAATCTGAATTTCTTATTATGTTTGTAAATCTTTTGACTTTAATTAAAGAACGGGGTACGTGTTTGGGAGTCATTATTACGATGACATAAGAGTATAAACCATTTCCTCCTGGTGGACAATCGTGAACTGAATAAACAACTGTACTTGAGGATTCGAAGTAAATCTAAATAATCTCGACTTTCCGCTAAGAGTTCTACCGTAATCATTAGTATTATTTGTTCTGAAATATTTCCAAATTGGTGCCCGCTTATATTAAGACTGCTTCGATTTTCGGGCTTAAAATCCATGTAAACGGTCTTTAAGAGGCCAATAAACGGTTCCAAGAACCTGCTTTTAACTCAGGTATTTGGAATATTCATTTATAATCTTTATATATTACTTTTATAAAATTTGTTTCTAAAATGAAAGATACAATTCCGAAGGTAAAGCTTTCAGCATACAATATAGGTGAAATAACGAGGGATATCAAAGAAACTTCTCTTAAGAGCATAAAGTAATATTAGCAATGAATAAAGGGTACCTCTTCAGACGGATACATAACTTTATTAGAATCACAATCAAAAGATATATATTCTCTTCCTATTCGAACTTCATTTTCCTTTTCGCAAATAGAAAACATTATGATAAATCTGGATATTGAAGTCACCATTACTGTAATAAAAACCGACAGACTTGTGGTGGAAAAATATTAAAATGTGTTGTTTTTATTTAAAATACCCTCTTTTAATGTATTAAAAATTATAAAACTACGTGTGTGCCAAAGTACCCCAACTTACTCATTCAAGAACGAACTAAATGAAGCATTCCTCCCAAATTCTTCAGTCGACAAAATTGTGCTCCAAAAAATGTGAAACGACCAAGATCGGGTTCACGATTAGCCATTCAGTCGGTCATAAATTATATTGTTTTCATATTTATAACTTTTCTCTATTCACGCTAAATGTTCTTAATATTTTTTTAAAAGCTCGTGTCGTCCATAAAGCGTTATCGTGAACCCTCATCATCCGTGTTCCACTTACTTGGGGTAAGTTGGGGCTAAAAGTGTACGGGGCATGGTAATACAGCGAAGTAGAGGATATAGGTAACAAAACCCGAATGGAATGGGAATGTTTAGTAACCATTTAAGGAATGAATTTGAAACATATTTGACGACACGGTTGGCGTAGTGGTTGAGCGATTGACTGCTGCGCACTATGTCGCGGGTTCGATTCCCGCACGGAACAAATATTTGTACGACCTGCAAGTATTTGTTACGAGTCTGGGTGTTTTTCTATCTATAATATGTTAGTATTTACAAAAAAAAAAATGTATATAAGTAGTATATCAGCCATCTCGTTACCATAACACAAGCATTAGGTTGCTTAGCTTGGGACGATACGGCGCTGTGTGAAATGTCCAAGGATATTATTATTATTATTATTATATAGCTTACTAGGGTAATGCGGCGTATTTTGGATAAGTGTCGATTTTTTTTTAAATATACGTTGTTTGCATTAATTAAACCGTTAAAGTTTTTAGTGTAACTTGAACGCTAAAGCTCTACAATTTTGTTTAAAAGAAGATAAAATAACAGTAGTAAAAGTCACCAATAAATCTCACAAACAGACAAAGTGTCTTTGAAAACAAAACTGAAATAAAAATGTACTCTACCCGCCGAACTTTACAATTAAAACTAAGGCGACTTAGTTGAAATATCTGCGAATAACGACCAGAGAATAAATTAAAAAGACAATAACTTGCAGACACGACTAATCTCCGAACAAGTGCACGTACATTTCAAAATTAACGGTCTCCCGTCAATAGAATTCTTATAATCATCGCCCTAAACCGGTTTAATCCAGTTTGATTTATATCCCGGCGGCCATGACGGCTTCGCAGACTGATTACTTCCTATGCATTAGCACTGATGAATGTATTTGCATTAGAAATCCGTGGATTAACTACAGATCAGCTTGAATGTTTGATACAGATGTCGTATAGTGAGATTGAAACTATTGAGGGGTTACTGTTGTTTACGTTGTAAAACTATTATATGTCATTTGATTAATAAATGAAATTGCTTCTTTTAAGAACATATTTTAAAAGTTCAAATGATATTACACTTACTTATTTATTACGTGATAGAAACATCTCATCTAATCAAACTAACAGTTTTCTTCTTCCGACGATCATCAATCAAAATCGTTTTACGTAACAAGCTCTCGAACTGACAATAATTCACGCCATGACGAATGTTCCACCAATGATTTGCAGTTTGATCCAACATATGGCTACAATACCGCCAGACTTTCAAGTAACTTTCTATATTCAAAGCAAACTGTGACGTCATCGAAAACAACAATGGCGGCGACAGATGGCGATCCAGTATTGGCTAACTTAATCAATTGTTATTGGCTATTGACACATATGAGCCAATCAAGTGGAATGGATCGAGTGTCAGCCGTCTAGTGGTTTCTGATAATGACATTCAATTTTGTAATCGGTACGTCCCCCTTTGGATAGATAGGGGCACTGAAGACCCTAGTTTGGTCATGACAAGTGCATTTAGTAATTAAACGCACACGGGATATCACGCATTTTTTTACTGTGACGTTTAGAAATAAAACTGTAAAATATTTCATGTAAGTTAGGGAGAAGGCCTTTTTTAACTTTTTCTACTACATTCTATAACAAAAGGCTAAGCCAATAATAAATGGAAATTCTATCCAAAAATTAATGACATGTTTTTTGTCTTACACTCTGATCATACTTAGATAAAATGTTAATCCAATAAAGCTCAAGTACTTATCTTGAAAATTTTGTGAACTCACTTAACATAAAATAATTTTACTTGTTAAATAAAATAAAAATTTGAACAAAGATATGCGGCGCAAGCACTTTATGTACTTTATGTTTTATTACTTATTTTGAGGCCCTAGAGAGCAACTATGTATATTTTTGCAGCTTATTCCAAATTCCATTACAGCTTCATATATTAATACATCAGCTTAATATATCCCTTAAGATATTAACAACAATAATAAAAAGAACTCTAAAAATATTAATGTGTTGCTAGGTTGCTACCAATATTGGTAATTCAGTTGCAACAACAGGGAGAGCTTCTCAAGAATTTAAGTCATGCTAAATTGAAACAAACTCAAACCCAAAAAACAAATGCAAATCTAGGGACAATTAAGGCCCATTTCACCCCCATAAACAGTAAACACCAATATTAAATACAGTAAAAAGAATAGATACCCAAACATACATAAGCA
The DNA here is from genome assembly GCA_951799385.1 of Hyppa rectilinea. NCBI lineage: Eukaryota > Metazoa > Arthropoda > Insecta > Lepidoptera > Noctuidae > Hyppa > Hyppa rectilinea. The sequence continues at coordinate 7,077,840 of OX637318.1, read as the reverse complement.
ACCAACTTCGTTTGCGATACACCCGCCATCTCCAGATTTGTAAGTAAAATTCGGAGTCAACCGGTTAAAATAAATTGCTTGCAAAAACATGGGGTGAGAAAAAGTTCTGTTATAGAAGCAGGACTCGCAATTAATGCAGATGGCAGACAGAAAGATAGCGAATGGCCTAACGTTTGTCCTGTGACGTCACTAAGTAAACTCAGCGATCTTCGCGTCTATTTTTAACGAACATCAAATGGTTTCCATTGATCCTTTTATTTTACTTTTTGTCTTTCATTCAATTGCTCACAGAAATTGTGAGAATGTGATGAATTTTTAAAGTGTCAGCGGCGCGTTTCTTTGCTTTATTTTCCTTGGATTTTCTTTTTGAAATAAAACTCATCAGAAATTAAATATGAGTGTAATTTCAATATCACTATTACAATATCGAAATAATGATATTCATATGGTTCAATAATGTACCATGCAATATACATTTGAAACCAAAATCATGGGATCCAAACCACATAAATTATTAGCTGCAACTAATATACCTTGAATCTCATTTCGCTTAATGGAGATCTCCGGGGTCGAAATTGTACCCGTTTAATTAGTAATAACAGTGCCATATGAGCGTTTGGCTGGAAACAATCCAGAGCCACGTGAAATAATAGTCTTAGTTATAACATTTAACTACGGTCTTCATATACACTTGCGTGCATAAAAATCTATCCACCTCGTCCTCTTCGATTAGAAACAAGATAATTGAATGTTTAATTAACAATAAACTAATATTCTGAGTACCTTCTTGAGTGTATGTGAATTATTTGAAAAAAAAATTACAAAATTCATTCACTAGTTTTTTAGAAAATCAAGTTAAATGATCAGTAAACCACCAAAGTTAAGTTTTTGTCAACTTCAATGACAATTATTCCAAACAAAAGTGATGAGAACATCTGAAGAATCGAGTTGAAATTGTCAAGAATATTAATGTCATGCAAGTATAGTGTGTCTACATAATCACTACATAGTATAAAACAAAGTCGCTTTTTCTGTCCCTATATCCCTATGTATGCTTAAATATTTAAAACTACGCTACGGATTTTGATGCGGTTTTTTTAATAGATAGAGTGATTGAAGAGCACGGTTTATGTGTATAATTTGTCGAAATATTATGCGGGCGAAGCCGCGGGCGGAAATTAGTATAAAATAATTAAAATATACGTCAACATTTTTAAGATATCGTCTCGCCAATAGAGAGTCTGAGCTGGACCAATTTTTTGCACGCAAGTGTATATGGTCACATAATATAATATTCAAAGCTGTAAAACTTGTGTAAAATGAAACGAAAATAGAAGTGACAATACTTTCTTGATATAACTTGGGTAAATTGGACATGGAGTTTTACAAACTCCATGTCAGGCTAATATATCAATTTTTATCAGGATCTCAAAATATCTCGCCACGACAAACCAAACTTAAAAATAAAACAATATAAAAAAACGAAAACAAATTGTAGTTCAGTCATCGCAATTCTACTCCCGACACAAAATATTTAATTATTCAACACGTGCAAATTACAGAGCCATATGCAACGCGAACCAAACGAAAGTGATGTCCCAACGAAATTAAGATACCTGCACACGGTAAATAATATTAAAATCAGGACATAAATTCGATGGAACAGTAAAGGAAAATTGTTATAAAATAATGACTATAGCGCCACAAGGTAATTTAGGTGCGTGGCCAAATTCTGAACTAACGACGCCATCTTGTTTTTTGAATACATTTCAAGTGACAGTTCACAAAACTATTGCAAAAAAAGGTTACCAACAGCGCCCCCGTTTCAACGTCATTCGAGCGACAAAACATTCTTACAACACTGTATCTAAACTAATATTAAAAAGAGGTCTTTGTTTGTAAGTTTGTATGTAGGTCTTCGGAACGACTGATACGATTCCGAAAATTCTTTCATAATAGCTTCGTAGTAGACGAAGCTATTATCCAGAGTGACATAAGCTATATTAAAAAAACGCAGACGAAATCGCGGGCGAAGTGAGTCATACTATAAATTGATAGCTCCAAACAATACCGAAACTAGCAAGGCTGACTTTTCAGACCGCAGCAGATTGCAGAATCGCGTGCACTGATTGCCAAGCCACAGTGATGCGCCAATTAATACCGAATCAATAATACTCGATTAATCGAAACCAGTTGATTACCTATACCACCGCTGACCAGGCTACATGCGTTAGTAATCCAATTCGGTACCACTCGGTGACCGAAACTCAACTTAGATTAAACGGGCCCTAATGCATATATTTATTTTCTTATTTGTCCCAGAGAATAGGTTTCCTTTCACTAAAGTGTTTGATGTTAATTGGGTTTTATTGAATTAAGTTGGTAGTAAAAGAAAATATCTCAAAATTCTAGCCAACGATTCTTTGTACTAGTGATAGATGTCAAAATTCTCTTTTCAAATTTGCTATTCTAAGTAACCAGTTCTCATCGTTTTTTCCGTTAAGTCGCGTCTCCTCCAGACACCTATATCTGATATTCGAAGTGTTATTTACAAGTTTTTCTTCTGATGCTGATGAAATATGACTAGAATATCTCCACCACCACTCGACGTAGAAAAAAACATTAATTTCGACACATCCGTAAACCCGGGTTTGCGTCTCGCAATATCCATCAAGCGTTTATTTGCATAGAGGGTGATATATCTAGGAACGAAATCTTATATGGAGACGTTATTGGCGACGAAGACGGCAATGTATCATCGCGGATTCATTTGTTGACTTATTGCCCCATATTTTAGGAGCGAGTTCTAATCCTCTGATTTGATAACATGAAGGGTGGTTTAGTGCTTGCCTGTTGTAAAAAACTTATGAGAGATAGTTTGTTAACGTATAATGCATCGTAGGAGTATACTGAGTCAGTGTTACCAGTTTGGCAGCTTGTGAATTTTTATAGTGTTGTCTATTTATATACCTATATATGCCAGTTAAACTAAGCGTACATTCTAGCCGAAACGGACCGCGGCGCAACGCATTTTCATACAAAGGTGCATTCGGCCTACCCTAATTTGAGCAAGCCTTTATACTCTTCAACGATGTCGGAAAATTTCGCAGAATAATAATATTTAGGAACTGTATTTCAATCTGTTTTGTTTTAAACTTGATTAGTGTTGAAAATTTCAATTAATACTCATTACATCATTTCAAATCATTCAAAAATATCCATTTCCGTTAATTTATTTAATTTCTTTGTTCATTTCAAAATTATTTCTCTCTGTTGGGCTACGTGTGTAATAATAAATGTTCTAGCACAGAAACTAAATAGATTAATACAGTTAAAGGTAACTGCAACTATCTACCAACTTTATGTGCTAAACCTGCTAATAGATGTTCTACCGAAAATGTTCGAATTACCTTACTTGTACCATTTACTTTTGAGCTGCTTTTGAGAATACTACTGCATTGGAATAACTAATTTACAGAGCACAATCTATAATGTGGGTATTAGTTTATAGGTTATTGTTCAGGTTCATTAGAAAACCAGCGTCAGACAGCATCTGTCTGGCATTGAATGCTGAAATGAACCTTTTTGGCGCGGCCTTGAGGCACACTCAGTTATTATATTTTTGTTTTTGTTATTTGTATTTTGCGTGTCACCAACTGTGTCCAAATAAATGTTTTTCTTTCTTTCTGTATTAATGTAAGAGGTTCGACTTCTGTGTTGTCTTAAGGCTTGCCCGACTAATTTTGAACTCCAAGAGATGCATCTTCGCCTGTAGAATTCTCAATCAATGCCTCTAGTTGAGTTCAAAATTTGTCGGAAAATCCTAAATATGAGACGTGAGTTGTCTATAGTTTTGTCACGCACTAAAAAGGATGTTGAAATATAATTATTGTCAGTGTCGTATTCTTCAAGATTGTTTAATAATACATTTCTTCAGTTTCAGGTGAGTCTAGCCTCTAGTCGAGGGACTCGTAAGGTACACAAGTGTCACTATAGGAATGATTGTTGTATTAATTAATTTCCGAAGTTATTTTCAGTTCTCAATTGGCTGATAAATATATTCAATGCGTGTAAGTAAGGTATGTTGGATTTCATTGGTAACTCTTTGAAAAGATAAAAACAAAAATAATGAAATCACAGTTCAATGTGTTTCACATTGGGCGATGCTTTCATCTTTAAAAAATATGCTAAAATAGCCAAAATTTTTGGTATTTTAAAATGGAATCCAACAGTCGATAGCCTTAATTGAAACGATTCAGACAAAACGAGCCTAGCTCACTCCTCCGAAATGCAAAATTGATCGAAATTAAATTCACTTTTGTTTCATTTCTGTCTTATCATTTGCTGTTGTTATTTTTATTTTAATAAGGACGCATTCACATTCGCACAGTCTCCTGATACTTTGTATTTGGTTCAATTATTTTTATTTCTGCCTTAAATGTTTCACGTTACATGATGACCGTCTGTCTTCATTACTCTCTCACTGTTAGCTCGTTTCTCTCTATCTGCTTTATGTTTGTATGTCATCGTAGTTGTTCTGTCATTGTCTGCGGTGTTTTTAGTTTATTTTACCCTTTTTGTTACATTTTATTTGAAATGCAGTTGTTTGCATCTAAGTGTTCAGTAGTTATTGGGTATTTAGATAAATGTGTAATGAAGTAGTATTTGTTTTATCAATATTTAGTACCTAAACTTACTAAGTTGAAGATGGTAAGACACACTTAAACATACAACACAACTGCATAAACGTGCTTGGTTCGTTCATTGCTATTCCCGCATCCCGAACTCTTCTTCTTTTATCACTCTTGCACTAAATCATAAAGTTCAAAGATTAATTAAACGACTCTGGTATAATTGTTGAATCGTGACTCGAGTAGATTTTATTACAAGACAAATCCAAAGCATCGTGGAACTACTAAAAATTTCATAAGTTCCTGAGCTTGCAGACCTCAAAATATTGATCGTGGCTCTCTCTCATTCATGCTAACGTGTGACAAAGCCCGCTTTGGCTCACTGCTGGGTAAGCCACGCACACATACACACAATAGTTCAACACATACGTGCTATTAAAACCGTTTCAGCGGGCGTCAGCTGACTGGGGGAGTCGGGGGACAGCGGGGCGTTATGAACAACGCATGCGCTGTGGCGAGTAAAGCGGCTGCAGCGCTTTATTTCCGAGCCAAGTGTTAGAGTAACAAGCTGCGGTTAAAGCTAGCCGCGCTGGCTGGAGTTAAATCGACACCCATTCAGAAAACAAACTGCGTATCGCGGTCGTTACGTCGTTTGGCGTAATTAGTTCCATGGAATCCGCATGCTGTCTTCACGTATGAACACTTACAAGTTACAACACGCCGACTTTGAGATGACAGATACATACGACGTCACGGTTATTATAAACAGCTGTCTCTCATATTCTTCTCTGGAATTATGAGTTAAGTGACACAAGCAGACATTAATGTTTATGAATTAAATTAAATTAAATCCGTAACCCAATTTTAAACAGGAAATTTTCTAAGAAAGTTTTGTAACATGAGAGTCGAACACTGAAATATTTTCTCCTACAAACACCAAAAAGTACTAGTTGTATCTTAAGCCAGAGAGACACAAAAATGCAATTAAGAATCCGATTGCTGTCGAAATACGTGAACCTATAAATGAGGTGCAACGCCAGTAAAATATTTCGTAAAATACAGTCGTACACAAAAATTCCGAGCGAAACGTATTCACCATTCGCAATTCCATCTGATTTTTAATTCGGCGCGCATATTCTCGTCACGTTCGGTAGCAATAAACAATTATTAATGCGTTGTTCGAGGCACATGTTCACAGTTTTCAAGTGTGGCGGACTTTTTAAGTGTTCGTTAATTTCGAGTGGACTGGAAATGTCCAGTCCGGGAATGAGGCAATCGCTTTAACGGTTCAACCACTTTCGGTTCTATCGAAAAATCCGGTCCGCACATGATAAATTTGGCCGACTGTATCTAGATAAAACGCGGCCATTTTCGCTCGATTTACTACGGGATTTTGGTTAGAAAGGCTAAAATAATTTGAACGTTTGTTAGACTCGGATTTATTGGAGCTGCTAAGGTTCCTAAATGTTTGATTTATAGTCTTTTAAGATGCTTTCGTACCCTCAACCTAAAAAATAGGGGATCTGACAAAGTGAGCAAATCAAATGTGAAGAAATGCGGGTTTCACTCTTTTTACTTCGTGAAGGAGAGACCTTTATCGTAATGATACGCACTCGACATTTCTCAATTTGTATCATTCTCCAATTGATTATTGGAATTCTCATCAAGGACACTTAAGTGGCGTTTGATTAAGGGACGTCCTTCGCCAGGCGTCCCTCAATACAAAAGTTATCCAAATCTTTTCCTTATCTTAACCAACTGCCAGCCTATTTTCCCTATTGTGTTCTTCTACACAAATTAAAACTTGCCGACTGTAGTTATCTTAACAGACTTTATCTTTAAATTCCATTATTCCAAAATCAGTACGATTGAAAATGCTGGATTAATTAATAAATATTTTTTGTCGTTAGCGGTGTTGTAAAAATGTCAATCGGTATTAGGCCGAATAAGGGCGCAAAGCATTGAGTCGATGATCCGTGATAGGGCTTAAACATTCGTTTAATTAAAAAGGATGGGATTTAATTGGAAAAGTATACATTGTCTTTTGTTTGTTCCCGTTGTGATTTATATTTGGTGACGTGAGGTGCGATCAGTGAGTAGGAACGAGAATGGCGCGACTTTTTTGCTCCATTACACGGGATTTCATTTTGACACGTTGCTTTTTTTGTTACGCAAAGATAATAGAATGTGTTATTGGAATAATTTGAATAAACAAAAGGGTTTTCATATTTGTATTGTTATAGCGCCGCTTCTGACACCTACCCGCAACTTTAACGGCTGAATATATTCATATTCTTTTTGGTCGTTTTAATTCCTATTGACACACATAACGTAACACCACGTCTGTTTTTCCAGAAGAGCTGACACCCATATTTCGCCAGTTATGTTTAAGTCCGATATAAAAGGAGGCGAGCCTATCGCTGGGCTCAAATTCAGATTTCGGGATTTTCAGAAATTTTCTTTTTGAAAAACCCAATAATACTTTGCCCCACCTGGGAGTCGACCCCAGAATGTCGTCTTCAGTAATAGCGCTTGCGACCACTACTCCCATAAAGCCGTCAATATTGAGTCAATTGCGATTTATTCCTTCATTGTGGTTCTCATTGACAGGGCTTCACAACCATAAAAAAAATTACTTACCAGCGAAACCACCCACTAATCTTTGAAGCTGATATTACCATTAGCAACACGTACCTACAATTAAAAGACGTGACGCTTACAAATTAATTCCTTCCTAAAAGTAATCTCCTACTTCACGTTATTAATCCCGGCTTCCCTCGGTCCTTTATATGAAGGTTACACTGCCCTTATCCTTAGCAATAAAGTCAAAAATCTATTGATATCAGTTTCTGTCATCCACACTCCTGGCCGATCATACTATTCCATATTTTATATCTAAGCTCGATTCACTCCCAAATTCTTTATTTTCTTTGTAAAAATTTTCTGCGATCTTATTTGATAGATATTTTTCACGTTATACCTCAGTGCACTTTTACCCTATGATCGGGAAAATGTTTGGCATGTATGCAAGCCATATTTGTGTAAACAAAACTGCTTGAAACACAAAACACTGATATAACTGCAATGCTTTAATATTATGGAGATACTTTGACCAATCCTCTCGCTGCTATGGGATTCGGGATCCATTAGCTAATATAAAATAAAAAGGACGGGTTCTGGGTAAAACATGAACCACACTCTTTGCCTTGCATTTCACAAAACAGCTGGAGTAGGGTTATGCAAAGCAAATAACAAAAATGATGATAAGAAAAATTGGGCCCTTTTTTACCTTTATCTAAAACAACATACCTACCAATACGTAAACGTATACGTATCATAACGTGATAATTGTGATTTTATAGGTAGCTTTTCTTTTTTTTTGAGTGTGGGAAATCATCCAATGACTTCTCCCGCTCTGGGTGGAGCGTAAGGGAGTGTCCGACTTTTACTGACTAAAACCCATCCATGTTCCTTCCTTAGTCCTTTATGTTCCGGGGTAGCGGTAACCCTTCCGGACAATCCCGCTTACACCCCTAAGACTGCGGATAACGTTCCGCTTTGTAGCTTTTTAAGATCACCAGAATATTTAAGGGCATCTAGGGATATCTAGTTAGTTAGCCATTTAATTGAGTACCTAGTATAAATAGTTGCGTCATGTATTACTGTGACTTAGTTCGCGTAGAATAGTGGATGCTTAGGTCAAAATTTGATTGATTGGGTTGGCATACAGGCAGTCAGCCTGTATGCCAACCCAATCCGTTCTGTGGTTTGATCTCTATTATCGATCAGTCATTCAGTCACGAGTTAATTTTAAACCGACTTCTAAAAAAGGAGGAGGTTCTCAATTCGACTGTATATATATATTATTTTTTTATGTTTGTTCGCGCATAACTCCGTTGCTTGCCAACCGATTTGAAAAATTCTTTTTTTGTTAGAAGGGTATACTTCCCAAATGATCCCATAAAATTTTTATCGAAATCGGATAAGCGGTTTTTGAAAATCAACAAAAATCTAAAAAAAATCCTACTTAATATATGTGGACGATCATCTAATAAGTTCCTGTACCTGTAATTTACATACCAGGTAGTGGTATTAAAAGGGGGGGGGTGGGTTGTGTAGGTACCACAACTAAAAGTGGAAAATAAAAACTTTTTTACAAAAAATAAAACCGACTTCCAAAAAAACACTACAAAGTGAAAAATAATTTTGATTTCGGAAGTCGGTGGCAAAAAATGAAAATACAAAACCGAAGATACCGACTTCCGAAATCAAAATTATTTTTCACTTTGTAGTGTTTTTTTGGAAGTCGGTTTTATTTTTTGTAAAAAAGTTTTTATAGTAGGTATACAGATGATATAAACAAAAAGAGAGAGAGTTTATGTTTTTGAGTATAACGGTACTTATAAAAATGAAGGAAGGAAGGAACATGAATGGGTTTTAGTCAGTAAAATCTAACACTCCCTTCCGCTCCACCCAGAGCGGGAGAAGTCATTGGATGATATCCCAGCCTTAAAAAAAGGGCTCTACAGTACATTGCATGTTCAAAGCCTCTTTAGTTTGCTACAAATAATTGGTCTTTGACCTACATACTTTCCCATACTAGTGTTCTTCGACCAAAACAGGTACCTATTACCCGCAAACTATGGCCTTTCCCAGCCTTAGAACAGTACGCAGCTGACACTTTTTCTGGGTCAACTTAAGCATAAAAGAAACAGGCCAAGTGCGTGTCGGACCACGCGTAATGAAGGGTTCCGTAAGAACAAACGTAATATTACACAATATTGGGGGATTTACCATTTTATTTTTAAAAACTTAAACTTTTATAGGTTTACTTGTAATTTATAAATACATAAGTATTTTCTGTAGTTTTTTCAAAATGTTAACTTCAGTAGTTTGGATATAAGGGCGGCTGAGTAATTTTATATCTGTATTAACTTTAAAACTATTTATTTAAAAATAATAAAATAATAGTATTTCCCTCACATAAAGCTCGAAGTTGACTTAGAGTAATTCTACAACTTTTGTGACATATTAACTGTTGCTCCAAACGGCTAGTTCTAACCGTACGTACCATAAGGTATAGAGCCTGAATGATCAATGTTTTAGGGTTTTTCTCAAAGCGAACGAAAAAAAATGGTACGTACGGCACTTTCAGAAAAAGCCCAAAAATGTATGAAGCCTGAATGATCTCTTTTCAACATAATCAATCCAGTAGATTCGGAGCAAATTGGCTGTGACAGACGGACAGGCAGACAAACACACGAGTGATCCCATAAGGGTTCTGATTTTTCATTCGGGACGTACGGAGCCCTAAAAAAACAGATACACGCTCATCCATACATATAAATAATCAAATTACGTTGGTATATACTACAGTGACCTACTGGACCCTTGAAATAGATGCTCCGAGGAGCTCTAGTCGTAAACTGTACGGAAGGCTTATGGAAAAATTTACCGTACTTACGTAACATAGTGTGGCCAATGTTTGTGCTAGAATATTGGTAGACTGGAGCAGTGCGTGGTTTTTTTAATAGCGATGGTGTTATTCTGTGGTCTGGATTCAAAGGAAGAAGGGGCGATTAGATACAATGGAAATGACTTGTTGCCTGGAATAAGAGCAAAAACCGATAATAATTCCCCACAGCAATTTATTTAAATAAACAGTTAGGAAAGTATAGATAATATATAAAAGGAAACCGTGACTGACTGACTAATCTATCAACACAGATCGTATTGGACGGAAAGACAAACAGATAGTCTCTTCTTCATCTTCTTTTCGTGTGGTTAGTGACTAACCTGGTGTCAGAGTTTTAATGCTGCCCATGGGACTTAGCATCACATACTGTTGAGAAATATCTCGCAAGCATGCCGGTTTCCTCACCATGTTTTCCTTCACCGATTACCGAAACAGATAGTTATTATGGCGACCGCTAAGAGCGTTTTTTTTTTTAATTTGGTCCCTAAAGGGTTGAAATGGGCGTTCAAAATTTGTATGAAGGAATCATGTTATGACTTCCATGCGAATGAAGTCACGGACAGAATCTAGTTCAAGTACATTCAGCCTAGATAAACGACTTGTTGAGCACATTCAGAAAAGCAGTACTCAGTAACTCTGATTAAGTGATTACTGCGACAAACGGTAGATTAAAAACACAATCCAAAAACACCGCTATCCTAACATAAAGGATGCCACAAAAAGTAATTGTTCAAGTGAAAATAAACAAAAACCATTGTACATTACAGCTAAGGATAGATTTAGCTGTAATTATGGCGGAAATAAAAGGAGGGACAGGATAAGGAAAACCCTTGTGGGACAATCCGAAAAACTTGTAATGATGCCCGCTTGTATCGGCTTCACAGAAAAAATGTCGGGGCATGTCCATTAGTGGTCAAAATTGCGATATTTTCGGATATTGCGACACGACCATTTTAAATACGAATTTCATTTTACAGGGAGTTACAATTACATGCTAGTGGTAGGGGAATTTGGTAAAATATCATTGAAATTAAGGGAAATCAGGAATCTGGGAACTTTGAAGTATAGATGCATACCGGCACTTAAATGTTTGACTTTGACTTTTCGAAGGGTATAACCTAGATCTATTGTAAGTACGCCCACATTTTGACAGTTATGTTTTTTAAGTCCTAAGTAATAGGGAGCGAGCCTATTGCCATCAACCGGGCACAAATCCAGATTCCTGTCTGATACTGAGAATTCCAGATGGAAAAACCCAATAACATTTTTCCCGGACCAGGAAACGAACCCAGGACCTCATGCTCAGTAGTAGCGCTTGCAACCTCTAGAGCGATGAGGCCATTATTTAATTAAATTATCTTTGATATAGTATATAGGCTACAACAGCACCGTTTTTGTACACTATTCACCCATTAAAAACCTATAGAGCTGCCTAAGCTGAAGAGATAAAGCGGAATTTCGCTTGCATTTAGCATCTCTTCACATTAGAACTTACCATGGGCTAGATTCAAACCTTAGTAGTATACGAAATAACCTTAAAACACTCTACCACCACAGGCACCCACTCCACCTTTAGCACTTACCGCCTGACCCTGAACCCACCACCATCCACTTTGTACCTATGCAAACCAAACGCGGCCTAAAAGTTATAAATAAGACTTCAACGGTACCGTATTTCAGAAGTCGCTTCCGACATCCGACGGCGACAAAATATCTGCAAGTCTAATGCAGCAACTTGCAGAGAGGCCATGCATTACAAATGCAGGCGACACAGAACACGGAGACGGCTCCGCGGCCCTTGCTAGGAACGGTACTATAAACACTTTCCATACAAACCAAGCGTGTCATTAGGCATTACAGTTTAGGCACTCATACGAAAAAAATGAAAGTATCATCATCATCTGCATAGCCTTTTCCCAACTATGTTGGAGTCGGCTTATTGCATCGGCAGCGATTGCCTATCTTACCTTCACAACCCAGTAACTGGGCAATACGATACCTTGCTAAGACTGGCTGTACTAATAAAAATGAAAGTATCTCAAACAAATATGAACTTTATTATTATAATTTTAATGTTAACATTCGTACAAGAAAAATAAGTTCGCGTCACGAGCTGGCGAAAGCAAACTACCAGTGGTCCTCATTATTCCTCGATCGAAGTCTTTGCAGAGCTGTGGGATGATGCAGGCTAACATCAACAATAACAGTATTGTACAAAACGCTTGCCTACTTTACAAATATCGTTCATATTGGTATGAAACACTAAGTTTACTTAGCAAAACAAAATCAAAGTGTGCTATAAATAAAATCAGCTGTTCTACACATTTTTGGTCACGTGACTCGACGAAATGTAGGGAACAGCTGATTTTTTTTTTCATGATTTCGATGTTGGTCCCTTAGTAAAATTGTTCAGTTTGGAGGTCTGTAGCATATTCTTTTGTATGTACCCTTTCGGTTACACCCTGTATAGTCTCCGCCGGCGCAGGGATTCCGTGCTCTATGGCCGACATAGGTACAAGTCGCAGACGCATGCCATTATCGCCCGTCTGGCTTACGCTGGTTTAAAATTTTGCCTTTGTGCATAAACAGGGACAGTAATAACATGATTGGGATAGCACGTGCTTGTTATTGTTTTGTGTTGTTTGTGGTTAATGGGTTTCAAAATGTATCCTGTCACCTTTCAAATCGCGTGCTTTGAATGATAGTTCTCATTATTCTCCTGCCCTTGCCCCAAAATATTTGGGTTCAGCGCAACATGTCCTTTTTATCCATACTTCTCTATTAGTCGTCACCTCGGTAGTTTAATCCTTATCAATTCCATCTAATGTAGGGAAAGAAGATGATTTGTTTGGTTTTGCTACCCCTACTCAATGCAATGATCATGCTATAACCTTTTTTCTTATCGGAGTTATAGAAAAGTCTATTCACCATGGTTATTTTAGTCCATAAATGGGTTGGCTTTTAGGTCGATAAAATATGTTTTTTTTTTATAATGTTACCTGTTACAATACAATTTTATTTTATGAGACCAGCACATCAAGCTGCCTCAATCTGTCATTTTTTTTGATAGATTTTCAACTTTATCACAAAACAATAAGGTCCATGTTCAATTTCGAATATTTGACAGTTTGTGGTAACTTGATGTGCTAGCGTCTGTACATGTAAGCAAATAAATAAACAAAATTTATGACAATGTATGACGCGAGCCTTACAGTGTTAAGATCCAAATAATAAAACTGATGAACACATTAAAGGCTATATTAATGTCTGCGTTCACCATTAATCTTAATCTTATAAGCACATAGTTATGGGCGTCATAAAAACTAAAATAAAGCACTTTTCTTATATCTCGACTCATCGTCTAGACGTCTACAAAGTATTGTCCAGATAAACGTAAAGATACATAGAACACAAGGTTATAACTTGTCTCACTAGGTTGTATAAGGTCGATTCGCTAATTAACTAATATCGGTTACAGATATTATGTTGGAGAACATGTATTAGACAGGTACTCCAACATAATATCTGTACGCTCATATGCCCCGAAGGGTGAGCAGAGGTGCGCCTATAGTACAGAGGCCAGTACATCAAGCAACCCCAATCTGTCAAATTTCTTTGATAGATTTTCAACTTTATTACAAAAGGATAAGGTTTATGTTCAATTGGGAATATTTGACAGTTTGGGATAGCTTGATTAAAATTAATGAAAAAAAAGGTACAGAGGCCAGCACATCAAGTTACCACAATCTGTCAAATTTCTTTGATAGTATTTCAACTTTATTGCAAAGACATAAGGTTCATTTTTAATTGACAAAATTTGACAGTTAGGGATAGCTTGATGTGCTGGCGTCTGTACCTATACACCCGATTGATTTATTTAGGAATAATATTTAGTACCCAAATGTGAACTCGTTCAGCACACCCCAGACGGGTTCAGGTGCTGTCAGTGTCAGAATTATTTTGGAATTCCATTTCTTACTAAAAGTAGACCGAATCTTAGTGAGACAATAAACTATTTGAAAACAAAATGTTGGATTACCCTCACTTACTCACAACTCATCAGTCCTCCGAAGAACTAGAATTTCACAAGTCTGAGGTCGTAAAAAACTTTATTGTTCAAAATTAAAATGATTGACGGCCCTATTATGTTTGGTCTAGAAAACATTCTTTATAATAACCCAATTACGTATACTTGTAGTGCCATTACGAAGTTAAACCAGATTTGTTTCGAAAACATTTTTAAATGGTTTTACTTGTTAAAGAATAAGAAACAGCTATAATTGAGAATACAGCGGTACGCACTTTTGAATATGTGAAGGACGAACACAAACATTTCTATTTAACAATACCTAAACATTTTTGATTTGATTTGACTCAAATCAAAAATCATTTATTTCAATTCATTCAGATCTTATTATTTACATTTGAAGTAAATTTAAAAATCACAATGATATCTATATACTATGTAGAAACATAATAACCTACGCATACAAACAAAAAAGTCACTTAGCTTGTATAAGTAATTGAACATTATTCTGATTTGCATTAGTTCTCTGTCCTTTTTTTCCTTTTTAAGGATGGGAAATTATGAAATGACTCCTCCCGCTCTGGGTGGACTGGAAGGGAGTGTCAGACTTTTACTGACTAAAACCCATCCATGTTCCTTCCTTAGCCCTGTGTGTTCTAGGGCAGCGGTTAACCTATCGGATAGTCTCGCAGACCCCTCTGGTGGACGTAGACGTAATTCACATATTTTCTGTCCATCAACTCAGCACTCTTGGACATTGGTCTTTAACGCTATTAAATTACGATATAGATTTGAAAATCTAATGAAACATGACAAGTGCCCGCTTGCAAATGACCTTAGACAACTTACGTCTGTTTGTAAAAACACACCAAGTGACATTCTGTAGTGTCTTTGTAACCCACCCTTTTTCAGGTGAACGTACTGTGAAGAAATCCCTACAATGATCCCTACTCTGATCTACACCAAATGTGTAGATCAGAGAGACCTTCACTTAGGGAGCTCAGAGTTAGAGCTTGTGTAGTGTGTTGTAAGGATTTCTATCCTACAAAATACGCAGTACGATGTCCGTATCTATCGCCTCGAACTCCAACCAAAAACCCATAATAATTTTCCCCAAATATTTCCTCTTCTAAACTTCACGAACAGTTACAAAACCGCCCACAGCGCACTTTGTCCGGACACTGGCCGCAAGTCGGACAAGGCACAAGTCCGGACAAGGCACGACCCGGACAAGGCACTAGGCACTATGAGGCACTAGGAAATACGTGCATGCCTCGAGCGCTCTAACGCTTTGAGTGAAAACTCGTGTATGGCAAACTACTGTGATGCATAAATATGGCTGATGTGATATAAATTGGATGGATTGAAAACTGTGGTGTGAAGTATGTTTTTGTTGCTGCAGAAATAATAATGGAGAATTTCCTCTAGGTATGTGCCTTAATAAACTCCCAATGAGATGTCACGCAAAATTATGCGGGCAAAGAGAGGACTGACTGATTCATAAATATTAAAATTGAATATATCTCTTATTAAGACCAGCTCAGGTGCTATTATTGTCATCAATATTGGTATGAACAACAAAATTGAACATGGTATTATATAGCATTTGAGGTTTCACGTACAGCAATTAAAATCCCCTTTAATAAACCATGGTCATAATACCACCTTTAAAACATTAATTCTATTAATAAAATATTGGCCTAACGAACCACAGACAGAAAAGAAACGATGAAACACAAAATAATAATTGTTAAACTTCCCCGTCTAACCATGTAAAACAATTAGTTGGTTCGAAGGTCTTCAAAATAATTGGATCAAATGAAAAGCTCTCATTTCAATAAACAATCCATAGACATCATAGGTTAGGGCTGTCACTCATTCGACGTGATTTGGTCAGAAATATTAATCTGAGGAAATTTTGTTAGATTTTTTTTTAGTTATTGATAGTGTTAGGCTACCTACGCACTATGCGGTTAGCCGGAATGCGGCCAACCGTGCGGCTGACCGCAATAGGAAATATGTACGAGAAAGGAGTTTCTATTCACACTGCGATGCGGCTGCCGGCTAACCGCTCCGGTCGTTCTGAGCACTGCGGCCCGACTGACGGCCAGCCGGGCGGTTGCTATACACACTAAGCGGATAGTGCTAGTTTGCGGTTGCCCGCCATTGACAGTGAACGTGTTCACCGACGCTAGCGCATTTTCTTCAATTAAATATGGATTTCAGACTCATTCTAGTATATCCAAAAAACTTGTCTTCATACTTTTTGAGCTCTTCGAAAAACAATTCGAAATGCTTGCTCTCGTCTCGAGTTTGCAAATAAGGATGCACCCAGTACCTTTTTTTCTGTTTCTTTTTCTTTATATACCGCGAATAAATATAATAACTTCCATCTTGGAAATGAGTCGATCCAACCGAAAAACCACGACGGTTTCTAACCGCACGTTCCGGTTGCGCTTGCGGTTAACCGGGTGCCGGCTAACCGCAAGCGCAACCGCGTCCTGCGGTTAGCCGGACGGCTGACCGCATTCCGGCTAACCGCATACTGCGTAGGAGCCCTTAAGATTACTGAACTGACCTGAACTCCAGCATGCCTGAGAATAATTGTTTCTGACAGCATGTGAAGCTATCTCAGAGGCCCATGGGCTGCATCATTACTCTGACACCAGGTTAGTTACTAACCACACGAAAAGAAGAAGATATTATGAATTTGAACTCTGCCCTGTTCTGTGGTAGTTTCATGAATGGACTTTTCAGCCCATAAGTTTTTAGGTTAGGTAAACGTACGGGAATTCTTCGTTAGAAGATTTTAAGTACTGGCGTTGTGTATACTGTTCCCTTCTCATTGTACCACTGTTACTTGTTCATGAAATGAATGCTGTTACACCCTATCTTGAACCAGGTTATATAAACATACAGCCTCCCCAATCAACTTCATTGTATCTGAATGCATGATCAAAGCGTTACGATTCAGATTGACTTTACCTATCAGTCGGATATTACGGCCTAAGACTGGTAGCAACCCTACTTATCCTATTGTGATCTTTGTATATACGATTTAATTGATCGGAACAATATTAATGAAGTATAAAAGAATGATTTCTTCCTTTTTAAACAGAGCTTTCTAGCTCTTCCATAAATTTTCTTGTCTTTTCATGTTTGATGTTGAATGAGACAACAAGATGATCAAGAAAATTAGTTCGGCTATCATCAATAGTGATTCAATAAATCTGCCTAGCCTTTTCCCAACTATATTGATGTCGGCTTCCAGTCTAACCGGATGCAGCTGAATGCCAGTACTTTACATGGAGCGACTGCCTATCTGACCTCGACAACCCAGTCACTAACTGAGTAATACGATACCCTTTGGTAAGACTGGCTGTCAGACTTTCGGGCTTCTGACTACCCGTAACGACTGTCAAACATCCACGAATGACAGCAATAGTGTTTCAATAGAGCAACATAATTCCATGGGCGCAATATTCCATTACAAGAACCTACAAGAAATTATTTTCCTCAACTCCCATTACGCAAAATCATTCATAACCATTCCTTTCATACTACCATCAAGTTCTCATTTCCAAATATCGGATATTCATCGTTTTAACAACGAGATTCTCAAAGCAGAGGGCTATAGGAATCCCTTGGCCATTCCATGAGAAACCGCAGCTGCGTACATCAAAATATATTCGCCTAAAAACGTTTCTTTTGTACGGCTATGTCTAACCCGCGGCGTTTCTTGCTTTATTTCGCTGATAGTTGAAGTGCACTGTCATTGTAAAAATGTGTGCGGGAATGGGGATATGAGTTGTCAGGAAACTTGTTTTTATGTGGGGAAAATTAACATTGAAGCTTGTTGTCATTGAAATCTCAGGTTTTTCTGCCAAATCTACAACGTGTTTTTTTTTATATCCTGTAACTCTAGGGTTATGTTCTAGAAGTGAAATTATACAAAAAATCATAGAATATGTAGTTCAACAAAGCATAGTTTTGAACATAATATTATCATTAATAATTAATTTAGCTCGACGCGTGTAGGTATCCAATTTCATTAATTAATACGAGTAATTCATTTCGGCATTCATATTTACAGCTAAGAAAATTCCACGTTGTCATATCTCACGTTAGGGTGTGTATATTAAAAACGTCTATTGACCAATTGATCTTTGGGTAAAACGTTAATGGTTCACAGATAATTTTGGCCAGTGGTTCATGGACCAATCGACTGTTGGTAAACCGTTTCAGTTGCAATCGTGACTTAGTCGAATTATTTAGTCTGAAAAATGTATGTAATCAAAACCTACTGATTAGTTTGACACAAATAGTTACCTAAAACACAATTCTTCCACAACATTCAGAAAGTAATATCCAACTTCGGTTCTCGGGAACCAGTTACGAAGACAATGCCTTGCGTCCAACGAAGATTGATTCCAGCGAGGGTCGTCCATCACGTGATAGTGCCGTACACAGTGACTATACAAACCAACCATCTTTCATTAGTAAACAAAAACTTGTCAGGGAACACGATATTAATGACTTTTGGGCAATCAAAGAAAGATTTGAAAGTTGAAATTGAATTTTTGGCGAACACTGGCGAATATGGGTTTTGTTGTATTTATACATATCTTTTTTATAAATTGGGGGAAACCACCATTACGCATAGCCGTATAACTTAAATATCACATTGCTAAAGAGATAGTGAGATGATGATGTAGATGGAGGAGCTCGTGGCTAATCAATAACAGCCACATGGGTCGATACATCAGGTTAAGCTACGCTTGCCGAGGTTGGTCTGTAGATGGGTGACCGTCTTTACATATCACGCTCCTCCGTGCCTCGAAAAGCACGTTAAGCCGTTGGTCCTGGCTGTCGTTCGTGGATCTTTGACATTCGTTATGGGTAGCTCGAAAGTGTGACAGCCAGTGACTTTGTTGTGAAGGTCTGATAGGCAATCGCTCCATCAAATATACTGGTATTCAGCTGCATCCGGTTTGAATGGTAACCAACCCCAACAACGACGGGAAAAGGCTAGGCAGATTGATTGAGCTACATGAAGTTTTATAAAAATATGACTGTTTCCTGACGCTGAATACGTGGACCGTGTAAAATACATATACATTTATACTTTGTCAATACACATTTACATTAACTGAGCCTTGAATAAAATATACTCTTCCAACGCTACACCCAAAAGGATACATGGTAACACACGTCCAAATTACACTGACCTCGATACACTAACGACTTCAGTATCAACAGAGGGCAAATAAAACTGGCCAGCACATAACGTCCGTTATGGCCAAAGTTAAAATAACATAAAAACATTATGGAGGTCACACATGTGCCCTTCAGACGTCTATAATATACTGCGGTCCGAGGCATAAATTCTCCTATGTAAACCGAGGCCTATTTAATATCAATACGGTCTTATATTTTAATTCTTGCTTGTAATGTGGTATAAAAAACGCTTTAAGAATAAACTCGAATAGCAATTCTTGAGGGAAACCTCGTGAGAAAACTTAGACTTAATTAATATGGGTAGGCTTGAAATCGCCAACGCGTCTTGAGCAAGCATGGTGACCAATGTTCATACCTTCTCTATTTGAGAACAAGCCATGCAGTGGGACAGTAATAAATAATTAAAATAAGTCCGAAATCGTAAACCTTTCTTAAGCAAGCTTGGTGACCAATGCTCATATATTCTCTATTTGAGAGGGGGCCCGGCAGTGGGACAGTAATAAGCTGAAAACAATAGGAATATTTAAAAAAATGAGGTTATTAAGATTGTAGAGTTAATCTTCTTTCTTTCTTTTACGTGTGGTTAGTGACTAACCTGTTGTCAGTTTTAATGCTGCCCATGGGCACTGACTTAGCTTCACATGCTGTTGAGAAATATCTCTCGGCATACCTGACAGATATTTCCGTTCCTCACGATGTTTTCCTTCACCGTTTTTTAAGCAAGTGATAAATAAACAATACATAAATCTGAAAAGTCAGAGGTGCGTGCCTTGGAATTTACATTTGATCTAACCATGCCTTCATTAACAATACATACATTACTACAAGCTTATGAATTAATACAAACCAAGACGAAAATAAAAATGCAAATAAATGCAATATTAACCAAAGCATTAGCTTCAATGTACACAAATGAGCATACCATATACGCTCTAAAATATGTGTTTGTTCTACAAAATTTTCTGAGAGATTTCATTCAGAATCTAGCGCATAGAGACATCACGAAATAGCGAGCAGCGAATTAAACATAATTCTCAACTCGCATCTCAGAAACTTCTATCAAGAAAGAAATAAGTTTCGCACTCCGAAATTAGATTCAAGAAACTAATTTAGCCACAAATAGAAACGTTGTATAACTACTTTAAGAAAATTCAAGATGGTATTACGCTTATACATAGCACTTATAACTGATTGAAATTTAAATCAAATTTGAAATAAATGCGTTAAAATTTCAGGTGGGCTAACTTTTGTATTTGCTTTTGAGATTAATTTTCCAAGGTGCTATAACTGCACTCATACACAACATCACGCCTTGGTTTTTCCTAAATGGTTAGGCAGAGTGGAGGAGGTAAACATAGTATGCCCATATTTCGTCAGTTAAGTTAAAGTCCTATGTAATAGGGGGCGAGCCTAAAGTCATAAACCGGGCACAAATCCCGACTCCGGGGTGCTACTGAGCAATATTAAGAAAGAAAAGATCCAATTGCACTTGCTACAATCCGGAACCAAACCCATCATCATACTCAGCAGTAGCGCTTGCGACCACTAGACCAACGAGGCAATCGTACATACCAACAGAGAATATATAACGATAGAAGAAAATTTTATGTATATTTCAAAGTTATAGATATTGTTTACTTGCAAACTATCTGTAATGGGTTTAATATACTCAGGCTTGTTTAAATGACGTTCATGCAAACCTAATCCTGATAATTTTTCCACACTCGTAAAAGCAACCAACACGTAAAAGTCATCCCCCAAATAACAGAGCGTGGTAGCCCCCAATTTAAAAACAATACAAAACAACACAGTGGACCAGTCACGAGATCAAACAACCAGATAGGACACCTTTCAATCAACCATGGAACGCAAATAATAATATTAAAAACACTACCTAGAATTTTGAACAAATTTCACGAAGTTTTTTTTTTTTTTTTAGAATTTCCTATCTATCCGACACCCCCATTGATCGCGAAATAAAAAGGCAGTGTTCACAAGGGGCGGGAGACGCATCGGGCTGCGTTCAGACGGTAGACTGCGTCGCCCGCGGGTTGCGCCGTAATCAACGGGGCTTTGTACAAGAGATGGGAATTACAGATACACAGCGGCCCTAGGCAGTGCGGGCCCGTTGCGATTGCGTCGGGAGAGTGCCGCTGTCTTGATATTTATGTCCTGGTGGTGCAAGCGAATAAAAGTTTATTGGAGTAGGGAATTGGTTGTTGTTGTTGCGTTTGGGTGTTCTTTTTTTATTGAGAAAGCCGTGGCGGTGACAGCAATATGTCATTTCTTGTTTTCTCCTTCTCACCGTCTCGTAATTCCTGTAAGAAATACCACCGTGAAAACGTAGATAAGTGAGTTTAATTGAGCTGTCAATAGTGTCAATCCCTAGAATTAGGTGAAACGACAGCTCACTTCACGCTCAGTTCACCTAAGTTATCACGGTGAGATTTTTACAGAATCGACCGACAGCTATATTTTGCTGATAACATTTCCTAGCAAACGCCCCTATCCAGAGACTGATAAAACACACATACCGACATAATAAAGGTGGTACATTTTTTGGTTGGTTTAAAGGTAATAGCGGGAAAGCCAGATTGCCCCTTCCTGCGGCACTGGACCTGTATGCACAGCTATAGGTCTGGTGCAGCAGGAAGCGGACATAATTATAATTATAGATTTTTAAATTAATGTTATATTTTAATTTATTCCATTTTTCTTTTCTTGTCCTAGTTTTTAATAAAAATGTTACTAACATAGTTTTATAAGTACCTTTTACTAACAACGATATGAATCCTGTATTCGAAATAAATAAATAATAATAATAACACAAATCTAAGACTCGTATAGCTGTCAAGTTTTGGCAAGGAAAAAAATCTCATAAGATTCCCAGTCAAGCGACTCGCCCGTGTAAACGAGGCTCGCCACATATGTTTGAACACATTTTGTTCACACGCCTTTGCCGCCCACGTCAACGGAGAGCTTTTGTTCTTTCCATTAGACGCGTGTGCTAACTGTCTCTGAACACACCCTTGTCGAAAATTTGCCTGATGGACTTTCGTCGAGAAATCACTAGTGAAGTTGAAGGTGAACAGTATTGTAGTGATTGTATATAGAAAGGCAATATGACGGTTTGATATTATCATGAGAAAGATATACCTATGGGTGTTGAAGTAAGATCTTTGACGAAATATGAATATCATTGCATATTACTGTTTAAATCGGGTAACGTCGAGCAGTGGGCGGCAATGTAACCGTAGCTTGACGAAAGGTAACGGTAAAGGTATTTTACACCAATATACTATACATGAATACCTTTATAGGATAATATTTCTATCCAGTCTAAATGTAACTCTCTGCTAATAACTTTAAGAGTATATAAATAATAGATAAAATTTAACAGTTTGTGGTAACTGGATGTGCTGGCGACTTACATGCTGTTATGATATTATACTACACAGGAGATTTACAGGCAACACAACAATTACACACTTACAAATTTAATACAATTTAAGGTCTGTTTGCAATGAGAAAATAACAGATTTTTATAAATGCCTATGAATTAAAACAATTTTTTTTTTTGACAATCTGTCTTAAATCGGCTGAACCTATTGTGACGCGACTATCACTCATAGATAACTAATGTAATAAGGAGTAAGTTAAACTAAACGTTTGGAACAAAAAATAGGGTTACGGACTAAGACGTGAACAGCACCTAGTCTTTGACAAATTCAAAACCTAACACAGAAAACTAATAAAAACCCTTACAAAACAAACAGCAACTGTGCATTCAATACACGTCGCGCCAAGTCTCATAAGTAGAACGACAATTTTAGTTATTTATAGGATACATTGACACTTATTGGTATTGTCAAGTAAGAGCCATGTTTACGGAGCAAGTGATGGATGGCGTAGCATCAGAGCCGAATCAATCTTCGTTCGTCGGCAGCGTTATCAAACAGTTAAGTCGAGAGCCATACAATGTTTGGAGAGGACATTAAAAGTTATTTTGTGATGCTGTTGTTATGTTTGCAGTAAGGTTGCTTTTAGTTGGACTGGGGACATAAAAGATACCTACTTTTTTCATAGTTTTGCCGTTTTGAACAAAATGTTGGCACCGTTAGGAAATATAGTTTTTTACGAAAGTTAAAAGCAATTTACTATATAATGTAGAAGTTTCCTTATCAAGATGCAATGGCCGATGCAGCACCATAACATATTCTGTATAATACAGTAAAAAAAACACTATACAGTAAAGGGATCACTTACTTAAAAAGCGGAGACGGAAAACATCGTGAGGAACCGGCATGCCTGAGAGATATTTCTCAACAGCATGTGAAGCTAAGTCAGAGGCCCATGGGCAGCATTAAAACTCTGACACCAGGTTAGTCACTAACCACACGAAAAATAAAGAAGAGTAAAGAAATATTCCCTCGATCGTTGACTACCATTTAAGTATAATGTATTCATACACAACACTTGCACATGTCAACTAGTAAAGACCAAGATTTTTTTTACAATTTATGCCTAAAATATAAAGTATACATAACATAATATCATAACATCACGCTTGTAATCCCTGAAGGGTTAGGCAGAGGTGTACCTATAGTACACAATAGGGGCCATGTAATAGGCGTCGAGTCTATTGCCATCAACCGGACACAAATCCAGACTTCGAATGATAAACAGGATTGTCCGAAAGGGTTACCGCTACCCCGGAATATGAAGGGGTAAGGAGGGAAGATGGATGGGTTTTAGTCAGTAAGAGTCTGACACTCCCTTCCGCTCCACCCAGAGCAGGAGAGGTCTTGATGATTTGCCACACACAAAAAAAAAGACTCCGAATGAAGAATACAATGACAGGAAATAACTCAATACTAAACTAAAATAGTTTCCTTAAAAACCGCATGCAAAAACAAACAGACATTGAAGCCTACAACTCAACAAGAGTCATAGAGATTCCGATCTATGGAGTATCCATACCCAGTAACGGTCCGAAGCCAACCAAAACGTCCCTAAAAAGTTATTTCACTGCCCATTGTAGCAATATAACTAGACATAAAAGCTGAAACCACGAAAAAGCCAAAGTACCGAAATGCCCCGCGTAGGGCGGGCGCACATTTTCCACCCGGAAGTTCGTTGGGCGGATTCGAACAGCGGATTTATGGCGCCACATCCGCTTCCGCCCCCCGCGACATACACATTATATCGATTTTCGATTCATTCATATTTTTTTGTTACGAGTAGTGCGACTATCCGATGTTTTTCGACTGACCATTGTACTGTTGAGGCTGTATGACTTGGTTATAGTATGCAACCACCGCGAGTCTGTTATAAATAGGAGACAAGCATTGAGAATTTATTTTGAGAATAAATTTATCAGTCAGCTTAGCGAACTGATAAGCGTATGTCAGAACCTTGTATACATACAAATAATTAAAAATAAAAAAGCTTGATTAAAATCGGTGAAGGATAACATCGTGAGGAAACCAGCATGTCTGAGAGATATTTCTCAACAGCATGTGAAGCTAAGTCAGAGGCCCATGGGCAGCATAAAAACTCTGACACCGGGTTAATCACTTTCCATACAAAAAAAAAAAGAACAATAGAGAATAAAACTATATTGTCTGTTTGTAATGTCAAAATAACAGCATTTCACTAAATGCTTAATTGACAACATTCTTATTCAATATCTTCAAAGTTTGTACAGACGCCAGCACATCAACCTATCCCAACTGTCAAATATTCCCAATTGAATATGAACCTTATTATTTTGTAATAAAGTTGAAAATATATCAAAGAAATTTGACAGATGGGGTAGCTTGATGTGCCACCTGTACTTTAAAGTGTTTCATTACCAAATTCAAAGTAAAAAAATTACACTGAGTGGTCAAATATTGTTTTAAAAACATCATAATGCTGTTGTCACTGAAATAATTTTCATGAAAAGATGAAAATATATACTTTTTAAAAAGTATATATTTTCAACTGCATTAAGTACCATTTTTATTGTATTCATTATTTACTAGAAGAGATAGAGAGGCAAATAGTTCAACAATAAAGTTCCATGGAACGTCGCAATTAATCAGTGGGTACCGCATTTTAACGCTAAACGCGTTGCCTTGCAACAGGGTCAGAATGGTCGATCTTTTGGCCAGTACACAATGCCGAATGTTAAAGTTCATGAGACCTCAGATACTAATATACTACCTATTGACTTCTATCATAACAATTCATGTTCCATCTCTAACATCGCTTTAGGTTCTTTTTTTTTTCGAAACCAATTCCAGTATGCCAGCATCACGTTTAACCCAGTTCCAAAATGTCCCATCTGATTAGCATATTTATAATACATTCTTATCATGTTAAGAAGCATATACAACGAAAATACAACACATAGCTAATGCTATATTTAGTAAAGTACATTCTGTTAACCCCCGAACGCCATAACGGGCTCTTACCCCTATGTAACCCCGAAAATCGATACGCACACTTAATTTTGGTTCAGACATTCGTTACTTATCTTCTTACGTATTCTTTTAAAGTCTAGAGATATAGATCGTTTTGAGACAACATTCTAGAATTTTTATTTTTAAAGAAAATAGGCTAACTATTTCGATGTTTAAATTGATTGGTATAGCAAGATATAATTAAAATGACATTTTGACTACTTGAATCAATTCAAGTTAAGACTTTTCAGCCTTCAATGCCTCAGTTCTAAAACCAATTCTACTCGTAGTAATCTTTGTAGTTTGTTACAAACCCATGTAGTGCAGAAGCCAGCACATCAAACGATCCCAAAATGTCAAATATTCCCAAATGAACATGAACCTTATGCTTTTGTAGTAAAGTTGAAAAAATTATCTAAGATATTTAAAGATTGGGGTAACTTGATGTACTGGCCTCTGTACCATAAACTAGATTATTGTCCATTCTGTAAACTGTATTGGATATGAAATAGTTTGGAAATAATCGCAGTGTAAACAAAGACAAGCTAATTGAAATACAATTTCTGTGAACTATCCATATTTAAACATCCACATCGGATTTCGTAATATATAATAACCCACAAACACACCATACATTCACTAACAATCCATAGCTACCCTTAAAAGCCAGCAAACACAAAGGCATATTAATTAACAATTGAATAACGTCACTAAAGCCAACCAGTTCTACAAAACGACCGCATTAAGAATAATAAATACAGTTTATTAGTAATTATTCGAGTTTATTCGAACCAGGTAATAGAATAACTGTCCAAATATCGGTCGAGGGGTTGTCTGCTCACCCTCTATTTCCCTTGGCAGTGTTTAGGAGTAAATTGTGGCAATATTTTGAATAGTAATCGCTGTTTTGCACCTGAGGTACCTCAGCCAGTTTAGAGTCGATTTTATTTTAATATTATTCCGTTCAGCCGAATGAGATACTTTAAAGGATATTGTGGGGTTACCGACAATGTATTGAATTTTTTATTTGTTATAGACTTGATTTTTTTCGTGTCACTAAAATTGTTTTTTTTTTTTTAATCCCGTAGGGATCTGTCTATACCTAGAGAACGTAGATTAATTTTAGTCAGGAGACTGAATTATTTAGTCTAGTCATAACAAGATTATGCTAAAAATTCTTTTGAGCAATCAAGAAGTAATTCAACGGTTTAACCAAAAAAAGATGGCGTCAAGCTATATAGGCGTTTAGAATTTGTGACAAAACTATTCTATAAATAAACTAACTGGGAGGTACCCAGAATTAGTTTGTTAATACGATCGTTTGTTCAGTTATTTTTATAAGGCACTGTATGTTACGATTGTCATGTATTATGTCACCTGAAAACTAAATATAATTTACATTACAATCCGTTGTGTGGGCGTGAGAACTCCAGTGCGAACCAGTCTTACCGGCCGCGGCCACAATCCGTTCGATTTTCTATTTTTAGCATCTACCTAACCAGGTTTCTTTTTAAACAGGTTTGTATTCATGGCATAGTGCGTAGTTAGTAACGTCTATGCTTAAAACCAAAATATGTTTCGGAACCTACGAACAATATTTAGGTTTTAAGCGAGTGTTGCCATGAGCTGCATTTACAACCAATACACAGTACCTAAACGAGCACTACTACACAGTATACAACAAATAAATACCTTTCAACGTAGAGTTTCTTATTTGTGAAGTATTCCACATTGGGCACCCGTTTGAATGGCACCTGAGTTATTCCACATACGACACCCATCGATATTTTTTGCAGGTGCCATTTATTATTCGACATTCACTACTGTTTCCATCCTCATAAAAAAAAATTGTCTCCTTAATAGATATTATACAAGAAGCAAGCTAGGAAATTATGGCTGAAAGTTCATATAATGACCTCCTCCCATGAACTTTCTATAAGCGGTGGTATGGTTACCCCTAGCATCGGGTAATAGGTCAATGTCAAACACAAAGAGCCTGCAATTTCACCGACTCACGTTGCCAATACAACAGATAAAACCAATTAAGCGTATCGTCAAGAACAGGTACGATTTTTATTTTTTTGAGTGTGGGAAATCATCAAATTACTCCTCCCGGGGACTCCTTCCTCTGGGTGGAGTGGAAGGGAGTGTCAGATTTTTACTGACTAAACCCCTTTCATGTTCCTTCCTTCGCCCTTTATGGTCCGGAGTAGCGGTAACCCTTTCGGACAATCCCGCTCACCCGGCAAACAGGTACGGTTAACAGTAGATTTAAAAACCTATCCATAGATAAACGAGCCGACAATTCTAGAATACACAGAACAACAACAAAAATAAAATGCATTTCAACCCTCCACTGCAAGATCAGAGCACTTCCAACACAGTCACTTAAAACCCGTTCCCGCATTCATCTGCTTTCAGCTTTATATCGCGATGCGATCGGTCACATTGACCCAAATGAGCAGACATTTGGCGACACGCCCGCTACCGCATGTCCCCGAACCGCGGAGGGTTATGCGATACTTTCGAATCAAGTGCAATCCATAGACGGGTATGATAGCTATAATGAGAGTAATTGAAGTAACTGTGGAGCAATGGATTGTGTTTTGGGTAAATAGTTGTGTGTATTTTTCTGATTTTACTATTTACCTTTTTTTGTTCGTAAGTATTTACTTTGGTACATTTGGAAGGGCAAAAACGATATTTCAACACAGAGGTCACAATAAACGGAGGTATTGTAATATTTACAAAGAATACCTACTTACTTATAGTCTAGACAGTTTTCTGTAAACTCTTTGTAAGCAGGTAAAGGTCTTACTCAAGGACACTTCAATTAGGTACATTTTAGTAGACTACAATTGATTTAATATTGATACGTAACTATTTAGTTAGTGTATTTAACGGGCCACCAGGGGTAACGACTTAGGAGTCGTAGGTCGTTGGTTCGAAGTCAGCCAGGCTTACTTTGAGTCAATAATTTCATCACCACTTCTCTAAAAACATCGGTGAAGGTAAACATCGTGAGGAACCTGGAATGCGGTAGAACCAAAAATTTGAGGACATGTAACATCTACCAACCCGCACTGGCCCGCGTAACTCCATTTTGAAAAAGGGAGGTTAATACCAGCAGTGGGAGCATATAGGCTGATTATGTTGTATTTAACGGTGTGTACCTGATCTAGAAACTACGTCCTCCGCCATATTATTATGTTGGCAAGTAACGTACATTTTTCGAGAAAGTCCAGGCTGGACTAAAACTTAAAAAAAAAATGAACTTGCATGCTTTAAACTAGGGTTTATCACGTGATTGCAGCCTCTCATCAAATAAAGTAAGTTTAGCAAGAATTGTTGCAATCTTCACGCTGCATACACATTAAATCCCTAAAAATATACACCAGCCGAATAATTTCTCCGAATTATGCATCTAAAGAACCTAATCGTTTGAGGGCAGATGGTTTCATTATGCTTTTCATACAGCCAGGCTTTGCATTTTACATAACACAGACTGACAAAACTATGTTAAAATTGAATAAATTCTATTCAAACTACTAGACTTCGCATTTGGACATTTGGCTTAAAGACAAAAATAAATGAAGAATAGCATAAAATCCGGGCTTGACACAATCTTTTACAAACGAAAAGAAAGATTTAGTGAAAAAAAACTCGTAGTCGAGTTTCGTAGCAAAGACTTCGTAGCGCTACGTCGTAGGCGAAATGCCGTAGACATCTCGTAGCTGCGCCAACAAAATGTCATAGGCGAGGCATCACTAACGCGTTTCGAAACGTTGCCGCTGTACCTAATTCTATATACAATGTGTATTTGATGAGACATATCACATACGATAGTAGTCAAGTTATTGTGGAATACTATAAACTTTCCGATGACCTTAGGTATGTTTAAAGGACATAACACCAAAGAAAATAAATAAAACATTAATCAGCACACTCTAACTACACGTATCAACACATACCAATAACCAAAGGAATACATAATTAAATTCATTAAATCACTGGCAGGCTCAGAATGCGTAATGAAAAACACTGAACCATCGGAACGGCGATCACGGCACATATATCGAACTTTTTTTATTGGCAACTGGCTAGCGTTGGCAAAAAACGGATATGCCGACTATTTGATTGCTGAAGTATGTCCATACTTTTTGCCAACGCTTTATGTTTTGCAGCGCCATCTGACGGGCGACGTATAAGTCGCGAGCAGATGTCGCCCTGAACGACCCAAACTAATAAATGAGAAGGCCCTGCGGGAAATTAAAAATAGTTTGGCGCAAATCAACGCTTGAGGGTTGAATATTGAACTATAACTTTGTTGGCTCCTATTGTTTTTATGATCGAACTCGTATCGGAAGGGTGTACAAGTTTTCAATTAAATTCCTTACGTTACCATCTGAAGGTAGGTACGTATTGTGGATTATTAAATTTCTATCTAAATGTGATTTTACTCCGAAACGGGGAGTGATCTCCCAAATTGACATAAAATTACATTATTTGAATAGCAAATGAGATAATATCGATTTGTTGTTACTCGTTTACATAAATAACAGTGCGAAGGTTCAGTTGATGGACATGTTTATGTATTTAGTCGGAGAGAATAACAAATGAGAAGATTCGATTTAATTGTTTGATTTTTTTTAATGAGTCAGGAAAAAAGCAAGCTAGTTTCATTGAACTTTTCAATCTGGAATTTCTCAGTAGCTGTCTGGATTCTGGGTTTATGCCCTGTTGATGGCAATAGGTTCTTCCCATTACAAGAGATTTAAACATAACTAGTGAAATGTGTGTGTACTGAAAACCTTAAGTAAAACCTCTATCCGTTTATTATAACATTAGACAAATAACGGCTAAATAACGACAGTTATTGTGTGGTATTCTTGACATAACAGCACTTTACAGTTGTTTTTTTTTAATGTAAATGGTTAATAGATAACATTGCTTCGTATGTAACGGACGTGAAATAACGGAGTTTAATATACGTCATATACGTCTATATAGAAATAACGAAAGGGTGATAACCGTTATTATTCTAATGTTATAACGAATAGAGTATAGGCACTTAAGAGCCTTGGTTAGAATATAACTGACAGCATTCGACATTTCTAAATAATAGAATAGTTTGATAGGTTTTTTTTTATAAAAGAAAAGAAGACTGTCAGTATCCGTGCTGCTTGACACATGTATTCTTTAAAAGCAATCTAATTCAATAGCTGCTGTCCCGTGTGTTTGTATTTTGAAGGATAGAAATCATGATAATACACTACACAAGCTCTACCACTGAGCCCCCTAAGTGAAGGTCCCTCTGACCTTCACAGTGCTAAGTATCTACAGCCCATACGGGAAAACAAAGACTAACGTCATGTTAAAGAAAAAAGAAAGATAAGTCATCATCACTGCCTAGCCTTTTCCCAACTATGTTGTGGTCAGCTTCCAGTCTAACCGGATCCAGATGAATACCAGTATTTTACATGGAGCGACTGCCGATCTGACCTTCAGAAACCAGTAACTGGGCAATACGATACTTCTTGGTAAGGCTGGCTGTCAGATTATGATAAGGCTTCTGACGACCCGTAACGACTGTCAAAGATGCACAAATGACAGCCGGAACCAACTGCTTAACGTGCTTTCCGAGGCATGGAGGAGTCTCGGTATGTAAAGATGGTCACCCATCCACGGCCAACCACGGGCAAGCGTGTGATGATGGATCGACCTGAACCTGTACTAACAGCCCAGTACTTAGCCACCGTTATGACCAATTTCTAAAACCTGTTTTATTTTCGTCCATTCCATCGTCTCAATACATATTTTATTACCAACTGTACGGGTACAGTCGCGAACGCTACAACCAGCAACTTGTTCCGTTATTGGTACTTCCAATCAACTTTCGTCGCCTTTACCTGAACAAGTTGCAAACAACAGTTAGTTCCCAGAAAACTTGCGTTCCTATACAAAACCGAATATTTTTGCCGCAATATTCTGCGAAAATAGTACAAAGTGAATGGATGTGAACATAAATGAAAAGTTGCACAACTTCAAAACATTTTTGAGCGCTTGTTCTGATTTACAATAGTATATTTCTTCGAGTTTTCATAAAGGCTAAGTGGTTAGTGGCCATATTTTTATGAAATATTTTTATATCTCGTGCCAGAGGCAAAAAATGGCGATTTTAGTTGTAGCTTTGGTAATTCTTAGTTCAACTGGTTAGCTTCAACTTAGTGTTCTTAAAGATTTCATTTTTAATATTAATTCTATGACCAAAATTAACTTCTATAAAAATTATATCGTATTTTGGTACAGAGGCCATCACATCAAGTTACCACTATCTGTCAAATTTCTTTGATAGTATTTCAACTTTATTGCAAAGATATAAGGTTCATTTTTAATTGAGAAGATTTGACAGTTAGGGATAGCTTGATGTGCTGGCGTCTGTACTTAGTTTAAAATATTAAAGTTTTGGTTTTAAAGTACTATTAAAGGCATAATCAGCCGATAATGTTTCCACTGCTAGGAGACGATCCTCCTATCGGTAGGAGTGGTCGGTTATCCTTCACGTGGGCCCAGTGTTGGTTGATAAATGTCACATGTCTTCAATTTTTTGATTCTAAGATATGGTCGATTCCTCATGATGGTTTCCTTCACCGTTTTTGAGAACAGTGGTGGTGTAAGAATTTACAAAAAGGAAAACGCCTGTCTTAGTTCGAACCTACGCTGCGTCCTAAAACTCGGGTAACCTGTTACCACTGGGTCATTGCATATGCCATGCATTGTCATAAATCTTTACAATATTTCGATGGGTTTGTAACCAACTAAACCTTAATGCTGGTTTTCTTTGTTATCACGTTTTAATTTTTAAGTAAAATCTTGTTTTTTGTTTGTTTATCTTACCTGATAAAAATGTCTATGGTCGGTAATGAAGCTCACTTACCTAAAAAAACATTACCAAACTGTTAACAAAAATATCTCGCAATAACAACAAGCAATACAATCAGTTACAGACCCATTCCGTGGGCTATATAGCCTTTTAAATAAACTGTCCAGGAAGTTTCCACGGAAATACTCTTTTCGCTGACATTATCGGTCCAACTTCCCAGTTATCTGACTTCACAATCAAAATATGAATATTTATTCGATGCCGAAATTAACTCGATCTCCTCGTTCGTTTCGTTCATTTTCGTTCATTCGATGCTTATTGCCACAGAGATCAATAGAATGGAAATTATTGGAAAACTGTGGTGTTTTTAATTGGTATTTTTATTAAGTTTCAAGCCAAGTATTTGATTTTTTTTTATTGCTGAATGTTATTTTTAATACCCCTTTTTCAAGCATATTCTGATTGTTTTTCAGCTTGTGATGTGCCATTTCATTATAAAAACAAGACCTCTCAGTGTATCCGTACGTAATATAAACATTAATTCATGTTATCATCAAAAAATTCAATATGTTTCAACCATAACCAACACACGGCGTGTTTCTTTTATATTTCCGTGTATCCTTCACGAATTTGATATAGAAGTAAACATTATTTAGCACTTTTACGACCGACATTTAGAAGTTCAGTAAACCGCATTGAGAGCCTTCTACGAGTATGTGTAGTTAAGATTATCCTTTACACACACTTATATTATTTTGTGTACACCTCTCCCTAATCCTTCGGGGAAAATGTTATGTTGTTTCCGTAAATTATTTGAAAATAACTAAAAAAAATATGATAAAAGTGTTTTTGTTTCCTTTTTTAAGTTCGTTACTTTTGCTCAGCAGTTCGACAGACAATTTATACTAATATTATAAAGAGGAAAGATTTGTATGTATGTTTGTAACGAATAATCTCAAAAACAACCTAACGGATCTGTATGAAACTTGGCACAAAGATAGATTATAATCTAGAATACAAGGTACTATATCTTGGAAAATGTACGGTTCCCGTGGGATAATTTACAACATACATGCGGGCGAAGCCGCTGGCAAAGCTAGTAAAAAAGAAAATATAAACTGTCGGTACTTTAGCGGACAGCACGTGCTACGGCTGTTTACGCTATAAATGTAAGACCAATTTATTTCTCAGCCATGACAACCATATTTCATTAAATCAAACCCAACAAACGTTATCAATCTTATTCTTACTCGACGTTACATACGCCATATCTAAAATACATAAACACCCTATATAATCCACACCTCACACAGAAACACCCCTTGCATCGCACCTATGTACATACAAGTAGGTAGGTGCTTAAGAGTGGCGGATAATATTTATTTACACAAATAAATCGCGTCGTCAAGCAGCGCGGCGTCTGCGAAGATCGTGTGGAGGAAATTAAAATCAGAGGCAGGTGCGAATAATGAGATTGCCATAACTCACACCCCGCTCGCCTGTACAAGTTTTCTTGCTAAATTAACGCTATAATCTAGGATATCTTGGCGGAAGCTGAGAGCAAACATTTTGCGGTTTTTAGTGGGAGTCTTGGTGGATTTTTATTTTTATGGTGGTTCTAACCTCGCCTTGGCAGGCCTTCTTTGCCTGATCTAGAGTATCTTTTCAACTGTTTTACGAGGATAAACTGCTGACTATATGTCAGCGTTCTCAGAGAATGTTTAAGTTTATGGATGATGCTGATTTAACGCTTTCCTTCTACAACTTATATTTTGCAACCCCGTTCATCACTACATCTTTAAGTTGGTTTGGTATTTTAAAAATGGGCTTGAATAGAAGTTACACTGTATTTCCATTTGTTTGTGTATATTACTAATTTTCTTTTACCTTTTATCTTTTAAATTTCTGTAGGTCATCAAGTCGCAAACACACTTTATTGTTTGTGTAAACACACACATCATTGGTAGATAGTTTATAGTTATGTCTGTCCATTTCTATTACATAAAAGTCACCTTCTCAAACATAATAATATGAATTAAGATATTTTGGTAAGTAGGTATAAATTTATGCTTCATTTGGGCCTTCAACATCCTTTGACACCGGCAAAATGATTATTAAACTTCTCAGTTACATAATATGTACTTACGCAGCGTAAGCAAATATTTACTACCAGTATAAATAGACACTAACAAATCTATTACTTGTGTAAACCGTATATTAGGATTTTAATCCAATCGCAAGACATTTTATTAAAATATACACGTTAAAGCTAAAACGCTTACAGGGCACTTACCTGCGTAATTTCTCAGAATAAATGTCAAGTGAGGCGGTGCGCTCAACTCGCTCTGTGCGCTCATTTCGCTCGCGACGCTCGATGCGCTCGTAATAATTCTCGGCCGAGATGCAGAAATCCTGCGTTTCGGTACGTGCATAATGTCGCGCTAGCAATATGTTCAGCTTATGTTGCATGACGGCTATTAGGTGTCGGCTTTGCAATATTAAGACCGTTTGTTGGAGAAGTTAAGTTGACCGAAATTAAGTTGGCTGATTGGTGCAGTCATTGTAATGCCACTTAATTACTTCTTATTGGAAGACCTACAAAAAATGTCGATGGGTTTATGATTATGGTTTATGAATTTTATGGGACTGACAGATAGATTTGACACATTCACGGTGACTGAACGAGATACAATAGTAGTTTTATAATTATAACGCTTATTGGCGTTGAAGACGTTGACAAAAAACCCAATAACACTTTGTCCGACACGGGAATCAAACCCAGGTCCGCATGCTCAGCAGTAGCGCTTGCAACCACTAGACCAACGACGTAAAATTTGTAAATATTGCAGTATAATATTCTCCAGAAAACCCCCGCCTTGACTCGGCTAAGGGTGTCTCCACATAACAGCATTAGTCGCGCGGCACTAATACCAGAGGAACAGCATCATGCGTCACCTTCGCGTTTTCTAACAACGTTACTTTAATGTATCGCGTTAAGCCGAGTGACGGCGTTATGCCTTGCAACTGGTTTGCATAGATTGCTACCTGATACGAGCAAGAGGTGTATTGAATCTTGTGGTTGTTAAAGTTGGGTGCGTATACAATGTGGAGACGACAATACGACCATAAATGAAAACACTGACAATACTAATGCATAGAAATATTTTGGAACTATCAAATAAATCCTAACACCGAAATTTAAAAAGTTATTTTTAAATTTAACTAAGGAATAGTGATGGGCCGCCTATGGGTTTTGTCAATCTTTGACTAGCTATTGTGACTAAACTATTAGAAATATTTGATTGAATTTTCGTGTGCAGGCTTAGGATAGCAATTTATGACATGACAATTCAAAAGTGCCTGTAATTGGTTTAAATTAAGGAAGAAAGGAAATAAATACTTTGAGTTTGAGTTTTTATGATCGTATTGTGGTATCCACCTTGTATTACAGTACAGAGAGACGGTTAATTACCATAGAATAATCAGCCTATAAAGTTCCCACCGCTAGGACACAGGCCTCTTCTCTAGGGTAGGGCCATAATGCTCTATGCTCTATTCTAGGACGTGTCGGTTTCCTCACGATGTTTTCCTTCACCATTTTGAAAGCAGTGGTGAAGAACTTAAATACACAAATTAAAGTGCCTGCCTTCACGACTTGTAAGTCTGGCCCAATACCACAGGAACAAATTACGGAACGGTCCGCAACAATCATATTATTTAAAAAAACGGACCCTCAGTAAAACTAATTATTGAGCTCTGCCCGATGGAATAGAGAATTAAAGTTTGTAGATATGGAAGTTTTTCATTTTAGTCGATAGGAAATCTCATCGGGCACACGCCCTTACTCCACTATAAAGTCAATATTTCTATGGCAATAATTCACTCACTGCATTTACTAGTTTGCGAGCATATTCTGTCTTCTATTGGGCATGCGTCGGGCGTTTGCAGTGCTGACTGACAGTCATTGACGTACAATTCAGAGACAACCCTTCCCATATTCAGACTTTGATGCTCTCGAGCCACGTTGGGAAGATTAGGTAGACTATGTGTGGCATGGGAATGTTTTTAGTGAATATAAAAGTTTTTTTTTAAATGTGTGGTAAATAACAGAGATACTTTTGCTTTCATTATAGCAGAAAAAAATAAAAATAAATAAAAAGAACATGCTTTGTTGGACCTGCCGAATAACTGTCAGTTGATTCAGTTAAGTCCAAATGAATCTTCCTATCAAGTCGGGATCTCTAAGTAGTTGACAGATAATCATATTCAAGCTAGGTATTTTTTTTATATCCTATATCTCTAGGGTATGAATGAGACCATATCAAAAAATGCTAGTTCATATGTTTTTTTCGCCAAAATCACGATAGTCGCGATTATTAATATAAAACACCCTTAGATTAAATATGACAACATTGCATTTTCTAAATATGTATTTAATTGAAAAATTCTAAATATGAATGATTGTTTTAAAAGAAAATTAATTACTTGTATTTATCAATAAACTTTAAATAAATCACACATGGAGATAAATTACTTATGATTGATGATATCTTCGAAACTATTCATTATTGGATCACATATTCTAGGACTTTTTGAATTACTTTTACTCCCTACCCTAGAATTATGGGATAAAAAAACACGTTGTATAGATTATAGATTTCAGCTCAAAATGGTACCAGAAATCCGGTACCATAACAGCAAACTGCGAAGCCTTACTCGCTTAACCCAAGCTCCCTGAACTAAGCTATCTAACATGCAACATTACCATAAGCGGTGTGCTATCGTAAAAATATGCAAACGCCAGAATTACACATTAAATATTCGTCTCCGACTATACTTGGAAGATTGTGGGCCATAGTGGAGGCTTGCGTTTACACTACTGTAAAATATTACGGGCTCAAGTCTTGTCTCGTGGATTATGCAATACTGCACGTTAATAAACCAAGATAACAGGTGAATGCGACACGGTTCTAAGTGCGCTTTTGTTTTACCTGCTTCTGGGGTTATGGGACTTTGTCGAATTTAAATTTTCGGGTGTGAGTGGAAGGTTTTAGTGTAAGTGTGCTAAGCCTAAGTGATTTACATTTACGTATTAGTTTGTGTTTGTGGATGTTAACGCAGAGATTTCTAGACGTGATTTTAGTGCCATTTTGAGAAATGTTGAAATTTTTGCGTTTCGCGAGATATTTATCACCGCAAGACTAAGAATGATTTAAGAATGGCACCATCGACTTAATCGGTGCAACAATAATGTAACATCGAACACCTCTGGCTATAAAAAAAAAACAATTATTTGGACACAGTCGGTGACACACAAAATAGAGATAAGAAAAAACTAAAAAAAAATTAAACAATAACAGAGTGTGCTTTACAGCTGCACCAAAAAGGTTCATTTCAGCATTTTCCCTTTGACTGTCGGAACGCAGATCTACGCGAGACACAATGGCTTTTTAACTGTCTGTAATTATAACATACGAAAGGTTAAATGCCAGACAGATGCTGTCTGACGCCGGTTTTTGAATAACTCTTTAAAAGTTATATCCCTGAGTGTTTCTCACAAACATGAACTTTTTAAACTGTCCGCATGTTCTAATACACTTCACCAACAAGGCTCACGACAGTCCTTCGAACTAATTAATTTGTCCTACCATCGACCTACCTGTACAAAACCTATACGAAATCACAGAGCAACGATCACAGTACAAAACAAAACTTGCAACGGTTACAGCAACCGATACAGACAAAATGAGTCTGGGAACGAATTAAAGGAGGTATTCCGTATACGTTAGAAAGAAATTCAATAGACTAAGGCTGTGGTAAAAATTGTTAGTGACAGGTATGCCTTTTTGGGTATCGTAATACACAGTTTGTGGAGGTCAGATAGGCAGGCGCTCCATGTAAAATACTGTTATTCAGCTGCATGCGGTTAGACTGAAAGTTGACCCAACATAGTTGGGAAAAGGCTAGGCAGATTTGATTAGGTAAGCCTTTTCAAATATTGATGGCCGTCATGTTTGAGATGTGAGAGAATAGTCAATGTCCATGCTAAAGTGATACAATTCGAAGTAAGATAATGGAGGTTTATGATAACTATTTCGAAGTTATTGATGGTTTACAAAGAATCTTGTTTTTTCAATTAAGTTGAAGAATTAAGTTAATTCGGAGTTCTGATAGCATTTGGTCGGGTTTAGTAGTAGCATACTTTTATTTCTCGATATATTGTAGGGCGTGAATCTTTTTTCGTGAAGAAACAACAGAAAACTTAGGTCCAACCTCAAGGATATTTAAACGCACCAACAATTTAAATAAATCCACAAGTAACCTACTTAAAAAATCTGCAAACGTTACGAAACGTCCACTTAAACTATTCCCATAATAGGTCCGCAGGCTAGTCCGTTGGCCGGAACAAAATAAGTAAGTACACAAGATTAATTGTCCCAAGCGGACAGCAACGGAAGCGCAACCACCGTGCAGCCGCCATTTTGTGCAGATAACACCAGTGTACACTGTCGAAATGTAGTGCCTGTCGATGTGGCTAACATCTTTGTGGAACTACCCTTATTTAGGGTCCAGTTCTTGGTGATTTAGTACTTGGTGCTGTTTACTTTAAGGGCTAATTTAATTGTTAATTTTATCAATATCCCTAAAAGTATAACGAGGTTAATTATGCGCTACTTAGCGTAAGCATAATTAGCCTATAATGTTCACACTTCTTGGTTGACCACCTCTCTATAAGAGGTAGTGGGCAGTAATCCACCACGCCAAGAATGTTAACGCCATATGTGGAAAATATTTCTATAAAATAATATTGTATTGTAAGTTTACCTCATGGTTCGATAGATGGCGTTGGCCGGTTTAAATTCGCGCTATGGTTTCGTTACCGCGCGAAGTTTATGAGACCTCCGAAATTTTTAAATATATGTCCAAGCCCGGTTAACTGCGAAAAATGAATATAATGTCTTCGTTCCGAGTAAGTGTTTTAAATTATCTCCCTAAATACCTACTCGTCGACAAAAAAGGCCAACATAGATCTTTGATGATCATAAGGCCCAGTGCGGGTTGGTAGGTGTCACGTGTCTTCGAATTATAGGACATGGACATGGTTTCCTCAAAAATGTTTCTATTTGATGGTTTTGTGCTACATGTAACTCACAAAAGATATTCCAAAATACCTTATATATATTATGTTTTAGTTAGTACCTATCTAGTTTAGCTCATGTACATGTTTTAGAATTTTCTTATAGAGATACTTAGATAAGAGTTGATTTACTAAGTTACTAGACACAGTTGATCTACTAGTTACTATGTTAATCTCATCTAAACATCAACCCAAAGCCGACAGCCGCTCGACTGTAATCGCTTCGATCTCTATCAATCCTGAGGCGAACAAAATGCATCGTCATTCTTTGCATCCAACTTGTCCCTTAAAGTAGTCAACTTTATCGCCATCCGAACTTAGTCCACATATCACACCCGAGCTTACAGGGGATCAGTGCTAATCAGAATCCCCGCTTCGAAGGCTTATTCGTCGCCTCAGTATAAGCAGTGTAAAAAGATCGCTAAAACAAGATAAAGCTTGGTGACAACTTGTGTAACTCGACAGCCCTGCTTGTGACGGCGCTGCGAATGACAGCCCCCCCGCCCGCAGCCCGCCTCATACCCCCCCTGAGCCTCACAAACCACTTTGCACCGTCCGATACTATCTTTTACAATGCATTTTCCTTAGATAGATATAAATTTATTCGCATCCCATTGAGATATCGAGAAGTCTCGGAGTTTAAAATCCGTCCGATTTCAAAGTTTATCCTTTGAAGTCTTGGATGGAATTATTTTCATTGAGAAACTTATAGGAGTTTGAGTAGCCTGTGAACTTGAAAACTTGACTTTTTTGAACGTCTTACTTTATGTTTGTGTTAAATCAGTGAGAGGGATCTCAAAAGGTATTTTGCACGTGTCTTGCTACGTGGGTTTAAATCCTAGTCTTTATTCTATTTCATTCGTTAATTCCCAACTTTCTTCGAGTTTATTTTAACCTTCAACCAATTTTAATCTCGTGAAAGGATAACGAATAAAAGTTAAGAGATTGTTAAGAGATTTAGAGAGTTCTAGATAAATGCCAATAAATTTTGGGATAGTCAAAAATTACACATGATAATTTAAGCGTCACACATTAGTGAAGCGGGCTACAATTCTTGTAAAAGACAAGTTTCTGCGAATAAAATTCATATGTCAGCGCTAATTATACGTACTTAGTGCAATACTGCTAAGTCCTTAGCTCTTTGCCCATTTCTGCACACATTTGCGCAATTTACGATTTAAAGAAAATCTTTATTCTTTTGGCTACTTTGCTGCTTTGATACCTAGCTTTCTTCATGGTCTTCAACACAAATTTCTACAACTAGGTAGACATTATGGCCAATGCCTACTATAATCCCATTTCTGTCAGCTTATCGAAGTGGTCTGCAGCACCGGAACTGACCTCTTAGTATGCTATACATGTCAGCAAACATTCATTTGTGGTGTCCAAGTTTTTATGCAATGAAACTTTTTATACACTGAAGCTTATTTACAAAATTACGGAATTGGTTCAATGGCGTGAAAAGATAACAAACAAACAAACTTAGTTTCATATTTGAAGTATTAGTTAGAATTACTATCTCTTGTCAATCGTGAACGGGTGCCGTCAGTAGGGACTGGTGATCTCTTAGCATCTTCTAAAATTTATTTTTATTTTTAAATTGTTTTTATGACTTTTTTTTTAATCTTTAATTACGACGCTTTTTACGTTCGTACATCGCCCTCACATGTTTAATTTCAACATTAATGACGTAACCCATATTTTGTAACCATATTCTGATTAAAAGTCTGTCCGTGGAGTTTCGTGCCCGTTCTTCTCCACAGGTACCTACTGCTTTGGAATGGGCAACTAGCTTCATCTTTCTGACTGACCGACCTCTTGACAGTTCAAAAGTTATTTGAAATAAATATTTTGAATTTGAATTCAGTCTATAATCCATACCTAATCATATCGGTTTTCCCACAATGCTAATATATTTTTGTTTAAATATGCTTACAAAGTAAAAGCAAACCCATATTTATAGGAACATCAAAATCTGTATAAATCTTTTCTGTATTTGTGTTCTCTTAAATATATTTAACGAATGTTGTTCGTTGCCTGAAACAAACATTCCCTTAACAGAATTACTGAAGCCTGAAGTTGAAATTGGCACATTGCTGAGAACACTTTTATTTTGAATCTTGCTTCAAGTAAAACTTTTCGAGTCGACTGTAGTTTTAACATAATACAATTTCGGTTACTAAAGATAAAGTTTCGAAGCATTAGTAAAATTTTCTGATGACCTGTAAATAAGATTTTCTTTTGAATAAACGTAAATCATTGACATAAATAAATGAACAAAGATCATAGACATTGTTAACGGTTTACCTCATGGTTCGATAGATGGCTTTGGCCGGTTTTAATTCGCGCTATGGTTTCGTTACAACGCGAAGTATAAAAGAACTCCGAAATTTTGAATATGTCTTCGTTCTGAGTACGTGTTTTATATTAACTCCCTACATACTCGTCGACAAAAAAGGGCAACATAGATCTTCGATAATCAGACATAAACAAGTTCATTCTCGTTTCTTGAAATAGGGATGATCACTAAACATTTTTATTACGTCCGTCAACTAGATTATTAAAAAAAAATTACGTAATCAAAAGCTTACGTCGATACATTGAGTTACAAGTGTGGCATGACGTCACGGGTATGGTAGATGTTATACTTACTTGTGATATAGCGAACTCTACTCCCCAACTTTAATGCATTCAATCCAAGTCCGTTTTTAATTATTAAAGCAAGAAATACGCGTCTAATATTTTTATTATCCGTCTGACGGATTAAATACAATTTCTTTTTATTTACCCAGGCATCAACCCTATTATAAAAGCTTAAATAATAAACTAAACAAAACACACCAGGAAAATGAAATAATAGTTACTCATACACAAGAAAATTAAAACATACTGCCACCATCTTTTGTTTCACTCGCAATAAGCTTTATTTCATCGAGTAAGAAAGAGACAAATGGAACGTCACAGCTCTCATGTTACGTGTAATTATTCATGAAGTCTGCGACAGCCATGCGACAGCGTATGCTTTTTTATATGCTTTTCAACATTCGTCCTAGTGAATGGGTTAATCAAGTCATGCTCGCATTGTATGCTCTTTGAGTATGCTCATTTCTGGAACTCGTTTGTCTGTTTTCCATAATTATTTTCAAGGATTTTGTGGTAACCGTTCATTACCATTACTTTTCAAACCAGCTGGCAGGTAATACTTGGCATTATTTCCTCAAAAATGTTACAAATGATTAATTAAATTTTATTAGCACGTCTTTGATTGTATGGCATCGTTATATGGACGAGGGTCTGGTAGTAAATTCAGAATCAATCATCTCTATAAATTGATATAGACCTCACTCGCCATACCCCCACGTAACCGTCAATTTATATCTCTGGGTGTAACACGATACTATACATTGTAGAAAATGCTATAGAGCCTACTTACATAATCTAAGATGTCTGTAGATTTTTCATATCGCTGTTCCAAGCCACAACAATGATAATCGCGCCCAACATTCTAAATCTCATAATCCCATGATCACACAAAAGGGATTCTTTCTTTGAAGAAACCACCGTAATTCCTTAAGTAGGAAAATATAAAAAAATGTAAATCATGGTCCAGCTTCCCTTCTGTC
This sequence comes from Hyppa rectilinea, assembly GCA_951799385.1. NCBI lineage: Eukaryota > Metazoa > Arthropoda > Insecta > Lepidoptera > Noctuidae > Hyppa > Hyppa rectilinea. The sequence continues at coordinate 7,034,378 of OX637318.1, read as the reverse complement.
CCGTTTAATCTCCGTCACAATGTACAGGAATATCGTAAATCATCGCGCTATCGAAGACAGTTATAAAATATTGAAAATGTTCAGTTTTCAGTCATTCATCTTTGGTATTATGTACATCGCTTAATGGTCTTGAGAGTCAAATATTTGGAGAGTTCGAATTGATGTACGGGGCGAAGCGATTTGTGGTAATGCAGTTAATATGTTTATGTATTGGAAACGTTTCTGGTTAATATCGTTCTTGTTGTTGTCAACAGCACAGTCAGTTCTTATTGGTAATAGTACCAGTAATAAGTCAGTCTTGATTGATTAACAAAAATTACAGACAATGGGCTACGAACCAAATTATTGGTTTGGACCAATGGAAGCTTTGTATGACAAGGAGACCTTTTATACATAACACTCATAAAAAACCATTTAGTTATTGAAAGACATGCTACGTATATTGACAGCAGTGATAGCCTGGTGGTGTGGCCGTAGGACTGCCATGTCAAAGGTCTCGCGTTCAAACCCAAGACACGCACCTCTAATTTTTCGATCCAAGTGCGTATTGTATAATTATCACTTGCTTAAAAATCGGTAAAGGAAAACATCGTGAGGAAACCAGCCAGTCAGAGAGGCCCATGGGCAGCATGAAAACCCTGACACCAGGTTAGTCACTAACCACGCAATAAGAAGAAGAAGAACGTATATTCTGAGTAACAAATAAAAACACATACACGCACTCTACACATACACTCACGCACACAGACAGCCAACAAACTATCGCAAAACTAATCAGTTCCCAACGCAAACCCATCGACTACATTCCTAATGAGTCTTGCTCGCAAAACCTATCTATCTGTCCCTTACGTCGAAACTTACGATCTTGCACCGCTACCCACTACTTCTACCTAGGTAAAGCTAGGTGTACAAGATTAATCGCCAGTGCCTCTCAGAATAGTACGGAAACGCATCCATATCTGTCCAGTGAAGACCATTCACCATTCCACGTTTCCTTGGTCCAGTAAATATGTATTCAGTTTGTGTGCCAACCAACCACTTAGGAGTAGTGTTACCCAAAGCATTTGCAAAATCGATGGCTCTTCAATACATTTTGACATGTTGGAAGTTTGAACAATGTTTGAACACTAAAACAAGAAGATGGATGTTGTTTGTTCTCTTTTAAAGGTGGAAAAATCTTAAGCTTTTCTTAAAGTAATTTACTTACAAAGTTTCTAGAATTTTGCTTGATTAATTAAAAACTGTTTACCATTTTATCGGAGGAAAACTTGTTGTAAGTCAGGCTAGTTTTGCTTTTGCTTGTTAGAAAGTATTAAAAAATAAATAGTTTAGCTATACAATCTAGGCACATTTAAAATCAAAAATATCTTTCCTGCCCATTCATAAACGAAGCAACAAACTTAAAGACAAGGAAACTTGCACCGACTCGCGCAGATTGTAGACAGCAATTAATTACGCGTTTATAACTCGAACAAGAAACTCACACACCAGACATGAGCTCACAAGACAATAAACAGAGAACTTTCATGGCTGCAGACAAAAATAAGAAGGTACTTACGAACTTGGAACACAGTCAACTTCGATTCTCTCGAACACCGATTAACCAACCCCATTAGATCATCTCAGGGTGATTATTATTTAAATGCGGTTCACGTTGGCAACTTCTTGAATCACCTGCAACCCTCCCACATTTGTAAGCACTTCAGGAACCCTCCCCCCCCCCCCCCCAAAGTCTTCGGAACGAGGAATAAAAGTAGCTCGTTTCTCCTGGAAGAGGTTGTAATGTTTTTATGAAAAGGAAATTGCATTATTGAGAAAGTTGTCCGTAGAATATTAATTTCCGATTAGTGATCTGACTATGATTATGTTTTATAATATTGTGTTTTTATTGCATGGATTGTGGAGATATTACGAAACGCTCTTTTATGCATTGAGTTAATGAAGAAATATTATTGTGTACATGATAATAATGCATAATCAGCCCTTGTGCTCAATGAGAGACGAGCCTTGTGTTCCAACACAGGGCTCAATGCGGTTTGGTAGATGTTACTTGTCTTCAAATTTTTGGTTTTAAGACATGCCGTTTCCTAACGATGTTTTCCTTCACCTTTTTGGGTGCTCTGGTGATGAAATTATTTAGACAAAGTAAGGCTGGACCTACAACGCGTAAGTCAAAGCTGTTACTCCTGGGCCACCGCTGCTTTATGCTATCATACTATGCACTGCTACTACATGAGTGTTGAATATCATTCCTTATTACCTATAATAATAATAATAAATAAATTCATTTATTATCACCACAATATTTAAAGAGATTATGTACATGGGAATATTGTTAAACTCTAATAATATATTGTAGGAGACTGGTGCCTAAGCTAGGCTAATGGCCTGTGTTATAGGACACCAGGTCCCCACCCCGAGTAACAATGTCAGGTCGTACTAGAGCAATACACCTTTAGTTGCGGCAAGTTCAGTGTTGTGGGAGGTAAGTAATATGAGGCTGTGTATTAGGTGTACATGAAGTATGTGTGTGTGTGTATGTGTGTTTGTGTGGTGTTAGATTACTGTACGCGTCGATATAGGTGTTATATGGAATAGTTGTAAATAATATTATAACTTAAAGGACTAGGAGTTAACTAAAAGGACACGTTCGGTACTATCGTGAGATAAGTCCTGGAGCCAATTGGTAAGTTTGGTCATCAATGTACTTCTGGTGAGAGGATATATATGGAGAAGACGATGGATTTTATTATAAATTCTAACACTGAGTACGCCGAAGTGATGGCCCGCGAAAGAAGTACGACCTATATTTAAAACACATTCCAAAACTACGACTTCCTACGACATCTGCATGTGTATAATATTACGTTGTGTAAAATTCGCACACATTAACCATTAACTCGAAATAATTCCAGGTTTAAACACATCTTGAACGTTGATAACACATTCTAGGTTGCGACTTCCAGTTTCGTAATGCTGGCGGGGAAGCGGGGCCAGAGCGGCACGGTGGTAGTGCACAGGAAATTAAATCAGTGCCACCTTACTTATATAATGGTGTGCCACTCGCAATTTCGCCGCTTTAAGAAAATGCGGGTCAAGTATGACCTGAATTCTTATACGGTTACACTGAATCAAACATTCCAGTGTTTCCATAGAGTTGGGGTATTTTATCGGCGTTTAAGTGAAGATAAATTCAGCTTAATTTTCTCTTCCCATAAACACCTCTGGATCGAAACGGTCGAAGTAACCTTCAGTTTACTCCGTGGAAATAACAACCAAGTATAAAAGCGATAATATCCCTTTTTATTCCCACACAAAATTTTGATTAACCTTACCTTTTCAACATGCCGAAGACACTAAAATGGAAACCTTCTAAGGATGCTCATTAAATCCTTACAAGTAAGTCTTATTTACGCACAAATGATTTATTTCCAATCCCTAATTTCATCAAAATTCCTCTTTAGAAGACGCTCCTGTGAACTGGAAGACCTTCGAATGTATATTTTAAGATTAATTTATCCTCAACGATCGCTTCTTTTGTGTGTTCATGGGGATGGGTGGTCCATTTTTCCCTTACCTCCTCTTATTTGATAGCGGGACAAACTGAGCAACAAAAGGTTGTTGGTTATTTTGTAGTATCATCACATAATGGAAGGAAAATGTAGTTCAGTAGCAGTAATACAAGTTCTTTAATAATGTATTGTATTGTTATGCAGAAAGACAACATAACGAGTTGTATAAACTTAAACTCAGATTAAAAGTTCATTAGCTTTCAAATATATGATTAGCACAAACACTGAGCAATAGTTTTGTGAATTTTAAGAAGTTCTGTATGGAGTACTAAATAAATATATCTAGCAAATACAGATTTCACAGATGGTGTCGAGAAAGCAATCAAGATCAGTTCAAAACTGGAACCCGAACTTGACCGTAACTTTCTCAGAACTCTAAATTATTCTCCGTACTTATATAAATAAATTGTAAGGAAGTACCTCTCAATTTAAATTAACAAGAAAAGCAGCTCTCCATTAATAGACTCAAATAGAGCATAAACCTGAAACTAAGCTTTAGTTAACTTGAATAATTGCCGCTGTTGTCCAAACTTAAGCTAACTTAAGCTGGCTAGTGTGACTACAGGTTTACACAGGTATTACTGCTGACACACGGACAGACGGACCGATTGGATTTGGACGAATTATGGCGCTTGACCATTGTTTTGTAAAATGTAGAAACTCCAAAAATAAGACTATTTTTCTACACCCTGTAAAACGGTCATACTTTAAAAATTACCAGACATCATCAGTGGGTTTAAAGAACTTTTAAAATTGGAACAATTTTGAAATTGTGTTTTGTTTTTTAATTTTTTACACTTTTTGCCCTCCCAATATTTTAATATTCTACGGACAATAATGACACTGAGATCTCTATAAAGTGGTTTATGCGCTGATAGCGTTAAGTTTCAATGATCGTCCTAAATATCAAAACTTAACAACATAATTACCAACAACAATTATACAATACAGACAATTGAAATACGTCACGGCAATTCCAAGCAATATATCGCTATTGTCATTGACACATTCGCTACAAGGAACACATAATCAAATAAACGTCTAACGTGCAATTTACCTAATCACTTGCTGACTCAGATACAATGAGATACATATACAGTGTATTAGGTTAAACGAGGAACATACTTTCAGGGGTTACTAATATACTCATGAAAATTAACAACTTTGAATATGGAACTATAATTATACCTCAAATCACGAAAAAGAATCAGTTGTTCAGTATTTACATTTATGTTCGCATAATTCGTCAAAATGTACGGAACAGCTGTTTTTTTTTTTTCATATTTCAGAGTTGGTCCCGTGGACAAAGTGGTTGATTTTCATGGGTACAACCTGAAAGTATGTCCCTCATTTAACCTAACACACTGTATTACGTTCGTATATGTATCTGTCACAACACATCTATGCTGCGGTCCAACGGCCCGCTTGCTCACAGGAACAGGCCGCGCTAGACCAGGCCGATGGGCCGTGAGAACCGTCGTGTTCGATGAGGCCTTCGGTGGCCTGTCTTTTGGATGCTAAGCACGGGTCGCGACAGGTCTTGACAGCCTCCACTCGCCTGGCGCGGCCTGTCGTTTAACGGGCCGTTGGACCGCGGTTTTATTCTACAGGACTGAAAATATTTTAAGTCATTAACTGCCACGCAGCAAACACAATAGAAAAACGATTGTTCGCGGTCACCGGTGACCGCGTTGGCGCTCAACGTGATAACCATATAATTGAAGATATGTATGACGTCATTTATAACGGGGTTCATTACGTCATACCCACTTTTCTCATGCCAGCCTCATCCAGGTTCCACCTGCAAAGGTCTCGTCGCCAGACGACTGACACTTCGCCTTCCAGTCCTTTTTTTTTGAGGGTGGGAAATCATCCAATAACTTCTCCCGCTCTGGGTGGAGTAGAAGGGAGTGTCAGACTCTTACTGACTAAAACCCATCCATGTTCCTTCCTTAGCCCTTTATGTTCCGGGGTAGCGGTAACCCTTTCGGACAATCCCGCTTACCCGAGTCTTCCAGTCCTAAAGGGAAGTCTTAATAGTCCTATAAATTGTACTAAATGAGAATTTATCAAAAAATCATTTCAAAGTGGATCAAACGCAGAATTGAAGTTTTGTATGCAAAAGCGGGATACAGCTTATATGTACGTAAATACATGTATAAGATACAAACACACACATACCCTCATGCAAGTGTTGCCAGGAACACTTTAAAGTTCCCATGATGTTATGAGTGCAAAAAAACTAGCTGGCTAGGTGGTCCATGGCTTGAATAGACATCCTGTATCTCGCTGTGCCAAAAAAGGATAACTAAGGGATTGCATAAGGGGGGCTGTGCTGAGGTAACCGAGAAATTCGCATTTTCTGCAATTTACAGGTCAGTGACAGGTTGTATGTTGATCAAAATACTTAGAGCATTTAGGTTAAATGCTTTATGTCAAAATACGATTCGCAATCGTAACAATTGTGTATTTATAGAATTAGAATCATTTCAGTCATTCTATACAACACTTTCGAGTAAGCATTGACATAAAATGTCACGTTTTGCATAAAATAGTCTTTCAATAGAGTAATCTCAAAAAATATCTATTAATGGTTTTAATGGTTAGTTACACGGTTGCTAATTTAATTTTGATTATAGATATTTATTTTTATAGATAAACCTGAGACTGTCCAGTGAATTGCAAAAAATGTTAGAAATTTTGAATTTCGCCGGCTACCCTGTTGTGGCTTTTACCTTAAGTCATTGACTGCCGCGCAGCAGACACAATAGAAAAACTATTGTTTGTCGGACACACGGTGACCGCGTTGGCGTTCAACGTGTTAAAGTGAATTTACTTAGGTTGTTTAAATATCCGAGTGGCGATTACTGTATTGTTTTAAATTATTCTCATTCTCTTTCTCAGTCTGTAAAAAATACTTAAGTACCAATAATTTCCAAACACTTGTCAAGTTCTTGACATTGATGATCGCTGAGATGAGATTTTTACTACCTACTCCTTGAACGTTTTTAATTACTTAAGGGAATTTGTCTTCTAATTTCAAAAGGAGTGTCTGTACACCATTATTATGGAATATTGCACGTATGCAAACTATTTAAAAAAATCGGTTCGAAAAGAGAACTTAAAAAAAAACCGAATGAGCCCCGAAATTCCCCGAAGCTTTCCGAACTAGAGTGCAGTGTGCGTCGGTATCCTCATAAGTCTCAGGTAATAGCAGGCAGTCTAAACTGAATTAACCCAGTCCAAAGTCCACTAGCAACTTTGAACACCTGAGTACTATCAAGTTTCATGAAAGACTCACCAGTATTCGCGGAAAAGCACTAACTTTAAGTTAAGTCGGTCAAAATAATTCTGGGGTGCTGTTTCAGTACAAAGTTAAACAAAAAAGTTTCGTATATCGTACTTTCGAAACTTATTTTCATTTTACTAAGCTACACAATGTTGCCCCAAAGCGACTAAATCATGGATAAATAATAGTTTAAAAAAAACTAAAAAACATGCTTTTTATAGAAAACCGTACTAAAAAATAGAAAATAAAATTTATTTATTTAAAAGCGTGGGGTTCTTTTTGAAATAATATTCACCAACACCATGCACCCCACGCTTTTAAATAAATCAATTTTATTTTTATTTATTTCCTACTTTTTAGTTCAAATTAATATATTGTCATCGGTCCTCGATAAATCTACAAAGTTTGAATGAAATCTGGCCGTTTAAAGTGGGTCAAAATCGCGCTCCAAGAAGTCAGTTACAAACATACATACAAGTGAAGCTAATATAAAGCGTGTAAAAAAAGGGAAACTCCAATATGACGGCGAAATGATTAGACAAATGAAAATCTCATTAGTACAGAAGCTAACACATCAAGCTACCCCAATCTGTCAAATTTCTTTGATAGATTTTCAACTTTATTACAAAGGAATAAGGTTTATGTTCGATTCGGAGTATTTGACAGTATGGGGTAGCTTGATATGCTGGCGTCTGTACAGTATTATTTCAACCTTGAACAACATTGGCGGCATACTTCGACAATGAAACTGAATTCGAATAGTACGTCCTCGTTTAAGTGCTGTGTCAATATTTTCTATGGAATATTGACTCTGACAGGCCGTTTAACGCCGTTTAGATATGCTGATCGAGTTCAGTTCCACTGGTGTAATCGGTTCTATGTTTACAGCATCGTACAACTTTGTAAATAAAAGTTAAAGTCTCACAAACCATCGCGAATACACACCTACGTACGAAAATTCTTCCATCATTTATCGCTCACAAGTATTATTCTTCCGCCGCTTAACCTAACAAAGGCAACAACACAATTGACGTTGATTTTTTTCCGCTGGCAACACTCGCAAATAATAATTTTACACGGCAACATTTCAATGATAAAGCGAAGATTTTTCGTGGCATTGTCCGGTAAAAATAGAAGGCGATAACATACGAGTGTTGTTAGTCGTTACCATGGCAGGCTCGGCCATTAAACCTAACGAGCCAAGCTCGAGAGGACAAAATGTCCTGCCTGCCAACAATGACCGGTAGGGATGTGCCGCAGTTATTCGAAAGTACCGAGTGAGCGCGTAATCGATTTGGGGGCTTGACGTTTGTCGAATATTGATAGTGATGGTTAATTTTAAGGGTATCATCTTTCGCGTCAGCTAAATCACTAATATCGGAGTAGCATTACACAGAAATAAACATTTCATTTCATTTCATTTCATAGTAAACACATTTTTTTCCAAATGACCTCACACTAATTATGGGCAGTTTAAGTCGTATGGTTTGTGAACAAGACAGAAAAATGCTTTGATTCGGTACTAAACTACAGTTACGGGTATTCGTATAAACAGAATTGTCTGTTCCAGGGAAGGTTATACAAGAGTTCGCTCTTATACACTTTATCAGTATAAAGTGTACAAGAACAAACGCTACCTATTCCTACTCTATCCAACTATTTTTTTAAATTCCATTTTCAGTAAAATGGAATGAAATTTAAAAAAAAATCCTATTCCAGTCGTGCGTTCTGGAGACAATTTGATTTCTTCGAATTTTCGTCAGGTTATTCGATACTGGGATGAGAAGCCCATTCCATCCCTAGCAACGACCTTTACCTTACAATATGTAAGTGACGCATGTTCTGTAGTTGTTAGCGAAGGACCTTTTCACTTGGATAATTCATCGTGTCTCCACTTCAGTCGAAAAAACCTTTACGATACAATACTGCTAACATAAGGATTGTTTGGTGAAAATTCGAAGTATATTTTTCTTTCTCGTTGTGTTTTTTCCTTATTATGATGATAATGGAAATTCTTCACAGTTTTCCTTTTTCATACATAGCATTATCATCACGCCTTGTTTCCCTGTAGGGCTAGGCAGAAGTGTCATCAAGTTATACCAAGCTGTCAAATTCCTCCAAACGATTTTAAACCTTAACACGTTGACTGTTAAGTTCAAAATCGATTAAGAAAATTTGACAGTGTGACGGTATGTGTGGTAACTTGATGTGTTGGTTTGTACATTACACCAACATATCATCTGTTATGTTTAAGTCCCATGTAATAGGGACAAGCCTATCAACCGGTCACAAATCTAGACTCCGGGCTACCACTGAAAAATTCCAATACACTTTGCCCGATCGATGATCGAACCTCAGCGCCCACTAGACCAGCGAGGCAGTTTTCATGACTCACACTATATAAAGATATCAGTCGTTAAGCCTTATCAAACGTCAGATTACTAAGTCAGGTGTCAAACCTGATGTGAGCTATTATTGTGATTGGTTGACCGAATTCACATTGACCAATCATATCAGCTGAAATCCGTTTTAATCTCAGAGAATTTAACAACAAATGACATTGAATTGCCTTGCAGAAACCGAGAGTAAGTCGTGTGGTTAGTGACTAACCTGGTGTCAGAGTTTTTATGCTGCCCATGGGCCTCTGACTTAGCTTCACTTGCTGTTGAGTTAATATCGTTCAGACATGCTGGTTTTTAAGCACGTGATAATTATACAATACGCACATGAATCCTTAAAATCAGACAGGCGTGCTTTAGGTTCGAACTCGAGACCTATGACTTGGCAGTCCGACGTAGCAGAGTAAGTTGAACATTACAATATTGACGATACTCTGTGCTTTGCCCATCACTAAAAACCAGTACACCACACCACACAAGTTTCACATTATTATAACTAAACTACGATTTATATCAGGAGCCACTTGTGGTGTCGACTGTAACAGCGGTCGCCTCTAATGATGACGGATACCACCATCATGCCGGCTGCGGTTTTTATGTCCTTTATAAGAAAACTACCCGTCTCGAGCAGTATTTCTACAATTTACTGGTACAATCTTCTTGGGAATTGTTGTAAAAACGTCTAATTTTGTTATGAAGTTGTATTTTACTAGCACGTTGGTCTATTGGTCGCAAGCATGAAGTCCTGGGCTCGATTCCCTGGTCGCAAAAGTGTTTTTGGGTTTTCCATGTGGAATATCTTAGTAACAATCCGGTGCCGATTTGTGCCCGGCTAAGGGTTCTAGACTTGCCCCCCCATTACATGGGACTCAAACATGACTGGCGAAATGTAGGTGTACTATAGGTACACCTTTGCCTAACCCTCCTCAAGATTTAGAATGGTCTAAGGGGCTTCTGCGAGTTGGCTTCGGCCCTCGTACGCTTTCCGAAGGTCCGGGACTTCAGGGTCGTGAGAAATGTCAAGAGACGATAAAATAATATAATAATATATGTATGTAGGAATGGAACGCGACGGATGCATGAGATGTGTGAAAGAGACAGAAGTATAAGTTTGAGTGAGACCGGTGATGTATGCTTGAGAAGACGTAAATGTTGAGGAAGTGAAAGGAACTCAATAAAAATGGCGGAACGACGCGTTACGGTGTAAAGACGAAGAGTACCTATTTAAAAGTTAAAAGTTGAATAAACCGATTTATGCTCGAAATTACGCAATTTGTTTGGCTCAAGAACCTGCACATGTATATGTAATATAGTCCATCTAACATTTTTTGATCTTTCCATACTCGTTCCACATAACATGCCCATACCATGACAACTGAAACTTTCAGGCTTCCTCCCAAATCATTTCGTTTTCTAAATAAGAGCCTCTTAGCATTCTCATCTCAGCTGTATGCAATTTCCTTTCATTCATTCCTCTTGTGGCCCAACACTGATCCATAGAGTCGTATACAGTTTACGTTTATACTGGAAGTAGGTTCATACAAGAACAGGAGTTGTTTACAGTCATTCCCCCGATGTAAACATTTAGCACCTTACGACACCCATGGGACATGTGTGTTCATTCATAGTCCCGCCTTTAGAGAAACCCCATTTAGTTTATAGGCTCCTCATCTTTAATGGGTTTTAATTTTTTCATTTTATAAGAAGTAAAGTATATTTCATTAAAATAAAGATATAAAACTGTTTTTCTGTTGATTGATAACAGTTTCGCGAGATATTTTTCACTTTTATCTTTTATTTTCAGAATGATTATGATTTATTATACTGATTAATTCTCTTGAGTTCATCGCCTTTCTCTCGTTTGTGTATGTTTAATGTGAAGTTGGCTATTTTGTTACAATCTGATAAATTGCAATCTTTTATAAGATTGGTACATAAAACATGATCTAAAAAGATAATGTTGATAATGTTAAAAATATGAAGTTTGAAAAATCCTAGGTTTTTTTAACATCTCCGAATGAACGTTTTACAAATCTTGATATTCTATGAAACGAAAAATACATTTAAATTTTTACTTTTAGAGTTTTTCTAAAGCTAAGAAATGCGCAAGATAAGGACGATCCTCAGCCAATACAAAAGCCACAATGCCGGCAGGTGGGCGAGACGAAACACATCGGATATCATCGTCGTAAAACGCTATCTCGCTCGTTATGTCGAGAAAACGTTAAGTGTTACTTTCATTCAGTGCAAAACTCTGTATTCCCTTTTTACTCTGAAAATTGTTGAACAAAATCAACCAATTTGTTCTCATTAGCGCGTTGAAAAAGGCTTTATGTTTTCTACGAATAGAGATAGAACTTTTGACGAACACCCATGCGTTGATGGTAGGGCTGTGCACCCCATACAAAATAGGATTACGCATAGAAAAGTTCGACTTAACATGGACTTCATATTTACGTCCATCACCACCCAAGACTAACAAACAAATAAGCAGAAAACCTTCATACACTTTTATATACGGTACCCTAAATATAATGTCTTTGGCAAAGTTGAGCAGGGTCATAAAACCCTGGCCTATGAATAGGAGTTGTAAAAATGATGTTACACGCCATGACGCGTGTAAGGCGATAAAAACTTTAACTTTTACCATGGGACATAGCCGCTTTGAGTTTTGGCTCCCATAGAGCTGATGTAGTTTAAAAAAGGTTTCACGTTTATTCATACATATTCATACTTTTTTTGTGTCATAATGTTGTCTGAGAAGTAATGCGTTTACAGGCATGAACCTCATTTCGACAAACATAATAGACATATATCAAATCCTCCGCTTGCATTTCAACAGTTACCAAGTCTGCTTTAATTCAAAACACATACTAAATTCAACATAGTTGTTACTTAGTATTTTAAGAAAGTGTTGCTAGTATCATTATTAAATAAAATTCCTACATAACGGGTTACTACGGAGAATTTCCTTACCAAAAAGTCCAAAAACACGTTTCCCAAAACCCGAATCAATATCTTTTAACCGGTAAGCAGTACATCTTAAATTCACTCACACTTGCCCACCCCTCTCTCATCATAAAATCTTTCCGTCCACTAATTAATACCCTCCCTCATAAGTCACAACTTCATAGCGCAACCTGCATCCAGCGTACATTTAATTTCCGCACATAAACGAAGCTAGCTCGAAAAGGAAACCGAAACTATCTCGAATCTAATTTAGGACATCTCTAGCACGCATACTTGCATCCCGAACTAAATTAGCTCTGTGCAGAAAAATGTGCCATAACTCGACAAGCTCGAAGCGGATACGTTTTTTCTTTCTTGAAAAAAGAACGTGTTTCGGTAAGTTGACTCCAAAATGTTCTTTGTGGCCAAATTGACGTAATTTTTGCTTTATGGTTACGTCACGCTTTTTAGAATAAAAATAATAAGAATTTGTTTTTAGGTTTGCAAAAAGAACGTATTTCAATTCGTGTCATAGTTTTTGGTGTACATTTTTTTTAACAGTTGTAATTGTTAACCATCTGCTAGGCGGAAAATCTCTTTGCTTTATTTTATTATAGTGTTTATTTTTGTGGATTCTATTAAAGCCACAACAAAAACGCTAGCACAAAAATAACAATCCAAGATAGCTAATAATGCCTTAAGGAAAAAAGAAGATATAATTCACAACAAAGGAACCATCGCATGCTACCTTATCTTTCTTTATCTTATCTAATGAAAAAGGAAAACCATTACGTTTTTCTTTCAGTTATCGTCCCGTTAAAGTTTAACAAGGTCTCTTCGACCTTTCATTATTTTAAAACTAATTAAAAACTCCCGTTTCGGCCCAAGGCAGTGATGGGATGCGTGAAGACGCTTTGAATATATCGGCCAAAGCCGCCATTTTGTTGCTGACAGGGTCCACAAATAAAAAAGTTTAGACGCCCCTTGTTAGTCGCCTTAGCCTAAATATCCCAAAAGTTACATATTTAGATCAGGGTCAAAAAGAGACACATTTAGACCGAGAGTAACGATGTAAAACATTCGTAAACTCATACATTCAAAAGGGTATATTTTTACAGATTTTCCTATCCTTCGGAAATTGACAGAGGGGGAGACATCGCAAACGATTGTGGAGGCTAATATCCCATGATCGACACTCGCACTGAGTCGTGAACGGCGTATATGGAAAAAGTATTCACCCCAATACCATATACTGGCAGCCAATTTATTTTTCGCCATTTCAGTTGACACGACTCGATACTATACTGTGCGCTAAGTAAACAACAACTGAGGTTTTTCTCACTAACGATGTAAATGTAATCAAATAGCACCGAGCATTTATTTTAATAGTATTAATCTCTGGTTTCTGGGAAAGCTTATTCAATACTAGCTGATGCTAGCGGCTTCGTTCGCGTGGCTCGTAATTCTTTTTATAAAATAAAAGTAGCATTGGTAACGTCAGCTATCTGCCAATGAAAGTCACACAAACAGACAGACAGTTAATTGTAGTAGTTGTTTTTTCGTTATAAGTACCGTATACATTACAAAATTAGAAACTTCAATTTTTTTTTTGATTATCTGTTGTCAGGTTATTTAAATAACAAACAGTTTCACCATTTTGTGTATATTTTCTTGTTCTCATCAAACCTTAAACTTGTTTGCCTATTTTTAAACACGTAGGTACTACAACACAAATAGCTTAGTTTATAACCTACTTATAGCAAAAAAATATTTAAAGTCCCTTGGAGAGTAATTTTAGACCCTATTTACGTTAAATTTTGTCCTAGATAAGATATTGTAGCTGTACAATGTGCCCGGTTAAAAAAAAACATTAATAGATACTTTAAATTGAATTTGAAAGAAAACACAGTGAACACAAAAATAAAGACTTTTTTTTTTAATGTGGTATTTAAGCTTCACAAAGTCTGTCAAAGATTTTTAAATAATACCTCAATCATTTGATAAACTAGACACTAGCGTAAGCCAGCTCGTCCACTTGTAAAGAAAACTTTCACAACTTCTATTTCCTAAAGGTTTTTTTTAAAGGGACTGCAGAAACTTGACTTTCTGTAAAACAACGACCAAGGCTTACATGACATTTCAGAATTTTTGAACACCCAGGAATAATCCTAAACAATAATGTCTGAAAACGAATCTTTCTTTCACACAAACTCCCATAAAAATTTGCATACAAACTATCCACAGGAAAAGCACGGCACAAACTCTATTGTATTATAAACATTTAGAATTTAAACAAACACGGACAACAAATAGGCGGAAAATGATACGTGTGTTATGCGGGCGTGTTGAAACTACGTACAGAATACAAATAATTATTTTAATTCCCACAACTAAATGCGATTTAATTACTGTTTTTGTGTATTTCTATATGTCTGTATAAAAGTGGTTAATGCAAACGGAAAAACTTGAAGAAGCTTCGACTTATGTATCTACACAATCTGCAGGCTTGGACTAAAATATTACTTCAGTGTGGGAAAGGGATGGAGCTATACATCCAGTATATCTCCGTCTCAACTCACACTAAAGTCATGTTGGTTGAAATAATACTGCCATCAGAGGTGGTGGGTCAAGTCGTGCGCTGCCACGGACCATGCCGTAGAAGTGGCAATACTTTTGGCATAGATAATTTAAAACAATATCGTACCATCGACAATATGAAGAAGAAGTATGAAAAGATGCCTTTGTCTTGCAGTGGGGCTAAAGGTTGGTGCTTTTTTAGAAGAAATGAAGAAGATCGTTAACAGATACCTACATTTATTTGTTCCTACGTTCCCCATTAAAAATGGACAAGAAATTCAGGTGGTATTAAGTTAATCTCGGGAAGTTCGTATTAATTATTCTTGGAAGGAAACTAAGTAGTTTATTGCTTAAGAAAGTGTTGGAAGTGCTAGAAGCCACGACGTGGTTACCTTGCGTAGCTTAATTACGTGATAAGGGTTTATAGCACACCTTAATTAGAATTCGTTTATGTAAAAAGGACTTTTTGGAAGACCAAAGAAACTATGGACGGACTGTGTGAAAAATGATGTGGGTAGAAAGTGTAATTGTCTATTAGTCGTCATCTCGGTAGTCATCCCACCGAGATGCCGACTAATAGACAATTAAGAAAGAACAATGACCTCACGACACATGGAATACTAGCGTGGGAACCAGCGAATTTGTTAAAATCTAGCATAAGGCTCTTGTGTAGTCTACCTGCCTAGCCTTTTCCCAACTTTGTTGAGGTCGGCTTCAAGTCTACACAGATGCAGCTGAATACCAGAATTTTACATGGAGCGACTGCCTATCAGACCTCCACAACCCAGTAACTGGGTATTACGATACTCCTTGGTAAGACTAGCTGACAGATTTTTGGGCTTCTGACTACCCGTAACGTCTGTCAAAGATCCACGATAGACTGCCGGTACCAACGGCTTAACGTGATTTCCGAGGCACGGAGGAGTCTCGATATGTAAAGATAGTCACCCATCTATGGACCAACCCCGGCAGGCGTAGCTTAACCTGATGGATCAATCCGTGCGGCTGTTATTACTTAGCCAAAAGCTCTTGTGTAGTGTCTTACTAAAAAAATAAGGATTTATTTGCTAACATTTTTTTTACCTAAACGGCCTACATGTTGCTCTGATCCCAAATAAATTGAGTAAAGAGAATGGAACTTGGTATCCAGTAAAAGTTGACCATTTCCATGACTCTCTTGTAGTACGACCGGTATACCTATGTCAAAGCACTGATACAAATGTTTCCATGCTTGTGACCCCAGAAAACGATAGGTTCCACCACCAAGCAATCTATTAGTGTTTTTTAAACGTTTTTCCATTTGATTGACATTTGCTTTGAACCCTCTTGTGAACTTATCGGGTATAAAAAGTCACTTTCAAGTAATCGCCGATTTTATCGCAGTGATGGGACGAGAACTGTCTACTCGAATAAATTTCGATTAAGTTTTCCGCCTAGTTTTTTAGGCGGATGAACTACTTTTGTAGTTAGTAAGCAATAATCTTGACCTTTGGTTGATGGGGCTTAGGGCTATATAATAACAGCCAATCGGTCAGGTTGAGCTATGCTTGCCGCAGTAGGTCCGTGTATGGTTCTTAGACAGCCGTTACGAGCCGTCAGAAGCTCGAAAGTCTGACAACCAGGCTAACCAAAGGTTTTCGTATTTCCCGGTAACTGGGTTTGGAGGTCAGATAGACAGTCACTCCATATGGTATCAGCTGCATCTGGTTAGACTGGAAGCCGAAAGCAATATGATTGAAAAATCACAATGTCAATCTAAATAATTAAACATACTAAGGGCTGATTTTTCAATAGTCAGATAACTTTTATCTGTAGAATAAAAATGGCGGTTTGACATAATATTTTATACGCAAAAGCTGTTAAACTGCCATATTTATTCCTCTAATATAACTTATCGGTCGATTGAAAAATCAGACCTTAGTCTTATAGGGACTTAAATAGACGATTGCCGACAATCAATCTTGGAAACAAAAGCATCGCGTAATTGAATACCAGTAATGACTTTGTTAAATAAGCAAAAATCACTACTCATTTCAATGAACGTATTTGTCAGTTTCACGCCAATTATTCGATTAGTGTTCGCAATTAAAATCGAATAATTCGATTCAAAATGCTTATTCGAATGACTTCACTATTTTATTGCCCGTGCTGTTCATTCAAATGTATTTTACTCAGAGGTTTTACACGATCCGGGTAACTTTGTCGTTTTTACGAATATTGCTTCACGCATAACCGTCAGTATTTCATCTAGGGACATTGTAAGAGTTATCACATCTCGCTACGTTTTCCATTACGACATGCCTTTATGTTTCAGGTAATGCGAAGGATAAGCCATAGGGCAGACCGGGGCTGGTTGCCTATGGGGGTACGTAGACTAACGAATAATAATTCTAACTGTGTACGACTATTGCATCATCCGATCGCGTAGGCGACACACCTCCCGCGTGCCCGCAAGTGTCCCGTGGCGCACGGGCGTTGTTGCACGTAAGGCAGGAGCTGTGCCGAATTTTCGAAAATCATACCACGTAAGTAAATATTTCATTTCACCTATTTTTCATTCCTACACCATGTGTCTAGTTAATACAACATTTATTATGAGTGTTACAAATTCTTTTGTACTTCTATTTGGTGTGTATTAGTGTTTTTTCTCGAAATAATTATTCCTTTTTTGTGGGTGCAAGTTTAAACATGAAAATGGCGTCTGGGGTTGGTTGACTTTTTGGCTGTGGGGCTAGTTGACTAGTTGATCAACCAACTCCATTCATTTTAGTTGGAAATAAAAGCAAGTGTTAGTTATTCTTGTTATTGTTTTTTCATTACAGAGCCATGAGGACATACATTAGGAAGACGAACCGTGCCAAAATACCGAGGGACATCATAGAAATTATATTTTAAGACTGATTGTTACTTTTATTGAAAGTTTAATTCTTTAAGTTGAACCAAAGGAGGTTTTTTGTTAGATGTTTTGCTTCATAACACAATAAATATTTTAATTAAACCGTCTTGTATTTATTTTTCTACTTTTTATTTACATTAAATAAATAATTAAGACATTTATCTTGTCAATCACTGGGTAGGTCAACCAGCCCCTAGGGTATAGTCAATTTACCCCGGATAAGGGGTAGGTAGGCCATAAGGAGGAGGTGTTGTAAAATTATTGATAAAATCATGTAGATTAAAGTATTCTCAACTTTCTTCACATACATATATAGTTTAAAGTGCTATTAATTAAATATTAAAACTCATAAAGCTATATGTATTATAACTAATTAACAGTTTCACAAAAACTCAAAAATTAGTCAACTGGCCCCGGTCTACCCTACTTTATTAACCCATCGACTGCCAGAACGCGGATCTACGCGAGACGCAATGGCTTTTTTAATTGTGTCTGCAATTACGGCATACGAAAGGTTAAACAACAAATACCTACACTACCAGCTGTATATATACTGCATAGTTGTAGGAGCAAAGTTATGTATTCTTTAGGAAAAATAGGCACCTTTTTAAATCTAATATTCAGGTAAATGAAAACTATAACCAATGAAAGAAGAATAGACTATACAATCTAATACAATAAAAACTTATACATACTTAAATTAAAAGACTATCTAACTAACTATATTGTATACAAATAAATCCAAAAAAGACAAAAAGGACACTTAGGCGTCGAAGTACTCATCCGCATCGCTGTCATCAGGAAACGTGCCCAGAAGACTGGCAGCATTGCCACGTTGAATAGCAATGCTAATTCTTTGGCCAAAGAACAATCCAGCCCTCTGATCACGCGAAGAGTCGACCAATCGGTGAGAAATTTCCTTAAAAAGGAGTTGCGCACTCGGGCCCCATGATCCTAGAGTTTCGACCCCAAACGGCTCAAATCTGTAGTTACATTTATCAGGTTACTGTATTTACGCCGCTTGAGGGTCTCAGCAGCGGAAGCAGCGGCGCCAGCACAGACCGCCGTGCTAAGAACATGAGATGGTGCAAGGGATCATAGACTATTAATACCTATTTAAAGCCAGCCATATAACCAGGTATACAGCGTGTAAAAATTCTGTCCCACACAAAACAGCTGATATTTTTTTCACGAACGCCCTTAATTAATATAATGACCCCGTATTTGTGATATAAGCTGTACATCCTCTTTCTTAATTCCTATTGCTGGTTACGAGTATTCAGTCATATTTTCAAACTCAATTTTTCACATCATACTTCGAAGCTCACAGAAAAATAGGACGACTACAACAAAGCTGAAGTGGCAATGTTCTTGAGTGAAGACCGCGAATCGGCAAACGTAGTATAGGACGCTCTCGCTAGGTGGCGTGACGATCTTCGCAGGATAGGCAGATAGTATGTAGATGGATAAGACTGGCCCAGGATGGTACACTGTAGGGTACAATGGGGTATTTGAAAGGGTAGTCAATAACGTTACTTTTTATGAACTGTCAAAACGTGGATTTTGTACGTGATTTGTATGTGACGTCACAGCTTTTTGGAATCAAATGGGATACTTATTAGCATTAAATGCAATTTAACAATTATATCTTCGCATTATTCCGTCTGTACGGTGATGGAAGTTTTTAAGACGAGCGGTCTTTTTTTTATGTGATTTCATATTTAATTTTTGACTGATTCAAATAGTCAATTGGATACTCGTTTGTCCAGCAACAGTCTTAGATACTTGAAAGAAAACTCTTTAAGTATTTTGTATCCATTAAGGTCCCATAAACAAAAACAACGGTCCTCCTTAAGGCGTGACTTTGAAAAAACAACCAAGGTTATCTCATCTCATGAATGTTTTCTTCGAAACATCTTTCCTCTTACAAAACAAAGGGTGCTTTATCAACAAAGGGATAAAGTGGAAAATCGTTTACAAATTCCAAATAGGAATCAGATGTCAAAAGACTAACTTCGGATCACGACAAAAGGAGTTTAATGAGGGCCACACCCATTATTGCAGACCTCATTTAGACTGGAGTTTAAGCCTTTGGGTCGTATTAGAGGCATCTTCATGAAGTGTGCCATGAATTTTAATGTGTATTTCAAAGAGATTGCTAGAAGCTAACAAGTAACAGTGTTACCTATAGATTTTTGGTGAAAATGGTTCACGTTGACGATTACGACTATGGTGTCAGCAAATTGAAGTTGAGCCTAGATATCATCATCACCTATCTAGTCTTTTCCCACCTATGTTGGGGTTGGCTTCCAGTATAACTGGATGCAGCTGAATACCAGTATTTTACATGGAGCGACTGCCTATCTGACCTCCACAACCCAGTAACTGGGCAATACGATACCCCTTGGTCAGACTGGCTGTTAGATTTTCGAGATTCTGACTACCCTGAGTGATGCCTAGATATCTTGGTCATAAATTCTCTTAAATTATCTTTTTTCTATTTTTGCCTCCCGGGCGTGATCTGCAATAGCCTTTATTGAAAGTTATCAATCGACTTGCGTACCCATGTAGGCCACAACAACGCAGACACAATTTGTTGACATGGGGATTATTGACCCACCCAACATCAGACCACGCTCCACTCGATGAAGTATCCTAAGTGCCCGTTCACTAGCACCTCTGATGACCAAAAAATGGCCACCCATGCTGCGATCAATGTGGCAACCACGGGCAGAAGGTAATGCATAATATATAAGGCTCAAAAAACATAAGTGGAATTACTCAACGCTGTCTATCTTCAAAACTCGCTGACCAACCCCTCACAGGGATGGTACAACGGACATTAACCATTAAAAAAAAAAACATTTGAAAAATAACTAACCTCGCTAATGGACATGCAAAATCCTTCAGATCCACACGATATCGTAACCTTCAACTTATAAGATAAAAATGTATCTAACCTTTACCTGCTTTTAACGTAATTGGATTTGGATAAACTTGGATATGCACGTTGTTCAGGGGTTCGAAATAAGGTTAACGGAAGCCTGTGTGTTTAAAATTACATTATTTTAGGGTTTCCTTTATCGATACATTACTATGGTTTATCGAGAATTCATCGATTTTATCGATACATCACTACAGCTTATCGAGAAGTAAACGATAATCTTATATAAATGAATTGGGGAGAGTAAATATAATTTGGTGTTTGAAAGGGTAGTCAATAACATTACCTCTTATGAACTGTCAAAACGCGAAATTTGTACGAGATTAATTCTATGAAATAAAACAATGTGACGTCATAAACATTTAGAATCAAATGGAATACTTATTAGCTTTCAATGCAACTTTAAAATGGTATCTTCGCATAATATTTAATTTCTGCACGGTGATAGAAGTTTTTAAGACGAGCGGTCTTTCTTCTATGTGATTTCATATTTTATTTTTGACAGTTCAAATAGTCAACTGTCAATAGCGTTAACAATCTTCTAACTGTGTGTAAAAAGTCCGAACTTTACAGAGGCATTAACAGCACTTAATAATAATAATAATAATAAACATTTATTTCAGAATCACTTCCATATTTGTTAGTAACAATGTAATCTTACCAACTAGTGTTAGTAAATTAATTTAGGTGCAAGTAAAGTTTTATTTTAAGGTGTGAGGCTCACCGACCCAGGGGAATGTCTACTTGACTGCGTGCAGTCGTATCCACCGCCCCAAGATCGGAGAGTCCCACCTATCAGCTAACATGCTAAGAATGATGTTGGGGCTGGCGCGCACACGGCGAAGTAGAGATGCGCATCTCTTGCGCATGATGGCCGAAAAACTGTCAACATTCGCGTCGGCAAACATGCCGGACGCGCTACAAAAACGCGGCAGCCCCATCAACACTCGGAACGTGTTTTTATATTGAGTGCGCAGGCCACTATAATAATGCCTCTGTAAATTTCGGATTTCCTAAATTACGATGACCGCTACTGTGATTTATCGTTGAATGACGTCACTAAAATGTTAGTTTATGAATGAGTGTTTCCCTGGAGAGCATTTTTTTTTGCTACTGTAATGTTAAACCCCGCTGTAATCATTCTCTCCGCTTGTAGCGGCCACCGCTTTTCTAGGAAACCGTAACAAAGATACCTTACCTTAATGATATTTATGTGTTAGTAATAAGATATCAATTAGTTTTATTTATTTACGTAATTAATTGTCGTAGTTATTGAGTAGTGTCGATATCAGTTTCCTTATTTCTTGTTATTTGTTTATCGTGTACTAATTATTATTTTACGTAGAAAACGGTAGTTTACTTTCTAATAAAACATATACGTATTCCCAGAAATGACTAATTAGGGGATCAATTAACTAATTAAGCTTTTTATTGTTTTGTTTCAGGAGTGGATGATACGCACAAGTTTTTGGGAAACGACACACACACCGATTACTTCAGATTATTATTAAGAGATGGAAACTATCTCCTAGTCGGCGGCAGGTGAGTCCCCGTCATTAAGTAGAACCATAAATATTGATGACACAACTTTCAACTCTTGCCTGTATTCCAAATTCAAATTATGCCTCGAAAAAAAGCGCCGCTTAAATATACAACGTCACGCCCCAAAATTATAACGGAAATTGTGAAATGTGCGAGCTGTTTGTATTTGTACGTACATTTTTTGTAGAAAATGTTAACATAATGAAAACATAATTCACCTAAATCGCCTTAATTACACTTCGAAGAATCGCTCGTTATACAAAATTGTAGGTTACTTGGAATTAATTCGATCGTTTAAAGAGTACTTGTGAAACACGTGTCAGAAACAAATAATCGCGCCGCCATCGCGTAGTATTTATATTACCTATTTCGTTCTAAAGACTTCAAGTTATACATTCAAAAGAGATAGGTACTTAGTTATTTGTTTTTCCCAACTCCACTCCAATTCGTTGCAAAGTTGGGGTACCCTTAACCGCACTGACTGAAGCGGTAAGAACGTGCTGTATCTACCCGCAACCGCAGAGCTAACTCAGATGCACCTGACGCCATCCCTCTCGCACTCACATAGATGTAGATAACGCCGTCTCGTTTGCATTTATAAAGATTTTTGGCTTGTGTTTGAATGGAGGCAAGACGACTTAAAAACAGCCGCCCGCCCGCCGCCCACTGTCGCCATTTTATTACGATTTTGTGAGGAGCGACTGTCGATAAGTTATATAAAATGTATTAAGCACTTGATATTGAAGTGTGCTCAAATATATCCTACTGATCTTTCAAGAAGGGATAATCTTCACTGTAGCGAGCGGAAATGTTTCATGGAAATATCGCTCTGTTGTTTTTGTATGTCGATAAGATCGTAAAATTTTTTCAATGTTCTCTAACAAGAAATGTTAGAGAACATTTTCTGGGAACATTAATCTCCTCATAGCTTGATGAATTAACTTCAAAAACTCTTGAACATATTCCAACGCTCCAGATAAAAGTTTATGTTAATTAAGACGCTGCGAATTAGTTATAAAGCGGAAGCTTTTTACGCTTATAAAAGTACTAAAACACTCCTATTTTAGATCCCAATTTAATGATAAAAAATTTTGCATCGTTCACATATTTGACAAAATGAAACAGTAATTTTTAATGTCTTTGTGTGGATTATACGTAGGTACTTGAAAAAACTCATACCCATTTTCGTAGCAAAATGTTGGCAAATAGACAATCGTTTTTTTTTTTCATTTTATCGACATGATACCCTCACTAGAGGCCAGGCAGAGCCACGCGACACATCTGCCCTGCTCGTGGCCGCAAGTCACTGTTTACATTCCACCGAATATAATTCTTTGTTTTTATGTAAATACTGCTCGCGCGCCTCCCACTTCTGTAAACCCTTTGTTAAATAAATAACAACAATTGTAGCCTGTAATTTTCTACAGTAATCGTTGGGGCGAGGAGGAATGCTCTTTAGTTTCGAAAAAACAGCGCCTCGTGTCAAGAACTGGGAAAAATCTTTACATTCCCATTTAGTGAGGAAAGTAGAAGTGTTTACAAAAGCAAATGTAATAAATGGTAAACATACTGTTTTGTCTAACATTTTGTTTTGTGATTTTATCTTTTTGGTCCCAATTGTAGCGTCTCATTTCAAATGTTTGTGATGTTTGCGTAAAATGTTTGACAAATGTTTTAACTGAAATGAAAACGTGTTCTTACAACTCGTTTTGAAATATACATATTTGTAGAACCTAATAGCCCAATATAAAACGGTATTAAATGACACATATCAACAAGTAAATAGTGACATACAGTCAAAAGTTTAAAAATAATGAATTTCATTTGGCAACACCCCGTTGTTCCGCGATTATTACATAAAACAAAAGTGTCTTCTCTGAATGAGTCCATAAAAACCGTAGATATGTAGCAAATTGAACAATATTTTCCACAACGAACGACGACTGTGTCCGTATAATTTGAAATATTCATCCGTTCTGGCAAAGTTTGCATTTCTTTCCAAATCAGATTTACATGACAATGGTCACGTCGTCGCCCGATGAAATTCTCATTGCTGGAACTTGGCTGTGTGGGATTTATTAAAGGGAGCAAAAAGGTTTGTAATAAAACCGATGTCGAGACGGTTCCTGGCGTACCGAGGAGACCGGACCAAGTGGCGACCACTTTTGTTTACACTTTTGATGGTTGTCATTTTCTGTTGAATGTGATGACGCATGAGCATGCCAGCGGTCGGAATTCTGACCTGCTTTTGTCGAAATAGATACACGGATAGAATATATTTGATTCGGAGAGCGCCAAGTTAACCAGTCAAATTCAAATTTCTTTAAGGTTAATTGCAATTTGCAGGTCAGTGACCGGTTATATGTTGATCAAAATATAAAATACAAACAAACAATACATGAAGATTCTCAAAGATTACAAATAATGTATAGGTAGGTACATGTTTTCGAATTGTTTAAATCATACGTATCAACATTATTTAATGAAAAAATACTTATATTTACATATATCAGACATCTGTACGCTCATAATATAATACTCAAGCTTACTCGAGTCGATCCCAATAAGAATAAGTAAGTATAAATAAATAAGTAAGTGTCACCTGTCGATGAAGTATTAATTCCATTATAAAGTCAAATAGTATTTATAAATCAGGTTCTGAGGTAGTCTGTTTATACGGCAGACTTTGATTTAAATAAATACATTATTCTAAAACTAAAATAATGTTGAACTAAGGTCACTTGTCGCACCCTTAATATGGAAATCTAAAAATACGAATACATGAATTAAACTTTCACATTTATAGTTAATATCTTCTGCCAGCGGCGTCGCCCGCGTGTATTTCGGCAGTTATCCCGCCAGAACCATATATTTTTCTGGGATACAAAGTAGCCAATGTGCTATTCCAGACTATGATTTATGTCTGTGCCAAATTTCATCCAGATCCGCTCAGCCATTTTGGCGTGATTGAGTTACGAACAAAACATATATCCAAACTTTCGCAGTCATAATACACACATCAAAAGTGTCTAGGGATCAACATATATTTTTGCAATAACTTTTCTCTTGATTGATATTAATTTAAATTTTCTTTAAGGATTCATCAAATAAAGTGTTTTCGTTTGTCACAGTAACGATAAACCAAGTCACCTTTGCATTAATAAAGAAATTTGCCATTTTCCTAATAAAGGGATTTTTGACATTTGAACCACTAACATTAAAGTTCGAAAAAAAGACTGAAATAACAGTTTTCTTTAAAATTTTATTGGGTAACTTAAACAATTAATAATCCGTGTTTCTACCGCGAACACTAACAACACAAGAACATCGGTTTGGCATACTCAAAATGAGTTCATCCAAATCACGCTGTGGAATGGCCGCCCATGTTCGTTGCAACAACAAAAAAAGGTGTTATCAGTCGACTTTGGACACGTTACCGAAGCACTGGTACCGTGGCTGAGCGCCATGAAGGACGGTATCGCTGCACCACACGGAGACAAGACCGATACATTCAAATCTTAACTCGAAGAGCTCCAACAATAACCGCCATGATGTTAGCCGTGAGGCTTCATCACTCTTCAGGGAACTTAATTAGCGACCAAACAGTCAGAAACCGCTTGCATGAAGTGAACCTTCATTCCCGAAGACCGCTACGGGTACCACCTATAGCAATGCACAATCGTAGGATTCGATATCAATGGGCTCTTGAACACAGAAATTGGGCAGAAGAACAATGGCGTTTCGTGTGCTTTTCTGATGAGTCTCGTTTTGGTATGAGACCGGATACAAGACGTATACGACACTGGAGAACCCCTGGACGCCAACAGCGATTAAAATCCTGCCAGGAAGTCCATCCTTATAGTGGTGGAACCATCATGGTATGGGCGGGTATTTGGATCGGCGGAAGAACTGAGTTGATTTGGATCAGAGGCAACCTCAACGCTCAAATTTATGCTGAGACGATTGTATCTGACGTCATCGTTCCTCTACAAGTGCAAATCGGTCCCTTATTTCAGTTAATGCATGATAATGCACGACCGCACACCGCAAGAGTTGTAAGACAGACTCTCGCCGCAGCTAACATCAATGTCCTGCCCTGGCCTGCTCAGTCGCCAGACTTGAACCCGATTGAGCATGCATGGGATATGCTACAGAGAAGAGCTCTGCCGAATATGGAGGGTATCCAGTTGCAAGAAGACCTTTTTTTGTTGTTGCAACGAACATGGGCGGCCATTCCACAGCGTGATTTGGATGAACTCATTTTGAGTATGCCAAACCGATGTTCTTGTGTTGTTAGTGTTCGCGGTAGAAACACGGATTATTAATTGTTTAAGTTACCCAATAAAATTTTAAAGAAAACTGTTATTTCAGTCTTTTTTTCGAACTTTAATGTTAGTGGTTCAAATGTCAAAAATCCCTTTATTAGGAAAATGGCAAATTTCTTTATTAATGCAAAGGTGACTTGGTTTATCGTTACTGTGACAAACGAAAACACTTTATTTGATGAATCCTTAAAGAAAATTTAAATTAATATCAATCAAGAGAAAAGTTATTGCAAAAATATATGTTGATCCCTAGACACTTTTGATGTGTGTATTAAATAGTAAAGATAAGTATGTAAAATAAGAGCATTAAAAAAAACACAATCTACATACTTAGTGTGGATTTCACCAATTAAATTAAACGCGATCAGCACATCAAAACGCGTTTAAGAGCTATCTTCTACGTGTAGTTAGTGATTAACCTGGTGTTAGACTTTTTATGCTGCCCATGGACCTCTTACTTCACATGCTGTTGAGAAATATCTATCAGACATGCTGGTTTCCTCACGATGTTTTCCTTCACCGGATTTTAAGGAAGTAATAATTATACAATACGCACATGAAACCGAAAAGTCAGAGGTCCCTTGGGTTCGAACTCAAGACCTATGACTTGGCAGTCCGACGGTTACACCACTAGGCTATCAATGCTTATAATTCTAACAATTTTGACACTAACAGCTCCTGAACTCCGTTTACATGTGCGAACGCGTTCGCTCATACCGCACAGTACGGACATGCCTTTGATATACTATGCTCTCCTGCAAGTCCCCAAGGATAATTAGGTTTTTTTTTAAGGCAGTAAATACTCTGCCTATACAGCCTTTTTAAAATTACCTACGCAAAAAGTATCACGCGTTAGGTTTAAACAAACATACAAGACCTTATTTTCCGCCCGCAGCCGATTTCATCTACATTGGGCTAATGAAATTCAAATACTATGTATGATAATATCTGCAAAACATACTGTTTTGTATAACACATGTCGTTACGTTGTGGCCTCTCCGTACGCGATTACAAAAAAGCGTATCAACTTTATATTATGTAGCAATGTAGATGGCGCTAGTTGAGTCCAAGATGGCGGAATAAACGGACTTTAATATAGGAACTTCAGTGAAAAGTGGTCGCAAACGCTCTTCGCGCTTCCAAGCATAAGGTCGCTGGGCACGCCACGATAGTGGCGGTAAGGCCCCTCTTTGAGGAGTGGCTAGAGAGGCGTCATGGCGCCCTCACCTACCGCCTGACGCAGGTCCTCACCGGACATGGATGTTTCGGGAGGTTCCTGCACATCATCAGGCGGGAGGAAACGCCCGGGTGTCACCACTGCGAGGATCGCCCAGAGGACACGGTAGAGCACACGGTGCAAACCTGCCCCGCATGGGCGGAGCACCACCGTGTCCTCGTAGAGGCGATCGGCGGCGGCGACCTCTCGCGCCCGGCCCTGGTGCAAGCCATGGTCCGGGGCGAGAGGGAGTGGGAGGCAGTCACCTCCTTCTGCGAAAAAGTTATGCTCGCGAAGGAGGTGGCGGGATGGGAGAGAGAAAGGTCCTCCCGTCCCAGCCGCCGCAGGAGACGCCCCGGGCGTCGGGAGCCACGTGACGACTCCCGGCCACCGTAGGCGCGGGCCTGCGGACGGTGAGTAATGGGTGACTCACCGTCCGATCAGCACTAGACCCGTGCCGTACGGTGCGTATATGTTCCACGCGCGCCTCAAAGAGATGTCAGCATATGAAGGGGCCCCTCAGGGCCAAGCCTGCCGGGTAAGCGGGATTGTCCGAAAGGGTTACCGCTACCCCGGAACATAAAGGGCTACGGAAGGAACATGGATGGGTTTTAGTCAGTAAGAGTCTGACACTCCCTTCCGCTCCACCCAGAGCGGGAGCAGTCATTGGATGATTTCCCAGCCTTAAAAAAAAAAAAAAAAGCATATGGTCGCCGGTTCGATTTTCATGTCGGGCGTAGTGCTGTTAGGTTTTCCCATTAGAAATTCCGAATTTCTCAGTTGCTGCCCGTTGTCTGGATTTGGGCCCGGTTGATGGCAGTCGCTAATACATGGGAATTACATAACTGGCGTTTGGGTGTTAGTGCAGGCACAACTTTTTAAGGATTACCAACATGATGGTTCTTAATTTAAAAATTTAGGAAGCCATTTTCTCTATTGCCTTCTAAATACTATTATCCTAATTCATATTTCAAAGATCGTTTAAAATCGTGCAGCCCTTATCACACGCAACCCATGTTAAGCGGAAAACGCTTCGAGATACGTTTATCTCTCAACTGTCAAAAACCCTTTCGTATCCAGACTAAGTTACTGTATAATAGTGCAGGTCTGCAGGCTAGTCGCTCCGGCCCCCGCCCGTTTCACACCCGTACCCTTAATTTTATAAGGCCGCTTACGGGCCGGAAACGTTATTCGGTGCGCGTCCCATGTAATGGTATTCCCCTGTAGTGTGATCCTCCTCCTCTTTTGTGTGGCCTTTTAACGAAATTAACGTTGTTTCGACCGGCTCATACACACACGATGTTATCAAAGCAGCAGCGTTTACATAAACCCGTTCAGATTTTGGCGGGAACCAATCCCAAGATTGCGCGTCGATTTTTATGATGAGGGTCGGGCGAAGGAATTGATTTGAATTGAGCCTAGCGTTCAGTTAGTTTCATGTTTTATTACAATAATACAGTTTGCAGGAAAATATCTGGCCGAAAAGGAAATAATCTATATTGCTCCAATTCCATTTTTGAAAACGGGAAAATAGACGCATTTATTTCTCTGTATAGTACATACTTATTCCGAGGGTAACTGTCTCAACGCCAAAAATAAGTAGATACCAACCAATTTTCCATTTTTCCGCAATAGAATATAGAAACCAGCCTATTGCATGTCGAACAATCCAATGAAGGGTTCTGTAGTTAGGATGAATGTATGCCAAACAACTTAACATTGCAGTTGATAAACATATGCATCGGTAAACGCCACGTTCTATTTATTTTAGAATATTAAGCATTAATTTTAGCTTAATATCGATTATTATAATGTAAAATTTGGTCGAAAGACTAAACAACCATATGTTCGGTGAGTATAAGAACTCATCTAATTTTAAATAGTCCCCAATAAGAATCGACAAAAAAGTAATGCTTGCCTGTAAGAAATTATATCGTTGATATCGAAGTTTGATTTTTAGAGCTCCAAGGGACCGTGTACCTACATATTTGATAATATTAATTCAAATTGAGACCTCCATGCATTCCTTAGAAAAATGGACTTTACGATCGGACGGACAATGATGTAGTATAAGAGTTCCGTTTTTTCCTTTTGAGAAACGGAACCCTAAAACCATCATTATGCGTGGTTTCAAGTTCACTTCACCATTCTTCGTATACCCATCCTCATATAAGAGTACGTGTGTATCATTATGTAGGTGAGTTTTCTCCCAGCATATTATACAGAGGACGTTAGCAGGGGCTCGCAAACACCGGCAAATGGCCACTTGTAGCCTTATCGCACGCACACCCACTTTTACATAATGGCCGTCAAAATGATACTTGCTGATTTCGTTTTTACGTCGCCACCTAAAAGCATAACGTGTAGGAGGTACTATGTTTGTGTACCTGTGGAAAGGTGGCGTCGGTATTGAGTAAGTTTGAAAATAAAAATGGGAGTAGGTTTTTTTTTTGTTAATGTACGAGACATCTTAGGCTGCGTCCAGCTTACGAAATACGTACGTCCACGTTTACTAACATTACTAACCTCTCTATAGAAACATGTTATATAACCATGTTATAACCATGTTGTGTTATATAGTGTGGACACACCATTACAATAAATTTCAGCTGGCCTGTTCACAAAAAAACTAGTGAAGAAAGCTTGAGGCGAGCTGTCGTTCCACTAATATAAGCGATTGACACTGTTGACAGGTCACTTTGAAGTGACTTGTCAAAAGGGTCAAATGTCACACTTCACCTAAGTTTTCACCGTGAGTGTTTTACAGAAAAGTTCGGCTGTTTATTATGCCCTATAGAACCGTTATAAAAAAAGTAAAATAACGCTGCGTTTTACATCAACACTCCACTATACCACGACGATATTTCACATCGCACAACCTATGGAAACTAAAATACGAACACAAAATTCAACGGTCGTAAAAATCCGCACAAAAATAACAATTCCAAAATATCTCCTAACCTATTTCGAAAATGCAATTTTCATTTCGTAGTTTCTACTCAATTGGCGCGTTACTCTTTTTTACTCTGTATTCATGTACGTCGAGCGTATTATAAACTCGACGCAGTCAATTTTCGGCCAGCATTTTTTTTACGTAATAACATCGGCCCTGAATAAAAGGCTGAATAAATAAATCTGCACCTAATTAATCATATTCATACGGGCCCCGGTCTGAAAATCAATTTTGAATATGAAAACATTCGCCGGACAAAAAGTCGTAACTACGAGTTTTTAAGCGTATTATATCTTCAACATTTCGCTCTTAACATGTTTGTGCGAAGTTTTAGCTACCCTTCCTTCGTTAGGTACGGTTTATAAAGTCTGTTTACCTTTGCAAACACTAATTACATAGAAAAACTGGTCTTAAAAGTATTTCTAGTTCCAGGATAAACCCCTTTTAGGTCGTTTTATTTATAAAAAGGTCGTTTTTTTTGTGGAAAGGTTGCATGACAAATATCGTTCTTGTAGATTTAGGAAACAATTAAGGGAAAGTTACCTGCACTTATGTTTTAGGAAGGTTCTCAAGCAAACAATCAATCAATATTAGATTTCATTATAGGTCTGTAAAATGTTTTGCACTCAAGAAATTTGAGAATGTTTGTCTTATTATTATAATTGTACAAAATAAAAACAAGCCAAACTTTCATCAATAATAAAAATCCGTCCTAAAACATCCTATTACGACAAGAGGTCGAAAAAAACAAAATGGCGAAGTGGAACGTTCGTGGCAAAAAAGGAACGAAGGTAATCAGCGCATCAATCACAGACCCACCAGGCCCTGGAGTGGTCCCCAGGGTCGGAGCCACAGCTCAGCACTGATTGTGACGTATTTATAAGCGCTTCGGAGCTGGCGGAATGACGCCACTGATAACGTAATTGGGTAAAAGTTTATTAAGTTTCATAGGACATTTTAAAGTGTTTTCTTCAAATTTTTGTTTGTAGGGAATTAAAGAAACTACCCACTTATTAGAAAAAAAACTATTTTGGTTAGTCAGCCAGCGGAGCCACATTTTATTCTAGAGTTTCAGTGCTGCGGGAATGACGTCACTGAAGACGTAATTAGTTGAAAATTGAATCGGAAAACTTTAAAATGTGTTGGGTGACGTTTTGGCTGTAGGGAATATTAGCAAGTTCTTTATTTGAAATTATATTTATGAAAAGAATGAAGAGAAAATGTTCAAATTCTTTTCTAAAATATAAGAGCAATAAAATGCTTGTGAAACTGTTTTATATTGATATTACAGGCTTGAAAAGTAGATTATAGAGCAGATAAATTTTATTAGATTATAGAATATACTTATAGATTTTGTGAAGAAAATTAAAGGCAGAAGTACCTACATGAACAATTTGATACTTGAAGTCTCTGTTTGAAGTCTATTCAAGTGTAATATTTCTAGATTACCTAGAGATCGATAGATATTTCTTCAGAGAAATTGAGCCAAAACTTCTTATATTCATATGAAGGTCTTTCATTACTTCATTTCTTCTCAGAACCCAATATCTCTACTTCGTAAATGTTTATACACTTAACTTTACTTTTTTTATGGGAAAACATCAAATAACTCCTTCCGCTCTGGGTGGAGCGGAAGGGAGTGTCAGACTCTTACTGACTAAAACTCATCGATGTTTTTCCAGGGCAGCGGTTATGCTTTCGGAGAATCCCGAAGACCAATTTAACTTTACTAGAACGTAATTTTCCCCGTCTCTTGATTCCATAGAAACCACAAACTGATTCCTCTAGGAGTAACATGCATGAAATATTACTCACAGTCTACACTTACGTAGATTGTACCTCTGTAACAATTCCAAATTAGTATCTATTGTACAAACAATGTAAAGGGCGAGTGTACCCCACTGGGGTACGTACAAACTGGGTACTGGGGACCCTTCAATTAGAATTAGCGAAATGAGAGGGCGTATGGAAACTCCTACTTAGAACATAAAATAACATAAGTCAATAGCATTCCCTGCCATTTGTGTATGGAAAGGCAATAGGGGAAATAAAGTCACAACGACAGTTTCCGTTTACACTTGAGAATAATAAAATTACTGAAATAATAACAAAGTTTCGTGCCATTGCTATTGTTAACTTATGCCCGATTATGCTGAAAATGAAGTAATTGGGGTGGGAAATTCATTTTCCCCATCTGTCAGGAATGTAGGTACCTATGGTTGGAAATCCCCTTGTGTATTGGATAGGGTTTCGAGTGATATTAATTTACACTAATATTGATATCAGAGGAAGCCTTTAGTAGAGCCTGTAGCTACGTTACAAGAAGCTATTAATGTAATTATAGTCCTAAGCTTATTTACCGATATCGTGAATTTTCCATGAGGCCATTTAGTCGTTAATGACGTCAAAATGTCAAATGTCAATATCTATGAAAATGTCAAACGATATCAGATCCACTCCAAAATCCCAAAAGTAAAAACTCAAATGAAACCGTAGGTAAAGTTATGAACACCACTATTCAGCAAAAATGTCACCGTCAAATGAGTCTAAAGTGAGCTGTCAATAGTTTCAAACCCTAGCATTAGATGGAATGACAGTTATCATGATGAGATTTTTACAGAATCGACTGTGAGATCTATTCTGTAAAAATTCAAAATGAAGATTTAGGCGAAGTGAGCTTAAATGGAGATATCATTTCACCTGAAGCTTGGGACAGTTCACCTAAGTGTTCACGCTGAGGTTTTTACAAAATACCTCAGCTGTTCCGAAACGGATGTTGCCTACGGTGATGATGCCGTATACGGTCAAAAAATATACTGTCAGCATTTCAAACTTCACCACTCGACGTTAAATTAAAAATTTGACTTTTTTATAACTAACTAGATGCTCCCGGTTTCACCCGCTGCTAGGCTCCTGTTGGTCGTAGCGTGATGTTACATAGCTCGATAAATGGACTATCCAACACAAAAATATTTTTTCAATTTGGACCAGCAGTTCCAGAGATTATTGCGTTTAAACAAACAAACTCTTCAGCTTTATACTATTAGTATAGATAACAATCGAAACATTCCAGAATTCCTTCTAATACTTCATTAATGAGTCCACAAAACATACTGAGCTCAAGAAAATCAATAAGCAAACTTCTAAACACAAGTGTTTTATATACAAACGAGTAAATAAAACAACCTTATTATTACCGCCATACGTTGCCCGTTCCTTTGATTAAACAATACAAGAGTTAGGGGCAATTTGAGGCAGTTCGGGGAAACTTGCCCAAGAGAAGGAGAGCCCTATTTGTTGTGGCCTAAACAAATAAAGTAGTTTGGGGGAAACAGATCAGTTAACTTCTTAAGTGTGTAAGGACGGCACCTTGCGCGTTTGGATTTGTTACAAATTGCCCAGGCTACTGTTTCTTACACCCTTCAAGACCTGAGGAGTACAGTTGCTTATTTACCCTACTTTTATTAATTTAGTTTTCTTGTCTGATGAAAATTGTGTGATTGTGTTGTGTAATATAGGCACAACTCTTTTTTTTTTTTGAGGGAGGGATATCTTCAATTGACTTCTCCCGCTCTGGTTGGAGCGGACTATCAGACTCTTACTGACTAAAAACCATCCATGTTCCTTCCTTAGCCCATTATGTTTCGGGGTAGTGGAAACCCTTTCGTACAATCCCGCTTACCGGGCATTGGCACTACTCTGCCTAACCCTTAGTTGAATACAGGCGTGATGTTATGTTATGTTATAATAATTGTTAGTATTTTTGTAAGGTTACGTTGCTAATGATCATGTTCATCATCAACATTAAAATTAAACTTATCTTGAGCTTCATTTGTAGTGTTGTTTTTCCAGTGAATTTATAACTTTGGTTTTACTTAGACTTTGGCAGAAACCACTTAGGTATTAAATAATTTAAACTCGTCTAAATATATTTAAGAATCCTTACGATGTTTTCCTTTAGCAATGTTCAAGTACTGAGGCCAGCACATCAAGTTACCCCAATCTGTCCTTTGATGGGTTTTCAACTTTATTACAAAACCATAAGGTTCGTTTTCAATTAAGAAAATTTGA
The DNA here is from genome assembly GCA_951799385.1 of Hyppa rectilinea. Classification (NCBI taxonomy): domain Eukaryota; kingdom Metazoa; phylum Arthropoda; class Insecta; order Lepidoptera; family Noctuidae; genus Hyppa; species Hyppa rectilinea. The sequence continues at coordinate 6,999,645 of OX637318.1, read as the reverse complement.
CAGTTTGGAATTGCTTTATATGCTGGCGTCTGAACATATGAATTGAATTAATGTTACATTGGTAACTGAGCCCACAACCTCGGGTTCAACCAATGGGCCATTTCTACAACCTGGATCAATAGATATCAAATCGCCAACCTGTCTTGAGAAAGCGAGGTTATCAACGCTCGTACCTTCTTTGTGTGAGCATAGGCTTTTAGCCTGCTATGGGACAATAATAGGCTTATTTTTCTGAGCATGGGAAGTCATCAAATGACCCCTTCTGCCCTGGGTGCAGCGGAAGGGAGTGTCAGACTCTTACTGACTGAAACCCGTCCATGTTCCTTCCTCAGCCCTTTATGTTCCGCGGCAACGGTAACCCTTTCGGACACTCCAACTGACCATAACAATAGGCTGATATTATTATTTTTACATAGAAATCACTTAATAAACGTCAAACCATTCTCGTCATATCGATATCGAATGTTACTTAATAGTATCAGATCATTGGCGGCTGGGCGTGACGCTTCAACGAAATTAGGGAATATCCTTCTCACCTCAATCAATTGGTAATCCAGTCAGTGATTGACGTGTTTATCGTTAAATATTTAGCGCTTCAAGCGATTGAGTGAAGGCTTCAGTGAGCGCTTCAGCGCTGGACTGTCGGATTATAGTCGGTATTAAGTTAGATAATGATGTTAACAGTGAACTAGTTTCTTGGTGAGAAGGCCTTGTCACCAAGAAACGTAACCTTGATATCAATCTTGGATAAAGTTAGGTTAAGCTTGGTTGAATAGTTAATTATTAAACTACTGTGACAGGTTGATTTTCTGCTAAAACAATGGCTTTTGCCACGTTTCACGTTTCAAAACGTGTCATGGGCTCGATTCATGTGATGTACAACCATTTTAATGATCGTAAATTATTCAATTATCATTGAAAAAGAAATAAACAGCTACTTAATCAAAACCATTCATCTTATTTTGGAATCCGTAGAAAGTAAGTTAACGAGATCAACTTGTAAATTCGATGCATTAAATGAATTTCTACACTAAAGAATCCCACACTATTTTAAACGAACAGTGACAAATGTGCGACAATGTTTCCGAAGGATTACTTGCGCAAATATCATAACCCTTTCGTGTCGCTCGACGCTCGCGCAAAAATGTCAATTATCATTTCGAGTATTCCAGTGAAAGATGAAACCCAACCCTTCCCATTTACACTCGCCATAAATCACGGCGGTGTCAGAACGAGACAACAATAGAGCCGGCGCGGTCGGCGTTTTGAGCTCTTTTAATTAAAATGTTAAGAATTTGTATTCTGCATGCGGGCCGTTGATACCCAACCTACCCAGACCCCTCCTTCTCAACCAAACTCAAGGAGCGCAAAGAAATGCCAGAGATCAACTACACTGGTCTTTGCCGATGCTGAAAAGTACACCTTTGTGTAAAAAGGTAATAACTCACACAAAGAATATGAAAGAAAAATCGTTGCCGAAAATACGTAACGTTTTTAATTCGTTTACATAAATAAACATTTCCGTGTTGTGTGGTTGTTTTGTATTCATTTCAGTTCGTTAGGTAAACGACCGTGTTCATATCTAATATATATTTTTTTGTTTGCACCGTTTTCAAACCGGAAATAAAACACCGTAGGAACGAGAGTGTATTTTTTCGTAACTTATTCTATTTTCGTGCGAATGGTTACTATTTGTTCATGAATGTTAAATACTGGGCTTTTGTTCTACAAAAAATATCACGATTGTCAATAGAACATACTTTAGAAATACTAAATAAACTACCTTATTTTCTTAAACATAACACAAAACAAAGTAGTCTCTAAAAATCAAGATTTCTCGAACAAAATATTTATGCAATAGCAGAGCATTCACAATAAGCGCAGCATCCAAACGTCATGGATTCGATGAAATAAACGATGGATATTGTTGAGAAACAATTGCAATAAATTGTGAAGCATGTGAAGCGCAATTTCTCGGCGGCCGATGGTAGAAACTTTCGCAATATTGACGGCTCCAGCCGATGCTGACGGCAACGGTCTGCATCTAAAACAGGGAAAAAAGATTAAAATAGAAAAAGTGTTTCGTAAGACAAAGATTTTTGCCGCGTAAAATAGTTTAGAGTGATATTGAAACCCCTTACGTTTAAGACCAGGCGCTCGATTCTGTAAAAATCTCTCCGTGAAACTTAGGTGAAGTAATAATATCCTTGATAATAATAATAATAATATCCTTGGACATTTCACACAACGCCATATCGTCCCAAGCTAAGCAACCTAATGCTTGTGTTATGGTCACGAGATGGCTGATAAACTACTTATATACATTTTTTTTTTGTAAATACATACATATTATAGATAGAAAACACCCAGAGCCGTAACAAATACTTGCAGGTCGTACAAATATTTGTTCCGTGCGGGAATCAAACCCGCGATATAGTGCGCAGCAGTCATTCGCTCAACCGTGTCGTGAAAGTGAGCGTGACGTGAGCTATCGTTCCACCTAATACTAGAGATTAACACTCTTGATAGCTCACTTTATACTCACTTCACCTACGTTATCACGGTGAGATTTTTACAGAATAGCACTACTGATAGTGACTAAAAAATTAAACAAGAAACAGCTTTATAGTAGACGGAACCACAAACAAAGTCAAAGGACACATATCCGAAAAATAAATGCCATGAAATGAGACGACACACGCCAACAACAGAAAATAAAACGAATTTGACAAACTGTAAACCCTGCCAAAAGCGTAACGGCTAGGCTCCATTCAGAGGAAAATCTGCACGAATTATGTCAAATCTATTCAATAGAAATCGGTACGAAGATGGCTGACGCGTGCGCATCAAGCAATCCGTGTGAATGGCTATTTGACAGGCAAATGCTAATGATGTACAGACGCTAGCACATCAAGCTATCGCAAACTATCAAGTTTTCCCAATTGAAAATGAACCTTACGCTTCACTACATAGTATAAAACAAAGTCGCTTTCTCTGTCCCTATATCCCTATGTATGCTTAAATCTTTAAAACTACGCAACGGATTTTGATATGGTTTTTTTTAATAGATAGAGTGATTCAAGAGGAAGGTTTATGTTTATAATTTGTCGACATATTTTGCGGGTGAAGCCGCGGGCGGAAGCTAGTTTGTTATAAAGTTAAAAACTATCAAAGAAATAATGACGATTGGAGTAACTTGTGTGTCTCTGTACAACTTACGGGACTCGATTTAACTTTAGTGCTTTGGAATGGCACGTTTGATGGGGCGCGGTTATTTTTATGTATTTTTTGCGACTCGGTATGTTGAATTTGGGTGAAATTTGCTTTAGCTGAAGTCATTACCTAGATGGTTTACGAAAATGGAATTCATAGCTTGGCATTGTGTTGATGTTAAATGAAATGACCTCCGAGGAATATGAGAGGGTAGGTGTAAATATGTGATGATTTTTAGCATCTTTTTTATAAATTATTCAACACTTGCTGCTCCCACGCGTTTTCACCCGCTGCTCGGCTCCTATTGGTCATAGCGTGATGTTACATTTCCTCGATAAATGGACTATCCAACACAAACATAATTTTTCAATTCGGACCAGTACTTCCAGAGATTAACGCGTTCAAACAAACAAACTTTTCAGCTTTATAATATCTTTCGTGGATGACCTTGTAAAAGCCGAAGGAATCCGTTGGATGCGAGAAGCACACACTGGCCACACTGTGGTGATGCCTTAGGGAGGCTTATGTCCAGCAGTGGACATCTTTCAGCTGAAATGTTTATGATGACTTACCATTGTAGTCCTGTCTTCATGCATCAATAAATACAACACCGTTTAGATGCCGTTAGTGCAAGTATTTACATAGTCAATATGTCGGGCACGTGCACCAATGTCCTATTGATATTGTTCTAAACGGAACTCGTAAAGTTTTCCAATATCGGGGCCGTGTCGAGTGCATGCAAACAAATTGCATCTGTCGACGTCCCAATTCGTCGCCTCGCGATGAAATTTGAAATTTTTGACATCGCCCCTTTTGAAAAACGTTGCTTTGAACAAAGTGTTTGTTTGTGAGTTGTGTTCAATGGTTGGTTTCACACACGATCACGTTTTTAGGTGGATGAAATCGAACGATTTATTATTTTAATAAAAAGACACAATCTTGGTTTATTAAAAAAAACAGTACAATATGCAAAATAATTTTAATTTCGATTGACATTGTTTTTTTTTATAAAAATCGTTTTTTATTTTCCACTTTTGGTACCTACCCTACAGTCCCCATACCAAACATACAGTGGAATTGAAAACCTCCTCCTCCTTTTTTGAAGTTGGTAAAAATAAATAAGATAATCAGAAAAAAGAGACAACAATATTTTAATACCATCCATCGCTGTACAGAATACCGCCACAACTTGTTGGCAACAACAGAATTTCTGTCTGTTCCTTTACCCATTAAGCGGTTCCCCGAGCCAAAGAGATACGCTTTTCATCCCATCTCCCCCAGCATTTAGCAACTAATTACGAAAATATCCTGACAAAGGAAATCCCTGCTTTACATAGTTCAGTCAAAATAAACGCCACCTGTAGTTTTCACTGATTAAGGATAAAGAAATGTAGTATAGAGGGGAATGTTTTTTGTGTATACGAGATAAAGCCACATTGTGACACTATCTATAATTTATTCGTGTGACGACAGTTGCCCTGTCTCCCCAACTTCCCCTCTATGTTGTACCGAGCCCAGTTAGAAGCCATTTTATGGACCCTTAGTAATCCCCTGGCGTGGTTGAGATACACATATCCTGCAGATTCAAAACAGGGAGAAAATAAATAAATATTGAAAATACTAGGAGGATTGAATTATTTATTCGACGTTTCTCTTGAAATGGTAAATAGAGGAGGCGAAAATTGAATTGCCTAGTATGTCGGTATATGAAGGGTAATATTATGTGAGTGATGTTTATTTTCATTATTCAGCTCTATATCCTCGAATTCAAGGAATCCTATTACAAATCCTTGTGAAAATAAATGAGCGAAACAGAATAACATACCAGACTGGGCGCGCGCGTATTCGACTCGCTAGCTACATAGCAACGAGATTCAGTTTCCACTTATTTATTCAAATTCTCGTGTTCGGAAAATACTTTTTGGCAAAACATACAATCGAATAACAGGTGCTATGAACAAAGTCGTTTACTTTTTTGTATTGAATAATGTAAGTTATTTTTTCATAAACATCGATAAAAATATATGAACTATTTGGGCAGGTACAGTCAAACGTGGTGAATAGGGACGCAGGAGTGAATCGGGACGAAACTTCATAATTGATTTTAACATTAAAATAATATAGTTTGTGGCCATAAAACACCTGTAATGTGTTTACTATATTATAATTGACAATTAAGGGTCATTGTTGGCCACAAACTATCTTATTTAAATGTTAAAATCTCTTTTAAAGTTTCGTCCCTATTCACCCCTGCGTTCCTATTCACCCCGTTTAACGGTACACAGTTACATGTTCATTTAAATATAATTAGAAAATATTGTAATAAGAATTTGTGTAATAACGTGTCACATGTCTATATGGAGATAAATCACATTAAACGCTCCACAAAATACGGATGTGACGTATCTCGTGACGTCCTCCAAAAACAGTCATTCGAATTAAACCAATAATATTGTTTAATATGTAAATCTCGCTTTAAAAGCGCCACCATGTTTGACGTTTTCATTTCGATTCGATCATTGGCTGTGTGTCCGTCATGTATATTGATGAGTATAACTCTGATTGGCTTGAGCATCCGCTTTTGTTCCACGGAATCAATTTATACCCGCACCCACCCAGATATTTACTTTAATCTGGATAAAGAAAATTCCCCGAGATTAATTTATTTTGCCAAGAATGAGAGACAAAAAATAAATAATCACGAAGACACGAAAATAATAGTAAGCGCAGACCATCAATCAGCTACTCGGTCCGGATTGGCCTGAACACAAAAACATGGGCGAGTGACCGAACAATAGATGACGCTGACGATCCGTCGCACACAGGCCAAGATGGCCGCCGCCTTTTGGCGGGAACCACTGAAGCGAATAATTGACAAAAGATACAGTCTTTGTGTGTTTGGGCCAGCTCGCCTGTCCACCAAAATATTACCCAAGAATACTTCAAAATATTTAGATTTTTTGTAACGAACAAGTTTCGTTTCATGGAAATAAGTTTGAATCCAAACCAAGTCTATACCTACACGACTTTCCAGTTGTAGGTCGTAGGTACGAACTAAAACAGACATACTTTGTGCAAATTATTTAATCACCACTGCTCTCAAAACGGTGACGTTAAACATCGTGAAGAAACCGGTATATTCTAGAATTAAAAATTCGAACACATGTGACGTGGGCCCGCGTGGCGGCTTACGGCCTACTGGATTTCACCGAGAAGGGGCTTATGTATCAGCAGTGGGAACATTATAGGCTGATTGATTATGCTACTCATCGAAGCTATCAAGCGGAGATAGCCTAGTTAGTACGCAATCCACTTATTCACATGTATGTATATGTACATCTCTGTAAACGGATTAACCATTAGTTGTTGTTAGTGCATGGATCACTTGATTGCATCATGTCACTTCGTTACCCAACAAAAAGCGGTTTGTTCATAAAATACGAGCAGGGTCGGCCCACAAATTGGCTCCCCCAACATTGGTGAATTACAAGCATTTCCCTTATTTAAGAATAAGTGCCGTAGGACCCTCGACAATAGACTACAAAGAACATTATTCGCATGCAAGACGTCGAACGTGAATGCCTTATTTACAACATAATGGAAGTGAAAAATTTCATTTCGAACCATTTCTGTAGTTCTATTGGAATTTTGTATGAGGACGAAACAGACAAACGGCATGCTCTATAATAAAATAGAAGTATATGCTAGCATTAGATATACACAGAGGTATTTCCATGAATATAATGGAGCAATTTAAAAATTAATAAGCTCGACATTACAGCGAAATAATCAAATTAGCTCTTCATAGAAAATACGTTCATTATGTTAATAGATTGTTAATTAAATTCGTAGAAATGAGAAACAAGCTTCCTTAACAACCTTCAATGTCTATGAAACGAAGCTATTTACATATTTATGTAGGCACCCATAAAATATTATGTACCCTCATTTTATTGAAAATGGTTCAGCTTTTATACAAATAGAATATGAAACACAAATATTCTTTTACTGCTCCGTAAACCATTTTTACAATTTCGTTTCAATAAAGCTGACATAGTTTCGAGATCGGAAAGTCATAAGTAGGTTCTCCAATACGTTTTCGTTCGACGAAAACAAAGAACAACTATAAAAACTTCACGGGATTGCCATTTAAAGAGTGTATTGTAATATCAATAAAGCTGGAGTTACAATCCGGTAACGGCCGGCATCTACTTTGTCTGTTAAATCTCAAAAACATTATGTAAGTCACACCGGCTATTCGCTGCGCTATAATTGGCAAAGTTTACGTCATAATTTCTTTATGAAATTTTCGTGCCAAATATCTTAATTAAGGGTTGAAGGACTTTAGCAATTATGTCAGACAGAACGCAGGTATGCTCAGCAAGTTTAATGAATGGCTTCAAGTTGTGTCACAATTCATATTAAATTGTGTACACTTGTAATGTCACCTTGACATTAGTTTTCAAACTACAGTTAGTCGCGGTGTTATAATCGTTAACTACGCCTAATCACGCAGTTAAAGTAGTTTAGAGGAGTTCAATTTGATTTAGTTGAAGCTCTATATTTTTTATCGTCATCAAATCCACGCGAAAGCGGCTCACAATAGCGTGTCGCAGCGTCACCCCACATTGTGTTATATTTTGCTTTGTAAGCTTACAAGAAAATCTGTCATGGTGAACTTTGGCCTGCCACCAACATTGGCATCCACCTTATTTACTTTACGCCGCACAATAGCAATATACGGCTGTCAATAACCGATTCGGTCTCTTACGACATAACAAAGGTAGACAGATACCTACGTGACATCGATTCCTTGAATAACTCCTAATCAAACTTAGACGCAGAGTAACACAAATACTATGTAATGGCTGTATAATTATTGTTAAACAGGCTTAACTTTGCGTGTAACGTTTCATGAAGCTATTCAGTAGATCGACTAAGCCACACGAGGCCGCGACAAATTGTCGCCGCAGCGACTACCCACAAAATAAACGTCGTGGCAATAGGAACCATTCCAACTAACTTCACCTGAAATCCTCAACTCGAAGTACGATTAAAACCACGAACAAACATTCAGCTAACAACTATGAGTTGAGTTTCCACCTTAAATTGAACTGCGAGGTTCATAGGGAGTGGAACAAACGGAAGGTTCTCAACCAATGGTAGGGGTTCTATGTAATATGGTTACGTATGTTGGCCGGCTTGCTAGAAGAGGCGCAAGTAATTGGCCACAATAACAAGTCGAGTAACAACTATTTTTAGCGTCTGTTTTTGTATTACTAAGGCTTATTAGTTTGGTCGCAAAATAATATAAATATTGTCTCTATAGCAAGTACTTTGTGTAAATGGCTTGGACAAAAATCCTACAATATGTCCCAAGTAATGTCCTCAAGCACACCAATCCCAACTTTGACAAATACATGCACATGAGATATTTCAACTTTGCTTCGAATGATGGCATTATCGTTTGATTATATTTTAGTACGCCAGTGTCTAGAAAACAATCGTTAATTTAACGAATAACCTATCACAAAGAAACACGCATCAGCATATATTAGTTCAGCACGAATACAAATAGCTCTGGTGCAGATCGTCTCTTGTTTTAATTATATATTTTTGATTTATATTTTGCTTGTCTTAAATGTCTTGTTTGAACATAAATTCCCTGCCTAATGTGACTATCATTTGTTTCAGAAACGTGGTGTACAACCTCAGTCTGACTGACCTGACGGAACAGCGCCGGCTGGTCTGGTACTCGCCCGAGAATGACGTCAAGATGTGCGTCGTTAAAGGGAAGGATGAGGTGAGTTTTACAACAGAACTTATTTAGTACAAAAGGCAGAACCTGCTGGCCTAGTGTAGGGCGGAATTTCAATAGAATAAGTAGGCTAGCTTTGAGAGGACCCTGGAATTTTCTGGTTGCGAGAAGTACAGAACTGGGCGATGTGGCAAAGCTTGGGGGAGGCCTAAGTTCAGCAGTGGATCTTTTTCGGCTGAAATTGTTTGATGAAGGGGCTAGCTTATTCTTCTTTTCGTTTCGACGTTACTTAGACTAGCATGCTGTTGTTCAGATCCTCAAGGGCGCAAGTGAACAGACATTTAGGGCATACGCTTCATATGCTAGTTTATTCTAGCAACCCAACGATCGTGGGTATATTGTTCCACGGCTGGGATCGGGTCAAGGTCATCTCTTCTGTTGTTCCACTGCTGGACCTATCTGCACCTACTACTCCTCCTCCTGAGCCTACTCCATATTTTGAGTGAAAAAGAAGAGATTTTCGTAGTATAACATCGATACCTTAAAGAGATTATGTTTCCGGGAGCTTTTGTTTATGATACAAAAACTCATAGAGTTTCTGATAAATCTAGACTTGTTAAACTTCTCCTTTTAAATTTAATTCAAGAGTGAAAAGAAACAATTTTACATGAAACGGTCTTTAGAACGTTTTTGAAAATAAATCTCAGTAAAGTAAAATTATATCTACGTAGATCGTCAAAAACGTACTGAGATTTCTGTCAACGAAATCGGGTCCCAGCAGACAGTAACTTTGATTTCTTCGAAAGAAAATATAAAGAAATGACTTGTACATCAATTTAACTCGTAACACACTTATGTAGATTGTTACAAGCTACGGCGTAGGCGGTTGCTACGAACTCTCGTAGCGCTACGATAAATCGTAGCTAAATATTCTTAATTCCAATAAAATATTTATTACCCATTCTAAGAAACTATTTCGCATAACGAAAATTAGTTAATCTACCAGTTCTAATAAATACAAAGTGTATTATTTTAACTTAGGAACAATGAAAGAGCGCCCGCAGCTCAATATCAATGTTACCTGCCGCCATCTTGAAGCGAATAATTGAATTTGGAACGAGTCGGTCGCGTATGAAACGAGGCCTTATTCCGCTAAACGTCTCTCTACCGACTACCGGCAAATTAAAAAGCCAATCGAGTGGAAATTCTCGCTAGACTCGCACGGAAGATGTTCCAGGAGGTCGTATAACTTTATTTTAGTTCGAGTTAATGAGCGACCTCATTTCGGGATTACGGAATATGAATGTGAGCGCGGAGCACGGGTATATGGTGGCAATAACCCGTATAATATATGTAGAAATTTGTATTAACTTACTCTGCTGCCATTCGAAGCAGTGGAGGTCGTCGCAAGAATGTCTTGCAATGCGAATTTGCGATGCACTTAGACTTGAAGTTAATTAATAGTACTTTTAGTTTACTTACTTTGAATTGCTTTTTCACTGCTGAATAGACTTTAACTTCTTTATTTTCCAAATCATATGATGAGAGGGATCCGTATTTTTAAAAACCTTCACATTCTAATCTGTTCCAAGCTGTAAAATACTTCAAAACCTACATTTTTGTAACTTTTTTAGACATTTATCTTAGAGATGAGGAATTTGATTTTTTTTTAATACTAGAATTCGCCTTCTATTGTCAACGAAAATGCCTGCCTTGATAAGTGATAATTACTTAAACCGAAGGATTTTCAAGCTAGGCTTCACCTTTATCTTCTTTTTTTCGTGTGGTTAGTGACTAACCTGGTGTCAGAGTTTTTATGCTGCCCGTCGGCCTCTGACTTAGTTTCACATACTGTTGAGAAATATCTCTGAGACATGCTGGTTTCCTCACGATGTTTTCCTTCACCGATTTGTACCTTGGACCTTTATCGTACCAAACAGTATACTTCCGTCATTCTTTGACACAAAACGACTTTCATATTTACGATGCTTTCCACCTAAATTAGTATAAACTGCAATAAATAGGGATCCGTTAAAATAGCAATAAACTATTCAAGTCATCGTGTTGGTTTTATGAACGCACATAGGGTTCCGTAGGGAAAATTAAAAGGCTGTTAAGTAAAATTACCTTTTTACGAACTTGTTATTATTGGGTAACATTTTTATGACGACTGTGTAGGTATTTCAACCTTGTAATGGCGTAAAATAGGGCTTGAATGTGCCAAGGACATGCTGTAATTTTTTGGTAGATTTCAGTTGATGTGTAAAGTTCAGTTAAAAAAGAGAATTCTCAGCCTTTATTCTCCTTTCAATTAAGTATGCTAAATGAGGTTCTTTTGGCATACGTTTTTTTTAAGTTTTTCAATAAACGGTATTTCTTTCTTTCTTTTGCCGTAATATAACACGATTAAGCTAGAAGATTAAACAATGCCTTAAGAAGACAACTTAGTTTACATGATTTCTAAGAACACAAATTAAGCCCGGATTATTCCTTGAAGCGACATAAAGAAACTTCCATTCCCTTTTAATTATTTCACAAAACAAATGTTCCGCCTTCACCAAACTAATTTCTTAAACTATTTACAAATTCACTCGAATTTCTCTAGGAAAGCGTGTAGAAGAAGTTTTTAAACGTTTATGCATTCATTAGCGGCTTGTAGTAACGAGTTTCGATTAATGTAACTGCCGCCATTCGGGCGCAGCCTCTCGTTTTAATAAGTTTTTCCTTCACTAATTGGAAACTATAATTTATATATTTTAGTAAGACGTGTTTGGATAGCTGCGCGGGAATGTCGGTAATCGTGAGTAAACGCTTTGGGAGTCTAGTTTAACGCTTCCTGTAAGGTTTCGGTTTCAAGTTACTTTTTATAAATGAAACAGGCATTTTAAAACATGTTTTCAAGCAATAAGAAAGAGTAAATAAATATGCGTTTGTGAATAGTAAAGAGTCCGTATCATTTCGCATCGCAGATAGTGTAAAAGAAACGTGTTTAAAAAATATGTAGTGTTCATTATTGTACGGTGGTCCGGAACCATTCATGAGTGAGTCCGACTCTCCTTTGGCCATACCACCGAGTTGTTATTCTGGTTTTAACCACAATAACAACCGTGTAGTTTCCTCCATCTTTCATCGCAACAAAACCTGTTAGTTATCACGTAAACCACACTCCAGCTAATGTTTCTAATTCTGTTATCTCAAACACTTATTTACGATTTATACCTATAAATAAATAGTTTAGTATCACTCACGATTTCAGCAGTACGTGATGAACAATCTCTAAATAGTATTAGGAATCAAGGAAAGCATCCTTTTAACTTAATTCTAATTGTTTTTCGTGTATTTGGTGCTGTCTTTATTTATTTTTTTGGTAAAATATATTATGTATTAGTATTTAAATAGCCTTACAGAAATGCAATTGATTGCAAGTGTTCTGACAGGTCATATCGCAGTCCCAATCTGTAAAAATACTTCGAACTTAATTTAATTTTTTGTTAGTTTTGTAGCATTGATTATCGCAGACAAGATTAAGAATTCGAACGTTTTATACGTACGAAATTTGACCTTCTAATGATAAGGAAATTGCCTGAGTTTGATAACGTAAGCCGCCTGTAGTATTCCCACTGGTGGGACAGAAGCCTCCTCTCTATGAGAGGGAGTGGGACGTAATCAACCACGCGTAATCAGTGCGGGTTCGTCGTCGTCTTCGTGTGGTTAGTGAGTGTGAGTCAGAGTTCTTATGCTGCCCATGGGCCTCTGACTTAGCTTCACAAATGCTGTTGAGAAATATATCTCAAAAATATCGTTTCCTCACGATGTTTTCCTTCACTGATTATTAAGCAAGTCATAAAATCCGCACATGAATCCGAAAAATCAGAGGTGCGCGCGCCTTGGGTTCGAACTCGAGACCTATGACTTAGCAGTCCGACGGTCACACCACTAGGCTATCACTTCTGCTTTCTAGCGCAGGTTGATAGACGTAGATGAATTTTTGGTTCTAAGACATGCCGGTTTTCTCACGATGTTTTCCTTTACCGTTTTGAGAGCAGTGGTGATGGAATAATTTACACAAATTCTCGCGACCGTTACCACTAGACCACCACTACTATAAGTTTGATAAGTATCACCAAAATGCGTAAGCCAATAGATTTTCAAGCTAGCCTCTACCTTTGTTCTACGTAACAATCCTTTTACACAAAACGATATATTTTTAAGGTTAGAACTACCATGTTTTACATATACCAGAATATTAATTAAACATTTTAATACGTAAAATACGAAAACAAACGCGTAACGTAATTAAACCGAACATACCTTATCCTTCTAACTTTCTAACGTAAATAATGAGTTTTTTAATCTTATACCATACATAGTAACAACTATTATGAAACTTTCAAAGGTTTAACCTTCACCGCTGGAGGGCGCAACGGTCGACAGAAGGCTAATTAGGGCACGTTTTTTTTAAATATATGCTGTGACGAAACTAGGTCATGCCTGCCCGAAAAATAATGTTTCAAAGTTCTTCAGCATTATTAATAATGTAAGGGTAATTTGTGTTATGTACTCGTTGGTCTAGTGGTCGCAAGCGCAAATATACTTCTGAGCATGAAGTCCTGGGTTTGATTCACGGGTCGGGCAAAGTGTTATTGGATTTTTCCATTTGTATTTTGTCAGCAGCAGCCCGGAGTCTACACTTATGCGCGATTGATGGTGTTAAACATAACAGGCGAAATGTGGATGAACTATGATATACTTCTGTCACTACTTTCTTCTTCTACAAGCGTGATGTTATGTATGTATTATCTTGTAAGTAATTAATATCGTAGAAACTTGTAACTAATGATGTTTTCCTGGTTGTTACTCGCCAGAAGGCAGATGATCTCGTTACGAAGCTGTTATTGTGACCGACTCGATATTAATTAGTAGAAGTGTATTAATTACAACAACTACCGCCAACTACCTTGGCTTTAAGGTAGCCCGTTAAATTCAAATTTTGTTACGTCTTTAGATTCTTCTTCATTTCGTGTGGCTAGTGACTAACCTGGTGTCAGAGTTTTAATGCTGCCCATGGGCCTCTGACATAGTTTCACATGCTGTTGCTATCGCGCGTTGATGCATCTTTTGCTATTTGCAGGTCAGTGTTAGATTTTATCTTGAGCAAAATATTCGCGTCCTTAAAAAAATATGTATTATTAAAATTATAACCACAAAAATTATCAATACAATTCTCTTAGTTAGAATTTGTCACAAAAGCACGATTTCATGAAATCTTGATATTACATTCACAATTTAATCCGGTAAATAAATAAGTAAAATCATTTTAATTCGGGCAATAAGAGATCCATAAATTGTTTGTTACAGGTTTGCTAATATCTGGTTAGTTTTATTTATTATGAACAAGTAAAAATACCGTACAAAGGCGGACTTAATACCTGAGGCATTTTCTATCATTCAACCTTTGGGTGATGGAGAGCGAAAACATGGCGAGGCATCATAGGATAACTATAAAATACAGAACATACCCCGGAACATAAAGGGCTAAGGAAAGAACATGGATGGGATTTAGTCAGTAAAAGTCTGTCACTCCCTTCCGCGCCACCCAGAGCGGTAAGAGTCATCTGATGATTTCCCACCCTCAAAAAAAAACGTGGTGTACCCATATTACACCAGTTATAAATAAGTCTCATGTAATAAAGGCGAGCCACAGCCATAAACCTGCCACAAATCCGGACTCCGGCCTACTACTGAGAATTCCTAATGTAAAAACACAATAATACTATCTATTTATGACACTTGCTCAAGTAATATTTATAAAACTGTAATTACAAAAATACTTCATATTTATGAATTTTATACGATACGTAAGACTATCAATTCCCTCGAGTGAAGTCACGTTCGTCGTGTCTAGACTCCCACTTAGCTTGAAGTAGGCATTTGATACCAGCTTATTAACTTCAAGTGGAAAGACCAACGACTTAAACTCCCACATTTGAATATATAGAATCATCTAGTACTTATATCTTATTACATATAATAAAAATAAACCGGATCGCTGCCTGTACATGGAAGATATATGAGAAAAATATTATTGGAACCTTCGGTGCAAATAGCACCCCAAACAATGATTGTTAGAAGTTTTGTCTGTTAGTTTGTGCATGGCTTATCCGATTTGGATGTGGTTTTCACTAATATATGGTAGTAAGCTTCACTTAATATTTAGTGTTTGTCCCATGTCAATCAGTTCATAAATAAAAAAGTTATGCTAATTTAAGAATCACATCGAACATTTGTTAAACTATCTATATCTTTATAGTTTAATAATCGTTCGACGCGATTCTACTATCTATATCTTAAGCGATATTGTCCGAAAGGGTTACCCCTACCCCGTAACATAAAGGGCTACGGAAAGAACATGGATGGGTTTTAGTCAGTAAGAGTCTGACACTCCCTTCCGCTCCACCTAGAGTGGGAGAAGTCATTGGATATTTTCCCAGCTTTAAAAAAAAACTATCTATATCTCTATTGTCTTAAAAATATCTCCCGATATTGCGATATAACCGAACTCCACGCAGACGAAGTCACGGGCAAAAGCTAGCCTCATACACAACTGTTAAGAAACAGTTTTGTATGATGTATTACGTATTAGATCATTCATACACAGGTCTTTGAAGTTGTGAAGGAACATATGAAAAAATGAAAGGCATCTTGTGTAAAGTTGAATTAATATTTTCAAACAGGACAAGCTCTTTAGCTATTTCTTAAGTGATTTCAGTTTCTGTGTAGCTACTGCAATTTATCAGTATTTTCTATTTTCATTTTAGCTCCGCGTTGCTCGTAGCTACTATACATAGACAAACAACAATTTCTGTTGGCTATACACATAAAATATCTACTGCTGCTGTTGGAAATACCTCGGGAACTGACTGCCCGCTGACCACAATTTAAAAAATAAATATTTTAAATTTTTCCAAAGTTTGTTGACCACAAACAAAAGTATCTTCTTTTTGTGTCCCCAAGGTTCGTCGCTCAGTTGATTGGTCGGAGCTCGCGGGACGTCGCAAATTCATGCTTGAATTGCAGGCAAGGCTTGGCTGGCCCGTCTACCTGCACGCCATTTTACTTGGTCCCGAACTGCAGCCGACGTGAGCCGACTGCCATTGGTTCCTAAACAGATTTGTTGAATTCCGTCCCCGAGAACATTCTAGTAGGATTCTGAATTAGATTATGTAGGTGCAAAGTGGAATATATCAATTGAGACGTATGTTTGGTTTACACATTTTTGTGGTTTGGTATAAATTTTAAAAACATGGTCACTGGTTTCTGTCATGTCTTCCATTTATTTATATCAGACTAGCAAAGCCGACAGACGTTGTCCTATCTTAACTTATTTCATTTAAATATATTTATTTAGATTTAAAAATAGAGATCTCTGCGCTGCTTACATGCACCACAAATAACTGTTAAATAATCAAAACAAAATAACAATAAAATTCCAACGTAACCAATCATGAATACTTACATTTTATCGAAACATTCCTCATCATTTACAATATCGCATTTCATCCGCCGAATTCTCTATTAACATCAATATCGATCGTTCAATGGATTATAACATCACTCCGGTAAATCCGATTACACGTAGCCCGTATTTACAATTAGCTCTAATCCAAAAGCAAGCAGGGTCTGTTTTATCCTAGGTTTACGCAAAATGGGCTAGCATTTAGTATTCGGCCTGAAGTGCTCTGAATTAGAAAGTAACTGGTCAAGTAAGGATAGTGTGCGAATCGAAATGCAAACTGTTACAAAGCCCTCGTCTCGCTACTGTAACGCACGTAATGGAGGATCAGGGTTGCAACTCGCTTGTTTATAAATAGCATTAAAAAGCAATGCTGGCCCAGTGGCAACGCCCGCGGCTTACGAATAGTTAGGTCGTAGATTCGAACAAGCACTTTACTTTGAGTAAATTATTTAATTACCACGGCTCTCAAAACGGCGTAAGGAAACCAACATGTCCTTGAACTAATTCGGAGACATAGGACATACATATACCTATTGAGCTCGTGTGGTGGATTACGGCCCACTCACAGAAAGAGGAAACCAGTTCCAGCAGTAGTATTGGCTAATTATGCTATGATTATGCTACATTATTGAACATCTTAACTACAGTATCAATAAGGTCTAATTTTGCACTCAAACATCCGTCTCCGTCTTCGTTTTTTACTGTCCCGTCTCTGTACATAAGCACGTACCTATGTCTGTGGAAATCAAACATTTTTCTTTCTTATTTTATCATTTCACTTGCTAATCCCACGTGTGGCAGCCCTATAAGGTATTGAGGGATGCGTTGCGTGGGATGGTCCTAACGTAATGGTCGCAGCTGACGATACCGAGTGCGGACAACGGGCTCGATCGAGGCTTGCAGAATCTTCGAGCACTGCCTAAAATGTTCAACGTATAAGAACATCAGCGTTCGTACTAAGTTCATTAGAAGACTGTGTTTCGATTTGTGTGGCTATTTTTATAAATAGAATGACTTGGCAAAACAAACCAATTGGCAATTACCTTGTGGTATGATACGGTCACTATAAAGTATTGTTAGTTAACTAATTAGGTAAGAATGTATGTTCAAAGTGGTTGGTCAGATGCTTCCATAAATAAATTAACTGACTTTTTTTTTAACATTATTTAATATTAGATCTCACAACATTTAGGGGTAGAAGAACTGCGTTTCGAGTCATGCATTTTTTTACATATTAATTGATGGATAAAGGAAAAATATGATCGATCTTTTGATTGCATATTTCGTCCAGTAACAATTTACACAAAACCTTGAATGAATGATACACTTGAACCTTCATCTTGCATCACTCCGTCTATTAGCGAAAACCGTATGAAAATCCGTTTGGTAGTTTCCAAGCTTATCGCGTTCAGAGAGACCACGGCGGGGAAACTTTGTATTCTTTAAAATAATATGTAGTGATGTCTTAAATTAATTTATCTTTGCACAGGACAATGCTCTTAACATTATGTATTACGTCACCCGCTCGAATAGTCAACCATAACAGTAATTGACGCAAGTCAATAACTTAAGCTAGACTAAGCTAACATAATAACTATTGTTCTGTAAAGCAAGTTAGTTGAGCTAACTTAGATCTCTATTCAGATTAGTTACGTACTGTTGACGCGTCCTAGTGTCATAGGTCAAGTAGATAAGTATTGATATTAGCTTTTATATTGCAAATTGCAATTCTAGCTGGCTGCAATCCTAATTGTAAAATATTTTCAACCTTTGATTATTTTTGTTCAAACACAAAATGATGCTTAAATTAACACCTAGAAAATCAAAAACCTAATTTGAATTAATCTTAACAATATTATAAAGCTGAAGAATTTGTTTGTTTGAACGCGCTAATCTCTGGAACTACTGGTCCGAATTGAAAAATTATTTTTGTGTTGGATAATCCATTTATCGAGGAAGGCTATAGGCTATATAAGGTGTTAAAAAATTAACTCTAAGAATTTCGTGGGAGCATTGTACTCATCGTTACGAACAACTTTTACTATGGGATGAACCCTGAAATCGCGAAAAAAATTTGAGCTGTTCCATACATTTATGCACAGGTAACTCAATAAAATGTATGGAACAGGTCAAATTTTTTTCGCGATTTCAGGGTTCATCCCATAGTAACAGTTGTTCGTAACGATGAGTACAATGCTCCCACGAAATTCTTAGAGTTAATTTTTTAACACCTTATATAACATCACGCTACGACCAATAAGAGCCGAGCAGCGGGTGCCACCACGCGGGAGCAGTTAGGGAAAAATATAGAGCATTGGTGGCGCAGTGGCCGCGTCATACGACTTGTAGGTAGGTAGTGGGTTCGAACTCTGACAGGCGCATTACATTGCGTAAATTATTGAAGCGAAACTTCTTTATCGGGGTTGGAAATAAAAGTGTAACATTTTTTCGTTACGCGTCACATTTTTCCGTTACGCGCCATCTTCTTCTTATCCCTACCACGCGTGATTCGAAGTATACTTTCTCCAGCGGAGTAGGGATTGGTATTACAATAACAACAAACAACAACAACTACAACAACAAACAACAACAACAAAAACTACAACAACAACAACAACAACTTTATCTAATTTAACTTTATTTAATTTAACTTTATTTAACCAATTTCTGTAAAGTTGCATATAGTAAATTATTTTTTGAAAAATAACGTTATAAAGAAGTTTCACTTCTTACGAGTGTACGCTAGTACACGCACACATTTTTTTTTATTAACACTGCTCTCAGAACGGTGAAGTAAAATATCGTGAGGAAAGCGGCACGTTATGGAACCAAAAATTCAATCATATGTGATCTCCCTCTCCGTCTTGCTGAGAGGAGGCCTATGTCCCAACAGTGGAAACATTTTAAGCTGATTATGCTATATTTAAAAAGAAGGAAGAGCTCGTAGCTAAGTATTAACAGCCGCACAGGTCAATCTAACACGTTAAGCTAAGCTTGCCGGGGTTGGTCCGCGCTTTACAAATCGAGACTCCTCCGTGCCTCGGAAAGCACGCAGCAAGTGATTCGTCCCGGCTGTCATTAGTCGATCTTTGACAGTAGTTACGGGTAGTCATAAGCCCGAAAGTCTGATAGCTAGTCTTACCTAGAGGTATGGTATTACCCAGTTTCTGACAGGGTTGTGGAGGTCAGATAGGCAGTCGCTCCATGTAAAATACTGGTATGCAGCTGCATCCGATTAGACTGGAAGCCCACCTCAAAATAGTTGGGAAAAAGCTAGGCAGATTGATTTTAATGCTATATTTCAAAATATATACCAGCTGGACATGATGAAACCGACATTTTTAATAGACCTTAGAACCATCTAGATCTTGCTAAGGAAGCTAATTTGAATGCTTTGACAGTTTACTTTTTAAGAAGACTTGATTATTTTGTTCTCAAACGCCACCAAAAGTGCTTTAAATCCCACAGTCTCTTTACTTTATCTTTATAAAATATGAGCACGTAAAATACTGCTAGAGCACTAGTTCACTAAGAAACTTTCAAGATACCATTACTATTAAAATAAAACTGTATCTCGAAGATTTATTTCCGGTAAAATATCGTTCTTTAAAACTGTTTAAATGATAAAAACTTAATTCTTCTAAAGATTTTTAGATATTTTCGAATTACTCTTATTCGTTTTAAAGAGCAAGTTATCATGATCGTAAACAGATAATGAGAAATATTTTTAATACCTCAAATGTCGTATGGACACCATTGGTTCATAATAAAAATTATCTCGAAACGACAGTAAATAACCGTATAAATCGTTAAGATCTTATAAGCAAACGGCTTCTAATAGGCGAACATGTAATGGGTTAACACGCACGCCAATTTATTATCTTACAACAAAAGGATGTTGCCCATTTTCGTCCAGCCTCCGCCATATTATTTCCAAAAGTTCACAATGAAGTCGGCACCTTCATCTAACCTAACCATTCCAAGCAATAGGTACCGCAGGCTCAACTAGTTATACAAAACGACTTGTATGTCTGTCTGCATGTCTGTCAGTGTGCCCGGATCCCATTGCGTCGGAATAGGATTACGGAGCGCACATCTGGTGGCTCATGGAAATGCAAATGCAATCATATTACCGAACTATATCGCCGATATACCTGTGCGGACATGGATTTACTTGGACTTAATTTTACTGGCGACATGCCGGGAACTTGGGAGCCGATTAATTTTGTGGCGCGTTGGTTTGTCATTTTAGGCTGGGACTTTTTGAGGCTTGCCTCTTATTTGAACGTATTGATTCCACAAATAGGTCGTCATCACACGAATTATGATAATGATGAGATATGGCACAAATAATTATTTAAACACCATTTATTTTAGCATTACACAAATAAAGGCAAAATCACGTTAGGTATTCACGATATTGTTGAAATAACTGCACTTTAAAGACATTTCTTTAAGAAAATGGTTAATGCTGGTGGTTAATGGGTAATGGCTTTGTACTTATTGTTAAATAACGGAGTTTATTATACGTTTATTTCGAAATAACATTAAGGTCAAAATCGTTATTTGTCTAAAGTTCTAATTAACGAAGAATAGTATTAAGTTACCTCGGGCAGTTATGATCAAGATTGGTCTCAGCTAGGTATTCGTCCCTTACGAATACAATTACAAGCTAGTAGAAGGAACGCCTTCTCCGTATCAGTAGACTATAGCAGACTTATTAATTATTCCTTCCCTACTCTGTTTAACTGCTTTTTCCTTTTATTACAACCACTAAACGATTAATTTCTCTTCCACAGGAGAGCTGCCAGAACTACATACGGGTGCTGGTGTCCCTCGGTACTGGGAGACTGCTGGTCTGCGGCACGAACAGCTTCAGGCCGTTCTGCAGAGAGTACAGCGTCCAGCGAGACTCCTACCACATGGAGCGGGAGAAATCGGGCCAAGCCGTCTGCCCGTACGACCCCGAACATAACTCCACTGCCGTTTATGCTGGTAAGTGGGAAATAGATAAGTTCATTAAATTGACATAATTCAAATAAAAAAGGACCTGATACATAGAAAAACGATTTCGTTTTTTGATACCTACTACTGAAATTGAAGTTATTTTTAACTGTATGTGTAATGTTGCAAGTCGGTTCGGAAAATCGTATTTTTCAAATCGGGCCAAAACATTTGAGGGGCATATTTTTTTAAATACATACGAACAAAAATACCTTCTCTTTTTTGGAATTCGGTTAAAAATAACGCGTGCCTACAGCCTATTACAGACACGTTGGTCGGAATTCCGGCCTGTTGATGAAAATATTGTAAAAGAAAACAAATTTTATATCCGGACTTGAACCGTAAACACTATACATACCTAACAACAGTACTTGCAATGCAATCATGACATTACTATTATGTAAAAATGACATTCTTGTTTTTGACATTGTAATACTGCAGAGAGAAGTGGGTCTTGTTTTTTTATTCCAATTAATGACTTTACACTTTACAATCAAATCTAGTTTTCTTTTAGCTCTTGTCAACTGAATAACTCATAGGAGTCTCTCAAGTCAAATTCTTATTATTGTTTATATCAACGTAATGGTATTTATCCTATAATTACTATTAAAAGTAATATATTTAGTAAATACGTTCAGAATCTCTACAGTACAGACGCCAGCACATCATGCTATCCCTAACCGTCAAATTTTCTCAATTAAAAATGAACCTTATGTCTTTGCAATAAAGTTGAAATACTATAAAAGAAATTTGACAGATTGTGACAACTTGATGTGCTGGCCTCTGTACCTACATAACTTTAAAACAAATTAAAAATAATTCTTTACTGTAAGCAGGCCTATCTCAAACAGCTTTCTCATAAAAATCGAAGTTTTATAATACCGTACAATTTGAATCGCAGATTAAGGAAAAACCGTCTACTGTGACACTCATAGCAAATAGTCTGGCAACCCTACCTGCCAATTAGCGCGTCACTGGAATATTTAAATTTGGAATGTTTTTTTATCTGTGGGAGTAAATGTTGTGGTTATGGCCAGGCCGGCTGGTATACTACATATGTATACCGATATATGTTTAAGCCTGGATTACACGTGCTATTAAAAAGTCTGCTTGTTTGCTAGTAAGTAGCAACTATTACATAGCATGTGTTTAATAAAACTGGACGTTAAAGCAATGTCTAACTGGTTAATTTTTAGTTCGTAGGTACTAGGTGACTACAATTTTTAATCACCTTGAAACTAGTTTCAATTCTATATTTTTTTGTAATCATCAAACAGCAAAATCTCCGGTCAGTGAGTCCGCTTAGGGCTTAAATCATTCTCAAATATGACTACTATTTCCATTAATTCTCACCTAATTTCCATTTACTTGTATTAAACAGTATATTTAGCAATACAACCACAATCATCGCATCAACACGAATAAGTCCATGGTCCAATTTACAAATGCACAACGCACAATACACACATGACTTATCTTACGATACATCTCGAGATATATCTCGCACTATATAAGCACGGTCCGGCCGGACTGTGGGCATTACAACGGCCGTTAATGGGATACAACGACGGTCATGTTACACTAGGACACCAATTAGGCATTGTGTATTTCCTGAAACTACGTATACTGATAGAACTTGCTGTAATGCTGTTATTTTGGATCAAAATTGAAGGAATATAGCAGGATTTAAAATCACAAGCACGGCTGTATGAAGTTTAACGTTAGTTCAGCAGTATAATACTGTAACGAAAGGAGACAGAGAGGAGAAATATGACAAAAAAGGAAAAAAAAAATGGGAAAAACTGTTAATCGTTGTCTATGGTTTAAATTGCTTCCTATACTCCATTTATATCCTATAAATAAATATATAAATATACTTCATATAAATAACAACATTTATTGAGAAATATTGTTGAAATTACTGCGCTTTGGAGTTAGTTTATTAATGTAAATGGTAAATAGTTTACATTGCAGTGTATTTATTGTGAAATAACGGAGTTAATTATACGTTTATATTTAAATAACGAAAGCGTGAGAACCGTTATTTGTGTAACGTTAAATAAATGGAGTATAGATACAAGAGTTACAGAGAACTTTAACTAAAAACAAGTCGCATTCCTCGAACCATGTAAATATTATCTTTTCGAAGATAACAATCACATCACCTGCGAATGCATTGTCGATAAAATGACAATGAAAGACTACTTCCAGATAAAATGTATCGCACCCTCCGAGTATGTACCACAGTCGGTATCGATAAACCTCAGGTGTGCATCATTAGGAGCCCCACATTTCCTGAGGGTGATACCGTGACTCAGTATCGATCGCACCTCAAAACATAAAAAGTCCTCCAGCACAGAACCCTAGAAACAGTCCACGAAAAGCAGGATCATCGCAACATAACAAAAGCTTTTTATCAGACGAGGAATACTTTTAACATTTCGCCGGAACCCTTCCCAGTAACCGGGTCACATATGCTATGCTAAGGGAGTCCATGGTCGTTTCATTGTCAGGAAATTAGGAAAAAGGGAAAATCTTTTTTCATAACGATTGAACCCACTTTCACAGTGTGTCGACGCACAATGGCCACTCATTGTTGCATTGAAGCTGGATCGTTCAATGGGACTACGAGTGGAGTATGACGTGATTGTTATACATATTATTTGTATCTACCCCTGCATATATCCTTGTATATCCCACCACACTTACCTAGATGTATTAGAATGTTGGTGGGACGAATTGTTAGTTAGCAAGTATAATATTTATGTACAGAGGCCAGCACATCAAGTTACCACAATCTGTCAAATTTATTTGATAGTATTTCAACTTTATTGCAAAGACATAAGGTTCATTTTTAATTGAGAAAATTTGACAGTTAGGGATAGCTTGATGTGCTGGCGTCTGTACGTAAAATGCTGGTAAGCGACACCGATGTGGGAGCATTTGTCAGCACTTAAAAGCGCTGGTTGTGCTATAGCACAAACTATGCTTTACCTTCTATCCTGCTCTCTGTGTCCCAAAATATACAGCTTAAGTAATCTCTGCTCTGCCACCGACGACGCTGTGGAAGTGGCGAAGTTTTGGGCCAACAAATACAGTGGTGCCAGCAATACGAAGAAGAAGAAGAAGTGCTGGTTGTCAACACTGGTAGGCCTCAGACCGTTAACATTCTGTTTGCCACATCAGTGCGAACCGCCGATAAGCGCAAATAAGAGCCTATCTGAATTATCTGGTTCGCACTGGTTCGCGCTGATCTGGAAAAGAGTATAAAAACTCCCTGCGTCGACCATCGTTGACAACCAGCGCTTGTCGGTGCTGACAAACACTCGCATGTCAGCGCCGGTTGCCAGCGTTCTACGTAAATACTCTTATTCAAGTCAAGTCAATATTGAATTTATTACCGAATATTTGCACAGTATCTTAAACTTTCTAACCATACGTTACACAGGCTAACTTTGGAATTATTGGCAATGTTTCAGAGGTTAACCTAACTTAAAACATAACATTACGCCTGGTTTCTCCGAAGGGTTAAGCAGTGGAGTACCCATACTGTACACCTAGGGGTACCAGGGGTTTAGGGGCTTAGAGTACTATAAACAGCTGAATTCAAATATGTTTTATCCGTAGGAAAATGTCAAATCACCTCGCTCATTTAGCTATCTATTTATAATTAGTGGCACGATGTTACGAATTTAGACAACCTAAAATATACTTTATCTACACAAACCCTACAATGTCTAAATAGTTAAATCAAATATAAGTTCCCACAAACATAAACCCCACAATTTATATAAACCCTTTAATACAAAACTCAGCGAATATTAAAACCGCCCACTTTATACTCCTGACAATAGGCCATATTCCAAGACGCTGTCACTAACCGACTTTATAAGCAAGGAAGCCGAAAATAGAAAACAATACGCGGCGTATTATCGCAAACAATAATACGCAACTTACGTCCGAATAAAGGATCTGTTCGTTATTACCCATGCGTGTACGCGGTTTTGATCACAGATTTTAATAATAATACGTTCCTTATTCAGCATTGTTCAAGAACTTGGTTAACTTGGAACGATTCTTTATTGATAGGAACTTTCGAAAATAATATTATGAATATTTGAGGTAATAGGGATCTGATGTTCTACTCCTGATTACGAACTTTCTCACAAAAATATGTTTAAGTTCCGTTATTTATTTATGCTATATTCTTCATTTTTAGAACCACTGAATTTGAATTCTGACAATTATTTCACTAATGAGAATGTAACAATATCCCGTGTGTTACAATACCAGGAATTCGCGGGCAAAATGCTAGTCTATAAATAAAATTAGAATCAAACTAACCACAATCTTTCCGTAAAAGAAAATAGTAGAGAAGACTCTTTGTCCGCTTGTCTGGACGTACTTGTAGGTATGTATATCACCTATTGGCGCAAAAACGCCTGTACGAATTTGGATGAAGTTTAGCACATAGATAGTTTGTAACCTGGACATATTGCTATGTGTTAACCTAGGATACTTCTAATCCTAGGAGTCTATTCATGTGGGATATATTCCGGCACGTAAATTATAATATTCGAAATTGATCTAAACACAAATTGTTATTTAAACCAGAGGCGAGCTTGAAACAGTTAACTCAATGATACTTCATAAAATAATACTTTATTTTATTGGACCCAGTACCTTGTTATATGAACTTATGTATGTACTATGAACTTATTTACTTTGTCGTTGTCCGTTTACGGTATTGCGTAAACGACCTAAATACCTATAACAATGAACATTATGAACCTTCCTTTGTATAAATGCTTGAATGGATTTTGTGTTATGATAGGATTTGTAAAATTTTCGAATAGAATATGACAAAAGTATGTAAGAGTTTGGTTTAAAAAAAAAATCGAAAGTAAAGTGGCAGACTACAAAAATAAAATTTAGGAAAAAAATGTGTGTGTGTGTTGTGTGTGTGCAATATAAATGTCGATATCTATACGGAAACTAGACCCCTCCACCCCTTCCCCTCCCCTAAAACTTCGCCTTCGCCTCCCCTCTTGCTTAAATTGATCGTTTTTTGCGCTAGCAATAATCTTCTTTTCAATGATTTTTAAGCAAATGATAATTTAGGGAACAATTTGTGACTCCCGCATTCCCCTTAAACTTAAGGGGAAGATTTATAAAAGCATGATTAGACCTGCCGTCTTGTATGGATCAGAGTGTTGGGCCACAAGTTGTGAGTATGAATGTAGATGGCTATACAAGTAGAGGGAGACCAAAGAAACGATGGATGGATTGTGTGAAAGATGATATGGCTAGAAAGGGAGTGACTATCGAGATGACGACTAATAGAGAAGTATGGAAGAAGAAGACATGTTGCGCCTAGCCCAAATAAATTGGGATAAGGGCAGGAGAATGATGAATGATAATGATAATTTATACAATACGCACATGAGACCGGTAAAATCAGAGGTGGTTTCGTACTCGAGACCTATGTCTTGGCAGTCCGACGGTCACACCACTAGGCGATCACTGCTAGCAATAGGAATCTCGATCCATTCACTGTAGTTGAGCATGTGGTCTGCAGCAGGAGAGATCAGTGTCTTCGTGAATAGGAGTTCCCTGAGGGCAAACTACCGCCTCAAAGACCACTATTATTTCAATATGACTTCAGTGTGAGAAGGACATGAAGTTATACTGGAGGTACAGCTTCATCCATTTCCATTTTTGTTTTTGACAATGGATCTCGCAGTTCAACCATAGGGTTGTCTACTGCTTAAAAGGACTTGCCTGTGGATGCCACAAAAGAATTGTAGCCTCCAGCCAGGGCTTAATAAGAACTTAGAAACTAATCTATTTCCTAATGTGAAGCAATATTCAAATAATCATCATCTGCCTAGCCTTTTCCCAACTATGTTGCGGTTGGCTCCCAGTCTAACCGGATGCAGCTGACAACCCAGTAACTGGGCAATACGATACCCCTTGGTAAGACTGGCTGTCAGATTTTCAGGCTTCTGACGGCCCGTAACGACTGTCAAAGATGCACAAATGACAGCCGAGCCCAACGGCTTCACGTGCTTTCCGAGACACGGAGAAGTCTCAGTATGTAAAGATGGTCACCCATCCACGGCCAACCCCGGCAAGCGTAGCTTATTCTGGCGGATCGACCTGTGCGGCTGTTAGTACTTAGCCACGAGCGCCTCAAGCAATATTCAAATAATACTGCCGTAAAAGGCGGTGGTCGGCCCCTGACACAGTACTGGTTATATCTATGACATTTATCCTGTACTCTCTTCTCTTATACCAATTTAATAACCTCTAGGCTCCCTACATAATTAGGGATTGAAGCCGGAACCGAACAGTAACAAAGCCCCCAGGTGCATGAAAGCTAATACTCCATGCATATTCTGAATTTATCCTTTGCAATAGTGCCTAAATATCTAGTAGGCTTTAAGCCTGGCCAGCTACAAAATGTAAGCCTTTATGTGTCTATTTGCCTATTGTTACACACCGCCAATATGCCACTGGAATTTATAAAGGAAATATCTTTATGGGACTGTTAAAGCTTCCGCGAACAGGCGCGACGCGACAGCGCCATGCGACTCTAGAAGAATAATTTCTATGGAAACTTCATGGTTCCACTCCACCAGAATTTCGTAACGGCGGCGTCGCGTCACGACTGTCTACGGTAGCCTCTAACAAAAACCTCTTATATCCCCATTGAAAATTCTATTAAAGATGCGAAAATTAGTTTGATTGTATGATGCCTTGTTATGTCTTCAAGGACAAATAGGTATATAAAGATTACTAGAAACCAGGACAAGGCTATTTTCAGAGCAGAAAATCAACAGTTTTTCCATGAAAACGATACGTGGTTAATAAAAATGGGAACATGAACCAACCCACCGTTGTCCGAGTACCACAAAATACCTGTATTAGCCGACTTTTACCCAAGTACCCACTCCATGTTTCAGCACAGTGTAAGTACCTCCATATTGTACCTACTCTATTGTGCTCAGACAAAACACGTTGAAAAGGACAAGAGATTATCCCGAACAAACAATCGACGTTTTTGTAAAAAAACCTTTCTGAAAAAATATATATTTACCATACTCTACTGCGAGAGGTATGCCAAAATTAATTTGGGTTCTATATAATGCAGTATGGACATTCGACATGTAATGTACCTGGCTGTATACTTAATATTCGTGCCCATATTTTATAGTCTGTGTACAACCTGTTTTAGTATGCATTATATTTCATGCTAAGGCTGTGTGTATCTGGCTTTATAATAAACGTAAAATTATGGTCCGTGTAATTTTATTATGCAAGCAATTTCAAGTTTATGATTATGTTAAAAGCTTGGGCTTTTGACGAAACAACATAATGCTAAAACCTGTAATTTTAATTATTATTTATCACTTTATAGTATACAAATGATTTTTGCATGCAGAGGTATACCTATAAAACTGGCTGATACAGAATTGTTTAAATAATGAATGTAAAGTTTTGAATACATTTGACGCTGTTACTTTATTCTGCCAGTTCTCAGTAAAGTGTTTGAAAAGTTGATGCTCAATCAAATGTTACGTCACTTTAATAAAAATTCCATCTTGCATGACCAACAGTTCGGTTTAACCAAAGGGCGTTGTACTACTGACGCTGGTGTCACCCTAATAAAGAACATTTTTAGCGCCTGGGAAGAAGCACAAGATGCCATTGGAATCTTTTGCGATCTCTCTAAGGCGTTCGATTGCGTAGAACATGAGACGCTTCTGCTGAAACTAGAGCACTATGGAATTAGAAATACAGCCCTTGATTTACTTAGATCATACCTGAAAGATAGAAAGGTTAAAGTTCAAGTAAATGGTGTGAACTCGCTGGGGTCGGAACTGACAATGGGCGTTCCTCAAGGTTCGATATTGGGTCCATTTCTCTTTTTAGTTTATATTAACGATTTACCCCAATTACTTCAAAATCAACCGAAGATGGTGTTATTTGCAGATGACACCTCATTAATCTTAAAAATTAATCGACGCTCACAAAATCTTGACGACGTAAATAACTCTATTCTTCAGGTCCAGGATTGGTTTACGGTAAATAATTTGGTACTAAATGAAAAAAAAACCAAATGCATTAGATTTACATTACCTAATGTTAAAAGTAGCGATTGTGACATCATATTGAACGGAGAAAAGCTGGAATTTATTAAGCAGACGGTTTTCCTAGGAATCACGCTAGACGACAAGTTGCAATGGGGTCCCCACATAACAACTCTTGCGGGACGGCTAAGCTCGGCCGCTTATGCTGTTAGAAAGATAAGGCAGTTAACAGACGTAGAAACCGCGCGTTTGGTCTATTTTAGTTACTACCACAGCATTATGTCGTATGGCATTTTACTGTGGGGTCGGGCTGCTGACATTGAATCCATTTTTATTTTGCAAAAGCGAGCGATCAGGGCTATTTACAATCTTCGTCGTCGCGAATCGCTTAGGGAACTATTTAAAAGGATTAATATTATGACAGTACCTTGCCAATTCATTTATGAAAATATTATGTATGTAAGAAAAAATCGACATCTTTTTAACAATATAAGTGATAGGCATAATTTTAATACTAGAAATAAAGATAAAATAATTCAACCATTTTTTCGATTGTCAAAAGTACATACATCTTTTATGGGGTTCTGTGTTAAATGTTACAACAAAATACCTTGTGACATACTGCAATTAAATGAAAGAAAATTTAAAACTCATATTAAAAGTACACTTTGTAAACAAGCTTATTACAAATTAGAAGATTATAATATCAAAGATAAGGATGCTTGGAAACATGCTGGTCCTGCTCCACAGGACAATCTAGTGTCTAGACAAAATCAAACTGGTTGCTAAGTAAATTAGGTAATTTATACCATATAATTTTATTATATTGGAATAACTTCTCACACATTGATTAATTTATTATTATTATTAACTTTTAGAATGTTTGTAAATATGTGAGCACCATGTACTTATGATATAATTAAGTTTACTTGCCACTGCTACATGTGTTTTTCTTTTCACCTTTTGTGGTGTATTGTTTTTATTCTGGGTGCATCGTCTTCACATATAATGTTAATGTTATAATACATGTATACAAAACATTGTGAAACATTTTAAAAGAGTAACGGTGGAGTTTCTTGCCCATTCTTCTCCACACGAAACTACCTTTTGGAAGGGGCGACTAGAATCAATTCTATTTCTTGTTCATTTTGACGTTCAAAAGTGCCATTCTTGTGCCTATTTGGAATAAATGTTTTGACTTTGACTTTAACTCTGAGTCTCAAAACAAAAAATTAAATCAAATTTTTGCAAATGCAATCCTGCTTGAAATCGTCTTAAATTTTAAATCAATAAGCCGCTACAAGTCTTGTTATCCTTGAACATTGACGCAAAATGTACCCAGTTACTTAGTTGCCATGGCAACAATACAAATCCCCCTACACAAACAGTTTCCCATGGTGCTGAACCATCAATTACCGTCGCTCTGTCCCTTTGTGCAATTTTCTTTGCATTAAAGCATCCCCTTGCAAATTCACACCCATTTATTACACGCAACAAAACTATCGTCGCAACTTGTGTTATCTATGGTAACACTGCGGTGTTGCTAGCTTTATTTTATGGAGAACAGGGAATGTTTTTTGTTTAAACTCTATTTACTCACATGAAGGAACGGTTGATTTTATCTTTTAAACTATGAAATGTTCTATGCCTTCGTTAGGGGAAGTGTAAAAAATAAATAGAGGGATTTTCAATAATAGAAGACTAATTTATCATAATGCTGTTCCTATTTTAAAATTAAAACTGACACTACACCATGTCCGCTTATTTAAAAACACGTTAAAGTATTCCACTTCAAAATTCATGCGAGTAATTAAAAACCGTGTTCACGGTTTGTCGTTGGACAGAAACGAAAAAAAAGAGTAAAACGTTTACATTAATTGAATTTAACAAAAGCACAGTTGCCAGTTTGTTATATTATTCCATATAAAACTGGGGCTAACTTTTGCACATTTACGCTGCCAACTTTTTCAAATTGTCCTCATGTTATGTTTAGAAATTCACACATTCGCGCCAACGTTACCTACTCACATTTTGGCACACGGGTCACACGTATACGGTACGTACACATTTTGGTCAAACACATGCGCATCTCTTTGTCTGTAAAAATGTAAACGTATAACTTTTGTATAAAATGTGAGCGAAAGAATTTCCTCGTGTGT
The DNA here is from genome assembly GCA_951799385.1 of Hyppa rectilinea. Taxonomy (NCBI): domain Eukaryota; kingdom Metazoa; phylum Arthropoda; class Insecta; order Lepidoptera; family Noctuidae; genus Hyppa; species Hyppa rectilinea. Next base: position 6,967,902 of record OX637318.1, on the reverse strand, counting down.
GTGTCAAAGTGACCACTTACGTCCGCGTCACACGGCGGCATTTTACATATATTTTTTTGTGCACTCACACATTGAACATGGCCATCCACATTACGTGGTGCGGACACGGAACGGGTAGTTATCTCCTATTGATCTGGTCCAATTAAGTGCACCGACGCCCCAGGGAGCGGTGGCCGGTTCACCGGCAGCTGGTCTTACATCCACGTGACGTAAACGTGATACCTACGTATTGCTTCCGTGTCGTAATTTTGCTGATGCTGTAGGTACAACTGTAGGATCGTGTCCGGTCGGAGATTGCGACGGACTTAAGCTATTGTGCTAAATGCTCATTGTCTTGAAGCTGACGCTGCGGTAAATATTGGTAGGTGTGGCTTTGATTACAAAATGGACGGAATAGTTTGTTTCGTTGAATTTGATTATTTGAATTTCTCTGGTAGTTATTTGTTGAAATATTCATTGTCGTTTATGATCCACTGCTTGGCACAGATCTCACTCGATGAGAGGGACGGGTCCAGTACGGGTAGGTGGATCATGTGACATGTCTCCGATTGGTGATGAAATTAAATGTACACAAAGTAAGGTGCCTGGGTTCGAACCCACGAACTACAACTCGTCCAGCTTAGTCCAGTTATAAATCCAACATGAAAAATTAAAGTAAGGAGAAACGTTTATTTGCGAAGAACAAGCACTAAACAGAAGTAGTGGAGAAATATGCGTCACATCCGCGCAAAACGGCCATCGCTCTGCATGATGCTGGCACCAACATTCATAGCTTCATCTCAAATTCCACGAACATCTTCAATGTACCGATATGCCAAAATATCAAATATATAATATAAAAAATTAAACAACAACAGTGTATGCCTACACACACTGTTATTGTTATTTTTTTTTTATTTGAATTTTGTGTGTCACCGACTTCATCCAAAATAATGTTTTTCTCTCTTATGAAATTGTTGTTTTAAAAGTTACGTATAACAGCAACAAGTAAACATACAATAAACAACAAATCATTTACAGAACTACATAGAAGGCGAACAAGCCAAACTGCCTTAAACTTGCACGGTTTAACATGGGCTTCATAAATTGAAACAACAAACGACCCTACCGCCAACAATGTCCGACTAACCACACACTGGTGTTCGCAGTATCTTGTCTCAAATACCTACCCAGGTAAATACTACCTGCTACTACTGCCTACCCCAGTTTTGGTCCTTATCGCATTTTATGGCACCCTCGGGCAATAGGGAGTTGGTCCATAACGGAGCACAGCACAGCATATTGTTATCTAGTTAATCAAATTAGTGCCTGGTTAGATAGCTGGTTGTGACGCAGTATATAGTGACGTAAGCACTTAATTAATGAATATATTGTGAAGGCAGGAATTATTATTGTTGCAAGGAATAATTATTAGGTGGTAGGTAAGTAATTATGGGAATATGGGCATTATGTAATGTTAAGAAAAAGCTTTATGTTTGAAACGCAGGTTAACACGTAATATAAAACAATATTCTTTAATTTTTAATTGCGAATATTCTAAGGGCCATGTTCGCCATTAAATATGATGTGGCAAAACCATCTACAAACACAAGTGCGGAATATATGAATAAATGGTACACCATAACAATCTCCCCGGCAATTCACGCAGTTACATTTGGGCAATTCACACAGACACATTTGGGCAATTAACGGTCACACGCATCTCGTATGCGAGTCACGTAAGCCGATGGCATGTAACGCACTCAGCTACTTACCACTGCATTATGGGATTTCCCAATGAGCTTTACCCTTGGGATAATTATACCTACGTAAAATATACGGTGATATTTAATAAATAATGAGAATGTTGTCTATGCGTAAAGCAGTCTAAAAGAAAAATGTTCCAGTTTTAACGTTTTCATATTCATGCATAACAATTTAGATCGTTATTTTTAATCCTGAAAATAACGACCATTCCCTTTTTATTTTTTATCCCTACAAATCTACAAATGAGTCTGGTAAAAATTCGAACTACGACGTATTTTATTATTTCAAGTCGACAAAAGTTTAAATCGCTTTCACATTATGTAATTTCAGACGGCGAGCTGTATTCGGGTACAGTCGCGGACTTCAGCGGTATGGAACCGATTATCTATCGAGAACCATTACAAACGGAGCCGTACGACTCGATGACGCTAAATGGTAAGCAAAGAAATTCACATTTATACTCAAAATGTCCTAATTTTCAAATATTCAACACAAAATGCCACAGAAACACCTAATAAATCATTATGAACAGATCCTAAACGTCAGATTACAATCAAATTGAAGCAAACAATACACATACAATGATAACACCACACATGCTTTGTTAACAATGTGTATTTACATATCTACGGGCGATTGACTCTCAATGTGACTGTCAAACAGACATCCGCCATTATAATTGAATTCAGAAGCGCGGGAACTCCTTGTCACTCGCGTGACGTTTGACGTGTCAACAATCGGTAAATCCGATTAAGATCGTATTAGAAATTATCGACTGAGCAGCGATAGGGTTACATCACTCCGCATAATTGGGTGTTAAAATTAACTTTGTGACAGAAGATCGTTTAAGTTTAGTGATGTAGTCTAATAGTGGTGTACCTATTTCTTATTTACAGCTCCGGATTTTGTGAATTCTTTGGTACACGGAAACTTCGTGTATTTCTTCTTCAGAGAAACAGCTGTGGAATACATCAATTGTGGGAAGGTAAGACAGTTTTTCTTCATTTCTTCTAACTTTCCTAGCAATTGAGTTTATGTTTGCTATAATTTCAATTTTAGAAAGACCAATTTCGTGCACTGACTTTGTTGGCTCTAACTCTACCACTAACATTAACACCTCTAGTAATTTCATTAAAAATCTCTTATTGGTGAACCCATTCGTTCCTACTCAGGCGTGTTCTCGCTGCACTAAAGTACGGCCAACGAGAAGCGATACCAAATGTAAACAAAACACATGCAAGGTCATTGGGAATAGCAGGGGTGCGTAACTTTTTGAAAGTTGGATTTATATAGTTTTAAAAAATATCCGGCAAATTGTAATAATACCAAAAAGGATAGTCTATTTTTATAAATTTTATCATAATTTGAATTATTGTATAATGTAGATTTAAGTTAAATAACGCGAATAATAATAATTTTCTGAATCTGTGTATAGCAACACACTTGCCCCCTGTTACATAGGGATTTGAAACAAATCAGTCGAAATGTGAGTGTTAATACCTCTGCCGTTTCGTTTCTCGTTTCTTTTTTGGAGAAGTAAAATCTGTTGATTTATCTCTCGACGTACTTGGTTGTGGCTCCATCATTAACCACTCTTAATAAAAACAAACAATGATCAACAAAAATTAACTTAAACAAGAAATAATTAAATAAACAACAAAATAATAACAAAACTTTAACAAATAACTTGTACCACCACGAGCGCGTTCCGAAACAGAATGAATCTAAAATGGCCGCCCGAATGTTGGTGAACCCGTCTTGACGTTGTCATGTTTTTGCCGGGAGAACGAGACATTACGACAAAGGCACAAGATGGAAAGAGATAGATATTAGATTGTCAACGCCACAGTTGTTTTTTAGGTTAATGACCTTTCGTATCGCTTCTCGTTGGCCTTACTTTAGTAATTCACTCGCAGCGTGACACGGTACGTATCAACGTCCTCATGGCGTGCCACACCTACAATTCATTGCTTACATGCGGTTTTACTGTACCGTATGTAGGTATGAATGAATTAGATTCGGAGTAGTTAAGTTGAATGAGAAAAACTATTGCAATAGTTCATGATATCTTGACTCTTGGGCTACTTAGTTTTCTTCTTCCAATGGTTTGGTTAAGCCGATATCAAACAACAGTAGGTATATCATATCGAATGACAATATATCAAAAAAGCTTTTCGTTCGGCACCTTTCACTCGTCTTGTGTGTCTTTATTAGTGACCCGACTAGCGATGTTGGATTCAGGCAGTTTCATTCGCCAACGGATTGACCGAAAAAATGAAATGAATGAAGTGGATGAACGTTCATTCCAAATATTATTTTTCCGTTGTCGTGTGAACGTAGAATAAAACAAAAATGAACCTCCACTAGAATTAATCGTCTGATAGGCTTCATCCAAAACGAGCAAAGCTGTACCAAATCACAACAGATTCCTAAAAAGTAAACATCTTTTACACAATACTTGCATTCGTGTGACACTTGTTGGAACTCTTTACGGCTTTTTGTCGTCCGTCTTCCGGTCAAGACGGAAAAAATCAACACTTTAGATATTAACATTGAAAACCGTTTTTTCCGTTTTGACTTGGGATAAGGACTTACAGTTCATTTAGCTTGGGCTTGTGGCTGCGAAATAAAAACCGCACAGGTCAATCGCTAGCTATGTGATACCATCTTTGCATACCAAGATACCTCCGTGCTTCAAAAAGCACATTAAGCCGTTGGTTGGTGGACAACCTTTACGTCGACAAAAGCCCGAAACTTCTGACAGCAACTCTTATCAAATTGTCTCTTATTACCCAGGGGTGTTGTAGTTACATAGGCGGTCGCTCCATATAAAATACTGGTATTCAGCTGCATCCGGTTAGACTGGAAGACGACCCCAATGTAACTGAGAAAAGGAGCCGAACCGAGCCTAAAAAAAGAAGAGTTTTTCATATGCTCCTTATCCTCATCATCCAGGCGGTGTACTCCCGCGTGGCCCGTGTGTGCCGCGACGACCGTGGTGGGCCGCACCGTTTCAAGCAGCGCTGGACGTCCTTCCTCAAGTCTCGGCTCAACTGCTCCGTCGCCGGAGACTTCCCCTTCTACTTCAATGAGATACGTAAGTTAACAACAACATTCATAAAATATAGATTCAGTAATTGATTTCTGTCAGTCTTCGGTAAGTCTTCGAAGGTTTTCGGAATGACAAAATGTTAGTTATTTAAGAGGTTTTATTTTTAATAGTCATTTAACTCACTTCCAAAATCAATGTAGTTTACCGACCCTCCATCCTCTCGCGGAGATGACATAACTTCGACCAGAAATACAAATACGAAACATAAAATGGAGGACAGTGATTTCGTCATGACAAAAGATATTAACCCATGCTTCGTCTATGTCCACGTTTCCAGAATCAACAACAGAGCTGATAGAAGGTGTGTACGGAGGTCTCAACGCGCAGTTGATCTATGGAACCTTCACGACTCCTCCCAATAGTATATCGGGCAGCGCTGTCTGTGCGTTCAGCATGCAGGACATCGCTGATACCTTCGAGGGAACCTTTAAGGAACAGAACGCGATCAACTCCAATTGGTTGCCTGTTAATAGTGCTAAAGTAAGTATTGTTGAAAGATAACAAATAAAATTCGTTTTTGCCGATTGTCCTGGTTTGTTTGTTTAATGTATTTACGAAGGACATTACACAAATACAACTCAAAACTTTTTTTTTTCTTACTTAAGTGGATGAAAATCGTCTCGTTTTGGATGTCATACAGGCTGTTAGTTATAAAACACTTACGACATAGCTCTTCAGGAGCAACATTCATAATAAAATATCAATAGCTCGGTGTACCTTCAATGTGTAACATTATCATGTGGCTACACATTGATACAATAATGGAACAAAGGTGGTAGACCATTTATATCGGGTCAATGTATATCTATATTTTCGAGGCTGACTGAACTTATAAATAAATACTTGCCTTCTCCATAGGTCCCGGAGCCTCGTCCTGGGACATGTAACAACGACTCCAGGCAGCTGCCCGACCAGACGCTGAACTTCATCAAGACGCATGCGCTGATGGATGAATCTGTGCCGGCCTTCTTCGGAGAACCCATCGTTATTCGAACTAGTTTTCAGTAAGTTCGATCAAATTATATCTTTATTCATGAGTATGCTGGCTTCGGTAGACAGAGTGTTAATGTCTTGTTGTTTTTCCAGCTATCGATTTACGCAAATAGCTGTTGATCCTCAAGTGAAAACTCCTGGAGGAAAAGCGTATGATGTCTTATTCATTGGCACAGGTGAGTTCCAAAATTAATTTTAACAAAGCTTTAAAAGACTTCTTATATTAGAACTACACTCGAAAGCAAAGAATCCGGGTCACTTAAAGAATCCTAAAAATCTCGGAAACTAAAAATGCTAGGTTAATGCAATAAATTGTATTTAATAGACAATGTAATACTCCTTAAATGAAGGTATTAAAACTTCTTAGTTATTGTAAAGTTATATCATAAAAAAATCAAATTTGAAAAAGGGCCACTTTCGAAGATGGAACTACGAAATTACAGCATTTGGTTTTGCTTTTGTTTGTAATCTGTCATTTATGTGGGTACATAAACCATGTTGATAGTGCTCTATATTCATTATTCAAGCTGAAATTATGTCGCTTACGCCTGAAGAATGCACCAGAATACTTACAATGCTGGAAACCGGCCGGAGTCAGCGCGATACAGCCAGGACTGTCGGTGTGTCGCTGTCAACAGTACAAAGAGTTCTCCGACGTTACGAAGAAACTGGTTCTAACCTACGCAGACCAGGAACGGGCAGAACCAGGTGTACCACAGCACGAGAAGACCGATACTTGGTGAACACCATGCTTCGAAATCGCTTTCTCACAGGAACTGAACTCACAAATCAGTTTCGACACCTCGGAGGAAGTAACCCAAGTGCATGGACAGTAAGACGTCGGCTTGCTGAATCTAACTTAAAACCCCTTAGACCTGCAAACGGCCCTAAACTGGAGCGTGGGCATCGTATTTCAAGACTAAGATATGCCCAGGGCCACGTAAATTGGAGTATTGAAGATTGGTCAAAAGTTATGTTCTCCGACGAATCAAAATTTATGCTCTACAAGCACGATGGAAGACACAGAGTGTATCGAAGACCAGGGGAAAGATTCAAGCAAGCATGCATCGAAGAAAAAGTAGCCTACGGTGGTGGGTCTGTACTTGTGTGGGCCGGAATTTCTTCTGAAAGTCGCACAGAGCTGGTGATCATAGAAAACGGCTCTTTAACTAGCGTAAGATATGTGGAAGAAATCCTCAATGATCACGTTGGTCCATTTATGGTCAATTTAGGTGAGGATGCTATATTTATGCATGACAATGCCCGACCTCATACAGGTAGGATTGTGAATGACTACCTTCAAGAGATGACCATTACTCGTATGGAGTGGCCAGCGCGCAGCCCGGATATCAACCCGATCGAGCATGCTTGGGACGAGCTAGGCAGATGCGTAAAACAACGAAACCCTCCCCCAATCACGCTTCGTGAGCTCAAAATTGCTCTCACAGAGGAATGGGAGAATATTCCCCAAAATCGTATAAGGAACTTGGTGTACAGCATGCCAAACCGCGTAAACGCAGTAATGGAAGCACGAGGAGGCAATACGAAGTATTAAAATTCAAGAAAATCGTAATAAAGTTCAAAAATTTCATGTTTCCTATTTTTGTTTTAAGGAGAGATCAGCAGTTTTTTTCTTTAAGTAATTTTGTGTTAATAAAATGTATGGTGACTCATATTTTTTTTACTTTCATTTAAGGAGTATTACATTGTCTATTAAATACAATTTATTGCATTAACCTATCATTTTCAGTTTCCGAGATTTTTAACATTCTTTAAGTGACCCGGATTCATTGCTCTCGAGTGTATTTAATCTGTGACTCTTTGAGAAAGCTACTACGACTAGTTCAATAACACTGCTTTTTCAAATATTAACATAAACCATCTTTCAACAGACAACGGCAAAATCATTAAAGCCATCAACGCAGTCTCCTACGACTCCAACAAACGGGCAGTGCCTGTAGTCATCGAGGAGCTACAAGCATTCGCAGCTGGGTCACCAGTAAGAGCTCTGAGGGTCGCGAGAGCAGGTCGAGATGCTGCCAGGCTGATCGCCGTGTCAGACCGACAGGTCTTGAGCCTAAGGCTGCATCGCTGTTCCAGTGATAAGATCAGTTCTTGCTCGTAAGTATGATCTTAACAATCAGCTCCGTCTATCGTGGTTAGATTTATAGGGTCCACTAGACTAGTGATTGCCTCCAGCAAACCTAGCTTAAGTAAACTAAAATGTAGAAAATGTAAAATGTTCTGATAATACTGAAAGTTTTGAAAAACAACGGATTCCTCTGAGAATCTTGAAACCCCAAAACTTCTTAAATAAGCAAAGGAACTCGTGTAGATAACAGTTTCTTAACACTAATTTGCCAATATCTATATTGATCATTTGATTCTTAGTCATTCGTAAGTGATTAACAAAAAACAAATTGTTTCAGTGAATGTGTGGCGTTACAAGATCCGTACTGTGCGTGGGACAAGCAAGCGGGTCGGTGTCGCGCCTTCTCTCACGGAGTCAGTCGGTGGCTCGACGAGAACTCCTTCTACCAGAGCGTCAGCACTGGCAGCCATACTGCCTGTCCTCATAGTAAGTACTGTTAACATAAACAACTATAAGGTAAAGGGTAGAAAATAATCAACACATCACTGGAAAGCAGATGCTGTTCTAGACCATGGAAGTGTGAGTAGAAAGGAATGTAACATTGTTGACAAGAAAAAAGAAAAGAACAAATGAGAATGATAAAGTACAGAGGCCAGCACATCAAGTTACCACAATCTGTCAACTTTCATAGTATTTCAACTTTATTGCAAAGGTATAAGGTTCATTTTTAATTGAGAAAATTTAACAGTTAGGGATAGCTGGATGTGCAGGCGTCTATACATAATAGTAAAAAGATTCAGACTTAGAACAAATATCATCTCAGCATTCTCAACATACACCGTTCTTTCCCTAGGTAAAGATGCTGGTGCAGTAGGTGGTCTCAGTTCAGGTCTATACGATGACGCCCGTGGTGAGACGAAAGGAGAAGTCATCAACATAGTACAAGACAAGGACGGAAAAGGAGGAGGTGGAGGTAACGAAGGTACTTTTACTAACATGTTTCATTATTTGAAGAACATCTCATTTCATCACATTCTGAGTCATTATCTGGCTAACAACAAAATTAAATCAATAACAAGAAATCACCTTTTTTTTAGGTCCTGAAGTTCTAGCAGCAGATCCTCCTCCCGCTGCATACTCAGTAGAAACCTTAGCATTAGCAGTGGCTGCAGGTGCTTTAGCTGCATTAGGAGCAGGGTTTGCAGCCGGGTACATCTGCGGCAGAAGATGCAAGAAGGATGATGATGACAATATGCCTTACCCTGATACAGAGTATGAGTATTTTGAACAAAGGCAGAATATTAATAGGTTTGTATTTTGTTTAGGGTTAGAATGAAATGTATAATTCGCAAAAGACAATCATTTACTGTAAATTAACACCATACATCAACATACATTCTTAACAAATAACAAAATATTAGTGTTCTGTACTGTTTGAGACTATCGTAAACAGAACAAAAACTTATGATTTTCATCTTTACAGAATCCAAGCAGAACCCAAGCTCCTTCAGCAAGTGGAGGAAGTGACATACGCCGAGCCGGTGTTAGCTCCTCAGCCGAAGCCGGCGTCTCCCCGCGCCACGCTCCGCAAGCACCCCCCGTACCACCCCCACCACGAGACGCTGTTCCAGTTCCAACCCGACGCGTACCGTCGCGATAACTTCGGAACTCTTCGCTCGCATCAGGTCAATGTCAGTTATTCTCTTTTTTATTCTCTCGCATGGCTTGCTGTGATCGTTTTTACAGGTATGAGTAAGATTAGCCGTGAAAGTTGACAGCACACGTGAAGAAAACTTTAATTTTTTAACATAAGTTATATGAATATCCGGGTGAACAAATCAAATAAGATTTGAAGCATTTTCGAATATTGGTTCAATGCAAAATGCTACTGGACATCATTTTTATCACCACTTCTTAATACCTGTATAAAGATTCGGCGACTAGCATGACTTTCCTATAATCACCGAAATAATACTTCTGTCTCTTTTCGCGTTTAAGCCTTTTCCAATATTAATATTAGTAACTACCAATAGAACCATCGAAAAACAAAGTAAGTTTTATATTGAAATAATTTCATTGCCTTGCTCTTTTCAATCATCAAATTCATCAATCACTTTGCATGATCCATCGTAATTAATGGTTTTATCACCTTCATCTTTATATGTTTCTTAAAATCACTTACTAATCTGTTAATCATAATAATAAATTTTCGTCATTCCATTTCCATGCCTAACAATTGTGGTTGAAAATGTTCGTGAGATTTTTAATAACAAGTCATATCGTCTACATATACAATAAAAAGTTTTGTAGTAAAAGTCTTAAAATATGTCAAATTTACTTAGTAAGTTTAAAAAAAAGATGAATACTAAGCTTCGTGTTATATGAAATATGTCACAGTTTTCATTTTAATGTTGTGGACAAAATCTCCCGAACATCACAATCTGGCGATAACCAATCATTAATTCCACTAACTCACGCACGCTTGTTCACCTAGGCATGTCAGTTAACACAGGAATATTCGGACCGCAGGGCGATGGGTACCGGCGGGGCAACGACAATGGCTTCTCGACCACGCGCTCAGTAAAGAAGGTGTACCTCTGAGAAACAAGCGGGGCGGACTCGCGCGACCAAATGCATCATCATAAACATAATACGCACCATCACCATACATTGGGTGAGTTGAAGAGTTTGTCCATATATCTTATAATCTATAAACCACATATCTTGAAATCTATAATCATTAATTTATTGTAAGACTACAATAAATTAATGATTATAGATTTCAAGAGAGTTTTGAGTTTCTCTAGAGTGAGTTTTTTAACCTTTAGTAAATCTAATTTACAACATTCAGATTCTGCAAATTGGACTGCAACTGAGACATATCTATGCGTTACAGTGTCGCAGCGCAGCAGCGGCTCGGGCTCTGCGTCGGCGAGTGGTGGCGGGTCCTCCTCGTCACCGTCGCCGCCGTCGTCGTCCCCGTCGCCGTCGGGCGAGCGGCCGCCCACGCCGCCGCCGCCCGCGCCGCAGCCCTGCGCGTACATCTACCGCAACTAGCGCGCCGCCCCGCTACCCGAACACGACGACGATCGTGCATTATACGTGATAAAGACACCACCCATTGCCCTCGCGCACGTGACGCCCCTGACGAACATGATCGAAACATTCCAAAATTAAACGACATTGTTATTCGAATCGTATTCGACTGAGTGACGTTCGATCGAACGTGTTTTGTTATTGCCGACGATTATGACCCTGTAGTGAATTACTGTGGATACGACGTCGTATTTTGCCTGTATTATACGTTGGAGCTGTTGAGCGTATATCGGAAACGCACTTTTAGAACGGCTGAATTCTAAATGATTTGTAACATGATAGAATAGATATGTACTATGTTTATATGTGGATTGTTAAAACAAATGCGAAAACAAAACATTCTTCCAAGAAAATAAATATATACGTACTGGTGATTATCCACAATCTAAATTGATCGTATCTATGGTCAGAGGATGTGAGACAAATGAATATGTATTTTTTTTAAAAGACGGAACAATATTATCGATTGATGTATGTAAGATGAATAATGTAACAAATTGTAGATTGTTTAGAGTATACATAGTTTACAAATAATGTAGGAGAAAATATAAGTTTTTGTTGGTAACATGTTAACGAATAGTTAATTTTAACTGTGGTTGTCATTGCAGTTTTTTCAACACTGTTCTGTCAGCATTGTTGTCAACGAAATGGAAGAGTTGCAATGGAGTCACAAATGCTTTTTTACATAAACTACCTACTATTTTTAGCATAACGTCATTAAATATAGGGAGGGTTCTCTTATTCTAAAGTTTTAGCGTTACTATAACTCGACAACATTAGTGTCAACACCGCAATGGTCACCCGATGATAACAACGCAGACAAAAACTTTCTTGTTTAACTTGAAAATATATGAGGTATTGTTAATGTTGCCGAGCTATACCTAGTTTAAACGATGATTATAACATTATAGTTGAAACAATGACATTATGCAACACAAAATATGATATAAATTATATTTACCATATATAAAAAAAATGATATGTAAAGTTCTGATACTTATTCATTCATTAAAAAGTGCTTCTTATGGATGTATTTAGATTACTAGGAGATCGTTTTGATAATTATTGGATAATGTTATAGAATTAGCTATTATGTATACATAGATACATATTATAATAGTTAAGGCGGCACTGTGATGCCACATTGCCAATTTAGATTGTTGGTGCGCCATTGTATAGTTACAACCCGTAACTGTGATCATTGTGTACATACATTCTGTGACACTAACGACGTCTCCTTTTGTCTACTGTCGTTTCTATAAATTAAACTTTCCAGAAATGTGGGCCAAAACGTTTGTAAAAATCCTTTTTCGAAAGACGTTCCTGTTGCTAATTTTGTAATAACTGGGGGATTAGAATTTTCCTCGTTGTATAATCGCTTTATGAATTCATTTGTAAACTAGCTAGCAGTTACTTTTGACCCCGGGATTGTATAGTGTTCAGACTCATCTTCGCTCATTGTTGACAATTGAATGTATGTAAAGAAAATGTCAATTCTATTTGTAATGACTTAGTGCCTAAGTGTGTGTGGCAGGATTGTAATTTGTACATTACAATGATTCAGTTTTTCTTTTGGACTGATATTAGTGCGGACATTAGCGCGCCTTTAGAGTAGCGATTGCAGTAGACAAGACGTAATGAAAACGATAGATACTACCTCAGAACTCTGGCGAGACCTCCCAATTTGAGCAACAACCAGTAAACAACATTAATTTATCTTAAAATCCGCATAAAAACTTTGACGCTCTGGAGATGTTACTCTGGTCAGAGTTATTTGGCAGTAAACAGAAGATAATTTTTATACGCCATAATAATAAAAAAAGGCATTCTCGACATTGCCTTCATAATACTCATGTTTAATTTCATTTTTATATAATACCAAAGATGCCATGATTTTAATGTAAATTATTTATTTATAGTAGTGATTGCATTATTACTTAATCAAGTTGTTATTTTATATAAATATAACTGCCAATTTGTATACTTATTTTATAACTAACCAAAGCAACGCACAGTTTATTTTTTAAATTAATTAATCCATACGATATGTAGATGCTTTAACATGGCAGAAATGTTTGGAAATTGTATATGTGCAGACCGCGAAAATGGCAAACAAATTGTAATATTAAACTTTAAGCTTGCAGTCCTTAGTCATGTAGTATTTAAAGAATATTTATCATGTTACAGATTTAATGTTATAACGTCGTAAGAGTTGATTGTATTTATAGTCCGTTCGTTATAAATTGCCCCTCCAGCGATGCGCTTTATATGAAGTCGTCGGGTCATGCGTAGGGTTGCCACTCAACCTAAACAAATAACTCATGCTTGCCATTTTCACCGTTTGTAATGTGGAAATTAATTAACACGTACATACGTAAGTGAGGCTAGTACTTGTAAATAGCAAGTTCTGTAATGTAATTAGTTTTCGTCGAGTAAATAAATTAAGCGTTAGAGTATAAGCGCAAGAAATTTTTGAAAGTGAATTGTTAAGAATTGTTTTTTGTATGAATTAAAAAAAATAATATTGATGAAATGTACAATAACCATTTCTACGTTTAAATTACTGAACCACCTTTTTATACTCGTAAAGTTAATTGTAAACATAACATGCCTAGAAGTTTCTTGTACTAAGCGTAAAATATTGATTGATAATATATTGAGAATTATATAGGTCGTATCGTAATGTAGATTATAATAGACCGCTTAATATTGTTTGAAACTCGAAGCCTTAGAGTTAGAAATTGAAGACTTTTATTGAAATAAAGAACTAAGACACAGATTGGATTTAAAAAAAAATGATCCACAAACTTTTATTAAAAAATATAATGTTAAGGTATAGCTCGTTACGTCACGTTACTCTCAACTATCCATCACATAACCACCTATGTTATAGCATGTATATACGAGAATTGAGTTCTAAAGACAGGCGGGGAAGCGCCACTTTTCACTGAGACCTGGTATAGAGTTTACGCGACACGCTAATCGTTAAGAATTTACAGAACGTTAAAGTATACCTTAATAAATTATATTCACTTTTAATGACTATTGCCTTAGTGCAAAATTAGTTAAATGCCATGTTACTCAGTGAACTGTAGGCCTCTACAGATATGAAAGACGTTTGGTTTCGCTGCCTGTGCAATATTTTTCTACTTGAAAAGTTTTCTCGGAATTTTAACTTCAAAATTGTTCGTTAGAATTTTAAAATTAGAATTGTTAGCAGCAGCGCATTTTGTGTTATCTACGTAAAGAATTTCTTTATCACAAAATGTTATGCAAAAATATTAGGTAGGTTTAGAAATAAGAAAATTGAAAATGTCGCTAATATTGATACAGCATTTAGATCCGTTTACTACTTATTATATTTTGACATAGAACCATTCGCCACCAGAACTAAATCTCTATCGAGCATTTTGTGATAAAGAGAAGAGGAACGGTATATCATGAAGTAACTAATGGGAAGTGCCTAACTATATTACCTATTGGACCTGTAGTTTAACGGCCCCGTTAATTCCCATAAACCGACCATTATTTCGTTATCAGATTTAATAAGCGTTAGTTTAAATTTAATCTATGTCCTGTCAATGCAAATATGGTCAGGACATAGCTTAACTTTAAACACACAACTTCCGTGCTAAGTGATAGTGAGTTTCTAATAGTGTGCCTTTAGTATCGCATAGTAACCGCCCTTTAGAAACTCGAAAAAGAATATTGGAATAGGTCTATCAATTTATTTTTGACCCTCATAAACAATCATTACTTTGTACAATTTTACTAGTAGTCCTAACGTATACGTCAACATTTACAGATTAATTCACTTATTACATTACCTGTTATTCCAATTCACTATGTCTATACCTGATGATAGTTTGGTAATCTATGATAAACCTATGATTATTAATTACCTTTTCATTCTCATAAACTCACGTTTTGTACTATCTTTTGATTTGCTCTTTTCTCCAGCGACATTAAAGATGTAGGCTCTGTTTTAAGTCTAATCTATGTATGTTGATACCTCTGAACCATTGTTACAAGAAGACAAAACTTGTCTATGTTAGATTTAAGGCAGAGTCTAAATTTAGTTTCTTTTAAGGCATAGGTTTAAGTAGGGGTTTTATAAATAATAATGCAACGCAATTGCAGTGATAGAACTGTTACACCATATTCGCTGCCCGTATGTATAGAGTGCAATTTTTTTATATCTAGAGACAAATAGATTGTAAAGCATTGATTTGCAAAATATGAAATAGAAAGCTCGAAGGAAGCAAGGTTTTATATTTTACTCTTCATTGTTTGAAATGTTATGATCATTTTCTCATTAAAATATTATTAATATTATGCTAAATATTTTAGCAAAGGATAAAATGTATTCCTTTTCTTTAGTAAATAAAATATTGAAACTCGTTTTTGCTTTTCCTTTTCAACTACCTTACTCTATATGTGGCAATAGTTCAACGGTTGAGGTGCGGGCATGAGATCGTCAGTCCGACAACTGGTGGGGCGGTTGCATTGTAACGTCAACCGACATCTGGTGGGGCGGTTGCATTGTAACGTCAACCGACAACTGGTGGGGCGGTTGCATTGTAACGTCAACCGACAACTGGTGGGGCGGTTGCATTGTAACGTCAACCGACAACTGGTGGGGCGGTTGCATTGTAACGTCAACCGACATGCAGGCCTAGCAAAGGGTTACCGCTACCCCGGAACATAAAGGGCTAAGGAAGGAACATGGATGGGTTTCAGTCAGTAAGAGTCTGACACTCCCTTTCGCTCCACCTAGATCTGGAGGGGTCATTTTGATGATTTCCCGCCCAAAAAAAAAGGCCTAGCACAGAGACATTTTGGTACTAACAAAATGTATTCACAGTGGTATAACGAGAGTTTATATTCGAGCACGATTCTTAATTTTAGTAGTCATCATCCTTTTTTTAGTACCCAGACTAGTGCCCTCCATTTTCTCGAATACAAGCAAGATGTTAGGTAAATAATGTTATTAGATAGAGCCCCCAGGTACTTAGTCAATAATTTCTAGTAGGTATACGACCCACGGTATTTTAAATTTGCCAAGTAATTGGTTTGTAGAGTAGACTAATAATTCGCGTAACTTAAGCTGAAAGACATTTTATCTAAATAAAACCATTTCAAAAGCCCCCTGCTTTTGAAAT
Organism: Hyppa rectilinea; assembly: GCA_951799385.1. NCBI lineage: Eukaryota > Metazoa > Arthropoda > Insecta > Lepidoptera > Noctuidae > Hyppa > Hyppa rectilinea. The sequence continues at coordinate 6,951,701 of OX637318.1, read as the reverse complement.
TGTTTTATTTTAATTAGGTCAGCATCTGCAGAATTGGTAATTATTATTATTTTGCCAAAAAAACAGATTTCCAAGGTGTTTAAATAAGTGGTCGCACAATCCATTACTTAAATTAATTTGCCTGTTTATGGCATGCAGTTTATGACCCATGGTATAGCTATGGAAACCTTCTTACCATAAATGCTTTATTAAAAAATCCTCTAAATAATATTTCATGATATCCAAATGTATTTTTTTTACTTTTGAGCTACCATCACGGAACAGAAATTCCGTGGCTGCCATAGATAAAACGCGTTCCATACTAGACGAAGTTACCATATTCAGCATTTTATGACGTTAGACATTGACACTGACAGTGACTCGTAATCAAAATAAAATCAAATTCTTCGCAGTTGTGCACATGTGAAATGTTTATTTATTACTTTTTGTAGACTTAAAATTAATCCGAAAAAATGGAAACCAATATATTAAGACATTTCTCTGTTAATTATAAACAAATACTAGTAGATGAAGTCGCTTTGGAAGGACTTGAAGGCATAGCCGTTGATCTTTTATGGCGGCGACTACAAAAACGGTTATCATCAGAGGTAACAGAGAAAATGAAAGCCCGTTTCTGGGGATTTGCTGTGAATTGTGGCAGAATATCTTTTTATCAACTCCCAGAACCGCTACCCTATGTAGAAATACTCGACAGATTCGAAATAATCGATGAAGCAACTGGCCACCTGAAAGAACCTGTAAGTTCAAAATAATTTTTATTGTCTATAGTTTTATTATTACTTACATTTACAAGCAATTTTAGAAGCTCACACATCATAGATTCTCGTTTTCTGTATCGAAAAATAAATGCAGTCTATTCATAGAAATTAATAATATCTACTACAAAACTATTTATTTTTAGCTCTTGACCGCTTCTGCGCTCGACTTAATTTAGAATTTGACAATCGATTTGGGGTTGTACTTTGCTTGTAATAATTTAATTAAATCATGATTCAATAGACATCTATTATCATAAAAACGTTATCGTTGTTTTCCTCGGGAACAGTACTTTTTTTCGCGATGAAAGGTACAGACGCACATTGGAACGAATGTATGGGAGCGGTTGGACGTAGACATGTCCGAAAAAAAAGAGTAAAATTATGCCAAACTAATGATGCCATCTTATTCGATTACTTAATGCCTTCATAACTTGTGGTGATGAATTTCTTCATAACTCCCATATTTCGGGAGTAATTTGAGAAAATGTGAAATTTTACTATGAAAATGAGTGTATCGAGCTCTCTCCCTCCTGATTCCGGGCTTGTTTCAAGTAGCGGTCTCTAATATCATAATGCTAATACTAAGAGCTATATTTAATACTAAGACACATAGTGCGCCAAATGTGCACTTTCTGGGATAAAGAGTGATGTTTATTTTATAACACAATTTTTTTATTTTTTGTTTATTTTGTTGATTAAAACCGTTTTTCTAAAGGTTTACCTTATTACAATAACATTTCTGAGCAGCCAATTAGAGAAGATATAAGCTAATTAGGATATATAATTAGGGACTTAAGGTTTACATATAAAACTGATGCACTAATGATTACTGATAAGAACATTGCTATTATTTAATTACTAAATGGCTCTTAATACACTAATTTAGCATGCATCATTTACTAATTATCACAATAACTAATTACCTTGCAATATTTAACAAAGGATACCTGGGATACCTGGATTTTATATAAATAGGTCACTATTAGTAACTTTAAAATCAGTGTTGATTTACACCTTGTTGTATCCAAGCTAATCTCGCAATGTATTTGAGATAGGAGATAGGAGATTTTTTGAAAACTACACTAAATCTGCTGAACTGACCGGAATAGATGCTATGCTTTTAAGAAAAATCTGTGTGATCTTGCAGTGTATTTCATCAGGAGAGAAGATCAACGTAACTAAATTCCGAGAGTTCTGCTTTGATACTGCTAAGCTTTACGTGGAGTTATACCCATGGTATTATATGCCTTCTTCACTTCATAAAATTTTAATGCATGGGCCAGACATAGTTCAGAACATGTCAATTGTGCCCATTGGTTTTCTATCCGAAGAGGCATCTGAGGCTAGAAATAAAGATTTTAGAAAATATAGAGAGGGGCATTCTCGAAAGCATAGCAGTATCTCATGCAATGAAGATATTATGCACAATCTTTTACTGTCTTCTGATCCACTTGTTACAAGTATCCGTCCAAAAGGAAATAAGTTTGTAAAAAAATCTTCTTTTAAGGAATTTTATGAGCTTACGGATTCTGAGAAAAGTGATATCGAATTTGTTAACATAAATGATTTAGCGGACATCGATTCTGAATTTGAATTAATTGATGATGATGATGATGACGAAGATAATTAAATGATGTTATTGTTTTAAAATGTGTAAATTAGTAAATTAGAGCTTACATCTTAATTATTTATTGTACTTTTAATGAAACTAGGTAATTTATTATCAACTTACTTAAAAGTCATACTCTCATCAGTTCTTGTGAATATTTTTGTTAATATATATTTCTGTATATATATAATATATTTATAGACCTCTTAATAAGTCTGTCTGCGGTTTAAAGTAAATACAAATGGGGAAAAAACGTTTTTTTTTTTAAATTTTCATTTCCTTTTATCCCAGAAAGTGCACATTTGGCGCACTATGTGTCTTAGTATTAAATATAGCTCTTAGTAATAGCATTACGATATTAGAGACCGCTACTTGAAACAAGCCCGGAATCAGGAGGGAGAGAGCTCGATACACTCATTTTCATAGTAAAATTTCACATTTTCTCAAATTACTCCCGAAATATGGGAGTTATGAAGAAATTCATCACCACAATTTATGAAGGCATTAAGTAATCGAATAAGATGGCATCATTAGTTTGTCATAATTTTACTCTTATTTTTCGGCCATGTCTACGTCCAACCGCTCCCATACATTCGTTCCACTGTGAGACGCCAGCACATCAAGCTATCCCTAACTGTCAAATTCTCTCAATTAAAAATGAACCTTATGTCTTTGCAGTAAAGTTGAAACTCTATCAAAGAAATTTGACAGATTGTGGTAACTTGATGTGCTGGCCTCTGTACCCTGTCCATTTTTGTGCAACGTATATACAAATTTTTAGGATGATCGGTTCAGTGGTTTAGAACTGCTGCCTGGTAAGGTAGCAAATATACAAATTGACTTTTACATTTCTAATATTTTTTAGTATGATACATATTGACTCACAACTTCACAATCATCTTCTTTCTCCTAACATGGCTATCAACTTAAAAATACTTGTTAATTATTCCAGGACGACTTTCTAGATGGACCATATGAATACAGTCCCGTTGAAGGTGAACATGGTTCCTGCAAGTATTATGATACCAGAAAACTAATACCTATTATGGAACTAAAGCAGAAATCATATGAGGCTGTAATGGCTCAGTATGGGGACACTTTAGTTCTGGTAGCTGATAAAGAAGATCGATGGCATGCCCTGGCCCAACATATGCCTACAAATTATTTGGCACAAATGACCACTTTACATTATTGCTTGCTGGAGCTCATCGGCAGGTCTAGGTCTAATGTTAGTACCTTATTTTGATGGAAGTATCTTAATATAAAGAAGTAAATAAAATTTGGGTGTACTATAAGGACATCTCCGCCTAGCCCTTCCGAGATTAAACATGTGATGTTTTGTTAAATGTGGAAATATTTTACATACTTGTCTAAGTGCACTTTTTTGATATTATTAAGTCATTGACTGCCACGCAGCAGACACAATAGAAAAACTATTGTTCGCGGCTCACTGGTGACCGCGTTGGCGCTCAACGTGTTAAGAAATGTTAGTAGTTCTCTAAATCAGAAAAGTTTTGATATGTTTTTCTCAAGTCTTCCTGTATGGCTGAAAAATTCTCAAGAACAATAAATATAAACAAATTGTTGAACTCTTATAAGCAAACGGCTTCTAATAGGTGCACATCTAATGGGTTAATCTGACACATATTCACACCCCTACCGTCATAAACACATAAAATATTATTCTTACCCTCATTTCAATTTCAGGGTCAATCAACAATTGGATTAACAAACCTAAGCAAAGTAATAAAGGATCCAAAGACATTATTCTACAACAGGAAATACTTAAGCAGCCTTGACCTTATAAGGACATGCCACATGACTGAAATAATTGGTGGTAAAGGGGTGAAGGCACTGTTGGTCAGATTGAAGAGATTCTATCAGCCTAGTGTGTTGTCTATGCCCAAATCAGGTGTTCTACGCAATGTCATAGAGTACCTGCTGCAGCAACCAGACTACAGTGAGAAAACCGAAGTTATAGTGAAGAAAGGATTAATCACTCAGAAGCAGAGCAGGAGATTACAGAAAACTGTAAACATTTTTAATTTTGTGAGTTTTTTTTTTTAATTCAAATTATTTTGCTTTTCTAAATTTAGAAACGAGTACTTAATAGATGAGGGAGACCTTGACCGTAAGTGGGGCTGACGCTATTAAGTAAAAAAAAAAAATTATTGGAAAATATGTGTGTTCTATTTTTTAAATTTCTGTACTGAATCAAGTAAAATAAAAACTTACAGGAAGAACGAACTGTTGCGTCAGAAGACAAAAACAAAAAGAACAAAACTAATCTCAAAAGAAAATTCATTTACCTTTCATCCAAAGCTGATGAATCTTCAGAATCTGATGAAGAGTCACAGGAACCTGATCTGAAATGCCAGTACAAGGTTGGTGTGAGCCTCATGAGACAGGCTTATGAACGGTTCCTGGATGCAGGACTTGATGGCCTCACTCAGGTTCAACTGGCGCAGTTACTGGGTATCGAGTTCTATACAAGTAGAGGGATCTGCAGGATATTCAAGTTAAGGAATATTGTTAGGGAGTATCTTGAAGATAAAGGGAAACAGAGAACTGCAAGGTAAATAGCCAGAATAATTCATTGAACACTAAGTTTTGTTAATAATTCATTTAACACTAACACAGTTTAAGGTGGAGCCTGTGAAATTCAAATTTTCATAGGTCTCATAGGTTTTTTGCATGTTGTCGGTCCGTGTCAATTTGTATCATCATCTGCCTAACCTTTTTCCAACTATGTTGGGGTTGGGTTCCAGTCTAACTGGATGCAGCTGAATACCAGTATTTTACATGGAGCAACTGCCTATCTGACCACCACAACCCAGTAACTGGGCAATACGATACCTCTTGGTAAGACCGGCTGTCAGATTTTCGGGCTTCTAACGACCCGTAACGACTGTCAAAGATGCACAAATGACAGCCGGGACCAACGGCTCGGAGGAGTCTCGTTATGTAAAGATGGTCACCCATCCACGGAGCAACCCCAGCAAGCGCAGTTTAACCTGATAGATCGATCCGTGCGGCTGTTATTACTTAGCCTTGAGCTTCTTACCTAGACACGATCTATACAAAAATGAATACCTATTTCAACCAACCCCGGCTCAATGTTAGTGAATGATTTGGCTCAATTGTTGGTGAGCCAAATAAATAAAAAAATAAAACTACGTAGCCGGGGTACTTACCGCAAGCTTTGTATGTTGATCAAAGTATGATTCGCCGCCGTAGCAAGTGCGTATTTACATAATTACTAGCTGACCCGGTAGACGTCGTCCTGCCTTAACTATGATACCTACCTACCTTTCCTACCTACCCTACCTACTTACCCTACCTACCCTACATACCCTACATACCCTACCTACCCCACCTACCTACCCTACCTACCTACCCTATCTACCCTACACACCCTACCTACCCTACCTACCCTACCTACCCCACCTACCCTACCTACCTAAGGGTATGAAAAATAGATAGTAGCCGATTCTCAGACCTACCGAATATGCATATAAAATTTCATAAAAATCGGTCAAGCCGTTTCGAAGGAGTATGGTAACTAACATTGTGACACGAGAATTTTATATATAAGATAGTAATTGGAATCATCATACAATTTTATAAGTCAAAATTGCTCTCATTTGTCATGATTTCATGAAATAACCATCTATCCATCCAAATAAATAACCATCCGTAGGATTATATGAATTTAGAAGGTTGTATCGGTGATAGGAATGATTACAGTGCTACTTGCTATGTCTGCGAATCATATTTTGATAAATATAAAAACCTGAATTTGAAAACTTCGCAGGCTATCCTTTAGGGAACTGCTTCATTTACAAATAAACAGATAAATCCATATTTAGCTTGAAAATGTATGTAATCTATCTGCATGTAAAATACTCATGTGATCAACTGCTTATTCCATTGAAAAAAAACACATTAATGATGTTAAAACGGAGATTAAAAATAAACTAATTAACACTCCAGGTTTATCGCCATAGCCGCCACAGGGGAGATGGATGTCAAATACACAGAAGAAAAAAAGAAATTCTTAGAATACTTAAAACAGAACCAAGCCCCTGAAGAACCTGTTAAAGAAGACAGTACACCAGCACCTGAAGATGAAAGACCACCGAAAAGAATTAAACTTGAAATTGAAAAGAAAGAACCAACTGATGAAAACCTTCCTGAAAGCACTAATGCTGATGTAGACATGGACTCAGAAGACGAAAATGAAATCACGGAAGTAAAAGTCTTAGAAGGCTTCGAAAGCGGAAAATCACTCGGTACCTTCAAGAAAAACCCCACGTTAAGGCAGTTGACATTCGCAAATGGTATCTTCAAAGTCCTCAAAGATAAACAATGTGTTTGCGGATACATCACACTCAGCAATTTAGCTTCCAAAGAAGTAAACGAACCACCTATGGATACCAAAGCATTGAAATCATTCATACAAAAGCTGGTCACAGATGGTCATATCAAAATTTATAAAGTAAAATGGCCCGGCATTCAGAAATACTCCGTCTTAATTTGCGCTCCCCACGTGAAAGCAACAGACCCGTTAGTAAAAGCGAAATATAAGGAGATTTGTATGAGAGCAGTCACTAATAAGAGAGTAGCTATCAAAAAAGACAATTTGGAAAACACTTGTCCATCTCTCTCACAGTTTTCATATCCCCGATATATGAAAATCCAGAAACTTCACGAGTTTCTCATGCGCTTTGCTTACTTCGAACATGTGAAACCCGAATCACATTCTCTACCAGCGGGATTTGTCAGCATAGTCGACTTCATACAAGAAGTAACAATAGAATTTGTCATCAACAATATGGGCAGTATGGGCATGACAGAAGTCAACCAGTTAATAAATGAAAGCCAACTCCAGATAAAACTTAAAGACGCACCATCACATATTTATAAAACACTGATGAGATCTAATACGTTACAAAACGCGATAAGATTAAATCTGAAAGTGTTAGGAATGCTAGGTCTCATACAACTAGTACATCAGGCGGCGCAGTCCGCCTCTAGCAGTAGTGTTGTCACATATACCAGTTTCTTATTCTTTGTAAATCGACGCGCAAAAATACTTGACACATCAGGTATATGGCCCAGAACAAGTGACGAAAAGGTTACAGAAAAATCATTTTACTTTGAAACATTTGATGATGTGAGCAACTACTGGAGCGAAGTGTATACGATCAGCACTAATACTGTCGTAGAGCTGGCTAAGCGAGGCAGAAAGCAACTCAAGCCGCCGCAGCGCTCCGAAGAAGAGGTGTTCAAGTATGACACCGGAGATCGATACGGCGACGGCAATGGCCCCTGTGGATTCGACTCCTGCTTCTACATGGAGATACCTCGACTTTGGCAAACCTACTACATGAGGCCAATCAAAAGCCACGTGATGACAAAGAAGAAGGTATCAATCAAACTGCCCAAAATGAAAACAAGTAAGAAACTTAAGCAAGAAACAAAATCCAAGGTTCCTACTAAAACAGTGGCCGAAAGACTATCGAACGAAAAGTTAACTCGAAGAAGAAATGATTCCTCAATAAGATGGTCGAAGGCGGAGGACATGATAATAACTATGTGTAAGGCTGCTATTACGATTCTGAGTCCCGCATCACAACCTGGCAGTCTTATAGTCAGGAATATTGTTGCCAAAGATTTACTTTCTATCAATGATCCAAAAAAGACAAAAGGCGTATGCCACAGTAGGGCCTCGACCCTTGAAACAAACCTAACATTGATTCACGAGAAGCAATGTATTATAAACGAGTTGAGAAGAAGACGGAATCTGATCCAGAAGTATGAAGGGCTCTTGAAGAAGCTTAGACTTCGCTACTCATCGAATATGTCGAAGTTTATCAACAAGGCTCGCGTACCTATGATGGAATTGGTGTGGACTATATCTGAGGTCATAAAATCCAAATCGTACATCCAGAAGGTGCCATGCGTCGCAGTGAACCTAGAAGATTTCCACGAACATTTTACAATCATCACATCAACTGCCAACAAATTATGTAATATGTTCAAGACGCCTGAACATGCGACCTTGAAGGAGGCCATAGTACTCACGATAATGCAAACAATCGATTCTGAAATCAGTACAGAAATGGGAAAAAAAGTTTATAAGACTTTCAAAGAGTATCCTGAGAGCTCCTTGCGTACTGCTGTAGAACAATTACGCAAATGCGGCGCTATAGCAGCTAAGGAGAAAATATTTAACAACCAAATGCGGAAACTTGATTTGGAAGACATTTGTCAGTCGTCGTATAAAATGTCAGCATTTTATCAACGGAAGTGGGTGAATCGACTGAACTCGGAGTTTACTGATGGTATGAACAGTATATTGGATGCAGAGCAGACTGAGAACGATGTAATAGGGTCTGCGGAAATCAATTGTTTGTATTGCGAGATGCATGCCCTCGATGTCATAGATATTACGTGTGCTACGGCGCCCGTTATCACGGATCCGGCGGGGGCGCCCATCATGCCGGAAGAAATAAATGTTCTTATCATAGACACTAAATATAAATTGAAAACGGGAACATTGAAGTGGAAAAATAAATCATCTGATTTTAAAAGAGTTTCTCAACTGTATCAGCATTTGGACATCGCCCATAGTGTGAAGTATCTATCAAGGTAATTAGTGTTCTGTTTTTACTTTTTCTTTGTTTTGTACCGCTTTACGTAAACTTTTGCTATCATAATTTGAACCTTAGATCGATGTCACACGACACATTATTAAAGAAGTCCAACCAACATTATTCTTTTTGTTACAGTTATACTTCCCTAGAAGTTAAAGAAATTAAGCCAAGTCTGGATATACAAGATCCGATACTATCGCATTTGGACAAAAAAGGCGAAACAGGAGCCACGTTCCAGGAACTACAGGTATCTAGAATGTGATATCTTAACCACCTTTTGAACGCCATTGTCACATATACGTGACAAGTAAGCGCATGCCCTGTACGCCAACGATACAAATATGTGACAATGCGGTACACTACAACACGAAATAAACAATTAAATCGTGACTTTTGTGTTTATATAGATATCTTACAAATTTAAGCTCTCGTACGTATTTAATGACATGAAACAAATTAAAAGACACCATGTATATTGGGAAATTCATGATAACGAGAAGAAATAAATTTGTAGCTTGGCGTGGAGGGCACTTTGACCACATTATCATTCATTATTATAAACACTTTAAACTATTTTATTCCTGCAGGAACTTTCCGGATTTGAAGAAAAAGAGCTCATAGAAAAATTACTGCAATGGGATTCCAAGAAAATTACCAAACGCGTCGGCTTCTACGAAAATATTATCATACTTACTAAATTCATAAAACCTTGGTCGGTAAAGATAGGCGACAAATACATTGTACCGACTCCATGGTTGACTTTGACCGGGAAAATACGACTAGACATATTCTTCAAGTGGTGCGGCGTCGTCATGAATCTAGTATTCGAGAAACCCGGTTCTTCAATAGTATACTTAGCAGATAAAAGTGAATATTTGTCCTACAGATCGGTGCAAGATCTTTGCATGTTTTTGGAAAAGTATGAATGCATAAAGCTCTGTATTCTGAAAAGCGTTCCAATCGATTTATTTTCAGACGAAGATGCTGAACCGATAATTACCGATTTCAATTCTTATGAGGCACCGGAACACATAGTAGCCCATCCTATAAAAAACTCTCTGACAAAATACTGTTACTTAAAGAAAAAGATATTAGATTCACATCATTCACAAACAAACGACGCGCTCATGGATAAGATTTTCAAATGTTGATTTTATTTTAAGACATGTAAATATTGCTTGTAAAAATATAATAATAAGTATCTAAATTAACAGACAGACGTTTTACTAATTCATAGCTCAATAAATAATAAAGTTACAGTGCAGCATTGTGGCCGTTGTGGTAGCTTTATTGTTTTAAACAATATGGCCGATGCATCATGCCCGACTGAATTAAGGGTCTCCGACCTCATGCACATGTTCTCTGTTTCGCACTCTACTCCTCTACTAAACAAAACAAATTCTCTAAATGACTCGCTAGTTCTTAGGTTTATCGCGGTACAATTTACTCATTTCTTTCACTTCATTTAAATTATTCAATAAGTAGGTACTATTTTTAATAAATGACACGGCTGCCTCGATGGAGTGGTCGCAAGGGTGACTGACCAGAGCATGAGATACAGTGTTCGATCCTCAGGTCGGGCAGCGCAATAATTCATAGTATTATTTAATTCATAGTAGCAGCTAGGTTCGCCTAATAAAGAAAACATTCTAAAATATATCCGAGGAAATATTAAATTATACATCTATTACTCTTTGGGGAAGACAAGGGTGATGTTAAGTATCTTATCTAAAATAATGATAACACAAACGCCCCTAAGACGACCCACTGACCGGTATTAACAGATCTCAGTTAAAACTAAAATCGTGCCGTGGTAAACCGGTATCAAATAAATCAGGTTTCCTTTTCTCTACGTTAACAAGTCGCTACGTATTACGTAATTCGGCCATGAGTGCTGCCAATATAGCGAAAGCAATCAGTCGCCGATTCAAATTTATTATACGGCAGAACATAAGGTGGATATTATCAACCATGAAAATAACGTTGGCTGCAAGTTTCATATTGACAGGCTGTTTATCGATTCAATATTGCACGGCAAGAAATATTCAAGCAGGCAGCATCGTAGTAAATCAAACTCAACACCTCATCTGCGACGATCAACAGGATCAAGGTTAGTTCAAAACTCGCGGTCAGTTCTCATTCTACCATCATTTCAAAGCACGGACAAAGTAGTACTTACTATTAGCCATGCAAACTGAAGTGATGTAAAAGTAATGTTACCCGCTAGATGGCGCGACACATTTGTTGTAGAAACACATTTCAATATTTTTCCTCTGTACACATAGTCCGGTCATGGCATCATTTTTGTAGCCGATTTATCAGAAATAATGATTATTGTATGATGTGATGTTGATGTACACTTATAAAGTAGTATACTGAAAACTCCTGCCCTTTCAGGCTAGTGTCTGAGCGTGACAAGTGTATTCTTGGCTTTAAAAATACTAGAAGATGAATTTGATTCAAATATTTATTAAAATAAACAAATCGTTATAGTTAATATAGTAATACAACTTAATAACGATTTTAAACCAAAGATTTATCGTTAATTATTATTTTTATTCTGATATTTTAGTCGCTGACAAGCCGTTCTGTCGATCGATTGTCATTTATTTAGCTTGTCTATGATTTTTTTTTCTTGTAGCAATTATTTCAAAGGGAGTGAGTGAAGTGAAGTGAAGTAGGGCAATCCAAAATTCGCCATTTTTGCTTTTAGTGAAGGGAGATTTTTTATTTGTCAGGCTGGAGGACAAGGAATATTCAGTAAAAAGTGTGTCATTAGATTTAATTTCTCGTAGCGAAGACTTTATTTGAACAGAATCTTAGTATAATAGTGTGGTTTTATTTATTACTAACGTTTGTATGTAGTGCTACTTCCCCATCGTAAAATTTGCTCGTTGGTGTGTCGCTTTAGCTAATTCAATGGCTATGATATCGAAGTTTTAATCTATCGTGTCGCTTAGACGTTCTCCTCACGGGATAATATCGAGAAAGAGAGGCGACGCCTTTAGAAATGAGCAGGCCTCAAGGCGGACGCATTCAAGTCCCGGATGACCTTAGAGAGATCTTATTGGAGTTCACCATAAGTTATCTGCTGGAGCAACCGGGAGACGTGATCAACTACGCGGTCGAGTTCTTCTCAAGATTACAAAACAACAGGACGACCACCGTAGTGAGGGCCCCCACTGCAGCCGCCGGCACCCCTGATGAGTCCATAATATCAGACGAAGAAGGTACTAGTCCTCCCATATTTACTAGAGACAACATAGACATTAACAATATTACCGGTTGACTGCAAAGACTAAGGTGGGTTGAGTAGGGCTATGCCAGTAGTTGCTAGGATTCCAACATCCTCATTTGAATCATAGTGTACCCATGTGTGTAGATACCTTGTCCACAGGTCAAGAGTCAAATCAAGCTCCACATTATCAGTGACCAAGTAATTTGATTATACATTTCTGATTGAAAGTGATTAGTGGTACTACTGATACATAATAATATGCCTAACTAGCCATGCTTACAATACATTCTTAAAATGGAGCTCAATAATTAATCATTCGGCAGCTGAAAAATCAAACACCACTTTACTGGTGAATATTAAATTTTTAATTAGTTTACTGCCCTACTGCTACAGTGACCTATATAAAACTTGTGTGTTTAAATACACAACATTGCTTAGTTAATATCCAAAAAAAAGTGAATCATTCTCATTATATTATCACCACCAACTGTTTATTTATCAGTCTCATTTAGTCCGTTGATAATGATTTGCTCTTTGATAGCTTTTGTCCAGTACATACCTAGGTACTTAGTTTAGTTTTAGTGATTATTTATGCTAGCACCCCCTAGCCATGTGACAAAATGAATACTATTATCTAAACTTACAATTTTGAATATAGACTAGAATAAAAAAGAATTATAAATACACTCATATAGCCAACATCTGTAATGATTCAATTTTTGGCATGCTGCCATTACAGTTTCAATGGTATATAATTTTATTTATGGAGAATATAATTTTTAACTGTTGCCAAGTGATAAATTACAAGGAAAGACACAATAATTTCCAGTTGTACAATTATCTTTATTGTTTATCTATATAATCAAATAGTGTTACTAATATTTACATTCCATATTTGGTGTTAAAACAAATTTATATAAAGCGTCATAAACACAGATCAAGAAATCACCGAGATAAATAGTGTCAAATGATAAACAAACAGTCGAAATAATAAAATCCATGCAGTATGTTAAAATACTGACAGAGAAGATTTGAAGCTTCGAAGAACTCGACAAAAAACTGCAGGTTTTTACTTGAAAATTTGTTTGGCGGGGCATAAATTTACTGTGTTTACTATACGCTCATCCTGTTTGTGTGTTTGTTTTTAACGCTTTGAAGTTGTGTGATGATGAGACTGGCTTATTTTTCCATGCCCGCCGCTGAGTTTACCGTCGTGAACCGAAACAGATGTCGGCGATGTACACGCGTGTTACGTAAAATTAGCTGAGCCTATGTAATGACAGGTAGCGCAGTATCACAACAAAATTGTTCAGGTGCTAACCAGACCTTGAGTTTTGTTTGTGTAAGAGATTTTCTCTCTCATTGTTAGGATCATTATTCTGAAGAACATACCTACTTGAACAGTAATAACCGCATTAAGATTTACACCAAGTTGATGACTCTTTTAAAAAGAATACTTTTTTGACGCAGCTACTCTATGAATGTGACAAAATGGAGCAATTACCTTAGTTCTGTGGTAAATTACTGAAGCACAGCGTTAAGCACATGTTATTAATATGATGTGATGTCATGCTCTCTATAATTAGTTGAAATACTTTAAAAAATGTTTACCATGGCATACTAGATTTATCTGTGAATTTTCAGTCAGTTAGTATAAGTGAATTCAATCATTTACACCGTATTACAAGCTCAATATTGTATAATTCGAATTGAAATCAAAAGTCAGTGATAGGTAGATACATTTTTCACATTCATTATGAAATGGATCAGTGTACAATACAACAATGGTTCACATCCTGGATTGTTTAATGGTACACAATGTTATCTGTGGAATAGATAGTGTCATAGAACATTCATTAACTTTAATGCTAACTGTGAAAGAAGCGTGTAAAAAATATAATTACTGTACAGTTCAAAGTTATTAACATTTTTAATCATATGTTAGAGTAATTACATGGTGTAGGAATTGTTTACTGTATAATTTTTAAATGAAGATACACTTCACATTATCATAATATCTTAATGACGCAAAAACAGTAATTTTAGGACAAAAAATAATTCGGCAAAGGTCCTTCTAGTGTTCCTTTTATTGTTGTACTTAGAAGCCTTTTGAGATCGTTATTATTATTGTAAACCTTATTACATGGTCGGCAAAATAATTCGATTGTATATTTTGGTTTGGCTACGAAGTTACGCTACTGCTGCCATGTTCTTGCCTCCGCCGTGAGAGTCTTGGCGTGTTATTAATAATGCAGTTTGTTACAGAGCCCTGCAACACATACTAAACACTTTTCCACTAACTTCACTTTCTCTGAACGCACCATACTCATATTATTCTCTATAGGCACTCTGGTATTATTAAATCAGGCACATATATCAGCTACCTTTACCTTTGCGTGTTTCTAGAATCGATTGGACCTTAAAATAAGTGCACGCAATACAAGTGCAAGAAATTAAAACTAGAAACATTAAAAAATAAGTCGTAAATACCTATTTACAGCAGTTCGTGGCTTAGCTCTGTATTTTTCAAGTCGTTTAACCGTCATTCTATGACAATGATGAGCATAATACCTAATTATTGGTAGCCTTAGGATACTTACGATAAATAATAACATATTATAAGTGTCTCTAATACTGGTAACTGATCTTTCAAGAGACTAGGCTCGTCAGAACACGGATGTATAGGTATATTACAATATGCCGAATTCACCTTAGGGAAGTCGATATGCTTACATTGTAAACCTTTACATGTCTACTAAGTATTGGAATAAAATACGTGCTAAGAATTTAGAAGTCGCGTCAAATACGATTGCGAGCCATTTGGGAAGATGCCCGTGATTCGGCAAGAAACTTGTAAACGATGTTTTAAATAACATTACGTACAACTAAACTACACATGTGTCGACCGTCTTACGAATGTGTTTGCGTCCTATAATAGAAATATGTTTCTGAAGTAAACGGATACAAAACATTTCGGAACAGATGCAACCAAAACACGTCAGGTCACATCCATATGGAACGTTGAAGGCATTTAGCACATGTGAAAATATTAGCCTACATTTTGGTATCATAATGAAGACGCAGTAAACTTATAAATAAAGCAGTAATAAGAGGTAATAGGTGTGAGTACCTACTTAGGGCTCTTGAATGTTGCAACCCATCAAATTATGGTTATTTATGAAGGCAGTAATTACGTATCGTGCGATAATTACTGATCCTTCAGGTACTAGATACGTTTAAGATAACAATCGAGTGTTTTGTTTGAGTTTAAAATCATTAATGGTGTGTGAATTACGCTATTACACGCAAAGCTCATAAAACACAATTTTGTGATACATAAACAATAAGTTGAACCGTTTTAATTAATGCAGTTACCAGTAACCAAAGGTAATGCAAAGAATTATTTTTAAAAGTAAGTTCATCGTTATACTTAATAAAATGTTTGTAACGTGTTGTACAACAGAGCCGCCAGTGGCGCGCTTCAACACCCGACGCAAATCTGTGTTCGCCGAGACGTACGACCCTGAAGAAGATGATTCGGACGAAGGAGCCACGACCGTGTTCCCGAAGTCGGACGCACAACGCCAGCGTCTGGCCGAGGCAGTGCGCAGCATCCTGCTGTTCCGCTCGCTCGACGCTCAACAAATGCAGCAGGTCAGTTGTTCTTTTTGTTCACAAGAAAGCCGCTTCCGAAAATTCTAGTGTAAACATATTGGTGGTCTTGACTGTCCTCTTTATGGATGTTATTGTATTAGATAAGCCTATAATAGTAGGTTGCCACATTGATCGCGGCATCAGGTATTCTTAACGTCATCCGAGGTGCCGATGAACGGGTTCTTGAAACAGCAGGGTAGTTGAAACTTGCTTGTAAGTTGTAATAACTCCTCAGGGCTTCGTCCACGACAGACTAAAGTCCATTATACTTCGACTACACTTCAGATGCGTTGGTGATTAAGGGCACTATTACGTTACACTGAGTTTACTAGCTTGCCAGCTATATCCGGCGAAACACTTTATATTTGGTTAAGTGTTTTTGTTCTTACGCTTGCTAGCAGCCTTCGTAAATCAGTCGTCAATCATCCTCAAACTAAGACAAATTAATAATTTCTCAACTTTTTGTCTACGATATCTGTGCGATTTATAAAATACCCGTTACACCAGATCACCGCTTTCTAAAGGGTCGTAAAATGTTTCTATGGCAAGTTAGGTCAATATCAAGAATTTATAAAAATAAACATACCAAAACTTGTAGTTTTTACAATGTAACGATATGTCGATAGCTTTTACCTAGGCTACGTTATGAAATTACATCATAATGTGTCTCGTGGCGACTACTACGATTGGTACTTTGTTGACATTTTGTATTCGATACAGCTATTGAAGTTAAATGACGAGTCGTGCTCGTGACCACAGTCTCGTCGATACTAAGGTGACATTTTAGTTCCCATTCTAAACTAATAATCTGAAAGTTTTCTGCTACCACTCTCTTACAGGCAGTGCAAAAAAAATATGCAAGATTAGCACAAATCTTTACGCCGTCCACCAGGAAATATTCTCGCAGCTAGCTACAACATAAATCTTCACTTCTAAAAAAAACCACTTCTTACAGTCTATCACATATTATAAACAGAGTGAGGGCGAATTACACCAATGAAACAAAACGCGATCAGCACGTTTAAACCGCTTTGTAGAGCAGACAGTATCAATATTCCATAACAATGCAGCCATTGACAGCTCTTAAACGCGGTTTAGATGATTTATTGGTAAATAGGCCATGACGTGGTTTGTGTAGGTGCTGGATGCGATGTTCGAGAAGCGCACGGAGGCCGGAGAGTACCTGATCAGGCAGGGCGACGACGGAGACAACTTCTACGTCATCGAGAATGGCATGTTCGACGTGCTCGTCACCGGCGACGATCGCATTGAGAAGGTACGTAGAGATGTCATCCAAATGCTGTCAAAACTGTGGGAATATAGGAAATATGATGATGTAGATTGATAAATATCTATACATCTAATCTATCTATTAAAATAACCGTTTTTTACTACGTGTATATGAATATGCTATGGGGGCTAGACGGAATTAAGACCAAAACTTGTAACGACACTTTTTTTGGAGTAAAATATGATATGTCTTTTTAATCAATATTTTTTGATTGGTTAATTTTAGATCAGATTTTTTTTGATTATTATAACTTATAAGAAATAAAATTTTATTACAATTCCTTCACTAATTAATCGAAAGGAACTTCGTTCCATCCGGGTGTCTCTTGACACTTCTCAAGATTTTTTACAATTTTTGTCTTGTCTATCTATAATTATGTTTGTTCCGGCTAATCTCTGAAACGACTGGACCGATTTTGACGGGACTTTTACTGGCAGGTAGCTGATGTAATAAGGAGTAACTTAGGCTACGTTTATTTTAGAAAAATAACTGTTAAGCGGAACGAAGTTCTGGGTCGGCTAGTTATAAATAAGTTAAACTCAATCTGACGCCAATCGCGTCCTAGCCTCTTGTCCCACAATATAAACACCAGTTACAATTGCTGTGATGATTTGTGCACGGCCAATCCCGTGCTGGATTCGCCTCAGTATGTTTGTAACTAATCATTTGTGCTATTTGGACTTATCTTATTCATGTTTCCAAACATCGCATCGATCTGTGCATACCAGTGTTAAAACAGGGTCACCCTTTAGTTTAACGTTGCACACTCCAGTATTACAGCATAGGTTATTGGCCTCCCCTTCCACATTTCTCAATGTCGTCGTCAACCTCAAAATAAAAGTCCAGCGTTCTTTACGGGCCGGCTAATTACTATACGCGGTATTTGGCACAAATAATAAGCCCGAATTACTTTGTTTTTTTGTTTACCATCATTACGGTTTCTTTATTTATATAAAGGAAAGCTGAAAGATTAAAGTCATACTTATCCGCCAAGACTTTGAAATTATTCGATGCCGAATGCCTCAAGCATTCAAACCGTAAAACAACTGTTTTTATAGCTTTGTATTTTCATTAAGTTCAGTCAAACGGGGTGAATAGGGACGCAGGGGTGAATCGGGACGAAACTTTATAATTGACTAGCTGCTTCCACGCGGTTTCACCCGCTGCTCGACTCCTATTGGTCGTAGCGTGATGTTACATATTTATAACCTTCCTCGATAAATGGACTATCCAACACAAAAATAATTTTTCAATTCGGACCAGTAGTGCCAGAGATTAGCGCGTTCAAACAAACAAATTATTCAGCTTTATAATATTAAGCATAGTTTTTTTGCGATTTTATCATTGAAATAATATAGTTTGTGACCAAAAAACACATCTAATGTGTTTACTATATAATCATTGTCAATGAAGGGTCCTTGTCGGCCACAAACTACATTATTTCAATGTTAAAATCGCTTTTAAAAAGTTTCGTCCCGATTCACCCCTCCGTCCCTATTCACCCCGTTTGACGGAGATTCATAATCGATGTTAATAAGGCATCAATAGAAATTAATAAAAATATCTTCGTGCCAACTTCAAAAGACACGAACTGTTTGACGGACGCCTTCAAACGTTAAATGAGATAAATGCCAAGATTTTTTTAACTAAATGAAAATATCATTTGCACATTCCTCCCACCGTTAGTAGCCAGATCGTTTTAGATCTTGTAGTTCCATAATCTTTGCTTTAGATACTTTTTAATAAAGTTGTGATGGCAGACGTCAGAATTGTAGAGTGAATAAGTGGCAGGGGGCACCTATAACTGTTATTTATTACCAGTCCCAAGAGTTGTATGATAACATTGGTGACTATGACTAACCACCCTGTCTATGGTAGCATGTGGTTTGTGAACCTAGATCACTACGTAATGTTCCATGGTAAAAGCTCTTTTGCTGTCCCGTGGGTTTAACAGTGTCTAGTTTTTAATAATGTGCTGTTAACACGTTGAGCGCCATCGCGGTCACCGGTGAGCCACGAACAATAGTTTTTCTATTGTGTCTGCTGCGTGGCAGTCAATGACTTAATATATTCACAAACTAGCTGCTCCCCGCGGCTTCGCTATGTCTTTTCTTTTCCAAAAGTAGCCTACGTTACTACTTATAATATTAACCATCTGCCAGTGAAAGTCCCGTCAGTATCGGTCCAGCCGTTTCGAAGATTAGAAGGAACAAACAGGCACACAGATAAAATAAAAATATAAGTACGCTCTTATGCATTTAGTAAAAAGCTGTTATTCTGACATTACAAACAGAAACTTCAGCTTTATTTATTTTTGTAGATTACCTACTTACTCGGATTTACGCATAATTTTTTAAACTAAGATTTAGGATAGTATAGATCAGCACTTAAACAGGCATAGACAGTGATTTGTTTTGAAGTGGAGATGAAGCGTGATTCAAAGACGTCGTTTCAAGTTTGACGTGTGGAGTATTCTTTGTACCAGTCTTACCAAGGGGTATCGTATAGCTCAGTTACTAGGTTGTGGAGGTCAGATAGGCAGCCGCTCCATGTAAAATACTGGTATTCAGCTGAATCCGGTTAGACTGGAAGCGGACCCCAACATAGTTTACATAGTTGGGAAAAGGCTAGGCAGATGATGGCAGAGTATTCTTCGTACCCCTTTATGCTTACAGTATATGTACTGTAAGCATAAACTGGCCTTAGATATCTAAGGCCAGTTCTCCCAGTTCTGACACTGACTTCCCTGGCCCAGGTGGTGCACACATACGAAGGCTCGGGCTCGTTCGGCGAGCTGGCCCTCATGTACAACATGCCTCGCGCGGCGTCGGTGCGCGCGCAGACTGCTGGCCAACTGTGGGCCATGGACCGCCACACCTTCCGCCGCATCCTGCTCAAGAGCGCATTCAAGAAGCGCAAGCTCTACGAGGATCTGCTGGAGAAGGTGCCCATGCTGAAGGCGTTGCAGGTATGTTCTGGACTTTATAACCCTTCAAATGGTGTGAGCGAATCGCTATTTAGAGAGTGATTTAAGTCCAGCAGTAGCCATCTTCGGACAAATGATACGATGAACCCAATTATCGTGTCACAAAGGCGTGCAATAATAGTCTTTATTCGTGGGAAAACAGGAATCCAAGTTATTTCTACATAGTATAAAATAAAGTTGCTTTCCGCGGGTCTCTGTATACAGGGTGGAATTTTGTAATGCCCCCTGGAGGGAAAGTACTCTTAATACTGTAGATAGAAAATTTTACTCAAAGGAAACATTCCTTTATTTTTAAATAGAAAGAAAACTGCATTCAAAGATTTCCAAAAAATCGCTTGCCACACCCGGGAATCGAACTGACTAAAATCTGCAAAAAGTACACACTGTACTTTCATTGCCGCGATCGTTAGTATCAATTATAAGGATGAAATCTCTCGAACAAACTTGATAAATTAAATGATAGGAAAACCATGAAATCTTAAATTATTTACAAAAAATTGTAAACTAACTAACTAGTTGCTCGAAATGGGCTCCATTTTCTTGGATACACAAATTTATTCTTGTAACGAATTCATTTCTAGTAACCTTTAATATCGTGTTGTGGTGAATATTATAAATCGTATTCTGAACTTCAACTCTCAACTCGTTTATTTTCGCATAAAATTTAATGAAAATTTGATTTTCTATGATGTGCCTAGCCTTTTCCCAACTATGTTGGGGAAGGCTTCTTGATTTTTCACATATTCCCACAAAAAAAATCTCAACGGGTGAGATCTGGTGATCTCGCAGGCCATCTGATTGTGCCGTTTGTACCAATCCAGGTATTAAAGGTATTTATTTAGAAGAATACATTTGTGTATCCCAGTATCCAAGAAAATGGAGCCCATTTCGAGTAACTAATTAATTAGTTTACAATTTTTTGTAAATAATTAAAGATTTCATGGTTTTCCTATCATTTAATTTATCAAGTTTGTTCGAGAGATTTCATTCTTATAATTGATACTAACGATCGCGGCAATAAAAGTACAGTGTGTACTTTTTGCAGATTTTAGTCAGTTCGATTCCCGGGTGTGGCAAGCGATTTATTGGAAATCTTTGAATGCAGTTTTCTTTTTATTCAAAAATAAAGGAATGTTTCCTTTGAGTAAAATTTTCTATCTACAGTATTAAGGGTACTTTCCCTCCAGGGGGCATTACAAAATTCCACCCTGTATACGCTTAGATATTTTTAACTACGCAACGCAACGTATCCTAATGCGGTTTTTATCAGTAGATAGAGTGATTCAAGAGGAAGGTTTAAACGTATAGTTTTAAATAGCTTTCTCCCGCATGATAGTATCTGTAAAACAGATACAATATCTGTAATACAGATACTATCACGCGGGTGCAAGGTAGATACAGATTTCTGTATCTACATTGCACCCGTGCGAAGCCGAAGCGGGTAACTAGTTGGTTAATAAAATTAGATTTGTATCGTTGATTTGTACGCGCACTTGATATTTAGCGATTTTCACATTTCTTGGTGCAAATTCGTAAGTTATTTGTAAATACTCTCCTAAACTTGTGAGTGCTCATTTCAATTTGTGAATATTATGGCCGATCGGGAATGGCTGGAAGCTATTAGGGGAATTCTGTTTTACGAATTCTAATTTTAATGGCCTGCAATGGAAACATCGTCTTTGGCGAGATTTTGATTTTGTAGATAGATAACTACGTGTCCCTTTGAAATATAGGGTTCGATAATAATACAATTGGGTATTTGAAAGGGTAGGCAATAACGTTACTTTTTATGAATTGTCAAAACGCGGAGTTTGTACGTGATTTGCATGAAATATAACAATGTCACGTCACAGATTTTTAGAATCAAATGGAATAGTTATTGGCATTCAATGAAATTTTACAATTATATGTTCGCATAATAGTTAATTTCTGTACGGTGATGAAAGTTTTTAAGACGAGCGGTCTTTTTTCTATGTGATTTCATATTTTATTTTTGATCCTGTCAAATAGTCAATTACGTTCAAGACCTTATGCATTACATCATACTTGAGTAATGGCTTTTTAAGATAGGTTACGCTATAACCGCTCATGGACAAATAGGTGTAATTGGATATAAATTATTGCTAGATCACAGAAATATCTTTTCTGCAATAAGCTGATATCCCGATAACAAATATTATTATCTGTAACGTATTTGCAAGAATGCTCAAAATCTTTATACAAACAACATTTCATGAGAATCCATTCAATATTGTTTGTAGAATCTTTTTCTAAAAACACTGCCATTCATATAAACAATCGGACTTTAAACCGAGTTTTTCTCAACCAAAATAGGTGGCGTGGGAAGTTATCAGTACTATACCGCTTTGTCCAAATTATCCATAATACCTACGTCTGGCATTAAGACATGCTTCTCGCAGCCGCAGTTGACATACATCGACAAACTGGAATGCCTTGAGAAATAAGCTCTTATGAACTACAATTTAACAATAATCCGTTCATTAATCTTTCCCACAGTGCTATAAAACTAACATTATCTTGTTAAAAACAATCGTAGAGATTTAAGGAGATATTTTTTTTTAATAATGCCATGTAAACTATTTTCAGTGCCCACCGTATCATCGGGTAATAACTTTCGAATTATTTAAACTACACGAGATTTTGTTTAACCCATTAGATGTTCGCCTATTAGAAGCCGTTTGCTTACAAGAGTTCAACGATTAATACGGTTATATTTATTGTCGTTTCGAGAGATTTTTTCTTGTGAACCTATGGGGTTTATACGACATTTTAAGGGGTTAACAGTTTAAAGAATAATTTGGATACCGTTAAGAGAAGCAGGTTTTATTTATTTCGGACCCATGGAATAGTCCACTTGTTAGTATACACGGCTCAGAAACTAGTGTTAGCTAGCTAATTCTACGTGACATGTCATAAATCTCATTATTAGTACTCTCATCAAACTCTTTCGAGAAAATTTTGATGTAGGCGGTAAAATAAATAATTCATGGTGAAAATAATCGATGTGTCTTAAACGTTCTACGTTTAAAATATGTGGGTATTAATAAAATTAGTGAGAAGTTACTAATTAGTGATGACCGCAAAAGTTAAGCAAAGTACAATCTCCCTTTGCGGTGAAGTAAAAGTTATGCACTCGTCACAAACTTTGGTAGCTCATAAGTCTTCTCTTTGTGTTCTTAATGTGCTGACCTTACCACTGGAAATGTTTTCGTCTTAATAGCGAACATTTTCCTTCAAGGTTAAAAATAAGAAAACGCCCTTTCTCTTCTCTAAGATGGTGACAAAAAGAATATTAAACTATAGAGATGATAGGGTTCAGAAAACTTGATTAATTTTATACATGTCTATCACCAATCCTTGAGCAAGCAATACTAATAAAATGAAAAGCTAAATCTTCAAAGCACTGACAAACTACTGAAACATTACAAATATTGAAACGAGAGTGTCACCGCCCCTCAGAACGTTTACGCGCGAGCGGATCCGTTGCCCAGCGTCCCGAAAATATTGCCTGACCACGCTCGAGCTCTACTCAACAATCAATATGTTGCCTAGTCTACACCTTCCTTTATAGGATTTTTTGTACCCCGCTAGAAGCAGACATACATTATCAAACTCAAACTCAAAGCATTTATTTCAAATAAATCAATTACAGGCACTTTTGAATTGTCAAGGGGTCGGTCAGTCAGAAAGATGAAGCTAGTTGCCCATTCCAAAGCAGTGAGACCTATGGAGAAGAACGGGCAAGAAACTCCATAGACACTCTTTTAAATCAAAATATGTTTACAAAAACTGGGTTACATCACTCATGTTGAAATATACACGTGAGAACGATGAAGAACTTAATAAAAGCGTCCATAATTACAAGATTTAAAAAAACAATTCAAAATTAATTTAAATATTAAAACAGCCGTGGCAGCTACGAGGTAACCAGCCCCTACTGACGGTGCCCGTTCATGAACATGACGCATGGATTAGCACCATTCAGCTCAACCATTTTGATGGGAGCTAAATGGTCCAAAATACCGCCACCATCAGTGTATCAATGGCAACAAGGAGTTTCTGGGGCGTGTTACTGGCTTTGGCAATAAAATATTGATGAAATTTTTAAGTTTATACTCCAGTACTAGGGAAGTGTCGGGAAAGAAGATTATCCGAAAGGGTTACCGCTACCCCGGAACGTAAAGGGCTAAGGAAGGAACATGTATGGGTTTTAGTCAGTAAAAGTCTGACACTCCCTTCCGCTCTACCCAGAGCGGGAGGATTCATCTGATGATTTCCCACCCACAAAAAGAATTTTAAAGTACTAGGTAAGGCTTTGCAACATGGGCACACAAACCGTCAGAAAAATACGTAAACTTTAGTAGCATACAAATATTTTATTTCTAATACGAGAATTGATTTGAGCGACCCTGAACACAGAAGGGCATCCCGAACTCCCGACATAAGGCCATTCGTGTCGCCAAAATATGAGATAAGATACCTTTATTGATGTGCTACCAAACGAAGATTAATTTATCTTATGAGTTGGGCAGATATTCGTCTAATTGACATCGGCGTAGTATGACGTAATAAATGCTTTATTATTACCAATATCCATTAATACTAAGTTGCCTTACTTTCATGTTCTTGGTAGGACGATGATAAATGAAACGAAATCGTCAACCGTCTTAATGTTGCGTTATTTACGTTTGACAGTCCAACGATTCCATATTGACAGTTCAACAATATTCATTGCGTTATTTACGTTGTTGAGTTCACAAATTTTTCCAACATTACCTATGAAGCGGTGCATTAGCAATATCCTTCAAAATGATTCAGACTATAATTGATATATTTTATATTGAGGCGCTTCTGGCTAAGTAATAACAGCCGCACGGATCGATCCATCAGGTTAAGCTACGCTGGCCGAGGTTGGTCCGTGGATGGGTGATCATCTTTACATACCGAGACTCCTCCGTGACTCGGAAAGCAAGTTAAGCCGTTGGTCCCGGCTGCAATTCGTCGATCTTTGCCAGTTATTACGGGTAGACAGAAGCCTTGGTAAGTCTGACAGCCAGTCTTACCAAGGGGTATCGTATTACAAAGTTACTGGTTTGTGAAGGTCAGATAGGCAGTCGCTCTATGTAAAATACTAGTATTCAGCTGCATCCGGTTAAACTGGAAGCCGTCCCCAACATAGTTGGGAAAAGGCTAGGCAGATTAATTGTGATTGATTTTTTATTTATTCTGTTAACCGATCAGGGTACATGTGTTTACAACATGAGAGTCTGCAAATCTATCTGTACCTAGTAGGTATATTTCTTCCTTAAATCTATAAACCAGAAACAAAGTTCTCGTCGTTCCCTTCAGAAAATCTTAAGGATTTTTGATAAAGAACATAATCCTTCTTTTAAGTTTACTTCCCAGACTATACCTCATTGAACGGTCCCAAGGGAATAAAGCCGCAAACACTACCCTTAGAAATCGGATTAGTGATCATGAAAAATAAAACGATATAGCGTTCCATGGGAAATCTTTTCCAATCTTCCACTCCGTCCGTTTCCCATTTAGATGACAAGCGCCTTAATTGCTTTTAGATAGTGGCTTAACAAGTTGTAACTACTTACTACATTATATAACCATTTAGCTATCAGAACGATTACATGCAAAGAAACTCGTTGCGTTTCCGCTCCACAAACGTTATAATTTTTGTCATATTTGACGCTCGTCGTACAAGATATTGAGTGGTGTATAAATATTTTTCCTAGAATTATTTCTAAGCATATTGAACAGAGTTAAACGCAATAAACCTTGCGCCGCCGTAGGGGAGGATAACTCGATGCAAATTATACAATTTATGCGTCAACCCACGGCGTAAACAACTTTTTACGCTAGCTTTAAAACCGTTTTTGTTTTCAACATAGTTTAAAGTGGATGGAAATAGTACTTACTTACCTATTTTTATATGGTGTACTATTTTATTTCAATGATTATGTGCCCATTTCTATGTATGTGCACGATTTATTACTTGAATTAAAAGCAGCGCAGTGTTCATAATATTTATTGATTTTATTATCATAACAATAGGCTAATCGTCGTTATAAAGTATTTAACACGCTCGTTTTATTATGTAATTATCGTTTCATGCATAATTAAAGGAAACGCGTTGTCTTTCTTACATTTACACAGCAGTGACGTCAGACCTTATTGATTTAAATTGTGAAACATTTTCACAAATATTTCATTACTCTTGTAACGTTTTTATTATCTGGATTATAATAATAAATACGATAGCAATGCCTATTGAATAGTGTAAGAAGCAATCGAATGATAAGGCGATAGGGAGATATTGTAATAGTGGCTAGCGTCGCGTGATCAGTGCCTACGTAACGTGATAACACTTATCAGTTAATACTGATTTAAGCTAAGATTAGGTCGTGATAAGAGGCGCCCAACGTCTGCGGTCTTAGGTTCGGACGCTCACACTCGAACCTCGATCCTTACTATGGTGTGAACTGAATGCTAAGCGAGTTTAGTACCGCCCGAAGCCTGGTACAGAAACTAGGTCGGGTTTGAAGATTTTAATAGTGCGTAAGTTGTCGTATGTTGCCAACCGGCGGTGTCTAGGACAACGCTTCACACTAGTAGCGCCAGATCGAATTCTTCACACACACATGCAAGCTGTATACAAAACCATAAAGACTAAAGAAATACCTGTAGGCAGTATAGGTATACTATTTGTCCATATACGAGAGCGAACAGTGAATAGAGAGGACGGAGTCTCCGCCGACATTTAATTGGCACCAGTTGATAAGAAGTTTAATTTATGTCGTTGTAGAAGTGTGCAATATTAGTTTACCTGTGCACTGCACAATGGCTTTTATAAACACTTTTACGACTGTGTTCATCTACGAATCGTCTAAAGGTTTCCATCACTGGCCACTGCCCACTATACTGGCATTTACCCAAAGATATACATACCTCCACTGTGCATTTTGATGGCTAAGAAGTCATCATTCCCCTGAAGAAGAAGTCCACCTTATCCCTATTTTAGGGTCGGCACAACAAGTCTTTGTCTTTCATACTTCACTATTTCTCGACATCTCGGAGTTCACTCCTTTTCTAACCATATCATCTATATCTTCCACAGTCCATCCAACGTTTTTTTTATCTTCCTCTACTGGTATAGCATCCACAAGCATACTCAAAACTTTCCTCACAACATTTTCCTCATTACTACGCATATCATGCCCATATAATGACAACCGATTTCCACACAGCTTTTTAGTCGACGTTGTGTCACTTTCATACTTCCCCTTATATACTCATTTCTTATTCTATCCATTCCCGTAACGCGACACATCCCTCTTAGTATTCTCATTTCAGCTGCAGGAAAAGAAGTATTCAAAGTAATTTTCAAGTATCTACCTTAGTTCGTGTGTCTATTAAAA
Source organism: Hyppa rectilinea (assembly GCA_951799385.1). Taxonomy (NCBI): domain Eukaryota; kingdom Metazoa; phylum Arthropoda; class Insecta; order Lepidoptera; family Noctuidae; genus Hyppa; species Hyppa rectilinea. The sequence continues at coordinate 6,924,055 of OX637318.1, read as the reverse complement.
TAGAACAACAAAACTAATATTATATCCAAAGTTATGTCAGACACGGGCGGCGCCACGGTATAATCTGTCAATTCCTGATTATCCTCGCTTCTTGTAGGAGCACAGGTCTTTGACACGCTCCCACTGTTTGTGTTTATATACACATTAACACTGAAGTACTTGCAGTCTAAAATTATGCTCTTGGCTCACCGCGTTTTGTTTTTAAACAATAGTAGTGGAAAATTAAAGAATTGAAGCTCCCCATTTTGAAATTATGGTCCGGTAAATTAATTCCTTTGCTTACCCTTTGTCATCGAGATATTAAAATTGCATTCAGATATGTAAAATTCCTTTCCTTATCATCGTACGGTAAAACGGAGTGAATAGTGATGCAGGGGTGAATCGGAAAGAAACTTTAACTGGATTTTAACATTGAAATAATATAGATTGATGTCTACCAAAACTATTGATCATTAATTATTATACAGTAAACACATTACGAGTCCTTTTTGCCGACAAACTATATTATTTAATGCTTTAATCACTTTCAAAGTTTCGTCCCGATTTATCCCTGCATCCCTATTCACCCCGTTTTACAGTAGTCGCATACTCGTATAATATATAAATAATTGTTGCAATCACAATTATGATAATTATTTCATGCAACAGTACCTACCAACAAAACTAACGATGGCCCGCGTGGTAGATTACGGCCAACTCCCTCATTCCGAGAGGAGGCCTGTATCTAGGGAATGCAAAACCGGCCAAAATGATAACCCGGTTTTTTTAATAATTAAAAATATTCCGAAAAGCCGGGTTTTCGGTGAAACCGGTTTGCATTCCCTACCTGTATCCCAGCAGTGTTAGCCTAGTGGTGTGGCCGTCGGAATGCCAAGTCATAAGTCTCGAGTTCGAGCCTTTGATTTTACGAATTCATGTGCGTATTGTATAATTATCACTTGCTTAAACAGCATGTCTGAGAGATATTTCTCAACAGCATTTGAAACTAAGTCAGAGGCCCATGGGCAGCATAAAAACTCTGACACCAGGCTAGTCAGGTCACTAACCACACGAAGAAAAAACACAAAAAATTGAAAACATTATAGACCGATTATGTATTGTTTATGTGATGAGTAGAGACTGCCTCCCGACAGTCCTTTGAACCTGGGTTCGATGCCATCCCCGGATCAGATAAGGTTATTGTTAAATTTTTCAGTAACCTCTGAGTTTTGATTTGTTCCCGATAACTGACAATGGACTTACTCTTTTTTTTATCACATAGGACTTAAGCATATCTCCCGATCCTCTGCATATCCCTAGGAATCCACGCATGATGTTATAAATAGACACTATTGAAAAGCGTTGTGTATAATATGCTTAATTAGCCGTATAATACCCGGCCGTGAATAGTTTACCCGTTTCTTCCCTTGTTTCGCTACGATTAGGTTCATGTGGATGAGCAATGGTTAAAATAGATTGCCGAGACACTTTTGTTTGACTCGAAATCTTCTAGCTATGGTGAAATTGGGCAGCTTCATCTTCTGACCCGACTCCTTGTCAATTTAAAACTGCTTGTAAATGTACGCGTCGCATAGCATCGGCTGCTTGCGCTATTACTGTAGCTTTCTTTTTATCTATTTTATAACTGGACTGGTTTCTGAGATTTAGCGCGTTCAGACGAACAAACTCTTCATTATATTAAAAGTACTTACAGATTTATTATCAACCAGCTTCGCGTTAAGGTCTACAATGATCCCACGGGTACGTACTTCCGAGTTAAAAATCCTTATGTATGTCCTTAAAACTAACACGCGAAAAGTAACAGAGTTAATTTCGAATATGTAAAATTAGTATGAGTTGTGTAAAATAAATCGGTTGGAGAATAGAAACCAAAACTTGTTGCGATGTCGAAGATGAACAGACACACAATCATTGCAAGCTTGGAACTAACAGAAAAGGGTCTGTTTGCCGCCCGCAGGTAATTAGCTAACAAGCTGTCACTAATTCCCGGCTCTACCCGTAAGGAAAGGGGAGGAAGTGACACATAGACACGTGGACCCAATAGTACCGTGTAGGGTTTAAACGTGACGGAGGGCACCTCTTCACATAGCGGGGAATCTGTGGTACTGAGGCAAATTAGAGCACGGTTGTTTCGCCATAGAAGCAAGCGTAGCGTGCTCTAATTTGTTCTGTTAACCTGTTGTCTCTGTCTAACCTCCATAGGTAAGACAGAGACAACAGACTACAGGACGTCTCGTGCTGTTCTATGACTTACAAGGAATATAAATACCTTATACGGAACCCAATAAATCACACTAATATTATAAAGGCGAATGTTTGTGAGTGTGTTTTTTTGTTAGTTAGTTTTTTTACGCAAAAACTACTAAAACGGATCTGAATGAAATTGGCACTGAGATAGATTATAACTTGGATGTGTATATTCCCGTGGGTAAATTTCAATATGTAGACGTTATGAGAAGCTTGTAAACTATGAATGGTCAATGTCATGCTTAGCATTTTTTGCTAAATAAGATTTTTAATAGGTGCTCCAGGAGCAATGACCGCTATGCCGGAAAAAATACACATAAAAAGTTTTGGAAACATTGATTTACCAGTCCTATGCAATCAATCTGCGTATCCTTTTCTCAACGATGTTAGGGTCGGCTTCCAGTCTAACCTCATGCAGCTGAATACCAGTATTTTACCTAGAGCAACTGCCTATCTGACCTCCACAACCCAGTAACTAGATTGCCGATTTTCGGGCTTCTGACGACCCGTAACGACTGTCAAAGATCCTCAAATGGCAGCCGGGACTAACGGTTTAACGTGCTTTCTGAAGCACGGAGGAGTCTCGTTGTGTAAGGATGGTCATCCATCCACGTACCAACCCCGACAAGCGTAGCTTAACCAGATGGATCGGCCCGTAACCAAGTATAGTAATTTTAGAACTTCTCATTCTGTTAAGTGTTGTATACAGTACACCCACTCAATTTTGTTTCTCCTGTCACAATCATGCATCTTTAAATGCGCGCCAGAAGCGAATTCCGCGAACCGTACCTTTCGGAGGCAGTTCCCAAATTAGATTTTTCGTGGTGATAACATAATTCCCAATTTACCGGAAATTGCTTGAGATTGGAACTTTCCTCAGTAAATGTTCATGATTTGCGCCCATTCCGTTACGTTTGTAATAGTGTACACACGGCAACTCATCTCCGTTCCTATCACTTTAGGAAAACACTCGTAAATCTTGTTTGCATAAAAACACGCATGCAAATCTGTTAAAAACCTTAGCAATATTTGAACAGCATAAAAAATGATCCAATTGTTTTGTCAAGCGAATCAGGCAATAAAAGATAAACCGCATGCTACCGCTACTACCGTCAAAGGCGGTTCTCGTTCGTGTGTAGATAATATTGTCTGACAAGCGAGGCGAGAGATAACAGCCACCGGACGCCGATGCTACTATCGAATTTATTCACCTTCCGGACGATGACGTCACGGCTTTATCTCTTTATCTTAAACTCACACGTCACACTGAAGTTCGGGTGGCGACTGCGGAATGCATTGGTAGTCTTTCGATGACGTCGACAATGACAATTTATTGCTTATCCTTCGTTGATACTGTTTCTATTGATCTTTTATACATTTTCAAATGAGTATTATACAAACCTGGATTTTCATGATGCAGCTGTAAATATTGTCGGACCTAGTTACTGCAAATACAAGTATCTATATAAAAATGAATCCCTATTTCCCGTGGTCACGCCATCACGCGTGAACGGCTGGATCGATTTCACTAATTCTTTTTGTATTGTGTTTGTTATAGTCAGGAGAAGGTTCTTACATTTAAAAAAAAGTAGGTAGGTAGGTATCATAGTTAAGACAGGACAACGTATGTCGGGTCACCTAGTATTATATAATAACACATTATGCGATACTCGCAAGTTTTATTTTCACTCGCATTCAGAGTAGAGTTAGTTCTCAGTAAAAAACATATAATGAAAACAGTTTTTTGTTTTTTCTAAACGCTTTCAAATAGGTCATACGTCGCCGACCAACGGGAACTCGTTTAAAAAGATTCCCGGATATTATTTATTTACAATCATTTGTCAAACACATGTGCGCTATTTATCATTAGGTTTAAACGGAGAAACAAACCCACACGTTCATTATAAAAATGAAAAATGGCGGCCAAGCGTAGGACATACCAATTTTTTGCTAGAAGTCGAAAACTGGAACTTTGAGCTCATTAATTTCATGTCGTTGGAAGAAACTGCACAATGTTTTGATGGGCAACCAACAAACAGAAAAGCATATTAGACACCACAAATCAATAAAAGACCAAATCGTCCATCATTAAAAAGTATTTAGTCTTCCCTAGCGACCTATTTCAATAATATGGAGTCGCAAAACCATAGATAAAAGAAAGATGCGCAAAACCCACAGCTAATTAATTTTGGAAGGAATGTTTTTTTTTTGTTAGTGTTCGTATCATTAGTGCTCGTCAGTCCAAACCTAGTTCGCAAATATGGCTGTTCTTAGAAAGGATCCTTAATTCTTATCATCATACTCTGAGCGAACCGTGTTTGTATTTTACATAGGGTAACTTTTAACCACTTTCACACCTAATGCTCTTTCCAGTGGAAAATTTAGGAGGCTGTTTTTTTTTTTGCTGTTTATATCATCAAGCCACTGACACAAAGAACAAACAAAAAAAAACAACAAAAAGTTGGGAAATAATATGCGTCACATACACGCAAAATGGCCGTCTCGCTCAGCATAGAGCTGCGACCCTACAACTGCTATATTGTCAAACACAAAAAAAGAACAAACGCTTTCTTTTAAAAAAGAATAAAAAAACAAAGCTTTTATAAACGTCACAATTTTCTTGTCTTTGTCCACAACATGAGTTATAAAACCTGCATGATTTGTATTACCCAGGCCTACGAGCGCGCCAACCCTACAACTGCTATATTGTCAAACACAGAAAAAAGAACAAACGCTTTCTTTTGGAAAAGAATAAAAAAACAAAGCTTTTATAAACGTCACAATGTTCTTGTCTTTGTCCACAACATGAGTTATAAAACCTGCATGATTTGTCTTACCCAGGCCTACGAGCGCGCCAACCTGGCCGACGCGCTGCTGCCGCGCACGCTCATCGACGGCGAGCTGATCATCCGCCAGGGGGACACGGCCGACGGGATGTACTTCGTGGAGGACGGCGCCATCAGCATCCGCATCACGCGCGACGACGGGAACGAGCATGAGATCAAGCGTCTGGGTGAGGAGGAACTTTGTTTATTTAACCCAGCTTCTTCTTAGCTGCCTGCCGGGTAAGCGGGATTGTCCGAAAGGGTTACCGCTACCCCGGAACATAAAGGGCTAAGGAAGGAACATGGACGGGTTTTTGTCAGTAAGAGTCTGACACTCCCTTCCGCTCCACCCAGAGCGGGAGAAGTCATTGGATGATTTCCCAGCCTTAAAAAAAAAAGCTTCTTAGCTGTACTCGGCCCAGAATTCGGCGGCTACGTGTTGGGCGCCATCACTAGCGTCCATCAGTTCCTGTAACGTGCATACGGCAGGACACGCAGGACACGATATTAAGTGTCCCATCGTTTGTGGAACAGCACCATATTTACACTCTTAGGCGAAGTTGTCTATGAATGTCACCACCTGAGCAGGTTTTTCATTGCTTCGCTCAATTAGAATCTATAAAAGAAATATTAGTTTTAGTAGTAGAGTTGATAAATAAGAGAAATACTATCATACCAATTCTCTGGCCAAGCAGCAATGCTGTATTTCCCGAAGGGTTAGCAGTGGTGTCCAAAATCAAAAGTCATTTATTATTTGAAGGTTAAAGTTACATAAAACAGTCCCCCAAAAACGCCCACCCTACAGCACTTCCTAGTGCTTTAGCTGGGAAGAAGAAGCGGCGCAACAAACTCCCCAGCAGGAGGTCCTTATAGGAGGTACACCAGCATTTCGCACTTAGGCCGAACCGGGAATCGAGCCCATGACATGCTCATCAGTAGCGGAGTGATACCAACTTGGGAGTTTTCTACAGTGTTCAGGGAGTTTTTAAGGGGGAGTTATTTTTTGGGGGTATTTTTAGGGATAATATTTGAATTGTTTTTTTTTTATTGCACTAGGTACTCTCCATACTCCATACTTGTATTCAACAAGATTTATATTCATTTCAAAGACATACTTGAGACACGACGACGACGACACGACTTGATATACTTGGAGTTTTATTTTGATTTTAGTGGGTTTAGAAATTGCTTAAGGCGGAAAGTTTTCAGTAGCAAGTTACGGCCACTAGACAAGGAGTGTTTATTGAGCAATAGAGGCTGGACAGCTGGAGCATGTACCAACGTCATTTATAAGAGCGTTGAGCAATCAATAACCTATTAGTTTGCCTTACTTCGCTCACACGGGCTGCTCCGAATGACGGGCGAATGATCGATTATGTCTTAGAACAACACCGTATGTGGAATATTATACTATAATATTTAGGACACAAACTACATTATACTTTACTGTTGCGACACGATCTTTGACATCAGCTTATTAGATTACCCTTTGCCTCTTTAAAATAGGATTATGTGTGGGGAAATAATTCAGTGGTCGTAGGTTTCTCGGCCAAAAAATAAGCTATGTCCTTTTTTTCGGGTGACCACTGAAAACCAGCGCTGTGCTGCAAAGCATTATGCTGAGTGGCAGGAAGCCTTTTTGTAACAGTCAGGACGTGCAGCTACTAACTATTGCTGTGTTTTGCTGGTGATCAATGTTGATTTATCTTGTGTTGTTTTTTTTTGTACAGACGCCAGAACATCAAGCTATCCCTAACTGTCAAATTTTCTCAATTAAAAATGAACCTTATGTCTTTGCAATAAAGTTGAAATACTATCAAAGAAATTTGACAGATTGTGGTAACTTGATGTGCTGGCCTTTGTACCTACTCTAGGTTAATATCTTTTTTTTATGCACGTGTTTCTGTAGCAATAAACTTATTTTTGTTTCATTCTTTCGTCCCGTAGGGTCATTGATGGTTCCAAGCATTATAAGGCTTGATAAATGCTTGGAACCATCAATGACCCTACGGGAAGACTTTACTTTGACAATATCAAAAGCCAAATCTTCCTCATAAACTATCATCAGAATCGGTTGTAACAACTTGGTACTAACGAGTTTTGATAAAAAGATTTGACTATTGATACCTGAACTTGTGGCTAAATAATAACAGCTGTCAGGGTTATCTTCAAGGTGAAGCTACGCTTGCCGAGGTCGGTTCTTGGATGGGTCACTATTAATAACATTATAGAGACTATTCTGTGCCTCGGAAAGCACGATAAGCCGTTGGTCCCGCTGCCATGTGCTTGCACATCAGGCGTTATGGGTACTCAGAATCCTAAAAGTCTGACAACCAGTCTTACCAGAGCGGTGGAGGGGTTATTACCTATTATCTGTGTTGTGCAGTCAGATAGGCCCATGAAGTATACTTGTACCAGCGTAGGAAAAGGCTGACAAAAAACAGATGAATATCGATACCTAGACTATTGATAATAATCATGCCACGCTAGTACAATCAGATTAATTTATTGGTGACCAATTTAACACACTACGTCCACTCGTCGCGTTGTAGCCATTTCATACAACTGTCAAAAAACTGAAAGCTGCGACCTGAATATACGTGGACAAGTTGTTCTTAGGTTAGGTTAGGTTCTCAAGTTACTATCCCTAGATGTCGTTGTTCTAAAATTACATGTACGTTAACCCTCATAATATGTTACTTATGATTATTGTTCGTGCTCAACAGAGGCCGGTGGGTATTTCGGTGAGCTGGCTCTCGTCACCCACAAGCCGCGCGCCGCTTCTGCATACGCCGTCGGACCAACCAGGGTGGCATGTGAGTATAATTTTATTATAATACTAGAAGACCCGACAGTCGTCCTGTCTTAACAATGATACCTACCCTACCTAACTACCCACCCTAACTACTCCACCTAACCACCTACATTTCTTTTCTCAACTTTTAAAATTTCCCTGGACTACGACAAATATTTCAAAACCTAAATCAGCTAAATCGGCCCAGCCGTTCTCGAGTTTTAGCGAGACAAACGAGCCGCAATTGATTTTTAAATATATAAATTAGCTTGACCCGGCCCGGCTTCGGATAGCACTAAGTACCTACCTACGGTGCACCTACCCTACCTACCTTTTAACTTTCTGGTGGATATTCCAAAAAATACTTTGAAATAAAAAAAAAACATCGACCCGTTCTTAACACGTTGACGGACAGTACTGTCTCACTGGTTGCAGCTACTGAGACAGTACTTATTTTCATACATTGCCCACGGGCGTAGTATCACAACGGTGACAGTACGAAAGTCGTAATTATACCTGTGGTGACAGTACAACTTGCCGTTCTTTATGATATTATGGAAAATCGTTCGTCGCGTGGCGTACTGATTTTATGCAAGTAAAAACTCAGACGACGACAGGCGTACTGTCGTAGCACTTTTAGCTACCTAGACGCCTGTGGTCGTTACCGCCCGCCAACGTGTTAAGCTATGCTCCGTCTTACTTGTGCCTAATGATATTTATTTATATAGATTTATCCAGTCACACATTATTTTAATTTTATTATGATAGACTAGTTGGGTGTACCACTTTGCCTAGTAGTCGCAAACTACCGTTTTCGTATTAGATTTGGCATCATCCAGTACATTTTGTTATTAGTTAATCTGAGTTAAATAATTCGTTCATCTGACTTAAAAATTTAAAAAGGAAAAAAATAGCAATCTTTAAAATGAAAATAAATAAATAATTGAAATAAGTCCGTCAGTCGCTGTTTCCACCTTAATCCGTTAGATATGACTGTTAAGTTGGCAACACTGCCTGTGTGCTTGTACTATACACTATCCTTTCGGCAAAAAAAAAGAGAACAAGTTTTTAAGATTTTTTTTTATACTGGCCTTAATTAAAACTACGCAGTGTAGCCAGCTCAACAAAACGAAGACATAGTACAGGTGTTTATTGCCAGGATGGTAAACGTTAGTATATAGTTAGCATCTTGTTCCTGCGCCTGCCTCATTTGCATGTCGCCGGCTGACAGCCTCGCAGCAGCATTCATCACCATACATTAACTTCGTTTTCCTCTTATTGTCAAGTCCCGTATTGATGCACAATGTCTCATACATTTTAGACCTGTCTGATAAACTTGGTAGCACGAAATAATAATAATATCCTTGGACATTTCACACAACGCCATATAGTCCCAAGCTAACCTAATACTTGTGTTATTGTAACGAGATGGCTGATAAACTATTTATATACATTTTTTTAGATAGACAAACAGCCAGACCCTGAAGACATACTTGTAGGTTGTACAAATATTTGGTCCGTGCGGGAATCGAACCCGCGACATGCTACGCAGCAGTCAATCGCTCAACTCTGCCAACCGTGTCGTCAAATGTAATGATATTCGCAGATGTAATTTAAGAATGATTCCGTAATCTTTAAATATTTGTAGAAGTTACCTGGCCACATTTGTTAGTTAAAACTGCTTTAGACTTTTTTTTGTTTCCTCCTCGGAGATGATTTCAAACGTATTGATGATTATAGTAATACCAAAAATGAGAGAGCATTGGCATAAGAGTTGTAGGTCGTGAGTTCGAACCTAGGCAGACAATTTACTTTTCACCTCACAGGCTCGGAAAGAGTCTGTTTGTCATTCGAAATCTGAGCCGAAAATCGATTTTTGCTCTCTAGCGTGGAAAGAGTTTTTAAAATTCGAACCTTTCTATTTAATAATTTTCTATACTGCCAGTCCACTGAAAATGCATGACACGGTATAAATTAAAATATTAAATAATACCGCTCACCTTAGAAACTTCCAAATAATTGTAAAATTGGAATTAATGTTAATAAGTAGGTATTCCATTTGATTAAAAAAATCTGTGACGTCATAATTAAATATGCCATACAAATACAGTACTCCCAAATTAATAATGCACATGCAGATCTTCGCTAATTGTCGTATTCCCGGAAACACCCGAATCATTGAATCGTTCGAGTCCCTTGCATTTTGCACCTTGTTCGAAAGAAATAGGAGTCAATTTCACGTGTACACAATCGAAAACCATTCGGGCGGTCGGCGGTCAGTCAAAGGTCCGTCAGTCGTCTTGTCATATTGGTGGTGACTGCACGTGTTCTCTTTGTCTGGAATTATATAGAGCTACTATTACACACCTTTCTTGGTTTTGTTTTAAAGGTGAATTTAATTTCAACTTTAATTATCTTATTCAAAAAATAGTTAATTTTGTAAAATATATAAATATACTAACATTTTTCACGTTTTTTCAATACTAAAAAATTAGAAATACCAACGTAAAATACATATTAAGTACTAGAAAAAGCATATTAAAAATCAGATTTAGGCTTATATGAATTATAGCTCGCTATTTACTTACATGGAAATATTGAATCAAATTTCGTTACTGATAAATCAATATTTATCTCTTTTAGGACAAAACACATAATCACACTAAATTATGCATGAAGAAAATGCACTTAACCACTCTATATACATATCGTCTTCCGACGCTCGGGAAATACGACCGTTGCCGAACAGTGGCGAAGATTTCTATGCGCATTATCACTTTTGGAGACCTGTACTACCCTGTCAAATACCCAATTTGTGTAGTAATTTAAGTTTTTTTTTTTAATAAAATAAATACTAATATAATATGTTATTTAATCCTTTGCTTGGCAAAAATAAATATGTATTAAATTAAATTAGTTAGTTATTTGTATTAAATTAGTTTTTTTCTTTCATTCTCCTTAGAGGACAAGTAGGATATAGAACAAAATACAGGGTATTTAATTTTGGAGATATTCTATGTAACTCATAAGATACATTGCCAAGTATCTGTTATTTTCTTCACATGAGTCAATGTATCTGAGACGCTCGAACAAAATAAAACTCAACAACACCTGTTTTCTTGCACCTAGCAGTTTCCTCGCTGTAGTGAGGTGAAAAATTGTGTGTTGCGCTCTACAACAAAGCTTTTCTGCGTCTCGTACCTTTGAAACGTTCGTTACGCTCAGGATTCAATAGAAGTACTCGCGCCAAAAATCAACTTTCCAGCCTTGCATAACAAATAACTATTGTAAGTTTAATTTCATCACGACTGTCCTCTAAACGGTGAAGGAAAACATTGAGAGGAAACCGGCATGTCCCAGAATAAAAATTCTAAGACATGTGACATTCACCAATCCGCACTGACCCCGGGTGGTGGATTGCGGTCCACTCCCTCTCACTGAGAGGTCTGTATCCCAACAGTGGGAACACTGTTAGCTGCTTAAAGCAATACCAAAGTCGTTGGTCTATAATATTAGCAAAGCATGCTTATTGCTTATTACTAGCGTTTGCCCGCGGCACGCTTTAATTCGTAGTAAAACAATTCGTTATTATACATATAAACCTTCCTCTTCAATCACTCTATCTATTAAAAAAAACCGCATCAAAATCCGTTGCGTAGTTTTAAAGATTTAAGCATACATAGGGATATAGGGACAGAGAAAGCGACTTTGTTTTATACTATGTAGTGATAGTTAGTTATTCATCAGTACGTTTAGGAAGGTGTACCCAATAATTTTTGGCTCTTAGTTATGTATTCCAAAGCCTATAACCAGTGATAATCAAGATTATTAGTGTCCTCGAGAAGTTAAAATTTCGCCGTCGAAGATATAATGTTACAATGAAAACATTACCGGGCTACGTGCCAATTTTATCATCACAGAAAGTGCATACATAGAATGCTTGAAATTCTTTCAATGTGACATAATTACGAACTATTTTACAAAACTGTCTTGCGGTTAAAGTCACAGTTATATCTTGGGAGGCCGCCATTATTTAGTAATTGAGTGCTGTCAATTAATTACTTGTTATCACGAAGTACAGATCGATATAGAAACAAGTTATATCGGTAGTGTTTGGATTAATAACCTTCATTTGAGTATTCTACTTCATTTATGTTTACAGTTCAATCAATGTATTATTTAAATTATAATTAAATGCTGTTTTGCGATTAAAATGTATCCAAGTCTGTGTATGAAATGGGCGGGAAGACCCTAACTGCCTCATGCATCTTGGAACATGAAAGTCGCAGTTACCAGATCTATTTGTGCATGTAGTTGATAGTAATATCATATGCCGTAACACGAGGTGATTCGAGACGAAACTTTAAAAAGGATTTTAACCTTGAATTAATATAGTTTAAATTGTGTCTTGATAAAGCAACAAACTATATTATTTCAGTTAAAATCCATTATAAATTTTCATCCCGAATCACCCCTACATTCCTATTCGCCCCGTTACACGTTAGTTATTAGTTAATGTTTATACTATTGGCGAACCCGTTTAATATAAAAATAGCTTATTGAACACTTTTTGATCTTTGTACCAAGTGCGTGTGGGCCAAATTATACACAACCGCTCATGAACACAATCCCGGCTACATTGCAGTTTAAAAATCCGACCATGATGACCAAATAATTTACCGGTCAGTAGACTGCATTTTTCTTAAGAACTGTCATATTTTGGAGTTATCATATTTTCTGAACGAATTCCTTACTATGCTTCTGTAAATCGATTAAAAAAAAACACAATGTGTTTATGTTTTAATACAAGATAGTTCTGTGTTAACTACTCGAGAAGAGAGACCGAAACAAGCTCAGGCGTCTCTTTTAAGGTCCAGACATAACTAGTCAGGCTATATGAGGACCATACCTATTAGTATCCTATTTGGTTAAATAAGCATTTGAGTGGAGTAGTCCAGTCAGTGCTGCACACATTTGTTAGTAATAGTGTTGCTCAACTTTGATCTCAAGGAGCTCAACAAGAATAGTGAGTAAGTGTAGTGTTGCCCAGTTACTGGGTTGTGGAACTCAGATAGGCAGTCGCTCCATGTAAAATACTGGTATTCAGCTGCATCCGGTTAAACTGGAAGCCGACCCCAATATATGTAGTTGGAAAAGGCTAGGCAGATGATGATGTTTTAATACTAGACAGTCCTGTCATACCTATCCAACTAGGTACTCTAAGAAGAAAGACCGAAACAAGCTCAGAGGTCTAAGTCCAGACATAACTGGCCAGGCCATATGAGGACCATGCAGATTAGTGTCCTATTTGGCTTAATGAGGATTTGGATTTGAGTGGAGTTGACCAGGCAGTGCACGCATTTGTCTAGCTCAACTTTGATCTCGAGGCGCTCAACAAGATAAGTGAGCAAGTGTAGTGTTGCCCAGTTACTGGGTTGTCGAGGTCAGATAGGCAGTCGCTCTACGTAAAATATTGGTATTCAGCTGCATCTGGTTAGACTGGAAGCCGACCCCAATATAGTTGGAAAAGGCTAGGCAGATGATGATGTAGAGGTAATAAGATGATATTTGACTTTTATTTTCCAGTCCTCGACGTGGAGACGTTCGAGCGTTTGCTGGGCCCCTGCATGGAGATAATGAAGCGCAACATCGACGACTATGAGGAGCAGCTGGTGAAGCTGTTCGGCGACAAGAGCAACCTCACCGACGTGCGATGAACGGCCGCGCGCGACCACCAGCGCCCACACTTGTTTCCCTTCCACACACCGTAATCTATACTCCTCTATTCATGTTGGGGCGAAAGCGCCAACGTAGCCCGCGAAATTTAATCTTTTGTAATTTTTTTGCTTTACGGTCGTGAATCATATTTTGATCACACTACAACCTGAAAACACAAATTGAAAAAAACGGAACAAATGTTGAATTCCGCGGGCTACCTTAGTGCATCCCTCTTAAACGCTTTATGTGAGGTTATGCTGACATACCCTGTGACGTCATCAGCGCACAACACTCATCCAAATTATAGTGAAAATTTTAAATATGTCATGTTAACGTTTTAGTTAATTTTTACCATTTTAAAACTACTGCTATTGAATGTGATGATTATTAAGAACAAATTATATTTGATTGGAGGTATAAAATTGTTATATTTAGTATCGATCTAATCAATCTTTTTTATGCCAAAACATGACAATGATATCGTTTTAAGTTAAATAACTTAATTAAGTCTCTCAAGGTAGCACATCACCTACATATTTATTGAACAGCATAACCTCATAGAAATCTACGTCAGTCACGAAGCGTACGCTTACAAACTAGCTTATTGTAACATATGTTGTGCGTAACCAACTTTAATGTTGTAGAGGTACAAATACAAATTAATTGGTTTCATGAAGTAGTGCCATGTTTTTTATTTTATTTCAACTTAATTGTATTAGATAAATAAAAAGGATTACGCGTTGAATGGAAGGTGAAACGATAACTACAGTACGAGCGCTCAATAATATTGCATTGATACAAATATACGCTTATTTTAGATAGAGAAATGCCTTAGTAGCTAAGTAAATATAAGGTACACCGAGGAGGAGGCGAGGCGAGTGCGTAGAAAACAAAATGTTGACGAGACCGCTCAGTTTATGTGCCATAGCTCTGTGAGACCAGCGCGCGACTACACGACGCGCCAACACTATTCCGTTGTATGAACTAACTGCTTTGAGGGTATTTAAATTTTCCTATACCATTTCCATAGCATTTTCGTGTGCAATATAATTATTATTATTTAATAAAAGCGTGTCATAACAGATTTTGTTTTCTACGAATGTCGTCACCATACACGAACATGTCAACAGCTGACGATAACAATAAAAGAATTTATGACCCGAGGGTAAAAGGCATTAGTGTTAAACTTGAACATAAATATGTTAACGTAGTGAGTGGTTACAATGCAATACTATTCGGCACTCGGCCACGTCTTATCTTGGGAAATTCTCAATCGCTATCGCCATTTCTATTAACTTAAGATATTTCCACTGACACAGGCTTTTCTGAACTATAACAAAATTATATACCTATTAGGTAAATTATATACTTAGTTGTATTCTTTATTTTTTTTGTGATCAGATCAAATCTATCACTTTCAATTTTTATTTATTTTTTAGCTCGGTTAATGGTTTTTCGTCAATATATGTATATGGAGATTTTAATGCGAAGATCAGTTAATTATATTATGCCAAATTATAAATAATAGTTTACGTATATGTAATTTTAACAGGACAACTTGTGAATTTAAAAATGTCTTTAGGACATTTTTCATTGATTCTTGAACTAGAATGGGAAATTCTGTTATAATGCAATGCATATACTTACATAAATATATATTATTTATTTAGTTCGCAGAGTATTTTTATTACGATTGTTTCATAGTAATTTTGTTAAGCAAAAGGAATTGTTTATGTTGTCTTTTAATTAATTTAAATCTTCTTTTCTGTTGTAGAGAGTTCCTATTGTTTTGTTTGCTCTTTAACAATTTTACATTATAATAGATCTGAGGTGTTTATCTTTGTAATACTTTTATAGCGAACACAGCTCCAATGAACAAATAGTAGAAGCCCATCGTTGTTGTTTTTATGTCCCTGTAAGAAATCGGTGTATAAATTGTAATGATTTGGTTCAGTGGACACGTTAGGTAGAGTAGCGTGGCTCCGCGCTACTGACGGCAGACGACCGGCGCAGGCGCACTCGGCCGACCCTCAGGTACAACTCTCCAGTATTATTTGAATTAGAACACCCCTTCACCTTTATTTGTGAATCCAGCCAAAGTAGGTGAGTGCGTAAATATCATGTGTAGCGCTAAATATTTAAGTATATATTTACTATGTAGTAGTTAGTTTTCGTCATTTCTTATTGTAATTTAAATATTAGTAGATTAGGAAATTTTAATGGAATATAGTCAAATCCTGAGGGGTGAGGTGTATCGTTTATGACGCCATGTACAAAAGTGTACAAATTGATTTCAGATGCCATAGAAGATTTTATTTTATTGAATGAATATAATATGTTATTTTATTGTGAAATATAAATGTGCCGCTTTCTAATTTCACTGGTTAACTAAGTGCAGACATGGCTCTCTGTCGGCACTTCCTTACTTGTTGGCCTTCGCTTCGCAGCTTGTTGTTATCCAATAGCATTCGTTATGTATCTAACTACTGGTTTGAGTTTGACGTAGCTAATACATTCCCTGTTCTGGTTGACATTGTATTTATTTTATTTCTGAGAATATTGTTGTCCACCCGTCGATTTTCTATCGTTAATTCTCACTCGAAGTGCCTATTTCGTACAACAACATGAATCAGGAAACAATTTTCTTACTACACTCTCTCACTAACAACTATAATATTATTAATCTCGTGTTTTAACTTACTTAACTGCCTTTTTCTATGTGAAATTGTGAAACGTGTTGTGAGATATGTGTATTTAGTGCATCGGTCATTAAACAGTCATATAGTTCTGGTTTAAGATGTGAACCATTCTTTGTAATATAATAACACGACAATGCTCAGATTTTTTACCTTTCTCAGACGCATTGAAACATGCTAAATCACTTGCGGTGAATATTTTGACTAACATGGAACATCATTTTTGAATATTTTATTCGATGCTCTTGAATCCACTATCAATCTGATGATAACTTTTGAGCGTGTGATGTTCGGTTGATTTTCCTATGATCGTGTACATGGTCTGATATTGCTGTGTATAACGTTGTTTGTTACATTGTACAGGTGAGGTGCGTCACGTGTCGTCACCACATTATGTCTGTGTGTCCCCGTGTAATGAACCCAGTAGTTAATATTATCGTGCAATAATAACTCATAACTGTCATTTATCTATGTCGTTTACATCATTATCATGTGTTAAATTTTGTCTGTGTGAAATTTATTTATAGAATTTAATAAAATATAAATAGAATAAGAAATATATATCGCTATTAATACTGGTGTTTAAGAATATTCAGCATCGGTAAAGTAGGAAATGCTAATCAAATTACACTTGTATATTCAGTTTTTTTTTATAGAAAATTAATCGACACGCAACATCCTTAATGTTAACATAAAAGCACAAATGTCTAGAATGCGTGATCGATGGGAGGTTTTCATTCTGTTGTCTTCCATGGGACGCACAGAGGCTGCTAACATCCCAACCCATCATTCGGAGCGCTATAATATGCATTCTCTGGCATACTGATGTAAAATTAAAATTCAATACGCTTAACCGTAGCGTAATTTTTTATAAATTATACTAGTCATTGGTGTCTAATGTAGATTTGTAACCTGACAGCACGTTGGAATGGAACATACTCCATGTCTTCACTCACTGTAGGTGTAAGTCGTCTTCCCTGTTCCATACTAAGTGAAAGCATATCAGCGCGGCGGTCGCGTCGCACCTATGATTACTATGCACCACATGTGTACATCCGGTAGCCAGTTGAGAACTAGTACCGCTTTTCCCACGTCATGAGCTTACCCTGTACATTTACAAAAATTATGTATCGTAAAATGTTAGAAAACTGAATTATATTTGTTTGTAGATCTAAGTGTTGTTTATTTTATACCACACTCTTTCCCCTTTGTCACGTTTATTTTTATTATAGAACTTTATTACAACAAAACAAACTGAATACAAAAAACACCAGTACCATCAGTACTATCTATACTAATATTATAAAGCTGAAGAGTTTGTTTGTTTGTTTGAACGCGCTAATCTCAGGAACTACTGCTTCGAATTGCAAGATTCTTTTTGTGTTGAATAATCCATTTATCGAGGAAGGCTATATAACATCACGCTACGACCAATAGGAGCCGCGCAGCGGGGGTGAAACCGCGGGGAACAGCTAGTAATACATGTGGCTAGAATTTTTGTTACATAATTCATTATTTTCAACTGAAATGTTTGTTTGTTACTCAATCACGCAAAAATGGCTAAATTGGCACACATTTAGACCACGGCATGTGTAAGGAACATAGAATATTTATCGCGGTTGACCCATGGGATAATTCCCGGTTACCTCGCAGGAAAAAGATGGTTACCAAAATATTTATTTACTTTTTTAAACAAATTTAAATCTAAGTAATATACTAAAGAAACCCTCACGACAAGTTTCATAGGCCGCTTTTTATCTTTACTGTGTTGAAGCGTCTCATACGAATTTAAATGAACGTTACGTAAGTACTAGCAAAGTCTAAATGCTGACTGGCAATCTTGCTATATGTGCCTTTCTCAGATACCCTCAAAATGTTAAATACAAGTGTATTGCACTCAAGCCTGGATAAGTAGGTAGTTAACCACGTCTATAGTCGTTACAATTCTTCAATCCTACGAAGATGCGTGCGAGTTGGTCATTACTACAGTTGTGTACGCAGTCGATCGCCCGTGGTGTAAGGTAGGTAAGTAGTTGATAACAAGGTTGTCAATAATGAAAAATGTTTAAAATAAATCTAATAAAAGTGATTTATTTCCCAAAATAACACTTTATTTCAGATAGATAGAAGCATTGACACGAGAAAAACAGAACATTAAATAAATTATTTGCAGTGTTTATAAACTAAATCAACAAGTTCACCCTTTTTCAAACCAGTCAAAGCAGGTAAGTCGGGAATTTCCTTGTATTTTAATATATCTTTTAATTGAGATACTGTGTAATCTTTAACTTTCTGATTATCAAGCCTATTACTAAGTAATTGCTCATCAATATTATCAACTAATTTCGCCCTTTTGCTCTCAGGGCCTCCCCTTGATGATGCAGCTTTCTTTACAGCACTTGCTCCAAAGGGTCCAAAGAGTTCTTGAAATAAGTCCTCTTGGATTCCTTGAAAACTCTTTATATCTGGTTTTGTGGTATCAATGAATGGTTCAACCTCTTCATCTTCCAGAGCAATTGCCTCTAAAGCATTATATTGTGCTTGCAGTTTCGGATTTTCAAACATATCAGGCTTATATTCAAATCGTAATTTATTCAAGATGTCCTTCATATAGCTCTTATTTGCCATTGGGATTTCCATATCTTCATCTTCTTCAAATACTGGAATGTCTCGGACATTTTCTACAAAGGGTATGCAGATGATGTCAAATCCAATTTCTGCATTAAGACCAAGAGGATTAGAGGTGGGACAAAGAGCTACAATAGTGGGCCTGGCATTCACCCTTGTATTCAACACACAAATTGCTACTTTTTGCATCTCTGCACAAGCCTGATGTAAGGCCTTAAATGCTACAAAGGAGCCCTCTATTATGCTTTCATTTGGAAATAAAAAGAAGCCAGATTTGTAGTACCATTTCTCTTTGCACATGACACTGTTAGGTTTAAATCCAAGGAGTTTCAACATGGGTGGCCCAAACGGGTTACTAAGTCTCTTCTTTTCTTCTACTGTAAACTCAATTTTTTCATCACCGTAAGTGACATAGTGAAGCTCCTCAGATTTCAGTAACGGCACAGGCTGTGACTCTTGTTCGGAATTTTGTTCATCAACATCCATATGCTCACCATTTCCCACTTTGACTTTCATTGTTTTATTAACACTGGTAAGAATTGCATTAGTATCTCTATGTAAATCAACAGTTTTCTGTTGTGTTTGCCCAGAACTCTTTAAAAGGTTGTATACTCCTACGCCAATTGCCAAACCCTCACCAATTTCAAAGCATAATCGGGCGACAGCTAAATGGCGATGTGATTGCTGGAGCATCAACTGTTCTATTTCCTTGTGATCCCAAACCGGTTTTGGCAAAGCTGCATCTTCTCCTTTATTTGCTTCAGCTAAGAAATTAGTGTAGAATTCATTTATCTCGTAATCACTTTCAGAAATATTTATAAGCTTTATTTCAATATTAGAATCCACTAAGTCTCTCACTCTTTTATGTGCTGGTTTTTCGTCAGATTTGATTGGAGCTATATCAAAACGAGATAACATGATGACGGTTCGGGTTGAGAGTTGTTTTTTACAACTGGCAAATGCTTTATTGCAATACCAGAGGACATCGGATAGGATCAGCTCTTTTGCTTGCTTTAATGAAGAAAAATCAATATTTTGCAATTTCTTATAATCATCTAAACTTGGCAATGATAGTGGGAATACTTCTTCAACACTTTTTATACCAAAAACGGACGTGTTTGATCCTTCGGTACCGTATAAACATACTCCAATGAGTTGGGAATTAGTTTTGCGTAAATATTGTCGCATCATGCGACAAGTAGACGTGTGAGCTAGTTGAGCAGAGTTTAGTTGCCCGGAGCCGTAGGTGTTGATGCATATTAAAGTGGCGGGAATACCTTTCCATGTGGAAAATTCTTCTGTTTCTTCGTCGGAGCTCATTGCGCCGTAATGTATTAAATAGGTAGGTTAAAAATTACACAGGTTTTTAGAGAAAAACTATCTGATTTTTATCGTTGATTTGTTGACAACTTGTCTTCAACAACAAACAAGTAGCGACAAGTTTTAGTTAGTTTCAATCAAATATGATTAAGAAACTCAACACTGACATTGACATTGACAGTGACTGTTCAGTGTCCACCTTAGAGTTTTATTCTAGGTCTTTGGTGTCCACTGATCGCTTTTAATGATCATAGTCTTGGAATGTTAATACTGGTATTCAGTTGCTTCTGGTTAGACAGGAAGCCGACCCCAACATCGTTGGTAAAAGGCTAGGCAGATTGATTGAGTCACGGAATAATTACCGTGCCATAGTAATAATAATTAGATGGAAGTAGTGTATTGAATGTAAAAAAAATTGGTTGTCGTTCTTGCGGTTAAAAAACCCATAAAAAGCCAACGTGGGCTGACAGTAAGGAGTCATTCTGCTTAGGTCACTAGATATCATCGCCGCATAGGTGTCGAAAAAAAAAATCGCTAGTTACTTTCAGGCTTTGTGGGCCAGAGGGATTTTTATGGGTAGGGAAGATCACGTATGTAGCGGGTTTAAATTTGTACCCAAGCAATAAAAAGATATAGTCAATGGAGCCCCGCTTAGCGCACCGACCCTTACTCAAGCCAGCTAGCGCCGCTGATTAATATGTCCGACCCAGCCTGTCCCTTGCTGCCCTCCCCCAGCGACGACCAAAGCCGACGTCCGTGACCAGCGTTTCGCTCGGCTTTGTCGTCACAGGTGGTGACCCTAGCGATTGTCGCTCAGTTTTTGTGTTCTGAATGGAGGCCTTTACTAATTGGACCCATTTTTGCTAACTAGAACCAACCCATAGTTTAAGTGAAATTTAGTAAGTACATAGATGGCGCTCAAATCGCGCATTCTATCTTCCCAAAGAAAATGGTTCTTAGAGCATTTAACCTATAAAATAATGCTCTAAGCTTTTTACCCTTTACCGCATAATAAGAAAGATGGACGGCATGGTCCCCTAAACACTTAATGGTACTTGCTTCAAATTCCCCAATTCCAAAGCCCGCTTCGCTTGCTCTTGCATCTTATGTGTAGCTGTAGCGTCTTCTTGCATGTAGCGTTTCATTTTACGCAATTTGATAAACACAGCATCAAAAACTTTTACATGATCTAATAATCACAATTAGGTTCCACATTACTCAAATTCACGATTTTTTCTAAAAACATAAGTAGGTAGATGCAGCTCCGACTGCTTAAATTATTTTGTGTACCTTAGGATGAATAGTTACAGTTCAACAACTCCAATTCAGTTAACTTGTGTAGTTACCTACCGCAGAATTTTCCACTTTTTGCCATTTCATTGGGCATCCTATACTTGTATGGTATTGGCTACTTGACTGTTTATCCCCCTTTTATTATAAATAAATATCTGAATACATTAAATTAATAGCCTGCTTCCTTTTTTTTTTTCATTAACATCAGTTTTTGTGTTAAAAAATCTGTTTTTGTTGTGACTGCATTATAATCTAATATATTGAAAAGACAACTTTTCATGTTTCAAATTCTGACATTTCATTAAGGTAGGTAAGGTACAAGTGCAAATTTGATCATCACCCTCAAACTAGGCATTTATCTTGGGACTTACAAAATATGAATCAAAACAAGAATTTCACACCTTCAAAGTATCTGCAATTATTAACACTTGAAATTAACTAAATATCTTATATCTATATTGGCTCAGGCTCCCTGCTGTAAACTTGCATAATTTTCTCCATTATTTCCCAATTTTTCTCCTTCTGCAAGTCTTTGGTAAATACCTGAAACACATTTTTATTAATTACTAGCTGTTGCCAGCGGCTTTGCCTGTGTGGATGTTGGATATTATCTAGAGGGAACATACTACCAGGATAAAAAGTACCCTATGTGATAATGCAGGACATAAACTACCTCTGTGCAAAGTTTCATCCAGATCTGTTCAGCTGTTTGAGTGTGAAGGAAGAACAAACATACAAACTCACACAGACACTCACTCACAAACTTTCGCATTTATAATATTAGTGTGATATCCTGTTTATTTTGACGACACGGTTGGCGCAGTGGTTCAGCGATTGACTGCTGCGCACTATGTCGCGGGTTCGATTCCCGCACGGAACAAATATTTGTACGACCTGCAAGTATTTGTTACGAGTCTGGGTGTTTTTCTATGTATAATATGTATGTATTTACAAAAAAAAAAATGTATATAAGTAGTTTATCAGCCATCTCGTTACCATAACACAAGCATTAGGTTGCTTAGCTTGGGACGATATGGCGTTGTGTGAAATGTCCAAGGATATTAAGGATATTATTTTGTTACAAACATTAACAATCTGCACTTTATACACATAAACCTTCAATTTTCAATTCAATGAACTTGAATTTGTGAACACTTATTATTAGAGGTTTTGCAGTTAAAGAATTGAATCACTTACCGAATACCATGCAGCATCATCATCTAATGTTGAAGCTAATGGCACTGAGACTCCCAAGACATGCAGTGCTAGAGTCAGACATGCTACTGCAACATGCGGAGCTCTGTAGTCCAATATAGATGGGGAGTGATGAAAATCTTGTAGAAAGGCCATTGCATTACGGGCAATGGGGGCAGTGCGCCACTGTGACGGAGGAAACCATTCCTGAAGAGAGCGCAAGTAGTGTAGCAGATATCTGTGCGGAGATGGCGTATCCAAGTTGAAGCCAAGCAGCCGCAGTACCAGCAGCTCAGCCTGGGCGACCGCACCCCGCCAAGACCAGTACTCATCGCCTAACTCTAAAGGTCCCGCACCACGATTGATAGAATTATGTGCTACGTTCACAGCATCTCTCAGTCTTACAGGTTCATCTCTCGACTTCCCCGCCGCACATAAACAAGCAGTACATATCACGTAGCAATCGTAATCATTTTTATCAGCTTCCTTGAAGAATTTATGGTAAAATACTGCAGCTGTAGCGACAGTTGCTGGTTGCAGACCAAGTTTTATCCCACACTCAAATATGAAGTTAGTCGCTAAACTATGACTCGGAGCACTCCGATAATCAGGTAACCTTCGCTCACGTCTACTGCTCTGTAAAGCCATCACATCAATTACGTCTTTCATAGTCAAGAAAGTTGGTACACAATTCACGGATTTTATTGTTTGTTTTGATCTCTAATTCAGGACGCCGAAAAGGAGACAGCAGAGACAGATAAAGGTAGTCTGTTATAGGTTAAGAATAGACAATAATTTATAATTATTTTATTTTTATTCCTCGTAATTCGTAAATGTTTTTTTAAAGTCAGAAACACATTACTAACACTTGTACCAACGCCAACGGAATTACGGAAGTGACTACTAGGTTTATTTTTTTTTATTAAATACCAGTACATGTAGAAATTATGTAAGGTAATCTTATTTTGTTAGTTCGAAAACACATTTCAGCTGTAATTGGCATGCAAATATAAAATGCTAGTTATAATTAAATACAAAGTGCTAGTTATTATTATTATTTTTTTACATCGATTCCCGGTTAGCAATAACCGGGAATTGAAACAACTCTCCAGAAAATCTCTAAAAAATATAAATGAACAACAAAAAATATTGGAAATTCAAGTGTACAAAACAACGCCAGCAGCATGCGAAAAGCTGCTTTATACTGAAATCGACATAAATAATGAAAACAACTTGTTCAGCCAATTAAATCTTACAATAACATTTAAAGTCAAGCAGGAGATGTCTGCCCCTTGCATGACTGTTATTATTGTAAGCTTTCATATTCTTGTTATAAATTGTAATATGTATTATGTAAATCCCAAGTCGTTAGTACTATTATTTTCTGTGACCAAGTGTATGCAAACTCGCTATGAATGTTTGTGTAAGTGCAGGAGCTCCACATCGAATCAATGGAAAAGTCGGAAGTGTGTGCACACTGCACGTGTCTGTTTTATGTGCTGGCGCTACTTGTCTTCATGCATACGTTTGTAGTGACGCAGTACCTGTCACATGATTACCAGTTACCATATATTATTATACCACCATACATACCTCCGAACCAGTTACCTTGAACCACCTTTTACCTCATACCACCGAACCAGTACCTTACCACGTTTTGACAACCCCGCAAGAAACAGTGAGAGTGAAGCAATCATCATGATAAAGAAATATAAATGTAAACACCGATGCGGCACGAGCGTCATCACAACGCCGCGCCGCACACGTTCGCCGGTTTACTTCGGAAGGAGCTGTTTGTAAGCGCAAGCAGAGCAAGCAGAAAGCACCAACACCCTCCGCGTCTTCACTGCACACGTCGGGACCTCGCAGATGGACACATGACGCTGACGACACACGCGTCCCGCGGATCGGCAGGCAGTCTTCTCTCGACGGCGGCACCTGGGGGAAAAGGACCGCGCTCGACGCGCGACTCCTATTTATGCTTTCGCGGCTTCGCGGCAAAAATAGTGTCGTGTGCAAAACAGCGCCCCGCGCCCCGCGCGCTTGCCGCCCTTCGGCGCGTCGCTATTGGTCAAAAATGATTGGACAGTAAAACTTGTTATTGTATATAAAGTAGTGTATTTTAGAAATTAAATCACATTCCGCTCCCAGTAGTCGAGGCGAGCAGTCGCCTCTGTACTACCATACGCCCGCGCGACCCCCGCGCCCCCCGCGCCCCCGCTGCCCGCAGCTCGTCATACGCCCGCGCGCCCCCCGCGCCCGCGCCCCCGCTGATCGCAGCTCGTAGCCGTGCTACGAGTTGTGCTACGCCGTAGCGCATCGCCCGCCAGCCGACCTCCGGCTCCGCCCACTCGTAGCGTACTGCTACGAGTCGAGCTACGTCGTAGCGGATCGACCTCGATCGCCCGGAGATCGTAGCCGATTTGCTACGCCCGCGTCTCGCGTAGTCATTTGACTCCTTAGGAGTAAACCCACTGTTCGGTGGTCTTGACGTTCTTAACGAACCTCAAGGGGTGTGGACCCGATTCACCCGCCGACCCCCTTCAGGGGTAGGCACTAATCGGAAGGGCACTGACAGCGGCCTTGGGGGATCTCCTAGTCGCTGTCTGGTTAGCCATAACCCGCTCTCTTACAGCTGCACCCGGGACGTCTGGGTGTGTCCACCCCAGCGACCCGGATCGGTCGCAAGACCCATAGGGCCCAGTCGCACATTAAGATTGGCGGCTGGCAAAAACCAAGCTTAGGGTACACCTTAGCACTCACCTCCCTGGGGTTACCCCCCCCCAGGGTGTGAACACATCCTCGGGTCTGTCCCGCCTGAGGAGTTAGTTTAGCGGCCCTTCTGGCCAACGGACATTAGTGTAGCTGACGAGTTTGTTTGTATCTTTCTTCTCGTCAGTGCAACACTAGGAAAGATTCAAGGGAAGGGAAATTTTTGGGGAATTGTCCGCCCGGGGGTTCACGCTCGCGTGTCTCCTCGGGGTAGGTTAGGAGTTAAGTCTCTCCTCCCCCCCCCCCCCCTAATATATCGGCCAAAATGGCCCAAGAAGATAGTACACGCCTAGTCGAGCTGCTGAAGAGTTTAGCAGCAGACAAAAACCCCTACCTCAGGGAGAATTACGGGTCGATAATCGACTCGCTCATCACCCGCAAAACCCCGTCCCCGACCACGTTTAGTGAGTCGCAAGCCATCGCTGGCTTCAGCGATGCACTCGAAGGCCCCACCCCCCCCTCACAACCCTCCGAGATGGAAACAGCCCACTCGGCCACCCCCCCCTCGCAACCCTCCGAGATGGAAATAGCCCACTCGGAGGAGGAAATCGACTTGACCTCCGCCTCCGAATCCTCAGAAGACGACTACCAAGTCGTCGGTTCGGGGAAGAGGAAGAAGGGGGCCAAGGCCGGAACATCGGCCAAGGCCAAAAAGCCTGTCGTGGCTAGAGCCACTCCCCCCCCCGCAGAGAGCACCTCTGCCTCTCGCCCCCCTAGCCCCATGGCTTTAGCCACCCCGGCTCTCCCCCTCCCAACTTCTCAGGCCTCTATAGCCTCAACCTCATCCTCCCCCCGCGCTGCCTCCCAGGCAAAGGCCACCCCGGCCACCCTCCCCAAAAGCGCCCGCCCACCGCCCTTGTTCATCCACGACAAGAGCAAGTGGACAGAAGTCTCCAAAGCGTGCAATGAGCACAATATCAATTACACCAATGCCCGAGCGGTTGAGCTGGGCATCAAGGTGATCGTCCCCACAGCCGCGGATTACCGCGAGCTTAACAAACTCCTTAGGTGCAGGAATATCCCATTCCACACCTACTCCCTTCATGAGGACAAACCCGTCAGGGTTGTCATCAAAAATATCCCCGTGGAGCTCTCCACACAAGAAATCCTCCAGGACCTCGAGTCCCAAGACATCCCCGTGGCTGAGGTGCACCGTATGCACCGAAAACACGGTGGGGCCTCTTACAATATGATCCTCGTGGTCTGTGACCACCGCGAGGGTTATCATCCCATATTTAAGATAGACAAAATCTGCGGCTTATCCGGTCTTCGGATCGAAAGGCCCCGTGCGAGTGGCATCATATCCCAATGCCACCGCTGCCAACTCTACGGCCATGCCCAAAGGCACTGCTTTGGGAAGGCCCGATGCGTCAAGTGCCTGGGTGACCACGGCACCTCCGAATGCCCTCGTCCCAAAGACCGCACTCAGTGTACGGAGCTACCTAGCTGCGTACTATGCGGCGAAATGGGACACCCCGCTAACTACCGCGGATGCCCCAAAGCCCCCAAATCTTCGGCCCCTAAACTGGCCAACCGTGGCCAAGAGAGACGTCAGAGAGAGTGCCCAACACTCTCTCAAAAGATTCCCCCCCTCAGTCCTCAGCGCCCCAATCCATGGAACGCGCAAAATCACCGAACCCACTTCCCAGCTCTGGGCATCCCATCTTCGCCGATGGGCTCCCCAGCAATCCCCCCACTAATGGGCAACCCAATCAGGGACCCTAGAAATAACAGGCCCATAACAAAAGCGGCCCCGTCCACAACAGTACCTAAGGTACAGGCGCCCTCAGCGCCAACCCCCAACTCCCAAGACCTTACCCAGGCCCCCAGAACGCCCTTCGCGTTCTCCTTTGGAACCCCCCCAAACCAACAGGCCGGAAACCCCCTGGACCCCATCAGGGTCCTCTCAAGCACCATAGGTGCTTACTACTCCCCCCGAGCCCAAGAAATGACAAGGGCCATTATCGCCAGCAATGGCAATTTCGGCATGCTCGCCGGTATCATGGACGCGTACTCGGATGTCACGCAAGCCATTTTGAACCTTCCTCACTTTAACCGCAATGGATAAAGTCCCCCCATGTAGATTCAAACCGAAATCCCTAAAAATAGGGACCTTCAACGCAGACGGTTTGAGAAACCAACGGGATGAGATCGCCTTGTTCCTCCGCGACCATCACCTAGACATACTTCTAGTCCAAGAGACCTTCCTAAAGCCCCAACAGCGCGACCCGAGAATTGCCAACTACCGGATAGTTCGCAATGACAGGACGCGTTGTCACAAAGGAGGTACTCTCATTTATTATAAATCCAGTCTATACTGCATCCCTATGGACCCCCCGCCCCTCAGAAACCTAGAGGTCTCTGTCTGTAGGCTGGGCATGTCGGGCCATCAGCCCATTACAATAGTCTCTGCGTACCTCCCCCCCACCAACCCAGGGGAGGGCAACGCTACCCTAAGAGACGACCTCTCCGCCCTCTTTAACCTGAGTGACTCCGTCCTTCTGGCAGGAGACCTAAATGCAAAACACCCCTCTTGGAACTGTCGTTCGACAAACACAAGAGGCAGGGTACTGTTTGACCTTTGCAACTCACTCAACTTCGATGTTATCGCCCCGATGCATCCCACTCACTTCCCCCATGACCCCTCTCAGAGCTCTGATGTGCTCGACGTCGCGCTTCTAAGGAATGTAAACTTACGATTACATTCTGTAGAAACGATTGATGAACTCAACTCGGATCACAGACCAGTCGTCATGGAGCTAGCCCCCAACGCTGGCCCCTTCGATCCAGCCCAATCTCCCGCTACCAAAATGGTTACGGACTGGGTGAAAGTAAGCGAAGCGCTGAAATCCACCGAGTCCCCCCACTTAGATAAAATACCAGACAAAATCGAAACTGTAGCCGACGCGGAAGCGGCGATCGACTCGTTCACGGAACACGTGCAATCCGTTCTGAAGGATTGCTCGAAGGAAGCCCCGGCGGTGGACAACCGCTGGAAGCTTCCTGACGACGTACGTGATCTCGTGACCGAGAAGAACGCCGCCATTCGCGCCTACAGATCCTTCCCATGTGCCAGTAACAAAGCTTTTATGCGTAACTTACAGCGTAAAGTAAGCAATCGCGTCAAAGAGCTGCGTGACGACCAATGGGATAAGATGCTCGATGAATTAACACCCAACCATCTGGCCTTCTGGGACCTGCAGAGGAAACTACGCTCCTCTGGGATCTCCTCCATGCCCCCTCTTATCCGCAATGATAACACCGTCGCCTTCAACGACGATGAAAAAGCGGAATGCCTAGCCGACAGCTTAGAGACCCAATGCTCCCCAAGCACCCAACCGGTAGACCCAGCCCACCTCGCTGAAGTGGACGCTGAAGTCGAACGCCGGACCTCACTCCCTCCCGAAGAGGACCCGGATGATCCCCTTCCCCCCGTCACTCCTGACGAGGTACAGGGGATCATCAAAGGCCTCAAACATCGAAAGGCCCCTGGCTCCGACGGAATCACCAATAAGGTGTTCAAACTCCTATCCCCCGCCCTCATAGTGCTAATGACTGCTATCTTCAATAGCGCCATGGCAAATAATATATTTCCTCATCAATGGAAACGAGCTACCGTTATCGGTATCCCTAAACCGGGCAAGCCTAAGTCTTTCCCAAGCAGCTACCGCCCCATCAGTCTCCTCAACGTCTTAGGCAAGGTCTACGAGAGGCTTATTTATAAGCGCCTCAAAGACTATGCCGAGGCGAAGAGTTTAATTCCCAAAGAGCAGTTTGGCTTCAGAACCAAACACTCTTGTGTCCAACAGGTGCACCGAATAGTAGAACACATCAGTGGCCACTACCAACACGGCCGGCTGACCGGTGCCCTGTTCTTCGATATCGCGAAAGCGTTTGACAAGGTCTGGCACAACGGGCTGATATACAAGCTATACCAGCTCGGTGTGCCTGATCGACTCGTGCTCATCCTACGAGACTTCCTGTCGAACCGCACCTTCCAATACCGCATTGAAGGAGCGCTTTCCTCCCCTCATCCGATACGCGCCGGAGTCCCTCAAGGCTCCGTGATATCCCCCCTCGCCTTCACGCTGTACACTAGCGATATCCCTGTGAATAAACCAGCCCAGTTAGCGCTTTTCGCCGACGATACGGCCATTTATTACTCGGGTAGAAGCCCCGACATGATAAGAGAGATTCTCCAAAAATCCGCAAGAGCCTTAGGCGATTGGTTCCGGAAATGGAGAATCGAAGTCAATCCCGACAAGAGCCAGGCGGTCCTCTTCTCCAGCCCCCGCCGTCCCTACCCTAACCTTCCCAGTCCGATCACCATGTTTGGCAAGCCAATCCCTTGGGAGAAGCAAGCCAAATACCTGGGCGTCACCCTAGACAGACGCCTTTCCTTCAGAGGGCACATAACGTCGGTACGCTCGCGCGCCGCGTTCGCCCTCGGAAGGCTCCACTCCGTGCTGAATGCACGCAGCAAATTGTCACTTCAGTGCAAGTTGCGTATCTACACCGCGTGCATTCGGCCCATTATGACATATGCCTGCCCTGTGTTCGCACATGCCAAGCCCTACCTAATCCATAGGATGCAGACGCTTCAAAACCGCTTTCTCCGAAAGGCCACGGGTTCCCCCTGGTTTGTAAGGAATGAACGACTACATGTCGACCTTAAGATCCCCACTATTAAACAGTGCATGAAGCGCCTCACAAAGCGCTTTATAGATTCAGCCGTGAAACACCCCAACCCCCTCATCTCATCGGCCGCCCGATATGTCCCCTCCAAAATATCCAAGATTCGCCGACCTAGGCTCACTTTAGAAGAACCTGACGACCCCACCACAATCCTCCAGGAAAGTAGTAGGGCCACCAGCACAATTAGAAAAGTCAGAAAACACAGATACAAACCGCGAAATCGTCCCCGGCCCCGCCGACGAGGCCCTCCGCGACCCCCAGTAGAAATACCGCCCGACCCTTGCTCGACAAGCCAGCCCGCGCCGCTGAGCATGTAACGTTAAAATTCCCTAAATAATATCGACCCAGCCAACCCCTGTTGCTCTCTCCCAATGACGCACTAAGCCTAGGCCCGAACCCCGCAGGGGGTGCCCTTAGTGAACGTTCATTTAATTATCCTTAGTTTGTAAGCCCTGGCTGGGGGCCTTAAAGTAATTTTTGGCCACCACAGGAAAGTCCGGTTAAGCAGTCAACAGCCTCCCTAGGCTGATCTGCGAGTGGTCATATCAACAACGAAATTAAATCAGTCTGTAAAAGTCAGTTATTCAATTCTTTGTGACGAGTTATTATTTCCAAGTAAGTACCTATCAACCCTGTGCGTGCCCAACCATTAAATTGGTGACCCCGCAAAACCGAACACGAACTGAAGCCGAAGCCAGAGTTCCTGCAACACCGAACTCCAGGATCCCAGCAGATTCGAAGAACCATCATGAGGAACGAGGAGTTCAGCGACGCTCAGGGCACCACAACAATGAAAAGCGACGTGGCGACCATCTCACTTCCGGCCCGACTGCCACCATTTTGGCGCCAAAACCCACGCCTGTGGTTCGCGCAATTTGAAGCCGCTGTTGCTGCCAGCAAGATAAGTGAGGAGCAGAAATTCAACCTCGTCGTCCCACTACTCGGCAACAGCGACCTGGAGCAAATCGGAGACATCATCCTACATCCTCCGACCACCGGCAAGTACAGTACGCTCAAAGACAGACTCATCTCAACGTACCAAGAGTCAGATCACCGGCAGTTACAGAAGCTACTCAGCGGCCTCGAACTCGGCGATCACAAGCCGAGCCAGCTGCTGCGTAAAATGCGAGACCTCAGTGGCAAGCTACTTTCGGATGAAGCGCTGAAAGTTATGTGGCTCAACCAGCTGCCCGCTCAAGTTCGCGCCGTGATCTCCGTCAACACCGAATCATCGCTCGAAGTGCTAGCTGCGATGGCAGACAAAATGATGGAACATTTCGAACCCGTTACAGTCGCCGCAGTCTCCACAGCAAACCCTTCGATAACAAGTCCAGCAGTCAATTCAGAGGTACACTTAAATGCAATTACTAGCCTGCAAATCAACATGCTTACGAAACAAATAGAGAAGTTGTCACTCGAAGTCGCCGAACTCCGCAACCATCAACATTCGTCGTATCGCCGTTCCCGCCAAAACTCCGCGCATCGTAGCCGCTCACGCTCGTATTCAAGACCGCGTACTGATAACGCCCGCAAGCCCGGCGATTCCGACTGGCTGTGCCGCTATCACTGCCGATTCGGCAACGGGGCACGGAAATGCGAATCACCGTGTTCCTTCGCAGCGAAGCGGGAAAACTAGAACGTACATCGATAGTGGCGGGCGTCGATGTAAACCAAACAAGCCGCCGCCTATGTGTGATCGACATCAACAATAGAGAGAAATTTCTTGTCGACACGGGAGCCGACATATCGGTATTAGCCGCTCGAAACCAAAAATATTCGAAGCCGGTGGAAAATGCAGGCTACAAACTTTTCGCGGCAAACGGAACAGAGATTCGTACCTACGGAGAGCGCACACTCGAGCTCAACCTAGGCTTACGAAGAAGTTTTAAGTGGACTTTCGTCGTCGCCAACGTGAAGACTTCGTTACTGGGTGCCGACTTCCTAGTACACCATAAACTGTTAGTCGACTTGCACCAAAGAAAACTCATCGACCGTGTAACTGAGCTCAGTGTAAACGCCGTAAAAATAAACAGCAAAGAAGAATCAATCTACATTATCAATCGCGACCACACTCATCACGACCTGCTGAAGAAATATCCAGACGTACTTCGACCAATGTCACTCAAAACTCCAGCCAAGCATGACGTCACACATCACATCGAAACAACTGGGCCGCCGATCTACTCACGGCCGCGCCCTCTACCGCCCGACAAATATAAGGCGGCAAAACTCGAATTCGAGCGCATGATCGAGATGGGAATATGCAAGCCGTCAAACAGTCCGTGGGCGAGTCCGCTTCACATTGTTAAAAAGAAAGACGGCTCACTTCGAGTATGTGGCGATTACAGAAGACTCAACGCCGTCACCGTTCCCGACCGATACCCCATTCCACGAATTCAAGATTTCACATACCAACTCAGTGGCAAGAAAATATTCTCAAAACTCGACTTAAAAATGGCATATTTCTGGATACCTATCGCAAAACAAGATGCTCAAAAAACAGCAATAATAACACCGTTCGGACTCTTCGAATTCACCTGCATGACGTTTGGTTTAAGAAACGCTGGTCAAACGTTTCAACGTTTCATGCACGAAGTTCTACGTGGATTAGATGAAAACGTATTCTGTTTCGTCGACGATCTGCTCGTCCACTCCTGAAATAAGGAAGAACACCGCCGCCACTTAGAACTAGTACTCGAACGCCTAAATACCTACGGCGTCAGTCTTAACATCGACAAGTGCGAGTTTGACAAGGAAAACATCGAGTTCCTCGGATATCAAGTGACGTCAGAAGGAATCAAACCCACTCAAGAACGAATTCAAGCCATTGTACACTATCCGAAACCACAAACAGTTCAAGAACTAAGAAGATTTTTAGGAATGATAAACTTCTACCGTAGTTGTTTACCTCATCAAGCCGAGTACCAACACGAATTAAATAAATATCTACACAACAGTAAGAAGAAAGACAAAACTCCGATACAATGGTCTCAAGTAGCAGAACAAGCCTTTGAGAAATGCCGACAAAGCATACTCGAGGCAACGACACTGACTCACCCGATACCTAACGCGCCGCTATGTTTATTTACCGACGCATCGAATACTAGCATCGGCGCCGTTCTACAACAAAAAGTGGACAACTTGTGGAGACCACTGGCATTCTACTCGAAAACTATGAGTGAGACGCAGCGACGTTACAGCGTGTACGATCGCGAATTACTAGCTATGTACACCGCAGTGCAACACCTACGACGACTGATAGAGGGCAGTGACCTAACAATATTCACCGATCACAAACCGCTAACTTACGCGCTGACAAGAACCCCGAGTAGTAGTGATACACCACGAAGAGAACGCCAGCTACACTACATCAGTCAGTTCTGTGCAAAGATTCAATACATTCACGGTGATAAGAACGAAGCAGCTGATGCCTTATCACGCATCGAAGAAATCGACTTTTCACACACTACGATCGATTATAACCAACTTGCTCAAGATCAACAAAATGATGAAGAACTGAAGAGCTGCATGTCTAACCCGAATCTTAAGTTCGCACCTATCACCTTGCCCGGAGGTCAACGACCCATCATATGCGAAACATCAACTGGCAACGTTCGTCCATACCTACCAGCGACTTATCGTTTATCAGCATTCAAAGCGCAACACGAACTAAGTCACCCTGGTGTGCGAACAACAAGAAAAATAATGTCAACAAAGTTTTTTTGGCCAAGTATGAACAGAGAACTTGGTTTGTGGGCGAAATCATGCATCGGTTGCCAGCGTGGGAAAGTTCACCGACACGTTATCAGTCCACTTGGGGAATTTCAAAAATCGTCGCGCTTCGAGCACGTTCACGTTGACATCGTGGGACCACTGCCACCGTCTAACGACTACAGATACTTAGTAACAATGATCGACCGCTGCACTAAATGGCCGGAGGCAATACCTATTCGTGACGTCACCGCCGACACTGTTGCTAAGGCGATTTACGACGGATGGTTATCGCGATTTGGCTGTCCGTTACGAGTAACTACGGATCAAGGAAGACAGTTCGAATCGTCGATATTTAACGCACTGATGAAGAAGTTTGGCGTCACGAGGATTCGAACTACTGCATACCACCCGCAAGCAAATGGTCAAGTAGAACGCTGGCATCGTACGTTGAAGGC
Organism: Hyppa rectilinea; assembly: GCA_951799385.1. Taxonomy (NCBI): domain Eukaryota; kingdom Metazoa; phylum Arthropoda; class Insecta; order Lepidoptera; family Noctuidae; genus Hyppa; species Hyppa rectilinea. The sequence continues at coordinate 6,889,704 of OX637318.1, read as the reverse complement.
CGCGCTCATGGCGAGAGGCGCCGGCGCACACTGGAGCGAGGAATTACCGACCGTGCTGCTTGGGCTACGTACAGCGCTTCGTGAAGACACACAAGTCAGCCCGGCCCTGATGACCTACGGATCGACACTGAGAATACCGTCAGATTTTTTCGCGCCTACACAGCCGAAAACTGAAGACGCAGAATTCGTCCGCCAGCTGACCGAAACAATGGCATCACTCGCGCCAAGCAGCAAGTCACGAGTCAACAACAGGAGCACGTTTATATACAAGGACCTAGCGACATGTACTCATGTTTTTGTGCGCAATGATACCGTGCGAAGTCCATTGACCCCTCCTTACGACGGCCCGTTCAAAGTGATTCAACGTGAAAGCAAACATTTTACCATACAGATGCCACTCCGAACTGCAGTTGTCTCAATAGACAGACTTAAGCCAGCACACCTACTCAACGAAGAAGAGTTTACCACTACAACATGCGCGCAACAACAAGCACCGCGCTCTAAGAGCTCAACCGACTCAACTACGAGTGTTGAGCCGCGGTCATCGACCCCCAGCGCACCGCGCGATACCTATGTGACACGATCCGGCCGCGCGGTGAAACACAACGTACGCTTCGCTTAGGGGGGAGTGATGTAGTGACGCAGTACCTGTCACATGATTACCAGTTACCATATATTATTATACCACCATACATACCTCCGAACCAGTTACCTTGAACCACCTTTTACCTCATACCACCGAACCAGTACCTTACCACGTTTTGACAACCCCGCAAGAAACAGTGAGAGTGAAGCAATCATCATGATAAAGAAATATAAATGTAAACACCGATGCGGCACGAGCGTCATCACAACGCCGCGCCGCACACGTTCGCCGGTTTACTTCGGAAGGAGCTGTTTGTAAGCGCAAGCAGAGCAAGCAGAAAGCACCAACACCCTCCGCGTCTTCACTGCACACGTCGGGACCTCGCAGATGGACACATGACGCTGACGACACACGCGTCCCGCGGATCGGCAGGCAGTCTTCTCTCGACGGCGGCACCTGGGGGAAAAGGACCGCGCTCGACGCGCGACTCCTATTTATGCTTTCGCGGCTTCGCGGCAAAAATAGTGTCGTGTGCAAAACAGCGCCCCGCGCCCCGCGCGCTTGCCGCCCTTCGGCGCGTCGCTATTGGTCAAAAATGATTGGACAGTAAAACTTGTTATTGTATATAAAGTAGTGTATTTTAGAAATTAAATCAGTCTGTAAAAGTCAGTTATTCAATTCTTTGTGACGAGTTATTATTTCCAAGTAAGTACCTATCAACCCTGTGCGTGCCCAACCACTAAACGTTCATAGTCATCGCTTCGTGAGATATAAATACTATACAACAGTATGATTTTAATATAATTCAAAAAATCACCATATTAATTATATTTAAAGGGTAGTTAGACTATAACGTTTCCACGTGCTGGGACAGGCCTCCTCTGTATCTATTCCTTTCAGTAAGAGGGTCTTCATGCTAGTTTCCTCATGATATTTTCCTCCCCATATGTTTACAGTTTTGAAAATAGTGGTGATAAAAGTGTCTGGCTGGGTTCGAACCTAACCTACGACCTACCTACTCATACATTTCCCTTGGTCTAGGCTTATTAAATACTTATGTACTGAGATAGTCTCAAAGGCCAGCGCCCACTGGCGCCATGTGTTGGGAAAAGGCTATTTTCAAGTAGTGTGACAATCAAACTGAAAAACGACGCGGTACCTGTACGCTTAAAGATGACGCAGCATCGAAGCCGGTAGTTTACTCCATAGAGGAAAGTAATATATCGGGTAGTTTACTCTTGCATATAGTGATGCTGAAGGATAACTAAATGTGCACAGAATATTTGGTAGTCGGTCATCCCCTAGTTATTTGGAAAAAGGCCATGCAAGATCGATATTTTGTCTTGATTGAACAAGATTGCGCTGATTCCGATTTTGGCCATGCGACTGTGATGTTTGAATAAATTTTGTCTTCTTGAAATTCAAACAAATGTAATCGTAAGTTGCATTTGCATCCCCCGTGAGTAATACCCTCAAGAATTATCTTGCAATTTTCTATGTAAGTTTGAGGAAAGCGACAAGCTCCTCAAACTTGGAATCAACATTCAGTCATGGATCTGCTGAACGAGCGCGCGAAGTACTCATCGTTGATATCTAGGTAAATACAAATTCAGTTCCGTTTTTTACGAAATGAATCACTTATAAGTGAAAGTACTAATTATTTGTATACTAATCAAACGCCGGTCCACTTCCAAAGTCAATTTTCTTGAAAACCACTATATCAATTTTGTTGTTCGAGTACTAATTAGTTTTGTGGCAGTAATACTATTAGTAACAATTGGCGTTGGTGGTAGTCTCACGACAGTGCCATGACATTCACCAACCCGCACTGGGACGGCGTGTGGTGGATTACGGCCCACTCCTTCTCATAGAGAGGACTGTCTCCCGACAGTCGGAGCATTAAAGACTTATTATTATGCTTGCTCAACCACGGACAACATACTGTTCCTAATTACAAGCTGCCACTACGATAACTTGTACAGTACACGGCAAAGCGAGAAAGGAGTATAATTATGAAGGGATATAAATAAAACAAACATTTATTTGAACATAAAAATTAGAATATAATCATTTTCAGTAATTATTTAAAATTATACACTTAAAGTACATTTATAGTAAATTCAATAAAAAATACCAGTGCAGACGAGATACAAATAAGAGAAAATATTGTTTATTACATCGTTGGTTAAATACACCGCTTTCAGTAAATGCAATACAAAAAATAAGTTGGAAAAAATTAAATCAAAGTTGAATGTCACTCGATATAGAAAAATAAAGATAAGATTGAATCACATTCAAAAATTACCCACTAGTGACTAAAAATTTTACTTTCTTAAACGTTTGTTCAATAATCGGGATCGCTCGGCGCCACGCTGGCACAGTGGCCGGGCGAGCTCTCGTCGGCACAGAGGCCGGGCGAGCTCTCGCCGGCACATAGGCCGGGCGAGCTCTCGTCGGCACAGAGGCCGGGCGAGCTCTCGCCGGCACATAGGCCGGGCGAGCTCTCGCCGGCACTGAGGCCGGGCGAGCTCTCGCCGGCACTGAGGCCGGGCGAGCTCTCGCCGCCTCGGCCGCGCCAGTACACAACCTCGCGCCCCGAGCGATCCCTCGCACGCGCTAGAAATAAATGTTTACATGTTCATCAATTCTAAATAAGATATTTTCAACATTGTACTCTGATCAGTACCGATACGACTATATTCGACGCTGGGCCGCGCCGACGGCGAACGTGCGCCGCGCCTCCGCCCTTACCGCGAATACCAGACATAATTTAGTTATCGAAGAACATACAGTAGGTATAAATAGTGAGGTTAGTATTAACTTTGGCAAATATGAATGAAGCATGGTGATATTGTTTTAGATGGACAACATCTCGACAATACTCAGCGTTAATATTAAAAATTATACTGAACGTCGCTCATTTCGCTAATATCAACACATTAAAATGTCGATACAGGTAGTCTTTGAATTATCTCATGCCACATCACAATTAGAATAAGACATATGCCTCAAACCCGATCACTAAACGCTACTCCCTTAAAAAAACTTTGCAATAACTTCCCCAGTTGTGGATCTAATAAAGCGCGAGAATATTTGAGCCGCAACAATTCAGTCTTCAAATAAGAAGCTAACGCACATCCACGTAGCGTGCGGCCGCCGCTTGAGCTGCGGTCGCGCGCGTCGCACGGACGTCCCTATACGTTGTGCGCACGTTCTGTGTCCCAGACAAACATGTTACATGTGTGGCTTGTGCGATTCTTTCACTGTCTCAAATCTTATAAACTAAATGTGATTCGAGCGAATAAACAATGCGGCAGTGTACAAAATTTACATCACATTCACTCGAAATATAAGCATACAAGGTAAATGTTCTGCGGCGGAGGAACACATTGAAATGCAAAACTGTCGACATGGACTAGATGTCGTGCGACACCAGTCGCCGACTGCGACCGTGGCGGCGGCGGGCTGGCGGCCGTGCCTCGGGACTGCTCGGGCCCGCTCGGGACTGCTCGGGCGACCGCCTCACACACTCGCACGCACTGCTCGCCACGCCTCACCACGTCAGCTACGTACGAACCCATTGTAATTATGTATGGGGCCTTCATACTGAAGACGTTGAATGATTATATCCACATCGTTCACTCATTAACAAAAACTTTTAAATGTAACGTGAAGCTTACTTAAATGTAGGTTGAATGTAGAACTGCGCTAATATTATTTTTTATTAGTTTACGTACACATATTGTTACATAACAGTAAAAAACCTACCTAGCAACAAGCGAGCGACGAGCGCTCGAGCCGCGGGCCACTACCATACACGTTCACGATCCGGAGATCAACACATTTTATTCATCTAACGATCTATTTATCAATTTTAAAGGAAAGTTAATGCGAGCATTATTCTATAATTAAACTGTCACTCATGTTTTGATAGTACACTTTCGATATTGAGATGGCGTGGAACAGTGAATATTAACAATATCTTTGGTCTTCAGCAGCTCGCACAGACGCACTGCGTACTGGTGAATGGCCCGCGCGGTCACAGTGTAGGCGTACATTTTCATTTAATCACTTTTTACATACTCATAAACGTAAAATGAAAATAAATCACCTAACTATGACAATAGTAAAGGTTACTGTCTAATTGCATTATTAATTAATGTTTATTGATACAGTTACTGTCCTAATGCTTAAAAGTAAGATTTTTATTTTTATTATTAATAATAAATTATGTTATATAGTATATATATTTGATTACGCCAATTCGCGAGTGTATACAAAGTTTATATACTCACATATCTTACGCGAACGATCGTCCGCGGACTACGAGCGAGGGGCGTGCTGCTACGACCGACCTCACAACGCATCTAGCTGTAATACACGTACATAACGGCTTAGTTATCAACTCAATGACCGCACCTCACTTCCTTACCATTACAGACTCCGCCCACTTCACAAAATAATGACGAATATTAACATGACCATAAACATTGGTTAATTACCTTTAAATATAAAATTAAACATGACAAGTTTACATATACCACGTTTAATACAAGTACTCTAGATAAAATAAATACCTAACATGATTTCAATAATTGAATACAAGAATAGATCTTAAATGGCTACACCTTAAGAATAACTGTAAAATGATATAGAAAAATATGAACACAAAAAAAAAAACTCAGAATTGTATATATGGCGTAACAAATGAATGCTCTTACTGGAATAAATAATTTGTGCGTAATACGATGCTTAACTTAAAGTAATAACATTTGATGACGGGACTTAGCTTACAGTATGATCGTAGGTACGTAACATAAACGACGTCGTCTTATTCCATAGAGCGGTTACAGTTGTGCATTCAAAAGTTTATAAAAAATAATTTCTCATTATAAGTGATATAATACTTAATAATGGAATGATGTTGTGTAATCAGTTAAGTAGGCCTGTGAACGTACTCAAGCATCTCACTACCGTGCTTTAATTCAATACTAAATATTGGTTCCTTTCTGTGTTTGGTCCGTAAGAGAGTGAGTATATAAGCACATATAGTTACGGTGCTCCACACGGACAGCGCGCGGCCAACCCGACAACATACACTTGTGCCAACGAAACACTATACCAAATGCCTAGCACCAAAATTTAGAATTGAACACTAGATCACTAATTCACATTAATCGAAAGCGGTCCCGGCGCGCGCGCCGGCCCGGTCGCCGAAACAAGAACCAAACTACGGTTTTATATTACAGGGGAAATGAAACGCTACCTGCTGTCGGATCTGGTCGCGCACTGTCGGTGGGAGCAGTTGAAAATCATACACAATGCCCCAAGCCATGTGACACACGATATCTGCACATCGGCGGTATATCCAGTAAGCTTACTTTCCATAAAAATATATAGGTAATTATAATACGCGTAGCTGCGGCGTGAGCGCCCGCGAAGCTCGCAGCCCGCTGTGACGTCATTGATATGCACGGAGGTACGGAGATATCAACACGCGGTCGGCTGCGCGGCGAGGGAGCGAGCGTCGCGGGAGTGAGGAACAACGTCTCGCGATACGACCACAAAACTGCACCCGGCGTGGAACATTGAACAGAGCAATGGCTTGTCATGTGCGTGTGGGCAACAGTGTGTGAGTGTTGCGAGGTGTTTTGTGCTCGTATTCGCAGTGGGTGGGCTGGCTCGTTCCTCGGCTCTAGTAGAGGCCGCAGCCGCGCAGGTTGTTGGCGATGATGACGTCGGTGACGGCGTCGAACACGAACTGGATGTTGTTGGTGTCGGTGGCGCACGTCATGTGGCAGTAGATCTCCTTGGTGGTCGACTTGTTCTTCGCCTCGAACTGGGCCTGGATGTACGCGGCCGCCTCGCCGTACTCCTGCGCGCCTGCACACGGAAACAACAGTTCTTATTTAATGATCACACGAGAAAAATTATAAATAAATATAACTTTGATCACTATTTTTAAGTTATCTAATCTCCTTCTTGGCGCATCGATGGAAATGTAATTATAATTTCCTGTTTGACCCAGAACTCTGCAAGTTTTACACCATTCACTGACGCAGATATGAGGTCCTCGCGAAGACAGATAAGAGGGTATGAGGAGCAAGATGAAACCCCATCTGGGAGACTGTTTTTGCTGCAGCCGACCTGAGTGCGAAGCCTGTTCAAATTTGCCCAGGCAACGTGTATCCAGATGAAAGACTCCATTATGGCTCAATGAAAGAATCAGGAGGCTTCAAGAGCTTCTCTCGCCAAAGATCACAAAGATTTATGAAGTTATATATTGTTAAAAATTCTGTTAGCATTTTGTTTGAACTCCTGCCGCCTGTGATACAGGATTATTGCAGTACAGGCATCTAACAATGTAACACCTAAATTATTTACCGTACATTCATATTGTATTTCAACAACATTGATTCTGCATTACTGTGACCCGATATTTTCAAGATTATTGACCGCTTACACAATAGCTAAAGCCATCTCGAGCCATACTTAGGGAAACAACACGTCTAACTCACCCGTGTATTCAGGAAAGCATATGGTGAGCGGCGACTTGCGTATCTTCTCCTCGAACAGATCCTTCTTGTTCAGGAACAAGATGATGCTGGTGTCCGTGAACCACTTGTTGTTGCAGATCGAGTCGAACAGCTTTAGACTCTCCTGCATACGGTTCTGGAATATTACAATAACATATTATATAGGCAGGCTTCGATGAGGATATAGAAATGGGAAGAAATGCCGAAACAAACTCAGAGGTCACTTTTAAAGCCCAAACATTTTATGTGAGTCCAACAAAGGGTCTTTTGAAGAAAGTGTTATGACAGTTTCGAGAAGATCTGTCCTAACAGAGAACGTGCATGCGTCAGTCATCGTGTAGCTCAAACCTATTTTAGGTAGCTCAACATCCCGTCACACGACACTTCCAGATTTACAGGATATTTGCTTTAGTCATATACAAAAAAAACTCAACACCGTCAAAGTAAAAAATTCTATATAGCCCGCATGGTACTGACATTCAAAGTAAGTATTAAATTTGAATGTCATCAAAATATATTAAATTAGTTGTATGTTGATGACGATATCGAAATAAACTAGTATGAAAACCCGGAAGAGTGCGTCTGTGCAAGTTATAACATCCCAAAAATATTCTGAACCTTATTGGTTGTTTATGGCGCAGACACTTTTGGGGTGCATTACATTAGCGTCCACGAATGGTGTTATTTAAATAAACTTGTCCGTGGTGTCCCTTGTCTTTTCTTCTCCCCAGGAACCTACTACGCTTTGGAATGGGGAACTAGCTAATTTTCCTGAATAACAGACTCTTTTGACAAATCAAAAGTAAATTGAAATAAATGCTCGAGTTTGAGTTGAGTTTAGCCCATTAGATTTATGCGTTTTGAAGGGAAAAAGCGGGATTGTCCGAAAGGGTTACCGCTACCCCGGAACATAAAGGGCTACGGAAGGAACATGAATGGGTTTTAGTCAGTAAGAGTCTGACACTCCCTTCCGCTCCACCCAGAGCGGGAGCAGTCATTGGATGATTGCCCAGCCTTAAAAAAAAAAAACCCATTAGATGTTTGCCTATTAGACGCCGTTTGAGCTCAACGATTTTTACGGTTATATTTATTGTCGTTTCGAGAGAATTTTTCTTCTGAACCTCTGGGGTTCATGCGACATTTGAGGGGTGAAACGTATGGCTCACCGTGGGCCGTTACGACATTGCTGAAGCCTATGACAACTTCAGGTATTCCCGTGTACTACATGCAAGGCAAAAGCTACATTGTCCAAGCTGCCAGCACCTGGCAGTTCGAAAAAACTTCAAAACTTATAAAAACTGAACACATACCATAATTCGCCTCTTTTCCTGATATTGTAGGTCGAGTTATGGTGACATATCTACAGCTGTGTCACAAAAAACCCATAAAACCCCTATGTGTGTTGAAGGCACTGGAGCTTAGAATACCAAAAGAAATGGTAGCAGTGTTTGTAATAAATAATCTACAAGAAATAGTTACCGTTGTCTCATCCTCGTGCAACACCTGGTCGTACTCCGACATGGCCACACAGAATATGATCGCGGTGACATCCTCGAAGCAATGGATCCATTTCTTTCTCTCGGACCGCTGTCCGCCCACGTCAAACAATCTGGAAACGTGTATGTCATGGTATTTGTGAGTTTGTGGGGATACATAATGGTTTATTATGTGATAATTTTTCTCAACACATGTTATAAAGGCATAGTTTTCTACCAAGTTGGGCTACATGCTACTTAATGCTTGGACTTAGAATGCAATAAGTTATTTGATAATTCGATTGATGTTCCACTTTACATCTATTGCAACTGAATTTTTCTGTGGTAGACAAAGTTGTCTACCAGTTTACTCTGAGCAAGCCTGAAGTATCAAGACTACTCACATGACACTTCAGGCTTTAATCAGCGCCAGCGCAGTATTGAATACTCACTTGAAATTAAGGTTTTTGAAGGAGAAGTGCACTTCGACGATGCCAGTGGTTTTGACCCTAGTCCTTAAAATATCTTGTTCGGTGGGCTGGTAATCTCTCGCACCTAACCGGTCCAAGTCGTCCAGGAAACTGGAATGAAGAAAAGATACTAGTTAGAAAGTTACAATCATCATAAAAACGTAACATCACAAATCATTATCGAGAATAAGTCATCTAATTTACATTAAATTGTTATTCAACCATTAGACGTCGACTGGAGTAAAATTTCTTTTTTCGTGCATTAAATCAAGACCACAAGACCGAAGCAAAAGCTGGTTTGTTGTATAACGTAGAACATGAATATTAAAAAAACTACGTAACTAAAATTGCTTGAATACGACAATTAGAGTACAACGCCTTTGGTGCCTTTTATTGCATTTCTAATGAAAAAAAAACATCGTTTAACGCTGTATAAAAGCAATCGATGATGCTACATATTTCATGTTAAACGGACGAATCAAGTCTAACGTGTAATCGATAAAATTAAACCTGCAATCAGCGGGTTCGAAATAAAACAGTTTATTTACAAACAATGAAATCGTTATTGGTAGTTATAGGGAAGGATAAATTATATGTCATTATAGTTTTTCCAAATAGAAGGGACTGGTTGGCTTTGACGATGATTAGGTAATTTTGGGTTAGATTTTACCGTTGATTTATTTCAATAGCGTGATAATTTTCCAAGCGTGGTTAGAAAATCAAAAGTTAGTGTTATTTACAAGTAATAGTGTTAATTGCAAGTACTCAATTTTAGCCCTCATTTTGTCTGATTATTGCGTTCGTTCGGTCTGGTCAGTTTCCTGAGCTAGTGGAACGCTTTTTAGAAGCATGTCTAGTTCATTGCACCCGTGATATAAACATAGACATAGCCTATGTTTGAATTAAGTATGTGAGAGTGAGTAAGTGGCGTTGCATACAATACAACTATTTGGGGAACAAATTTTAATATGAATTATGATATGAAGAAACGGCTGTTCATAAAATTAAGTATTTCTGAAGAATTCCGAAAATTAAATTATTCAATGAATAGAGCATTAAAGGTAGACAAATTTACCTATGCATGTCACATTACCATAATTATTCGCAACTAAATATATTAAAATATTGTTCTGTTCATGTGGTACGTGGTAGCCATCACGCATTCAACTTTAGCATCGTCCGTTTGCGGCACTCTTTTGCGGTGACAATCAAATATTTGTATACATATTTGGCAAGTAGTAAATTCATTGTTATGTGTGCACCGATTGCAGTCTGTAGATAAGTCGTACTGTATGATGTCAATAATTTTCTGTGTGATATCACTTGTGCGTATTACATAACATCACGCCTGTAATCTTAGAAGCGTTAGGCGGAGGTGTACCTATAGTTACACCTACATTTCACCAGACGCGTTTGAGTTCCATGTAAAAGGGGGCGAGCGTATTGCCATGAACCGGAATCAAACCCAGACTCCGGCCTATTTTTTAAGGTTGGGAAATCATCAAATGACTCCTCTCGCTCTGGTTGGAGAGGAAAGGAGTGTCGGACTCTTAATGACTAAAACCCATCCATGAACATTTAACCAGACACCGGCCTGCTCCTGACAAATTCGACATAGAAAAAACCCAAAAACACTGTCCGACCTACGAATCACAGGACCTCATGCTCCACAATAGCGCTTGCGACCACTAGATCAACTAGGTAATACTCTATTGTATTACAGGACAATGGAACTAATCAATGGTGGTGCAGTGAATGCACAAAAACAGACCGGAAACGGATTCTGTTCACTCATTAACAGCAATGAATCAATGTAGATTTTGGAATAACCCATAACTTATAATGGTATGACGGCCCTATGAAGTCTAGTTTCTGAAAAATCTGCAGTTAAATATAATTATATTAAGCTACTTTGATGGCTGGCCATATTATAAATACAATAAATATATGCTAACATTATACGAAACGAGTAACTACCTAATTAATAAGATTCGGAAATTTAACGATTATTATTAAACGAAATGTGCATGTTAATTCCAATAGACAATACGTTTCGCGTTCATAATGAGATAGGAAGCATTAAGTTCAATAAACAGTGCTAAGTTTTATTGATTATTCCGCAAGCTATATCAGCAGACATCCGGTCGGCCACTAGTTGCACTCGCCACGCTAAACGACGCCGGGCGACGCCGCCGCATACATATTAACGAGCTGCGACCCGTAGACAACACGCTATACTTCTAAGTTGCCAACAATTATGACATGTTCATACTGACGCTACCCAAATCTAACAATTTATAAGTAAACACATCTATAGAACATGTTTTTAAGCAATTTTGGGAAAAGATCATTGCCTTGAAGAAAAGTGTACACAAATAGTCGTTTAGTTCAAACATGTGTTATCGTTAGTACTAAATTAGGTCCCAAATGGTATAATATCACTCGATAGGACTCGAGAAGAGCTCGTAGCTAAATAATAAAAGCCGCACGGATCAATCCATCAGGTTAAGCGACGCTTGCCGGGGTCGGTCTGTGGATGGGTGACCATCTTCAGATATCGAGACTCCCCCGTGCCTCGGAAAGCACGTTAAGCCGTTGGTCCCGGCTGTCATTCATGGATCTTTGACAGTCGTTACGGGTAGTCAGAAGCCCGAAAGTCTGACAGCCAGTCTTACCAAGGGGTATTGTATTACCCAGTTAGTGACTGGGTTGTGGAGGTCAGATAGGTAGTCGCTCCATGTAAAATATTCAGCTGCATCCGGTTAGACTGGAAGCCGATATCCAATATAGCTGGGAAAAGGCTAGGCAGATTGAGGACTCGTATACAATGACATCACAGTATTCACCTTCAGTTTCCGCAGCAGCTGGCACACGTGCAACTGTATACTACACAGCGTTGGCTCCTCTCGTAAATCGTCACATGGTCCGTTCCATTGAGTAAAATGCTATAATGGCGTCGCTTCTCGGGCGTGTTTTATCATAATTGTACAGGGCGAAGGCTACTCTATTTAATTGTCAAGCTTACGTACTTTAGAGTAGAAGCATCCGCCCACAATGACAACAATTATATAGAAGGGCGTAAAAAGATATCGTTGCAGAATTGTCTTTGTACAATTCCACCATCTTGGCTTTATAGTTTGTTGGCTTCAGAGCTATTAGGAGACGAAAACTATATTGCGGTGAGTACAAGAAGTGGTCAATGCCACTGTATCACGAGATGGTAAATCATAAGTGAGTCAGTTAGTGACGCCATCAAGCGGTCGACTGTACCGAGAAACGTGACTTTGAACTTCTTCGATCTCGACTAAGATTAATGACGAAACAACGCGAACACTAGTTCGCCCAGATTGCTTAAGATAACATTCTAATCAAACAATTACGTCTGGTGAATTATTTGATAAAAAATATCGTTCTTGAATCATCACCGACATACGGTGGTCTGTTTGGAATAACATTGTAGAGAAACCTTGACTTGTTACGTGTAAAGTGATTAATGCTTATTTCTTGTCAGAATACAAAGTAGCTTTTCCATTGCATTGGGACAAATTTTGGGCAGGTTCTAGAGCATGGTAATAACATTAACTATAAGCTAGACGATTAACCAGAATCAACGTCTAGCATTTTATTAGTTGACGTTTTTAGAACTGGAATGTATCGGCAGCCATAATTCTGTGATTAGCAACAATACTGACCCTTTACCGCATATGGGCCCATATATGGTATTGCAGTTTTGATTTAATTTTATTTCCAAATTGAGTATTATAAAAGAATTCAAACTATTTAAATCCATCAAATATATATTTAGCAATAATAAAACGCAAAAAAATTGACTATGATTTTATGACATTTCGAAATACCCTCACTTTTGTGCAAGTGGTTGAGAAAGCAGAATTGAACAGAGTAGAACGTAAGTACTTTTTGACAAAAAAAAAATTCCATGGAGTCGATATACTCATCATTCTCGATGGATAATAATTTTTCCGCTTTTCAAGTGTTTTCTATACTTCACAACTAGTTTTCTTTCGATTCCATATTTGGTCTCGTATGCACTAAGACATTTTTTTTCTTGAACAAATATGGTATCGCATGCAAATTAGCATTTGGATTTTTTTATTTCTTTTGCTTTGCTCGCTAAACATTTGTATTTCCTCTTGCTTGACAGAATGGACCCTGCACGTTTTTACGGAAAAAATCATCTCACTAATTCCATTCCTGGCGATGGCATGCTTAGCGATGATGACGATTTAGATTCCGAAAACGATGTTCCCTCGATGCCTGACCCAGTCAGAAGACCAGTTATAATACCCGAAAGTGAAAACGATAGTTCAGATGAAGACAATGTCCCTCTAGCAAACCTCGTCAGTAACAAAAAGAAAGTCGGGCGACATCGGAAAGCTCCTACTGAGAAGATTAAATGGGAATCGAAACAACTGGATCCATACAATCCTGCAAACTTCACCTTCACTGGAGAAACACCTACAATGATAAAAGAAACGGTCTGTTTCAATTTCACGCATAATTATATTATTATTTTCTTTCTATAATATTCCTTAATTTTGTTGTTTTGCTGCATACAATACCATATATGTCTGTATATAATGGTTTTTGCCTCAGTGCATAAGAGCCCATGGCATATATGGTTCCGTAAAAAAAAAAAATATAATATTTTCATGATTTTTCTTTTAATTTGTTTTATCAATTATTTATAAGTTTTAATATTCTAATTAGATTCATTGTATTTACATTTAAAAGCTAAATATTCATAGTAATATATACAGAAATAATAAGTATATAATCAAAGAGCATCAAAAAATTCTTCCACATCGCTGTCAACAGGAAAAGTTCCCAAAAGGCTGGCAGCATTGCCGCGTTGTATGGCAATGCTGATTCTTTGACCAAAAAATAGGCCAGCCCTCTGGTCGCGTGAAGAGTCGATCAACCGCTTGGCGATGTCTCGATTTGTTTTATTGATTACTAAATAAAGCTATTTCCACCGTGAAACATTTTTTTTTTCAACGCGTTATTAATTCATGCAGTAAGGGGTAAGCATTACATCGTAGCACTGAACTAATACCGTCAACTTCAATGCAACACTAATAAATACTATATTATTCAGTGTATGAAGGTTTATAAAAATGTATATTTCAAATAGGTCAGAGTATCTTAATTGCAAGTGGGCATGTATCGGCGCCGTAGTTACAGTTCGTGTGAAAGGCCAACTTTGACACTATACACCGGTAATTCCCAATCTAAATGAAAAACTACTTTGGCGAAACACGCAACCTTTTGTATAGTGAAAAACTTTGCTATGTTATCCATTCGACTAGTAATTATGGCGGTTGTATTTGTTTAAACGACAATTTTCACATGAACATGAAACAAACTAAGCTAAGGATATCCATTGTACCTACCTATTACGTTTTGGATAATGTTGAAACCCATATTTTGGAACCATATTCTGATTCAAAAGAATGTCCGAGGAGTTACTTGCCCGTTCTTCTCCGCAGGTACCTACTGCTTTGGAATGAGCTAGCTTCATCTTTCTGACTGACCGACCCCTTGACAATTCAAAAGTGCCTGTAATTGGTTTATTTGATTTAAAGGCAAAAGGCAATTGGTTTTTTTGAGTTTGAGTTTTGAAATTGGATATGAAATGGATTTACCACGAACATTGTACGAGACCAAGAATACTGTAGTAGAAGTACAGCCGATTGGGGCAATCAGTGGAAAAATTAATAGGTGAGCAAGGCTAGGCAAGAATGGAGGGCAGACATACTCTCAGATATGTCATAGAGATGGCGTGTAAGCTATAATAATATAACATAGCTATAATACAATAATCATAGCAGAATGTGCATCAATATTGGAACTGCCAAAAGTGTTCTTTCAAACGTCAAACATTTAGTTGAGTGTTTCGAATATGATTTATGCAAACGCCAATTGGGTCTATGTCATGATTGGTGTCAGAAACAACTGGAATTCAAGGCTAGTGTGTATAGATCGCAGATCTGACACCGTTGGCCCGATGCCAGATTGCCTAGAACAGCCGAACTTAGACAAGTTAGCGACGAACAAGTAAGGGTTGATACCGAGCTAAGCTATCATCCCGATTCTAACATCAACATGTTTGTAGAAGAAAAAACGTTTGCTGCTGACCATTTTGCGTTTATGCAATATTTTAGCCTTGCTAAAAAAAGAAATTCCAACCATCGTGTGGTTGATTATGCTAATAACATAGAAAAGCGAAGGCGTTGCGTAATTTGCGTTGTTAGAGACGCCAAAAGATAAAACATACGTATTGACACATTTGTAAAGTTTTCATCTCATTACACGCTCAGTAAGTTGTCCAAATGTGCTATGGGAGCAAGAAGTAGGGTATTATGTTCCAATGTCAGTGGAATTGTTGGTGCTGTTGGACGGGTGCCAACAGAAAGGACATCTACGATCCTTACTTAACTGCCAGAGGAAAACTGTCTGATATTTCGCCGAAAGGGAATATCTTTGTGTTTCGTATTGAAGCTGTAGTCACGTTTCGAGTACTTTCGAGGGACTAGTTATAGCTGGTAAATCCCCTGCAATATGAGGTGTCGCAGTGCGAATGACTGCAGATACAGGACTACAAACGTAGAAAATCAATAAACAAACTGTTACTCTGACCTCGCGAAACACCTTTACTATTATTAGAAGTTTGCTTTATGAGTCTTTGACATTTATTTAATCATTATAACAGTAACTAGTAATATTTCAACAAGATCTGTCGAAAGGAATCACATTTATGGAACAATATACATTATTTTGGATAATAAATATCCTGTACGTCGGAGTGGCAGCTGAAAGAGAACTGATAACCCTTTTGAAGATGGGTCTTATAATTAAATATATCATAAACATTACCAACATACGCGTTAAATGTTCTAACCGGAGTGTTTATCACACTGGCGCTTTTTCGCGTCGGTCCTGGGCGTTGCTGACGTCAAACCTCTGTCAACATTAACTGGGTCAGTAAACAAGGATGAATTACATTCGGAGCAGCCGAAATCATTTCATTATACTATTGAACGCCGCCGGTGTTATTGAACGTGGATGTATTGATGACAGCGTTTAGCGGTGACGGGACAGTTGCAAACATCAGTAAGTATCGATTTTCCCAGTATTTCTCCTTTACTCGATCTTAAAACTAGCTTTTAGCTGACCTGTATGCAACAATTATTTTCCATCAGGACTTACTTTTCAATAGTCTGTTGAAGTAACAATCCCTACTGAGTTGCTAAAAATCGAATATTCCCCAGCGCCGCCGGCTCTTCGCAACAAGCGTTATCTCGCAAAGAAGAAAGATCAATAACTAAAACTGGACAGATGAAAACCTTGTACTGATTGCAAGCTGGGTAATGCATAAAATCCATGTATGGTGGTGTTGTCGGCTGACGCGGCTTGCGGGCGACGAGCGCGGCCTCCGCCCGGCAACAGGTCCGGCCGCGCGATCAATACGCCGCGCGCCGCCGCACGCCGCGCCGAGCCGAGCCCTTTCGATAACTACGCGCTACGCCGCGCCGGCCGAACCGCGGGCGAAGCGACGCGAACCCGTGATCACGACACGCACAGCCGATTTGCACACAGGCATACATGTCGACCAACATCGACCGATTTCGCTGCTTTACTATCAATATTCGTTGGCTATCAAGAATCGCCTATCAATATTTAATTATTTTTGGGTTCTTTCAGAGCAAATAAAACTCAACAGCTATATGTTTGGGATTTGGGACTGGCGTCGCAGACCGCACACCAAAATGCCACACATGATGAAAATATAATGTCACTTCTATACATTCAGAATCTGACTCTGTCCAGAGATCCAGCTGAATGTCACAAAGAATTCTCATCCAGGAACAATACTTGTTCGATGAACCCGTCGACTAAAATCATTCTAAATCTGGTTTCGGTTTGGATCAACCCAACTCGAGTTAGTTAGTATTGTTTATAACGTCCATAACACGAAACATTTGTCAGGTTCATCGTGGGAACAGAGAGATCTATAAAAAGACTTGAGCGTAAAAAGATCCAGAAAGGAGCATGAACAGCCCTACGTAACACTTTTTGTTTAGTTGGGGTTGAACGGATTCGGTTGAAAGTTTACGCAATGGTGTGACTACACCAATAAAAGTCAGCGTTGACACATTACCCCCGAGAGCGGAGGCGATAGGGGTTCATGAAGTGCTACCGAGTTAGATGGAGGGCGTAGGTAGTTCAGGGCATAAGCAGCCGGTGGCGCTGTGAAGTGCTTCCGGAATTAGCGCGGGCGTCATGCGATCGGCACATAAATCTGTCGCCGGTGGCGTTCCACGCGCCACGCGCCATGAGCCGCAGACGACGTGGGCGGCGCCGCGGCGGTTGCAATCACGAACTCACCGATACTATCTCAATTGCTTTACGACCACTGACAATCTTTTAAACACATGTATGACGAGGGGACTACATTTATAAATAAAAAGTTATCTTTAAGTATCGTGTGATTGCTTACCGCCACCAGAATGATATCAAACGCAATTTTCAAATGTCAAACTGACTTGTTCAGGGGATTGAATCGCCCAATTTAAATGAGAAGGGCCATTAGCAGGTGTAAAGTATGAAAACGCTGACGTAACGCCCCTAAACGTTGAATATCGCATTGGAGCAGTTGTCGCTGAATAATAGCGGCCTGCGTTGTAATTGACAACGTAACAGCCACTGGCTGATGTAGCGATCATTTACCGCAGTTTACTACACAATATTTTTTGAGAGAGTTTTGTGGCGCCTGAGCGGTGATCCAATGAATAAAACATTCAGAAATTGAAGAAGGTTTAAACGAAAGCCACCCCTTCAAGGGGGGATTCTTGTAGCTTTAAATTACGTCTAAGTTTGTCTGTTGCCGATTAATATTAATACAAAATGTGGCCTCTATAAGTCGACATTGCTTATTACTTATTCTCCGTGACAGCTGAAGCTATCAATACCGTCGACAACCGTTCCAGACTTAGCTAGGGTAGGTACTCCGATTTCAACGTCAGACCTAGTTATTTATTCAATGAACACGTATATTCCAACTTAGGGTCACCGCTTAGTCATATCTGCGGCAAACACTGCATGCGATCGATATTTTTATAACGGACACCAACTTAGCAAAAAGCGCAATTTAACATCAAACCGAGAAATTATATGATTCGTGTGCCAACTTCCTGGACGAACGATCTTAAGTAGCATTAAATCAAAACATACAATTTCTTTTGCATTAAGTAACTTGGTATCACTTAGTTCCGCAAGGTATATCAGTAATGCAACGCAACAGGCAAGTTAGATATCATTTTTCGCCAGTTGAGCATCGGAGCCAATGCTTAGCGGTGAGGCAATAGCTAATGTGCTGGTGACAATTGCGAACTACTAGGT
The DNA here is from genome assembly GCA_951799385.1 of Hyppa rectilinea. Taxonomy (NCBI): domain Eukaryota; kingdom Metazoa; phylum Arthropoda; class Insecta; order Lepidoptera; family Noctuidae; genus Hyppa; species Hyppa rectilinea. The sequence goes on along the minus strand of OX637318.1, from coordinate 6,871,217 downwards.
TATTTTCGAAACACTATAATATAACATCTTCGATGCAGAAAAGCTTTTATGTTCGCTATCATACCCAAGGATCTTCTTCTTAGCGTGTCGATAGCAAAAATAGTACTTCAATATATATATTTCTCCGATGTGTATGCGGCGTCTCCCCACAGACATTGGCTCACCCAAGGATCTGATCACTGAACTTAGAGCCAAAACAATCGAAATGATCATACTTCAACTCCTGATGTCTTATTTAAATATCGAATAGCTAAAAGGTCCTGACATACACAACATTGTATCTGCTACAGCGTACATTCCGTATGTGATTTTCCTCATGATTGATGAGAGACACACATACGAGCGTTGAACCGCGCACAAAGGGTTCCTTGTGACTGTTGCAAGAGCATCCGCCGACCGCGATTCTCGCCGCACAGTACAAAACAACTATCCTTATCGTGTTACTGACGGACCACTAAATGGTACACCAGTTCCACACAGCTCTGAGAGAAAACGTGGAGCATATAAGGAATTGAGGGTACCGGATGCTGCTGTAATTATTGATCATTGTTAGTTCGTTTACGGGGGACCAAAATTTGCTTTTTGCAAATTTTCTAGCTTCATCTTTTTCATTTCGTGTGATTAGTGACTAATTTGGTGTCAGAGTTTTTATGCTGCCCATAGGCCTCTGACTTAGCTTCACATGCTATTAAGAAATATCTCTCAAATATGCTGGTTTCCTCACGATGTTTTCCTTCACCACACGCACACAAGGACATGAATCCGTATAATCAGAGGAGCGTGGCTTGGGTTCAAACTCGAGACCTATGATGACTTGGCAGTCCGATGGTCACACCACTAGGCTATCACTGCTATCTAGCTTCATGAGAACGCACAACTAGGCATTCTCAGCAGTGAAGACTAAGAGAGCTCATGGAGTGAATTGTATTAAATATTTCTGTTCACGCCAGAACCTGCCCGGTAGACCTGAACATGACGTGTTTGTGATGATAAATGGGCATTGCTTTATAATACAATAGAGAATAGGTATGTGTCACGTTATTCTTTAAGTTTTTATTTTTATTTTTACGTGGTTACTGAGGTTTCCAAAGCAGCTACGAGGTGCTAATCGTAACGGCTAACTCGTCAGGGATTATAAAATTCGATATGTAAGTATTTAAATACCGTACCTGTTTACGGGAACGTGTTTTTCATGATGATTCAATAAACAAATAAATAATGGCCATTTATCATTCTGCGTAAGTTAGAATCAACTGAGCGGAACCAACGCCTTATTGTTAGGTGTTGGATGGAGAACCAGTAATCACTTCATGTACTGTTGTTTTGTTTTTGCTTGGTTTAGACTTATGTACTTTAGAGAGGAGATTTTAAGATTCAATTGTAATTTAACACACATGATTATTACCGAATTCCTATCATTTTATCCCAAGAACTATGTAAGAAACTTTGGCGATCATTATGGAGGATATGGGTTGTATTCTTAAATGCGTTGCTTCACTTGTGTTCCCTTCATAAAACTCTTGTGTTAACATTAAAATTTGTGATGACACTTTAGCATTCTTTAAAAAGATTGGAATGGTGACGAAGTAAGGCATGTTTCTCTTAGGACTGATTCTGTCAATAGTCAGATAACTATTATCTGAAGTATAAATATGTCAGTTTGACATATTTTCCATACTAAAGCTGTTGCAATATTTATTCTTCATATAAAAGTCATCTGACTACTGAAAAGTCAGCCCTTAATTTACGGTATTAATGAATGAACCATTTAGTACCAAACTTGTTGTGGATTGGTGGGATTGCGGAAGAAACACAAATATACACAGTGAGCAGAGACCGGACGAGTCAATCGGCGCGTGAGCACCGCTCCCTGCTTCCATCGGGGATTGACAAATTGAATTGATGGCAGTGACGTCACGCATAATACAGATGAACACTTACCATTCAATTATCAGAATGTAGTTTTTAGTACCTAAAAACTGGCAACGTTCATAATCGTACCAACAAGATTGTTATCACACCAGGCTTTTTAATTAATCGCGACCCCATTTCACAAATTAAATACGGGAGTAAAATTAATTTAAACTTTATGATTGGCCATTCTAATTTTATCTCCTGAATATGCGTGTTATCTTAGCAGCGTGCGAATTACTTGTTTCCCTAGTTGCTGGACCAAACACATCATTAACCGCATAAACGTCATTAAAACGTTATATTATTTCACATAGGCTAATGGTTCTAAATGGTAGAAAAACAGTTTACGAAATGATTTGCCAAGTTAAATTGAAGACCCTAGCCGTGACTTGCATGTTCCTTTAGACAGTTTCTATTATTAACAGCCGCACTCTAAGTGGTGTCATCACACTTGCGACGACGACGCTACATATTCGAAACTACATATTTTCAAACTATTTTATGTGAAAACAATTAGGATCACCTTAATTAGGTACTATGGATGTCGTAAAATGCAACAAAGGGATTGTGGATGAGGATTAGCGACAGCATTTGTAGGTTCATGTCCAAGATACCTATCATCCCCCCAGATGTGAGTGAGAGGATTGTAACATCAATCGACGTATTTATTCGTACGCATGCGTGTCTACTGCGTCAACTCGGCCGGGTGGCGTAGATTACGACATCGGCGACGCTGAAAACGTAACATGGTAGCCCCCACTGCTTCCTCTGAAGTGGTAAACTTAGGGGCTGAAGCTAAAGCCATTGACAATTCGTACGCGATGAGTAACGCGCGGTGCTACACGGTGATGCCAGGCCCCAGGCCCCTGCCTATACTTGGCAACAGTTGGCGATTCGCTATAGGCAAGAACCCATGGAGAACCCGTGCTTTAGACGTTTCGCTCTGGTTCCTGCGAGCTTTAGCAGGCGCCGGGGGAGCGGCTAAAGTGGCAAGACTGTTTGGACATCCCGATTTGGTGTTTCCGTTCTGTGCAGAGGAAACAGCAAGAATTTATAGGCGGGAAGACGTAATGCCACACAGAGCGAAAGCACCGTGCCTCAGCCACTATAAGCAAGATTTGAGGAAAGACTTCTTTGGGAACGAGCCTGGACTGATTGGAGTGTAAGGGATTGAATACTTTTGTGATCCGATCTTAAAGTTAGTTCGTGTTTCAAGTTCTGTATATTTCCTGCAGACATGGTGAGCCGTGGTCTAGATTTAGATCGAAAGTATCTAAAGCATTGATAGCGCCGGAGGCAGCGAGGGCCGCGGTGCCCGATTTAGAATATGTGACCGACGATTTTGTGCACAGGTATGTATCAAGTCTTTTGTTCTTTATCGCAATAAAACGATTTGTTTAATTTATAGAGCTATTCTCGTAATGTTATTTTGGAAAGAAAACATGATAGTGATAAATCACTGTCATCATAATGGAACTATAGTGCCTACAATACGATGTGTATTAATGTAGGAGTATAAAGAACAGTTTTAGAGAACTATTTATTTTCAGTTTGTATTTAACACCACAATTCTGCTACTAATAACTGTGTAATTAATTAATTTAAGGGGGATGCGCTGAGGTAGCCCGCATAATTTAAATTTTCTTACGTTTTTGCAATTTGCAGGTTAGTGTCAGGTGTATTCATAGAATTTAAATAATTTAATCCATCGATACAAGTCTCTTGCTAAGAATTGGCCTAAAATGTCACAATTTCTATCTCAGATTTATACTTAGAAAGTAGTATTGACAATTATAATGGTCATAATTATTCTGTACATGCATATTTGTTACGGTTGCGAATCATATTTTGATTGACATACTGACTGATACTGCAAAATATCTGTAAATTACAAAAAACGTAAGAAAATTTGAAAATTCGCGGGTTACCCTGCAGCTTTCACCAAAAAAACACATAAGTATCATATAGAGCTCGGCATAAACGCATGCGGCAATTTTGTGGTCTAGTACTTCGTTTTGCCTCTAGTGATCTGAGTGTGGAATCTCAGTTTAATGACCACATCCCGTTTTTAACAACGGCGCGCGGCTCCTGCGCATTTGTTTTGAACGACGGCTACTGAGTCATTGCGAACAACAAACCTCATTCAATGAGAAATGTTACGTTTCGTTTGACTGACTTTAACGCGGAATATTTAATGCTTAGATGAATTTAATTGAGAAACACAATTTACATATGAGCTTTAAATGAATTAGGTTTTGATTAGCAGCTAGGCAACGTGAAAATTGGGGTAAAGCAATTTAAATTAAGCAAGCGAACGTTAAATATTAGTGGAAACCTAAATTTTAAAATATTTTCGTTACAGAATGGAATGCATTCTCGACGATAATCGTGAGCTGCCGAAAGATTTTCTCACGGAACTCTACAAATGGGCCCTTGAGTGTAAGTGCTACTTGACGAGCGGCGCCACCTTCTGTGAACTCTATTGTGCTTTTCCGCATAAACTTGTTCCAAGTGGTAATTTAACGCCTAAAGAAAACACTCCCCTTTGTTCTAGCTGTGGGTGCTTGGGCACTGGGGACAAGATTGGGATGTCTCAGAGACAACGATGCGGAAGCGAGAGAAATAATTAGATGCATCCACGGATTCTTCCATAGTGTTCCTGTATTGGAACTCTCAGCACCATTATGGCGAATATACTCAACACCTGCCTACAAAACATATATCGAAGCTCTAGACGCCTTTAGATCACTCTGCTTGAAGAGATTGACCGATAAAGGTACATGCTCACAAATAGCAAAAGCTTCCGGTGAAAAGGTTGCAACAATATTGGCTTTGGATCTGCTACTGGTCGGAGTAGATACTACAGCGGCTGCTGCGGCCAGTACCATGTATTTATTGGCCAATAATGAAAGAGTACAGAGAAAATTACAAATTGAACTTGACAATAATCTTCCAAGAGGCAGAGGAATGACCAGCAAGGATTTAGATAAGCTGTCTTATCTCAAAGCTTGTATAAAGGAATCATTAAGGTAAGTTCTCAAAAAGAATTTCAGACGTATCCAAGCCTAATATTGTTATCTAAGAGGCGGCTATGTAGGCACGCGAGAGTATCTCACGGTGGCAGTTAGCATAATATTAACATTACATGGATAATGTTATTGGAGGAGCAGCAAACATTGGTGGATCCCAATACTATATGCCCTTAATCAACGTGTGGCAGCATCAACTGTATACATACTAAACTCCGATACATAGGAGCAAGTATGAACCGTTCAAAGGTGATAATTTGCGCTTCGTTGGCTGGTTAGTCACTATCCTGACACTTTGCAATTTCACCAGCCTACATAATATTTCAAGAGTATATTTTTATGGGCCAATTTAACTTCCATTCCGATTATCAGACCCAAGTTGGATTCTCTTAAATATGACTTTTTAAAGTCTAAGTTTCGTCATGACATTTTGTGGGTATATATAATAATTAATAACAATGAGCCAATTTCAATGTCACCAACAGTAATAGGAGATTTTCCTCGTGACACGAGTACAGTAACCTCCAAGCCAATAGGATAAAAACTTGATACAAGTGTATCGTCTTATTGTAACGTGACCAATGATGGTCAGCGTCACATTACATTTGCACCTGAGTCGCTGTTAGGTCCTCAGTCCACAAGCCGAGTGCAACAATACTAGTGTTTATAGCAGGTTATGTAAATAATATACTTGCAGTACAGGTCCGCATGCACCGATAAATGCGAAGAATTCGTAATTGACATGTGGGTGACGGGTTTTATAATGTTGCTAATGATCTCATATGAGCTGGAATTTGTTGTACGTAATTAAACCGCTTTAAATGTAACTTTTTCAGGCTGTTTACATAAATTCGCTACCGTATACATGCGCGTTTTTATTTTACAAGATACATTCTTCTTTTTCTCCATGTGGTTAGTAACTAACCTGGTGCCTGAGTTTTTATGCTGCCCATGGGCCTCTGACTCAGTTTCACATACTGTTGAGATATATCTCTTAGGCACGCCGGTTACATCCATACAAACACACACATTTTACATTGAAATGATAAAATGCTATCTATCGTTCACGTTCATTCAGAGTTGGTATAGCTAGGGAGGAAAGCAAGTGTTCCCATTACAATTACACTTTCTTTAAATAAGAAATTAGGTACTTGAGTTTAATTCAAGAGAGGACATTAACCCTAGTACCTTGAACAGGAAAAGTGTAAAGAGGATCTATATTTAGTAAGTCACATTTTACATTTCATGTCAATTATGTATCTTAATGTTGTATTGCACTTGTTACAGAATCAAACCAGTGATTTTGGGGAACGGAAGATGCATTCAGTCAGATGCTGTGATATCTGGATATGAAGTACCCAAAGGGGTAAGCATGAAACCTTTATGTGTCTCCAACTTTCATGATCCATCAGATCAGGTCATTTAACTTTGTATAAGGAAAACCAGCAGTGATACTTATTTTAGACTAGCAGAAAAGTGCAAAAATTTGAACATCATAATTTATTAATACATATTATGTTATTCCTATTTTAGTCGCACATCGTTTTCCCGCATTACATCCTATCTAACGAGGAAAGATACTTCCCGTCACCGAAGGAATACGTTCCCGAGCGATGGCAACGAGACAACGAAGGTAGGGAGTCCACGGAAAAACCCGAAGGATCGATAGTTGCTGGGGAAAAGTCGGAATGCCCGTACAATCGGGCGATGGAGGTGTGTCGCAAGCAAAAGGAAATAGGGATCCACCCGTTCGCATCGCTTCCGTTCGGCTTCGGGCGACGAATGTGTATCGGGAAGAGATTTGCCGAAGCAGAGTTGCAACTCTTGCTGGCTAAGGTGAGTTTGACTTCACTGTACTTTTGTTTTAAAAAATGAGGACAGCAAAGATTTGTCATGAAAAGGAAAAATTGTGAGTACGAAATCGAGGTCACACAGGTCATTTTTCAAGTAACAAAATAATTAGCAGGCAGCATTCTTATGCTGAAAATTTTAATATTTGTTGGTCGTATGGTCTTTCATGATTCTAAGCCAAATTATGTGTTCCCAGACATTTCATAAATACGACGTATCGTGGCACCACGGAGAGCTAACCTACAGCGTGACGCCGACGTACGTGCCAAACGAACCGTTGCAATTCGCACTCCACAAGAGAAACGGTAACCACACTAGTCTGTAATCTTCTATGTTAAACATGTATTTAATGTGGTTCGTAAGATGTAGAATTAACTGCCAAAGATTTTTTACAAAGTTGGATTTAGGTCGTTTGGGTTTTGTACATAATTGTAAAACTTCATGTAAACGTCAGATTTTCAAATAAAGCCTGTTATTTGAGGGTTTAGTATTTTTTTAAATATCCTGTCGTTTCTGCTAAGTCAAGGTCTTAAGCGGGATTGTCCGAAAGGGTTACCGCTACCTCGGAACATAAAGGGCTAAGGAAGGAACATGGATTGGTTTTAGTCAGCAAGGTCTGACACTTCCCTTCCGCTCCACCCAGAGAGGGAGAAGTCATTTGATGAATTCCCACCCTCAAAAAAAAAGGATCTAGGGTCCAGCCTTAATTTTCTACATAAATATGAAAAATCTCGATAATCTACCCCTCATACCTCATAATAGAAAACATTGTTTGCAATTTTTTGTATTGGTCAAAGACAAAATTCATTTATTTAATTTAGTCTGAAAGTGTGCACTTTTTGATCCATTGAGTCCATATTACGACAGTCCCCCAAAATGCTGGACCTTAACCACTTCTTAGTGTGAAGATAACGTGGAGCAACAAACTCCCGAGTAGCATAATATCTGTCTGTTAAGTAATAAGAATTTTATTCTCTTCTCATAAGCAAAGAATGTACTCACTATTTGGCGGAGTCGTTGAGCTGGTACTCGTTGGAACGGCCGAAGCACTCCTGAACACCGGCGTCCGCCCAGAGCCTCTTCATCGCCGCCAGCAATTCCTCGCTGAACGGCTCCGTGTCCTCCATCCGTTGGATCACGTCAAACACCATCTTGCCATCGCTCTGAAATAGATATACTCAATAAGATTTCTAAAATTTTAACGTACTATGTAGGTAAATATTCACGGAACGGATAGTACCTTAGGTCCCTAGCGATAGAGGTGTACATAAAAAAAACTTAAAACACATATCCTAAAAAGTATAATAGGATCTGGAACTTCTTGCCAGATCCAGAATTCATGTTGCTACTATAGATTCCTGAGGAAAAAACCAATTGCCCGTAACCGAGAATCGCATAAATTGGATTTGTACCTATCGACATTATCACAGATGTGTTGGTTTCGCTGTGTAGATATAATAAACCTATCCAATGAAGGAAAGAAGGTCAACACAACGGCACAGCAAAGAGGTTGGCAGTGTAGCCAACAGTTGCACCGCTGCCGACATCCATCATTCACAACTTCTATTTTGTCTACACGTAAGTGTAAATGTACCACTGCAGCAAATGGTATGGGGCATGGGGGAATGATATGGGGCAAGGGGCAATGCTACCGGGTAAAAACCCGTTTTGTAGTTAGTGGTTTTACCCGGTGGGTTTTTACGCGGGACAGTTTAATGCGCCGTAGCCCACTTTGCCAACTGGCTTTTTAACGTTTTGAGCTATTCTTATTAGTTCGTGAAGATACAAAGACGGTTATTTCCCCCCAGTTAAAGGTGATTAAAGCCTATTTTTAATAGAAACACGGCAATAAAGATACCCTTGATCAATATTAGACATGCTATTTTAGTACTTGTTCGTTTCTTCATAGGTTAGTGCTCGACGCCGAGCTAACTATTGATTGGTATTAATAAGCTAGCATGGAATTTAGTATCCACCTAATATATGAATGAAGCAATTACCAGATACGAATATAAACCTCAATCGCAGTTTTTGTCATAGACAAGTTTTACTTACTTCATGAAGAATTGAAAGAAGCAAAACGTTTCTTTAACTAGGCGATCGTACCTTTATCAGTTAGAGTCGAAATGGTGCACCTTATGGTCTATGGTTTATTGACCTTTGTTTGGTGGAACTTTAAAATACTTGTATGCAGAATATAGGCACTACTATGATCGTTACTATGAACGAAAATGATGAAAAAAATATTAATAATAAGTTTGAATGTGGAATTTTTGTTTGCTTGCTGCACGAAGTGCTTCAATGAAATAATTATGTTTTTTATATGATTATGATACCTTTGAGGACACTTGCGACAAGAAGATTCAATCTTGAATGAAACATTTAAGGGTGAAAATGTTAATTAATTATTGTAAGCTGTATTACATAAGTCAGTCAAAAATTTGAACAAAAAGGCATTGACGGTTTGAAATATTAACGACTTAATGGTAGACATAACTCATTAGTGTTGTGTTGACCTAATTGATACAGTTGGACACGACTTAGTTGAAGAAAATGGGAGGAAGATTAGTAAGCTTTGAATCGACAACTCATGAACTGATGAAAATCATCCACTATTTTAGGCATAATATATAGCATTTTCAAATTAATAATTAACAAAAAGATAAATAAGTAAGTAGATCATTATTAAATCAGTTATCTTTCTATATGCAAATGAATTCTTTACCAATCTGTAACTTTTATTTCATGACCACTGTTCCTAGCATACAACAACAACCATTGCCTAACTTGAAAACCCATAAACACGGCCATAAAGAACGATGACTCATAATAATTCGTGTTGAAGAGCAATATCGTCTCAATTGGAGTTGAGTGACCCAGCATCTTCGACATACGCTAATCCGATTACTAATCCATTTAGCAAACTCGTCTCGGCGAACCGTAAGCTTTTGTTACGCAACCCGCTAACCGGGCAAGTGAAAGAATTCTGACTAATGAGTAATGAGATCCTTCGAAATTCTGATGTGTTTAGTCTTCGTCTAAAAGTTCCGTGAGTTTGTTGACGAGAGACTGCAATGCATCATAAATACTCATACTTAATGTATCAGAGACAAGTCCAGTCTGTTCTGGGTATTATAAAAGTTTATACTAGCGGCATTGCGGCATGAAATGCCATGCTATGAAATAAACAACTAGTACATCAGGCATTTTGCTTTAGCTGGTTGCAGAGGTTTCTGTGAAATATGCTCTAATTATGACGGACGTTGCGGGTCGCGAGGCGCATGCGCGGTGACGGGCAGCCCGCCGCGCCATTCACAACCCCTCCTCGGAATAACCCGCCACCGCCACCCTTGTTGCTTACACATTGCATATTCATTTAAACATCGACGTCCATTAGCTCGTTACCTAGGCTGGCATTAAAGCAATGCCCCTTTTAGCGTTAAAATTGGGATGAACACTCAACTTATTCTTTTTGTAATTAACTACAACTTTAACTTCGATTGAAAAACAGTATGGGATTTGACAAATTATTCAGTTTCATCAGTTGTAAAATTCCATGGTTATTTAGTCATGTCTGCCGTCACTAACATGCTAAACCGACTGTACACCTTTACAGTTTTGTCTTTTAAAATTACGGAAACATTGAGGCACATTAAAAGGAAGATGACCATACGGAACCCGTTCGCTATGTAACCATACAACATCTAAACATAGGAGGAAACAATGCTGACACAACCCTCATGCGATTCATTGTGCGTGTACTTAGGTTTTGTTTCAACATGTTTGCGCCGGATAGGGTTGTCACGTCCACTGCTTTCATGTCCCTCGCTGTGATAATGAGATAGGTGCACGAGGTAACAGACAGTGCCATGTGCACACTAGCGACATAGCTTGCGATGCGTACAATATGCAAAACTAATGGGGGACGGTAGAGGGCATATCTCAAAGGGAATACAGGGAAGGGGATCGATCTCCGGACATTGCGTGAACTGTGGCAAATACCTGCGTGTTAATAAATGTGAAGTACTAAGGATTGGAGTAATCTAGTTGGTAAGGAAATTAAAGATATTTTTTTATTCCTTGCAGTGTACATCCGTTTACGACGCACTTATGTCAAACGGTACGTGCGTCACATCTCGTGACGAGTGAATTAATTACAGTTTTCAGAGCAGCCTCTCATTCGTTGTGTAACCGATGACGCTGACATAAACGACTCTTCAACAGGTCGGAACGGAACTGAGATACCTTATCTGACTGACATTCCGAACAGGTACTCTTGATGATAACACTGGCCAATGTATCCCTTTCAGATTTTATTATTATACGTTGGGTGGTTGTTCGTTGGTGCTAATAAAATCGCGCACTATCGCAAACATGACATTACCACCTTATCTGGTTTACCGTAAATTATTCCGTTTGGAATATCTCGTTAACGTTAACACAATAACCAGGTTTACGAATTAACTTATGTGGTTAATATTTTGTTGGTAAATAAGACAAATATCACTGTAGTATTGAATTCTACAATTCTGAACGAAGAAACCAATTTAATCTCAAAGATAACCTTGGCGAATGTCTCGTTGTATTTACAAGGTATTAAACATTTAAAATAACTGTTTAATAAAACTGAAAGCTTTACAATAACGGTAGTTTTTGGTTCGGACCAATATTCATAGCAAACAAATAATGCAATAAGCTGTTGTGCAGAGTGAAGTCGGGCTCGGACGGTCGATATGCAGCGAGCCACTCTCATGAATAACGAATAACCAATATTGATCCATGGAGAGAACAAGTCACAGAAACGAACAAGTCCCGGGAAAATGCAGATGCAATTTTCGTTTATTCATGAAAGCCTTTCACCTGTAAATTTTGTTGTGCTATAGCTACAATAGATTATTACTTTGTAAGAGGAATCATGCGATATTTTTCAATAATAATAATAATTATAGAAATGCGCAATATCCCGCATTGGACGGACATATATGGACATACAATTTAAGCCACAGCGTTCAGCATAAAAATGAATCTATACATGGTTGGTTACCATGTAATTATCATAACACTCCAGTCAGCCTCTCACAAATTGCTTTGTGATCAGTATTGGTGGCAAGCGGAAGCCTCAGAGCACTTATTCCCAATGTAGATTTCGATGCAATCGACATTATTTTTACTGACGATCGGCCATTATTTATAGAATACAGCCGACACGTAATCGACGCAGTTTATCGTTTACGCAACGAATACTCGCTTTGATTTTCGATTTTTAGTAAACTAATGAGTACTGTACGATTGATATCTTTGATAAATATTTCAATTTGATCAGTATACATAACAGTGTTTCATATTGAGTGTTTTGTGGAGATATTTATTCAATTTCCATGTCCTAGCAAAAGTCAAGTCAGTATTTGAGTTATACCCATCTGCATGATGGGTATCATAGCCGTAATATGACGAACCAAGTTATATAATTTAAGATTTTTTAACACAAAGATAGTACCTAGGACCTTAAGATTTTGGAACACAAAGATAGAACTTAAGACCTTAGGATCTGTTCCTTTTTCCTGTTCTTCCAAAGTCATCGGAGATTTGGGGAGCCTTACCACTTGCACACGAGACTATTGTTATTGACTGCTGTGTTTGGCATATCAATGAGACAATATCGTTAGCTGTAATCGTAGAAATGAAAAATTACTCAAAATTCTACTCTATGCTGTTGATATGGCACTGTAAACAATCTGGTAGGATTCCTACCAAAGCAAATGTTAGTGAACGAGCAGCTTACCTCTCGGTCCTTATTGCCGTAGGTGATGCCCAGGTTGGGCATAGCACGCAAGATGGCGACGAGCGACTGAATCGTGTTGCTGTACACCACCGGCCGGTACTGTTTGAAGTCTTCATTTGTAAAGCCACTTTCGTGGATAATTCTGTTGGAAAGAAAGTAATTTTTAATAAATTAGGTCAACGAACATGAGTTACTTACAATATTTTGCCAAAATGAAACGGCAAAGTCCATAATTTGTTTGATAATGTTCAGAAGTAGATGAATATTACACGAAGGCGTAAGGAAGAACAATTATCACAATTTGTATCTAGGTACATAGGTAGGTATATGACACAGAACAAATAATTGGCTAAATTGAGGGAACGAGTTAATAAAAGGCGTAAATGTGTGTTACTCATCGATCGCCTTGTGATTCATAGGTCCAATAGTGTGGTATTTTAACGAGATTGTTAAGATCCAACCTAAACCAATGTAATTTTATGACGTAGCCATAATATTACGGGAATGTACAAGAAATTAGCAGTAAATTTTTAATTATGCAGTTCATAATGCACTTACATTAACTTGTTGTTTAAGTTTCAATAGAAACTTTGTATTGAACTGTTATGCTTCATTTACAATAGATTAGCGGTTGGTAAGTAATAATGTAGTGTCATATTATTCGTCCATAAATCAGACTATTCTATTGTCAAACTGGATATAACCTCAAAGGCATAAAATATCATTCAAGCACCTGCATACGGTTATACAGTGAGTTTATGTGTGTGTGAGTGTACAGGTTATACAAGGGACATACTTTCAGGTTGCATAGTACTCATGGAAATCAACAACTTAGTCCATGGGACCAACTCTGAAATATGAAAAAAAAAATCAGCTGTTCCATACATTTTGACGACATATGCGAACATAAATGTACTGAACAGCAGATTTTTTTTCATGATTTCAAGTATAGTTCCATGGTCAAAGTTGTTCATTTTCATGAGTATAGTACCCCCTAAAAGTATGTCCCTCGTTTAACCTAACACACTGTATACGTGTTGTTGGTTGCTATGGTTTGCCAATTAAACCAATTACAGGCACTTTTGAATTGTCAAGGTGTCGGTCAGTCAGAGAGATGAAGCTAGTTGCCCATTCCAAAGCAGTAGGTACCTATGGAGAAGAACGGGCAAGAAACTCCATGGACACTCTTTTAAACAAAATATGGTTACAAAATATTGGTTACATAGATCATATTATTATTATTATACGTGTGAACGATGCAGAACGGTGAAAGCATCCGATATAAAATAATGTAAAAAAAAAAGTTCAAAAATTAAATTAAAACAAGCCATGGCGGCTAAGAGATGACCAGTCTCTACCGACAGCGCCCGTTCACGAACATGACGCATGGATTAGCACCATTCAGCTCAACTTATATAATAGCTTGTAAGAGGACCTCCTTGCAATCACTTCGGGTAGTGACGTCGTAAATACTATTGAAAGTATCGAAACAACATCTGCTCTACGAAAGTGACTCACAAAATCTTAACTTGACATTTTCGTATTCCTTTAATATTTATGATGCATTCGTATTGTCCAGATCTGTCTGTATAAATTATTTAGCGCGTGTTCAAAAATTGTGTAAATAACCACCGTAACACTAAGATTTTGGAAGGAATATATTTTTTTAAATAATTTATGTGATTATGTATGTGTTTTTCATAAAATAAAAACATTTAAATAGTAAATATGACATCGTTTAGCAAATATTATGATTGTTTGACCAATGTTTGCGACCACACGCCAACTATTGCAACTATTGTAACAAACATTGACTGTTCTGGAACAGGGGATGCATGGAGTAGTATTATTATTTTATTTGTTGTTTTTGTTTGTAGATTTCCTACCAACCCATTTCGCAATGCAGAATGGGTATCTATTGTCGCGAAACATGACCAGGAAAATTCAGACGAATAAAATAATAAGTAAAAAAAATCAACGGGTTGCATGCCGGGAGAGGCCTGAGAAGTGAAGACTTGATTATCGTTATGCACTTTTGATTTAAATTTTTTTACCCATCACAAAAAAAGTGCAGAACGCCGCTACAGAAGTTTTCATTTCAAAAAATAATTTGATGTAATACAAATATGTTTCTATAACTTCTAAATCGCGCACATAAGAAGACACATCCATTTTTGCGGGTTGGTAACAATGAGCCAATCAGTAGACAATTGTAACCAATGTCTTAATAAAATAACTATTATGCTAATTTAGTTCTACTACTTTTTTACTACGGTCTAAAATATTTGCCATCATAGAAAACGAACATTCGTCTAAAAAAATATATTATTTTTCTGCAACTCTACGTCTTTCAATAATTACTGTGTTCTGAGAACACCAAAAATTATGTCTAGTTTCAAAATAGAGTAAGCACGAAATTGTCAACAAAATGTTTTTAACCTTATTGCTTAAGGTGTAAGTTTCATCTTACAATAAATATTTTTGTACTTATTATAAAAATGACTATTTATTTTCAAGCGACATTTTGAATTTATTGCTTTTACTTTCTCGGATGATAGAAGGACTTAAATAAAAATATTTTGCAATCGTAATCAAACTTTATGCTCGAGTGTTAAGGTTTATAATAAACTGAAGTTTTTAATATTATAAAACGTTTTTCTTTATTTTGTAGTCACAAATGTAAATGTTTATGTGTGTGTAAACATGGCCACTTCAGCGACTCATTTTTGTTCCTGATCCTGTATCTAGTGTATTATTGATCGAAGCTACTGACACCTAAATTTTTGCTCTTTACAATGATAAATATGCAACCTTAACTGATGCTCAACGTGACAGAATCTAAGATAGGAAATCAATCTGCCTTGCCTAGCCTTTTCCGAACTATGTTAGGGTCGGCTTCCAGTCTAACAGGATGCAGCTGAATACCAGTATTTTACATGAAGCTACTGCCTTTCTGACCGCCACAACCGAGTCAGTAACTTAGTAATACTATCGTATTACCCCTTGCGAATCTATATAAAAAAAAGGAATCATAGACACATAAGATTGCTCTTTTAAGTTATGGAAGCCATAAGTTGCTGACACTTGTACAAGATATTAAATAAATATTTTTAATATTAAAAGGCGGTGCGTACAGATGATGCGCCCAATAAAAACAATCGGGCCATGCAACCGGCGCGCTCAATTCTTCAGAATTCGCCGAATTCTTACTTCATTTCTACAAGATTCCGACGTGTTCTATTTTTCGAATATAATAAAAAATAATTTCGATAACAAACCAATTACATAAAGTCACTTGAAGCGAGTAAGGACAGATGTGGATGTCGTTCCTACATTAATAATTTAAGTACATACTTAAATAATAATTTTCCAAAATATAATGTAAAAAATTAAATTGTTCTTGATGACAAAATCGGTCCATTCGCATTTTTTGAAAATACATACAGTGTGTTAGGTTAAACAAGGGACATACTTTCAGGGGTTACTATACTCAAGAAAATGCACAACTTTGACCATGAAACTATACCTGAAATCACAAAAAAAAAGACAAAGTTGTTGATCTTCATGAGTACCTGAAAGTATGTCTCTCGTTTATCCTAACAAACTGAATATTGAGTACCGATATAATAATTTGATTTCGAGCGTCTGGCGTTCCACAGATCTAGCATCCGGGACGCGGATAACGTCACCGACGCGACGGCATGGTGCAAACACCCACAAAACATTGATCTCACCAACATTACCGTAGGTTATTGCAGACTCTAGAATGTATAGCAATATCTATGATATTACTTCGTATGACTGGCCATGGTCTATTGACAACCTATCGAGATTTGTTGACATTACGAATAGTGATTAGATAACGAGCAAAGTGAATACTACTTACTGTCAACTACTCAATATATTTACGGGGTTATTTTACAAATTTCCATAACATCAAATAGGAAAATCCCATCTTCAAGAATAAGTGCCAATTTCATCAATGAAACTGAACGCGTTCAACACATCTAAAACGCGTCCAAGACCTGTCAGTGTCAATATTCCACAGAAAATAAGGAGACTTTCAGACCTTGAACGGTGTGTACTGGTCTTGTTCCGTTTCATTGGTGAAATTCGCCCTAACTAGTTTATGAATGAGTCATAACATCTGAATCAGAAACCTGTTTGACATAGATTAGACATGTGCAATTTTCACTGACCATCATCAACTATTGGGCAGGGCTATTAGCTTCGTCCGTCGTCGTTTGGTGACGTCACACAAATTATTTTATTCGTATGCGTTGGTGACAGCTCGCGGCATGACGTGAACACAAATATCTCTTAATTTAAAAAAACTTTTTTACAAAAAATAAAACCGACTTCCAAAACAACACTACAAAGTGACAAATAATTTTGATTTCGGAAGTCGGTGTCTTCGGTTTTGTATTTTAATTTTTTGCCACCGACTTCCGAAATCAAAATTATTTGTCACTTTGTAGTGTTGTTTTGGAAGTCGGTTTTATTTTTTGTAAAAAAGTTTTTATTTTTCACTTTTTAGTTGTGGTACCTACCTACACAACCCTCCCCCCTCCCCCCCAAAATTTTAATACCACTACCTGGTATGTAAATTACAGTGACAGGAACATCGTCCACATATATTAAGTAGGATTTTTTTTAGATTTTTGTTGATTTTTCAAAAACCGATTATTCGATTTCGATAAAAAATTTATGGGACCATTTGGAAAGTATACCCTTTCCAACAAAAAAAGAATTTTTCAAATCGGTTGGCAAGCAACGGAGTTATGCGCGAACAAACATAAAAAAAAAAAATAATACAAACATCCGAATTGAGAACCACCTCCTTTTTGAAGTCGGTTAATAACATGAACAATCGTATCGTAAAACTGCTAAACAACGGAACATATCTACACATTCGTAATTGCTTTTAGCGCCTGACGTAGGTGTATGTTCTCAAAATTATAACTATTCTGCGATAATTAGGTAATGGTGATAGTCGACATATTATATTCATGCAAGCTGCAAATTGTTTTAGCATACTGAATTTTAGTACGATTTCTAAACAAACTGATGCACAAGTAAGTTCTAAGGCGTTATATTTGAAATCTCCGTAGAATATTGGGAAATCCAAATACGTAAATATTACTTAATAATGCGATACTAAAATTCCCTACATGCAACGAAATTTTCATACAGCCGGTAATCTTTTATCTTCAAAATGTAAAACGCTCGTTGACAAGTCGTAGATAGTAGATATAGAGAGATAGCAGGCAATCCATCGATGTGTTATATCTCTAAACAATAATATTGATTAAGATAGATACGAATGAATGTAATATATAACATTAAACGACGGGTTAGGATGGGTTGCGCAATGCAAAAATTTAAAGACAGGAATTCAGAGAATGCTTTCAGATTTTTTTTAATTCTGACTAGAACTAAGGACCAAAAGGCTATTGTCAATGTACGCAAAACACAATAATACAAACTTTGCCTTAGTAACAATTCTTGGACCCAATTTGTTGGCTCCAAACCTCCGTCATACCCGACTGGGCGACCCTACATCGTCCTACCAGATAAGATAAGGTAGGTAGTCAGTTTTGAAATGAGTCAGGTTTAAAACTGGGGTAGGTCCTGCATAATGTGGGTATTGTGCAAATAGAAATGCAAAGGTCTTAACAGATTGGATCAGAAACACCACTCTGCGCTTCGTAGATGTTGGAGAAAATACGGGCAGCCTGCAGTGGCAGTGGGCTGGGCACGAGGCTCAAGTCTCGGAGAGCGTAGACGGGAAGAAGGGCAAAGATTGTCACTAACTGAAGTTAACTGAACGGACCTGAAATCAAACCACGGTTGTTGTTGTTGTGTGGTTGTTGGTTTGAGCTGCATCGCTGTCGTGGTTGATCGCGACGAAGGTGGTGTGAAGGTCTGCATAAGGTTGCAGGACGGGTATAGAAGAAAATATAGTTTTAAAAGGACAAAAGAGAGGCTTTTCATCAACAGCGGAACAAACAACGTAGGCTAAAAAAAATAAGTTCTTTTGTATTCGAAATGCTTCTTTTTCGCAGAAGATGTTTTTGAAGAGCTTTCATTACGTCTCCATATAATTTTCATGCTGCTCAGTTCTACCGGTCTCGTTCACAATATTCAGCCAGAAAGATTTGATGTGTGACTGTCTTTGGAACAAAGTACTTATTTGACAAAAAAAAAGCTACCATTGCTGTTAACGGCTGTAGACGTTCTACGGTTTACTGCTATGCTGTCTATTAAAAGGATGCAACGATACATTTCCTTTACCGAATTGAAAAAAGTTATGTATATCAAACTGCTTTGATGCGCGTTAATTTATAAGGTACGTATTTTTTTCTGTGTTCATGGCATGTCTTTGTAATATGACATAATATATCGAGTTTTTCTGAATATTTCAGCGGAGTATTGCAATAAATATTTTTTTAAATTTTAATAACAAAACAAAGATTACTTACTTCATTTGTTTGACTATAGTACTTTTGCCGGATTCACCAGCACCTGTAAACAAAAACAACAAATTAAATACTATTCGTGCACTAAGTACATAAAACGTGTTGCGATTGTTTTAACAATATTTAATCATTAAACATTACAATTAATTGGATAAGTGGAGTTAGGCGACCGACATTACATAAAAGCTGCGTTTCTTCAAAGCAGACATTTCCCCAAACCTCGTAATAAAACACGCGATGATATAAAAACATTTAATTACCGCCTAAATGTAAACCGTTTCAGTCCACATTATGCACGTCTCGCCGAATGAAAATAGCATGGAAAAATAAATTACAAACGTTTACAGTGAACTGTACGCGGACGTACGAAGGGTCTACGCTGATCGATAAAGACTTCAGTGTTTGCAGCTCTGCGCATACTGAGCATGCTTCGGGTTTTCCACGTAATCCCTAGAACATAATCGATATCCTACGTCTACGTTACGCAGAAGCCTATGCTTTGAACCTTATTCAATTGATAGTAATTACAAAATTATCTGTTAACATTGAACAATGGTGATGACTCGATGACAAAATGTAATCAAGCGTAGATTGTTGAAGAATAGTAATTATTGTCCCTCAAATAGTATCTACATATACTCTAATCAAACGAGACCTATACAACAGTTATGTAAGCGCAATTACTACAGCTAATATTTATTTACCGTTATATCCTTCGTACCTACGTAGATATTAATTGGCTAATAAAGTGACGAAATTACGTGGGCGTAGTAAAACGAACCCTGTCAAATACAGGTTCTTGGTATCATGACCCCTGTTGGCTCTAATTGGCCCGCCAGCGCGAATGGCCGATCTCTGACCCTCGATATACACATTATCACTACACAAGTGCACTCCTGATTCCTACATTGCATCTTGTACAACCATTCCTACCTTCGATTGTGATGTCTAAGTTTAATTATAAAAATTGCTAAAGGATGTGGCGCCTAGTATGATCCTAGACAATGCATTCGTACGTCAAAATAAAAGGTGTGCACTTCTGATTCCTACATTGCATCTTGTACAACCATTCCTACCTTCGATTGTGATGTCTAAGTTTAATTATGAAAATAGCTAAAGGATATGACGCCTAGTATCATACAAGACAATGCATTCGTACGTCAAAATAAAAGGTTTCACCATTCATCACGTATATTTTATATTCACAGTGGAAGAACTTTCACAACCAAGTGGATGGTAATCGCGTGCCAAGAAAGTATTCCCACGAACACCCAATATAATAACTTTGAAAACACTGAATGTCATGTTGGATTATTTAGTTTAATAGTGAATACTTAAGAATTCAAACAGTTTAGGAGTTATCTCACGCAGATCAAACGATCAGACCAGGGAATAAACGGCACATTACTTCAATATCGTGGTTTTAGATCCTAATAGTGTTCCGTTCCTGTGAGGAACGATGACATAAGCCATGATTTTATTGTCTTTAGTTACATTTATATCGTTAACATAGAGCACTTTTTCGCATGAACCTGGCAGAATGTTTTATCGCGGCATAAACCTCGATAAAAACATAATGTATCGAATCGAACTTCTGTATCGCTGGGGTGACAGGATGACTAGACGTCGCCTCTGTGCCTTTTTGCGCTATCATCACGATAACATCGTCGCGTGCTCGAATGCCGCTTGGCTGATAAAATACCTGTCTGTAATGTCCGTTCGATCGCCTCTTCAATAGTTACCTGACAACATTTGCCTATTCACGAATAACTTACGATTCGAGTTGTACGCACAAGAAGGAAGTTCATATTTCATGTCTAACGCCTATCTAATCCATAATGACATAATATTTAAAGGATTAAAGACGCTCTTATCTTTTTAATAACACTGATATTGACCGATTAGTGCGATAGATTATAATTAATTGCTTTACAAGTTCACATAACTATCGTATTAGAATTATTGCGAGTACGTACACCGCACAAAATCTACACGATCTTTACGCACGATGTGAAATTGTTATGTTTGAAATTATTTCGGTAAAAAGGTAGGTGGATAGCCTGGACAGCAATAAGTAGCGTTAAACGACGCTACGCACGTAACAAATGGAATTTGGTGTATGCGCAATGGACGTAATGGTGTTGTTTTAAAGATTTTTTTGGCGAATAACTTCGACACGAACCCAAGCCTAAAGCTACTTCAAATACCTAATTCTAGATTTTTGCTTTCAGTTCAGTTGAACACAGCATTGAATTAGAAAAACAACTTGGTAGTATTTTTTGAGTCACCACTGTTTGTGTAAATGAGAGAGCAGACCAAATTGTGTGAAAATGGTGTATGACTTATTGAATGGCCCACATAAATTGTGACAAATGAGTCTACATCAGTCAACCAGTTCAACCGGATTTCAATTATCACGATGATCCCTTTCCACAAAAATCCCTCTCTTTTACAGTCTAACTGAACTTTGATTACTCAAGTCTGGGCCAAGACTAATTAAATTACCATGGGTTTTTTTTCAAGTGAGACGTGAGGAGTGGCTTATTAAAGCAAAACGCCGTTCATGGTCAGATATACACACAATGGCAGCGACGGCGGCATGCCGTGACACCTCAATTAATTTCTAGCACAAGATACCTAGTTGACACACTTGTCACATATGATTGGTCACCTCATGCTCATTTATGTGATTGCAAAACATTTTTTTTTTGTTTTGGTTTCATTTTCCTTGAAATATCTACACCGGAAAAGCTAGAAGGAAAAATCTAATTTTATACTGGTTTAGCATCGGACATTGCTTAAAAAATGTTGAAGGAAAACATCGTGAAGAAACCGGCTTGTCTGGGAGATATTTCTCAGCATGTGAAAATAAGTCAGAGGCCCATGGGCAGCATAAAAACTCTGACACCAGGTTAGTAACAAATCACACGAAGAAAGAAAGATCGGACATTGAATGTCAATGGATGCCGAAAACATGACAGATTCTGATCTGGTTATACCTAGTTAGTTCTCAAATAAGACTTGGTATGTTAGGTACCACCTGTTTTATTTTATTTTCATTTCCAGTGTTAGAAATTTGTTATGTCTTGTAAAGACCACCATAAACCAGTTGAAATAGATAGGTATTATATATAGTTGGGTTTGGCATGGAAATTGAACAATACTAACAGACTGGAACAATGACATGAATAAACCATGGAATGAGTAAAATGAGTCGTCATTCTACGTTATAATAATAACATGGAAGAAAATGAAACAAAACCATCCAGGAATGTTCATACTGTCGGGACACAAGCATTAAAAGATAGAGGTATAATATATAAAATTACCTTAAAAAAATGATAACTGTATCTGAAGTTTGCAAAACAAAAGTGATGTCACATGTTGAGATCAGCATCAAATGCAAAAAAAAAATATTGTATCATATCACTCAGACATGTACCTGTAGTGGTTAGTGTATAAAATATACATCTAATAAGTAATGAATATAACATTTATACAAGAAACATAGAAATTGTTGATCATACCAACCGCCTACATTATAGACATTAGAAAAACATAATGGTGACTCATTCTGGCAGTAAAATAATAATAATAATATCCTTGGACATTTCACACAACGCCATGACTAAGTAATTGACTTTGAATGGTATGCATTATTTTGTAGTGTTGGTAAATGCAGGATAGTGCTAATACCAATTGAAATGATCAAGTTGATGAAACAGAGCAATGTCAAGTCACATGTTTGTCACAAAACATAGAAATGTATGACCCATATTTAAGAAGTTATTTGAGGACATAGTCATAAAGAAATTGATGGCAAACATATAAATAATTCACCATGGCCATTGAGAGAAAAGACAGGTGTGCACCATCCGTGACACATCACAAATAGCACAGTTTGTGTCAATGCACTCACATAATTATCAGTGTCAAGATCAAGGCAACTTGCTTTTGTAAGACATTAAATAACATATTAAATTATACTTAATTTTACTTCAAATTCAACCTCCATTATAAAATAGGGAAGGCCCAACCATAAGTTATGTGTAAGCATAAATTCAAACGCTTTAAATATTATGTTATGACTCAATTATAATTACATACTGAAATACAGTTTAATGACTGCAAATTTCAATATGTATTTAACATTTTCTGAAATAGGTGGTAACTGAGATCATCCTGAAACATTTCTTGAATTGTTGGGTTGGATTGAATGCAAAGGAAAAATTCTCTAATATAAATTATTACTCATGTTATTACAAAATTGTATTGATTGAGTTTTTTGTTCAGTTTCCTCTAGCGATTGTATGTAAATGTAAATAAGTATTTTGCTATTTAGTATTGGACATGAATGACATTGTTCTGCTGAAAAATTGGCAACCGTTCAACACACTGCCAACAGGTACTGTTTACAGTGATTAAAATTCTTTAAATACTAGTTGATTGTTTACTGACAACATTACATGTGGTTTTGTAATAACTTAAACACCTTGTATACAATTTATGACTGTTTCTAAAGGAAAAGGCCCGGAAAAAGTTAGTATTGAAAAGAAATAAATATGGTTTTATTTTGACTTATGTGAGAGTAAGTGTGTAGGCTGCAATGTTTGGTTTCCATTGTCAAGCTGATTTTCTTTTGTGTTTTATCAGCCTGAAAATGTTATCTCATGAAGGTCATCTATGTAAATAGCAGGAAAACTACCAGCTAGCACAATGGAGCAGTCTCCTTGCCTTCTAAGTAACAGCCGATAAGAATCTTCACTTATTGTACTGGATGACTGTTACATATTTCTCATGAAATATTGACATCATTAATGGGTGAGTGTGTTATTAATTTAGAAAACTATTGTTATAAGAAGAGTGCTTGACATTTATTATTTTTAGTGAACAAGAGATGTCATGCTTCAACATGCACTGATTCTTTCAAGTATATTTTTTTGGCTATCAATAATTTATTTAATAACCAGTATTATTATGGTAGGAATATTTAATTTTGGCCAATAAAACTCTAAAAAAATATTTATTTAGCAGTGATAAGACAAACACTACTTTTGGCATATCACATGAAATTTGACATTGTGGGTTCAAATAAATTTATCAATCTCATTAAAAGTAAAACCAACACATAATAACGATGTTAAAATACGTCGCGTGGTACCTAAGTTTAGAAATACGATAAGGAAAACCCCTCCTGTAATAAGGTTCATGACATTGGAACAGAAATCAACCATGATTAGCATAGAAATGACTACACAATGAGTTCGTACACATGTTTCCTAAATGTGAAACAAATAGGAACTTTCATTTGCGCACGGAACTACCGTAGGCATACCGGCATAATGATTAGTTCCAAGTGAAAGCAACTAACCATTTCTACTCCACGTTCAAAATCTGCAACAAGCTAATAGGACGCATGAAGAGCGTTACAACGCTACTCACAGAGGCATCATGAAAGTCGGGACCGTTCAAGGGGACGCCCAATTTTCTGCAACAACCCGAAAACATGGGTGCGGCCACGGTTCGCGACCAAATAATAGAGCTACACAATACCTAATAAGAGCAACTTGATATCTTTGGAAGCCTGGATTCCGTCCTCTTTGAGGTTCCTCTCGATCTGTCGGCTGCGAGCTGCAGCCGCACGCTCCTCGGCCGACTGGGCGCACCCCATGTCGGCAGCTGTCCCTGTTCCTTGGCCGCCGGCCGCCCCGACCCCTGAGCCGGGCGCGCTTTCACCGCTCCGTCTGCATGCGCTCCACACGCGTCCTGCCGCTCCGGCGAGACCGGAGCCACCCTACACAACGTTAGCACCCAACACACAGTAACCTAACAGTACCACTTATCACTGTTCATACGACTCCGAAACACACAATCTTTCGATAAACGACCGCAACTCGATATTTTCCAGGGTTTTTTACTGCACCGAACACTAAAAACACGCAACGACAATGCAAACTTTAATTGATTTTACAAATCCGTTTAAATACGAGATAATGGCGGCCGGATGACAAGCACCAACTCCGCTCCGTGACAGCGACCGCGCCCCGCTCGACTGACGTTCGGGTGCGTTCGGAAATCTTCGTTCGGACTCGCTCACACATGCGTGAAGGCACATTCACACGCGAAAGAGAACACGAGCAATGCGCTAAAATCGGCTAAAATCAAAGATTTGACAAAGACAATTTCTACTTTTTTTTCAGTCAAAAAATGTGATAGCGCGCATTTTAAATAAAGGTCGTTGTAGCTTATATATTATAATCTATTTTTGTTCGAGTTTTTTCATATAAAATGTTGTGATCATTGGTAACTTTCGACCTAATATTGGACCGAGATTCAAAAGCATATAAGCGTCGAATGCATAAATTTGTCGTATTATTCAAGTTGGGTTGCGGAGGTCAGATAGGCAATCGCGCCATGTAAAATACTGGTATTCAGCTGCATCCGGTTAAACTGGAAGCCTAATAGTTGAGAAAATGCTAGGCAGATAAATGAAAAAGCGTGTTTGTACAATAATTGATTGACTGCATTTATTTCTAATAAAATTATGGGTGTTATAATAAAAATACCTTTTCAATGTTTTTCAGATGGTGAGAGGGTCTCGTTGCTAAATAATAACACCCACACGGGTCAATCGAAGGTACGCTTACCCAGACAGGCGTACGTGAGTACGCATTGTATTCAGTACATGAATGGTTGGCCATGCATTACATTTCGAAACCCCCTCCGTGTCTCGAAAAGCACGTAAAACAGATGGTATGGCTGTCCTTCGTAATCTTTGACAGTCGTTACAGGCAGTCAGAAGCCCGAAAGTTTACGGTCTACCAGTTTTACTAAAGCCTATTAGGCAGTCCCTCCACGTAAAGTACTGGTATTGCGCTGCATCCGGTTACATCTGTTGCACCAACCCGTACTCGAACCGACAACATCGCCAAAAACAGCCATTTCATTTCGGAAGGGTCGACTGTGACTGTGATTAAACACGGTGTTCATTAACCATTTTTCAAAGACATCGGAGGCTATCATGTTCATCTGCGGCGAAGTCGGAGGGAAGGAAAGGAAGGAGGAAGGGTTAAGGTTATAGGTAAGTATACGTATTATTCTAAATATTATTTATATCTGTATTTACATAAATATCGATGTGTCTATTATACCTAGTAGGTCTAATGTATTATTTATATTTTTCACCAATGATAATTCCATTTTTATGTCTATTCCATAGGTTCCAAGGACGCAGAAAGCGATAAGGCCGCCTATCTTAGAGCATTTAACCTATCTAAGCCGCCTATAGTATGAAATGCTTTTTTGCTATGTTTTTTTGGTGTAACCACAATAAAGTATTATAGACAAACAAAGTCATGAGTTTTGAAAACCAGAATCTTGCTAGGACCTGCTTCAATTAATTAAGAGACAAATGGTACAGGTGCACACCTCAAAATGTTGTAATACTTACCATTTTTTTCTAGCATAATCTTTGTTTAGAAATAAACTCTCCCTAGATGTTGTTACTTGGTGGTCGAATGTCGCAACTACGAACTTAGATATAATACTTTAGCTTCTCCAAAACTTAGAAAGAGAACAAAATAATCAGGAAGTAATAAAAAGAGAACTACGAGAAATATCATGTAAATATATCACGAGAAAAACCTACAGTTAGGCAAAATTCGGAAGCGTTTTTCTCGTGAAATAAAAATTAAACTTTATCGAAAAAATACCTTTTAAATGGTAGTAAGTAGGTTTCGTTAAATAATATTTCATAATAGGACCATATAATATCTACCAATATTTTAGAGGAAAAAAGCTTCTGAAATTTTGCATAAGTAGGTAGAAACTCGGTGCATGAATGAATGAACCCTGACCCTGACCAACTTCGGGGTCTGGCGTATAAGTTGCGCTGGAAAAAAAATCCCTCAGCTTAGGGACCTCAGCTAGCAGGCCTTGGAGGCTTAGTATACTGTTGCTATGGCTATGTTCCGTAAGCCTGCTACGCGGGTTATGTTTTGGAAAGCATCATATTAGTTTTTGCGAAAATTGTTTACTTCAAGCTCAACTGGTCAAGTTTAACTATGTTTTTAAACATTTTGAGATCGCTTCGTGCGTGTTTACGCAATCAACTAGTAGTAGCATGATAGGGAAATTTTAGTCCACAAACATGGGCGTTATGGTCCGCTTTAAAAGAACCGAGAGTCACTGATCTTTCTGCCAGTTATGGGCATGGTGATTCGTGGTTAGTAACTGACCCACCCGGCATTTTTGGATGTCATCATTCTCCACTCAACTCTGACACCAGGTTAATCACTAACCACACGAAAAGAAGAAGAAGATCATTCTCCCATTTCATCCACAAGTTCCTCAGCATAAAGGAGAGACTACATACTAGACTAGCAACAGGGCTAATGAGCGAGCCTGACGTTACAATTTTTATTATTATTTTCATTATAAGTATCTCACAGATTACCTATCCGCCACGTATACTTTCAGGCAACATGCATAGAAATCCATTGGTATTTTATTGAGAAAGATCCATTGGTATTTGTGTGTTGTTTGTAACGCAAACCTGCTGTATACCTACGGTAAGTATGTATGCATATCCCCAGCTCTTCTTAAGCTAGTTTCTCCGACTTATTTTTGATATCAAGATCGCCAGTTCAAAGATCAGGAATGTCGATAGTAGGTAGATATTTATTAAATACGGTATTATAGGTAATCGAGTTACTGATGTTTTCTTATCATTATTTTATTGTAATGGAAGAGCGCTGATTTCCTATTCATCATTATCTCATATACTTATTACCTACATAACAATAAACTTTGACTTGGACACCCAAATGAGGAGTTCGTAGTACCCAAGTAAGTTGAATAGTCATAACAGTACCAGTGTTGTTATAGTCCTCTCATAGATACTGTCCAAAAATAATACCTTAAAGTTGATTCATTTATCTACATTCCAGAAACGAAGAGGCCGGTTCAGGAGTCTTGAGTCAATAGAGCTCGAGCCGGCATGCGCGCGCACCTTCTACCTAGACAGAGATAGAGGAAAGCTCTATTACCAAGGAGCAGCAGCTTGATATCCTTGGCAGCCTGGATGCCATCCTCCTTGAGATTCTTCTCGATTAGCTTGCTGCGCGCAATGGCGGCGCGCTCCTCAGCGGACGAGGCGCAGCCCATGGCGATGGCGCGCACGGCCTGGCTCGCTACGCGCGGCAGCGCCGTGCCCCTCGCATGCTCGCGGCCCGTCGTCGCGCGCACGTGGCGCCGCGCACGCGCGAGCGAGCGCACGCGTGCTCCGGGATAGGGGGACACGAATCACCACGAGACCGGGTCGGTCCGGCCTGATACGCGAGCTTACGCGACGGAGCTCAGGGGGCGAGCGGAGCGCTAGTGACGGGGCGAGGTAGCGTCGCGGCGTGAACCCGCGAACGAATGACGGATCGCGCAGGCCTGGAGCGGCGCGCGCACTGCGCATGCTCCGCCGCCGCGCGTCGTCCTACACCTCCTCCCTCACATACCTACTAACACCCTACGTCAAACCTACGCGGCGCCTACACAATGACACAAAATTTAGGGGGACATTTCAGGCCAAAACATTTGATACAACTTCGGGGGGTTTTTCGCTATACGAGTCCTAGGTATATACCAAGCGTTACACTAGGCACTAGTGTCTAGGTAGGGTAAGACTAGGTAGGTACTATGTCCGGCGTTAAAAAAAATAACCTTTTTGTTAGTCTACCGGGACGAACCTTGCGCAATTTGTTTATTGTACGGTGTTCTTCACCTATTAAGGTGGTACCTTTTATTTCATACTGGACAGGACAATGCGATGATACGTAGGAATCTCATACAATCGAGTCGGTAGGTGAGTCTTCTTGTTTATAGTACCTACCTACTTCGTTTATGTTATTTTCCACTATCAACGTTAGTCAAGCCATTGTTAACTGTTAATACCTACTAAAGCCACAGCATCCCTGTCACTGGCAGTGTTTTTAATTCGTTTCATTAGCCCGACATATCGGCCAGCGGTATGCGCGTGATTACTTTTCTCGTTCTAAACAAAGGATGTGAAAATGATAGATACAATCGCGTGTAGAAAATCGCCGTCATAAAATTATATGTTTCGATAATTACCTGTGCTGAAAGAGCCGTTTTTAATTTATATTTTAAAAGAAAAAAAAAAATTCTTAAAGAAAAAGTGCAAACTGAAATTATTCATTTAAAAAATAATGGAAAATACCATAAAAGCAAAATTGCTATTTGTAATTTTTATCTGTGATTATTTTTAAGTTCAATTAATATTTTATAGTTCAATTGCAATGATTATTTTACCTGTAAATAAAAATAGTTAAAAAAAACATGTATTTTTTTAACACTTGTGTACACATCAGTACTAAACTTGGTAACACTATCCTACATATTTAAGAAGATAGCCTAATGTTCTACGCGGTCGCTTTTTTGTAACCATTAAACTTGGTCGGGTTACACATCCTAATGACTTTTATTTTATTATCTCGTTAATTATTGTATGTACGATGCTGAAATTTTACAGGTATAAAACTGAAGTAAGCAACTAATTATTGGTATAAAATTCTGTTTAAATATCCATATACAGGCTTTTCGGTGGCCAAATAACTCCGCGCGCATCGTGACCGCGAACGTGGAGAACTGAATATCATCATAATTTGTTAATTACTTATAGTATACTAATGAAACTTCACATACATTTGAAGGCAGTTACAAGCTACAGAATATCGCTTAAAGTAAGTCTGTAGAGCTCTTATTCAGAGTGGTAGGGCCTAAAGAAGGGTTTTTATATTTAATTAAATAACTTTTAAACAGTACATTATATTGGTTTTATTATTGCACAACTAATTAGAACTAGTTCCTAAGAAGTAATGTACAAAAGATGATAAGAATCTGCTTACCCGTTTCAGAGATCCAGCAAAACCAGAAACGTTACTCCAGCAGGATCTTGAATAACTTCGCAGCCGAAGGAAGAACAAATACAAAATAAGGTGCAACATTTACCTCGTCTAGACAACTAATTATATAGCTAATATTTATTTCAATATTCCCATTAAAAAGAAAAAGGTCTGGCTGCGGTAACGTTAGTAACGTTACCCCAGCAGAAAATGTTTTTGTTAAATAACTAAAAAACTATAAGTGCAACAAATTTAAAAATGTACGCAACAAATTCAGAAATGGGGCAACTAATTATCCATAAGATTTAAATGGCAATTTTCGACATGATTTTGCTAGGGTAACGCACACGTCCCAAGCTAAGCAACCTAATGCTTGTGTTATGGTAACGAGATGGCTGATTTTTTTTTTGTAAATACATACATATTATAGATAGAAAAACACCCAGACTCGTAACAAATACTTGCAGGTCGTACAAATATTTGTTCGGTGCGGGAATCGAACGCGCGACAATGTTTGATCAACATTCAGGTTCATTCATATATATTAAAAAAATAGATAAAACTAATTACATTCCTATAGAAAAATGTAAACGAAAATCGGTTCATCCTTTTGGGAGCTGATACCACAGATACCACAGACAGACACGTTAAACTTATAACACCCCTCTCTTTCTGCGTCGGGGGTTGAAAACAAAACATCGTCGCTTCCACTAACCTTAATATTATAAACCGTGGCTCGGAACCCACCTGGGTCACGGCACGAGGTCAAACAATAATAGATTTGACACTAGCCACAGAATCTGCTACAAAACTCATCACAGGCTGGCATGTGTCGAACGAACCATCCTGTTCTGATCACAGGAGAATCCGCTTCACACTAGCCACAAACACACCAAAACCTGAACCCAAGCGAAACCCGCGACGCACCGATGTCCCAGGTTACAAACGTCTCCTAGCTTCCATGCTAGCCAGACATGTAGCGCAAACACCCATAAGGGACCAAGCACACTTAGAATACACTGTTTCAACACTATCTAGATACCTAACCGAAGCCTACCACGCATGCTGTAAGCTAAGGGCGCCACAAACAAGCAGTCAGAGGACGCCTTGGTGGAACGCCGAACTCAGCAAACTCAGAGACACACTACGCAAACAATTCAACAGAGCCAAAAACACCAGACTACCGGAAGACTGGGAACTATACAAAGAAACCCAATACACGTACAAAAAACAAATCAGAACTGCCAGGAGAACAGCATGGCGGAACTTCTGTGAATCCATTGAAACAAACAACGAAGCCGCCAGGGTAAGGAAAATCTTATCAACAGATCAGAACCAAACCCTGGGTGTGCTGATAAAACCGGACAAATCA
Source organism: Hyppa rectilinea (assembly GCA_951799385.1). NCBI lineage: Eukaryota > Metazoa > Arthropoda > Insecta > Lepidoptera > Noctuidae > Hyppa > Hyppa rectilinea. The sequence goes on along the minus strand of OX637318.1, from coordinate 6,839,877 downwards.
TACACATTAACAGACCAAGAAACATGTAGGGTCCTCCTCGAGACCCACTTCCCGGACTGCAGACTCCTAGAGGACAAGGAATGGGAAGCAGAACCAGAATGGACCCCAACAGACCTAGACTGGTCCAGAGCCCACAAAACAGTCACAGCAGAGCGGATAAGGTGGGCAATCGACACCTTTAAACCATATAAGTCTGCAGGGCTGGACGGCATCTTTCCAGCCCTTCTGCAGTGGGGACTAGACCAAGTGACACCATGGCTGGTAGAGATATACCAAGCCAGCATAGCACTCAAATATATACCTCTCGCATGGCGAGAAGTGAAAGTCATCTTCATACCCAAACCGGGTAAGACCGACTACACACAACCCAAAGCTTACAGACCAATAAGCCTCACATCATTCCTACTGAAAACCCTCGAGAGACTCTGTGATAGGTACATCCGAGACGGACCTCTCAGAGTAAAACCACTACACAAACAACAACATGCATACTCCGCAGGCAGATCAACGGAAACCGCGCTACACAGCGTGGTTTCCAAGATCGAATGCGCAGTGGACCACAAATGCTCGTCCCTGGCTGCCTTCATCGACATAGAGGGCGCCTTTGATAAAACCACTTTCAAAAGCATCAACATGGCCCTCAACAACCACAAGATAGACCCAACCTTGAACGGCTGGATCACCAATATGCTCAAAATGAGAGCTGTACAACTTACAGTAAACGACACCACAAGGGCCATCGTAGCGAAAGGATGCCCGCAAGGGGGCGTCCTCTCACCGCTACTATGGAACCTGGTCGTTGACAGCCTCATAAAAACACTCAACGAAAAAGGCTACTACACAGTAGGCTACGCCGACGACATAACCATTATAATAAACGGCACACATGAAAACACACTATGCAACCTCATGCGCCAAGCCTTGAAAATAGTAGAGGACTGGACCACAGACACCAACTATCAGTAAACCCAACGAAGACCGAGCTGATCCTCTTCACCAAAAAAAGGAAAATGGCCACACTACAACTACCCCGATTCTTCGGAACAACCCTAAGCCTATCAACTGAGACCAAATATCTGGGAATCTTTCTGGATAGTCAGCTGAACTGGGCAAGGCATACTAAACATATGATCACAAAAGCCACCATATCACTGTGGCAATGCAAACAACTGCTGGGCAGGAACTGGGGTGTTAAACCCAAAATCACACACTGGCTATACGCCACGGTCATCCGACCAACCATCACATATGGCTCACTAGTATGGTGGCCCAGAACAAACCTAAGCACAACCCAAAAAGAACTTGAGAAACTGCAGCGACTTGCTTGTGTAGCTATTACTAGCTGCATGAGAACAACGCCTACAGCTGCCCTACAGGCGATGCTAGGACTGCCGCCTCTACACCTCATCGTGCGAGAGGAGGCAACCATGGCCGCCTTTCGGCTAAACATAGCAGGAACCCTAAATAAAGATTCCAGAGTAAAGCACACATGGGTAAGGGATGACGCAATCAGACACCAACCAATGCTAGCGTCACCCTGCGATAGAGCCCCAAAACAACACCAATTTCAAAAACACTATGAAATATCACTTATCGAAGAACAGTGTGACTACTCTGGTCCGGAAGAATTAAGAGTATACACCGACGGGTCCAAGACCGACTCCGGAAGCGGAGTCGGGGTGTTCTCACGAGACCTTAACATACACATATCCAGCCCACTGGGCAAGCACAACACCGTCTTCCAGGCGGAGTGTGTGGGCCTCATACAGGCGGCACACGCTATAGAAGCCAGGAAAGTTACCGATGCGCAAATACGCATAGTTTCCGACAGCGCCTCGGTCCTGCAATCCCTAAAGAAGCAACACCACACCTCAAAACTAACACTAGAATGTCACAACGCACTAGAACGTATATCAGTAATCTACCGCAACAAAGTGACACTACAATGGATAAAGGGACATAGCGGATCACTAGGTAACGACGCAGCTGACGAGCTAGCGAGGAGAGCCTCCAGTACGCCAGCCTGCGGACCGGAACCCATCATACCCATTCCCTTCAACCAGCTACGCAGATGGCTACAAGAAATCACACACACACAAGCGGAGAGATGGTGGACCTCGTCACCGGGCTGCAGGCAATCCAGGGAGGCCATGCCATCCCTGGATAAAAGGTTAACCAGACGGCTACTCCGCCTGAACAGAACCGGCCTGCGGCTGATGACGGGGACCATCACGGGACACTGCTCACTAAACAAACACTTCCACACAATAGACATAACGGACAGTCCTCTGTGCAGGGCCTGCATGGAGGCTGAAGAAACCGTTGCGCACGTACTCTTTGAGTGCACAGGAGTCACACAGATTAGGACACAAACCATTGGAACACCTAAATCTTTTACAGAAATATTGCACAGGCCAGGAGACGTCATCAACTTCTGGAAGGAGGTGGGCTGGCTGGAATAACCGCCACAGGCCACCATGGCCCACGCACAATGGTCCGCCAAGGACTGAGTGCGGAAACCAAGCCAAAGAAGAAGAAGAAGAAGATCGTCGCTTCCAATCGGTTACTTGTCGAGTATCGCAGCTTAGACTGTGATCCCGTACAAAAAAAAGGGGAATTGGGTGTCGGTCCCACTGCATCGTAGGAGGTACTCCAATACATTAAACCCGCGAACTCCCATGTTAAGCAGAAAACAACCTTCGAGGGACACTTCTTTTCAACCCTTAGCTTCATACCTGTCCTACTTTTAAGTGATTTATTTCTGTGTTCTGTATATTGGCTAGTTGTTTAAAAATACAACAATATTCATTGTAAAGAGAGAAACCATTTTCAATAAACTTAACCAAGACTTTTAATTCTATTAAATAATAATTCAAGTACACAGACTACATTAATATTCACTGAGACAATTTTTATTATTTATTAAATGTAAAGGGAGCCATCAGCAGGCCCCAAGTGATGGATCCCAATAAGTAAGGCATCCACTAAAGTCCAGACTCCCAGCCCTCCAAAACTGAACAGTTTTCCAATGCCCTCTTGCCAGTGACCAAGATAAAACCGATCGGCACCAAATCCTCCAAGTGTTAAGGCTAGGATGACTGCAGTACCCCAGCGAGTGCCTGCAGTCCATGAACATCTGATCTTTTTCAGGAATCTGCGCTTTCCTAGGCACACCACATCATCAGACACTGTGCAGTTTGTCCTGCAAATGTAATTGAAAATTGTTAAGCTTAGGTATAAGGAAAATATACTAATATTATATTTATTCATCAAAATATGTTGCAATTGTTTATTTAAAACTATGATTTGAAATATTATATTCTATTACAGCAGTATTGTAGTTTTGCTTACAAGTAATATTTCAGTGGTGAAGCCAGAGAATTGCAGTTAGCTTTCTGGTCACAGCGATGCTCCCATTTCTCAGTCTGATAACAAAATCTGCACATTGCTGTTCTGTCGAATGTTTTTGTTCCCTGGAATTTATAAAGTACACATTATTGTCAGAACCGTCTATACCATAAGCGCCCAGGGCTACATCGTCAAAAGAGCTCTGAAACACTTCCGAACTAGAACACCCCTAAGGCTACACTACAACCGAAAAATGTTTTTGTCATTAACTGTTTTTACTTTCCAATAGGGACCCAAATTCATGTGTGGCCAAGGGCCCCAGCGTGGACTAAGACGGCGTCGATTATTGTTAGACACTTGAACTCTTCAATAATTGTTTAATGCATATGCCATACTAAAAACTTGCTACTTACATTACAAACAATTTTTGGTTTGACAGTGCAGGAATAATTATAGAAGCCTCCATATCGGCAATCTACGCTTCTATTGCAGTTTATACAGGGATACTGCAATGAGGAACACTCAGAAATGTCCTGGTCAACAGAAGGACAACTCTTCAAGTATTCTTCGTTCTCACTGAAATTCACGCCTTTGTCACTGGAATCGTCCTTTATTTTGTTTTCTTTGCTTTGTATATCCATATTATTGTTGGCTACAAAACAAAATTGTATTGAAACAACAGAATTATTACATACAATAATCATTTACTTTCATCATTGCAGTAGATCAACTTACCCATATCAGTAATGTGAATTGTATTAAATATAACTAATAAAACTAAAACTAAACAGTCTCTTATATTTATTCTTAGTGGCGATGTTCTCGGCATCGTGAAATTTATACCATTTTACTAGTATTTCAAGAATTAAGAGCAAAATAAGCTCAGGCTCACTGTAAAAACAACAATAATGGTTACTTGTCAAACTTGACAGTATAACTGACAGCAGGATAGCTTGATTGGTTTCCATGAATGCGACAAGGACAGAACTACGATTTTATGTTAGAGGTATTCCAATCTGATTTCTGCAACGCAAGACGTCAATACACTTCACGCTTGCTATGTTAGGGAGAGTAACAGAAAAGAATAGCAGTTGCCAGTTGCACTGAGTGTGCGTTCGCGCAGCGGAATGTTGTTGAATTTAAAGATTTTAATTATGCAGATATTTAGTGTATGACGTCGTATAATTGTGTATGGTAAAAAAACATTAGTGCATGCAGCCATTGTGGAGAAATTCACCAAAAACTGATTCCGCTGGGCGAACGTTGTCCTGGCGGAACTTTTTTTAATCCATAGACTTTAGAAGAAAAGAGATGTGTCCAAAAATTAGTGTGTAATTGTGTATGTATGAATAAAATTAGTGCATGCATAAACTTCGGTGAAATTCAAGTTTCCGCTACGCGAACGTTTGGCCATTAGCTAGTTTTCATATAAAGCGCTTACATAGAGAGCTGTAGATTTTTACATACGTTGCTTTGAATTTGTTTATATTTGTTTAAAAAAAAGATTTAGAAAAAATCGTAGGGCTTAAAAGATAAAAATATAAACGTAAAATACGCTTATTAGGTCTTAGTTCTTAAAGTATGCACTTTGGGGTCTAGATTTTCACGTTTGTACAAACCTTGTAAGTGTCTGCAACATGTTGCCAAGTATCAATGATGTTCCGTTAGTAATTAAAGAGTTATAGGACAATTTACCATGAATAGATCGCTGTTTACAAAGCAGTCAAATATCACGACGTTCTAAAGGAATTGCATGGTAAAATTTATGCCAATAATTAGTGTATTCATTCAACTATTCACATGCAAAATTTCATGTCATTAAATTCAGTAATTAAAGAAAAACAATTATAATACTGACGAAGCATCGAAAACCTACATAACCCGACCAAGTTCGGATAGCTACAAAAAAGCGGCCGTGCCATATATCTAAGAAACGTTCTTAACCTTCCAATATAGTATTTATTAATATGGTACAGTTGCGTACACAAGCGTTAGGAAAAAATAAAACAATTGCATTTCTTGAATGAAAAATATTTTTTTAATTATAACGCCACTATCTACGATAAAAATAAATCTTCAATTAACAAGTACTTCTCTATTTAAATATCCGTGTACAAAAATATTTTTAATTACTTATAATACTTAATTATGTAATTATAATAACGTTAACAAACGCTTGCAACGACAGCAATAGGCTTAAATGTGTTTTAACTAAAATAGGTTTAATAAACGATTATGAATATAAGGGTAAGTAAGTAAAATCGATTCAAGAAGTAGTTTTTTTTAAGTTATTAGATTGTTTGATCCACTAAAGTTGCAAAGGGGAACGCTCGTGCATGCCTAGTCCATTGGTTAAATAGTGTAATAAGCTACAATATGATAAATATTTACCTAAACAGTAGAACTTACATGTGGTAATTATTTAATTTCCCTAAGGGGTCTATAGTTAGAATCCTGATCCGTGAAATCTTCAATAGAAATTAGCTGTATGAATTTTATTTGTCTTATATATCTAGATTATATCTCAAGTCTCAAGCGCATACTTAAATAAAGTACCTACTTTCTGTCATAGTCAATTTAAAATTTAAAAAAGTAGGTGTACAAAAATAAATGACCTATTATAAATTATATCGAAACAACAATTGTGTTATCGCTTATACCATTTCAATACCGGTATTATACTGTAAATTTTGGGATGTTACCTAAATATATTGCACGGCCGCTTTTTTGTAGCTATCCGAACTTGGTCGGGTTATGTAGGTTTTCAATGCTTCGTCAGTATTATAATTGTTTTTCTTTAATTACTGAATTTAATGACATGAAATTTTGCATGTGAATAGTTGAATGAATACACTAATTATTGGCATACATTTTACCATGCAATTCCTTTAGAACGTCGTGATATTTGACTGCTTTGTAAACAGTGATCTATTCATGGTAAATTGTCCTATAACTCTTTAATTACTAACGGAACATCATTGATACTTGGCAACATGTTGCAGACACTTACAAGGTTTGTATAAACGTGAAAATCTAGACCCCAAAGTGCATACTTTAAGAACTAAGACCTAATTAGCGTATTTTACGTTTGTATTTTTATCTTTTAAGCCCTACGATTTTTTCTAAATCTTTTTTTTAAACAAATATAAACAAATTTAAAGCAACGTATGTAAAAATCTACAGCTCTCTATGTAAGCGCTTTATATGAAAACTAGCTAATGGCCAAACGTTCGCGTAGCGGAAACTTGAATTTCTCCGAAGTTTATGCATGCACTAATTTTATTCATACATACACAATTACACACAAATACACACTAATTTTTGGACACATCTCTTTTCTTCTAAAGTCTATGGATTAAAAAAAGTTCCGCCAGGACAACGTTCGCCCAGCGGAATCAGTTTTTGGTGAATTTCTCCACAATGGCTGCATGCACGAATTTTTTTTACCATACACAATTATACGACGTCATACACTAAATATCTGCATAATTAAAATCTTTAAATTCAACAACATTCCGCTGCGCGAACGCACACTGCACGTGAATCGGATCCCGCCGATAAGCCTATAGCTTTAAATTTGTCGCTAAACAATCAGATATCCGATCCAGCTTGTTCGTTGCAGTCTTCCCCCAGCGACGCCCTAAACCGAGGTCCGTACCCCACGGAGGTGCCCATAGCGTGAAGTCTGTAAGTTTTTAAGCCCAGGCCCAGCCGTTTAATTTATTGACGCATCCACAGGCAAGCCCGGTTAAGCAGTCGCCAACCTCCTAGGTTGAACTGCGAGACGCCCCACAAAAAAAAAACGTGTTTCGGAACATCCGATCCAGCCTGTTCTTTGCTGCTCTTCCCCAACGATGCCCCAAGCCGCGGTCTGTACCCCACAGGGGGTGCCCTTGCATGTAGTCGTAAGTTTTTAAGCTCTGGCTGAATACCGTAATTTGTTGAGGTACCTATCCACAGGCAAATTCTAAATAATATAGAAAGATTAATGTTAAACAGGCCATGGCGAACTCGCGCGAAAATAAAACGACTACAGAAAAATAATTAAACATTTAATGCATTAAAAAATTATCAAAACATAAACAAAACAATGACAGAATTATGGTATAAATTATAAACGTTAGTATATTTTTTTATCTAAAGCACCAGCCTGGAATGAATCAAGGATTAAAAATTAGAATGAAAAGCACTTAGACTATTGAAATCATCGCCAGTAAGACCATCTAAGTCTTCTAGAGTGGGTTTTCTGCTGCTATCGTTTTCTCTGGACTGTTCCGTGATAGTGGACAGGTCTGGTACAGCACAAGCAATAGGGAATAGTTGTTTGAGATTGGAGCCATGGTTTCCGCTGCTCAGCATTGTCGATCCTGCCCCCACCAGGTTTGTGTTGGTTTCATCTTCGCTGAACAGGTACCATTTGGAAGGGCGTGCGGGCGTCGGAGCGTCGTCTGACAGGTCCTCGGTGATCAGGCTATTGGGTGAGGCCTCGGTATCAAGCGGGCTGTGGTAGACTGTGTCACTTGTATTGTGGATGTCTGAATTCGCCCCTGAAAACAAAAATGGTTATATGTCATGTTTTTTATTTTAAGTTTTACTATTACGTTCAGGAAATATAGCCAAAATCGTCGCCTCACTAAGCTTTATAATCTTTAGGACCCAGAAACATAAACCTCTCATAAAAAAGTTCACATTGAACAGCTACATAAAGCTATATGGTAGCCCGCGAAAATCAAATTGTCTTACGTTTTTTAACAATTTGCAGGCCAGTATTAGGTGGTATGTTGAACAAAATTTGATTTGCGAGCGTAATAAATTATGTGTCTTTATAGAATTTCAAATTATTAACTTACAAAGTAAGAATTGTCCTAAAATGTCACGATTTCTTTACATAATCATTCAAAAGAGTAACACATTGATGATTTTAATCTTTCGCGGGTAGCTCGCCGCATCCCCCATGAGACTATTTTTACCTATAATCATATAGTATCGTGGACGGACGTTAGAAATTATGAAAGCGCACATTCTTTGTGTAAAACCAAACAGTTATTAACAAAACAAAACGTGTCTATGGACTACGGTAAAAATAAGTTTTGGACTTACTATTGTAAAAGCTGACATCTTGAGCATTGTTACAGAACAAATCGGGCGATGTGCTATGTTCTTCATTTATCTCACACCGACTGTTCCATGCGTTGTCCCCAGACTGCATGGAGTCGCCCAGCGTTATCACGGATTTCAGAGAGTTCTCTACGAACTCTATACTGTCGCATACACACTCATTTGCATGCAGACATGTTTCAGAATGATTGTGTATGAGATCCACACTATCATTTGCAGGAAGAAGTACTTCTGACTCCGAGTCATTTATACCACTATCAGTGAAAACTGAAATTCTGCTAGCATTTTGCGCGGATTTAGTACGAAGTTTCTCCGTAGCCTTTTTATTTTTAGGTCTTTGTATTTTAACCCGGATTATGTCTTTCTTCTTCCTGCCTTTTGGTTTTTCGTTTGCAATACTAAGGTTAGCCATATTTATTTCTTCTGTTACAATATTGTCATTGCACAGATTTGTTTGAAACAGAGGTGGACAAGACTTCCTTCCACTGTGAGAACAAGATTCCACTTGTTCCTCTTCCACTACAGGATCTACTGTGGGAGGCACTGATTTCTTTGATCCTTTTCTTTTTTGAGGAGTAGAACATCTTTTTTTGGTAGCCCTGACTTTCTTTTGAACTTCACCATTAGTAACATCTACATCCATCACACTTGCTTCTTTTAGCGCCTTTTGAGATCTAGTAGTCTTCTTAGCGCTTTCCAAAAGCAAATCATGCAGTTTTTTATTCAGTGTATCTGTTGCAGTAACCTGTTCATTTATATTGAAAGTGTCTATATTCTTTAACAGAGATTCTGTGACTAAACTTTTTGCCTCAGTCGACATTTCGGTAACTGTGTCGCAATTTTTAAATTCACATTCTTGGTTCATCAGTGGTACTGAGATATCGACATTTGATAACATATTATACTTGCTGCATTCCATTGTTGTTATTTCATTGCCTTGCATTTCATTTATAGTAGGGTAATCTTCAATGGACATGAGCATCTCCTTAGATATAGACAGGTTTTCCACAACTGATAATTCAGGGGAGATTGGTAGAGATACATTACTGGAACTACCAACATCACTGGTCATTTGACACGAGGGGCTGGTGAAGTTGTGATTTATTTGAGCGGATATTTCGTTTCTACATATTGACTCCAAATGGCGGACAAAGTAGGTTTCATTGTCAATTGGAGTTGTTTCGTCTATAGGCTCCAGTAGTCTCGAGGAAACCTTCGCTCGAGGATTTAAAAGTTGGTAAGATTCGGATCTATAAGCATCTGTATTCAAACTAGAATTTTCTCGAGTAACTACTCTTACTGATGCATCCAGAGACGAATTACTAGAATCGTTGTATGCATCGTGGTATAAATAAGGGTGAGTTTTCCTTGTCGTACTTCGGTGTAATGAATTTCTGGTTTTGATTTCAAAGGTGGATGGGTCCATTTTTTTTTTCTTTTTAGATTCTGTGTTAACAGGACTTCCATCAGACTCTTGATACCCTTGAGTACTGTCGATGGAATTAAGCGACACCGTATCGGGCGAGGACAATATCTTCGAAGGTTTTTCCGAACTGCTGAGAAGGAAAGCAACAGTCTTAATAAAAGCAAACACACAGAGCAGCAGAAGCTAAAGTGCAACAAATGAAGTATAACGTGCAACAAGCACCATGCAACATGGAATGATACAGACAATGGAAGCAGGTTTACAAACAAATATGTTTAAAATTCACTCACCGAAATCTTAAGCTTTATGAATCAAACCACAGAACACGATTACAAAAAAAAAACTAAGCTATCAGAAACAATAGAAATAATACACAATTTACCATTGAAAAGTTTATTGATCTGAAGTATTTCCACCTGCTCCCATTCATTTTTACATAATTCGTTTAGTATAAAATACATCGTCGAGCTTCTTTAACTACTGCTTTTGTTATTTACAGAAAACGTAATTGAATGGCACACATTCGAGCGGACAATTATAATATATAACCACACATAATATTAGTTATAAGAGAACAATTGTTGAGACTTAATTAAATACAAAGTGTATAATACTTAATTGCATGCGATATGATTTGTTAAACAACTCAATATGAGTACATGACTTGTACTTTTAAAATATTATTTCTACAAATAATTTACATTCAGTACTTATCGTCAAATATTATATTTTTCTTGCTACCACAATCATCAAGTATATTAAAATTAGATTTAAGACGAATAATTCTAAATACATCGTATGTATACTTACTATACAATTTATTTAAAATAATTTAAGAGAGAGAAAAATTAAAATTTTGAAGATTTTTAGAAACAAGAAGTTAAGATCAAAGGATACTAATTGAAATCGATTTATAATAAATACCTATATTTTATAAAAGAAGTAAAATATATTTTATTTCGATGAATAGCCTATGGCCCATCATTGGTTATCTGACAGGAATAACAATATTAACAATTTAACATGCGATTCGAAAAATAAATACATAATATCAAGTGTTAGTATAGTAGTAGCAGACTTAGGGCAAATTTCTGAATAGTCTGATAATTTTAATCTGAAAAATAACAATGACACTGATATACTTTCCTTACAAAAGCTGTCAAACCGCCATATTTATTCTTCCGATAAAATTTATCGACTAATAAATTAGCCCTTAGTAGAAAGTAATATAAAATATAAAATAGTTGGGTACTTGCGATTATAGGAATATTGCGGTAAAATAAATTATGCAGAATAAAATTCTAATACATACTATGATCATAGGTCAATGTTAGTGAGTATCCGGTACTTGACTTAAATGCACTTCCCAATACAAAATTTCATATCACCTACATTAAAATTATTTTACTGCTTAACGCTTTACCTTTTCTTTTGATTGGTTTTTTTGTTAGCGAGCGACTTGAGCGATTGCCTGTTGTTTTTTGGTGGTAGCATGTACCTCACTTCTTCGTCTTCACTGTTTGCGTTTGTGTTTAGTTTTTGTGTTGATCGCCGAGTCTGCATTGTTTTTGATTCGTCTATATTCAGAGTCTCTGTTGGAGCAAAATTATATAATTAAGTGTACACAAATAAAAATCAATTGCCAATAAAATATATGACATAGCATCGAGAAAGACTCGACCGATTTGGCAGATTTTTGGTGTTGTATTCTTAATTGCCAGGAAATGGTTTGCATATTTTTTTTCAGAAAATCCACCAGAAAATTCGATTGTATGAAATATATTTATGAAAAAAATATGAATTATAAATATTTGTATGAAAATCTCAGTAAACGACGCCGGGTAGGAATAGGTAGTTACTAATTTATAACACAAAAAGAAATTCAACTTAGGAATATTTTGTTAATGAGATTTTCTTAAAACAGCACAAGTAATATTCAAACAATAAATGGAATTAAAAAAAAAATAGAATTCTTTGTGGAAGCGAAAAAAAAGAGGAGAATCATACGGAATAGTTCTCCCAGATCTTCTCAAAACAAAAGCGTTGCGTTAAAACAATTTAAGAAATAATAACTTACGAAACAAAAAGATAAATCACTAACTAATTTTTTCCCTCCTTTTCCTCAGAAACGCCCCCTTTTACTTTGAAACTTTATTAATACTGAGATTTTCTTGAAACAGCACATCCTGCCCTTATCCCAGTTTATTAGGGAGTCGGTGCAACATTGTTATTTCTTCCATATTTCTCTATTAGCCCTCATCTTGGTAGTCGGTAGTCACTCGCTTTCGAGCCATATCGTATTTCGCAAAGTTCATCCATCATTTCGTTTCTTCCCTTACTCGAATAGCCATCCACATTCATACTCAAAACTTCCTTTTGCATTACATAACTTACTTAAAATAGTGCAATGATGAAAAAGAATAAGATTCTTTGTAGAAGCGAAATGAAGCGAGTCATATGAAATACTTTTCCCAGACAATATTTCAAACCATAAGAGGTACATTAGCGTTTAAAAAAAAACTTACTAAACAAAAACATGATGTATGTTTTTGTTTAGTAAGTTTTTTTAAAAGTTGTAAGTCTATATTCGCCTCCCTTTAACTTAAAGTGGTAGTTAGCTAAATGCATGAGTTACCATTCAAAATTTTGCGGGGCGTCCGCGTCGGTCGCTTTGCAACATTTACTTGAGTATTATTATTATTTTCAGTCTCTTTGGTTTTCTGTCTGCGCGTGCGACTGTTTTCCTCAGATTCCTTTATTTCTGGACCATTAGATGTTTTCGGTTGCTCTTCTGGACTGTGAGCTTTGGACGGTGATTTTCGTGGAGGTGGTGGGGCCATTTTCCTAGAGGATGAAATGAGACTTTTTATGAATATAGGGTTATCTAAGTATGCGCTCTTTAGCCCAATTGAGTTAAACATTTACACCGGACTAGTGTAAAGTCATAATCACTTACAGAGAAAATACAATATTATGACTTAAAAATATTTAAAGACGATTGGCGTAGTGGCTTAGTACTATAAAAAAATTATATTAGAATTTCGCAACGGCTTTAGTAAAAGGGTAGAAGAGAAAAAATGTTCACACGAACTAAGAACACGACGTCGTATGCCTCGGGTGCCTAAGGCTTACCTTGTGTCTTGTCATGTTTAGGCCCACGACACAGTGATTGTGTCACTGTGTTCAAAAAGTACTTAGGTTGTTGCTATTATTGTGTTAATTAATTTATATTTTTTGCTTATTATATATTATGTTATAATATATAACTTTTTACAATTTATTTATCATAATGAAGTACTTGAGTTAGTTTATGTTTAAGCTATAATTTAAAAGTTAGTTGGTAGTCTCAAATGTAAAAGGTGTTAAAAAATTAACTTTAAGAATTTAGTGGATGTGTTGTACTTATCGTTATGAACAACTTTTATTATGGGATGAACCCTGAATCGCAAAAAAACTATGAGCTGTTCCATACATTTATGCACACGTAACTCAATAAAACTCATATTTTTACACACGTAACTCGTTAAAATATTTAAATAATTATTATTTGTAAATATAATTTTATTTGTCTGGCCTTATCCCAATTTATTATGGGTCGGCCGGCGGAACATGTCTTTTCATCCATACTTCTCTATTATTAGTTAGTCTTCTGAGTAGTCACTGTCGTTCTAGAATATCTTTCACAACGTCCATCCATCGTTTCTTTGGCATTCCTCTACTCGAAAAGCCAACAACAATGTTACTGGGAAATAGATTGAATAGATAATGAAGCCAAGCTTTACCTTGTAGTGACGTTGGATACTTGTGCGTCTGGCTGAACGTCTTCCGCTTTGTCTCGTTCTTCAATCTCCTTGAATATTTCTTTTTCTATTTCATTCACTTTTGCGTGGACTTCTGTAAAAGTATAACGTCTGCTTGATATCTCAATTGGTATTTAGGTTTATGCTACTGGCAGTAATAATAATTCGACGACACGTTTGGTGCAGCGGTTGAGCGATTGACTGCTGTGCAGCATGTCGCGGGTTCGATTCCCGCACGGAACTAATATTTGTACGACCTGCAAGTATTTGTTCCGAGTCTGGGTGTTTTTCTATGTATAATATGTATGTATTTACAAAAAATAAATTATATAAGTAGTTTATCAGCCATCTCGTTACCATAACACAAGCATTAGGTTGCTTAGCATGGGACTATATGGCGTTGTGTGAAATGTCCAAGGATATTATATTATTATAATTCCAGAGCAACTGATATGGCAAATCTTAATAAATGAAAATGTTAATCATAATAATTTATTGCATTCATGTAGTTGACAAGTTGTTAGTGTTACATATAAAGATAGGTTTCAAGAACCCTGCTAGGGCAGGCATTAATAAATGTCTGTAGATCAATGTTAATGATGTCAAATTTGTTATGCCAGATATACAGTAAGTTAATTAACGACAGGCGTTCCAGTTAACCCGAAATATTATAACCTCCATACATGCTAAAAATATATTGCCATTGATAATTCGAGAAAAAAAATCAGCTGCTTCCTACATTTTAACGAGTTTTGCGAACATAAATGTAGAATTTTTTAATGCCAATATTCATTTTATTGAGTGTGTTATATTATGTATTTTTCTAACATTATGGCATACTTAAGAGAGTGCTGTAAAAGAATTGACTACTCAGTACACTCACAAGTTTAAAAGCAGTTACAAGTTAGCTTGTATACTTTCTTTTTTCTTTTTCGTGTGGTTAGTGACTAACCTGGTGTCAGAGTTTTTATACTGCCCATGGGCCTCTGACTTAGCTTCTCATGCTGTTGAGAAATATCTCTCAGTCATGCCGGTTTCGTCGCGATGTTTACCTTCACCGTTTTTTAAGCAAGTGATAATTGTACAATACGCACATGAATTCGAAAAGTCAGAGGCTTGGGTTCGAACTCTAGACTTATGACTTGGCTGTCCGACAGTCACACCACTAGACCTGTATACTAAATAGCTTGTTCGACTGTACAAAAACATTTCGCCTACTGATTCATATTAGGTTTGGTACTTACCAAGGTCAGGGATGATAATAGGTGTTGAAGACCCACTGCTCAACTCTTTGCGTTGCTCAGGGTGCAGGACTGTCAAACTAGGCTCCGGTGTGACAGCCTGTTTAGCCTCCTTGTGGAATATATGCATGACCTTCTCTAAGACTGGGTGGATCTGCGGCCAGTGGCCTTCGAGTTGGACCTCCTGAAATAGTTACTAAGTGTTAAGTATTGTCAACAGTATGTTAAGTTACACTTGTGCATCGAAAACCACCCTTATTGCTACAAGGTTAAGCCACTGTTTAAGTTAAATCTATAATAATATTATAAAGCTGAAGGGTTTGTTTGTTTGAACGCGCTAATCTCTGGAACTACTGATCCGAATTGAAAAATTCGTTTTGTGTTAGATAGTCCATTTATCGAGGAAGGCTGTATGCTATGTAACATCACGCAAAGACCAGCCGAGCAGCGAGTGAAACCGCGCGAAAGCAGCTAGTATAAAAATAAACGGCCGTCCAGTTCCGTGGGAGTGGCTTTTTACTGGACTAGGGTGTTCCCTTTACTGAACAGTGACATCCAGTTCGCAGTTACAAAACCGAATAGCTTAATTCGACTACACAGGTTACCAAAAACAGGATGCTCGTGTGCCACTATTAAAACAAGTCCACCACTAAACGGGTTCCTGTAAAACATGAAGATGGGTCATCAAATGACCCCCTCCCGCTCTGGGTGGAGCGGGCGTGTCAAACTCTTACTGACTAAAACCCATCCATGTTCCTTCCTTAGCCCTTTACGTTCCGGGGTAGTTTTAACCCTTGCGGACAATCCCGCATACCATGCTTTCCTTATAGCTATGAAAATATTTGTAGACAGATTACCTCATCATTCTTTGTGAATTTTATTTTTATTTTCTCCGGAGGTATTTCTTTGGGTTCCTCTTTCTTTTCTTCAAGCACCGGTAAACATGTATCTTTTCCTAAAAAGTTGTAAATGATGGAATATCAATATAATAAAAATGACACCTTCCCAAAGGGGCAGGCAGAAACTTTAGTACGCTACGTACAATGCTCCTTACGTACTCCTATTAGTTTGTTCACGTTCATACATCACAAACATGCACGCCGGTTGCGAGTTCTACGCACTTGACATTTTGAAAAAGTAGCTAAAAAGGCTCGTATTCAATTCATAACTATTGGCTGCCTGATGCCAGCCATAGAACACAGACAAATTTTAATGGCATTATAAAATTATTACGTAATAAAATATTCTGTTTATGTTTCGAAATTTTATATAATTATAACATATCAAGACAAAAATGCTGATTGCTGGGTAACACAACTACTACTATTTTTTTTTAAACACGTTATATATTTATCAATAACACACCGTGTGTGCGCGAGGATAGGCTTTTTCTCAACAAAATGCTGTTACTTCGGACGAACCAAACATGTCCTCCTAAGGCGTCTCCTCCCGACGTTTTCATTCACATCTGCCTTTTTTTTTTTGAGTGAGAAATCATCTTATGACCCCTCCAGCTGTGGGTGGTGCAGAAGGGATTCAGACTCTTACTGACTAAAAACCCATCCATGTTCCTTCCTTAGCCCTTTATGTGCCGGGGTAGTGGTAACCCTTTCGGACAATTCCGCTTAACTCATATCTGCCTTGTAAATGCGTTTTGTTAGTCGTCTTTCATTCACCCTCTCAACATAAATAAATACCTACCGACGCCATTTGAAGGTTCACCAGCCATACTAGATTTTCTTGAATTCCTAAAATGCAGAAACACAACATTAAAATTTTATACTTTTTTAAAATCAAGAACAACAAGTGATAGCGTACTTATGATTACTGCGAATGATCATGTTGATTATTTACTAAACCTCAAAAATATTTATGTCTGAAAGAAAATTAATAGTGTCCAACCTTCCATCGATCGTAATTGTTTTCTACAACAGATATTTAAATGTTAGAAAATGTTAAGCTCAAAAGAATTGAAACAGGTTATTGTATAGTAATTTAATTCCAGGATTTCCAGGTGCATCGTCTGAACATACAATTAATATAATTATATAAAATATTTTAAAATAATAACTATGGAGTTTCTTTCCAATTCTTCTCCATAGCAAAATTCTATTAGAAAGGGGAAAATTCTTTTTTTTGTTGTAAATTTTGACATTGAATGCGCCTAATTGAAATAAATTAATTGACTAATAATGTACTAGCTTCCGCCCGCGGCTTCGCCCGCATAATATGTCGACAAATTTTACACATAAACCTTCCTCTTGAACCACTTTATCTACTAATAAAAAAAAACCGCATCAAAATCCGTTGCGTAGTTGTAAAGATTTAATTAAGCAAACATAGGGATATAGGGACAGAGAAAGCGACTTTGTTTTATACTATGTAGTGATATAGTAATACATACCTATGTGGGTTAGCTTGCGGCACAGGAGAGAATGTATCTTTCAGCTGCTTTGGCTCTTTAGCTTCTTCTAATAACCTGTTAAAAATACAAGTATGAAAAAAGTATATAATTAAAACTAAGTACACAAAGTCTATCTACCATATAATAAACAGTTACTTTTTTAATTCTGTTGCTTTCTTCTTTTGTTCTTCATATTTCTGTTTCCAGACGGTCTCGCCTTCATCCGAGTCGCCTAAAACATAACAAACTATCAATAATCTTATATATAAAATTCTTGTTAGTTACCATACTCCTTCGAAACGGCTTGACCGATTTTTATGAAATTTTATATTGATATTCAGTAGGGCAGGGTAGGTAGAACGGGTAGGTAGGTATCATTGTTAAGGCAGGATCTGATCAGGCAACGTCTGTCGGGTCAGCTAGTAGGATATATAAAACCATTAACGAACCGTTACAGAATGATCAATAGAGTTTATTGACATAGTTTATAAGCCATTGTTACTAATACTACATTGTTTGTACAGTACGATTCAAATTTAATGGCGGCTCGGACCACGAGGCGAGTCGCTGCGCAGTAACGAATTCAAGTGTCAGTGGGGTGAGGGATGCGGTATTGCGCAGCTAGTAGCGCACTTCATAACCGCCATAAGGTTTAACGCGCACTATACTAGTATGTGTAGTTTGATTAGAATATATTTATTTATATATCTATCTATATAAATGTACCCGCATCACTTCCAAACGATTGCACCGAACAGTTTTTTTTTTGTGTATGGTATTGTAAGGAGAGGTTTCTTATGTAGGATAGATAGGTATCATAGTTAAGACAAGACAACGTCTGTTGATTCAGCTAGTATATTATAGGTAATTACTAAACTACAAATCGCCTGTCCCGAAATACCAAGTATTTATGACATACTAGATTTCGGTTATATCACAATATCGGGAGATATTTTTGAGATAAAAACTAGCCTATGTGCTTCCCCGGGATGCAATCTACCTCTCTGCCAAATTTTATCGAAATCCGTTCTGTGGCTTAGGCGTGAAAAGGTAACATACAGACAGAGAGACAGAGTTAATTTCGAATTTATAATATTTGTATGGATTGATGATTATAAAGTGTCACACGGAATGAGTGAAAGTGACAACGCTCTACAAAACCGAAGCTTTTCAAAAACCAAATGTGCCTTATTTACGGTAGGGTACTGTCAGCAATACGTACTTTCTGGTAAATAACTGATGTAATTCTTGACAATTTTGCCATCCTTTATTACTGGATATATTTTCTTGCCGTACATGATGAACAGTCCACCTTCTTCTTCTAGTGCCGATATCTTGAGGGCGTGTGGCTTCCTGCAAGTAATCACATTCATCATGATGTAAAGGAGGCAGTTATAAAAATTTATGCCGTAAAAAAAGTTAAAAGGTACAGAGGTCAGCACGTCAAGGTACACCTAACCGTCAAATTTTCCTAATTTAAAGTGAACCTTATACCTTTGTAATAAAATTGAAAAACTATCAAAGAAATTTGACGGATTGGGGCCACTTGAGGTACTGGCTTCTTTTGAAGCCTCAAGTTACCCCAATCCGTAAGATTTATAATATAGTATATTGCCGTAAGAAAGTTGCAATAGCGGTTATAAGGAACACCTATTCTTCATGAAGAGATTTGATGTGGCCTCTGTACCTTATAACCCGCTAATGCAACTTTCAAGAAAATTTAAATTTCGCGGACTACCCTGTAGCTTTTATGCTTGAGTCTTTCCACTTAAACGACGCTAACACGCGTCGGGTGCGTTGCCAGTAAACATTTGTTAAATAACAATGAAAAACAAAATGGCGGCGCGCGGTCCTACTTTGGCCACGCGCCAAAAGGTTCATAAACAGCTCTACTCACAGATATTTTCTGGTTGGCCTGTTCTTCCGGCTGCGCGGCGGCGACACGAAGTCATCACTCTCTGATGTCCAGTCACTTGAGTTGGAAGCGGGGGCAGGAGTGTGGCTGTAATACAATTTCCTTGTTTATTTTTTCGAAGAGTAGCAATACTATGTGTAGCAAGGATATGATGGGACGGATGATATTATTAAGAAAAATAAAAGAATAGAATTAAGTGCTTTGGTGTTTCTACAATGTCAAGTGTATAGGTAACACAGTCAATCTAAAAACCTCAGCATTTTTTTTTATGGTATCTCGCAGTTCAACCGAGGGATTGCCTATTGCTAAACGGGACTTGCCTGTGGATGCCACAATAAAATTGCAGCCACCAGCTAGGGCTTAATAAAAACTTAACTTGGAACTAAGCGACAACACACTAAGGGCCACCCCTGGGGGTACGGACCTTAGGGGGAGGGGGGAGGGCACGCCACGACAGTGGCGGTAAGGCCCTCTTTGAGGAGTGGCTAGAGAGGCGTCACGGCGCCCTCACCTTCCGCCTGACGCAGGTCCTCACCGGACATGGATGTTTCGGGAGGTTCCTGCACACCATCAGGCGGGAGGAAACGCCCGGGTGTCACCACTGCGAGGATCGCCCAGAGGACACGGTAGAGCACACGGTGCAAACCTGCCCCGCTTGGGCGGAGCACCGCCGTGTCCTCGTAGAGGCGATCGGCGGCGGCGACCTCTCGCGCCCGGCCCTGGTTCAAGCCATGGTCCGGGGCGAGAGGGAGTGGGAGGCAGTCACCTCCTTCTGCGAAAAAGTTATGCTCGCAAAGGAGGTGGCGGGATGGGAGAGAGAAAGGTCCTCCCGTCCCAGCCGCCGCGGGAGACGCTCCGGGCGTCGGGAGCCACGTGACGACTCCCGGCCACCGTAGGCGCGGGCCTGCGGGCGGTGAGTAATGGGTGACTCACCGTCCGATCAGCACCAGACCCGTGCCGTACGGCGCGTATATGTTCCACGCGCGCCTCAAAGAGATGTCAGCATATGAAGGGGCCAAGCCTGCCGGGTAAGCGGGACTGTCCGAAAGGGTTACCGCTACCCCGGAACATAAAGGGCTACGGAAGGAACATGGATGGGTTTTAGTCAGTAAGAGTCTGACACTCCCTTCCGCTACACCCAGAGCGGGAGCAGTCATTGGCTGATTTCCCAGCCTTAAAAAAAAAAAAGGGGGGGGGGGTATGGCTTAGGGCGTGGATAGGGGAGGACAGCAAGGGACAGCCATGATCGGAAAACTTCAGCATCTATAATTGAACTTTATATTCCAACACCTGCTTGCCTCGCTTACATGGAGAAGAGTGATAATGGACGGCGGGCAGGCGTGACTTAAAGTGAAGCCTGCCGAGCCTTTTCCCAACTATGTTAGGGTTGGCTTCCAGTATAACCTACCTGCCTATGTAACCTCCACAACCCTGTAACTGGGTAATACGGTACCCCTTGGTAAGACTACCTGTCAGATTTGAAGATTTGAAAGTGAAGACTTTTGTGTTAATCCTAAACAAGATATAGAAAACCTGTTTACTTACTGCGAAACATTAATGTTTGGGGCATTATTGTGCGATACAGTTCTTCTACGACGACTCAACTGCCGTTTACGCTTTGCACCAACGCCTCCACCTAGAAAAGATAAGAATGACACTAGTTTCTAGAAAAAAAGAAACCCTGATAACCTCTAAGTAACCCTGATATTGTTTTACACCATACATGAATATATATAAATATATTATAGGGACAGGGTTGGCTCTTGATAGAGGGTTATAACAAATAACGTATGAAATGATAATGATATAAACTTACACATTATATTATAAACTGCATTCCCCCAAATAAATAATAACTTTTTTCTGTCATGCAACCCCATAACTTAAAGCTTGACCAGTGCTAGCTTTACGCATTCTTAGGCGGATATTAAATATTCCTCATATAATATACATAATTACACAGATAATAAAAATTATTTTAAGAAATCATGCTGATGATGGCAATATCATTAATGACATCACACAAAGTGTATCTTAAAACCAAGGCAAGCATATCTATTCGATTTTAAATCTACCTGATATTGAAAATGGCTGAAAAGTATAGGAAATATTTTGATAATTAGATAATCTATTTCATGCTTGTTTGGAATTAAATTCATTCATGTAAAATACCTTATTTGTAAAGCTGCATAGCCTGTGCATTCAACTGTACCCAAAGTACAAAGTGTACGTCACATACACACGCCAAATGTTTCTCATTCCATTACTCTACAAGCGTTGACACAAGATATTTCCCTAATGTAACTTACCACTAGTGAATCCAAATATGTTTGAAATAGCCTTTTCCCGTTCTGTTTTATTAATTAACACTACCGCACGCTGCTTCTTCTTCGGTGAAGGACGATTCTTTGGTGAACCATGAACTTCTCTGGCATCAGACTCCGAGTTGGACACCACCATCACTACATCATTTGAAGGTTTTGACACAGATTCCTCTTGTTTATCCACGTGAGATTCTTTCTTATTTTGTTCAGTATCACTAGACTCCGACATGGCATAGTTAGTCTTATTAAACTGTTCATCGAACAGACTGATGTTTTGCAAGCAAGGGTTCTTGATCTCTGGCGACTCCTTAGTGTTACTTTTCTTTTCAGTTTCTATGATATTTACTTCATGAGTTTCAAAACTTGTTGAAGGCTTGTTAAGATTAGTAGAATTGTCTCCAAGCAATGGTTTTTTAATGACATCCGGTTTAAGGGTCTTTTCATTCAGTTTTAGCTTATCTGCTGCATCTGTATTCAAGCGAGATTCTGTAACCTTGTTATCTGTTTTCGCTGGAGACTTCAACTTCATATTGAGCTTCTTTTTCTTATTGTCTATAGGGATTGAATTATTTTCAGAAGAAGATCGTTTTCTAGTAGCTTTCTGCGGACTTGGCGTTTTATCAGATTTGTCTGTTAATTCAACTACAGTTTTTGGTGCTACTTTGATGTTATCATCAGCAGATCTAGATTTTTTGTTTGCTAATGCTTCTGGATTATTTGGAAGTGAAGCATCAACAGTGCTATTGGAATTATTTAGTACACCAGATTGCACTTGCGGTTCTGAGTGGGAATCGTGAATAACTATTACATCAGAAGTTTCGGAATTCTGAGCAACTGGATTTTGAGTAACATCAGCAGTGACGATTTTTGTTGCTTCTGGAATCTCAGCATCAGCGTCATCATCCTTTTCAGTGCCATTCTCTACTTGCATTGAAGACATTTCATCATCCAAATCCTCTACTGGTACCTCTATTACATCACACATTACATTTGGGATGTTTTTCTTAGGAGAGGGGTGAGGAGAGAATTTATTTTCTGGTTTGCTGGCACCATCTAATTCCTGAGCCAATACTTCCTCAACTACTTCAGTAGATAGACCTTTGGCATTTTTAGCAACATCAGCAGCTATGCTTTTAGTGTTAAGAATTTCATTAGTTTTAGGTTCATGAACCTTCTGGATGTCTTCTGGTACATTTTCAACTATCTCCATCTGACCTTCCCTGTCTGAATCATCAGGTTCAGATGCAAAGTCATCCAGCACTTCTTGTAGCATAGGTGTCAAAGGTTCAGAATAAGTTATACAATCCCTAAGGGATTTGGCTGCTCTAGTAGGCCTAGTAGACTTTTCATCGGACTCCAACGAGGATTCCAAATCCTTCTGGATTTCCTCTGCAGTTTCATAGCAGTTCTCAATTATTACAGTGTCAGCAGAAGATCTACTTCTTACAGGTACCTTTGAACATGTTATATTCTCACCTGCAGTGGTCTCCCCTTCATTGTGAGACGGCTCATTATCTTTCGGACCTAGAATAAATTCAACTGTGTAGTACAAATTGTATTAATTTAAACAACTGGTTTTTTTATCTATTTCCACCTTTCAGCAGAATACTAGCGTTCTTTAAATTGCATTATTTTTTAATGGGATGTGGAATGAAAGGATAAATACGCAGCTGTAAAAAAATCAAGGAATATGTAGTTTTTGTTTTAAGATAATTTCCATTTACAACACAGTAACCCCTTGGGACTCACACAAATTGCAGTAACAGGTTCTAGGTGATATTTAGTCAAAAAGGAATTGGTAACCCACAGAACTACTACCAAGGATATCATAACATAAATGTGGGCGACCTTAAAGGAACCTGAAAACTATTTTACAGAAGATCCTGTTAATTGTGTTCGGTAATATCATAATGATGAAATCAATTTAATTTCCATAAGAATGAGATTCGGATTGCTTCAAATATGTGTTTCATATGTGTTCTATATAATCATACCATTCGAGCTGGAGTCGTCACTTATGAGGATGTCAAGCTTGTTTTTGTTCCTATCTGCCAGATTACATCTGAAATAATATGGATAAATAAGATATTTAAATTCATAATACAGGTCTCCAAAAGTGATAATGCGCATAGAAATCTTCGCCACTGTTCGGCAACGGTCGTATTTCCCGAGCGTCGGAAGACGATATGTATATAGAGTGGTTAAGTACATTTTCTTCATGCATAATTTAGTGTGATTATGTGTTTTGTCCTAAAAGAGATAAATATTGATTTATCAGTAACGAAATTTGATTCAATATTTCCATGTAAGTAAATAGCGAGCTATAATTCATATAAGCCTAAATCTGACTTTTAATATGCTTTTTAATATATTTTTAATTTTTTAGTATTGAAAAAACGTGAAAAATGTTAGTATATTTATATATTTTACAAAATTAACTATTTCAATTTGAATAAGATAATTAAAGTTGAAATTAAATTCACCTTTAAAACAAAACCAAGAAAGGTGTGTAATAGTAGCTCTATATAATTCCAGACAAAGAGAACACATGCAGTCACCACCAATATGACAAGACGACTGACGGACCTTTGACTGACCGCCGACCGCCCGAATTGTTTTCGATTGTGTACACATGAAATTGACTCCTATTTCTTTCGAACAAGGTGCAAAATGCAAGGGACTCGAACGATTCAATGATTCGGGTGTTTCCGGGAATACGACAATTAGCGAAGATCTGCATGTGCATTATTAATTTGGGAGTACTGTACATACTTACATATTTTATAAACCCTTAAGCCATTCCACCCACCCAGCCACCCTTATTTATACTTAAGATTAGAAAACTCTCATGATGTTTTTATGCAACAAATTGAAAAAAAAAAAACTATCAATTAATTTTATGTATCAATACAACCTATTGTCACAGTCACTGTATCATCAGTAAATTTAAGGTTTTTAGTAAGGTAAATTTAAATTCACCTTACTTTTCAAATCAAATCAAAAATCAAATCATCATTTATTTGTTAACTTAACTTGTAGCCTCCACACCTGGGCCGTGTTTTTAGGTATTTTTATGATAAAAATATGCATATGTGCATATACGCACATGCCACTAGTGTCAGGTGCTATTTAACCTTTTGAACGCCAGAGTATAAAGGCACGCGCGTACCCTCAACTCCAAGCTACAAATTGAATTTCTTCTTGTTATCATGAATTTCCCATTATTCATTAAGTCTTTTAATTTGTTTCATGTCATTAAATACGTATGAGAGCTTCAATGTTTAAGATATCTATATAAACACTCACAACTCGTTGGCGCTTGCTTGTCACGTATATGTGACAATGGCGTTCAAAAGGTTAAGCTCAGTGCCTTCAACTCTCATTGCAATGTACGGACAATAAACACGTATTTGAGTTGAAGGCACTGGCTTAGAATGGATTAAAATGTATTGAGCATGTAGGTATGTGTGTGCAGGGAACTGTGAGATAGAACAGAAAACACACAGCTGTGTTCATGGCAGTGCATTGGTTAAGGGAAAATACAGGCACAATGTTATGATTATGTCTACAAATTCGCATGGCTAGATTATTTAAACATTACTAATTAACTTAGTGTTGTTGCATGGACTGGGAGCCGCCTATTTCTAGTATTGGACTGTGATAAGCCGAGTTGATTGATTTAACTTTAGGTACCTAGCTCTGAAGCTGCTTATTTGTTCATTAGTTAGATGGAAGTAGGGATTATGAATGTCTGGTAGAATCCGTTTCAAGAATGTTTCCTTTAAACTCTGCCATGTCCTCGTGGTGAGCTGCAAAACATTTGATTAAATTAATATGTGCCTACTAAATGAGAAAGTAGTTTGTTTTCTACTCTCTACATTATGGTTAAGAAATCAGTACTTAAATGATTTCATACAAGAACCATGAAAACTTTTGTTACCTTTGTGTTGGCAAAATCCACCCACATCTTTCTCGCCTTGATTTCGCCATATAAATTGTTTTCTACTAAATAGTCCACTATCACTTTGAATTCTTGAATGCTATACGGTTTTCTAGAAAAATAAATTGTTTCATTGTAAGTAGGTAGGTGCCTATAGTTAAAACATACTGAAATTCTATGAAAATGCATGATTCACACGATAAAACTTTGGATGCCAATGAAGCGCTTCTTATAATAATGATTTACAGTCTTACCCCGACATTTTGATGCGTATTTTCTATTGTAATCGGTATAAAATGCTGATGGTAAACGTAGGTACACAAAATATGCAGACGGGTGTAGTTTCCAGTTAGCTTAAACTCATCGTTATGGTTCCGGTAATTTCACAAATCTATTTTAATTAAAATGTTTAAAGGAATGCACGACGAAGTCTTGATTCTTGTTTCCCATAAAGATAACCTGAGTTTTCGGTAAATTTTTTAGATCAGCCGATAAACACTTCCAAACGTAAGCCAACCAACTGAACCAACGGCGATATTGCTAGAAAAAAAAATTTATTGCCGCACCTAAAAATACTAAAAAGAAACAACTATTGAAAAATATGGAATTAGTATGTAGCGCTCAACTATGACTAATGAGACACAAATACTTTTTCAATTGTTTTGAATCATATTTGATATTTCAGCAGTTGAGCGACTACAACTGAAATGCTTACAAAGTTCCAAGCCGGAAACGTCAGTCTTGAAAGAGAAAATAGAACTATATTTTCATCTCTTGCTCCTATCCGAATTTATTTAGAATCGGCGTTACAACAACTGTGAAACTTGAAAATTAATAGAATAGTACAACAATAGCACAACTTAGAGCATTAACCTATTATATAGTACAAGCTTGTACAAGCATAGCATTTAAAATGCTCTAAGTGTACAAGTAATAGTACATCTATTGTTTATTACTATTTCATCTCACAGACCCTTAGAGCATAGACCACATAGAGATCTTTTTAGACTGTCCTGCCATATTTACGTCAATACTGTATTACTGTCAGTAGTCAATGACAAGTATGATTTCTACGTCAGTGATGACTGATGACAAGACATTAACTGTCATCTCGGATAGCGCGCCAAATTGCTTCATTACGAAAAGAAAAAGTGAACTTATTTTCTTCAATTTTAATACAACTTACTATGGAAAATAGCGGTTACTTGTCTATATCAGATATACTAGTGACAAATGAAAAAATTCCATGCAAATTTTTACATGATCTACCAAAAATGGGTAAGATACAAACAGATAACCCAACCAACATTTATTTGTGTATTAACGTGAAGTATGATTATGTTCCTGTTTTTGTTTCAGGTTTCTTAGATCCTTCCGCCGCAGAAGATGATTTAAAGGCAGGCACAGATGTGGAAATACCTTTGTGGTTAGCCGAATCTTTATATTCCAGAAGACCGCCTTTAGTTTCTGTGGATTTACCCAAAATTTATAAAGATTCCTATAGAGAAATCCTTAACGCAGATGCTTGTACAGTAGATATGCACAAATTAAGCCAATATTTTTATGAATTTGGATGTTACATAGCAAAACATGATATCAAAGGCGAAGTGTCATCTACTCTCATTAATGTAAGTTTAGACCTTGATATCATACTATCAGCCCTAAAACTAAAATACGGGCTTCCTCTTGAAATAACTACAAATAAAACTGATGGAATATCCCAATAATTACCTTTCTACTTAGGCCCATACCTACTATAGACTTAAAACCCAAGAATTAGGTACTTAGAAGTTATAACTAGTAGCCATTTGGTTGGTTGAAACTAATTTCAAGTAATAGTACAAACTTACAAAAGTAATTTATTAACACTTTGAAGGACAGTGAACGCCTATAGACGTAATAACAATAAAACTTCTATTGTGTCTCGTTCACTGTCCGTCAATGGGTTAATAACTGTAAGAATTAGCCTAACTAAACAATACATGCAATGCATGACATTTTACATTCTGTATGTCTAATGTAGAAATGGGCAACTAAAATTAGAAAAAGGTGGAATTATCTGTTCAATCAAACATCATTTTAAACTCATAATTCAAATCACAATCTGCCTGGACTCCAACATTATCAACCTTTTCACCGCCAAGGACTTGAATAGAAGTTCTAGATTTTCGTGCCCCACAAGCTCCTATGAAGTTCTTCATTTCAATAATTTTGTTCATAATGCATTTATAGCTCAGTGCCGGGTGAGGCATTGCATCCTGTGTATGTTTGCAGTCATTAAGACTATACAACAAAATGGACTAAACTGGTTAATACTTACTATACTCTGTGGACTAAACTGATGTATTTCTTTTCAGACATTCAGGCAAAGATTTAGAATGCTGCTATCAGCCAGTGTTTCTACAGACTCAGTAGGTGCTATACAACCTTTATCAGTGAGTGAACGTCTTCAGGCTGCTGAGGCTGCAAACACAGAGAAAGCTCTCTCAACCTGGCTACAGAGAGGAGAAAGTGTACTTACCACTGCTAATATGGTTGCTAACCATCGTAAAAGGAAAAGGGCTGAAATGGAAATGCTTTAGTATAATTATAATGATTTATAATATAACTACACACATCAAAAGTGTCTAGGGATCAACATATATTTTTGCAATAACTTTTCTCTTGATTGATATTAATTTAAATTTTCTTTAAGGATTCATCAAATAAAGTGTTTTCGTTTGTCACAGTAACGATAAACCAAGTCACCTTTGCATTAATAAAGAAATTTGCCATTTTCCTAATAAAGGGATTTTTGACATTTGAACCACTAACATTAAAGTTCGAAAAAAAGACTGAAATAACAGTTTTCTTTAAAATTTTATTGGGTAACTTAAACAATTAATAATCCGTGTTTCTACCGCGAACACTAACAACACAAGAACATCGGTTTGGCATACTCAAAATGAGTTCATCCAAATCACGCTGTGGAATGGCCGCCCATGTTCGTTGCAACAACAAAAAAAGGTCTTCTTGCAACTGGATACCCTCCATATTCGGCAGAGCTCTTCTCTGTAGCATATCCCATGCATGCTCAATCGGGTTCAAGTCTGGCGACTGAGCAGGCCAGGGCAGGACATTGATGTTAGCTGCGGCGAGAGTCTGTCTTACAACTCTTGCGGTGTGCGGTCGTGCATTATCATGCATTAACTGAAATAAGGGACCGATTTGCACTTGTAGAGGAACGATGACGTCAGATACAATCGTCTCAGCATAAATTTGAGCGTTGAGGTTGCCTCTGATCCAAATCAACTCAGTTCTTCCGCCGATCCAAATACCCGCCCATACCATGATGGTTCCACCACTATAAGGATGGACTTCCTGGCAGGATTTTAATCGCTGTTGGCGTCCAGGGGTTCTCCAGTGTCGTATACGTCTTGTATCCGGTCTCATACCAAAACGAGACTCATCAGAAAAGCACACGAAACGCCATTGTTCTTCTGCCCAATTTCTGTGTTCAAGAGCCCATTGATATCGAATCCTACGATTGTGCATTGCTATAGGTGGTACCCGTAGCGGTCTTCGGGAATGAAGGTTCACTTCATGCAAGCGGTTTCTGACTGTTTGGTCGCTAATTAAGTTCCCTGAAGAGTGATGAAGCCTCACGGCTAACATCATGGCGGTTATTGTTGGAGCTCTTCGAGTTAAGATTTGAATGTATCGGTCTTGTCTCCGTGTGGTGCAGCGATACCGTCCTTCATGGCGCTCAGCCACGGTACCAGTGCTTCGGTAACGTGTCCAAAGTCGACTGATAACACCTTTTTTTGTTGTTGCAACGAACATGGGCGGCCATTCCACAGCGTGATTTGGATGAACTCATTTTGAGTATGCCAAACCGATGTTCTTGTGTTGTTAGTGTTCGCGGTAGAAACACGGATTATTAATTGTTTAAGTTACCCAATAAAATTTTAAAGAAAACTGTTATTTCAGTCTTTTTTTCGAACTTTAATGTTAGTGGTTCAAATGTCAAAAATCCCTTTATTAGGAAAATGGCAAATTTCTTTATTAATGCAAAGGTGACTTGGTTTATCGTTACTGTGACAAACGAAAACACTTTATTTGATGAATCCTTAAAGAAAATTTAAATTAATATCAATCAAGAGAAAAGTTATTGCAAAAATATATGTTGATCCCTAGACACTTTTGATGTGTGTATTTGTAAGAATTTTAAAGTTATTTTATTTGTACTAAGATCATCTGGTTATACATACTCCATGGATTAAAAAAAAATGTTTTTGGCAATACCTACTATACAAGTTACCTTATTGGTTATTTCTTTATGTTATTCCAATATTTTTTAGCATCATGAACAGTCCTCGGCAGGGTAGAAAATATGTTCTAATAGCATAAAGATTACCA
Organism: Hyppa rectilinea; assembly: GCA_951799385.1. Classification (NCBI taxonomy): domain Eukaryota; kingdom Metazoa; phylum Arthropoda; class Insecta; order Lepidoptera; family Noctuidae; genus Hyppa; species Hyppa rectilinea. The sequence continues at coordinate 6,809,963 of OX637318.1, read as the reverse complement.
AAAATGTTATTGTAAATCTGCATTTGTATTACTTATCTTACCTACATTACAAATAACAGCTTTTCACTAAATCCATGTGCAAGTATATGGTACCTTTAACTAAACAAATTTTTTGTCTGTCTGTTTGTTCCGGCGATTCTCCGAAACAGCTGGACTGATGATACGATAAGACGAAACGATTTTTACGGGGCTTTCACTAGCAGATAACTAATTAGGGTACACGCGGGCGACAGCAGCTAGTTCCTAAATAATATAGAAATATATAATCGAGGTCCAATAATATTGGGTAGTTACGTAGTTATACGTTTTTTTTAGTTCTGTTCCACATTTAAATTTTGCGACGAGTGATAAATACGCCGAAAAGTCTGCTCAAATTTCTAAATAACAATATGAAATTGTCAAAATAAAAGCCACTCATATAGTATTACGCAATCAGGGTGCATGTCCGAAAGGGTTACCACTACCCCGGAACATAAAGGGCTAAGGAAGGAACATGGATGGGTTTTAGTCAGTATGAATCTGACACTCCGGGAGGATTCATTTGATGATTTACACCCTCAAAAAAAGGGTGAATGTCAGGCATTATTCTTCAGGGATGTTTTAGTTGCAGCCAGATCAGTGGAACTAAGCTTTGCCTCCTGTATGGTCCTGGGCCTTACAACATACAAGCAAAATGTGGTTGTAACTGTTGTAAGGCTTTACTTCTGCCTACACTTTCCAAGGTACTTTATGCCCTACCTACCCCTTTGAAGGCGTTTACAGTACTACGTGAACGATTACAAGCGTGACTTTATGTCATAGCCTTCGTATCTGCCTACTAATTAAATTAGACCTTTGTTAAGACAGCATACAGCTCGTAAACAGGAAAGACCTAATTACCCGATAGAAATTCGATCATGATTCTAATAATAATCCGATTGGAACAGAGGATCAACGTTTGAATGCCGGGCTATTTATACAGTTGAGAAAGTTCGAGCGTCCATCAATGACTGGTATCGGTGTGTTGGTTTCATAGGGGTGAATCCTGTAAGTACCTAATATAAAGTTTCTGGTTGTAAAGGATATAGGCTTTGAGGAGAGTTTTGCTTGGAAAAATCATTCTCATTAACTTTGTACTGATGGGAATAGCATGTAGGTACTTACCTACTTTTATTTTGGACTGGGCTACTCGCATTTCAACCTAGGAGGTCATCTACCTGTAGGGCTTGCCTGTGGAGGTTTCAATAAATGTCTTCAGCCAGGGCTTAAAAAACTTACACGCTAAGGGTACCGCCTCCTTTGTACCCCACAAAGGAGGTACCCTTAGCGGACCTCGACTTAGGGTGTCGCTGAGGAAGGATAGCAAGGGACAGGCTGGATAGGACGAAAAGGTATAGCACAAGTCCGATTCAAACTGTATGGCTTCTCTGTAGTGCGCAACTTGATGCGTAGTACCCCTGCGGTCACATGAATTTGTTACTGCGCAGCGACTCGCCTCATGTTTGCCGCCATCAAGTTTGAATCATGGATTCGGGCTGTAAAGTAAGCCTTCTCAATTACAGTAGGTAGCTAAGATTCAATATTGGGTGGCGAACTTACGCAATAATAGTTAGTATGATGGACGCTAGCGATGGTGCCGAAGGTAGCCGAATTCTGGGCCTACTCCATTTAAATTGCCATCGACACGCTAAGAAGAAGAAGTAGTATTTAAAGGCATGTCGTGTATCATCACACATCTTCGTAACGGACAGAACGGTAGGACTAAAGGGTTCGTTTTGTTTTACGGTCTTTTTAAAATTTGTGTCCTCCTTCAGATTGATTACATTAAAAATCGGTAGGTACCTACTTCTGCAGTAAGAGGCAACCATATCAAATAAGTATTTAGTATAGGAAGTTCAGTTGGCTATAAAAGCATTTGGCACAGTCTGCTGCGACTCAGTCGTTCCGATTGTTTACTAGTCTCCGAACGTCCCTCATTACAAGATGGAGTTCCCTAGAATGTGTCCAGCTCGGTGGCTATCAGACCAAAACTTGGGCATGTGCATGCCACCACACGACTTCCTTTATCCATTCTACGATATGCATTCGAATTATTTCCGCCCTTGGAAGTGTTACAATAACAGCCAAACTATTTCTAAAGAATTCGGATCCACAATAGAGAACGAGAACGGTAACTATAAAATAACATTGGATGTTCAACATTTTGGCCCGAACGACATCAGCGTGAAAGTGACGGATACTGAAATAATAGTAGAAGGGAAACATGAAGAGCGACAGGACTCCCATGGATTTATTTCGCGACAGTTTAAAAGGCGCTATGCCTTGCCAAGTCATTGTCCCGCGGAGAAGGTCACCTCAGCAATGTCTTCAGACGGTATTCTGACTATAATTGCTGAGATGGCTTCATCTAACGAAAAGGAAAAAATTGTGCCAATCAGGATGTGCGGCTCGAGTCCCAGAAAGACTCTGGTCGAAAGCAAAATGACTTCAGAAATTATACAAAATTCTGTTAAGGAAAATAAGAAGGATTCTGAAGACATGGCGTGTACCAAAGATAGAACTCAAATATTGCTCAAAGAAGACCACAGCCGTTTGCTAAAACCAGAATTACTCAAGGAGGCCGTCTCAAGCACTAACGGGGAAAAGTCGTCCAAACAAGCTGTTGATATTATGGGTCTATCTGAAAAAAAAGACGCCACAAATACAGGTGCCATTTCAAAGAAGATCGAGGAATCACTTGCGAAATCAAGTCTGGGGTTCTCTGAACTGACTGAGCAATTGGGACAGAGAAGTTTAGCGTCTACTTCAGACATGTGTGGAATGAAAGGCATGACTAGTACATCCAAGACACTAATCGAGGAAAGTTCTTCATCATATAAGTCATCATCATCCATGTCTTCTACCATGAAGGCCAGTGGGAAGATCGGCGAATACGTGAGTGACATCATCACCGCGGAATTGAAGGAAGCTGCTGAAAATATATAAACCGTTAACTGGTTTTACAATGTTTATTACTTAACTATAAAAGATTTTGTTTACTTTTATTACAAATTCAAATCTTAATTTATAATAAGTATAAGTCATTGATTTGTAAATTTATTAACAAGAGCATTATCAACTATTTTAAATATCTATAAACTCATAATCTCTTTAAATAGAACCTCACTTTGGTGAAGCATATTAATATCAATACAATAAATAAGCATTATGAGATCACTGAAGACTAATATCAAGTACTTATACATTAACAGTATGAACCTAATTTGAACCACTTCAAGATAATTATTGTTATCTTGATGTAATGGAGGTCATTACAAGTCAACAATTGATTATGTATATTATTATACAACTGCAATGAATTATATGAATAAATACTTGTTTTTTCCTCAAATAAATGTTTAATAATCTCTTACGCTAGCTGCACACTAGACAGAAAATAACTGAACAAAAACGTAACAAAATAACAATCTTTAAGACAAATGCAAACGTCACACCAACTACAGTTATAAATTCACTGGGTCCACTATACGTATAAGATGTCAGTATCCTTATATTCTATTTAAGTCTCTTCGTCACAACACTCTTGCACCTCATCATTGTTTTTATCACTAACCAGTAGTTCTGAGGTGCAGCGGTAAGGACGTATTGATTGTTAACATCTGTCATTCTTGACTGACGGGTTGAGGTCATGGAAGTAAGCGTGGGCCATGGCATCATCAGCAGGCATCCTCAGTGCTGGGTTGCAGGTGAGAAGGCGGGCAAGGAGATCCCGCCCCCGGGCTGGAAGGCGGGGCACCACCTGGGCTAGTCCCAAGCTAGGCTGGTACACTGGCAGTGGTTTGTAGTCGGGCAGCTGGGTCACTCCTGGCCATGTATCTTCATTAGGAGTACCTGCAAATTTTAATAAAATAAACAGATTAATATTGAAGTAAATACTTATCTTGTTATGAAGGAAGACTGACAATTTAATTTAATAAGATACAAGACCTCAATACTGCGTAGTTGTGAAGTATGTTTCATTTCTACAAATTGCAAAGACTGCTCACTAAAATTGGTTTTCGCTCTATAGCAACAATCACAGTTTGTGATTTACATACTTAAACATTTATGTCTCAAGCATGGAATTATTACATATGCAAAAAATTTGATGTTTCCAATTGTAAAAGTTTATAGTTTATGTATGCACACTATATATTCTAAAATAAATTACAAGACATGCTTTAGGTAACCTTACTATCTTTATATTCTTAGGTAATTTATATCTTAGGTACCTAATTTATAAAAAAATAGTAATGCACTAATTAATGTGTTCTTTTTAATTATTTATTGTATTGCAAAATTGAATCAAAATGTTTATACATTTCTTAGCTACCTCCTTACAGAGTGAAATTAAGCACAATAAATAACTTACCAAGAAGTTTGAAAATCCTTTTCAATTGGTCATCAACATCAGATCCAGGGAATAATGGTCTCCCAGAATTAGCAAGCTCTGCAAATATGCACCCTGCTGACCACATGTCAATGCTGGTTGTGTAGAGCTTCGCGCCAAACAAGACATCCGGGGGCCGGTACCAGAGCGTTACTACTTCCGCCGAGTAGCACTTCACAGGTATACCAAAAGCCCTAGCCAAACCAAAATCAGCTAGTTTCAATTCCCCATTTTTATTAATCAACAAATTCTGAGGCTTCAAATCTCGGTGCAGAACATTGTGGCTGTGGCAGAAGGCCAGTCCTCGGAGCAACTGATACATAAACGACTTGACGACATCCAAATCTATCTCACCATTTAGACTGTCGAAATACTTTTTCAAATCTTGATCGCAATGCTCAAACACAAGAGTCAATTTCTTTTCACTGTGCAAGACGTCATACAGGCGTACTATATTCTTGTGCTTTAATTCTTTCAAAAGGCATATTTCACGTAAAGCTGAGGATGGTACTCCTTCATCATCGTCATCTAACCTCACCCGCTTTAGGGCCACTATTTCGTGGGTTTCTTTGTTTTTAGCTTTGAACACTGTGCCATATGTTCCCTCCCCAATTTTCTCTAATTTTTCGTACTTCTGCATATTTTATAAATATAAAGTAAAACAGTAGTGTAAAATCGATTGTTTATTCCGCTTCGCCTATTTCCTCCTCCCTGACTTTATGACACTTTGTTGACAGTTTGACATATAGTGAACTGTAGAAGGCTAGTTTCAAAGCATTTCAAGAAAAAAATATCCTCATTTTTTGTGCTAATTATTCGTAAATGTCTTTTGCTAATAACAGAAATCTTATCTAGGTACTAGGTATTATAAACAACCTCGACGTTTTCAGTAACATGCAAAAAAATGCCTTTAAATTCAATTTCTATTATGCCTATAACTATCTTTTAAACAAGTGAACGTTCAGAACATATTACAAAAACCTATTTTAGTTCTTACTTTTTTTATTATTACATTATTATACAACGTTCAAACAAAGCATTATTTTACAGTAAGCTCAATCATTGCTTAAATTTTTCAAAATATTTTTTTTAATGTTGTAAAGAAAATATATTTGCCATTTTTATTTACGTATGTATTCGGAACGATCTTCTGTGTTTGCAAAATAACATTCATTCAATGATCAATCAAATCAATTCATTCACAAAAAACTCAAGTCAAATCCAAAAAGTTGAATTGTCATATTTTCATTATATATTTTTTTGGAAAGTGATCTATATATTTAGCTATTTGAATTATTGAACTGCTAAGGTAAGACTACTGTGGTTATTGGATTTAATTTTGTATTTTTGTTTTATGTGCTACACTGTGTATAATGTATGGAAAGTAAACATTATTACGTATTAGTTGACGATGAACACATTATCACGAGCGCGTGTTTGTAGATGAGCGAAGGCGAAGGAACATTGGTAGACAAGTCGGAGAGTAGCTCGTTTGAAGACCTCGCAGCTGCGGCGGCACATGAGATCGAGGAGGCGAAACTGGCTGAAGCAGCTGCTTCCAAAGACAAGTCAGATGACACAAAAACTGATGAGTGGCAGGATTTGCTAGGTTCAGGCGCACTACTTAAAAAGGTCAGCGGAGACTATGATTGTCTCATTGGATCTACAATATTTGAAAAATCCGCCCCTAAGGCTACCCACTGACCGAATAAACAAATATTTTCTATTAATTTCTAATTTGATATAGATTGTTACAGCCTTCATTTAGCCATTTATAAACATTCTCATATTTTATGGTTCTCTATTTTCGAAGTTTTGGTAGATTGTATGTAAAACTATGTAAATAAGAAACAACATTTACCAACCAATCACTATTTCTTTTGTTTTGCCAGTGATTCATGTTATGACAACAATTGATACATTATTTGAAAGTCATTGGTGTATTGGCATTCAAATATTATTTTGATTCTAGTGCTTATCATTGTGTTGTCTTTATAAACACCAACTAATATTTTAAGAAACCCTTTTGCAGATAATTAAAGTAGGTGAGGATTCAAATGGTTTGCGACCCCACAGAAGTGAAATTTGCCGAATTAGTTATGAGGTCAAAATTAAAGACACTGACAATGTGGTGGAAAAGAGGGATCAAGTCAAGATATTCTTGGGGGACAATGAAGTAAGTATAATTTTTTTTTAATTTTTACTTTGCAGAATCTGAGGCCACTACTATCATCATAGCTGGCCAGGCCTAGGAAATGCCTGTGAAAAAGCAAAACAGAAAAGTGAAAAGGAGTGAAAGGAGAGGCCAATAACAGGTTAAAATAAAAAGTACATACATATTATGTGAATAAAAAGCTGTTGTATGTGAGATAATGGTCAAATGTGAGCGTAAAAAACACAATATTTGCAAGTCACTATGAAAGGACAATTTTATTTTTATCCTATCATGATGAGATTCAACTCTTGTTTAACTATACTTGTTTATTTTACTATAATAAAATATTATGGTTGAACATGGTATTGGGAATGATTTTTTCCCTAAAAACACTATGTTTACTGTATTATATTGAATGATTAAGTGTCCTTGTTGGCAACCAACTATATTATTTCAACATTAAAATCTATTATAAAGTTTCATTCCAATTCACCCCTGCATCCCTATTCACCACATTTTACTGTATGTGGTTTAGTCATGAAATAATTTCAGTATAATGTACTTATATTATTATCAAATAATCAGGTATTGACTTTGTATTTTCCATAACATACACCACTATCTAATCGTGCATCTGTCTATCAATGATAGCATTTATTCCAAAACTTTATTTGAAATGGAAATCAAAGGAAATAATATGAAATAGTTAGATAATCTTATCAGTCTGTTATAGGGGATATTAAAGTTGTTCTTTTGTTTATATTTGGTCTATGGAAACATGTGATTGTTATTCTATTGTGCTAATGGCTTTGTGATGAGTATATTCATACATACAGTATGTATGGCCACAGTATTTTCTGATGGGGTTGCAGTGGTGTAACTATAGGGTGACAAGGCTGGCAAAATGCCACGGGCCCCTGGCCTGATGGTCCCCCGGACCGAGAGGCTGCGGGCTCAAAAGTGACCTAGCATTTTTAACAAAATTTAGTAAGCATATAAATTTGGGGCCCCATGCAATGAATTTGCCAAGGGCCTCAGATGTTATAGTTACGCCACTGTGGGGTTGTTCTAATTATTCTCAATTTGAGAATAATACAGGCTAGATTGTTGCAGGATATAGTGGACAAAGACTATTGTTGATATAACAGTGGAACTCTGCCAAATGGGACAAAGAAAATACCAATACAAAAATAAAGGAGGAAACATGACATAATTATGTGTTAAATGTTTTGATTTTTGATGATGGCAATACAAGCCCTTATTTTATTGCCACAGTCACACTTCTTTTCCAATTTCTACAACCAATTAGAAAATAATATGATTATTTTTAGATTCTACAAGGCCTGGACTTAGCAGTTACAATGATGTACAAAGGTGAAGAATGTCTTCTACAAATGGCCCCACGATTTGGTTTCGGTGAAACTGGCCTGAAGCCAGGGGAGAGTTTGGGACTGATTGGGGTGACTGATGCACCCAATTATGAGGGTCCTCTGATAGACGGAGAAACTTGGCTGGACGCCCGCATCGAGCTACATGACTGGAATGAAGAACCTGAACACGAAACGTTGTCCATCGCTGAGAGAATGGAAACTGGGTAAGATAAAAAATTAAGTATTGGTTTTACCTGAAAGTTCCAAGCTTATTATAAAAACAGGAATTAATTTATTGGCACACTGTTATAGAGTAGGGTAAAACTTAGGAGTATGTAATCCACAGGCTTAAGTACTTGAAGGTAATTGTTACCAATTATTATGATACAAAAATAATATTTATTGTACCAAATAAAAATTGAATCCGAATACCTATAGGTAGTAAAACAGGGTGTATAGGGATGCAAGAGTGAATCGAAACAAACTTTATGATAGATTTCAACGTTGAAAGAATATAGTTGGTTGCCAACAAGGACACTTAATTGTTGAACATAATTCAGCAAAACATATTAGAACCCTTTTTAGCCACAAACTGTATTATTTCACTGTTAAAATCCCTTTTATAGTTTAATCTTGATTCACCCCTGCATCCCTATTCACCCCTTTTTATGGTACATCTCAACTTCTTTATGGTCTGATACCGAAATCCGTAACTGTATGATACAGACCCAATGTTTATCTTTAAAAAATCATTTGAGAATAAATCTTGAACCTGTACTTTGTAAAACATATAATTTGCCGGTTGTTGTGCCACTTTTTTCACAATGTAACAGGTTCCTTAGGCTATTGACCTTTACATATTATCTTGGCACGTACGTTGATTAAATTTATAATATCCAAAATGGATGAAGATAAAAATGTTTGTGTATTTATGCAAATTAACATTCAGTTCAGGTTTATTTTTAAAATTAGTAGGTTTAACGCGGAACTTGTGTTATTTTTGCATCAAGTGCAAATTAAGCTAATCATAATAACGGCAACACATATGTTATACTGGCCTATTTTACACTTTGTGGAAAAATAATACAATATTTAAAAAATTAGAAAGTTGTCAATGCTATTGTCCTGTTCTCTCTTATAATGTCAAATCAAACGAATATATTAATCTGACGATTGTTTCAAAGAAGTCTCGCCCTTGAATATATTTACATAAAACTCATTTTGATGTAGACCTTGACATATTAAATTTAAACGTTGACAAATACTTGCTTTATTGTGATTGCTTATATTGGGGTCAGCGTATGAGCGTATCGCACAGTTTCTTGTATCATGCGTATGGATAGAGTATTTAATTTAAAAGTAACAAGATTTGTTTTATTTCCATAAACAATGATGACCGATATTGTTTTTTTTGCATTCGTTTGTACTCTGAATCAATATTCATGGCATTGAAGAGATCCGCTTTCGTTTTTTCTATTTTAAATATATTTCAGTGTTAGCCCACATTCGCACGAGAGTATTGTTTTGGCGACGTTTTTTTTCTCGCGCACTTTATTTTGAACTATCGGCATAGACCCGTGTGTTGAGAATCCAACAGAGCGTATCCCAGCGCGTCAAGAAAACACCCTGTAGCAATGCATGATAGAGCAATGCAAAATATTCGCAATGAATTAGAAACTGCATGTTTTGCAATTAGGAGCTAGTTAACTCGTGTCTTGGTGACCTTTTGCTTAAAATAGAGGCCTCTTAAAGTGGGTGTGTCTCATATTAAAATATGGCAAAGGCGGCGTAGCGTAGTTTTACAAATATAATATACTAGCTGACCCGACAGACGTTGTCCTGTCTTAACTGATACCTACCCTACCTACCTGCTTACCTACCCTACCTACCTAGCTACCTACCCTACCTACCTACCTACCCTACCTACAGGTAGGTAGGTAGGGTAGGTACCTACCCTACCCTACCTAAAAATAAATAATAAAAAAAATAAAAATGTATTCTGCTATTCAGGGCGGAGACAAATCCAACGAAACAAAAACCATGAAAATTGGTCCAGCAGATCTCGAGTTATAATGGAGGGAACAAACCCGACTTTCTTTTATATATATAGATTTATTATTTACATCATATTTGTCATCATTACAAAGAATTATTCGCCAATACAATGTGTGCATGGAACAAGGAAGTACTAGACAGGAAATGATAGACTTCTGTTATCTTGGGGATATTGGCCAACAGTTTATTATTTTCAAAATATTGGTTTATTAAAGTATTTAGAGAATGTAATAAAATATACCTACGGCTCTCTATATTCAGTGTTTTAGAGCTGGGCTAGCCACGAAAGCACCTCGGACCTTAGTACACCATTGCCCAACTTGAATGTTAAATCCAAGACTCATTGGGTCGCATTTCTAAAATTAACAAAAAGAAAAAAGAATGTTAGCTCCGAAAAACCTAATATAGGGTACTAGCTTCCGCCCGCGGCTTCGCCCACAAAATATGTCGACAAATTATACACATAAACCTTCCTCTTGAATCACTCTACCTATTACAAAAAACCGCATCAAAATCCGTTGCGTAATTTTAAAGATTTAAGCATACAGACAAACAAACAGACAAAAATAGCGACTTTGTTTTATACTATATATATACCTACGTATATGTTGAAATCAAATAGAAAAACAAAATATTTTTGACCGTGTCAAATTGCCAATTGCACTTCGTTACACAAAGTTCTCACATTTTGGGCCTACCCTGCATATTAATAAGGTTCATTTTTATAGTGTCCGTCGTCGTGCCCGGGGCAACTGGTGGTATGGCCGTGGGGAGCCAACTTTAGCCGTACAGCTATACAGACGCGCTCTCGACATTTTGGACGAGAGCGATGGCGGAATATCCGCGCCGACTCCTTCTGGGGAACTTGAGTCCACGTCGGCTGATCTCCAGGCGCTTTTGGATGAACGACTCCGGGTACATAACAACATGGCCGCTGCACAGCTGAAGGCAGGAGCATATGAGGCGGCACTGCAGGTGTGTTAGATATCAGTGTTTGTTGTTCATCTTTGATATACATTGCTTCAATTGAAGACGTAGTTTTTTTTTTACCGCAAAATTGATGCATTTTTATTAAGTCATGTTTTCATAATTTATTTTTATTTGCTAGCTATTTATTTTATTTTATAGCATCTACTATAACGGTTCTCTAAACTGTGCCGAAACAAGCTCGAAGAGAGCAGAGGTCTTGGTGTTTCGAGTCCCAATGTAGATTTATGTAGTTTCACATGACACAATTCTGAAAGTCCAATATTTTTTTTTTCCGTCATTCCAGGCAGTAACCCGAGTGCTAACCTGCCAACCGTCGAACGCAAAGGCTCTATACCGTAAATCTCGCATTCTATCCTTGATGGGCCGCAACTCTGAGGCCTTAGAAGCCGCACGGGCCGCTGCCGCCGCGGCCCCGGACGATTCGGGGGCCCGTAAAGAACTTCAACGATGTGAACAGAGGGCTACTAGGGAAAGGTCCGTGGAAAGGAGGTTAGCTAAGCGCATGCTTGGTACCACCCCACCGAAGAGTGGCTCGCCTGATAAGAAACCTAGTAGAGCTAAGGTGAGATTCTTTTTACACGCTTTATATTAGCTTCACTTGTACTTACGTATGTTTGTAACCGACTCCTTTAGACGCGATTTTCACCCACTTTAAACGGCCAGATTTCGTTCAAACTTTGTAGATTTATTGAGGACTGATGACAATACATTAATTTGAACTAAAAAGTAGGACATAAAAAATAGTTTAAAAAAACTAAAAAACACGCTTTTTATAGAAAACAGAAGTAAAAAATAGAAAATAAATTTTACTTTTTAAAAAGCGTGGGGTGAAGAATATATGAAGGTATATTACTAATAGTGTTCTGCGTATAGATGCTGGTTTGGGGTTCCATTCTGCTGAGCATCCTGATGGGCGTGGCCAGCGTGCTGGTCTACCGATACAAGATACAGGCGCATTGACGTCGCAAATCGAGCTTTAGACCACAAGTAAGAACAAACATGTTTTAGCATTGTCAACTCTATTGCCACTACACAAGGTTCTCGTTGCACTGCACCTGAAATTGTATAAAATTTTGGGAATCGCAAAGAACTTTCTACTGGGTGTAACCGAAAGGGTATATACATACAAAAAGATATGCTACAGACCACCAAACTGAACAATTTTTACTATGGGACCAACTCCGAAATCGTGAAAAAAAAAAATCTGCTGTTCCCTACATTTCGACGAGTCACGTGACCAAAAATGTATGGAAAAGTAGACTTTTTTTTTGCGGTTTCGGAGTTGGTCCCATAGTATAAGTTGTTCAGTTTGGTGGCCTGTAGCATATACTTTTGCATGTATATACCCTTTCGGTTACACTCTGTATAGACCACAAGTTGAGGGTAAATGTTCTTTGAGATTATGAACTCTATTTCCATTTGACAAGGTTCAATTTCAAGTGCAACCGATATTGCATTACGACATTTTGTTACTTAAAAGTGCAGACTATTTCAGATACTGAAAATATATTTTTCGTTTTTCAGGTAATGGAGAGTCCAATGGTGTTATTGGAGGGGGATGGTGCACATATACTTAAGGCCACGTCATATCTTCGCTGATAAAAGAATCATAAGCCTTCGTTTATCTATCGGTCTTTATGTATTGATAACGAGAGAATATGTATAGTTATTGTTACTGCTGTAAATAATTACTTTAAAAAAAGTTCTCTTTAGAATTGCCAAAGTGCAATCTCATTATTTTTTTATATTTATACATGTTACGAATTATTTTCTCTATGATAAATACAGCAGAATTTAATTATGTGGTCGTGTGACAGTATTTAAATAGAACAAATTCGGGGAGGTGATGATATTACACGGTTACAGCTGAAGTAATAGGCATGTCTTGAAAAGTCGTTTTACGCGCGTAAAAAATATAATTTGTACGCGCGTAAACAGTTTCTAGCAACTGAACCACCACCTCTTATAGCAGCGTTATTTTAATATTACTTCAGTGTGAGAATGAGACGGGCGTATATCTCCATCTGTTTCCCACTGTAGAGTAATATTAATATAATGCTTTTAGAGGTGGTGGTCGGCCCCCTGGCCGTGCTCAATAAGATATACTTTTCAATAATATATAGTAAAACTGCATAATTTCATCGTATTCTTGAGCAATAATCCTAATTAAATCTGGGACTACAAAAATAATAATTCTTTTTAGACAACTAAATTGTACCTACTGTGTTGTAAAAACGGGGATAGGTGTAGTTTGATAGATATTGCATTGTTTCATCATTGGCTTATATCGACCGTTCGCCACTGTGCATTTACGTCAAAATTTCTATGTATATAATTATTATGTATGTGTAAATTCTGTGTTTATAGTTAGTGCCAAAATGTATCATAAATGTGTAGGTATATTGATATAGTCTCTGAAATCACATTCTCCAGAAGATATTTATAGGAAATAACAAAAGTCTAACTTATTACATATTTTTCGACTCTATATTAATGCAAAGGAGGAAGATGGAAGGATTCGGGTAAATATTTGAAGCATTCCAACTTGTTTTTATTTAGAACACAATATTTTTTTAATAATAAACGTTTGGGAGGTGGTTTCTTCCAGTGGTAAGGGTGCTTTTCATTCGCATTTATGTATCCATTGCTGTTTCACTACCGAATGATCAATCCCTGGTAGCTATTCATTAGATAAATTATAGTTTTCTCGTTTATCTTCTAGATATTGCTTTTAAGTGGTGAAACTGCACATCAATAATTCAGTGAGTGATGATTATCACAAAGAAAAATACGTATACTTCCGAAGTATTTAGTTTTCGTCAATTGAATTAAAATGCACACAAATTAATGTAAAATTAGATTTATTTAGGACATTGGTTTGGTTAGGGGTCGCTGCGACGCCTATAGAATATCATAATTAATAAAAAATGGTGGTTCCAGTATACACTTACACTAATAAAAAAAATTGTTAAGATACATTTGTTTTATTTTTGCTCCTGTAACATAAATAAATAAAGTAGCATGCCATAATCGTCAAAAAAAAAACAAAACAAACAAAAATATTAATTTGGTTCAAGGAATGTCATAAAATCTTTTCTAGGATTCATACTAACAACTTGCTCTAAATTTAGTTATTATTGCTATATTAATGTACTATTTGTAAGTACAAAATAGGTTCATAATAGTATGGCTCTTATAATTATATAAAGAGAGCTTGTACTTTCACAAACCCTCTTACAACCACTTGTGTAACAACTATAAGGGCTCGAACACATACACGGTTGTATGATTGGGCCCTAATATAAATATGAAATAAAGTTAACAAATTCACTAAATATTGGACATTGCTATAATACGCGGTAATCACATAACATGTCAATATTTAACAACATTTCTGCATATAGTCTCACAATTCACTTTAGGGTTTCCACAACCCGGAATACCTTTGGTAACTATTTGATAGCTGTATCACAGTCTTGATTTGTAAGTGAACATCCTGGCTAGCCAGTTGGTGACATGGGCTAGGACCTCTAGCTGTGCGATTGTGGCTAAGGCTTGGATGCTGAACACTGTTGCTACGAAGTCGTACAACAGTTTCGGCGAGAACACACTCCACACAAACAGGTGATCTCGGAAGATTGTCGCTATTACACAATATACTACTACGGAGTATATTCGGTGTAACGCGAGGATGTTTGTCGTCCGCCATATTGTTTGTAAGTATCTGAAAGTTATTAGAAATATTAGGTCCTTCCTTACTTGTAAAACTAGAATATTCTATTTTTATTCTATTTCTTTTTGTATATTTTTGACGTTCTAGCGTGCCTTTCATGAGCCTATTTGAAAAAAACCTTTTGATTCTGTAGTTATAAGTACATGATAACGGTAAACCGGAATAATCATGTGTACAACACTGGGCCCAGAACAGATCCCTGAAGTAGCACTCTAGCTTAAATAGGGTGAAATTAATGATAAGATACAGTTAATGATAAGTACACTCGTCTTCGTCTATTTAAAAATGTTTTACGCAGTTATGACTATGCTGGTAAAGAAAGACAATAGTCGATTTCATCTAGCATTATAGCACCCCATGCTAAACCCTATCAAAGCCTTGTTGCATGTCATATCTGTAATCACTTGGTTTTTCATCTTTATTGCAAAAGTAGAGTTTATGTTCAATTGGGAAAATTGGTCAGTTTGGAATAGCTTGATGTGCTGGCGTCTGCACATATTCATAATTTTCCTGCTCTTATCCCAATTTATTTGGGGTCGGCACAACATGTCTTATTCTTCCATACTTCTCTATTAGTTGTCATCTCGGTAGTCACTCCCTTTCTAGCCATATCATCTTTCACACAATCCATCCATCGTTTCTTTGCTCTCCTTCTACTTGTATAGCCATCCACATTCATGCTCACAACTTTCCTGACATTTTCCTCATTCCTCCGCATAACATGACATACTATGACAACCGATTTCCACACAACTTTTTAGTGACCGGTTTTTCTTTCAGACTTCCTCTTATATACGCATTCCGTATTATATCCATTCGCGTAACACCACACATCCCTCTTAGCATTCTCATCTCAGCTGCATGCAATTGTCTTGTCTTTTTAATTTATTATAATGAATTCGTTCAATACTCACTGCTGCCACGTGTCGGCCTGCTTGGCCACCGCACAGAAGAGCGCGGCGCCGGCGATGGCCGGGCCGGCGTACGCGTGCAGGCCCATGCGCAGCGCCACGCGCGCGGGGCAGTAGGCGCGCAGGCCCACGTAGCCCGAGCCCAGGTCTACTGACGACAGGCTGTTAGAATTGCCCTGGACGGAACATTAGGACGATATTAAAAATCATGAAATTTTCTTGCTACCACTTGTTTATATAAAGGTCTCACAAGCCTTTGAAAATGGTCAACACTGAAAAAAAGAATAGTAGGTTGAAACCCATTAGAAAAGAAAGTGAAAATAACAAAAATTAAAAGAAAAATAATTTACGGGCGATCTGAGGTCGGGAAGTGGATGGGTTGCGTTTTTAAGGGTAAAAAACGGTTTTCGGCAAAAGTCCTATGAAAAAAGTTAAATGGCAAAGATGTAGGTAATAAAAAGATCTACAATTTTTGTATTTTCAATTTTTTCACATAACCTCAAAATTTAAGGTATAGTCCTACTACATTTTTTTTTGGTTTCAAAAATTATCGACTCTAGGTCTATTACTCGTATGCCTTATGCATTTAGGAAGATACGCGCTTATGGATTTCAACATTTATTTTGAATGGAATTCATATGGTGTACATAATAAAGAGTATTCCAATCTATATTTTATAAAGAAATTGCAGCCACTATAGACATTTAAGTTTGCTCATTAACCTAGACCAAGAGGAGCGCAAAGCACAGGAAAAAAGAAATTGCTTGGATGGCATTTAAAAATGAACTATATCACAAGTGTCATAAACCGTAAACTAGGCCTCGCATTGCATTCGAGGACTCGGGAGAGCCCTTTCGTCCAATTTTTCCACCACCACTTGCTTTACAAACTAAATTACAAAATACATAACATCACGACATGTTTCCCCAAAGGGTTAGGCAGAGGTGTATAGTAGGTAGATATACATTTCTCCAGTTACGTTTAAGTCCCTTGTAATGTGGGGCGAGCCATTATACCATAAACCAGACACAAAACCAGAGTCTAGGTTCCTACTGAGGAATCCTTAATGAAAAAACCCAATGACACTGCTTGACCTGGGAATCGAACCCAGGACCAAATGCTCAGCAGTAGCGCTTGCCACCACTAGAACAACGAGGTAATCAGTTCATAAAAAATGATCACCTAACCTTTTGTGTGCCACATCCGTTTAACAGGACAAGAAAACGATTTTTTTTGTACCTGGGCGAGAGATGTAGATACGTTTACACTCTAGGGTTCAAAAGGTTAAAATACTTATTACATATTATGCAAAGAAAAAAAACACTCACCTGATAAAAGAAGAACAGGATACCAATCCACATATGCACTAGCGTTCTACTAATAATATCAACTACTTCAGTCTTCCTTCCCGACTTAGAATCTAACAGTTTATGGTCCATACACTCTGAAGTTAAAGCACACGTGATATAAATACTGGGCACCATTACCACATTGTGTGGTCTCATAAGTAATGCTACAATCAGCATCAGATCGTTCAGCATAAGGTGGGACATTGACCGAACAAGATTTAACTTCACCTCCTCCAGATTCCAAGGTTCTTCAACCAAATTATCATAGAAGTAATCTTCAGTCTTCGCTTTAGGTTTATTATACACGAACTTTGTAGCACTAAAATCAACGGGCTTTAACCCACAGGTCTTTAAGGATCCAATGTATGAAAACATTTCAAGTCCGAATTGGACTATGAGTATAGCCCAGAACATATTGACTATTTCCACCGGGTCCCAAGTTTTTATATCTGGGAATGGTGTTTCTAAGGCTTTGGACGTGATGCGGTAGCATAATATGCATGCTACTGCGGCGATTGTCAGTCCTGATTGGATGTAAACGACGTTGTTGAGGTAGCGAAGGTTCCAGAGACAAATTACTAATGTTGCTAATGTGCCTGAAAAAAAGAAAAAAAAAGAGACAAATCAAATCAACCTGCCTAACCTTTTCCCATCTATATTGGGGTCGATTTCCAGTCTAACCGGATGCAGCTGAATACCAGTATTTTACATGGAGCGGCCTATCTGACCTCCACAGCGCAGTCACTAACTGGGTAATACGATACCCCTTGGTAAGTCTGGCTGTCAGACTTTCGGGCTTCTGACTACCCGTAACGACTGTCAAAGATGTCATTCGTCGATGACAGCCGGGACCAACGGCTTAACATGCTTTCCGAGACACGAAAGAGTCTCGATATCTGAAGATGGTCACCCATCCAAAGACCAATCCCCGGCAAGCGTAGCTTAACCTAATGGATCGATCCGGGCAGCTGTTATTACTTAGCCACGACTCCACGAGCTCCTCGACAGATAAATGATGAATGAATATCTTTCTTCGTGAGTTATTGTCAGCTTACCTACAACTAGATGAGCTTGAAGATAAAAAGCATTTTCTGGTGCATTCAACCAGTCTGCTGTATCTGGTAGAAAGAGCCAGCGGTCTCCAGTTTGGTTCATGGTTCTTAGATACCTGGAAATGTATAAAAATAGTATGAAGAACGATGCCTTTGCCGATAATGCGAATATTTTAATTAGGGTGGAGCTTGACTTTTACCGAAAGGACTAGACCAAAAAACAGTAAATATAAGTGTGAGAAAAGAGTGGGAAATTACTTCTACTCTCCTTTCTCACACTTCTATTTTATACTAGACAGAAAAATACAAACAATCGCAAAAAAAATTCAGCTGTTCTATTCATTTTTGGTCACGTGACTCGTCGAAATATAGAGAACAGCTGATTTGTTTTTCACGATTTCGCAGTTGTTCCTATAGTAAAAGTTGTTCAGTTTGGTGGTCTGTAGCATATCCTTATGTATGTATACCCTTTCGTTTACACCCAGTATAAAGCAGCACTTACCTATGCAATGCAATAAGTAGCACCCACTTGGGCAGTATCCCAATCCCGACCGCACTCATCCTCTGCGCCAGCTCCGGTTTCTCCTGTACTTCCGTAGCGCCACTCCATCTCTTACTCAAATACATGAGTAGAACAACCACAGTCCTCACCAACACAATGAACATCAACGTATTCCAAAAGAAATACCACGTCATATGCTCCTCCTCAATGAAGCTAGTCCCGAAGAACGACCAACAATGGAATATAGTCGCTCCAATCAACAAATAATCAGTAGCATTTAATTCCGTCAACGTAGATAGATCTTTTATCCTTTCTATACCAGTTTTTATTAAGAAATAGGATACTGTAGATGCGCAAGCGACGGTTGCGAAAGCGAAGGCCCATAGAGAATTGAAATGGCATAGTTGGCTTTTAGTTTCTGAGATGAAACACGCGGTGGTGAGGATTGCGCTGCTTATAGCTAGGATGATGCCGAAAGCGATGATGGTTCCGATTTGGGAACGGTGGTGAGAATGGCCGGTGATGCTGTCTTTGTGACGTGTGTCCGGTTGTAAGGAGTAAAGGGTCACCAGTAAGAGGGATGTCGCGATCTGTGAAAATAATCAAAAATATATTGCCTTCGTGGTATACAATGAAACAGTATTCAGAACATTATTGTATCGAATTAATATTTTTAGAAAATGTATTTTTGATTGTAGTGATGCTATCGTTATATCGGATAAAAAAATGTTACTGCCAATTTTGAGCTATCATCCTTGGTCGCCTTTAACGACGACAGAGGAGAGAAATAAAAATTGCATTTTCTGCACAAATAAGACGCACGTTAATAAGTAAACGTGATATTATAATAGCCAAAAGATTCGATAATCTATCTACATACGGTAAAACGGGGTATGCAGTATATGCGGGGTATGCGGTATGCAGGGGTGAATCGGCACGAAACTTATAAACGGATTTTAATATTAAATAATATAGTTTCTTGCCAACCAGAACAATTGATCATTAATTATTATACTGTAAACACATTACGAGTGCTCTTTGGCCACAAACTATGTACATAATATCGCGTTTGTATATAATAATGCTTAAATCGCGTTTAATGTTTCGCCCCGATTCTCACCTGCATCCCTATTCACCCCGTTTTACGGTACAGACGCCAGCACATCAAGCTATCCCTAACTGTCAAATGTTCTCAATTGAAAATGAACCTTATGTCTTTGCAATAAAGTTGAAATATTATCAAATAAATTTGACAGATTGTGGTAATACGTATATCAATAAAAATTAAATACTATTCGTTGATAAGTACATTACTTGACATTTTTTTTGTGTTTGAAAAATTTGTAATAGTTCGAATTAGTCTGATAGGCAGTCGCTCCATGTAATTGTAAAATACTGGTATTCAGTTGCATCCGGTTAGACGGGAATCCGACCCCAACACAGTTGGGAAAAGGCTAGGCAGATGATGAGTTCGAATTAGGTTTTTAGGAAAAGAAATCTAGCGAATTAAAATTTAAGTGTTGAGAAAATATCAGGTAAGATTATCATGTATCCCACGACTCAGATCTGCTGATATCCTTTATCCTGAAACAATAACTTACCAAATACAGCAGCACCACAGCCATCCCGATAGCGAACAAGTCGAACTCGGTCTTGGTCTTGGTGAGGTACTCGGACATTTTCTCGAGCGACTCCTCGTAGAACTCCTTGGCTATCTTAGCGGCACTCTGCTGGCCGGTCGCGAGGTAGTGCGCGAATTGCTTCTCTGCGCGTTGGAACTGCTTGTAGAATTCTGGACACGCATATTTGAGAAATTGGCTATTTGTCATGGTCAAAAATATAATATGTAGGTATAGTAGTACAGTACATAGAAAAAAAAACCACTCGTCAAAACTTTCCACCAACGTATAGAAATTAAATAGTATGCGAGGGTATAATTGTAAGCTTGGATTAAAGTTAATAAGTATAACATTTGATTCCAAAAATCTGTGACGTCACATTTTAATATTTCATACAAATCACGAACAAATTCTGCGTTACGACAATAATTTCATAACAAGTAACGTTATTGACTATCCTGTCAAATACCCAATTGACACCGGAGTTACAATGCTTGGTTACAGTTGTTTTGCCAGTTGCCAATACCAGATTTTGACTGAACAAAAGATTCAGGAATATGTGGAATGATCACTGAGTCGACATATTTTGTTATTCCGATTCCGAAAGCAAAATATAGCGTTTTTTTTATAATGGCTTCTCGCATATACACCTAGGAGGTTGTTAACGACTTATCCGGGATTTCCTGTGGGTCTTCCTTACATACCTGTATCGGTAGGCAGCGCCTGCTTCGCGTTATGTTGCGCCATCACATGCAGTAGATACAGGTGCTGCCTCGTGTCCTGCGGCAGTAAGGCAGGCAGTAGCCGGCCCCCGCTGTCGCCCGGGGGCGGGGCGCCCAGCAGCCAGGACACAGAGGGCGCCACGTCCACCTGGGCCACTGTGGGGCCGGGGCCTGGGCTGCGAAAGAAGTTAAGTACTTAAACTAGTAATCTATGTATTCATTACAGTCGCAGACAGGGTTAAGAATGACTCACGCTAGACCGTCACTCTCGCCAGCCGCGTCTGTTTTTGCTCAATTTGTGGGGTCTCAGACGGGACTCGAAAGCTGTACGGTGCATTAAATATTCGTGAAGTTTGACACGGCTCGGTCCCGGCACGGTCTAGCGTGAGTCATCCTTTATCCGTTGAGTTGGTAAGTATGTATGGAGTATATCAGAAACTATTACTTAGAGGCAGACTTTGATTTTGCTATTCGTTTTTGGAGTTGACAAAAAACCCCTTTTTGCTGACTCATATGCAAATTGATTGCTTATAAGTCTCGCAGGCTAGATTGTCATTAAATATTGGTAATTAATAAAGGATAACCCAAGGCACGCACCTATAAATTTATGGATTCATATGCGTATTGTAAAAATTATCACTTGCCTAAAAATCGGTGGAAGAAACCTGGAGGCCTCAGAGATATTTCTCAACAGCATGTGAAGCTAAGTCAGAGGCCCATGGGCAGCATAAAAACTCTGACACTAGGTTTCACACAAAAAGAAGAAGAATAAAGGATACAAAAAAGGTCTACATACGGATGAGGACACTGGAAGTCGGTACTCCTGGCTAGGACTAGCGGGACCAGCACCTCACTGGGCGTGGCCCCGCCGTGCCCGCCGGCGTCCCGCATACCGTGGTCGCCGCATACAATTAGGACGCCATTGCGGTCCTGTAAACAACAGGTCACACTGTTGGGTAAGATCTTTTTTTTTTTTGAGGATGGGAAATCATTGAATCACTCTTCCCGCTCTGGGTGAAGCGAAATGTGACACTGACTAAAACCCATTTATGTTCCTTCCTTACCCCTTTATGTTCCGGGGTAGCGGTTACCCTATCCCACATACCCGGCAGGCTTCGACCCTAACGGGCCCCTTTACATGCTGACATCTCTTTGAGGCGCGCGTGGAACACGTACACGCTATCCATCACGGGCCTGATCCTGATCGGACAGCGAGCTAGTTGGGTAAGATCTTAAAGATTTGCATATGACACATTTGTGTTGACTGCCTTGTTGGTCTTACTGGTCGCAAGCGCTACTGTTGACTATTAGTGCCTGGGTTCGATTTGCAGGTCAGGCAAAAGGTTATTGGGTTTTTCTATCTGGAATTTCTCAGGTGCAGACCCCGGTCTGGATTTGTGCTCCGCAAATGGCAATAAGCTCGCCCCCTATTGAGAGACTTAAACTTATCTGGCGAAATGTGGTTGTACTACCGGACCACCTTAGCCCATCAGGACCAATTTGGAATACTTTGGATTAATACAAAGCATTCCAAATTGGTATGAAATATTTATGAATTGTTCCAAATAATGAATCGCTGAATGTGTTTCTAAGCGCAAATGTCAAGAGCAGCTGAACCGATTACTCTAATTCTTTTTTTGTTGTGTTTGTTATTGTCAGGAGAAGGTTCTTACATTAAAAAAGTAGGTAGGTAGGGTAGGTGGGTATCATAGTTAAGACAGGACAACCCACAGAACAGTTAAAGAGGTTAGAAGGGCCTTGTGGGCGGGACAGGCGCGCCACACATTTGCGCGGGCGCTCCAAACCCAACCGAAATTAGAATCACCGGTCAACAGTCACGCTCTTATTGTGAAAGCGTTCAATTCTCCGCGGAAAAAAAGAATTATGCCGTCTTGCCCAATTATAACGTGTCGGAAAAGAAGTCAGGAGTGTAATGTGGCCCGAGGAGGGATTTCTTTTCACCGGTAACTCCAAAAACCTTAAAATACGAGTGATATTTGTAATTATTACAAAAGTATTATGTAGTTTGTAGACAAAAACGATAAAATCGCATTCAGATGCAAAATTATACATTGCTTGCATTACATTGGTACGATCTTGCACGACGTGAGCGGCCGCGCAATGTATTGCGTTCCCTGCGAACGTCGCGTGCGTCGATTCAAAGCTTCAATTCTGGGAAATCTATGCGCGTCGATAGTGTTGTACCAAATTGTAAACTATGTCGATATTAAGATGTGTATACGAATGATTATTGTCAGTAATATTATAACAATGAAAATAACTTTGTTTATATTAACACCAATTATTGTATAATGTGGATTATTAATTTAGTTTCTTAGTTGGTTTTTCGTCTAAAATCTAATTTACGATGCAAACACTTTTTTTTTAATTGTCCATAAGATCCTGTTACAAGAAAACTGTGGTTTGAAGCAACTGGTAGAATTGAATGGATAGGTACTACTAAATGTAGCACAATTTATGATCGCAACATTTTGCAGAAAATGATTATGTAACGCGGGTGAAACCGGCGGGCACAGATATTATTCATAAATTAACATGATAAAATTAATAAATACTTTTTCACGGAGTAGTTCACAATAAATTAATTAGATTATATTATGTTAATTCGACTTAGCATTCGATATGGACGTGAAATTTGAAAATTTCTTTATAGTTTTTTTGCATATTGTAGCATTGTTTTACGTTTTATGTTATTAAAAATGCTATTTTTCTTTCTTTCTATTATTATGCCGTAAAACAGAGCTGCAACTAGCATAAAACTAAAGAAAATTTAAATTTCCCGGCAGTATCGGATGTTCCCCCTTAATTTGTCTTTGATTTAAGTTTATTTATATGTAATTAGGAAGTTATTCGTACCGTATCCGCAACTTGAAAAAATGCAAAACTTTAATTAACTAAACTACAGTAATTTTATCGATATGATTAATCGACCTTTTGGTGGCCGTAACATATATGAGAAATAAATTGCTTTTACACGTGTGTGAGTGTACGTCCAGAGCAGTATTTGCGTTAGTATGACAACCAATAGTAAACACGCGATGTAAGTGCGTGTGGTTTATTTGTGTGCGTAATGCGCGTACGTATTATCTCTTGCTTGTAGTGGAGAGACAAGAGTGGGAGACATGCGGCGACACGCGTTCTAATACAAATCAGGAACTACTTCCATTCTAACCTCTTTATCTGTTCTGTGGGACAACCTCTGTCACATGTAAAATAATAAAAATATAATAATACATTATAGGTAATGTCTAACTAAATAACCATACTAACCCATTTCTGCATAGCAGTGAATATCTTTTTAACAACTTCGTCCATCTCCAACAGTTTGGGTTTGATCTTGGGACTGCGCGCGCCCTCCAAATGCCCGATATGATCCAATCCTAGGTAGTGTAGCACTAGGAAGTCAAATGTGGGCTTTTTGTTATCGTCCGGTGTTAATACTTTGTCTAGATGTCTTGTTACATTGTTGTCTACCTGCCAAGAGAATAGTCTATTGAATCTTTGAGCAAATAAATCGAGATATTATCTGAAATATTCATGATTAGTTTTTGCCGACGGCTTCGCTTGCTGTTGTACTCTGCTTGTTGTATGATCGTTGCAATCATAGGCTCAGAACAGAGAGTACACGTGGCGCCATCTATTATTATAAGAACGTTATTGTTGTTTTCCTCGGGAACAGTAAATTTTTGAGGAGGTAAGGTATCCTATATCGGTTTCTGTACACTTGACAACGTATATGCAAAATTTCAGGATGATCAGCACAGTGGTTTCGGGTGTGAAAAGGTAACAAACAAACTGACAAACTTACGTTCGCATTGTTAGGAAAAGTTTGTACCAGGTTTACGATAGTTATACAACATGACATGATCTTACTTTTTTGGTAATGTCAATAATCAGATGAAATCATAATGATATTATTATGTCGTCCGCTACATTACAAATACTGAATTCCCCGTCTTCTAATTAGGCACTTGACAAATTATGATAATACACCTAATCAAGTGCCAAGATATACCTTGCTTAGTAATCAAGTGTTTCAGCCTATCGGAGGCTTGCTGGAGTTGCTGGACATAGGCCTATTCAAAGTTACGCTATAAGATTCCGTTCTCCCCCTTTCAAATCCTGTTTCCGTCAGCTGAATGATTACACAGTAAGTACCTCTGTATAATCCGTGACGTAAAACGATGTGGTGCCATCGAACTCTGCCCACAGTCCTGGGAACAGTCTCAGCCATGTATCGTCGCCATACATCACTGTACGGCGCCCTCTAGCGTTGGCGACACGCAACACGCTGTCCCCACGCACGGCCGGCGCTCCAAAGTTAAGGGCTACGTCCGCAAATGTTGATACACTGCCTGTCATCATGGCCTGATGGAATGAAATACTCTGATTATTTCTAGTTACCTTACACCTTGGTTAGTTAGTACACATAATTCAAGCAGAATAAAGACGATACATTACAGATATTTTCACAAGGTTGCTATTAATATTGGACTATTACTGTCGTTTTCAGTGTTAATGTGCCATCACAATTAAGCCAAGCCCAGGGAAATTATGATGTTAATACGTCATCATTTGATGTATTTAAAGATTAAGCAATGCTAGCATTGATTTCAGCTAATTTATTTGTAAAAGGTGTTAAGATAAGATATTAGATAGGTTGGTAGAATATTATATGATCAGGGCCAGACTATCTTAGAACTTGGCTATTTTAGATCCTAACTTTGTAATCTGCATTGGTAGGGGGCCTGCAACTGCAAACTCCTTTCTGAATATATTTTGATCTTTTAAAGGATTTCATTAAAAAATACTTCTCAAGATTAGGAGCCGCTTAAGACCTGCCTCCCAAGCATTCTATTAAAAATGCTCACACTCATACATATTTGTTATCTACATTGTTAAAATGAAAGTGACCATAAAAACAATGGCCCACAACCAACCTATCTAACACGGAAACTTAAGCAAAACACGATACTGCTAGTTTCAGTATAGCCTATAATGTACAGAGGCCAGCACATCAAGTTACCACAATCTGTCAAATTTCTTTGATAGTATTTCAACTTTATTGCAAAGACATATTAAGGTTCATTTTTAATTGAGAAAATTTGACAGTTAGGGATAGCTTGATGTGCTGGCGTCTGTACAGCCAAACTAACATACACACGCAACGAGATACTACTATTCACCGTGTAACCCTGTGTAGTTTCGGCGCGACAAAATTCAACGGCAAACTTTTGTCGTGCCCACATTTGAGCGGTTACGCAGAGAAAGGGAGCAACCAGGAAGGGAAAGTGCAAAAGATATCAATTTAATGCATGCTCTTCCTAAGGTGATGTGCATGACTGAAGCTATATTTACGATGTGCAATGTCTCGGAACTACAGGAAACGATGTAATATTGGTAATTAATTGAGTAATATCAATTAATTTAATCAGCGAATCATCATACTAATCAACTTTGGTAATTTGTGTTTTTATGACAAACTTTATTGGCAATTATTAGTTTACAACACTAGTCATACGGTTGACTTATTGCAATGTTTCAATATATTTTCATTCATTAATTTTCATTTACATTAAGAAAAAAAGTAGAAATTCGAAAATCGTAAAAATGTTAGTCAGCTAAACTAAGATTGATACTAGGTACTATAATACATATAAATATGTATTTATATGTATTATTTATTGCAGACCAGCACTTCCCCCCGCCTATGAAACTCAGGGATAATTAGCTTCCCATTAGTAAAAGAAGTTTCTGAATCGGACCAGTAGTTTCGAAGAAACTTCTACATACAAACATACAATAAATTTTACTTCTTTATAATATAGATACAACACAGCCATATTTTTGTTCTGGCTTGGCTTATATTTATCAATCTTTCATCAAATAATTAATTAATATACTGGCTGGTGATGTAACTACTTATCGTTAAATTAATGAAGAAAATGTAATACCGACGCGCTACTTCATGCTACACGCTAGTCAAACCAAAACACGCCAAGAATGTAGCAAAAATTTCCTGTATAAAACTTAAATATGATAAATTTCGAGTGTCTCGTGCGCAAGCACATGATAAGTGGTCATTTTCAACAGAACTTTTATCAAAAATACTCTTTCTCTGACTAGAATAATACTAAGATAAAAGTATGATATTGATGAATGACCAAATCATCATACTTCTATTTCAGTATTATTTTACAGAAGAAAAAATCTGTGGAAAATGAAAGGCAAAGCATTAATGAAAAAAATTTAAATTAAATATGTGAACAAAAACACCAACAAACACAAGACCAAAGAAAAAACATATACCTTTTCATGACATTTTTTGGACAAAATATTCAAAGCTTAATTCAAAAAAAGAATAATTTCACTGCAGTTTTTATTGTTTTTTCTTTGTCTCTATGCTCTATTATAGAAAGCTGAATAAATGCTTGAGAACTAGTATTAATATTTAAAAGTGACACTTGCAAATATATCCCGCCAGAAGTTTATTGTGCGCCTCCACTGTGCCTTTTCCATCTTACGCTGAGGTGACTGTACACAATAGAATCATTTTACATATGGAATCATACAGTGTGTTAGGTTTAACGAGGGACATATTTTCAGGTTGTATAGTACTCATGGAAATCAACAACTTTGTCCATGGGACCAACTCTGAAATATGAAAAAAAAAATATCTGCTGTTCCATACATTTTGACAAATTATGCGAACATGAATGTATTGAACCGCTTGTTTTTTTTTAATGATATCAGGTATAGTTCCATAGTCAAAGGTGTTCATTTTCATTAGTATAGTACCCCCTGAAAGTATGTCCCTCATTTAACCTTACACACTGTATATTTGTGTTGCTTTTTGTAATTACAAAACTATTTCTGAAAGAATACTAATATTGAATTGTGAACTTTTTTCTTTGGTTTTGTGATTGGAAACAAAACAAACATGAGTTTTTAAGTATTTAGGACTTTATGTATTCATGTAAGAGTTTTTGAATTATTATATTTACACAAAATAATTAATTGTGTATATTTTTTTATAAGTCTATCTTACCTTGATCCTAGGCATGGTAACAGTGGGTGGTTCAGCTACGGACACATAGATACAGGCAGACTTGTTCTTAAGCAGCTGTCCAGTGTAAGGCATGTACTCTTCAGTTACAAAGTCATAACGAAGGCCATCTATCACCATGAGGACTACACTGTTGTCACCAGAACTGTACACTTGCTGGCCATCAATACTGCAAATTTGTAAAAAGAACATTATAATATTAAGAACTAGTTGCTACTGCATGGTCCTAATTCTTTTTTAAAAATAAAAGTAGCCTAAGTTACCCATTATAACATCAGCTATCCGTCAGTCCTGTCATAATCGGTCCAGCGGTTTGAGAGATTGGCTAGAACCGACAGACAGACAAAAATAAAAAAAATATAATTTTTTGATAAGTATCTTTACTTTGTTGTTATTGGTTACATTTCTTTTTTAACAATGATTTTTGTGAATAATAAACTTAACAATTTGATTATTAATTGAAAAACATTAACTTGTTGTTTATTTATTAACACTGGTGTGTAAGAATTATAAAAATAAAAACAATGTACAAAAGTAAACAACCAAACTAACCTGACACCATCTATAAAGTTAGGCAGATCATCCATATGGGACATCTTTCCTGAATGGTATTTCAATGGGAAAAACCCATACAGGAACAGCATTAGGGCTCCAAGGCCCGCTACCAGGAGGCAGAGACCGGTCCATCGGTGCTGTATCCAAGGCAGCATGACGATCGACCTTTGCCGCGTTCTAATCACTTGAATCATCCACTAACACTAATAATTCTGAATTACCGGCACTCAACGAATTTTACGCTACGTACACACGCTTTCGCTTCTGCAATATTTCATATGAAATGTACTTGTCTTCCCGCTATAGGAAACCGCATTGTGCAATGAGGATGAGGTTTAATTCATTCAATACACAACGGCGTGTATCTGAACACCTATCTGAAGCAGTCACGCATTTATGACAATATGATAAGATCGGCAGTATTTTTTATCGCTAAAGCACTTCACAACGTTGTTGTAACCTAACTAAAATATAGTTTTAAGGAAAAGACATGACATCATTGGGGAGAGTTGTTTCTTCATGAGCACGGGGAAAAAGAACTGTTCATCGGAAAATAAACAAATATTGGGATGTAACACTGCATCAATATTACTTTCCTCTATGCACTGCATTCATTAAAACCACCGGTGGTGTAACAAAGTGTAGTGTTGTGCTGTTGTCCGCCCTGGCAACTTGATTGTTGTTGTGTTGTTACCGATTATGAAACGAAAACTAACACATCGTTTTGTTTTAGTGATCAATGTCTTTTCAAGTAGTTATGGAGTAACTGAATGATTTGTAGTAAATATAAACAAAAAACACACATACACTCATTTTATATGCGCTAATACGAAATGTATTTAAAAAAAACTCTCAAGTATTACGAAACGAATGGAATTAGAATCGATTTCGTGCGTATTACTATTACATCACTGGACACTGACAACTGACTGACTGGCTGACGTTACGATGACAGTGTCAAGTGAGGGACCTGTGACGTTGACATTGGCTTTTTTAAATTACTTTACGTCTGCCTAGATTGTAGTCTTGTTAGTAACACGACCTCGAATCTTAGAGCATTTAACCTATGCTCTAAGCCTCGAATGAAATGTTTGTTAGCTCGAAGGTAATTAAATTATGGTTGAATTATAAAGCAACCAGCGGGAGCAGTCATTGGATGATTTCCCGGCCTTAAAAGAAAAAAGCCTTTTTTGTTCCGTGGTAGCGGTAACCCTTTCGGACAATTTCGCTTTGGCCTTTAGGGCTATACTTAGCTAAAATAACTCCCTGACTGACGGCAGTGACTGACGAGGGTTGCAGTTTTGTGGATCCAAATACAGATTAGTTAATCCATAATCGTTGTGACTAATGTCGATAGGAATCCGTTGGATGCGATGCGGGAAACATAGAACCAGTCGAAGTGGCGGTGCTTGGGGGAGGCCTATGACCTGCAGTGGACGCTGAAATCATGATGATTATAATGAATATCGATAGCAATGTGCTATCAGCGACATACCTATTATGTATGTGACTTCGAAATGAAAGTCTGACTTTACAGTCAGTCGTGGAAAACACTTTACCGGAATCTGACTCAGAGTACTCCGACTGTACGATTTACCGCTCGTCAGTACAGAGCTACCTACGAAAACCACCCTGGCTGCTACAGCCTAAAGGCGCTGTCAATATTAAACGTAACCGTGAACTTGAGGTTGTAACTCATACCGATGTGCGGTACCTAGTTACCTACCACATACAACGGACGACACGGTTTTTGGTGTTACCGTCATACAATGGCGAGCACAGAATCAAGGACCCCAACTCTGACCTAGAAGTTGCCAAATTCCACATCATAACAAATAAATGGATGCCTTTTTTTTTTTTTTAAGGCTGGGAAATCATCCAATGACTGCTCCCGCTCTGGGTGGAGCGGAAGGGAGTGTCAGACTCTTACTGACTAAAACCCATCCATGTTCCTTCCGTAGCCCTTTATGTTCCGGGGTAGCGGTTACCCTTTCGGACAATCCCGCTTACCCGGCAGGCTTGGCCCTGAGGGGCCCCTTCATATGCTGACATCTCTTTGAGGCGCGCGTGGAACATATACGCGCCGTACGGCACGGGTCTGGTGCTGATCGGGCGGTGAGTCACCCATTACTCACCACCCGCAGGCCCGCGCCTACGGTGGCCGGGAGTCGTCACGTGGCTCCCGACGCCCGGGGCGTCTCCTGCGGCGGCTGGGACGGGAGGACCTTTCTCTCTCCCATCCCGCCACCTCCTTCGCGAGCATAACTTTTTCGCAGAAGGAGGTGACTGCCTCGCACTCCCTCTCGCCCCGGACCATGGCTTGCACCAGGGCCGGGCGCGAGAGGTCGCCGCCGCCGTTCGCCTCTACGAGGACACGGCGGTGCTCCGCCCATGCGGGGCAGGATAAATGGATGCCTGTACCAACTTCTAGCTTTCAGAGCACAGAACAGATAACTTTAACTGTTCTGTGTTTCAGAGGGACTATGTTCAACAGCCGAAGTTATCTGGTTGGCGTTGTTATCTCTCTTCCAACTGTCTTTTGTGCAGAATGTATCTAATAACGTCTAAAAAATTACAATAAACTTCTGTCGCCAGTAACAATACCTATACATATCTACGTTTCAAAGCATTTTATTAAACCTTTTGAAGAATACAATTCTTTGGGATCACTCTAGAACTCGAAATATCATAAGTATGCGGGAGACATGATTAGCAGAGTATTTACACCGCAATGTTATTCAGAAAGCGTTGGCCGAAGTATTCTTCACGTCTATTTATATCACATACAATCATCCACTCAATGTACCTATTGGGATAAAATTGTCACGAACTAAAAATAGGGTGTCTATTTTGATCATTCGTGACGCCGCGCCGCCGGTACGAGATGACAATGATTTTACTATGATATCTACACTGTGTAGTAATCTGGAATGATGTCGAAGGCGGCATCATCCTCCCACATTT
The DNA here is from genome assembly GCA_951799385.1 of Hyppa rectilinea. Lineage (NCBI taxonomy): Eukaryota > Metazoa > Arthropoda > Insecta > Lepidoptera > Noctuidae > Hyppa > Hyppa rectilinea. Next base: position 6,778,491 of record OX637318.1, on the reverse strand, counting down.
TACAAGAAAGTGGATTTGTTCTCGAATGACACCCACCGATTTTCAATGGGAAAATAACGTCGCCAAATTAGACTCATCATATATTATGGTGACCAGATTTTTGTATTTTTTTTTAACTTATTTTGGAAATATAAAATACTTACGCTTAGTGACTGATGGTTTCGTACGGGCGGTTACATTATGTTTACTGAAATAGTCATTAAATTGCAACCAATTGTCATACAATCACTACAACAGGATTTCTGGGTTTGCTTAAATTCCAAGATTCTGGTTAAAGGTATGTAGGTACTTATTTCCCGTACGCACTAAACGCAGTTATTTTAAGAGAAACAAGATCACTACCTACTTGCCATATTTAACTAAGTATATCTATATTACTTACCGTGACTGACGAATCTAATAAGGCAAATCAAACCTCTGAGCCTATTGGGCTGAAATTTGGCCTACAGACAGTTACCTATTACGACGTACGAAACCGTATTTCTTAAATTTCTACCCCTAAAGGAATATAACGGGGTTTCAAAATTTGTATGGTGAACTAAGACGACCCACTCAAACGATTTGAAAATCAGGAAAACATCCCCAGACTTATGGTTACCGCCACAGGTAGGTACGTACTATCTCCGCCAGAGAGTTGCATGGACCAAAAACGGCAATTTCCCTCCCAAATTGTCCGTGATACAGTAATGAATGATACTGTACCTATCGCTTCAAGTTCAAGGTGTATCCTCGTGAATCAGCTCGTGTGGGCCGCTGAAAATTCTATTTAAATCACATTATATGGCGTTCGTCTCTAGTCTCGAGTCCAGAGCGGCGCGCGCCTGCAACGAACTAACAACCACAAAGGTGAATTGTTTTTTTTTTCTAATTATAGTGATACTGTTGTAGTGTTGTTCTTTTGTGCTTTATAAAAAAGGTATAGTAGATTTTGTGTTAAATGAAAATGTTATTTATTTCGAAAGAATTGGAAGATTCGTTTAGCTTTTCTACCTGTAAAGTGGACTTTCGTATTATTTTTCTGTAAATGAAAATTACTGCACTAGCTATGTTTGAACAGGTGCTTTTTAATTGCACATGTAGATGCCCATGCGCAATTCGTTACAGATACGCATTTCATAGATCGTATTGCCCTAATAAATAAAACAACACTACTTACTATAATAATATGATCAGATTCAGAACTAGATGCGATAAAATACCTAAATTTAAATAATTATGCAGGTGTAATATTTTAAGTGCTGTGTTTGTACGGGATACCTACATAGGTACGCACATAATTCTACGAGTAGGTACATCACACATCTTAAATTAAAATGACTATATAAAGTCACAAACATTCTTGTGCCTACCTGTAATGTTATACTCACCTCTTCAACTGAACACCTCTGCAACATCTCATCCCGAAGATATCTTGCCTCTGTTTACATCAACACTCGATCTAATTTTAACCTATTACAAAACGAATAATGTCGCGTAACTTTCATCATAGTGTGAAAACATTCAGTTCAGCGGGTTGCATCAGTTCTAAAACCGTTCCGGGCCGTTCCCAGGTGACTCACACACGGTGGAATCGTTCCAGAAGTTCGTCGATTATTATGTGCTCGTATTATTGCTTGTGAATGTAAACAAACCCGGTAGGTACACTTCAACAAGCTTTTCGTTAGAGCAATAAAATGACTGTTAATCCTGTAATTCAATTTGGTTAAACATCTCTATGGATTGTGTTTTTTTTATAAAAACTTCTATGATACATTCATACGTGATATTATACCAACATCCATTTCTATTTGCCTTATCTGGAAATGTATCCAACATTGCATGCTGTTAAGTCTAGACAGTTTTCAAAACAAGAAACGAGTTCTCTTTTTAAAGGTTTAGGTACTTAAACGATGACTGTTACTAGTATGCTTGTTAACTCTTACAGCTGTTAAGCTGATTTTTCTGACAGTCCGGAGTGCATTTAAAATAAATAATACAGCAGTGATAGCCTAGTGGTGTGACCGTCGGACTGCTAAGTCTCGAGTTCAAACCCACCTCTGATTTTACAGATTCATGTGCGTATTGTTAATTATCACTTGCTTAAAAATCGGTGAAGGAAAACATCGTAAGGAAACCAGCATGTCTGAGTGATATTTCTCAACAGCATGTGAAGCTAAGTCAGAGGCCCATAGGCAGCATAAAAACTCTCGACACCAGGTTAATCACTAACGACACGAAAGAAGAAGAGAAAATAAATAATGGGAGTTGTGGGTTTCAAACTTATGCCCTCTCTGGCCGTCAGACGCACTGACCTTTGGGCTATTGCTCCCTAGTGTTCTTTTTCATGTAAACAAAATGTTTTAAAAATAACGTACCTTTAAATATTTCTAATGCGCATTCAAATAACATTGGTGGGTCGCCCATTACAAGCGCATAAGAGATGTAACCGCTGAAAATAAACGCGCCATGAAAATATCCGCTGTTTATATCTAGGTACAGGATGCATAGACAATGTTGTTGATTTATTTCAGTCTAAAGATAAGTTTTACGAGCGCTCGCGAGAGTATCGAAATTCTATGGTTTCCATGGCCGATTTGATTGTTGTTTATGACTTGGCACCGTGTAATGTAATAGGACAGTCATGGGAATGTTTTATATGAGTTTTCGTTCTGCAGTTTGCGAAGGAGTTCGTTTCATGGAATATTCCGAAGGTGACTGGGTTTACACTTGCTTGATATAATTCGGGATGAAAACACGATCATGAAGGAATGAGATAGGTTTTTTCAATTTTCGACTACAGTCGAAATAAAACTTTTGTTTTTGGAAGGTTAACCCTTCCAAAAACGAAAGTTTTATTTCTTGGTTTCTGGAAGCCTGTTTAATTTAATTGATACCGCATTGAAATCTTGTGTTAGTTTAAATATTGGTTATATTGGTTGTTAAGTTATTCGAAATTAGACTTGACCAGTCTTCCTGAAACCGTTTTGGCTGCGCCTTGCGAGTCCCAGCTAGCTTCAAGTTACACAATTTACAAATTATTACGTGTCAGGAGAAGTAACAATACTGAACTTTCGTATCTTCTTTTTACAGATGTCGATAGTACCTCTGATGTTCCGTGACTGGTGGGACGAGTGGGACAGGCCCTCCCGGCTGCTGGATCAGCACTTCGGCATGGGCCTGAAGAGGGACGAGCTCCTCTCATCCCTCTCCACACTGCCGACCTCCTCGCTGTTCAGAAACTCTTACTTCAGGCCATGGAGGACGAGCTTGACAAGACAGGAGTCAGCTTCTACTATTAATCTGACAAAGGACAAGTTTGAGGTAGGATTCGATTTATAAATGATGCTGCTACTGCTGCGTATGCCTATTGGGTATTCAAAAGGGTAGTCAATAACGTTACTTTTGATGAACTGTCAAAACGCGGAATTTATACGTGATTAGCTGACCCGACCGACGTTGTCTTGTCTTAACTGTGATACCTACCCTAACTACCTAACCTACCTACCTACTTACCCACCTAACTTTTCTCAAACTCTTTCTTTTAAACCTTCCCTGGACTACGACAAACATTTCAACACCAAAATCAGCTAAATCGGCCCAGCCGTTCTCGAGTTTTAGCGAGACTAACGAACAGCAATTGATTTTTATATATATGTACAAGTATATAGATTTGTCTGAAATGTAACAATGACGTCACAGATTTTAAGAATCAATTGGAATACCTATTTATTAGTATTAAATGCAATTTTACAATTATATCTTAGAATACTGGCCCATATTGACAATACCGAGAGCTGTAGGTCATATTTTGTCAAATTAAAACTCCTAACTTTACCTTCTATATACATACACGATCTTTGCATATTTGTATTTAAAAATAGTAACATTTTCCCTAAAATAAAAGACACTCATAACGTAAACACACGTCATAAAAATAGACTATATCTGCCACCATCTCGGCTCAAAATGCTTTACCATAGCCCATACCACATGGCAGTAAAAATATTTAACAAATTACCGAAACAAATTAAAGAAGAACCCAAATTCAATATATTTAACAGAAAATTAAAAGAATATCTAATACAAAAATGCTTTTACACGGTCGCAGAATACTTAGAATAAAACATTGGTAAATATGACACTAAGATAGATAAATTACTCATAATCACAGAAATAATACTTACACAAGGAAGCACATTTACCTACACTTACACATAACACAACAAAACGAATTAATAAAATATACATAACAAAATATATAAAATAATAAAATACAATATATAATACAACAAACATAAACAAATAAACTACAATAATTAATAGAAGTAAACAAATAATCGAATTACATATTGATATTAATTAAAATAATTACATATTAGTATAACTACATATAATAATATTATTACAATTATTGTTTAAAGCTAGTGACTGGATGCTTCTTTTATCCAATGTTAATATGTTGCCGTGCCCTAACCGGGTTTCATGTTGGAACTTATTTACCTCTGTAACACCTACATATGTACACATGAATGCAATAAAGAATTTGAGTTTGAGTTTGAGTTTGAGCATAATATTTAATTTCTGTAGGTACCTACAGTCAACAGCAAAAGTAGATGATCAAAATCAGAAATTCAATACTAATGAACGGAGTTTACCAATATATGGCAGCTGTACTAGTAGTAAATGTTTGGTATAATTTCCAATCACAAACTTTTGAATCACTCTGACGCCACACAGGTCCGACGCGAACGCCGTTCTTTAGTATTGAATTTCTGATTTTGATCATCTACTTTTGCTGTTGACTGTACAGTGATGGAAGTTTTAAGAAGAGCGGTCTTTTTTCTTTCCTTTTTCGTATTTTGCTTTTGACCGTTACAAATAGTCAATTGACCGTAGATTTATTTATTCTACAAACCGATTTTGGTAAGATGCTTGATGAGAGTCCAAATGACTACTTAGATGTATGTCGCTAGAATCACATATTGTTCCGACTATAATGCTACTGATGATATTCCGTGCTATTTGCAGTAGCAAATTGTTCATTCTTTTTTATTAGCCTTGATGGATTTTTATTAGTGACACAGGTCTGCGACACATGCACCGAGTAACCTACAATGTGTCTCTCGGTCTGATTAAATTTGCCACAGTTAATAAACGAAGTTAGGACTGTATAACGTACCTTATTATTATATTAGCTATGGCACCTATCTGGGTAGCGGTTAAATTATTTCATCATCTCCATTTTTATAAAATGCTTAAAGCGTTATCTCATGTTCAGTACGGCCGACGTATTTTAGCGGTCCTGAAGCTAGACGATTAGCTGCGCAGTAGACAATTTCGTTCCTAAAAGAGCCATTGCGCAGCCAAACAGCTAACTTCAGAACCGCCAAGATCGGCCGTACTATAATGTTTAACAAAGATTTATTCGTTTTTTTTCTCAATTCCAGGTAATCTTAGACGTCCAGCAATTCACACCTGAAGAGATCACAGTCAAGGCTGCCAACAACAGCGTTTTAGTCGAGGGTAGGCACGAAGAGAAGCAGGACGAGCACGGGTTCATCTCTCGCCAGTTCACACGCCGGTACATCCTGCCAGGAAACTACGACGTCCAGGACCTCGTCAGCACACTGTCTTCAGACGGCGTCCTCACTATCACGGCTCCTAAAAGACCCCCAGCGAATGCAGGCGAAAGAATAGTCCCCATCACCAAGACAGGCCCTGTTAAACAACCTGAACCCATCAACACAGAACAACCTCGTGAACAAACAGTACCTATCGTCACCTCCCCCTAAGTTTAATATCACCCCCCTTCATTGAACGAGACATCGATGTTTGTAAGTAATCGATGTTCAACGATCGAATCATAAATAGCATTTATTATAAGCGCCGTTGTTGGCCAATAACGACTAGCTATTCGAAATGAACGAATTAGGTTTTTTTATATTAATTTGTATAAAAGAGGAATGCAATATCATTGTTTATAATAAAATTGAATAAACGATTCCTATCATCACTTATTTTCTTTTATTATATTCTTCTTCTTCTTCGTGTAGTTAATGACTAACCTGGTGTCAGAGCTTTTATGCTGCCCATGAGACTTGGACTTAGCTTCACATGCTGTTGAGAAATTTCTTTCAGGCATGCCGGTTTGCTCACGATGTTTACCGTCATCGATTTTTAAGTAAGTGATAATTATACAATTTTTTGTTGCAACTATAGAAATACACTGGACAGCAAATAAACCGAGCCACCCGCTACCTAGGCACTCTAATTCGATTTTCTCAAAAACTAAAAAACCTACAATTATCAAAGTTGTACCTACAGAAAGTGCGTTTCATGGTGATTAAAATGAAAGGAAACTCATTGGGTTTAATCAATATTTCAGTGTTTATTAAGGATTTTACAAAGAAGAGTCGTTTTCCAGTCGTGACAATCGTTAGTGATGATAAAGTGAAAAAAAAATTAAAGCCAAAAACAAAGATAAAATAAAAAAAAAGTTTTTGATCAATATTCCGTATTCCCTCCCCTTGCTCGGATAACTGCCAGCATCCTTGTATTCATCGACCTTATGAGCCTGACGATAAAATCTTGAGGAATTGTATTCCACTCCTCTTCAATTGCGATTCGCAGCTCTGGAAGCCTTGTTGGAGCAGGTACCCGGGCTCGAACCCGACGTTTCAGCTCATCCCATAAGTGTTCTATCGGATTCAAGTCCGGGCTTCGAGCTGGCCAGTCCATCGTACGAATGCTGACGTCGCGTAGATACTGGGTCACCACATGAGCAACATGAGGCCGTGCATTATCATGCATCAATTGCATATCCTGTCCGATATATCCTGCGTAAGGTACCATATGGTCTGCGAGGATTTCAGTAATGTAGCGATTAGAAGTCAGTCCACGTGTACGGCCCGTCGGTTCGATGAAAACTAACGCTGTATGTGCTGTTAACGAGATGCCGCCCCAGACCATTACAGATCCTCCTCCATAAGCAACAGTTTCCTCGATGCAATCCTGAGAATAACGTTCTCCAGGGCAAAGATATACTCTCTGACGTCGATCACTTCCATGTAGACTCACCCTGGTCTCATCAGTGAAGAGTACATTACTCCACTGCTCTAATGTCCAATCCCTATGCTCTCGAGCAAATTCAAGTCGTGCTCGACGGTGTGCTACCGTTAATGCTGGGCCTGTTGCAGCTCTTTTTGGTCAAATTCCGTTCAGCAAGTCTCCTTCTGACGGTATCTGAACTTATGACCACTTGGCGTTCGTCACGCAGACTTTGTTGGACTTGAACTGCGTTGAGGTGGCGATTTCGCAGAACAGTAAGGTGGATATAACGATCATCTGCTGCTGATGTAGCCCTAGGTCTGCCCGTACCTGAACGGCGATCGAATGCTCCAGTCTCTAGGTATCGTCTGTAAACTCGTTGCACGGAAGATCTGCTGATTCGAAGCCTTCGAGCGACTTCACGTTGCGCAATGCCTGCTTGAAGTGATGCTACAGCTTGAGCTGCTTCCTGAGGTGTTGTATCCATTATCAATCGAAAAAAGTAGCAAAAAGACACGCGTCTGAGCAAACGATGGACAAAAACTAAAGAAATGATAAAAAATATCCGACTACCCTCATTGTAGAGAAAAAGAACGCTAATTTCAAACTCTGGTGAAAACCGAGCAAATCGTTAGCATTGTGTTTGTTGCTTGATTACAATGTGAGTTGAGGGTACTTTCGAATTAATTTGTAGTCATTTTAATCACCATGAAACGCACTTTTTGTAGGTATAACTTTGATAGTTGTAAGTTTTATACTTTTTGAGAAAATCGAATCAGAGTTCCGAGGTAGCGGGTGGCTCGGTTTATTTGCTGACCAGTGTAGATTATATCTATGATTGCAACTGATCATTACATTGGGGTTTTAACCCACCTCAGAGAGGAGTAGGTTAACAATTCCATTGTATTAAAAAAAAATGTTTGTTACCTTATAACTTCATCATTTGTCAACCGATATAGAAAATGATTTTTTAAATGAAATCAATACTTCCAGATTGGTCCCAAGTTCAATACAAGTTCTGACGAGTGGTTTCAGAGCTAGCTGCAGTAATCTGAATATGAATATTTGGTATAGGTACGATGTTGTATCGTTTGTAGATTTGTGTATGAACGAACGAATGAGTGCCAAACACAGTATGGTTGGTGTACCTAGTACCTATGCTACAGACTCTTTAAAAATAACTTCAATTCACAATTACAAAGTATCTATTCTATGTTTATGAAAATACTACCTACTGTCAAAATGGATACCTACACAGAATTCAGCGAAGCATGTGTCGACCGTATCTAGCCGTAGTGTGTCTACCAGTAGAGTCTAAAAAGCTAAAAAAATAAAATAAAATTAAAAAAACCATACTTTCCCCCAGAAATGGAATACATGACCGATGAGGCTTACCTATAGTCAGCGATAATGAAAGTACTACCTAGTGTAGAAGTAGCCGCTGTTAATTTCCTATTTTATTAGCCGCATCCCGACGCGAGGACGCCTGGTTTTAGATATTCCCTACAACTCATACTATCTAAAACATGTAAATTTTTTACTTTTTAAAGGTTCTTGTTGGTGTCGAAGGTTTGTAACCAAAGACTACAATATGTATAGGGTTTGTAACTACAGAAATTGAAGTAGGTAGGTATTCCAAATTGTAATACGACGTAGATACCTATATTATTGGGTAACCTATAGTCATGTCTGTATTGAATTGAAGGTAGGTTCGTATATAGTTCTATTTACCAGGAATAAACAAATAATTTAACGATTTTGCAATTTTATATGTACTTAGGCAGTCTACCAAGCAGGTGCGGTAGGCAACTATTCACTCTCACGTTTATAAGTGACAGAACGCATTACTAAGAAATATACTTAACCGTGGGGCTCGGTGCAAACCGCGAGCGTACATTAATGCTCAGCAAATGGCCTAGCCACAAAGACGAAAGAACTCGAACAACACCTACCATACTGAACTACAAATAATGAACAATAATTCCTCCACTAGTTAATGTAAAACACAAACTGCGGTGTGTCAAGCGTGAACTGTCAGAGACAAAGTTTCTATAAGTCAACGTGGCGAATGGTCCTGGGGCAATAAGGATTGTGTTTGAGTCATTTAATTTCCCCGCGAAGTGTTGAGTCTAATAATATTGTTAATTTATCATTGGGCCGAGGGTTGGGGCTACGGAGGAATTCCGTTATACCTACAACATAATGCTGGTTTAAAATGTTTGTATAGGAGCGAAAATGCCTTGAGTTATTTTAATCAAACAAAAAACCGTGCAAAAGTAAAAGGCACTGAATAAAGTAGTATCCAAAAATCAGAAAATAACAAGAACTATACTTGGATTTATAATTTACCAGCTTCTGCCCGTGGCTTCGCCCGCTTGGAAGACGGAAATTGCATGTTATTATACATATACCTTCCTCTTGAATCACTCTATCCACTAAAAAAAAACCGCATCAAAATCCGTTGCGTAGTTTTAAAGATTTAAGCATACATAGGGATATAGGGACAGAGAAAGCGACTTTGTTTTATACTATATAGTGACTCTCCAATCAATATGCTAACGCCATCTATGCAGCAATTGAGACAACTAACAGCGCCATCTTTGAATACTGAAGTGAACTTTGGTTATAGATCTTTGCGTAGATCATTATTACCAAACAGTTTAGTAGAACAGAATTAGAAACGTTTACTCTACAAGTTGTTTGCACATGTATTTAAATATTTGCTTACAATTTCATTATCTACAGCGGACAAGCATGTGTATATAAATATGTATAAATAAGCTTACAGTTTTAATGCAATGAATACTGCTTGACATGCTTGTTGGTTCAATCTTTGCCCTCGAAGACCGTCTGACTCCTGGAAGAGTGAGTTAGAAGAAAACCACTATTAAGCAAGGGAGATTGCATATTATAATATGCTATCAGGAGTATTCTGTGTAGATAGGTAGGTACCTACTATGTAAACGTAGTTGTATGACTGGTATATTTCTAACCACAGAAGTAAGAAATCGGTTTGGTTGTGAATCCTTTGCTTAGTACCTGTCTGCCTGATGTGTTCCGCAAAATTAGCCCACCAAAATAATTTTGCATGGCAGTTAGCGAATCTTCAAGTTAGTACAAAATTTGCAATTAATCAATAATATAAAATAATAATACACTTACGTTATGTGCAAGTTACGACAGTAATATTTTAACCTTCGAATTTACACACAAAATAAAAGTCTTCACAATAATTCTCTAAACCCATCGACGAAGACCGCAGACTAAACGCTGTGTGTACTTTGTCGTTGCATTTTCGAGGTTTAAATAATAAGCTAGTTGTACAATTTTGAGGTACCAACCTTGAGGTTTATTTTCCTTATATTTTGATTATTTCAGAAAACTATTACCTATACATAAAAATAAAATAAAAAAATCTGTTACATTTTTTAATTTTATTTTTATGTCGTTACCACCATGCAGGTTATTGTCTGATATGGTCTTGAGGAAAGTACCAGTAGCGTAACTCAGAACTTCAACGACTGACAAACAACAAAAACCGTATAAAGGACTTTTTCACCTCACAGGCTCGGAAAGAGTCTGTTTGTCATTCGAAATCTGAGCCGAAAATCGAATTTTGCTCTCTAGCGTGGAAAGAGTTTTAAAATTCGAACCTTTCTATTTAATAATTTTCTATACTGCCAGTCCACTGAAAATGCATGACACGGTCTAAAATAAAATATTAAATAATACCTTAAAAACTTCCATCACAGTACAGAAATTAAATATTTTGCGAGGATATGTAAAATTGGAATAAATGTTAATAAGTATTCCATTTGATTAAAAAATCTGTGACGTCACATTTGAATATGCCATAAACATACTGGTACCCTGTCAAATACCCAATTGTGTAGTAATTTAAGTTTAATTTTTTAAATAAAATAAATACTAATATAATATGTTATTTAATCCTTTGCTTGGCAAAAATAAATATGTATTAAATTAAATTAGTTAGTTATTTGTATTAAATTAGTTTTTTTCTTTCATTCTCCTTAGAGGACAGGTAGGATATAGAACAAAATACAGGGTATTTAATTTTGGAGATATTCTATGTAACTCATAAGATACATTGCCAAGTATCTGTTATTTTCTTCACATGAGTCAATTTATCTGAGACGCTCGAACAAAATAAAACTCAACAACACCTGTTTTCTTGCACCTAGCAGTTTCCTCGCTGTAGTGAGGTGAAAAATTGTGTGTTGCGCTCGGCAGCAAAGCTTTTCTGCGTCTCGTACCTTTGAAACCTTCGTTACGCTCAGGATTCTATATTTGAACCACTCGCTTCGCTCATGGTTCAACCCTAGAATCCTTCGCTTACTCAGGTTTCAATAGAAGTACTCGCGCCAAAAATCAACTTTCCAGGCTTGCATAACAAATAACTATTTCACCTCACAGGCTCGGAAAGAGTCTGTTTGTCATTCGAAATCTGAGCCGAATATCGATTTTTGCTCTCTAGCGTGGAAAGAGTTTTTAAATTCGAACCTGTCTATTTAATAATTTTCTATACTGCCAGTCCACTGAAAATGCATGACACGGTCTAAAATAAAATATTAAATTACACCGCTCACCTTAAAAACTTCCATCACAGTACAGAAATTAAATATTTTGCGAGGATATAATTGTAAAATTGGAATTAATGTTAATAAGTATTCCATTTGATTAAAAAAATCTGTGACGTCACATTTAAATATGCCATAAATATACTACCCTGTCAAATACCCAATTGTGTAGTAATTTAAGTTTAATTTTTTAAATAAAATAAATACTAATAATACTAATAATATGTTATTTAATCCTTTGCTTGGCAAAAATAAATATGTATTAAATTAAATCAGTTAGTTATTTGTATTAAATTAGTTTTTTTCTTTCATTCTCCTTAGAGGACAAGTAGGATATAGAACAAAATACAGGGTATTTAATTTTGGAGATATTCTATGTAACTCATAACATACATTGCCAAGTATCTGTTATTTTCTTCACATGAGTCAATGTATCTGAGACGCTCGAACAAAATAAAACTCAACAACACCTGTTTTCTTGCACCTAGCAGTTTCCTCGCTGTAGTGAGGTGAAAAATTGTGTGTTGCGCTCGGCAGCAAAGCTTTTCTGCGTCTCGTACCTTTGAAACCTTCGTTACGCTCAGGATTCTTTATTTGAACCACTCGCTTCGCTCATGGTTCAACCCTAGAATCCTTCGCTTACTCAGGTTTCAATAGAAGTACTCGCGCCAAAAATCAACTTTCCAGCCTTGCATAACAAATAACTATTAAGTGGGCCGCATAAAGTACATAAATTGCCTGATTTATCAATAAAACTAACTGAAAAATAAATGACCTATCTCATTCACAATAATACACTTACGGGCTAGTAATAAATAAAACCATAGTTGGGATGGTGAATTTACGAATTAAAATCTGCTCGTTGCAGGATTGTCGCTTCTAGTACAAACGTTATAGAGGGCGCTGACACGCAGCTTTATGAAAGCTAACTTTATTTTGGATGTTTTTTTTGGTCGGTGATTAGCTTGTTATTGTAATAAGTCCTTTTTTGAAAGATGTTTACTTCACAAAATCACATAGACGTACTGTGCGAGAAATAAGTACATACTGTATACAACAATGACATAGGAAAGCATTTGGGTAACAGATTTTTTGAAGCACCTCTAATTCTTTCGAAATTTCTCAATTACTTAGGTAAGAACTACCAAGAAGAAGACGAGACACTTAATCTGTTTCTAAGACATTTGCAAAATTAAAATGGACCTACAATAAGCATGATAGAACCGTGTAAAATAAAACAGAGTTTGCAGGGTATTGTGGTAATGTAGCCAGGGTAATAGATCTCATAGTCATGGATCACTCGGGCTAAACGGCGGGGGAGTCCAGTCCGCCTGGCGAGGTGGGAGGGGGAGTTCATCAATCAGCCCGGAGCGATTACAGGGACGGTGGTGCAAGGTAGGAGCGTAAACAATAAGTAAAAGGTATTGTTCAAGGATATTATGACGTTCACATGGTATTTGGAAGAAGTGAATTTTGGTCACAGTTTAATCGTATACTTAAGGATTTTTTAAAGTATAGGATTTTTATTTTTTCTTAAAATCTCTAGACAGCCGATTTGCAACGTATGCGCAGAGTTGCTAGGACATGTTGCTATTCGATAAGTGGGTAAATAAAATACTTTTTAAGGAAAAAAGACAGTCAATACTGTTTATTTATTTAATACTTTAAGCACAGAAATGTACAGAGGCGGACTTAATGCCATAGGCATTTTCTACCAGTCAACCTTTGGGTGATGCAGAGATAAACAGTGGTAGGTGCATTAGAAAGCAAAGTGCAACTTTTATTCTATTTTTTATTTTATTTTACTGTTTCCTTGTCAGGACCATTTGGTTCATAGATATTATATATGAATTTAAGCCAAGGTTTCACCAACATTTAATTTAATTTATTCGGAAAAGTTCGTGTCATTATCTACCTAGACTTTTCAGGATGCCAGAAATTTATATGGAGCGACTGCTTTACCTCTCCGACTCCGAAACAAAGGAAAATCGTATGTGTATTATTAATTAGGTAATATTAATATTAGTTATGTATAATCAATAAATCCGACGTTTTGTCAAATTGTAAAAACCGTGTGGCGCAGGGCGAGGCGCTAAATTTTTTGATTGATAAAGTAACAACAGCGCCTGCGCCGTGCTTACGCAGTTCTTACACAGAGCTACGCCATGCCTACGCAGTTCCTACGCAGTGCTACGCTTCTAGGCTACGCTTGCGATGGAGAAACGCTGTGTGAAGATACTCATAAGTTATAAATGAAATCATTACATTTTGAAGAACAATTTGGTCGCTAGTTGCGCCGCTCCTTTGATCTTCAATTAAGAACACTTTGCAGTAATAACAATACCTATAAATTCTATTATGTCTTTTTCCTTCTAATCTCCTTCAACTCGACTCGATTAAAGAGTTCTTACTTTTCTTAAATCATGTACTTGAAAATTAGAATCAGAAGATAAATAATACATACGATCAGCGCCATTATATTTATACTGAAGATTTTTCTTGAATTCTTCCAGTGCGTTTCTTCCGTAACTTGCTCCATACAAAACCGCTTGCAGTGTTCGACAAGCGATTGATCTGCCGGCCGTATTAATTGTTGCTGTCTGTACTATTCCTACGTCACTATACAGTGTACGAGTACATAGGTACGTACTACTGGAGGTACTCGTATTTGTATTGTCTGCTCCTGTCTACATGGTGAAAACGAAAGCTCATTCTAATTGAGTTTGGAAATATCATTCGATTTGGTGAAGTTCTTTTGTTTTTTTTTTTTCAGTTCGTTTGTTGGTTAAGAATTTAAATTATAATGGAATAACAGTTATGTTTTTTAAATAAATTGTTGCCAGAACCCGGTTTCCTCAAGGACTATAGAGAGTTTGAATAGTTTGAAAATAGAATGTCAAATCAAATGTTGGCGTTGTGATTGTTGATGTTGCAAGAAACATTTGAAATGAGATTTAACAGATTTTATTGAATATGCATTGAGAAACAGAGTTAGGTATATTAATCGTACCTAATCATTTGAATGGCAGTGATTTTTCCTTATGTAATTTCTGAGTTTATCCTGGATATTACCGACATCGCTGAAGGGAAAAAAACACTTGAAAAACCTGGACTTATCAATACATCTTCTATAATATCTACAGATTTTCTAAATGCATGTGAAATAGATACCAGTCATTGTGTTATTTTGGCAATAACCGGCAAGAAAGCGAAAAAGCAGTATCTAACATAAAACTGAATAAATGATTCGACCTTTTAGGATTAACCCGACACGTTTTTCGACCATTTTCGGTAAGTATCTAAGTCGCAGACCTATGGGTCGATTAGAGGTTATGCTACTCTTGCCGCGGTCGGTTCCTGGATGGGTGATAATCCATTACATATCGAGACCCCTCTGTGCCTCGGAAAGCACGTTAAACCGTAGCTCGTGGCTGTCATTCTTAGATCTTTGAGGATCTTTTAGTCTGACAAGCAGTCTTACCTATAGGTATCGTATTAGTGGGTTTTAGAGGTCAGATATGCAGTCACTCTATTTAACCTACTGTCATTCAGCTACATCTGCTTAAACTGGAAGGCGACTTCATCATAGTAGGGAAAAGGATAGGCAGTCTGATGTAAATCCCACTATGATTGAAAAGCAAACAAATTATTTAGTTACTTATTATGAGACTAATAAAATAAAAGTGATTAAACAAATTGTATTCCGCCTTGTATCTAAAAACAGATATTATATAATTATTTTATTATATTTTTTAGCCAAACCGCTCGCGATACATTTTCTAATACATGAAATTTTGTTAATAAACATGTTTCATCGTTTTCATTGGATCCTCTAGAAGATGGAGAAGAGAATACAAAATTTTTAAGTATCTTCAGCAGCCAAAGTCGTTAAAAACAAATTGATAGAAGAAACTTTTAGAAGTATTTCCATAAGTTATTCTTTACAGTTCTTCTCCTTTTGTCCTACTTATTAGAACAAAATGATGCTATCATTAGACGACTGCGGTGAAGCCAAAAGAGAGTGTTATATCGTTTGTGCTTTATATCTACTTCCAGAATTTTAATACTGTTTTAAAAGGCCTTAGACGCATGGTGCCATTAACACGTCGCATGCCAGACTACGAGTAACTGGTACTAACAACATAACATTAAATGAGGGCTGTATTCCCCGAAGAGAAGATGGAGAGAGTAGAGGCAGAGATATGATACCTACCTATGGTAAACCCACATTTCGCTAGTTATGTTTAAGTCCCATGTAATAGGGGGCGAGCCTATTGCCATCAACCGACACACGTGTAGACCGGAAGCTGCTACTGAGAAATTCAAGATGCAAAAGACAACAACATTTTACCCGACCCGACAATTGACCCCAGAACCTCATACTCTACAATAACTTGCAACCACTAGACTAAAGAGGTAGTAAGCAATAGAGAAAGAAAAATAGGTTTATTGCCACGGGAACACGTGCATACACAAAGATAATAAACTAGACTAGGTAATACATAAAACAAAATAGATCAACATATAATCACGAGCATTGAAACAGAAATTGTGTACAGCTGCACGTCATGACTGTGACACGAAGGCTTCCATTCAACATGATGCTGTCCTATGAGGGACCCAAAGCATAGCGCATATTGAAGTGGGCACCCGCAAAACTACAAAAGGCTTTTTTACTGTAGGTATTTCTGCTGCGTTACACTCAAAGTGTTAAGACCCCCTAAAAACGTTCATAAGTCGCAATGTCAAAATATATTAAATAATGGAAAAAAATATGAAAATTGGAGGCATTTTTGACAGATTATTTCGAGTTCTAATTACCTACAAAAACTGTCGTCAGATCAAGTTTAAATTGTCAATTTTGTACTAATAACTTTACAGCTCTTAGAATAAAACTCAAAATACAGTAACTGATCAGAAGGTTTAGATTCGGACTAAAATTAGAGCTCTTTTCGCAATAACACTGAGTGAGTCTAGGTTAATTTCTTAAAGATAAAGGAATTGGTACTCCTATTGTCATGCCGTGCAGTTTCACCATTTCGGATTGTCTAAACTAATTTCAAACATCCTGAAGTCCTGATTGTAGGATGTGTAGGTAAAAGCACAACCTAATTTAACGAACAAAAAAGTGGCGGGCAGCAACTGGACCCTAATTGCCCTTGACAGAGGAAAGTGGAACTAAAGAGGCCTACACTTAATATTTGGTCGATTAAGCCTAAAGAAGAAGAAGAAGATTTAACCTACATTATTTTAATTGAAATGTAGAATAGAATTTTAAATGACTGAGTTATATTACTTACTAGCTTCCGCCCGCGGCTTCGCCTGCAAAATATGTCGACAACTTATACACATAAAACTTCCTCTTGAATCACTCTATCTATTAAAAATAACCGCATCGAAATCTGTTGCGAAGTTTTAAAGATTTAAGCATACATAGGGATATAGGGACAGAGAAAGCGAATTTGTTTTATACTATGTAGTGATTACATTTTAATATTGAAGGTGGTCCATAATAATATAGAGTAGGTACTTACCTACATATTGCATTACAAATGGAAAACATTAGAGGGCCTAGGATGCGCCCTAAGGGACGAACTTAGCGATATAATTATCCTATGTTTATTTAAGTATGCTTTAGCTTTTTCTTTTGTTTATTTTTATTGGGTTATTTTATGAATTGGTTAAATAAATAAATAAGAAATGATTTGGGTAAGACATCTAAAAAAATTAGCTCCTCTGAAGTCGTGTTTTTTGAGCATTTGTTTATATAATTTATCGGGGATAAACCATTACTAGAAATCATTTTTTTTTTAAATAAACATTTGTAAATGAATTGTTTTTTTTAGTTTTCATAACATCTCACCAATTATTGCCCACATATTGTTCTTGAAACATTTTAGGTAGTAACAGTATTGTAATTAGGTTATCTATTGGCAATTATGCAAAGCGATTAAGTAATCAATTTGATGCTTTATTTTGTTGAATTAAAATATAGTTTTAATTATATGTAGGTAAGTATCTACAAATTTTGATCATTAAAAAAATCTTAATTTGCACAAAGCTATAGTTATGGGCTTACAAGCTAAGTAAAGACTTCAACGCGTTACTCTGAGATACCTTAACACGCTTGATGTTTTTCCTGTATCATTTATTTGAAAACTGTTTGCAGAAAGCCTATACCAATCTTATTAAATCTCCAAGAATCAATTAAAATGAAACAGATTGGTGAATGAACGGATTGTTCAATTAACAGCCGACCTCGTTCATCCAATCCATTAATCAAACGATAGCTATACGTTCGGTAACAAAACTAACACTAACAGGCTCATTATATGCGCAAACGAAACCCCGATTAAAGCGCATTAATATCGCGTTTCACTATCGCTATTAATCACAAAGAACGATCAATGCCACGCGATTATTTTATAGCTTGAATAAAAACAATATAAGTGTAGCGGGCGGAGCGTGAGGCTGAAATATCACTTTGATATCGCGCGGTTTGATTCGCCGTGACGCGGCCGCCTTAGGGCGGGGCCTCGCAGAGAGGGGCGACCGGCGGCCTGGCGCGCCATACCATTCCGTGCGAGCACACGCAACGCTCGTTTCTCGCCTCTACGGCCCGTGTATCCGTTGTATGTCCGACGCGAGTGTGTGAGCTAAGCACGTGCCCTTCCGTGGCGTATTCGTTGCACCGTGCATTGTAAAAGCCGCCAAGATTCGGGTGAAGAACCGTGAGCCGGTGCCGGCGTACGCCATGGCCGACGCCGACCGTGATTCGGACCTTGGCGACGACAGTCCAGTGGTGAGTTGTCTTTTGTTTTAATTGACTCCTAACAACATAGGTCTCGACCAAACTGTGCTGCAAGTGGCTGTCTGCATCAACTTCATGTGGGTAATTGAGCATTTTCTGCCTCCGTTTCTTATTAGTTCTTGTTCCTATGTTCCCATGCGGTTGGTTCTAGTCGTGCTGTCAGTCTGTCGACGTTTCTGTTGGCCGAGCCAGGTATGTTTGAAGTGTTGTTAGCGAGCGTATTGTTAAGCCGGGCGCGACGCGTTGTTATGTTGCCGACTGCAACCGGTTGTTATGACAACCGTAATCTGATAAGCTACCAACTTACATAAGTATCTTTGATAGATGTTAATTAATTGTTTTATGTTGATCAAGTTTATGGAAAACGAAATATTTTAAAATGAGGGTAGGGTGAAAATAATTAATGGAATAACTTGAGCAGCTAAAATGACAGATGTAAAGATGAAAGAGATGACAGTTTAATTAAATATTGAAAAAGTTGGATTAATAAATAAAGTTAGCAATGAAAAAACAAGCAATAGTGATGTCTTTGGCAGCTTTTATGAAGTAACAAAAGACCCAAGTGTTGTCAACATACCTCTGGGCGATGCTAGGCACAAAAATACTCGTTAACAACATAAACCTATTTATTTGTATAGTCGTAAAGAAATATGTACTTACGCTATGTTAATATGTCCTAAATATGAGTACGGCTCACGTATGTAAATTACACAAACATAAACCACGATATACTTGAATGTCATTTCACCAGATTTGTTTAGCAAAGTATTCATTTACATTGGAAAGGAGTTTCAAAACAGAAATAATAAAAGATAAATGAAATTTACTTAATCCTTTGATGAGAAACGAAGTCGTGGGTGGGTATTAGAATATCAATGATTGAGTACTTTGGCATTTCAGCCCACAGAACATTTATTTAGAGATTCATTTAGAAATAATCTTCGAAATAGAAGTGGTTCTACTAAAGCCTCACGTTTCAGATCCAAACTTAATTGTCTTTGACTAAAATATTTTCAAAGCTATTTTACGTTTTGTCACATTTGACATCATTGATACCGTCTTTCGAATTATCTGTGTGTAATAATAATAACTAACTATTTTAGATAATATGGAGTTTATAAATTATTGTAATTACAGTTATTGATAGTTGCTGACTGATTAGAAAAAAATAAAGTATTAGCATTTGCATGAAGCACAATTTTAAAGAATTGGATGAAATTGACTTGAAAGATATATGACATTTATGTAGGCAAGCTGATGGTATGTACTGCGCTGATCGCAAGCAAACTGGGATAAACACAGGAGGAAAACGATCTAGTAAGACATTCTACCGGACCATTGTACCTAGAGCTGTATAGCACAATTATTATGATATAATTCCTATAAGAGCTTAAAAGATAAAATATTCCTAGGAAGGCAGTTCATTTTAAGCAGGAGCATAATGTGGTGGAGAAAAAATAAGGAGGGGGTTCTATCTTCGTCTATACATTGCAGTATTTTGCAGTTCTAGGGGACTTGGCACTAAACTTGGAATTTACAACCATTTAATTGTAACTAACGTACTAGTCTTAGCTCGTGATATATAGTTTGGAAGTAGAACTGTGATTTAATTACGTTTTCGTCTATCATTTCTTTATTAGGAAATTAAACTGAAGCCATTCACAGCTAATATCAATTCCTCGTGGTGTTTTCTTCGATAGCAAAAAACTTATCATCAATTGTTTTGTACCGATAACCACGACTGAGCCACCACATCTGGGATTTTATCCTTCTATTGTTGTAGTCAGGTACTAAAAGCTGTAGACACATAGAGTTTATGGCACTTTTATTATGTTTTCGTTATTTTATCTCAGTATGCTCTGTAGTATTTTGCTAAGGATATAAAAATACTGAGCGGAGGATTGCTAGTCTACTGTCTAGAACTTGCCTTTTTTGTACCGAATTAGACCCTTAATTAATACAAAAAAAGATTTCATTTTGATGGGAAATCAAATGGAAATGCGACGTTCGAAGCCGTTAAGTCATACAATAACAGTATATACGTAGTGCGAGTGTGCGTGACAGAATGGGTTAGGTATGGTAAAAAATAGATAACTGGCTAATCTTAATTAATGACTGAAAATGTAGTCACCACAATGCTGACCTCACATGACATTTGCTGATGAAACTTCTACAGTAGAGGAAGACAATATCCCTCCAAATAATTCCGTACAAAAACTATAACTGCGAGAACTTTCAAAAGAAATGGAATAAACAAAATTCGTAGCCCTAACAACACGCAGCAAACAAAAATCCATGTTTGGCGACATCTATGCAACACATGTGTCGCCGTCAATGTGGCGGCTTTAACAAAATGGCGCCGATATGATTATTAATAACGAATTCGGCTGCGATTCGGTTTCAAGCTTGTTTTATTGCAGGACGAAGGTTCCCATCTGCGGCGGCTCTACGAAATTTGACTGCACATTGTTTATTTAGCGGAACTGTTTTTGTCCATGGTCATAATTCGTCAAAGAAACGGCATCGAAATTTTGGCGTCTGTTTTTTGTGCTCTCGCAAAGGCACTGGTTTATGGTTTCTATGCTATACGTTGTCATTGATAAGATGTTACTTCAGTTTTAGGTTAAGATTTTGTAATCATTGCCGATATCGAAGTAGACATAAACCAGTGCTAAATATACGGCACCTGTGATTCATGAAAGTCATACATTCGGCAATAATACACACGCTGTCACATGATTTACTGTTCCCAACATAAATATATTAATAGAATAATCTAGATTCGGAACAGAAATAACTGTAGCTGCATCAAATGTACCAGAAACAAATATAATGTGAAACATTTCCAGCGCGTCAGAATTGATGAACAATCCGGGAATTCTAATGATGTAAAGTAACGAGATCTGAAGACTTTATTATCGCTTACCTGTATAACACATCATTAGCCGTTTATTTCTGTCCGGACACATATAATGTTTGCGTTTGACTCAATCATTTATTCAGCGGTGTGTCTGCCTTTGCGACATCTCACGGGAGGCCGGAACGCACGATTTATTATCCCCACTCGGCGAATAGGGGGCCACGAATTAATTAATCAAGCCTAGCTGTCACTCAGTGCACAATCGCGGACTATACTTAGCTCATATCCCGAACGCACGCTTCCTTTTCCTGTCGACACCGCGACGTACCATTAATTGAAATAATTGGCGGGCTTGGAGATTTTATTTTTTCGCGTTGACAACACCGTTTGGCGTTTTGCATTAATTTTAATTAACTATGCTTGTGTGGCACTTATTTTTACGCCATTTCTTGGTATTTCGATGAAAAATTACGAATTCAGTTATGAACTTATGAAAGTTATTTTTAAAAAGGTGTTGACTTTTGCTGTCGTACTTTAATATGAAATATTTATTTATCAACGCTAAAGTCGCGTTGAGTTATTCGGGCTAAAAACATTTCTGTTGTGTACAAGGAAAATGAATAATTTTTCACAATATTTTTTCCTTTTTATTAATTACCATGTCTTATCAGAAAATTGGAACCCGTGTTTGGTATCTACTACATAATTATGTCATATTATTACCCATGAATCAACGGGGAAATTACGTAAGACACTTACAGTAACAATGGCTTTCATTTTGACAGTTCAACAGCATTCATTGCGTTATTTACGTTGCTGAGCAGACAAATTTTTCGAACATATGAAGCAATGGATAAGCAATATCCCTCAAAATCAATCAAATTGTCTTACAAAGTAAAATTAGGATGCAGATTATCGCATGACATTGCGCGTTAGAGTATTTATTTGGCTGCATTTCAATGCACATGTATTCAGTATAGGAACGAACTTCAGTTTACAAGAAAAAGTAAATATAAGTAAGTTCTACCAGTACATAAATGCAGCGGATGTTTTTAAATTACGTATCATTATGGGTTATAAAGTATGAAACTAAAAGATTTTTTTATCTTACTGGTTGAAAACTTTTAATTATATATATTCGCTCTGATAAATATTTTCACAATTTGAATATTACATTGGACTTGTAGAATCGAAATTAAATTCTAGAGTTGCTAGATTAAAAAAAAAAACTAAAGTTTAGTAGAAAATTTGTTGTCATTCTTTTACAATGTTTTGGATGATTTTGCCATACGCCACATATCCCTAACGGTTAATTATACCATTGATACACCCAATATTTTGACGTTTCTTTTTTTGCGGACGTAACCCACTTGTGGCACAAAGAGGTGTATCACACAGTTGTCGGCAGGTGGAACGTACCACGCTACCTGGTCGCGTGCTCACTACTATGTTAGGTGGGTTGTTTGGGCTTCTACCCTATCTCATTTAATACTCTAGTTAAATCAGGAAAAAAAACCATTCACACGTTTTTAGCATGTTAGTGCAGTCTGACGAATCTCGACAGTTTATTATCCCTGCTTTGGTGAGGCAAATCAATGATCAATATTATAATTTTGCAGTATCATCATGACTTTTCTTAAACTTAATAGGTATGACTGATTAGCAAGATAAACTTAATGTTAAAATGCGATGATCACGATAAAATATTAAGTTTTAGTCCATTTAAAAAGTTTGAATTAGAATCCGATTATTTGTCTATGGTTTTTATAGTTCTTTATTTAAATGGCCCTGTGCACTATTCCCTGAGCTTTCACTTAACTGTAAACTTATATCAGGAAGGTATTTACGTTCCTACATACCTTAAAAACCTCTTTTGTATTTTTTATGCGAACCCGCATATCAAATTGATACTTTTCATATGTTCAGGTATTTTGATTATCCGACACGAACGGCCTTTTGTTGAAGATTTTAATTTGCATACAAATAAAATGGCTGACTCGACAAAAGAACCATTGTCACAGTTCTTTATACAGAAATCGAACTTGATCCTTTATCTCTCATTTATATTCAACATATCTGTCGTAAATAATCGTATTGACATTCAATATTTATAGACGAAAGGTTGCGTGGGTTCGCGGCGGCTCCCCTCACACCGACGCGTAAAGGCTTCTGCAGACAGTCGCGACGCGACAGCGCAACGCGACTCTTTAGAACTGTTTCTATGAAAACTTCATGGACATTGTTCTACGAGAGTCGCATGACACCGTCGCGTCGCGGCTGTCAGCTGAGCCTTAACACCCTGGAGCTATTCAATTATTGCTACTATCTATGATCACGAACGGATTTAAGTTCGTATTTTGCTACGTTAATCCTAGCTAATTCGTTAAATGTCAGTGTGTATGTGGGTTTGTTTGAGGCTTGATAACTTAGCAGCTTTTTGACATTAGTGTTGGAATCATAATTATGATGTATTGACTGACGTCAGCACATGAAGTATACCTTATTCTTTCGTAATACAGTTTAATATCGATCAAATAAATTTGATAGAATTGGGGTAGCTTGATGTGCTGGCCTCTACGGTACAAGTCCTGCGGCTAACCAGTATAAGCACAAAGAAACGAAGATTTACCTCCTGTACCTATAGCTTCATCTATTTCTCATACAAACATTTGGTTATGCAGATCTGCTCTTTAGGGTGGTGGTTGGCCCTCTGTTTGAAATCATATTTTATGTTGCACGTTCTATAAAATAAATAAACTCATTCCATCTTATTACAAAGCCAGTTATTGTATTTTGACGTTTATTCTTAACTCAAAATTTACAATTCAAACTCGGGTTTGACGTCACTTTTTTGTAATTAGAACTCAAGGCTAAATCGAAATCCAGTTCGAAATTCAAAAATGGTTCTATGGTGCAGAGCTGCAGGGTCTATAACCTGTTTTGTAATGAGGCCGATTGTGTAACAATACTTTCTTCACAATACAATCCAAGCACATCTTATTAAAGAAAACTGTGCACTTTCCTCACAACGACACATCACGCAACATAGTGCGAGGTGACGACCCAGGTGTAAGTAGTCACAATAGAGGTGCATTATTCTAATAATATCCCTGTTTATCTGGAGAAACATGAGTAGTCGCATCTCTATTATAGTGATGTTTACTCGGAATATCTAAGAACATTTGTATCAACAGATAAAGGGCATGGTTTTTTTACATAGCTACTTAACATAACGCCTGTATTCCTCGAAAGGTTAGGCAGAGGCCACATTTTACCAGATATGCTAAAGTAAAAAGTAATAGGGGGCGAGCGTATTGCCAAATACAGGCTCTGGGCTACTGCTGAGAAATTCCAGATGGAAAAGACCTAATATCACTTTACCCGACCCGCTAATCTAAACCAGGATTTCATGCTCTGCAGAAGCGTCTGCAACCGCTAGACCAACGAGGCAGCAACATTTTTCTACCTGTGTATTCAACTCCTTATGAGGAAAATGTCTTTTTATAGACGGGTAATCGGACGGTTAGAGGCATAAGCATAGACATTATAGCTAAAACAGACTCGGAAGTACCCGTATGGGATTGGAAAATCAACATAATCTTATCATAGAAAGAAATAAAAAAGAATTTATTAGTAAATTCCACAGAAAATATATAATAGTAAGACAATCCGGATATTCTCAATTAGTATTTTTAATTTACTCGTTAATTGACATTTGCTTACTGCTGTTTTAAAAACGTGGATTCGTTGTAAAATAACACAAATGTGCACTATGGTTTATTTGCGGCACTGTGTAGTTATTTCTATTACGTGTTTGCCTAATAATCACGTAAAATTGTCTATGAAAGCATGAAAGGACTTTTCTATGTTTTTATCCATATGACGCTATACAAATACATGTTATGTTTGCATTTGTAAAATAACAAGTCTAATGTGTGCCTTTAATACGTGTGCTATCCATAATCCACAATCGTTTATGGTACAGAGGCCAGCACATCAAGTTACCACAATCTGTCAAATTTCTTTGATAGTATTTCAACTTTATTGCAAAGACATAAGGTTCATTATTATGAGAAAATTTGACAGTAATAGCTTGATGTGCTGGCGTCTGTATGTCCATCGCATCAAGTTATACCAAACTGTCAAATTTCTCCAAATGAGTTTAAACTTTAAAAAGTTGACTGTTAAGTTCAAAATCGATTGAGGAAATTTGACAGTTGAACTTGGTGTGCTGACTGTAAGTTTTATTGATTTTGCAGAATTTTTCTAAATTGTTTTTATTGAAAATGATGGATGGTATACCTGGCAATGTCAGTGAAAAAGCGGGTTAAGTGATTGACATTTTTAAGTAAGATTGAAGGCAATGGATTGGTTTAATTTATCAATTAATTTGTCGCAAGGGCTACTAAGCATGTGATCCTGTATTCGCTTCCCAGGTTGGGCAGTGTGTTATTGGGATTTCTCAGTAGCAGCCTGCAGAGCTTATAATTTAAAGTGTAATATTGAAGATATTAAGGAGATAAAATTATCTTTAAATATGTATATTTATATATATTATTATTATTAATTCATTTATTTCAGACATAAATACAGTCCATATTATTTCAATAGCACATGACACTCACACATTTGAACTATTAACTAACTATTAATTAACTATTTTTATGTATACAATTTATAAAAATATTTATATATTTTATTTTTACAATGAAAATGTAAAGTTTTAATTAAACTACTTATATAAATAGAAATATTAATGGAATTTAACCACTAAAAATAAAGTTAGCATGGATCTGTGCCTTGTTTATGGCAATAGGCTCGCCCTCTATTAGCGCGATCAGCGCATCAGTTTAAGATCTATCAGTGTCATTATTTTCTATGTCTGTCTTATTATCTATCTACCTAATAAGGACACTGAGAGCTCTTAAACGCATTTTAAATGCGCTGATCGCGTTCAGTTTCATTGGTGAAATTGGCACTACATAATCAGCCTATAATGTTCCCAGCTGCTGGAACAAAGGCCTAGCTCCTCTTTGAGAGAGGGAGTGGGCCATAATCCACCACGCAGGGCCAGTGCCGGTTTGCGGATGTCACATGTCTTCGAATTTTGATTCTAGCATGTGCCGGTTTTACTTCACCGTTTTGAGAGCAGTGGTGATGAGATTAAATGCACAAAGTAAAACGCCCGCTTGGGTTCGAACTCACGACCTGGCAACTTGTAAGTCGAGGCCAATACCACTGGGCCAACACTGCTCGAACGATTATAGTGTATTTCTTTTACAGTGTCCAATTTGGTAAACAAACACGGGACGAAAATTCTGATTTTTCGTATCAATCAAACACTTTGAGTTAAGCATAAACGTCTTGAACTTTGAATAATACACATAAGGCATAAATTATTTAAAAAAAATGCTTCACAGACACATACCTTACCTAGAAATCTTAATATTAGTCGCGACATTTGTTTACAAAATGAGACAACTAAAGAAAAATGCACTACATATAGGTTTATAATAGGCACTAAATATAAGTTAATTAAAATTGATTTGTATTGTTATTCTCTAATAAAGCATTTGATACATTGTTTGTTTCTCTTTTGCTCCAGATTGCTGGTCTGGCAGTAAAAGAAAGAAATGGATTCTCGCTCAATGTATGTGCTTTTCATATAACGTCCATTATTTTATTTAAATACATTCATTTGTCATGTCATTGTAATTCGCTTTGTAATTTACAACATGCATGGCTAACACCCGTAGCAATTCTTAGCAAAACCTTATCGGTTACAACTATAATATTTTTCTATCAACTATTAAATTATAGGTACTATTACAATTTACTATTATTTATAACTTATACATTCTTTGTAGTACGAAAATAACATTTATTTTTGTGTACTTAAAGTTCATTTTTGAATGACGCACATGTGTTGTTATGATGTTTTGTTAGGTCAGTTCGGTGACGACGGCGAGTCGACTGCGCGGGCGCCCGCATATTCGTACTAAACAGAAACAATTTATTCCATAATACCTTCCCTATTGGTTAATATAGCATTCCTATTAATATCGTTGATTAACAATTCAAACGTATGTTGGTTAACGGTCTTGTGGTTTATAACGAATTGTTTGTATCGATTGGTTTTCGGTCCCAAGGGCTTTATTTGGGAGCTTCAGATTTATCAAAAACTTTATCACTTATCAATTGATCCTATCCTACGATGGAGTATGTATGTGAAAGATGATATGGCTAGAAAGAGGGCGAATACTGGAATGACGACTAATAGACAAGTTGGAATAGAAAGAAAAGTAAAGGTTGCGACGAACCCAAATAAATTGGAACCCCTAAATTAATGACGATGAATTTGAAGTTATTTTTCTATCAAGATTCTAAAGTAGAACTATTCTAGTGTGTTTTCTTGTCTATAGCATTAGTTCATGGATGAGTATCTCTAACGTTACATACAACAACAGTATTTCCCCATAATTTAACGAAGACGGCACTTCTGATTTCATTGATCGCGTATGTTTGTCTGTCATTACATAGCGTACCCACTCATTTGCATACACACAAGTACCTATGCTAGATGATAGGGCGGCGACACACTGCGCGCATTTTATTCAAATCTAGCCGCGGTGAAATTATGAAGATTCATTTACTACGACATTTCTACTAGCTTTCTTTTTGTATTTATACATAAACCAGCGCCCTGTCCCGGCGTCGCATGATTTTTTCCTACCTGTCAAAACATTGAGTTTTCTTTATTATTTAATAGCTGCTACTGCAGCGGCTCTACCCGTGATGATGTCGGAAATTATCCCAAGGGGACGTACTACCAGGATAAAAAGTATCCTATGTGTTAATCCAGGTCATAAGCTACCTTTGTGCCAAGTTTCATACAGATCCGTTCAGATGCATCTTGTTAGATTGTAAGCCGACCCGTCGAGGTCATATTTGCAGTTATAGTTGGGAAAAGGCTAGGCAAATGATGTTGATGATGGTGAAAACTGCATCAAAATCCGTTGAGTAGTTTAGAAGAACAACGCTGACACACAGACAGACATGAGAAGCGACTATAATTTATAATACGTATTAGGAGACGTGATAGGAGATACAGCACTTACTATAACCTCTTCATAATTATCTTGTTTATAACGAACTAGCTTCTGCCCGCGGCTTCGCTCGCGTGGAGGTCGGAAATTATCCCACAGGAATGTTCTACCGGGATAAAAAATATCCTATGTGTTAATCCAGGATATAAACCATCTCTGTGTCAAATTTCATCCAAATCTATACAGTAGTTTTTACGTGAAAGAGTAACAAACATCCATACATCCATACTTACAAACTTTCGCCTTTATAATAGTAGTAGGATATTGATACGTTAACTATATTGCAATTACAATCTAAGACTGAAATTGCATTGGACTAAGATTTATTGCCAATTTTATACCAATATAATGTTTATTAGACATCGACGATTTGAAATTATCTCATGTTCGTATAATGATTCTGGATCAAGGCCTAAAAAGATATTATTCAATTGTTTTAGCTGTTGTGACGTCAGTCATTAAATGTTGGTCAATCTTAATGTAATGTTTGGATTTTATACTCTTAGTTAGCAAATTACTAAGGAGTAATAACTATAAAGCATCAGTTTTATTACTAACTAACTGGTGCCCGCGGCTTAACCCGCGAGGAACCTAATTATTTAAAAAAAAGAAGTCTAATTTACTCCTTATAATATTAGCTGTGTCTGCCAGTGAAAGTCCGCCTTCAAAATCGATCCAGACGTTTCGGAGATAAGGCAACAAACAGACAGGATAAAATTTGAAATTTCAAAGTCAAAATCAAATCATTTATTTCAAACTAGCTTCCGCCCGCGGCTTCGCCCGCATAATATGTCGACAAATTATACACATAAACATTCCTCTTGAATCACTCTATCTATTACAAAAAACTGCATCAAAATCCGTTGTGTAGTTTTAAAGATCTAAGTAACTGTATGTATTACAGACATTAGGACGCGGGAAGCGACTTTGCTTTATAATAATTATTATGTAGTGATAGGCACAAGAAAGGCACTTTTTAACGTCAAAATTAACAAGAAATAGAATTGATTCTAGTTGCCCCATTATATCCATACAGACTTCACTTTATTTATTTATATATATAGATAGATTTTATTTAATTAAACTAATTTTATGAACTAACCCTGATTGGTAAGGTTACTATAAAATTTATCCAAACGATACATTGTTGCAAATTGTTTTGTTTTAACAATATTAGGACAACATCTCATAGATATTTCTGCGAAATCGATGATTGTATTTCATATTGCTATGATACATGTAAGTTAGTCACACAAAATTATGTCTGATACGCAAATATAAGATTGTAAACATTCGCACTGTAGGTAACGGATCATAAATGTAGCCAGCTAAAGAAATAAACGCCTTGAGTCACTCAATTTAACTGTTAAGGAAGTAATATTTCACACAATTGTGTTATATCAACATGAGAGAAACATCGTCACGCTTACATTTAGCAAAAGGGATGAATTGAAAAGTTCATAACCTTCAAACTCAAACTCAACAATTATTCAAGTCTCCAGAATTTACAAGTTTTTTTTCAATCCCTTGCCAATACCAATAAAATCCGACTTTGCCACTATTTTGATTGCAATCAATCAAGTTTCAAGGACTTGTAGTATATGATATATCAGGCAGACCGAAAAAGACAAACGATTTCATAATATAACATCACACCATGTTTACCCAAAGGGTTAGACAGAGGTGTATAGTAAGTACACACAAGTCCCATATAATAGGGAGCGAGCCTATTGCCATGAACCGGACACAAATCCAGATACCGGGCTGCTGAAACTGCTGCACCGAGGACCTCATGCCCAATGAGGCAGTCATACGATAATTATGATATTTCCGGTTCCCGGATCCAAAGGTATATAGTTTAGGAATCTTAGCCAAGGATCACCGTTACAATTTCCATACCTGTCAGAATCCCTGTAACATAGACATCAGTGACCTAACCTGTACGATAACAAAGTATGATAAAGAAACGGGCATCCATTTTGAATGATGCACAAATTGCAGTGCACACGAGAAAATTGATGACTTAACACGTTAGCTGCGGCACCAATTTTTGCAAACTTTTCGTTCCTGCGGCACGAGGTTTTATCGGCCCGCACCGTGACCAGACGTTAGGGCGACACGCGGTCTATTAGACCCCACCTCCTTTACCAGACTAAAATCCATTTTCTGGCGCGAAATCAAAGAAAAATTAAAATTTTGGTCCTTATCGATATAGACAGTGAATTGATGAACCCTAATCTACCGTCGCCCCGGGATCTGATAACTAGTTAAGGAATTATTGGCAAAACAAAATATGGGATCTTATACACCTCGTAACGCACTGAAATAAGGTAAATTTTCGCTAAGATTAGTGATGGGAAAAATAATATCGACGCAACGATGTTTATCTATTTTTGTGTGAAAATCTTAATGCGGTTCACAGAATAGAAAAAAAACAAAACCAGAAGTAGAAAAGAAACTATCCTATGTATTCTGCCTCGGGCTTTAAAATACACTTATTAGAACTTGAATTAACATTAAAAAATCAGTAACAATATACTTTTTTATAAAAAATCGCAATCGTTCTGTTTCTGGGTTTTTTTTTAAATTAACTTCTTCCGACATCGTTTAGACATGTTCGGCAATGTAAAAGGACGTGCTCTCCAATCGACGTGATGCACAACACTAGTCGCGGCAAGCTCGCGTTGGGTGCGGTACGAGGTCCGGGTGGATATGGGACGTTTTAGCCTCGTTCCGCACTGCATTAAAATTATATTAATTCAGTGCGGTACGAGGCCTAAGACATCCGGTACCAAGGTAGGTATACCACCGAGTCCGGGACCATTAGCGCGTCTCAAATATACATTTATCTCTTTTCTATACTGGACCAAACCAAAGCTATGCCCTTCGCACGACAGAGATGTTCACGTTTTTCCTTGCCGCACCACAAGGAAGTTGCATGAGGGGTGATTTAGGCCTCGTTTCGCACTTAACGTGTTAAAGCTCAAAGCCGTTTATTTTACAAGACCTAATGTGTTGGAAGAACAAACAAAGGTCTATAAACGCACATACGACACGAATACCAATGCATTAACATTGGTTATTAAAGGCCTTTCTCTAACCGCTAATATTATTTTAATAGAAGATGTTCGTTAGTAATAACAAACATAGCGTTATGTAAGGCGACACCGCGCGTATCATAGCGCACTGGTGGGTCTTCGAGAAGTCATACGAACATTATAATCGCGTTCCGATATTGCGATCAGTGCACGCCTGTCCTTAATTAAAAAGTCGCGCGTGCATGTCGTACTCGCGCAGCAATTATTCTGATTTTCTTACATATTTGTTAATGGGTAGTGTAAATGGTGACAGGATCTGTAAATTTTTTTCTATTGAAAACTGCAGTTGTCATTTTTTTTATCCTACGTCTTCTGAGTTATAGGCTGATTTTGGTTTGGAAAGTATTTCGCCACCGTAACTTTTCAGGTACGAAGGCTAAACGCACCGAACTATAGTTTCAGCACATAAGAGTAACTAGATTTTCCAATGTAATTTCTACCATAATGTTTATGACAGATAAACATAAAAATTAGGTGGGAGCATAGGCTTTCATGCATAATGCATGCATTTGTCAGTTTCAGATAAAATATTTACAAGCACCATTTTGTTATACAATGGTAAAAAACTACCGTACTTTTAACACTATAAACTATAATAAGATTGAAGTTTTTAAATAAGAAACGTTAGTAACAAACACTAATGACGTTTTACATGGCTGATAGCCAATATTAAAGTAAAAAGTAATGGCGAAGATGCACGAGCAGCTTTGTAGGGTGTGGAGTGGGGATGATTGATACAGCGGCATGCGCGCGCGCTTCTCAAACGGTCACGACGCGCCACTCGCCAGTAATCGTTGCTTTTAAATATTTTAATAATTTTCTCTGATTTGAGAGCTTAAAGTGAGTGTTAGAGTTTTGAGAAGAATTTAAGGTTAAAACAGTTTAATTATCTTTTAAAACGGCGAACAAAAACATCGAAAGGACACTCGCATATCCTAGGACCAATAATTTGAAAATCAACATCTGCCAACCCGCACTGGGTCTGCGTGATGGACTACGGACCACACCCTCTCACCAAGAGGAGTACAGTCAACAGCAAAAGTAGATGATCAAAATCAGAAATTGAATACTAAAGAACGGAGTTCGCGTCAGACCTGTGTGGCGTCAGACCTGTGTGGCGTTAGAGTGATTCAAAAGTTTGTGATTTGTAGTTATACCAAACATTTACTACTAGTACAGCTGCCATATATTCGTGAACTCCGTTCATTAGTCTCTGATTTTGATCATCTACTTTGCTGTTGACTGTACCTGTGTACCAGCAGTGGGAACAATACCTATAGGCAGATTATGCATAAAGTTTAACGCTGTTTAAAGTACTTGACTTTGATTTCATTGGCAAATGCATCCAAGTTCCTTAATAGGGTTAAAGGAAGACAGTTGACGGTCTTTTGTGATTAATAGGTTTGTCTTCTTCAGCCTCAGGAACCAGACAATTTTTTCACTTATTAGAGTTTAAGAGACTTAAATAAAGCACACATGTTATGTATCTATGTTTAATTTATTTTTCATTGACTCTTTAAGTATTTGTAATTTTTTATAAACATTTAAGTTACAAATAATATAATAATTGTAATAAAGGTATGGAACATAATTTTAACTTTAAGTATTTAAACTACTTATAAGTTAGATGTTATAAACACTTGCTGTGCTCTAATAATTTAAAATTAACCTTATTATTTTGTAATAAAGTTGAGAATATATCAAAGAAATTTGACAGATTGGAGTAGCTTGATGTGCTGGCCTCTGTACATTGTTCAAGTACCTAAATGAATAAAATAAAACAGTGCTACTTAGTATTGTAGCATGTCTTAAAAGAAATGCATTGATTAAATCATGGTTCTTCAATCACTTCCCTTGCCTTGTCGTGTCCAGTGTACAAAGTAACGTGATGCCCCTTGTAAGGTAGGTCGTTCTTATCGATTGATGCAACTTGATAGCGATATGAACAATCAATATACTCCTTGGTAAGTTTACGACATTGTATTAGCACTGATTTGGGAAATGATATACCTAATTTTTTGGTGCTTTTGTACAGAGGCCAGCACATCAAGTTACCACAATCTGTCAAATTTCTTTGATAGTATTTCAACTTTATTGTAAAGACATAAGGTTCATTTTTTATTGAGAAAATTTGACAGTTAGGGATAGCTTGATGTGCTGTCGTCTGTACCTATAATGCACAAGAAACCTATGAAATTGTAGGAGTATGATATTGAAAGACTTGAAATCATTTTCTTCTGTTTCTACACTAATCGATTGAGCAGATGTAAAAGTGAAAAACAACAATGGCTCTCATTTATTGATTTATTTTACTTTACCACAAAATAGCCATTTTCCACCGGGATAAAAAATATACTATGTTGATCCAAGTTATAAACAGACTCTTTGTGTGCTAAGTTCAATTCGTGAGTAACCAACATCCATAATAATATTATTCTACGAATATTAAAAATATGCAAGTTTCTGAAGATTTTTAGATGTTTGGATGCTTTTTTACTCAATTACGCCAGTACTGCTGAACGGGTCTGGATGAAATTAGGCACAGAGATGGATTATAGCCTGTAATAGCACATAGGATGCTTTTCATCCCGGTGGTACAGACGCCAGCACATCAAGCTATCCCTAACTGTCAAATTTTCTCAATTAAAAATGAACCTTATGTCTTTGCAATAAAGTTGAAATACTATCAAAGAAAGGAGATTGTTCTAGACCGCCCTATAACCAACAAACATTTGACGTGTACGTTAATTTTAATTATATTTTAATATGCTTTTTAAAAATAATAAATTCAAGCGGACACTGTTTAATTCTTAATAGGTTTTCAAAAGTGACCTCATTGATTTTATTACCAACTGAACTCGCCATCTTTCATGGAATTGTCAATGTGAATGTCACAAAAGATTTGACAGTGTCGCTCTCGCTCATTTTACATAAATATCGATATCGACGACGATGTCCATAATATCTAGTGATAAATAATGGATGTGTGTTGTATCTAGTGATGTAATGGATGTGTGATCGATATTTATCACTTCCAAAACATTGAAAATGTGCAACATAAAAGTTTTTCATGCATATTGTTTTCATGGAATTAGTTCCGTGAATATTTTAATGGAACTTATGATGAATATGGCCTTGCACGATTATGATGAAAATATAATGAACAAAACAAACTCACAAAATGTACTTACTAGTCGAATGAGGGATTTTCTGACAAGTGAGAAAATATTAGTTCAAAAGAGGCGTTGTTAAAAAAACGTCACTGTCTCTGGTTTTTGACATCAAATAAGCTTTCTTATTAACGGATCTTATTTTGTTATTAGTTGCCGGTAAAACAAAGACTTATTTTTTACCCACGCCATCTATTGAACTATGTTTTTTCACTTGTCAGAAAATCTCTCATTGAACGATTGACATGTCATTTGCGACGCAACTCTAGAGAATTGTTCTCAAAACGATTCCACGACTTCAATAGCCATATTTTTACTATTTAGGTACTTAAACTCTATTTTTAACTGTCGCATACTAAAACGTTTCACATTGTTCGTTGCGAACACAATATTTTATTTTAGCATTAATTTAATTGAAGTAGAATCATAGCAACAACGTGTTTATGTTTGAAACGGAACAAATTAATTTACATTTGACATATTGATCTGACATTTTGGTCTACTAAATTAAAACCACATTTTAAATAGGTGGTCATTGATAATCGATATACAATGAAAAAAATCTTCGAGAGAGCATATCTACGTCACTACGTCAGTCGGTTCGTCTCACCGAGTCTCACGCGTTGGCTGTGGCGTTGTGTTGTTGTGACTACCTATTAGGCGATAGTTTAAGTTGATCTGATGTTGGTCTGGTCGGAGTATACGACTGATGACAGGATTCATATCAACTGCAAAATTAAGGTGCTTCAAATCATATTCTAAAATCTATTAGGTACCAATCAATACATAAAATGAAAAGGGATTTATACAGATATTCAAATGTTTACTTTTTCTCAACTGATGGTTTGCATAGAGTGGGAAATAGGTATGTAAGAAACTGTACCTACCTAAACAATGCTTCTTGTACGGCTGACTTGGTTTAATTATAATTAATCACCCTAGCTTAAAGTAAACTTCAACCAATAAATAATAACTGTACCTAAAAGGCATAATACAACTGTATTTACAGTAATACTTAACTGTATTTGAAGTTAAATGCTTTGTAGAAACCAGAAATAGCGATTTTAGAAGAAATTACTTAAGTTTTCTTTTATCAAAAATACCTCAAAATCTGTTCCTTTTTTCTAAATAAATCTGTTCTCTAAAGTGTCCGTCAAGAAACGTTGCTCTTATGGGCTACTAAGGGCAATTTACGAATAGAAACATATTTTTTATATGCTGTTGGCTCCAGGGCGAACTATGTATGGGCGTAGAACAATCTCCTTTGACAGATTGTGGTAACTTGATGTGCTGGCCTCTGTACGTTCCTGTGGGATAATTTCCGACATTCACGCGAGCGAAGTCGCTGGCAGAAGCTAGTATTATATAAAGTAAGGATTGTTTTGATACCATACCTTGCAGATTAGATCGCATTACATTACCCTGTGTAGGGCTTCCCAAGACTTCTTGCTTGAAATACGATAGGCACGGATTGTAATCAATAATAATTAATATTGTCACACCGCGGAACTGTTTGAACTGTTAGTTTATGATATAGGTTACCAAGGAGTTTATGTGTTAAGTAAATGTTTAAAGATTAGTTAATATACTTCGTCAATAAAATTAATTTCAAGTTTTTTTTTATAGGTACGTTAACGGCTCTTAATTTTTGAACATAGTTTAAATGTATCATCTCCATTTGGTCTGTGGTCATTGGCCATAATATAAAACAAGAAAATATTGTTTATGAAAGCCAGGTGCATGAGTAAAAACAATTTATTTCATTGTAAAATAATAATATTATTTTGTTTTAATAACCTAAATGATCGATTTAATTAAAAAAATAATTAATTAATTTATATAAAAAACTTTAAGTAGGAAAGTACGTAAGTAAGAAAAAACCGGCTAAGTGTGTGTCGTACCACGCATAATGAAGGGTTCTGTAGTAGGGATGAATTTTTCTCAAAACCAAACTTAACATTGTCCACTACTGCGATGTAGGTACGTCACGGTCAATTGTTCAACTGCAAAAGTAAGTTTGTAATTACAAAATATTTTTTTATGTGATAAAACTGCAGACTAATTAATGGCCATATTTTTTTATCAAGTTAACTCAAATATGTTTGATTTTAGAAATTGTAAGGGACTGTAGACTCATGTAGGTATTTGATATTAATTTCAAAATGCATTTCGGAACCCTACAAAAATATTTATTCTTAATTTTATTTTAATGTCATCTAAATATTTTTCTGATGAAAAGTGGCCAGTAGTAATTTAGTGAATAGTAGTAATAAAAACGAGGCTGGATTTGGCATTATAACTCTTTTGGTAAGTTTCGAAAAAAGTTGTTTAGTATGTGTTTTCCTTTAAGATCTGTAAATATACCAGGAATTGAATAGTTTCCCTGCTCCTTTGTTTAATTAAAGTCCTATTTCCTGCCATGATTACAAGCGCGTGCGGCGTCATTCAATCGACGTTGCCCACATAAAGTACTCACTAAAGAAGCTTCCTTCACATCAAATTAGGCGGTTTAATTATTTACTAGCACTAAAACGTACTGTTAACACTTACAAAATATAACTTGACCTACCCTCACCCTCTTTTTACTGCTGGGGCTAAGAGGCGGAGGTGGAAATAAAAGGCTCTTCAAGGATCAAATTAGGGTAGTCTTTCCGGACACTAAAACGTTGGAGGAAATAAAAGTGATGTGAGCAGCAGTCTCCCCAGGCAGGTGTATTTTTCTTTTGGGGATAAATAATTCTTTCTTTAATTTTGGATAAGTGCCCACCTACACGGGTCTTATGTTCCCATATTTGAGGTTGAATAGAAGATACGATAAACGGTAATTGTTAGTCCAACATAATTAGTTTGAGCATTAATATCGAATTATCGTAAAATGGGAGTTTTCCATTTCATTAGTAAAGCTTTAAGATACAAAACCATTATTTATGTCGTATGACCATTTGAACATTGCATGGAGTTGCCTTTGTGTCAATCGCGCATACCATCTCTAGAACACTTGTCTTGTCATTATAATAATTATGATTTCAGTAAATCTCGCACATATCCAAGGCATCAAGATTTGCGTCATTCATTATTTACGCTGCGTGTGCGACTTTACAACATAACATTGGAGTGAGCAATTTTATACGTTACACAAAAGAATTTGACAAGTCGTCTACATGTTTACATTTAATGATTGATATTACCCGCCCTGAGATTTGCTAACGCCATCTTCGTCAATGTGTGCTGACCTTAAGCTCAAAAGCCGTAGGTTTTATGAGTTCTATTCAGCTGTGACGAACAGCAATTCATGTTTGACAATTTTACGAGCGCGACGATTCACCAATGGCGTCCACTTATAACTGCCGGTTACGCTCAATAAAATGATCATTTATTGCGCGTACGCCGAGTTAGTTTTATTGGGCATATGTACTAACATTTTTGTTGCGCTACAAGGAAATTTATTTGTAAACACACTTACGTCGACATTTACCCATTCGCTATGTGCGTAGACTTGCGATATTTATTGATAAAAATGTGCAAAACACTGAAAACTGTGTAGGTGGACATTTAGATTCAGACTTTTTGGAGTTTATCATTCTAATTTTGAAAATGCTTGAGTTCTAGATAAGTGGTGGCATTTTCGTAGCTAGGGATTTGAATTTTGATAAGAATGCATTAAAATTTTGAATTTTTGTTCGTCGAAGGATTGACTATTGTGTATGCATTGGGCATTTAAAGACCCTGTTTCACCCATGTGCGGCACTGTGCGACTCGTGTGTTTCTTTAAGTGGACTCACTAAAGTAACCACGTGCTGCATTGTACGCTTGCAAAAGTTACGTATAGCTTGGCCGATGCAAACAGTAGTAGTATAACATATAGTTACTAAAATGGACCTGCAGCGCGGTACGTGCACAGTGGGAGTCCTGCACAAATGTTTGTGGACAAAATGTTCTGAACAAAATTTTGGCCAACACTAACTACCAACACCAACATTGTAAACTAAGTTCGCTATAAACGTTTAGTCTTTGACTTTGGTGGAATCATGCCTTAAGGTTGGAATACTTCAGAAGACAATATTGCTTTCACAGTTTAGAGTGTGAAAGCATACTTTTCCTTTAAAGAAACTTAAAAGTAAATAACTAATTATTTGTTTATCCATTGCATAAATCCATCAAATAGTAATAGTATTGAGTGATGGTCGTATTTGTAGACCCCAATGCACAAGTATGGTCATGTTAGCCAACTGCGGTATCATGGCATGCTGTTTATCCAAACACTACAAAGATGGCGCCTCTTATACTGAGATATATTATACTTCATCATCGGACTGCCAGACGTACGGTGATGCGCAACCACTTCATGGTGGACATCCCATCCATAGGCACTAAACGTTTTGGGAATACTTTGATTTTGTGTACAGCTAAGGGGAGAAATTCCCGGTCGGAGTCTGTATTTCCCGAAAGTTACAATCCGAGGGTCTTCAAATCAAGAGTGAATAGGTTCTTCTAGGCAAGCGTGCGTCACCGTCGACCACTTCATTGCTTA
This sequence comes from Hyppa rectilinea, assembly GCA_951799385.1. Taxonomy (NCBI): domain Eukaryota; kingdom Metazoa; phylum Arthropoda; class Insecta; order Lepidoptera; family Noctuidae; genus Hyppa; species Hyppa rectilinea. The sequence continues at coordinate 6,739,291 of OX637318.1, read as the reverse complement.
CCATCAGGTGAGTGGTCAAGACCGAGCCTATTGTCAATAAAATATATATATATATATTTGGGTGAGACGACAGCGAAGGAAATTAATAGAGCGGGCACTTGCTATCGTTCACAAATCGGATCAATCAAAAAGTGTTTAAGTATTCAATTTAGGCAGAGCATTAGCACTATTAATACTGTAAATATACTAAATTAAATAACATCGTCCCCCAAAGCGCCCGCACTTCAACATTTCCTTGTGTTTTAAAAAAGTTTTTTGGAAAAAAGAGCCGTAACAAACTGCACAAGAGTCCAAATGCAATGGAGACTAGAAACTTCAAAAAAATAATATGCATTAAACCGGATATCTATGCATTAAACATAGACTTGTGCAATTGTGCGCGGAACCCTTAGCACGGCCGGTTTTTTGGTTGCTACGGTTGCTACGAATGCCCAGTAATCCGTAGCACGTAGCTGACGTAGCTAATGTTATCCGCACCACAATATTTTTAAAAGAATTAGTTCTTGTTTTGGTATTTCAAGTTTAGCAGACAGGATGAGAAAATTAGATGCTATTTTGTACTTTTACTTGCTAATTCACTGGTTAGTATATTCGAATTTGGAATAAACAGATGTCTCGGCTTGTCTAGTTTTGGCAAAAAATATTGCTTAACGACTTTGCCTTCGAATTATTTGGGAAAATGGCGATAAATATGTTAATACCCCTAAAGCTGACATGTCTATCATCCCCTAACCGCTTTTTTCTGTAAGAATTTCATCGTGAAAACGTAGGTGAAGTGAGCTTGAAGATTCTGCCTGCCTGATGCTAGGGATTGACACAATTGACAGCTCCCTCAGGTCACCTAACCTAACTTTTCACGATGACACTATTGATCGACTTTCAAATGTTTTAATCTATAAAGATGATGTAAACGGGAGCTAATTCGTTTCTTCAAAACCAAACAGAACTTCACAGTACAATTTCACTTAATTCAACCTCATTGGAAACTTTGAATGATAAGCAGCTATTAACACAATAGACAAAAAAGCTTTTTTGTCTCATCCTCCATTGTTAAATCTATCCCAGATAGTTCTCCGAAAGGTATGGGGTATTTCCTTTACGTCACTAAGATGTCCTGTTTACGTCACCCAACCAATCTTGATCTTTGACACATTTATACAATGATTGCTTATGATAATTATGTTTATCGTAATAGCGACGCAGTTAATGGTAATAAGTCTTTTGTTGGATCGAATGCATAAAGTGCTATGAGTTAATGCATGTAACACTTAAAATCATCATACATAATATATTTTATACTCATAAGATTGAAGTTTTCAAAAATATTTGCTCTTGTGCGTAAATAACATGTGTAATATATTTGTACTTACTATTAGGACTGGCCGAAGTAGGCGCATTCTGTTATAACTTATTGTGGAAATATTAGAAATCTGGCATAACTGTAGTTAAAGGTTATCTGCATGGGCGTGTAAACTATGGCTTAGCGGCTTAAATCTAAGATTAGAATCCATAGAAAAATCGACACTACGTTATCGTCATTATAAAACGTCATAACACGCGGATGCTTTGTTACGATCAGTAATTTTAACGATTATCTTACATTTAAAACCTACATCCCTACTTTTTTGTGTTTGTATTTATTTGTATAGTTAATAAGTCATTAAATTTTTACTTACATTTAAACATTAATTATAATTCTCTATTAATTACCCTAGGGTTGTGGTACATAAAAAAACACGTTATAAAAAATACTAAGTATTTATTTGTTGATGTCATTATTTATTCGATTGACAGTACATTAGCTAGTATCAAGTAGGTTAGCCGACAGTTTTTTTGCGGGGGATTGAAGTGTGTCTGATCTCTCTAGTACCGTTAGCGGTCGAATATAAAATGTTTGCGCAAACTATTTTACGCGTACTTTACATAAAGTTTATTGAACGGCTGGGGTCGAATGTGATTTGAACTGAACTTCTGTTACCACGGCATGACTTGTGTTTGATGTTTCTTTTAGAATGGTCTCTCTAAATGGTACACATTGTTAAGTGTGTAAAAACTTAAGAATTCGGTATATATACGAATGGGACACGACTTGGATGGGGCGCATTAAATATCTACACAAAAAAAACATATATCAAACAAATAGCCCAATCTCCTTTATTATAAAAAATAACAAAAATTGCCTTATGTTTTATTAATCTTTAATCAATTAAAAGTCCCTTCCAAAAGCTAAATACCATGGGCTATCAAGTTGTTTATAAACAGTTGGGCTCAGTAACGGCACGTGCGCACTTTGATCTCCCCTCCTCACACCTACGGAGACGATTAATACATTCTCTTGTTTGTTAATTTGTTACTACGTTATTATAAGGATGGGTTACAAAATTTATTTTTTTACTGGTCATGATAGTATAATACTTGAAGGGAATTATTTTGGGCTTGAATATACAAACTAGTCCTTTGTGATGAAAACAAAAAAACGTGGTAAACATACGTTTTTTTGTTTTCGTCATAAGCAAAATCGAATTGTTATAATTTAAAGAAATGTGACTTTATGACACATAATAAATGAACAACATAAACGACATAATACAAAATGTCAACCATTGCGAAATGCCATCATTTCATCTACCCGACAAAGTAACTTTATTCAGCATGAATAACAAATTCATCAGCAACGCACAAAAAAATATTAATACGTCGTAGTAACAAACAAACGCGACAAAAACGAGCGACCGCATTAAATATAATTAATTAACGCCACATAAAAGAGCATTAAGCGATCTTCACAAACTATTCAATGGCCGAATGTTTCTTTTCAAGAAGCTGTCTCTATAAACGCGCGGCGTTAGTGATGTGGCGCATGCGTAATCGACGTGATTAATTGTCCAATCATGGCACGCTATAAAAAATCTCTTTAAAATTGAAGGTAGCATAGGGATGGCGACTTTAGGAAATTTTATGACAATTATAAGCCACTATTTGCAAGTAATTTTTTCCTCTAGGTTGGCAATTTTTTTCAAAGTTGGTAAGAAATACACATTATTAGACGTAGGTACTCACTTTTAATAAATATTTCGAAAAAGGTTGAGGACACACATAAAGGATAAAAAAATATTTCTAAATTAATTACTGATTGTTAAAAATGTTGATCCTTCGATCCATAAATATTTGATAAGAAATACAAATTATTAAACGTTGGTCAACACTTATAATAGATATTTCGAAAAAGGTTGAGCACATAGGATAAACATTAATTACTGATTGTTAAAAATCTTTGATTCCTATATAGGTATCTTTCCTAAGTTGGTCTTTATTTACGCAAATATGTTTTGGGGCCTATTGACACAATATCAGTAGTCCAAGTAGCTCCGTAACCAAACAAAACAACAATAGCATGACATTGATCTGCCGTCAATCAGGCAGGTACGAGATATCGCACAGATTCTCACGGGCCTCACACGCCACCGCGGACTGTAGTTAGCGGGCTCTATGCAGACGAACCCGATTCTCGGAATAATGATGTGTATCGCAGCCCTAATGATACGTTTCCTATACTTGAAGATACAACAATCAAAATCTAACAATCCTCTGAATACTATAGACAATTTCGTGTTTGTTTTTAATGAGGACAGAGAAATAAAAGAACATCTATCAAGTGCAACTGTATAATAGGTTAAGGTTTAATTCGGGTCCTGATAGACTAGTTTTTAGATTCTACTTTTCAACAGCTGCTTGAATGCCTAAAGTCTGTAATTATCATTAATCAATACTAGAAATGAAATTAAAAATAAAGAAAATTGAAAGCATTGGCAAATAAAAAAAAATATTTCCTCCGCCAATTATATTGTTGTATACTATATTGTATTTTAGATTAGTGTTTCATTAGTATCGTTAGTCTGAATAAATAAATATGGTTTTTAAATTACATAGGCATAACTAGAAATAGAAAGTTCATCAACTCCTTAGACAAGTAATTGTAGCTTATCATTTTTATCTACCAATCGAAGTTATAGCAAATAGACAAGTTCGTTGAAACAGTAACATGTTAGAAATACTGAGTATCGTTTTATCTAAACTTAAATGCAGGATAGTCAACATTTAATAAGAAGTTTATCATATAGTAGCTTTTGCCAGCGGCTTCGCCTACGTGTATGTAGGAAATTATCCCAAGGGAACCGTACATTTTTCCGGGATAAAAAGTATGCTTATATGCTATTCCAGACTATAATCTATCTTTGTGCCAAGTTTCACCCAGATCCGTTAAGTAGTTTTTGAGTTTATTCGTTACAAACATAATAATAATAATAATATCCCATGGACATTTCACACAACGCCATATAGTCCCAAGCTAAGCAAACTAATGCTTGTGTTATGGTAACTAGATGGCTGATAAACTACTTATATACATACTACATATTATAGATAGAAAAACACCCAGACCCGTAACAAATACTTGTAGGTCGTACAAATATTTGTTCCGTGCGGGCATCGAACCCGCGACATGTTGCGCAGCAGTCAATCGCTCAACCACTGCGCCAACCTTTCCTCAGACAAATCTTACAGATCTCAATCAATCTGTTACAAATCTTTCCTCTTCATAATATTAGTAACTATAGATTGACAGAATTTTCTGTGCTTATTCGTTTCCGCAACTGATGTAATATATTTTATTAAATCGATCCAGGAGAAATCAATTTCACATAGTATTTTTATACACAGAAAAATCGAATTGGGATTAGAGATCACCCTCCATAACAAAAAGTTTGCGTAAAAAATACTATATGAGATGAATTGTCAGGACTTTCTACTCAAAGTTAAAAACAAATACCAAAGATTGACTTGTGAAGTTGTGAATAAACAAGAACAGAAAAGCTGGCAAGTACCGTTGTTGAATAATTGCTTGTATGACATAAATTTGACATAAGTCACAATTACTTAATTTTGAATGGACTTGTTGTAAATTACAAATTATACTTAATTAAGAATTATATTTTAATATTTGTACACTATACTTATGTTGCGGTAGAATGTATCGATTTACTAACACCATATTAGTTATGTAAAACTAGATTGTTACAAATAATTTAATTCAGATTCTGAAAACAATGTTTTTATAATCACCAAAGAAGCTATGTCCATACAGAGTAGAGTTGCTACTGTTTAATAGCGGGCGTTTTGATTACAGATTACAGTAATTACGTATCTGGATCCCTCTCGAGACGCGCGGCGGAGGGCGGGGCGCACGCGCACGCTATCTCTGCCACTATACATCACACATCTTGAAATTGGAACACTATTATTGAACATTAAAAAAGACAAAGTGATTAGATTGATAGTAGTTTAATGTCATTTCATGTTGCCAGTACGTTGAGCCTTTGAATAAAATTCAGTCGTATTGAAGGCATATCTACTGAACCATTCCTGAGCTAATGGTTTGAAAATGGAATGGAATAAATGCAAAATCTCGATTATGCGTCCAGTGATGAAAATAGACAGCAATCAGCCAACTTCGAACGCTTCTCATACATTAGAAAGCAATTATTCCACGAGTTTACGCCCATTTTACGCCACATGTAACACCGCGTCGATCAAGTGAATTATATTTCCAGTTTATAATATCCAATATTATTTCTATTGCGTTGGGAGGCACCGGTAGCGGATAATTAGAGGATAGCGGGCAGGTCGCGCGATAACTAGTCTTAATGACGTGAAATCGCACTCCGACGCCCGCCGCCATCTTGAAAATGAAGCAGCGATGGCGGGAAAGCTTGCAATTAGCCATAACCGCACAACGCCAGATCACGGCATATCGAGCTTTGCCGCACATCTCAAGTGATGTGACTATGACTTCAAAGCTAACACAACTGTCAGCAGTTTTAAAGAAACTCTCCATTAGCTAAAAGATATCATAATTGGTTTTGTGGCCTCATTAGATTCATTTGAACAACACAATTTAATCCAATTCTAAATTCTCACGGGTGATGTCAGACAGGCGCTTAAGAAAAAAAATACAACCCACCACTTAGACACCAATTTAATGAAAATTATATCGAGTTCTAACAAGAAAGAAATCGCATTGATGCATTTTTTGTCATATCAGACAAAGAACTATGGAATAATCGATTCCCACAATTTAGCAGTGAGTTTGATCGGCTGTGGGATCCACTCGTCCTGACTGCCGCTCTGACAGGCAGCAATTTGGAGCCACGATCAGTGCTACCGTTCCCCCTGAAGCTATGATTTGAGCACGCAAACTCCAGCCAACATGGACAAAAAAACCTTGAATAAATGACGATGTTAGATTTTGTTCAGATAGTTCACAAAGGTACAGAGGCCATCATCAGAGCACATCAAGCTACCCTTATGTGTCAATTTTTTTTTATAGTTTTTCAACTTGATTACAGAAGAATAAGGTTAATTTTCAATTATGAAAATTTTACAGTTTGGGATTGCTTGAAGTTCTGGTGTCTGTACAATTAATAATATAATAATAATATTCTTGGACATTTCACACAACACCATTTAGCTAAGCAACCTAATGCTTGTGTTATGGTAACGAGATGGCTGATAGACTACTTATATATATATATATATATATTATTTGTAAATACATACATATTATAGATAGAAAAACACCCAGACCCGGAACAAATACTTGCAAGTCGTACAAATATTTGTTCCGTGCGGGAATCGAACCCGTGACATGCTGCGCAGCAGTCAATCGCTCAACCACTGCGACCACCGTGTCGTCGCAGTCGCAATTAACAACTTTGGTCCTAAACTAGACACAGCTTGAATTTTAGAGACCTAATTAACATTTATGTTACGTAATGAAGATGAAGCAAATAAATAAGTCAAGAACACCACGCATCTGACAGTTGCAAAAAAGTCCGGAGGACCAAAAACGGTAATACTAGTAATTACTGTATCTGGTCCTTAGAATTTTTTGTATGCCATCTTTCAGGACCCAAACACACAATTTGGTTGACTAATTGAGTTCGTTTAGGTAGTGAATAATATGGGTTTTGTACTACTACTGAATTACTGTTGTTTATAATGGCTACATCAACAATATTTTTCCAAGTGACGGTAGAACATGTTGTCATAAATTCCACACGGATTCTTAGGTCAGAATAAAGTTGGTCGAGTTCTAGAATCTTCATTATTATTAGGTGCTAAATTTATCCGAATAGGTTTTCGCACATCTCTGCAAAAGTATTTTGTTAGACGTTGTTGTTAAACTGAGATGATTATGTTCAAATGACTACTAAAATGTGGATCCATCGACAATTGAGCTCGGCTGTCGCCGCCGGCGCTCGTGACGACACGCGAATCTAACTCGATGCTCCTGCGCAACTCTATTTAGTTTTAATTTGAAAGTAATTCATTCTTTCTAATCATTATACTTTTTCATCGTTGGAATGCGAAAATTATGTTGGTTTTTATGTGAATGCAATTTGACAGCAATTACTTTTGAGATTTCTTTAAGGTCAAACATGATAAACGTCTTTGCTGGCCATTATAAACTCTAAATATGTCAGCAAAAACTATTTGGCCCTCGGGAAAATTTTGGCTACTTATTTATTACCTGGCAATAAATGTAATGCCAAAGAAAATATTTAAAAAGAAGCTGTCTTCGGGTCTTATGATGCATGTATTGTAAGTACAAGTGTACAAAACTTGTTATTGCCAATATTTGCATTGCCATTATGAACTGTAGTTGGTTAATTACAATATTGTATTTATGTTAGTAGACACGAGACACGATTATGCATTGGGTAACACTTTGGAACTGACACAAAGATTCATAAATAATTTTCGATTCTATCGAAATAGGGAGCGTGCCCAGCTCCCGCCTTTAATAATATTTAAATTTAGAACAGCGAAGGGATGGGACATGTGTGTTGTAACGCGTTTGGCGAAATGTGATTACAGTCGGTAATTAACGAGCCGCTATTTATGGGCTGCCTACGCGACATTATTTAAATATTGTCTTTTCATATTCTAAAAACGGCGTTGCGTACAGGCCTGGCCGTTTCGGAATCATACTCTTTTGTAATAATTATCATTGTATTCGTGAAAGTGTTTTACCGTTGGCCAACCGTGTCATGTCCGTTTTGTCCGGTCTCTTGAAATAAAGCACGCTTTCAATTGCAGACTAATTATTCCAACACGAGAAACTCATTCGGTGCCGTCAGTTTTTACGTGTAAAGAGATTAGTCCACTTAAACGACACTCGCACTCAAAGGAGCATTGTGATGCGGAGCGATAATGATGATACGTTAAGAAAAGTATTACATTCTGTCCATAATGGGCCGTTGAAAAGGAGCGTTTCTTATAAAATTTCATTTGGATTCAGTGCTCGTCCCGACGCTGTGTCACAGACTCCGCTTATGAATAAATTACGGTTGTACATTAATTTATTGATTGTTATTCAAATTGGGTTTCTCAATCGGAGGTTGGAGGTGATGTGTCTCGTCTCGGCTTTTTGTCCCCTGTGATGTTTTGAGGTTGACTTGCGCTCCTTCTGCGCGACGGGAAATTGTTTTCGAATGCTCAACAACGTTTGAATAGATACCTACTTGTGATATTATTGTGATTTACTTTATCTACGTCATTCCGCATTGATTTCTAAAACGTATCTAATTGTATTGTGTACTGACAACTGGAAAATTTATACAAACCCATGATTTTTCCTAGTATGAATAAAATAATTTTGCACTTGGAATTATTTACAAAAAGTTTGGTTTTTGTTACTTATATTTCTAATTGATTGGCCTTACAATAATTTTATGATTTAGATGGTTAACACATTGAAACATAAGTTATGCCGCATTTAACCGGAAATTCGAAGATAACAAAGGATGACCATTTAAGGAAAATATAAAGAAAAACTTAAAAGAAAATGACTCATCGCCCAGATAAAGATTGAGACATCTTTAGAAACTTTGTAAGCGATCCGTTATAAAATGTACGTGTTCGGACTTCATTACAAATAATGTTACGTCCTCAATAGTTTCAGATACAGTCATAGACCGTATGAAACTATAATACACATATAGTAAGTAATCATTATATCCGCCATATTGGCGATTTGCGCGCGCGCCGTCCGATTGGTTAACGTCTGAAAACCGATTCATCGTCTATACGGAGTTATTATTATTCTTGGCGTTATGGTGTTTCTAAGAATGTTCGTCGCCTCGACTGTTTGTAATGACAAAGGCACTTTTTATTATTTGATCGCTCGCTCGTTTCTGTTAATTGTTCCGGAGACGTGATTTTAATATATCATGCATGTTGACTGGTCTCTTTTATCGTGTATGCAAATAAGTATCGATCCACGTCGTGGGCAGCGGTCGGCGCGCTCGGCGCGAGACCTGCGCTCGCGCAACCAACTGCGAATGGCACATAAAACAGTCGTTTAGCGCTCGTTGCTTTGTTTTGGGGTACCTTTTTGCGTGGAATTGAATTAGGCATTTGTTCGTCAAAGCTTGAATGTTGAACTTTATTCTATACCTACAGTCGAACAATGAAGGCATTACTTAAGCGTTAATTTGCATACAAATGGATTAATGAACTTTTAGTAAAACAGAAATGTGTACTTAGTTTCAAATATTGCTCTGCTACTGTGGTACTAAAAAGTGTTAGGTTTTTTTAAATAAAATGAAATAAATTCGGTCAACTGTAGAAATGAACTGTTCCTCGACTCATTGTATAAATTCAGTAGCTACACTTCAAGCGCCTCCGTAAGGCTTTCACTCCACCGCAATCACAAAGCTAAGCTTAAACTCTGTTTATCAGCTTACGTAGATAAAATAACTAGCTGCAAAACTTTTATAAGCCCACCCTCTATTTTGTATTAGTCACACTAATATTCACTTATCTATTTATCGGAGCTTTTCATACTTAGGTACTTAAAAACAATTGGTCTAAGCTCCAATTAAATATTAAGTAGGTAACTGACCTAATAAAAATTTAAAGACTGCTTAATTCAAAATGACGTCTCGTCCAAATAAAATTGAAATCACATTTAATGTAAACCAAATTGTAATGAACTTGGTCCTATATAGCTTCAAGCTGTAAAAGTTAACGCATTATGTAGATACAGCCCCAAAATGACTCGCGTATTTCTTGCTCCATTAGACTTGCTGATGCTAACACCGGTGGTCCTACGGGACCCCGGGTCTCTCCGGCCTCTTCTATTTGTTAATAAGCACCAACTAGACGCTCGAGGGTTATGTATGCATATCATTATGGTAATGTTATCGTCAGATATAACTTTCCGTTTTCATTTGATTGTAATTAATTATTCAATAGTCATTGTTATGTGAAACTTGGTATTAAAGTTATTATTAGTTTTCAGAGCTCATCGTGAGCTTGACTTTCAGTTTCGTGAAAGTCATACGTTTTGATTGTATGTATGGTTTCTATTTCTGCATGTGTAAACCACGCACTCTTTACAAAAAATCTTGTCGTATTTACGTATAGTTCTTTGTAATTACCTTTTATAGTTAAACTAGCTGCTGCCAGCGGCTTTGCCGCATGTATGTCGGAAATTATCCTAAGGGAACGTACTACTGAGATATAAAGTATCCAGGTCATAAACTACTTCTGTGCCAAATTTCATCCAGATCCGTTCAGCCGTTTGAGCGTAACGGACGGACAAACATACAAACTCACACACACACACACACACTTACTCTCAAATTTTCGCCTTTATAATAATGAGTGTGGTTGACGGCTATTTCGGACAGACGCAAAATTTTCTAATACACATTTTATTTATCCTTACCTCCTAAAAAATGTTTTCTCTTCTACTGCCTTAATTTCATCTTCAACGATCAACATATCTTCAATGCAGGATCCCTCCCAGCGTGTACCTCCCAGGAGGACTCTCCGAGGGTCATCACTACCGTGTTACGGATCGCCCCCACAATGTTTACCCTCTTGAGCTCTTGGACCACGTTGTCACATAATTGGCCGGCCACGTGTGGTCCGTAACTGTGGTAGCTTGTCCACTTGTTTGATGTATGAACTGCTTAGTGGTTTTAGTGGAAATTAATGGACATTTTAAGTTTTTCGAATGGATTTGTAATTAACTTTCTTCTCGTTAAAACATGAAGCGAGATCTTTCTTAAGCTAACACATAGTCTAGTGTTGATAGACTACGAAACGCAGTTTAGTTTGATTTAAACTGACGAAGATTTTAGAAAAACAAATAAACCTATGATAAATAGACACAAATCTTTATATTACCACTTTAGATAATGATGGGCTTCTGCTACATATTTAAGTGCCAATTATAGCATTTTTCGTTCGTTAAATATGACGCAAGTTATTAATGTCCTTATGATATTGGGAGTGGGCCCAGTGTGTTCCCCGAACAGTCGCTAATGTGCGGCGACCACGCCCCTTCCTGTCGCCTCACCCCCGGACACGATGCGCTTGCGCCGCTGACACTGCGCAGCTGAAGGTTCAGGATAAATATAATCACTTAGCTTTCAGGACTGCATCTATGTAGTTTGTGATTCGTTGATTTGAATCCTGCGAACATTTTGTATTTGATTTGAGATGTTGAGGTGCAATTGTTTTTAATATTGAAATAATTATCAAGTAAATGTGACTTTCATAGTAGTGTGTCATAGTAGGTATGATGAACTCACCAAATGGATCTAAAAATGGAACATGATACATGAGTGTAATTTTCGGACAGACAGGAGACGATACTGATAAAACCATCCCTGAATTTTATAAAAAAAATGTTCCATGTGACAACAGATAATCTGAAGAATACTAAAAGACCAATATAACAAACGACTCCTACACAAAAATCTGCCTGCCTAGCCTTTTCCCAACTATGTTGAGGTCGGCTTCCAGTCTAACCGAATGCAGCTAAATACCAGCATTTTACATGGAGCGACTGCCTATCTAACCTCCACAACTCAGTCAGTAACTGGCTATACCCTTGGTAAGACTGGCTCTCAGACTTTCGGGCTTCTGACCACCCGTAACGACTGCCAAAGATCCATGAATGACAGCCGGGACCAACGGCTTAACGTGATTTCCGAGGAGTCTAGATATGTAAAGATGGTCACCCATCCACGGACCAACCCCGGGAAGCGTAGCTTAACCTGATGGATTAACAACATTGAACAACTCCTATAAATTCTTCAATATAACATAGCAAATAACTTTACAAACGCACAGTAGTCCATTTCTCGCCATTCTGGTTTGTGATATGAAGGCTCGCAGTTTTACAATGAGTAATCGCTATTGAGTCACTGATTAATGTTATCAATCAGACTTTTTTATCTGATTATATATTCTAATCGTAAAGTTCTGATTGCGTTCGATTTATATTTTTTTATGTGATGTTATGAAGCTCTGCAGTTTCTTTTACTAATAACCTTACTTAAACTAACGAATATCTTGTGAATATATTCTGTTTTAAGGATGATATTAGTGGATGGCATCGTTTCCAATGACGGAATAGCAAATTTTATTGATTTTCGACTTCCTTACTTTGGGGTATTTGATTTGATTTACTTTCTTGCACCTTGCCCCTTACGCTTGCACCTTTATGACAGAAGACATTTTAATGTTTCAAGGAGTTGGATTGTACCTTTAGTAGATTATCGTTCCTACTTCACACATCAGTTGCCCTATTTACAACATCAAGGCCCTGTGATCGATGTTTAATCAGGAAATTTTCTTAGGATACACCTGATTGCTCAATTATATACTAAGATACAGCTGCACTGCTTCTGCAACGTACAGATGCACTTAAAACGTCAGTGTTCGTGACTTATGCGTCTCGTTGTCGGGTGTCATCGGGTGTCGTCGGCTCGTCTGGCTACCGGCGCGGGCGCAGCTTCGCCCACACGACCTTCGCTGCTTATTCACCACATCGTACATTAATTTAGTGGTTTTCGTTACTGTGTAATTAAATCATCTGAAAACCAGTTCTACATAAGTAACTTGTAGTCTTGTTTGTTGAATGGGCCGGGGTTTTTAAATTTTGAGTGGTTTCTGAAAGTCAGCTAAGACTTGGTCGTTTGTTAGAATGTAGCCTCCACGCAATAATAAAATGCATTGCATAAATCAAATTCAATTAAAAGCCGGTTTTCAAACAGCTGTTAATGTTTTCTTTTCTTCTTGTACTGACTTCTTCATTCCGTTCTCCGTATTTGTATGAGAGTGTAGTCTCTTGAGCATCGGATTCAAAGAATGTGATCAATTGTTGCCAAACTCATCTCGCAAATGGCAATACCTGCAAATCCAACTAATCCAAGTACTTTCTCTTAGAATATAAGTGCTCACGATTTTGGGCAACGCAATCGCGTATCAATTTGTGTGACGTGTGCCTCCAAAAGCTACTAGTTTACCTGCAAAGTATACTAAGTGCTATATTGTTGTTCTAGGGACCGATGTTGACTTGCGTCCGTGTGTGGTCCTATGGCCGCACGTGGTCCTAAACAAAATGATATAACTCACTCAATAAGGAACACAAACTTGAATCTTATTTCTATTCAACGAGGACACAATTTAGTTTGCCCAAATATTTACTTACCAGATTGCCTCCCGAATGTTTGGCTAAATAAGACAGTGTTGCCTTTGAAAAAAAAGAAGGATAATAGCGAAAGTGTTAAGTCGGTCTGGTTTGTTAACTTTTTGTAAACACATAAATTGAATTTACGTTATTTTTAGACACGAATGACGTGTGTAGATATGCAAATCGTTTCAAATTGCAAGAGGATGTGCAAGTTTCACGCCAGACGTTGCGTGGGAGAGCCATTGTATTCTGTGAAATACTGACGACCATGCTATTACGCATTCAATGTCGCAAACTTTAATTAGATCATTTAAATCGTCGCTTCATAAAATTATATCGTTGCAATTATTTTCTTTATCGCGATCAAATTCCACAAGAATCACAATTGCACTTTTTGATAAAACGGTTTATAAAAAGATAACACGGCTTCCACCGTATTGAGTCGTCATGTATGTCTGTAAAATTAATGAGCAAACAAAGTGAGACAAAGGGCCAATAAAACTCAAATATCTTTTTATTCTATCAAAATGGCGTTTGGCGGCCATTAATAAGCTAATGACAGGCGAGTTTGACAGCCCGTTATCGCGCCATCTAGCGGGAACAGTTTAATATCGAGCACGTTTCTCTACGTCAAAATGTTATGATAGACAGTCACTTATTCTTTTTGATTTAGTGCCCCTCGCGTTGAGAACTGCATTGATTTATCAATTATTTCAGGTATGCGAGCTTGGTATTTTTAAGACACGATCTTACTTTCATGTCATACCGTTTGAATCAAATCATCAATTACTGTGTTCGATGCGTATTTTGGTATTATCTGATTGGTATGAGTAATACTTTTAATATTATATGAAACGAGATTGAAATAACAACGATAAAGGTGATGGTTTTATAAATAAGAATTAATCGGATGCGAATGTGAATGGTTGCGTGGTGTATTGTTTGTAAATGGGGTGCGCCTGCGCAGCGGGGTGCGCCGTTTTATGAGGAAGTGACAGGATCTGTGGTTTTGAAATGACATTGTCACCTCGTCCTTTTTATCTCGCGTGTCTTTGCTTCGTGTGATTTGTTTTTAAAACTTTTAATGTGCCAATATTTTGGACTGAGTTGAAAGTGATTAGATTTAGTGCAATTGGCAAGCAACCGGTCCAATTTTACAGTCGTTTCTGGTCAATGTTCGAGTTCAAGTCATAGATAAAAATCAATCGATTTATTATAATATGATAAGTTGTGTTCGATACAAATATTATAATACAATGATGGTTGACAGATTGTTGGTCTTCGATTACGATTCTTTTGGAACCCGAGATTTTTTGTCGATTTGCTTTTATTTGAATCGACATGGTTTATTTGAACGCTATCGGGAAGGGTTCACGTTATTGATTTTTAAAATGTATGTTTGTTTTGATGGACTGACTCTTTAGGATGGTTTTAATAAAAATAATGGATTCGACAGTGGTGGTTTTTGTGGGCGTCGGTATACAGATATGCTTTTCGGTCAGTTTAATTTGGATATTAAGATGTGTCAAGATTAAAAGCAATATTCTGATAAACTGGCTGGCTTGGATTTTATTATTAATACTTAAACAGCAAAAAGTACCTACCTACGGGCTGAGCAAAGGTCACCGTGAGATTGTCATATCACGATATTAAAGTTTTCCTTTTGAAGAGAGGAGGCTGGTGTGTCCCGACAGTAGGAACACTATAGGCTGATTATGATTATACTTAAGCTAAGATAAAAGTTAGTTTTTTATTACAAAATTGCACCAGGAACTCTCTAGAGTGGTTAATATAAAAGATAGAATTGTGTAAAGACGGAGTTAAAATATATTGATCAAGAAACAGGATAATTTGTGCGTAGAATATATTGCAAAATGTTACCAACAGAATAAATCAGCAAGAATTAAAACAGAAAGAAAAGTATTGAATGAACCGCATCTTGTTGATACAAATGTTGGTGCAAATATTTGAATTACGTGTTTAAATAAACTTGGTGGAAGGTGAGCCTAGACGTCATATATCTTCTAAGAATGGCGTTACATCATGATAATGATTCATTAGCTCAAAGAATGAAATAAAAATGATTTGCATAAGCAATAAACATAAACATAACGATGAATATTTTTTATTTGTGTTGATATTGTTTATTATGACTCTAAAAATGTTTTTCAAGAAACTTGTAGGTAGACTAGAAAGAAGAACTAACACATTATAAATCTGTAGCATTGAAATATATTGGAGCAGTATAGGAAGCTCCGGCTGGAAGGTCTGGATATATAGCATATATTCTCAGTTATGAAAATCCCGAAAATCTGACAGCCAGTCTTACCAAGGGGTATCGTATTACCCAGTTACTGGGTTGTAGAGGTCAGATAGGCAGTCGCTCCATGTAAAATACTGGTATTCAGCTGCATCCGGTTAGACTGGAAGCCGACCCCAACATAGTTGGGAAAAGGCTAGGCAGATGATGAAGATGATTCTCGGTTATGACATAGACAATAATGTTTATGCCTTTATGATAAATTCAAAGCAAAAGTTGTAAAAATAAAACAAGCCACATAAACATTTAAGGACCATGCTCATCTATCTCCCCCAAATGCGATACAATATAACAACATATATGTCAAACAAACAAACGAGGATCGGAATCCTTCTTGTATCATCGGGATCGATATTAACGATGTTAGTGGGTCGATAAGTGTCACTACAGCACTACTTGGTACCACAGCGTCCACTGCAGCAGAGATTGATAATGCAGCAGGTACACATCAATTCTCTCCTTGATTGATGATACCAATGAATTGTATTGACGCACTGCGAATCGATTTGTTTGTATACAATTCTTGGGCTATATACAAGTTTGGTTTTGGTGATGTTTTGTTTTTGATATTAGATTCAAAATGGTCTTTATCATTAAACTCTTTTGCGGTTAACTTCTGCTTTATTTTAGCAGTTCCAAATTTAAAAAAGCTCAGGTATTTTGCTTTCTTACTTACAAAAAGGTATCTTATTCGTCCTGATTTCGACCCAAGGGCTGTAGATATTGATGCTGTGTAATTCCTCATCTAAGTACTTGATACAAAGTAAACGCATCCGTTTCACTAGACAAGTGACCTACCTGCGGTCAGGGCATTAGTTTCCTGTAGTGTTTACGAGCACCGCAAGCCTTAGGTAATTAAACTTCGGTTAGGGCTGGGTTTAACGATACGGTTTACAGCCGTCACGCGTCCATTGTATGTGCCATATCTAGTGTTACCAAATGCGCAACTATGTAAATAGACAATGCTGAATGAGATTTCTAATATTTCATTCTTATCGATTCCCAGGCCTTCTCTAAGAAGTGGAGTCCCTTAGAACTGTCTTTATCTACAACTAGCTTTTGCCAGCGGCTTCGCCCGCGTGTATGTAAGAAATTATCCCACAGGAACCGTACATTTTTCCGGAATAATCTATCTTTATGCCAAGTTTCATCCGATTCCGTTTCCATCCGTTTTTGAGTTTATTCGTTACAAACATACATACAAATCCTTCCTCTTTATAATATTAGTATAGATTTAGCACTGCCTTAATGCATTGGAAATCGTAACTAATCAAGGTTAGGTTTGATTAAGATATTATTATCTTCTTTGGGAATCCCTTCTTCTGATTTTGGGCATCCGACGTCATTTAGCCATAACTTTTCGTATCTTGTCCAAACATTAGTGACATTGTAAATATTGCTCAAGACAGTCAAAAATTCTCCATGTTCTTAATTACTCATAAGGTGACAGGTCACCTGCCTATAAATGGAACGATTGACGATTTCCACAAAGGAAGTGACACAAGTCAGCCATCTTTTATACAAATACAGAGAATACATCCGTTTGGCGCCTCTATTGATCAGCTTCAGTCAATAGGTACTGCGAAGATTAATACAAATTGTTGTATTGAAGATTAGGTTTTAAACGTCTGTAATAGATTTGTTTATTGCTTACGTTCAGTTCTTTACAAGCATTTTAATGCGGCCTATAAGTCCAACATTTTCCTGTTTGAGATGTGTGACTTATACGTGCACTATAGAGACAGGTTTAAAAAACGAATTCTTAGTACAATCGTTTGATTGAAATCCATTTCGAATAAAGACAAATACAAACGGTCAATATTTTTTTTGCTGCATCAGGAAGCATAAGCATGATAATTGTTATGTAAATCTGTTGATAACGATCTCGATCAACGACACTCATGAATCGATTAAAGCTTTTGTTTGATCATTTGCAAATTTTCCTCGTCACCGGTCGGGAAAAAGTGACCCAGGGTCACTTTCGCGAATCAATGACTCTTCCCTTTAAAAATAATGAGTCAAGCCAAACACGCTTAGCGTCACAAAGAACTTTATACACGATGATGGCTGTTTGCCGCTGTGCAGAATAAGTTAATAATGCAAATAAAGGATGAGCTTCGAAGTTTACCTGACATGTTCGCATTTCACACGGTAACTTCGCGATGCGTCAGCGGATCAACAGATAAATCGATGACAAAAGACCTGCAACAGGCCGTGTGTTCCAGTGAAATCACGCGTTAAGGACCGCTCCAGTTTGTCGGTCCACTTAACGTCCGTCTCGCGTTCGATTCGTCGACAAACGACATTTCACATGAAGGTTCCTCGAAATGTCACCATCGGTCGGCGCGCCTACACACGCCACGCAATAAAAGCGATCGATTATTACCTATATGTGTGAAAAGCGGAAGGAATAGGGCGGCGCGAGCGTCCAGCCGCGGCCGCGTCCGCCAACGCTCGTGAGAACTGTCAATATTTGACCCCGGCTCGTTGCTACGCTTCGAAATTGTCTCAACGATTTCGATATTTTCCAATCACAAATATTATCTTAATAACTGACAGGCCAGATTCCCTACGTATTAATCGGCCAACGACGTCGTTCGTCCGCGTCGGATCGCGCACCGCGGCTCTCCGTAAACATCGATTCATTATCTCAATCGCAGTGTTAAAGAACTCGTTTTTATTTGCGCTTTCTACGCATAAATAAATATGTATAAAGGTATATTACTGCGGAATCTGGCACGCGTCAATCAAACGGAACGTACACGAAACCCAACGATTTGTCACTGCGCCATTTTGTGGCATCCACAATAACGGCCGCCATTTTGGTGACAATAATTAACAGATAGGCATCTCCGTTCGACCGCTTTCTAGTTTTTGTTTTCTAAAAATAATTATCATCACAATAACCGACGCGATCTCTTTCTACTTACCGCTGTTGCGGTATTTTGAATAAAATTAAGAGGCCAAATGATTTCAAATTCAATAGCGTCGGTACGGTTGTAATGAGCATCTATTAGACAGCAGTGGAACAAATGTTTAAGTACCTGACACTCAAGAAACAACTCGTACCTCCAGAGTTATCCTCTCGATTGTAAATAAAATATGTAGTGAATCGGTCGGTGAGTTCGCAACGGCTCCATTCAACTCGGTAGCCGTCGGTCGCTAAATAGTCGACGCTGAAAATATTTCAGCGCGGTATTTGAAGCGTTAAACAGCTGTTGAACGAGAGTTTAGCGCCGGTGGCGGGTCGCGGGCGTCGCGCGGCGCGTGAGTGCGGGCTGCGCACGCGCCTCTCGCCGTCACGCCGTCAATGGCCCGGGTTATTTACCTCTCCTTATCACCTTTTGTTTTGCTCAAATACTTGTCTCGTTTCGTTCGTGTGACACTCGTAGCTTCCTGATACGCTACTGCACGCTTGCACTATGTGACGTGCACCAATACGTTCGTACGTCAACGCAGTATATGGCTGTATAGTAAGTAATAGGATAGTATGAAACTCTAAGGATAGGGTATCTTACTTTTTGGTTGATTTCAAATGAGACAATCAACAATTTGAATTTCGACACAAAAAACTCCAAAACCAAAAAACGACAAAGAATCCGAGGCATGTTTGCACAAGATATCGAGGATATCGAGCATCGCAGTGAAATAGAAGAAGCCAGAGCTATTGGAAGGGCTAACAATAAACGCATCGGAGGCCGATCGGCGATACAGGTCCTTGTGTCCACATTAGCATCTCGAGCCAGGAGTGTGTGCAAACAGCGAGGGTCATCTGATGAAATGTTCAAAGGCTTTTAGTTCCCGAGAATTATTAAATGAAGCCCCAGGATCGTAATGTAAACAGTGTGTGTTTGTCGAGCCAAGAACCTGTTGCTTTGTCGACGTTTTGATGCGTGCTTCGGCTTATTGGCGGTTATTTTATGTCTGCTAATGTTAATGCGAGTCCGGCTGTTAATGTGGCAACATTGTGACACCAAACACATTTCCCTAGACGCGGTATTCTTACCTTCTTTGTTGGATTTCAGCTCATTACGTTGTAGGTACATTCTAGCATCCTTCAAATCACATCTTTTCAAATCGACGAAATCATGGCCGCCACCGTCCACCATAACATAACACGGAACGTATTCAGTTGTCACAGAATGGCTGCATTTACAAGTTATTTGTGTGAAGCATCTTGTACAATCAGCATTCCCTCGTATATTACGCAAACACGAAGGCAGATTTCCCTTCGACGTCAACAATACATTGCTTAAATGAGTGTTGCAACGACCTCTGCGAAACACCAGATATGTGTGGATATCTAGGCAAATATGAAGGGGTTATGTCTAGGTAAACATGCAGGTAGCCTCCCGGGCGCTAATACTGCTAATGTGTGGACAAAGCTCGTCGTGACTGATCCTGCTAATAAATATTCCAGGGAGTGTGGATGCGCGAACATTACCATCACGCTGCGCCGCCGACGGGAACCTAATGAGCTTCTTTGTCCTTTATGCGATGCTGCACCGCTGCTGAAACAAATAAGTTGCTTTTGAATCGATTCCTAAAAGTTAAGCAAACTTCTAGTACAATATACGAATGGTTTTCTGGAGTTATTTCGACGAATTGGGAAATTTTGATGAATTTGCATTCATACAATTTATAGATGTCTAATATCGTTGGTTAATGAGTATTTCTAAGTCCTCGTGTCCGATTCGTTAATTGTCGTGTGTTAGATCAATTCACACAGTCATCAATGTTTTCACCTCGCACGGCGACGATATCTCCTCCGACATTAACAACTAAATGTTCAATATTTTATTACCACACGTATTTGTCTTGCATACCAACCAAACATGTTAAGCGCACACGACATCTTTCATTACAAGTTTCTATTTGATTTCGCCTCATAAAATCTACTCGCATAGACCCGATTATGATTTCTATCACAAATATAACATTGTATAAAGTATCTGAAAGTTTACTTTTTATAATATTCAACGGTGTTTCGACGACATAGAGTTGAATATCAGGTGTTGTGACTCTTCGATGATTGATGGGTAAGGCCGCAGCTCCTGTGCCATCGACATAAAGCATCTTTTCCTCCAAAGCTAATGTTGTTTTGTTATCTTCATTGATATCGGTAGCTGTAAATCATGGTCTATTTAGAATTGAGCTTAATTCTGAATAGTTTAAGACCACTTTTGGTAGCATGGTGTCGGCAGTAAAAGGCGCTAATCAACGGTGTGTCCTGCTGCTTATATCTGAGTATTACTTCGGGATTCTTCTGAGAACGGCATCGAGTCCATTCTCTGTTTATTCAAATAATAAGCAAGTGGGTTGTTTAATGGTTCCGATGGATGAATTCTTTCACTTTCCGTTTCTTTGTTGGGGTCACGATCACGATCTAAAACGTATCAGTGTGTTTTTGTTTACACGTTACAAATTGGGTGCAGTATTGTCAAGTGCCCGCTCCGCTTGATGTAGCGACGTTTCATTCTTCATTTCCCTTGGCATCGTGTTAACATGTAGTGAAATTCCGGTCGCTTTTATTGACTCTTCCAATACAACATACCTTTTCATCAGCCAACTTACAGTTAATATTATATTATAAAATCACGCGAGGGATTCCACAAAGCCGCTAAGTCGCTCCGATTCTGTTTGTTCTGGCGTTAGCGCGGGTTGTGCTAACTTTATCCTACTTATTGGAACGTGCAACTGTTGATTTTTACAGTTCGTCACATGATAATAACATCAACATTTAGTGCCGCGTGTTGGTTTTGTTCGCTGAATTTGGTGAATCCGTAGCTTATAAGGTAGACGAACTTAAAATAAACGCCTTAAGTGGCTCATTTTATTGATATAGCGTTTAAATAAAATTGCGGTCACCTTAAAAAGTAATAAAAGGTGGAAGGAATCCAGTAGCAGTCTGGACCCATGAGAAAGAAAAGTCGAATGAAATGACAGGGTGTGGATACGGGAGCGCGATTGATGTGATTATAGGGTTCCGTAGGCGGGAGGAGAGCGTTTCACGTGAGATTATACTGCGCTCAGATGGAGATAAAGTGACGCTAAAAAGTAATAAAAATTCAAGACATTTCGACTGCAAAATTTTAGCGTAGGTCGATGACAGTACACATATATATACAGTTCAGTTTGTATATATACAGTTTTTTATTAATTATTATTAAAGTACAATGGGTATGTACACCATGAATCACGAATCACTTGAGTAGCCTTGATGCTTCTTTCACGCAGAGCATTTACCCAATTTTCGACAAGTACACTCAAAAAGCCGCCAAGTATTCCGAAGCACGATAAATTGTTGCATATTAATTGATATAACACGCGGAACCCTGAAGTGGGCCGTTGAAGGAAGCTTGCGTGTCGTTCGAAGGCGAGCGTTTATCCGAACGAAACATTTCACCGATAATAACTCCACACAATATAATAATGCGAATAATAAATAAAAATGGAAATAAAATAATAATTTTAATGTCGTAATTGTGGGCCGGGGGCTGTGTCGGCGCAAAACGCGCTCATTTCGAACAACGATTTGATTGCCGCTCGCAACACTTGCATTATATTGAATCCGATGGAACTTTAAGTGCATTAATACTGGGACTGGTTTCGCATACTCCGTACTTGTGTTTCTCGCAATGGAATGATGCATTACTCGCGGAGACCTTTAATTCCTATGTGCCGAGTACTGCCGAGCCAGCGCTCGTGGATTTCCGTGAATCCGATTAAATTCACTCAATTGCTGTAATAGTTGTAATGATAGAACGGTACATGATTGTATTAGTTACATGTATAGTTGCTTTCTAGGAAGGTAAATAGGTCCACTTTTCCAATTTTAACACCTTTCTTCCTATACATTTGCAAACAATGCTGTATTTTCGTGGTGATCATAGAATTACTGCCTTCAATTACAACCTACTATGTTGATGTTCAACAATATCAACTAGTTATTACAGGTAATCAAGTACTTGACTAATAAGGCTGGTTTCAGCAAATGTTGTAGGCCCTAGGCGACTTATTGCGGCCACCACATGTTGCTCTGCCGATATATCGTTATAAACAAAGAATAAGTATAAATAATTGAATAAATTTAACTCCTCCGGCAATCCAGGAGCGGAAGCCCAGGGCAAATTGTGTTTATTAAATGTATGCATTGAAAAGTAAACAAATGAAGATTAAATGCGAATCGAAGGTGAATAATAGTTTGTACTAATTATACAGAATACATTGTTATTACTTTATTAGCTGTTAACCCTCTGAATGCCGATGACGAGAGACGATCCCTGAACGATGCTATTGGAAAAATTGTATGCATCAACATGCATTCTAGAGTAATTTACGTCAAATATAGATGTATTTATTTATAGAACCTTATTTTAACAATAACTGGGACATGTAAAGAGTATTCTTAACGTGTCATCTTCGTATTTTTCTACATTTACGTCTAAGTTTGACGCCTTGCGACATTTATAGGTAATTGCAGTTTAAACCGACCAGTCCTGGTGGGCGCACCTGCCACTTGCTTATAGGTAATTTAAAAATAAGTCACATATATGAAACCTAGCTGTATACTGTAATTACGTTAACGTTATGTTGGAAAAGTCTATGATTTATAATAAAACTGTATTTCTAACTAGGTATTTCCGTTTTATAAACCGGTGCGACTTTATAAACTGCTGCAGTTTTGGGTTAAGGATTATAATTTAATAATGTTTCTATGTTTGATTTGTTTACGTTATTAAATTAGAATGGTTGTTTTATTGTAATGGTTTGATCTGGCTGTATTATTGTGTGTTACATCCTTAATGATTCGTATGTGAATACAAGCTCTCGGAGCATTAAAATTCAACTTACCTTAAATTAAAATATTTGCTGAATTAGAGCAGCGTTCGACGAAAAGCGTTCGAGTATTGATTGACTTGAACAAAATGTTACTCTGATCGAAGCCAATATATTGTGGACTTGTGACAGGTTAATCTTGAATAGGTTTAGTAGCGTTCAGGGTAGTAGATATCTACGTCATCATCACCTAGTTGGCATAGATAGACGTCTATTTGTTGGTGCCCATTTCCACGTCCTTCTTTTCATCCAGTTTTACTTGAGCATTGGACCAAAGCTAAACCAATATTTCCTTTGTTCCAGTCCGCACGGTCTGAGGGCGAGTCTTCCGGGGAGCAATCCTGCGAGAGCTCCGACGAGGGCGTGGGGCGGGATGCGCCAGCTCCACACCCCCACCAGCCCCACCAGCCGCTGCAGTTACAGACTCACCAGTCACTCCAACATCAGCCGATACAGCATCAGCCCACACATAACCTGAACCATCACGCTTCGGTGCAGCATCAGCCGCTGAACAGTCACCAGATGACGCATCCGCACCAGAGGAACTCGCCGAGACCTCTAGAGAGGGAACTGAAAGTAAGTCAACCATTTCCAGAACTTGATGAAAGGAACTGTAATAAATCTAAATATCTGTTAGAGCCATTTTTGATAGTTTTTGCTTAAGAAAACCTCTGTTAAGTCATACTGGAATGGATGAATTGGTCCTTGAAACAAATATTTAGAAAAAATGCATTTGTGACCTCTTATCATGACTTCTTAACCTTTCCTCCAACAGGTGCGCGACGATTTCGAGTCACTCAAGTCTTCCCTACACCCTCACTTGTCATCACTGGCGTCCTTAGCCCAGGGGGCCCCTCTGTCGACCCAAAGCAGTGTGTTCGCCCTAGCCGGCGCGGGGGCTACAGGGGGCTTCCCTTACGCGCCTCCAGCGTTCCTGGCCCCCGCACCACCGCCGCCGGCACAGCCTGCCGGCTCAGCATCATCTTCGTCTTCTGAAGGCAGCGCTGCTGGCTGGAGCTTTGAAGAACAGTATAAGCAGGTCCGTCAGGTAAGTTCGTTTTTGATGATTTAATAACTCGATGTGTTTTTGTTGAAAATTAGTTTACTTCTTGAGACGTAGACACTAAGATTAGTTGTGGTTTAAAAATGATTACGTTTATCAGACATTAGTAGGTACTAAATATAATAAAGCTGAAGAGTTTGTTTGTTTTGTATGAACGCTTAAGCGCTCTGGAACTTTAGTCGTATTTGTAAAATTCTTTTTGCATTTCATAGCCCAATTTTTGAGGAAGGTATAGGCTATTTAACATCACGGTAAGACCCTT
This sequence comes from Hyppa rectilinea, assembly GCA_951799385.1. NCBI lineage: Eukaryota > Metazoa > Arthropoda > Insecta > Lepidoptera > Noctuidae > Hyppa > Hyppa rectilinea. Next base: position 6,714,255 of record OX637318.1, on the reverse strand, counting down.
AGGAACAACCTTAGTAACACTAACCGAAAAGACGTTCGAAGTCGCGGGTAGACTTTCTTAAACATTATTTAATTACCTAGTATAAGCTTCTGAAGTCAACAAAATAAACAGAAAACATTAGTCCTAATACTTTACCGTATAAAATCAATAACCATTCCAATAGTCAAACCAAAGTAACATCGTAATAGCTTACCGTTGCATAATAAATCATAAACAATTTACCTACCATAGAGCAATCAAATGAAATCGCGCCGACCCTCACAACCCTGCTGAATTATTCACAACCACACATTACGTGTCTATGTGTCCAATAAAACGGACTTCTAAATCGCTACATAATGGTCGGTTCAACCCGTTCTTTTGTTACATATTTCATTGGTTTTGCGAAGGGTTGTCAAAACATGTGAGGGGTCATTCGGGCCCCCGGATGAATAATAATCCGCTGTCGCATTCGGAGGGTTGGGGACTGATTGTCAATGTTCCTTATGACTTTATTGCAGTTTTGCGAGGGTTTTGTGTTGACGGTTTTGTTATTATCAACTTACAAACTTTTTTGAGGTGGGTTCGGTTATATTGATTTTAGAAAAGCGTGTCAGTTGAAATTACAATGTGTTTTTCCAAAAAATATAACTTACAGCTGCAGAATAACACAGTAATATTTTTCTTTATGCAAGGATTAACCTTACATTCCCTTAAATTGTTATTATATTTAGCAGAAAGTTAACAAGTTGGGTAATTTTCTTGATACAAAAGTAATAATAAGCATTATTTTCACCTCACGACCTCTGAACAAGCTGTTAAGTATTCTATCAAAGGGGAGAAAGGTATGAAATTGTTTAAATTGTTGTTGCCGATCACGCCTCTATTGTTCCTTAATTAACTGGAGGCACGCTTGTGTTGCCATTATACAAAATAAGGACTCGCATTCACGGTAAGATTTTTTTCCTTTACATTTTGACAATTGGGTATTTGAAAGGGTAGTCAATAACGTTACTTTTTATGAACTGTCAAAACGCGGAATTTGTACGTGATTTGTATGAAATATAACAACGTGACGTCACAGATTTTTAGAATCATGGAATACTTATTAGCATTAAAAGCAATTTAGCATTATTATATCTTCGTATAATATTTATGTTCGGTACGCTGGTTTTTAACACGAGCGGTTTTTCTATGTGATTTTATATTTTATTTTTGACCGTTTCAAATAGTCAATTCTGAAGGGTTTTCCACCACTCTTTTAGGAACCTACTCTACCAGTGACAGTGATTTTATGACACCATGTTTAAGTTTCTTAATAGTTTTAGTTAGGTCAGGATATTCTATTATATCACTACATAGTATAAAACAAAGTCGCTTTCTCTGTCCCTATATCTCTATGTATGCTTATATCTTTAAAACTGCGCTACGGATTTTGATGCGGTTTTTTTTAATAGATAGAGTGATTCAAGAGGAAGGTTTATGTGTATAATTTGTCGACATATTTTGCGGGCGAAGCCGCGGGCGGAAGTTAGTCATTTATAAATTAGGTACAAGTTCGCCAAAAAATTAGCATTTCCATTCAACGTAGCAATGCTGCAATTTTTTTGGGTACGTTTCCGGACGACAGCGATGCGGATGAGTATACCTACTACCTGATGTACCCATCGACGCCTCAGTGTCCTTTTTGTTTTTGTATTTATTTGTATATAGTTAGGTAGATAGTCATTTATTTAAAATATATTTCCAACCCTCAAAGAAAACAAAAGATTGATATTAGTTTGTAACAAATTCATCTGCCCACTAAACGTTTATTCCTTATCAATCAAGACTTTTATTGGGAATACAATGTAAGGTAATCGATGCATAATCTTTATGCGTGGTATCCATGGCCATCTTACAGGCGTACATATGGCTTATTGGAGTCAAATTAACGAGCTATAGTCTCTTTTATCTCAGTGTGCTCGCGTGCCTCGCGCGTTAACGAGGCCCACAAAGACTCCTATTGATACCTGCCTGCCGAAGGATCAATTATAAATTTAAGAATATGTGCAGCTCAAAGGGTATTATGTTGTATTATGTTGGCGGGATATTGAGTGAAATTTTAATTTGTACCTACAGAGTTTTGGGTGTGATCGATATGAAATGTGTAGATTTAAATGGAGGCTATATTCAAACTCAAACTCAAAGCATTTATTTCAAATAAACCAATTACAGGCACTTTTGAATTGTCAAGGGGTCGGTCAGTCAGAAAGAGTGAAGCTAGGTAGGTACCTAGCTTCACTCTTTCTGACTGACCAACCCGCCCGTGCCCGTTCTTCTCCATAGGTATGGAGAAGAACGGGCAAGAAACTCCATGGACACTCTTTTAAATCAAAATATTTTTACAAAAACTGGGTTATGTCATTCATGTTGAAATATACCTACATGTGAGAACGATGCAGGTCCAAAAAGCGTCCATAATCAAAGATTAAAAAAAAAACAATTTAAAGTTAAATTAAATTTAAAAAGAGCCTATTTTTATTTATTTCACTCAGTAAATTAAATGACTATCTAACTAACAACTGTACAAATAAATACAAAAACAAAAGGGCAATTAGCCGTCGAAGTGCTCGTCTGCATCGCTGTCATCCGGAAACGTGCCCTGAAGACTGGCAGTTTTGCCACGTTGAATGGCAATGTTAATTCTTTGGCCAGAAGAAGGCCAAAGAACGTGCCAGCCTCCTGGTCACGTGAAGTGTCGATCAGTCGGTAAGAAATATCCGTCGTCGGTTAAAAAGGAGTCACGCTCTCGGGCCCCACGACCCGAGCGTTTCACTCAGTTAAATTATATTCTTTTATTCATTACTGTTCATTTAAGTAGGTGTTTATTATGCAGACAGTTTTTTGTAAACTTTAGACTTTAATAGGTTGGTTTAACAAAATCAATCTGCCTAGCCTTTTCCCAACTATATTGGGGTCGGCTTCCAGTCTAACCAGATGCAGCTGAATACCAGTATTTTAGATGGAGCGACTGCCTATCTGACCTCCACAACCCAGTCACTAACCGGGTACTACGATACCCCTCGTAAGACTGACTGTCAGACTTTCGGGGCTTCTGACTACCCGTAACGACTGTCAAAGATCCATCCTTAACGTTCTTTCCGAGCCATGGAGGAGTCTCGATATCTAAAGATGGTCACCTATCCACAGAGCAACCCCGGCAAGCGTAGCTCAACCTGATGGATTGATCCGTGCGGCTGTTATTACTTAGCCACGAGCTCCTCTAATAGGTTGGTTTAACCCATGGCTAAAATTTTAGCAAAAAACCTACTGCATTATTAAATTTAATTAAAATTACCATGGTTTACATACCTTGCTATTGTTACAACATCAGCAGAAGCTTAAACACCGTCTTCCAAGGAAAAAGTAATTTCGAAAACGAGCCATTTACTGACAAAAGCCCGAAATTCTTAATTTTTTGTTTAATTTTAGGCTTTGACGTTCCTGGTCCTTTAGGCCATACGGTGTGGACGTGGTCTTTTGTGTCTAGGTTAAAGTTTAGCACGTTAATTCGTTCTACATATCGCAATTTGCGACACAATGTGGGACCTAACAATGAGGACAAAGGACTCCGAGCACTTTACAAAGCAACATACTCAATGTGTTAACGTATTGCAATTGGATGTTGGCTGGCGCTCTTAGGAATTCTGTTTACGGCCTGTTATTGGTGTTTATTCGGTTTAATGTATCCGTCCTTTGTGATGGAGGTAGCTTGTGTATTAAATGTCTGTCTACAATGTTGATAGATTATCTCGATTAATAAAAATGTGTGATTTTATGTTGTCAAAGGCATACAATGTTGCTGAGATAAACTGGTGCTGCTATTAGTTTTGATATTAAATTAAGACTATTCATTATGGGTGACTGGATGAATAAGTTACTTGGCAATGAAACGATTGCTTATTTTAATGGTGACTTTTAGAGTAATAATGTTGTAGCTTTGTGTTAATTAATAATTATTGTTTTCTAAAGCTATCTGGGCAGTTAATTGATACCATCGAGCTAGACAACACAATTCCCAACTAACTGTAGCAGTAAATTAATAAGCATAAAATAAATCTTAAAATAGCATTTCGATAATCGACACCAGTCGCGCCGACTGAAACAAACGCGCGTTGCGATAATCGCACGCCTGCACGCGCGGCCGATAATCGCGCATTTCACGCGCGACTGCGGTGCGTTTGCGCACATCGGTCCACTTGCGACGCGTCACGGTGCCTTTGTGCAATTCCGATGTTAAACCGCTATTTAGTTTTAGATATTGTTCTTATCCATCTAATGCTCTAGTTAATACGGGTTCAGAACTTGATTCACATTAAATGGTTATTTACGATTTGTTTGGTTTATTTATAGCGAGGATGTGATGTAGCTGGTTCTTTTTTTGAAAATGATGTAACTGCTTTTTCTGAATTAGCTTCTTCTTCATCGTCGTGTCGATGGTACGCGTGGCAGTGTATTGAATTATGTTGGGTCATATCTTCGTCACTTCCACGGCATAGTGACCTCTGCGCTGCCTCGCCTTGCTGCCTTATTGGTGGTGCAGAGGTCGCTATGGCTGCATTTTTGGGGCTCTAGTTTCAAGTTAGGCGGATTTGAATTTGGTGTAGTAAATATTACGTCTTTGGTTTTTTTTTGTTTTTATAATGATTTTATATACCACTAATGGTATGGCATGTTATGCGGAGGAATGAGGGAAATGTTGTCAGAAAAGCTGTGAGTGTGGAATGGATGGCTTTACAAGTAGAGGGAGACCAAAGAAACGATGGATGGATTGTGTAAAAGATGATATGGCTAGAAAGGAGGAGGAGTGACTACCGAGATGACGACTAATAGAGAATTATGGAAGAAAAAGAAATGTTGCGCCGACCCCAAATAAATTGTGATAAGGGTAGATGAATGATGATGATCTTATATACAACGAAAATATAATGTTTTTTTGGTGCGTTTCTAAAAATAAAAAACAATGACACAGTGAAATTGTAAGAATTCTGTAGGTATGTCGTACAGAATTGATTACAGTCTGGCTGTTTGCTAGATAAGACATGAATAACACGAGCCCGTATCACACCTTGTTGTTATAATTCTATCACTTTCCTATATTTGATCAATCCACTTTGGAACTCCTAGCTTGTTGACACAGAGAGTGATGAATTTGACGATTGAATGAAATCTGTGGTAACGTTTACTCAAGGGACTCAGTAAATAAACTCCATTCATTCGTACTTCATTCTTCAATTGAAGATAAACTGTGCAGAGATTATGAACCGATCGCACCTCTACGTGAACTTAATGACAAGTTTTGATCTTTTGCTTTGCAACTTTAATTACATAGTGGACGTTGTTTGCGTGCGTATTTAGAAAATGATTTATTTATGTATTACCTTTATAAATAATGACCCTATATTAACTGTTATACAGTTGCTTAACCGTAGTTGTAGATAAATGGTAGCGTAGGTTATAAAGCAAAAAAATACGTCGTTTTCCCCCTCGTTCCTCCCACATAATTTGTTCCCTATAACGAAAATTACAAGGTTGATACTCCTGCAAGGTTCCGTGTGTATAAACATTTATATTTCTTCTAATAGTATGATTATCGCGCCCTCTTTAGGGCGTTGTCGTTAAATTAACAGTTATTTGTGCAAAAACCGGAAGGTGTTCGATTTTCCACCTTGCGGCTTGGTCGTAGGGTTATAAATTAAAAAGTGTGGAACTAATGTGAGACCTGAAGTCCATAAACGGCGGCCATATTGGAAAGTCCGCTGTTTTCCGACCCTAAATCATCGTCGGGGATATTGTTGTTCATTTTATTAGCGTCTACTGTGTTGCTACTTGTCTGATAGCGCATTCATAGAGCAATTTTAAAGCCTACAACAATGTGTAGACTTGAATGGGCCACGCTTTTAGATTTACTTTTTGTGTCGCAACCGAAAATGTTGAGCGTTTGAGGTGTGTCTTGTTTCCGCTACGTCACACCTGTATTTAGTAAACTTTCCAACTTATAAGTACACAATGTAAATAAGTATGGGCTTTGTAATCTTCGTGTCCGAGAATTTGGGTAGGTTATACCAGGTTCACGCAGTTCGATTTTAGTTGAATAAGTTTTGTTGTGCAACATACAATACTTTGTATTTGAAATTCGATTTGATTGAAAGCGTTCAAATCCCTTTCAACTTAGCAGTTGATAAATCAAAATTGAATCGTGTCTTGGTACCTATTAGATACTTATCCGATCCCATAACTTCGTTTCTTACTATTTGTTATACCACTAAATTGTTTCACATTTCCGCTAAGTGCCAAGCAAAGTTTAAAGAAGTTAGAAGTAGCTGATGTCTCTTTATTTGTATATAAAATAATTTCCTTCAGATTCCATTCAAAAGAACACTTTCAATTAGTTACGTATGAAAAAAAATTAAGTTTCGAGTCAATTCAAAGATTTTGAGGCATATTTGCCTGTTTTTACGTAAAAAGATATTCAAATCCACCTTCACTTTTTTAATAATAATGTTTTTACAAGTTCCTATAAAAGTTCCTCTGTGCAAGATTCAGTATTGTCACGTATTCGACTGCGAGCACGCCGCTCGTCCATTAGTCAGGCACCCCCCGCGCAGGCGCAGTTTATGTGCGACTGTGCGACACGTTTGATTTTATACTATTTATCATTGCTATAAATTGCCTAGATTGCAAAACACGTTGCTTGTTACAAATTGATGGGGTTATAGGCCGATTGTGAGTGTTGTTTTAGTTAGGAAGGTTGATCTGACTTCTTTTCTTTCTATCTACGTACGAGTATATACTAATATTATAAACGTGAAGACTTTGTTTGTTTGAACGCGCTCTGGAACTACTGGTCCGAATTGAAAAATTATTTTTGTGTTGGATAGTCCATTTATCGAGGAAGGCTATAGGCTATGTAACATTACGCTACGACCAATAAGAGCCGAGCAGCGGATGAAACGCGCGGGGGCAGCTAGTATTTCATATGTCTGACTCCGCTTTTTTTGTTAGGTATAACACTTATCTTTTTGCCTTCTTTTGTTTTGAAATGACGACATGATTATGTCAACAGCTACCCTTTACTGATTTATTCGTTATCGGTGCATGTTACACGTTCCACTGTTTCACTCCCTGTGGTTTGTTAGTAGCATGTCCATAAGATTGCAAATAGCTTAATATTCTCCAAAAGTCACCACACCACACCCAAAGGTTCCGTAATCTCAAAACGTGGTCGTTTTAAATGCACATGAACTATTAGATTCGCTTTAAACCTTTTAAAGTGGCACTAAGGTTATGGGTGCGTTCGTCGAAAAAAAAAGTAACTTATTTTTTTAACTGGCAACCCAAACGATTAGCCAAGTGAGCCATCGTGCTGGTATTCGAGTGTTTTGGATATTTATTCCGTCTAGACAGTTTATCTAGTGGATGCTTTCGATACGTTTATCAGGGTGGAATGTTTTATACACTTGAAATTGGAAAGTTAACAACGAATAAGCTTTTAGGTTTTTTTTTCTGCAGTGTGTAACGTTAAGCCGTTTAAAAGACGAAATAATTGTCTATGGATTGTCTTTATCGATTTAACAGTCACTTTTGTTTTATTCTTTTGTTGTGGTAAATATTCAAATTATGTGGTGTAGAAGTTTTTATTTTCTTTGTAGAATTTTATTTGGCTACACATATTTTCCTGCCAATTAGTTTAATTTTAATGGCGTCTCGAATTATAATAAGCTCTCGTTTCCAACAGTACTTTTGGTGTTATCGTGGTACTTTGTCGTGACGTCACACTTACAGCTACACAACAAACAAATTAGTCAAACATTAAAAGGTATTCGAGACTTCCGATCCCAATTAAGGTGTGTTCAAACTCGTTATTGTTGTTTTTTCTTCAGATTTAGATGCGGCTATTATCGTTAAATAGCCGATTTGTCGTCGCAATTAGCCTTAAAATGTAGAGTTGTACATAAATCGGTACGATTACGTGTATCGGCCTCATTATCGAGCTTGCAGCCATTTATCTTGTAACTACGTGCTTTACGGATAGCAGTTAGCATTTAACATTTTATTGTTGTGACATCAAGAAGTAATATCATCCATTCATCCTGCTAAATAAAACTACGCATATGTCTCGTTGTAAGTCAATAGAGATGACTCAATCAAGCTACTTAAAGGGGATGCACAGACGTAGACCGCGATATTTAACTTTTTTTTACGTTTTTTTACAATGTGCAGATAAAATATGTAATTACAGAATAATAACCTGATACCTACTGACCTGCAGTTTGCAAAAAGCGTAAGAAAATTTCAATTTCGCGGGCTTCACCCCAATAAATATTTCCATAGTTTCAGCAAATGCGTATCAATGCATAGATTAGTTAGGCTCACATTTGTTCATATGGTATAATGTATCATATAATATAAATAGGTAGTTAGGTACGTACATACATATAACCAAATATTAAATTAATGTCAAGATATGATTCCATATTACTTTGTTACCTACAAAGTTACCTTCAGCCATGACTTCATCGCAGTTATCAATTGTTATTTTAATACAGTAATTAACATTAATGTTAACTTTGTCTGAACATACGTTAATGTATTCAATGGACTAAATACAAAATATCGATACAATTTAAAGGTTCTCGCAGATAGACGTGACGCGGCGGCGTAACGACGCGACAGTAAAACTATTTCTATGAAAACCTCATGGAAATTGTTCTACCAGAATCTCGTCGCACTGACGTTGCGCCTGTCTGCGAGAGCCTTAACTAGTGAAGCAATAATTACGAGGACATTATCTCGTGACGTGCTCTGATTGTTCGATATTGAATGTCATTCTTACAATAATGACATTTTGACGAGACGTTGTAACTAATTGCTGACAATTGAACGTATTGTTTGGTTTATGTTTTTAAGATTAGATTAGTTTGGTCAAGACTTTTCCTTATGTAAAGCTTTAATAGCTACTTAGTTTTTGGTAGAATTATATTCACTGGCCACGATATGGCCACGCTGGAGTATACCCCAGCTGTGGTAGCGTTATAGGCTGAAGATGATGATGATTTTAAAATCCTGAATAAGATTACAGTAGTGGTATTCTGCAAAAATCTTACCGTGGTGATGTAGCTGAAGTAAGTTTCAGGTGAGCTGTCAATAGTGTCAATTCCTAGCGAGTGGAATGACAGCTCACTTCACGGTCACGTTTTTAGAGGTTCGACCGACAGGTCTAAAAACTATTTTTTTTTTGTTTTGCCACGAGTCATAATGTTATTTTAACTTGTAGCTGCTGAAATAACCTTTAATTAAAACTAAATTAAGGTAAAAAAGGGGATGCGCTCATAGGGCGTCAAAAATTCATCTCCACGATTCATTCATGAAGTATTGGAGATTCTAACGATTGCTGATGTAGATTTTGCGAAGATTACTGACAAACTTCTACAAAGGTTTTTTGCAACTTAGAACTTTTCTCTTAGACGAGTATTTACTCCTCCGTTTTTTTTTCGTGTGGTAAGTGACTAACCTGGTGTCACAGTTATTATGCTGCGTATGGGCCTCTGACTTAGCTACACATGCTGTTGAGAAATATCTCTCAGACATGCTGGTTTCCTCACGATGTTTTCCTTCACCGATTTTTAAGCAAGTGATAATTATACAATACGCACATGAATCCGTTAAATCAGAGTTACATGCCTTGGGTTTGAACTCGAAAACTTGGCAGTCCGACGGTCACATCAGCAGTGATAGCCTAGTCACTGCTATAATAAAACAGATTTTCACACAATCTCTCTAATTTATTCACCTGTACCCAAAACCCACGAATTTCATTTTGATAATTTTATCAGTATAGAGTTACTGTCTATTTCCACGACATATCACGCGCGTGGTTCTCGGCGTGATACCGTCGCTGACGCACCCCAGCTGATCGCTATTTCTGGGGGCTTGCATGGGGGCCCAACGCAGGCGCAAGTCACGGGCAAGGGAGTCGAGAGCTATGGAACGATGGTGCTTGTCACTGATTGGATGAGGCTTAATCGATTTATGTTCTTCATTTGATTCATTTGTTTTCATTTCATTTGTTTTATGTGGGAACTAGATTAGGTTGTGTTGTTTTCAGTGATTTATGTTTTCACTGCAACAGAAATTTAGGGTACTTACTAGTACCAAACCTTGAGACTATATGGTTTGTGGATAGTTTCGAAACTTCCTATGGATATTTCGGGACCAACAAATTTGACGTTTACTTTTTTTTTATAATATCATCAAACCTTAACCACGATGAAAACATCAGGGATTGTCCGAAAGGGTTACCGCTACACCGGAACATAAAGGACTAAGGAAGGAACATGGATGGGTTTTAGTCAGTAAGAGTCTGACACTCCCTTCCGCTCCACCCAGTGCGGGAGAGGTCATTTAACGATTTTCCACCCTCAACAAAAAGGGATTTTTTGTCTACACTTATCCAGTTACTTTGGTCATCACCACTAGTACACAAATCCTGTATTTCACATTGACATTCGCGCCTTTCGAAAATTTTTCTCTTCTTATTTTTGTATAAATTTTGTCACGAATTTTTGTCAATGTATTTTGGTTTTCTATCTCCTTCGTACATTTGTTCAGTAATCGCTACATCTTCTTACTTGGCCCCGATTGCATCGTCTAACAGTGGGAGTGCTATCAATGCGTGCAACATGTCGCATGTGGTGTATTAATTTGATATCCTTTTTATTCGCATATGCACCAAACAATAAATATGGTCGTTGATCAAAATAGTTTGTTAGCTGCCATAGTTTAAACACACACAAACAACTTCGATACAGTTTCTGAATGGAAGGACCACACAACATAAATTCTATTATTTTTAAATTTCGTTTAATTTCGAATACTTTACTAATACACAAAAAATATAACAACAAAAACAAAAAGGACACTTAGGCGTCGAAGTACTCATCCGCATCGCTGACGTCCGGAAATATGCCCAGAAGACTGGCAGCGTTGCCACGTTGAATGGCAATGCTAATTCTTTGGCCAAAGAACAATTCAGCCCTCTGGACACGTGAAAAAGTAGAAAAGCATTATTTTGGATGTTTATTTTCAATTGAGTCATCAAAACAAATTTTGTAGTTAATTCGCAATAACCCTGTCATGTTACAAACTGGATGATATCATTCGCAACTAGAAATCAGAACAGTTGTTGAAATGCAAACAGAAACAAATATCTAATAAAACAATTTCGATAGTAGAATCCGGCGTACTATGAGATATTTTGGTATCAAATGATTACTATATTGTGAAATTATTGGCTAGTCTACTTATAGATGAGATATTATATCAACGATTACGTTAACTTGCTGAGAGACGGATATAACGTCGATGGTAAATGTATGGTAATTGAGCCTGTTCCCAGCTTTGTTTTCGACATTCGCGTAAGTACATTGTTTGAGAGTATAAACTGATTTATTATTTGATATGATCCGTCGACTGACGACTTACACTTGCAATACAAAGTTATTAGAAACATGTTTTTATTGTGTGTTAATTCTACGTTTCTAGTAACCTACGGGCTACGGCCGTAAGCGATTCTTTGTGATCTAAGCATGTTTATTTGCTCACTGTATTTTTGGAACTGTACGTTTAGAGTATTTCTTTTTTTGTATTTGTAGTTTTTGTTTAACGGATCACTGTGCATGAATTCGTATTCCAAGAATGAATGGTTATGTGAATGATTTTTCCTCTTGAATCTGAAATCAGGTGTTTTTCTACATTTCAATGTTACGGCAAGGTCGTGTTAGAACTGTAATTGATACATTGATCTATGATGTCTGTATCATTATTTTTTTCCCTATCATCATTCTCCTGCCCTTATCCCAATTTATTTTTTTCCCTATATGAAGTAGATACTAGATACTACTTAGACGACACGGTTGGCGTAGTGGTTGAGCGTTTGACTGTTGCGTAGCATGTCGCGGGTTCGATTCCTGCACGGAACAAATATTTGTACGACCTACAAGTATTTGTTCCGGGTCTGGGTGTTTCTCTATCTATAATAGGTATGTAAGTATTTACAAAAAAAAATGTATGTACGTAGTTTATCAACCATCTCGTTACCATAACACAAGCATTAGGTTGCTTAGCTTGGGACTAAATGGCGTTGTGTGAAATGTCCAAGGATATTATTGATATACTTAGACTTTGTAAATTGTGCAACTCAACCAAGACACATTCTATAATGCTCTGTCACACTCAGGTCTTTCTTATACAAAACGTATGCCATCCACAGTAAACCCCAAAAAGTAACAAAACTCATAAAGCTTTACCATGAAATTAATCAATTCTGAATCAGCAATCTTATAATAACGTGTAATGTCGAAATAGTGTGGATGGCCATCGGTGTGGACACGTGGGCCATATGTATCGAGTCATGGCGCATTAGCGTGTCGGGTGACCGTCACTCTGCAACCGTGCAACACGCTATTAATAGCTGAACCGGGATTCTGTTATCATTGTCTGAGGAATCACTCGATGGATTTGATGAAGTGTATAATTCATATCTAGTTAGATATACACGTTATACAAATGCTCTTTGTTACACAAATCTAAATACAATATATACAACCTTAAACTGAAAAATAACTAAATATATTATGAACAAGTGGTAAAAAAGAGGAAGAGCTAATATGGCGTCAAAAAATTCATCCCCACGATTCGTTCATGAAGTATTGGAGATTCTAACAACTGGTGATGTAGATTTTGCGAAAATCACAGATAAAGTTCTACGAATCATCTGCCTAGCCTTTTCCCAACTATGTTGGGGTTGGCTCCCAGTCTAACCTGATGCAGCTGAATACCAGTAATTTACATGGAGCGTGAGACAAGAGAGAGACTTTTTAGAATAAGTTCTACAAATGTTGTTTGCAATTTAGAACTTTTCTCTTGGACGAGTACTTACTATATAGGTGGCTTTTTCTTTGTTGGTAAGAGCAGTAAGAAAATATACACCGAAAAATTACGCAGGGTGAATAATATTGTCGCTTCGTATAATGGTTTATATTTCACTTGCACATTCATTTGAAATCTTGGTTAGTCCCGGCTGTCATTTGTGATATTTGACAGACGTTACGGGTCGTCAGAAGCCCGAAAATCAGACAGCCAGTCTTACTAAGGGGTATTGTATTAGCCAGTTACTGGGTTGTGGAGGTCAGATAGGCAGAATAGATAGCAAATACTGGTATTCAGCTGAATCCGGTGAGACTGGAAGCCGACCCCAACATAGTTGGGAAAAGGCTTGTCAGATGATGATTCATATGAAATCTTCTCAATACAAAAATTTGCTGCTTTCTTTGTGCAGTATCCTTCTGCAGCTTGCCTTATACCATCTACTATTTACCTTTGCTAAGAAAATTGGTCCTCGTTTTCTTACCTAATCTTTTCTGGTTGCCATATTTTTCGTCTCCCGTCCCTCTTATACCCTGAATCACTTACGATAGGAACATTAAATCACTGATCTCATCTACCCCTCTTGGCCACGCGTCTTACATTCTCGTGTTACTAGAGTGGCTCGCGCGAGGGCTGCGAGGGTGGGGGCCTGAAATAGCGTACGCAGCATCTGCCGGTATTAATAGCCCCCCAAAGTGAATGTAGTATCAAGGACGCGGCCGTTTATATCGCTTGATTACTAACTTAGGAGCGGGATTTGTTGTTTGGATAAAAGACCGGAGGAATGGATGCAAAGATCGGTCTTGAAGAGCGTTGCAAAGATTGAATGTTGCTGTTGAATAGTTCAGTTATAGAATATGAGCAGATGTACATACTGCTTCATTAAGAGAGGTGTAATTTACTTATTTAGAAAGCAATAAAATCATAATTGCTATATTAACGTGTCTGTCGATGCTTTTAATTATTTTTAATCTGTGTCTACCTAAATAGTTTATATATGCCTTTGGCATAAAAGTTGTATTGTCATTTGCTACTTCTTCAGAATGTTCTACAGGCTCATCGACCAATTCAATTACTGTAACTTGTCTTTCGTTATGAAAACCTACATATCCCTTTGGTATTGTACAGCAATTTAGCAAAATATATAAACTTCCTTTAACAAGCTGATGGATGCCTCCGTTTCTTTGTTCCAAAGCCACGAACGCAGATTTATTATTTATATTACAACTTCCTTTACGTGAAACCCCTAAATCGATACGAACATTTGGTTGGCAGTTTTTGCTCCAAACATTCCTATAAAATGTTTATCACCGATGCCTCGCCCACATGTGGCAGCAGCCCTCTTGACTAGAGATTATTCTAAAATTTCCAGATTGCCACCCCGGGCAAAAAATAAATAAATCCATGCTTATGGACAAAAAATGTCCCGAATCCTCGAGTAGATGATTACAATCCCCTTGAAATACAGATTTACAGTTATCGCTGCCATGAACCCTGAGAAGTAATCTGCCGTCATTTTTATGAGTGTTTTTAATATTTGTTTCATAATTCTTTCAGTGTGTGGCAATCATTTTATGGAATAGGGGACGGTATGGGTTACCTCTAGTTTAATTGATTATAATGATGCTAATACTTTCTTTCACATCATCTTTTCTATCATCAATGTTTTCTGAAATATCGTTGGTATTAATTTGTTTATTATTATATTGTCTTTCTCAAAATACCCTAACGTCTTTACTCCTAAATAATTCATCACATTCGTGTGCGTAATTTAATTGCCATCTTTCTCGTGTAGGCGTAACTATTTTGTTTATGTCAGTGTTATTTGCATGTGTTGGTGCGATGCCGGGGGTGGCGCGGGCGCAGTCGACCCGCGGGTTATCATTTCCTGTTCTTATTTTAAATTTTACAACATAATATTTTTTGCTTACAGCGGGAAGCTGAAGCGCTGTTATTACTTTGTATGTATCTGCTGAATGTTTTGAACGATCAAGAGTTGCTCGCGTTTGTATATGAACTTTTTTGAAAAGGTCTTCGCCTTATATTTGGCAACAGCTTTGTGGGTAGATTCAAGAATGACTCGGCGCTTGATTTAATTTAATGACATAAAAAAATGTTCCAAACAATTGTAGATTTGCATTATGGGAATTTAAAAAATAATGGCAACAATCGGGTTGTTGCCATTATTTTTTAAATTCACGGCTACCTTGCAATTTCTCAGTTTTCCTACATGGATTGTCGGCGCAGTCGATTCGGACGATAAAACTGCAAACAACAATAATTTTACTGTTTATACACGTAATTGTTTATTAGGGCGAGCTCGGTCGCCGGCGCCTTTTGTCGGTCGATACGTCAATATGATTTTATTACGCGCGATTCGCTGTGGCCGCGCCTATGTGTAAGCACCTTTAAGATTTGCGATTCGAATGCAACACTTGACGTAACGCGTTGAAAGTTTATTTTTTTAATGCATTGTTTCCGTTCAGAAGCTTAAAATGTATGTCTTCTACAGAAGCTCGGAGGTGACCATAGTACTTTTTTGTAAGAGATTATTTTTTTGAGTGTAGTGATATTTACGTTCACATTTCACACATCCGCCTGTGGAATTTAATAATTCATATTATTTGAGGATCAAAACATTAAAGTAACTTTTTGATTCTAATTAACTGAAACTGAAGCCAATAGCAATACAATAAAAGAAAAGAAAGTACCTAACATTCCAGTTGAATTCTTAATAGCCTAATTAGAAGAAACCACGCTCCATAACCAATTCACCCACAAACAAACAGCAAGGCGAATGATCCCCCAAAGGAACACCTAACAATGGACATGTCAAAACATTGGTCCTTTGATCAGAGTCCAATTAAACATGTTCTAGGAAATCACTTAATGAGTTGCTCGTAAGCAGCTGTGAGTTGTAGCACTTTCTCTGGATGCACTTTACGTCTGGGGACTAAGTAGAAGCGCAGGTGCTTGGTGTCACTGGTCCAAGCGGGATCGTCTTTGTGGATGAGATTTAAGTTGATACATATTGTTCTTGGTTTTGGTTACATGAGGATCTTCAAACTATATCCTACGTTTAGCGGAAGACTGAATAAAGATGGAAAATTCTTATTTGGTAGATTTGAGAATTGAGGATTATAAAAGTTAGATGTTCTGACCGGCTTGGTTTAAAGCAATAACCTGGGATTCAACAGTGTTAAGGGTTTTGCCTAACTGATGTTACTTTAAATTTCTACATGGGACAACGACATAGCACACGAAAAGGGAGCGCTTGACATACTGAATCTCTACCTCTATCTATTAAAAAAAAAGCACAATAAAGCCCAATCAATCGCTTGAGCACGCTTCAAGCGCTGGCCGGTAGCGTACACGTCATCCTCACTGGAGGAGTGCGCTTGATTTGTTTAGACAGCGGCGATCACAAAGCGGCGGCGATCAGCCTGTAACGTTTCCTCTTTACGACCTCCCCAACTGTGGAACACTTTGTATAGTTATCCATTGTTTTATCAATTTCAATAATTTATCACTTGTGTCGAGAACGGAACGCGTCCGTCGCCACGTCGGTACAACGTGTGATTCTTGATATTCTTAGAAGTAAACATGCAACTGTTACAATTGCTCTTACGATTCCTGATTTGTTTTTTATTGCGTTTGGTTGCTGTAATCTGTTCGCTGTTGTGCAAGGAGTTTTGTCAAATATTTTAAGCGTGCGTTGAAGTAAATGATGCTGTTTTTACGAGCTATGTACTGAACGTTAGTTGTCTTCAGTGTAGACAACGTGAACTGATATGTGTAGACCGTGTAGTGTCGCATATTCTTGCGTAAAAGTTTGTAAACTCTAGTCTGTATCTTACGGGAAGTTATTTAAAATGCCGTCTTATTTGAAAGTAATCTGAGTGTCAACATACACATTAGCAAAAAGTAAACAAGAACGTCTTTGAAATTCTAATAGAAAATCCATCATTGTTTCAAGTGGTAAAAAGTGAAATAAGAAAACTAATCCAAGTAAGAATTGAAAAGCTTATTTTTTTTTGTCATTTTACAAATCCTTACAGACAGCCCTGTATAAAACGTAGTAAAAATTTAAAATCAAACATTTGTGATAGCATGAACAATAGTAGCGACGGGCGCGCCACCTAGGGCGCGGGGCTGTAAACGAAGCGCCATTAACGGACTGTTTATAGGTACTTTAAACACTACTTTAATTAAGTAAGTCGCTTATGTTACGTCGCGAGTTACAGCTGATGAAACGCGTGCAAACGCATTGAATTTCTTTATGTCTTGTCACGATCTGAGCTTAGAAAGGGAAATTTTGAGAGACAGGAATAAACTTTATAGATATCATAAGTGCGAAAGAGAGAGTTATATCTTTCTGTACCATATTCTCTGTTTCATATGTCGAGACACGAATATTTGCTTCGTCAATGAGCTATATTCATTATCAGGCAGGTAGAATTTACTAGATGCTTCTAGTAGTTGTTTACAATTCGTAAGTAGGGCTAGTAATGCGTGGTTGGGCCGTTATCTGTTGAAAACCATTTAACCCTCTTCCTAGAAGACTTTTACAACTTATGTGGGAAGATAAGCCGTTGATTGATACCACGTTTAGTTTCATCACGTGAAAACAAAACAAATGGAATTGCCATAGAAATGGAGGATTCATAAAATGATACTAATACTAACAATAAAAGCCAAAATATTAAAATATTTTACGACTAAGATCCATCTTAAACATTAGTATTCAAAACGTTCTCAGGCGAAAATAAAACTCTTTCATCAATACTAATTTTTATTGCAACCAAAAGTTGTAAAACGGATTTATCTTCTTTTTCTAAAACCTTTAATCTTGGCGGAGTTTAAACCGCAAGTGTTTACACTTTCAGTAAATATTGATGATGAAATTATTGAATTAATAGGTAGATGTTACACAGAAATTCAGAATCCGTTGGTTGTTCGGCCAATAGTCTTATTATGTTTGTCTGAAAAACGCATCATGGGATTCCCGTTGACATCTTTACTTACAAGAATAATAGCGACGTTTTCTCTTTTATATGCGCAAACATATAATTGGTTTGCAGCCATTGACGTTGTAGAAAACACATTTGTGATATCATTTTGTTTTCTAATAATGTTTTAGTCTCTGCTTTCCGTTGTGTTTTAGAAGCTCTTACTCCTAATTGCCTTCCTTCTCTCGATTTATTGACGATTTATTTCCATGAAGTTGTAATTATAATACATTACTTTATTTACAATCGCTAATTGACCAACACTGTCTGTGCTTATTTTATTTGTTGTTTCATTCTGCACCGATCATTCTCTCCCCTGTAATGGTTCTCGATCATGTTACGGTTTACCCGCGCTCACCCAAACATAGAGCTATCACGAGCTTAATTACACTCACCATGAGGGGAGATCGGGGCAATCGGGAACTATTGACTATCACGTGTTAATTAAAACCACGCGACGATAAATCTTCGCCCCGTGCGAAACGACGAGTGTTGGCAAAAGGCAATTAGGGATGATACTTGAACTATCTGAGGGTAGCTTAAATATCTATTGTAATTGAATGGCCATTATTGATAGATACTAATTTCAACCCACACTACAAAGATGCCATTTTTTTTTTAAATTGTTGAAAATTAAAAAAATACAATGAGATAACTCTTAAAAATAGAAACTAATGTAAAAATATTCACAAAAGAATACTTCTTTTGTAACAAAAGCGTTATCTCCAAACTCTAATTACACGTTCCGGATTGGTATACAGATAAAGAAATTACTGGTCGATGGAATAATATAGTCGCTTAACCCGCACCCACTCTATACAATAATATCAGTTATAAGAATGTTAATTACATAAGTATTTTTCAAGTAGATAATTTTAAAACGAGTTAAAAATGTGATAAGTATCCATTTGAAGTGTATATTTTTATAAAACCTGGTCGTGATTTATTTATCCCAAATGTTGCTCGTCGGGATGCTAAAGTTAGCCCAGACACGCGCGGGTCAGTGGGCCTATGTCAGAGGTCGATTATGAACGGACTCGCATTAATTTGGTCGAGTAAGCTTGATCCCAAAGCCACAAGGGTAATGGAAGAAAATAATTATGTTTTGTGTTAAAATGCTACGTTTCCACAGTAAAGTAATTTGGTGAAAAAGATGAAACTATTAGAAAAGAAGTGGTCAAATAACCCAAAACGTGACTCACAAACGATTCACACAAAAATGTAAAAATACCGTGTATTTTAAAGTCGAACATTTGTTTCTGATTACGTAGGAATTTTTCGTATCCATTTCATTGTAATTGCTTTGTACTAAATCTTTATTGTACATCTTTCATCTCACCCACATGGTGAATAAAAAGTATTGGTGTCCGTCTGGCCTATTGTTTCACAATTTCACAGAATATTTCGTAGAACTGTGCCCAATAATACTCCGTATCTATTGACTTCCTTTCGATAATAAAGATTCTTCGGCGTTCTATTGTTTGTAGTACAAAAATAATATTTTAATCGTTATTTAAACTTTTTTTGCCAGAATTACCAGTCGACCCATTCTTTTGTTAATTTTTATTGCTGTTAGATATTATTATGCTTGGGATAGTGAGTTTGGTGATAGTGGATCGTATCGTAGGCCTTTAGTTGTAAACTTTATTACGTTTGAAATTGTTTCAATGCATTTACTTTTAAAATCAGGTAAGTGAGCTTTTGGTATCGACTAAAGCTTTCGATAAGGTAGATCACGGAGCACTTTGATCTTTAAAATTAAATTTGAAACATTATTCATGTAAATATATTATGTATGGTATGTGATAGTTTACTTTCCAAGATATTTAGTTGATATTTGTATTTCAAATAAATCTGAAAAAGACCATAATATTATTATGATAAAATTCATAAAAATTAAATCCAAATACTAAAAATTTTCAGGAGCACATTAGAATAAACTCGTTTTAAATAAACTTAAAGAAAAGTCAATCGTCGTTAGTTCAAAGGGTGTGCTTTCCGACCCCATAAGGGATGGCGTGACGTCACCGGGATTTTTTCGGCGTCTATTCAGTGGATTCTCGAAATAACGGCACCGGTCGGGCATTCCAAAGAGAATTATTGGAAGTGTGGTAATTTACACAAAACTTGCACTTTTTTGACGATTATTGAAGTTGTATCATACAACTGTAAGCATGTTATTCATTTCTTTATAGGGACTATTTAAATATTTATTGATACAGGTGTTAGGTTTGTAGAACTACTAAATGTAGTAGATGATATTCTCGACGTTTTCCTCATCGTGTAAATTTATTTCTTAAAGCGTTGATAAATACAATATCACTGCATAATATAAAACAAAGTCGCTTTCTCTGTCCCTATACCCCTATGTATGCTTAAATCTTTAAACTACGAAACGGATTTTGATGCGGTTTTTTTTGATAGATAGAGTGATTCAAGAGGAAGGTTTATGTGTGCAATTTCCGTCATCCACACGGGCGAAGCCACGGGCAGAAGCTATTGTTAATGTCGTTAATGATTGTCATGCAACCAATAACGAAAAATAGACCTAAGTGAAACTTTCTAAGCATAATATACTATTTTCCAAGAAATCCTACAATGGATAGTTAACCCGTTGAATGGCCCAGAGGACCTGTCACAACACCACTAACCCTGCCAAATCCACCCGTATCAATTCAAGTGCCCGTATGACCAGATTCGCCCACTTTACCCCATTTATAAAGATATCAATAACAAGATAAACTCGCCCTATGCAATCCTATGACATTTCAATAGTAGGAATTTAATTGATTATTTGTGAAACGACGAAATAATATTGTGCCGAAATTATTATGGGACCCCTCATCATTTGTACAATTATAAGTACAATTTCTGAGGGTCTGTTACATTCGCTCGTGGGGTTTATGGGATAATTTGACAGGTCATCATTAAAACTGTGCTACTGAAATCTTTTTTGTTTTATTCCGCTATGATTTCCGTGAAAATTTTAGCAACGCGTCTCCTATATCCATTAACACCAAAATATTTAAGGGTTCTACTGTTAAAATGTGATGCATGAATTATTTGTTCATTCCGTCTCATATCTTCGTT
This sequence comes from Hyppa rectilinea, assembly GCA_951799385.1. Lineage (NCBI taxonomy): Eukaryota > Metazoa > Arthropoda > Insecta > Lepidoptera > Noctuidae > Hyppa > Hyppa rectilinea. Next base: position 6,693,208 of record OX637318.1, on the reverse strand, counting down.
TACGCTTTTAATGCGTGCTCGTGTGTCGTTGACTGTGGTGTTTATTGGTTTTCAATAGGTATAGCCGATGGTAAATTACGATTCTGTTAACCTAGATGTTGTTTGAAAACATAAATACATATCTAAGAATCTCTTTGTACTTTTATGTGTTGTTTTGCTCACAATTCACGCACTAATTTAAAACAGTATCTTTCAATCATCAATGTTATATTATAAAACAAGACAAATTCCCAGAATAGCCTTGCGCATTGTATCCACGCGTTTGCTATTTATAATTACAACTTAAAAAATAATGTTCTAGAAAAGCTTATTATATCTTGTTGGTGTACAGAAAAATAGTATTTTTTTCGTATGGTATAAAGTTCATAATCGTTTGAATGAGTTCATGTTATTTCAGTTTAGTAAGCAGGTAGGAATTTTAAATTTCGAAGCGATCTCGTCTGGCGACAACCCCTGCGCCGCCAATGTTGATGGGGTGGAGCGGAGCCGTCTCGCAGCTCGCTCCGTCCCGCTCGCGCCGCGCCGCTCCGTTTATCTCTGTCTCGCCTATTATTGTCATATCAAGATTCGAACATTGCATTTTGTTTTCAATTTAGTTTATATCGGATGTTGGCAAGAGCAAGACGTCTGGCGTGCCGCCATACTTCATTGTGCACGTGTTTATGTCGCGCGCTCGACTTATTACATATTTGAATTATTAGTTCGTGGTAAATAATAGAGTTCCTATTGTTGTTTAGTGTGAGATATTGGACTTTGATAGTACTATTAAATGGAATTCATGGATTTCTTCAACACATTCATGGAGGATCATCAACACCATCATCATCAGAACTCGCATAGCGAGCCTCCGAAGATGCCGAATTTTTTCGAAGTTGATAAGAAAAAGGTTGGCTGTTTAGTTATAATTATAATTAAAAATAATTTGATTTCGCGTAAAACGCATTTTTTTTGTGTGTCGCAAGCGCACTTTTTTTTTATGGTTTAGCAGCATACGTATTTAACTAAGCGGTGCACGAGAGTGACACGTTAGTGACAGTTCAATATTTTTTCGCAGTTTTTTCTCCATACCTTTACCTTTACTCTTTAGTGGCTTAATAAGCCTATTGACTTACGATGCGGCTACTATTAAAATGTATACTAAGAAACCTCTGATTAACTCTGTATTTAAAATTATTATTAAAAACATAACAACAATGTATTCACGTCTACATAATTGGGGAAAATGGAGATATTTTTTGTACTGTCAAGCATACTATTTTATCTGTTGACTTCCTCTTATTATCATTATTCCACTAATTTTATATCATTTAGATACCCGTGTGTGCATAGCATCGCGGCGTTTAATTTATTACATTGTAATGATTTTGTTTATATGAACAATCTGGAACTAACGACCATAAATGATTTCAATAGTTAATTAAGGATTCGGATGAAAGAAAAAAGATGTTTGGTTAATTAATTACTTAATAATTAAATAATAAATCTAATTCTTAATATGTTTATTCTAAAACAATACAATTACCTACATATACAATGTTAATAAGTTGACTCACAAACAACTATGTTGCTCCAAAATAGCAATAATAATTCTGCAGTTTTATATTAGCACATAAAATTATATGAATTCCATTTTAATAATTCAAATATCGAACAGAGAATGAGCTAACGAACGGGTTTGAATGGCGGGCTTAAACAATATAAAATAAATTAGTAATAAAATAGAGGAATGAAGCGTAAAAGATTTATATGAATATTAAATCGCTTAATAAAAACTGGCGATCTGTTTAAAGGGACCTTTTTATGTGGAAGTTAATTATAGTTTTAATATAAAACGATGCCGAATTAATAACGAGAAGCGGACGGATTAAAAAAACGGATTCGATATAAATTTCGATTATTTATGAGGCATTTAATAGGCGTTTAATATCGTGTCATTATGAATTAAATGTTTGATATAGGTACCTACCGATTTCAGATTTCTGAATTAGTTTGTCATGTAAACATAGGAACCTACCTACGCAATGTACATATTATATCAACGTTTTTTGCTGGGTGGTCTCCATTCTAAGAATAGGCGATCCTGGCTATATCCATGGGGTTACATTATGGTCTTTCCAAGGTTCAAAACATACATGTAAGAAAGATATTTCTATGATTCCAAACGATTGAAAAGCAAGTGATTTAATAAACATCGCTGATAACATCATCAACAAAGTTTTTTTTTTAGATTTTCTTAATTTTCTTGCTTTTAAAAATGATCTCAGGCGAGGTTTCTTGTGTTATAGATAGTATGGACTATCTACTATATGCGTTTGTCAATAGACCCTCAGGTTAAACGTCTTTCAAGTTACCGCACTCTGGTACCTTCCAGAAAATCTTCTGGCTGATAAATGAAACCTCTTCGTCTTTTATTTTTTTAGATTTTATTGTTAGGTACATAAAAGTAAATTCGAATTTCGAATATGGAACAAGTGCTACTAACTAACTCACAATTTTTTTTGTTTTACTCGAACCCAATAAGCATAAATGTCTAAAAGAAAATTATGATTACCTATCATTATACATACACGGAGAGCATGATACGTAAGTTTCTAGCATACATGCCTGTTTTTAATACTATTCCAATATTTAATCTTTCGGGTATTCATAGTAATGTAGTAGCAAATTTTTCTGACATAAATTAGAGGAATTTCAGTTCGCAGTATCTAGGTAGTTAGGTACATAGTTTTCCTTTCCTGTTAAGGGGGAAGCGCTGAATTAGCCCGCGAAATTATTATTTTCTTACGTTTATTGCAATTTGCAGGTCAGCGTTAGGTTATAATATATGTATGTTGATCAAAATACGATTCGCAACCGTAAAAAATGGTTATATAAAGAATTGAAAAACTCTTAACGTAAGATTTTACTCGAAATGTCACGTTTTGATTAAATAGTCATTCAATGGGTACTTAGAGAGTTGTGTAGATGATTTTAATTACATACATGAATTTGTTATGCGTACGGTCGCGAATTATATTTTGATCAACATACAATATGATAGGTACTGACCTTGTAATTAGCAAGAAACGTAAGAATATTTGAATATTTTTTTCGCGAGTTAGCTTTCGCCATAAGACACACATATATCTGTCTCAATCTTAGTAATGACAGCAGAATTGATAATTTATTGTTTGGACGTTGGATAGTAGCTTCAAGTAAACTTTTAAGTCAGGTAGCGTAGCCAGTAAAAATGTAAACTAAACCGAAATTAGTTCCAGAATGTAGGTAGGCCTTTTAAACGTATCTTATCTAGTTGACAAAGTTGTACTGATTGTGATGTCAGGGGTGGTCAAACTCGCGCCCGTTTATTTTTATGACGCACCTCCATTTTATCACCGGATAATGCGTGAAACGGATCATTTTATAACGACAACATATCTTAATGATCGGATTAGAACCCTTCTTGATCCCCATTGATTTATCTCTACATATCACTTAAATTTTATTGGTCTAACTTTTAACTGCTACATATTTGAGTAATGGCGTCATGAAACAAGATTATCTGGCAACACTGGAGTGTGTTCTTCAAATAGCGCATGTGCGGTCATAATTGTAGGTTCACATAAGTTCGTAGTAACAAAAGTATTGCAAATACTCCTGGAGCCGGTGTCATTTGTATTTATACGTACAGCAGGGCGATTGTTGGGCTTGGTAAGAAATTAGCATGTCGTCGCTCAGTGCGGTGTGGTCATCCCCTCGCCCCCCTCCTGTGTGTGTACACTGCACAACTATGTTGGTGTTGCCGCGAGGGTGTGTTGGTGACGCACACAGCCGACGCGAGAGCGATGACCGCGCGTTTGTTACACCTGCAAATAAACTGGAGTCCATTCGCGGGACCAATAAATGCATGTTTCCATGTAGTGTGTATCCATTAGGCACCTTATACGGTGAAAATCTTGGCTTTGTGAGCACGTTAACATGCGATCTTTATGTCTATGTGTTAATGTTGTATATACAAACACTGTATAGAATTTAACACGTTTTATTATTTAGGCGCAGCGTTTGAATAGTTTGTTTAAATAGAAATCATTGTAAATTATTGTCGGGACTTGTTTTAGTTTTTGGTTGTTTTTGTAAGTACAAATTTTGTTTTCTACTGCAAAATTAATTTGATAATTTCTGTTGTAGCGACAATTATTTAGCTAGTTCTTACCTTACAGGAAATTGGTCGGTTATATACGATGCGGGCTGTTTGCCGTATCTAATATTGTAGCTAGAATAAAATTATCGTTTGAATTAGTCATATTAGCAGCTTACTTATAAATAACAGGCTTCTCTCAATTGAATTATTAAATAATATTATCCACTTTATATTTACTTACGTAGTATGGAGAATTAGATGGCAGTAGAAACATCGTTAATTTTATTTAACACACGTAACATAACATCACGCTTATAATCCCCGAAGGGTTAGGCAGAGGTGTACCTATAGTTCCCCCACATTTCTCTAGTGACGTTTGATTCCCATAAAATAAAGCGTGAGCCTAATGACATTAACCGGGCACTCCGAACTGCTACTAAGAAATTCCACATGGATAAACCCAATAACACTTTGCCCGACCCAGGAATCGAACCTAGGACCTTATGCTCAGCAGAAGTGCTTATATTTCCATATCAAATAACATAATGTCTTGTGCATCATTACTGCAGTTTATCCTTTTTTTATCCTAAAACTTACTTTACAAAAAAATCCAATATGTTAGTTAATTTAAAACTCCAAGTCCCAACATTAGTTCAGTATAGTGCAGCCCGGGCCTTACACAAAGTTTGTCTGAATGGATGCGCGCACGCATGTGTGCGTCACCCGCTTGCTAATGCCTCCGACACGCGCTGACCGACGACGTTTAGCGTGTTTCCCTAAGCGAAGTGAAAACACGACGGGAAATATAGGAAAAATACATGTATATTATTACCTATAGAACGATGAAAACTAAGAATGAATAAGGTGTTTGAGTTTGAAATATTATTTGCAATGTATTGAAAGCATCTATGGATGAATTGTTCTATTTTGCTTAGAACATCAAGAAGTTTCTTGTATACTTTTTTAAAATTGCTGCAAATATTAAAAAATATATATATATTAATTATTGGGGTTAAACGATTTATATATATTGTTTAATCGTCACGTCCCAAGGTTGATAACCACTGACGAAACGTCAAAAATACACCGGATATAGGTAAAAATAATTCTCTTACGTATAAAATTTGACTTTCCAAATGTTAATTACGTGTAAAATTAATACAAAGTTAAAAAACTATTGTTATCTTGGCGGAAACTACGCGAAAGTCGTAAGAGCCAAATAAAAAGATAAATATAGACGAAGGAAGCCGCTCAAACAGCCAAGAAAATCTGTCATCACGAGCAGGTACGGAATGCTGTCAAAACAGATTTTTTCTTTTGTTTGAAAACTGTTTTGTCTGATTTACCTGCCAGTAGCTTTTCGAATAATTGTAGTAATATGAGAGCAATGGCACTTTTTTTTAAATGTATTGAAGTCTGTACATAATAAAGGCAACATAATTAATTATTTTTTTCATTACCATGACATAACTGAAACTTATTTCATTTTTGTGTGTCGCGCTTCTATGACATCAATCTGCCTACCCTTTTTGCAACCATCTTGAGGTTGGCTTCTAATCTAACCGCAAGTAATTTACAAGAAGTAACTGCCTATACGACCTCCACAACCCAGTATCTAGGTAATGCGACACCCCTGAGTAAAACTGTCAGACTTTCGGGCTTCTGACGACCCGTAACGACTGTCAAAGATCCAAGAATAACAGTCGGGACCAATGGCTTAACGTGCTTTCCGAGGAACAGAGCAGTCTCGGTATGTAAAGAAGTTCATCCATTGATGGACCAACCCCGGCAAGCGTAGCTTAACGAACATGGATGTGTTTAAGTCAACAAGAGACTGAAAACCAGAGCGGGCTTCACAGATGTTTGTGACTTAAATTGAAAAAGTTGTGAAATTAAATTACTTACCAATTTTTATTTTGGAAAGCTACAGCAAACACTTACGTTATAAAAACTTACAACTAGTTTAATGAAATCAAATTTTAGTAATAATTAAGGCTGTAAAAGTAAAATCAAAATAAGAGTAAGCTAAGAGTTTACCTAATCACAATTTTCCCGTATTCAACTTTATTGTTGCACATTTTCTTTTTCTTTTAATAAATAGGTTTCCCATTGAGGATAAACTTATAGAAATGACCAACACGGGGTGTAAATCGACAATTTATCGGTCAAACTGATCTGAAAGAGCTTCCTATCCTTTTCAATTTCAAGACGTTTTACGGATTCTTTCAATTTATTTTTAAAATAAATCCTTTCACCTTCTAAAACTGTATTTTTGTATTGGAACCAGAGCTTTTTTATATGTGTATATTGATTAGTCTTTTTTCTTTAGAATCATTAGTTATTAGTAAAAAAAAACTAAAAGTGATATTTTCTAAGTTTACAAACTTTTAACAGCCTAGGTATATAAAAAAGTTTTAAGTTTTACGAATAACAGAATCTTAACAAAAATAATATCTCCACTTATTATTACATCAATACTAGTTTACACTCGAACGGTCCAGTTCTAACCGGCTAAAACCAGCGACAACCGACTTAATCCCCGGTGGATAATTGCGGCCAGCAATACGAGGCTTTGCGGGCGGGCGGATTAATTTTCCCCGCCCTAGTTCGTGCCGCCCTCCCTGGTGTCACGTTATTATTTCAGATTGATTATTTTAATGAATTGGTTTTGTTTTCTTGAATAGAAAATCTTGTGGTATTAAGTGAATGGGCTATATTATATGAAATGGGTTATGTTTTTATATAAGGTAGCCTGTTCTTAACATGACCCAATTTTGGATGATCTTCGAAAACTAGGTCATGGTCTACATAACCTTAACCTCTTTTTTGAACAAGATTTTTTTTTTAATTCTCAACTTTCTCAATAGTATAGTAGTTCTTGGTACTAGGTTAGTTTAGTAACGTAATTTAAAAATCCCCAAATTATCACCCATAAATTCTTGTCCACAAAATGATCTAATTTAGCACAGTTGGGAAAGTAATTCACACCCTCACCACGACCGGACGAGCACGAACATATTTATTTACAATCGGTAGCTCCCCTATCATACGGCAGATATGCAGAACCCCAAAATGTTCATCTAATTGGAGATCAAAGAGAGGGCGTGTAATCGTGTACACTTTGTGTATACTCTATAGTTGAGCGTACACCGATGTAGAGGATTTGGAAGCGACAAGAAGTTTTGTGTTTCAATCGGTCTAAATCAAGTAAACTGTTTTGTTTTCACAAAAATCGGTAATATCAAAAAGATCTGATGTCTCGTTGTTAGTCAGTTCGTATTTTGGTGATTTAATTTATTTTCGACCTACATATGGATGAGGTTCTTTATTTTACTTAATTGAGAAATAATCAAATCGATCGACGATATGTGTTACTCCCAAGGTAGCCGCAGTAAAATCGAATAAAAAAAAGAATATAAAACATTCATCTGAGTGCGATATCAATGATCTGCTATTATTCTGTGAAACGTAAATCGATCTTATTTCTTACTGCACTCTTCAATTGTCAATGTAAGCGGCAGCCTAGAAAACCATGCCCGGCATTCTTAGCTGTCTCATTATGTCCGTAGTCTGCCGCTTCTAGTGCCCAATAATCCTTGTCCACATGCGTTGATGACCACGCGCACGTATTGTTTTCGTCAATTACGCGATTACTTGCCCGGAATAATTCCACCAGAGGGCGCTATCCCGCTGCCTGGACATAAGCCGCTCACTATTGCGTAGTTTCATGTATATAATGTACTCTTCCGTGTGTAATTAATTGTTCAAAGGCCCGAATTCATGCACGAGTTGTTGGACTGAAAGATTTCATTGAGCAATTGGATCACTTACTGATACCTATAGTATGACTTAACGAAAGCCTTAATTTTTGTTTATGAGCAAAACTATAAGTTCTGTAACCTTCTTTGTTAGTTTGTCCATGGAGTTTCTTGCCCGTTCTTCTCCACAGGTACTTACTGCTTTGGAATGGGCAACTAGCTTCATCTTTCTGACTGACCGGCCTCTTGGCAATTCAAAAGTGCTTTGAGTTTGAGTTTTATTGATTACAAAATCAATTAGAACCTTCACAGTATCAATGAAATCTTCACTTTTCTAAAACTCGCGTTCCATCTATCACCACTCTCACGAATTGGTATTTCAAAACCATTAATAATTCATATCAACATCAAACACGTATAAATTAATCTAATTGTAGGTGCAAATGATAATTATACAAGTGTGTGCAACGTTACCTATCAATCCGGCGAAGTACTGGCCTCAAATAGGAAGTAATTTATGAGTAAACATATGGGATGGGAATCACTTAGCGCTTTCGTACTTGCTATCAAAGTGTACGCCGATTGGGAACGACCCATTCATGAGAGAACCAAGAATTGGGAATTACTTTTCGTGTAACGTTTCCAAGAATTCACAGATTCGAAATATAATTTGCTTTTCAAATGAGTCACGAAAGAAAATGTTTATTTGTTACTCAATGAGCTGTTACAATTCGTTTAACACAAGGTATTCAGTCAATGTCATTGTAAATAATTATGTAGGTGTATTTTTAGTTTATTAAAATCTGAATTTTGGGATAACGTCAAAAGTGTCGTTAAACAGTCAAATTATTTTACTATAATTTCTATATATGTATTATGTACATAGTCCAAATAACGCTGAAAAATCGATTGCAGACTTCGATGATAACGTCCCTGATAAAAAAGCATCCTATCAAAATCTTGTCAAACATGGGAAATTAACTGTTTCATAAACAGCTGCATGGCTTTTTGCCTCGTTGGTTGCAAGCGCTACTACTGAGCATGAGGTCTTGGGTTCGATACTCGGAACAGGCAAAGTGTTATTCGGTTTTTCTATCTGGGATTTCTCAGTAGCAGCCCAGAGTCTGGATTTGTGTCCGGTTTATAGTATTAGGCACGCCTCCTATTACATGGGGCTCCAACATAACTGGGAAAACACTACTGCCCAATCCTTCAGGGATTACAAACGCAATGATGTGTTTTAAACAGTTAAAACTACAACCGTTACAGTATACAGGGTGAAATTAAATCCATTGGCAATATCTTAAGGTGTCATTGTACTCATCATTATGAACAATTTTTATTATGGGAAAGATCTGATATCGCGAAAAAAAATCAGATCAGCCATTAGGCTCACATAACTCTTCAAAATGTAGGGAACAGATGTTTTTTTTCGCGATTTCAGGTGTGTTGCTATTACGCGGGATTGTCCGAAAGGGTTACCGCTACCCCGGAACATAAAGGGCTACGGAAGGAACATGGATGGTTTTTAGTCAGTAAGAGTCTGACACTCCCTTCCGCTCCACCCAGAGCGGGAGCAGTGATTGGATGATTTCCCAGCCTTAAAAAAAAAAGGTGTGTTGCTATAGTAAATGTTGTTCATAATGATGAGTACAATGACATCTTAAATGAATTTAAATTCAGCCTGTATAGTGGTTCCGTACGCCATGACCTGTCCTCCATTAGTCGAAGTAGTAGCTGGTACACTTTGATTTCGACACTAGCCACTGCTATCAATTGAGGCATTGTTTTTGCGGCCAACGCCCTCTCGGCTACTTTGCTGTGTTTTACATATAATGCGTACATTAATACAATTCATAGGAGGAAGCGTTTCACAGATTTACGTTTAGACGATGTTGCGATTAACACATCGTCCGCATTATGATTTTGAAGCACTGTAGCATCACTACGAAGATGATACATCACTATGACAGGGACAAAAAGGAATCGTATTTTTTTCGACTAATAAAAAAAAATATATCTTCATTATTATATTGTGCCACTGTCTTGTAACAATATTTTGTCGGACGTAATGCACGGTGATTGTTAATTCACTATTAACATTTCAGGACATGAGAGTACTCATGATTATAAACAACTTTCACGATGGCACCAACTACGAAATAACAAAAAAATATATGTACATCAGTTTCATACATTTTTATTGATGAAAAAAATTAACTCTAAGAATTTTGTGGAGCATTGTACTCATCGTTACGAACAACTTTAAATGTATGTAATAGCTCGTATTTTTTTCGCGATTTCCGGGTTCATAACACCTTATATGTATGTAGTGTTTGTTATAACATTTATTACATGTCCTTCTCATTTTCCTTATTCTTTATTGTTGCCGCTTTTTTGATCTATCTATAGATAGATCAAAAAAAAAAGCTATAGCTTCGCTTGTATCTTTCAACATCAAGTCCATAAATACTCTGCAATTACTTTACAGACTTTTCTTACACAGTTCCTCGTTACTTAACCCATCTTCAATTTATGCAACTTCTAACATATCCTAACCAGCAAAACTAAGTGCTCCTTTCTCAACAATGGCCGCAACCGTATCGCTGACACTTACATCTTGTTCCAACACCTCCAGCGTTTGTTTACCTCATTACAGCTCCGGTTAAAACTGTGCTACACACAATACGGAGGCGACACCTGCCGGCACTTCGACAACTCTCTCTCATTTCATTATTCTATTGATTTCAGCTTTTAAATGACTCACTGGTGGAGATCGGTTATGGGTTATATTATGTTCTTCTGTTTGACTTGTGGTTTCAACGTAACGAATGTTGTTGCATTGATTTCGAAATGGTGTTTTCATTTAGCCAAAGAAATTCCTACTTATTAACAAAGTATACATACTAAAATTAAATGACTATCTAAGTAACTATATACAAATGCATACAAAAACAAAAAGGACACTTAGGCGTCGAAGTACTCATCCGCATTGCTGTCGTCCGGAAAAGTGTCAAGAAGATTGGCAGCGTTGCCACGTTGAATGGCAATGCTAATTCTTTGGCCAAAGAACAATCCAGGTCTGGTCACGTTAAGTGTCGACCAATCAGCGAAAGAAATTATGTTCGGCTAAAATTCCGGCTACAAGCCCGGGCTTCATATAATTTCAACAAAGTCTGGATTTGTACACGGTTGGCAATAGGCTCGCCCAATACATACAATACATGGGACTGAAACATAATTGGCGAAATGTGAGTGTTACTGTAGGTACACCTCTGCTGAAACCTTCAGGGATTACAGCCGTGATGTTATGTGTTTTTAGTTTTATTCCAAATTCTGCCTTTGCCAGTCCCTAAAACTCGTAAATTAATTCATTCGCTCTTTTATTCATTGCAATAAGTAATGTATTCGTGAGCATCGTGATTCGCCACATAATTTGTGGTTACATTGCCATAATACATTGCAATTGCATTCGTTCAAATAATTTGCTATCATGATCTTTAAGTAGTTTTGTGTGGGAAGCCGATTAGATCTTATGTGGTCTCACGATCTTCATAATGATGTATATTAATTATCGAGTTCATTTTAGCAGCAATTTAATTGTTATTTTTGCAGGAAGTTTCTGGTGTATCTTCTTCTAATTTGTCTTCGTTAAGAATCGTTTGAGTAATAACATAACATAATGGCCTGGTTACCCGGTAAAAGCAGAGATGAACCTATAATAGTTACACCAACATTTCGCCAGTATTGTTTAAGTTCCATGTAATAGAAGACGTACCGTGGCTAAGTAATAACAGTCGCACGGATCGATCCATCAGGTTAAGCTACGCTTGCTGGGGTTGGTCTGTGGATGGGTGACCTTCTTTAATTTGGAGACTCCTCCGTGCCTCGGAAAGCACGTTAAGCCGTTGGTCCCGGCTGTCATTCGTGGATCTTTGTCAGTCGTTACGGGTAGTCAGAAGCCCGAAAGTCTGACAACCAGTCTTACCAAGGGTTATCGTGTTACCCAGTTACTGGGTTGTGAAGGACAGATAGTCAGTCGCTCCATGTAAAATACAGGTATGCAGCTGCATCCGGTTAGACTGGAAGCCGACCCCAACATAGTTGGGAAAACGATTGACTGTAATAGAAGACGTACGATGATATGTTGTAATAAAAGGACTCACTTTAGTGCCATCTTATACAAGTGTAATGCACAAAATACTTCGTTTCGACGCTTGAAAGGCAAAGATTCCCAAGCGACATGTTGGGCGATATTGAGTTGACACTATTTCAAGCTCCTTTATCTTTAAATGCCAGTAAAATTCGTTGGAATTAAGTAGTTATGACAAATAGGTGATTTAATACAATTTTTTTCAAAAATAATAATAATTTATCTCTTTAAAGCTGCCGACATGTTGTTTGGTAATTATTGCCTTTTAAACGTCGGTTTATATGTCCCTTCATTATACCACCTCATTCTACTTCTACTAACATACAAACTGCTATCTCAGGTACATACAGTGCGTGACTATGACAATCTACAGCAACTTAGCGTTTGACACTTATCAATACATTTTAATTTATTACAAACGGAAAACTGCGGCGTCGCTTATAATTATAGCATTCGAGCGATATGCTAGCGATCGGTTAGTGCTTAGAATATGGGTCGCATTATCGTCATTATGTGCGCAAAAACACGAGCAGACATTACCATTTTAGTGCTCTGGCTGATTGTAATGAAACATTGTCATTATTACCTTCCATGCGATGGAAAATCAATTTCCTTGGTAGATAGGTACTTAGTATGTATATACGTATTACGTTGTTATTTTGAATTTGCTACGCAATTATTGTTTCTTATGAGTGTTATGATGACTTGTTACAATGTTTTTATCGGTGTGTTAGGTTAAACGAGGGACATACTTTCAGGTTGTATAGCACTTTTGAAAATCAACAACTTTGTCCATGGGACCAACTCTGATATATAATAAAAAATATATCAGCTTTTCCATACATTTTGACGAATTATGCGAACATAAATTTACTGAACAGCTGATTTTTTTTTCGTGATTCTAGTAAAGTTCCATAGTTCCATACCCCTGAAAGTATGTCCCTCGTTTAACCTAACACACTGTATAACAAGCGATGAACATAAACAAGTTAATAACATTTCTGTAACTATAAAAATCAACTGAAACATTGTTTACAAGATCTATTAAATGTAACGAATGATGTACAGTTACTACCTTTATTGAAGCTGTAAAAAACTTAAAACAACAATAAAATAAAAAGAAAGTTCAATAAATTCTTGTAAATTAACGCCGTAATGTCCGTAATGACTCGCGCTATAAATCGTAGACGTAAAACACCACAGCGTTCTATATGTTATTAAACAAAACACGAACAAACGTAGGAACTAGTCTAACACCGACCATATTGTATGCAAAGCGAAATTTATTCAGTAATTTCTCCCGTAAACCATCAAAAGCAATAAGTATAAATCTCTTACATTACCATAAACGTTGTTACTATTATGTTTAGATACCCACCACGAGTTTATTTATAAACGCATCCTTCTTAAATATTACGCCTTTAAATTATTGCAAGCAATTTGAAATTGTCTCGCGGCGCGGCGCGGGCGCATGCTCGCGGACCGGCAAAGCAGCCAAGTTCGTTCGAAATCTAAAACGTAATTTAATGTAAGCGCCCATGTGTCGACAAGTGCTAGTGTAAATTGTATTGAAATTCATGAGAAGACCATATGAATCAGTGCCTTGGTGGTTACGAAAACGGAACTGATATGAGTTGATGTTGACCTGTATTGTGATTTGAAGAAAGTTGTTCGCATTGTCTAGTTCAAACTTGTTTGTTTGTCGTACCAGTACCTGACTTTCGATGTAGATAAGATAGCTTTTACTTGATTGAGAACTAGCGTAGATAACGTTTGAATCACGGCAGTGGCGTAACTTAACCATCTGAGGCCCTTGGCAAATCCATTGCATGGGGCCTCAAATTTATCTTTTACTAAATTTTGTAAAAATGTTAGATCACTTTTGAGCTTGCAGCCTCTCGGGCTGGGGGCCCCGTCAGGCCAGGGGCCCGTGGCATTTTTCCAGTCCTGCCACCCTATAGTTACGCCACTGAATCACGGTGTTTAAATAAATAACAATAAAATAAATAAAATTCTTTTTATTCAGACAAAGTCCATTTGGTTAGTACAACACACAACTTAGAAACTAGTGTTAGTACTTATATCTACCCGAAGAACAAAATCAAAACAATTATTAATTATGCACCACAGTGGCATGTAGGCCCATCCAATGCCCCAGTATGGAACAGTCCCACCTGTCAGCTATAGTTTAAAATTTCTTGTTGCAGTTTATTGCACCTATGTTGCTTATCATTTCCATTCGGATGCACGCACCTCTGATTTTTCGGATTCATGTGCGTATTGTATAATTATCACTTGCTTAAAATCGGTGAAGGAAAACATCGTGAGGAAACCAGCATGTCTGAGAGATATTTCTCAGCAGCATGTGATGCTAAGTCAGAAGCCCATGAGCAGCATTAAAACTCTGACACCAGGTTAGTCACTAACCACACCAAGAAGAAGAAGATTCAGCTGTGACAACCGTTTATGTTTAAAACGAACTGACTGATAGAAACATGCCATCTGCAGTTCAATGATGTTTATCATTCAAATTCGACATTATGTCTTCGCAATGAAGGCCTTATAAGTTATAAAAATCTGTGCATAAATCTATCTTCGCACACAATAGTCTATCAGAGTGGACTCGCCTACGTGTCCAAATCGAACGTTTCCAATATAAAGGTAATGGTGACTACACCTTGTAACATTTACTTGTGATTCAGTGCTGTACAGTTGCCAGCACATCAACCTATCCCAAGCTGTCAAATTTTCCCAATTGAAAATAAACCTTATTCTTTCGATATAAAGTTAAAAAACAACTAAAGAATTTTGACAGATTGGGGTAACTTGATGCGTTGGCGACGGTACATTGATTTATATTATTCGATACATCAGTGCGTGGTTTGTTTGGTTATTTTATGTCATTTTAATATGTTGGGTTTTAGTATTTGACACGTTGGAGTTAGCTCGTTTTTACGCATCACAAGATTCATCCAAGCAAAAAGTCAATTACTCCAATAAAACAAATGTTTATACCAAACTTATTTTGTCTGCCGTCCACTTTGATTTATTTTTTAGCGCCCCCCATTTTTTCACCTACTTGAAAACCACTATCTAGATGAAATTACAAATCGCCCTCTAAGACTGTACACAGAGCCCTCATTTTTTTTCTGTCTCTTACTGCCCCCCTGGCCTGGCCTACAGGCCTACAGCGCCCACTTTGGAAAAGGCCTGGCAAAGGTAAACCAACCTGGATCTAGATCCAAGAATTGTTAAGGTAACCGATTAGTTGCCATCGATTTCTTCGGGTTTACAGCGCAATAGCAGTGATAACCTAGTGGTGTGACCGTCAGACTGCCAAGTCATAGGTCTCAAGTTCGGACCCAAGGCAGAGAGAGGGAGAGTGGTATGTCAAAAGACATTCTATGAAGGTTTTGGGATACAGAGAGACGAAGCACAGAAATTAAATTGTACATTTAGCACGCACCTCTGATTTTACGGATTCATGTGCGTATTGTATAATTATCTTAAAAATCGGTGAAGGAAAACATCGTGAGGAAACCAGCATATCTGAGAAATATTTGTGAAGCTAAGTCAGAGGCCCATAGGCAGCTTTAAAACTCTGACACCAGGTTAGAAACTAACCACACGAAAAGAAGAAGACAGCGCAATAATAACATAGAAGATTGATTTTAAAATCACCTTGAGTTAAAGGCCACACCGATAAAATATGTATGGGGCCGATTGTTGACGACATCGAGCAAACGACAGTGATTGGCGCTTATTGTATTATTGTTGTACATAAGCAAGTCGATCGTAAACGCTGTTGCAACGACTAATAATGTTTGCGATCGATTCGTCGACTTTGTGATTCTAATCGATGTTTGTATCGATATCGATAAAGATAAATGAGTGTTTATTTTTTAGTCTTATGCCGATTTCAATTTTTTGGTTTGGTAGACCATCTTCGTTTTGAATTTTCAAGGCTCTGGTTTTCCAACTTACTGCCTCCTCCCATTTCTACAATTCCTTCCCAAAAATCCCTTAAATCGTTAATGATTCTCTTTAATCAATGCCTACAACTTATTTCGACCTCTTGTTATTAATTTATCGAACATCGATACATTGCTTGTTCGGCATTATACCAGTCACTAGTATTGTACCTGTATATATTTATGAACTTCATTGTAATCATAATTTTATTGTTTCAAAACTATAAAATTACACGATTTATGTTATTTATAACTTTGTCCCATTTCATTAATAAATTGCTACATTATCATGCTTGTCATTACTGTCCATAGTTATTTAAAACATATTGTATAACCAGGAAATGTGCGATGTGCGTACGTACACGAATAATACAAAAACGATACAATTTTTAATGTGTGAACTTTGACGCAGAGTTTCGTCACATAATAGATTTCGAAATATTACAAGAATACAATTATTTTTTAAAGCTGTGGCTACCACGGTACAATGATCATGTTTTCAAAATATTTATTTATTTATTCAACCGGAAGGGGAGAGGTCGTTAATTGGCACATCACAATGGAGATTACGGAGATTAGCCGGCCAGTTTTGTGATTCAAATATGGCGACGGTGGGCGACAGTATCCCGGCCCTGTTATGATAATATTCCCGTCACTTCATACAATAATTTGTACGGGAATTGTTCGAGTGGACGTTGTAATACCCTTATAACACTGTCGACGTCTGTTTTGCGATAATTGGAATGCATAATGTAGTGTCTTACCCTATGAAAGTTACGACTTACGGAGTTTAGGGGTCAATTTTGAGAAATTTCTTTACCTTTTCTAATGTTAAGAATGATTTCCGGTCTTGTGAAGATCAATCCTCTTTGCTGTTTGAATTTTATTTCCTGTTAATTTGTCGTAAAAAACGGGTTTAACTTTTGACCAAGCCACAATCAATTAACTATTCCGCATCCAAAACAGTAAATGTATTTACGTGTCGTTAGCCACGTGGTACCCAGGTGTGGTTGCATTAGTCGTGTCGGTGTCAATAGACGATCGTAAGCGTTTGCGCGAGCGAGGGCTTGACTCTTAATAGCGGCAACAGACGATCGCCTCTCGCATCAATCTTCTCGATCGTCACTGTCGACTCGGACTCGCCCCCCGCGATTAATCACCAGCCAGAACGTTTTCGATTAGCGCCGGATAGCACACATGGAATAAAAAAGCACGTTCCATTTACGAACGATCAACGCACACCATTTGTTTTAGCGTTTGGTCGCGGTCAAATGTGTCCCGCTCTTGAAGGGTTAATACGTAATAGGTTTTTTGCAAGAACAATCTATCTTTAATGAGTATACAAAGGTGTTAGACGGAAACAGGAAGTGTCAAATGGCATTTCGTTGTCTCTCCACGGCCTAGTTCTTCGTAGCGCTAAGTGCGTCGATGTAATTGCCCGGGCAATGCAAATAGCTCGGTGTTTGATCGCATGTACGACAGCGCCGACATGTACTCGGGCTATGGGACACTTTTGCCCGCTCTTCAATGTAAACCGGACGAGTTGCGCGTGATTGTTTAACGGGATTCCCTTTGTTTGAGTGTGATGTCAGGATCACGCTTTCGCGGCGGCATGTGGCGTTATTACGTTGATACTTTGTCAATATCACTGATTCGATCGGATTTTCCATAAATCTCGCCGACGCCTTACATTGACATGGTGCATCATCAATATAATAAAATACATGACTACGGATGCAAGATCTTTCGCCACGTCATAAAGTATCACATAAAAGCATAAGTCATATGAGGAAAGTCATGTAGATCCTCCTAATAATGACACAAACACAAAAACAAAAGAACTTCGAAGCCAGCCAAGAACAGTACCAAAAATTCAAAACAAAACCAGTAGGTATTAATGAATACAATACCTACCTTTCGCCTCCTCCTGACCAATCAAGCGAGGATCTTTATCTGCAACAGTTAGTGATACGACCGTGTTATCAGTATTTAAATTGCCGAGTGCATTTAAATGGCGGATATCGAGGTAATTATGTAGGAGACACGCCCTCTGCGGCTTTGAGTATTTCCAGGAGTCTTATCTGGAACCCCTTGGTTTCTGTATAATTAAATATACAAGTATAGGTAATGTAAAGTCGAAGTTAAACTGTAACTGTAATTTAATTCCGTTACCGAATTTATACTTTGTTACTTAATGAATAAAGTTTGATTTCCGTTTTCTATAATGTTTCCTTGCCGCATCATTTAAAAAAAAATCTTGGTGTTCTCAATATTTGGCAAAACTCAGCTAACGTGGCCTCTTGTCCTTTTATGTTATTTTTTTTAATTTAGCCTACATTGTCCCATTGCTGAGCAAAGACCTCCCCCAAATCCTTCCAGACATCTTTAAAAAAAAGAAAAGATTATGTATAACGTATCTAATAAATTCCTGCTATCTATAAAAGAACTTAATAGTCCAATTTAATAGTCAGTTGAACATGCATATATCTACGGTATGAGAATTGAATAAGGTGTAATGCAGTTCCTATGTTTTCTGTTTATGCGGGTGCACGTGGTCTTGCCGCTTCGTTGAACATGACTTCCTATGTGGAATATTAATATCTTCATTAATACCAATGTTTTATGTAAAAAAATGGCTGTTTTACTAAGTTGTTTTAGTTGTACCCGCAAGTGGTTCATGAATTAGCTGATTATTCTATTTGCACCTTGTGAGAATTTGACTCAAACTGACTTAGTTATGATGCGTCCTTTGTTATGTTTCTTTCTCATCAACCTATAATTTAGTATCGTTTAAAGGTGTTCCTAATTTCTGTGTTTCGTCTCTCTGTATCCTAAAACCTTCATAGAATGTCTTTTGACATACCACTCTCCCAGTTTTGTAACCAGCTTCATTTAAATAATAATCTCTTTCTTTTTTTCCAGTTATACGAGATCAGCGATGATCCACAAAGGAAGGAATTCCTGGATGACCTGTTCTCCTTCATGCAAAAGCGAGGTGAGTCCACTTCCCACATCATTCATCCCTAAGGCAGTGACTTGTGGCCCAGCGGGAGCGGTGTCGCTGTATATATTATGAAAACCGTCGACTATATCTTTCTTACGTCCACTGTTATGAAATACTGAATAGCAATAGTTGATATCACGCATTTCAATGACGAAGCCGGTTGGAAACTAGAAACCCTGGAATATCTTTAACTCTCTAATTAATATCGTCACTGTCACTCATTAATTCATCAGCTTTATTCATTCTTCAATGTCTTCTATTTCAAATTTAACTTCAATTTACGATAAATTTACAATGTTATACAGTGTGTGTTAGGTTAAGCGAGAGACATACTTTCAGGTTGTATAGTACTCATGGAAATCTACAGCTTTGTCCATGGGACCTCTGTAATATGAAAAAAAAATATCAGCTGATCCATACATTTTGACGAATTATGCGAACATGTCTGAACAGCTCTTTTTATTATTATTTCAGGGATAGTTCCTTAGTCAAAATTGTTCATTTTTCATGAGTATAGTACCCCCTGAAAGTATGTCCCTCGTTTCACACTGTATATAATGTCTACGCCGCTACATCTCTATCTATAACCTCAGCCTCAACTTATTTTGATTAATCCTTTGTAACGATTGATATTCATTGTAATTTATCACTACTCCAAATGCTCCATTCACGATCATCGATCCGATGATACGATACAATCCACTATAGTAAGATATCTCTTCCATAACAATTAATTATGAAACAGGGGTCAGCCTATTATGGTCTTTAGATACAAATCAGATACAGGGTAATATCAGTCATTGGTTGTATAAACGGTTTTATATTGTGGAGATCGGTGATCGAATGATAAGATCACGGGTGATGGACGAGCATGGTCTATGATGGTCGAACTATGAGTTATTAATGAAGCTTAGCTACGAGATATGAACGACATCAAATTAATAGGGGAAATTTCAATCAGGAAATGACTGTGTTTTAATAAATCTGGACTATTCTGTGCAAATTCTATAGCTTCAGTTTTGTTGTGTACAAACATACGTTTATCGTCGTCAACATAGGTATTCTTCAGTTTGATCTTTTGAACGCCATTGTCACATATACGTGACAAACAAGCGCCTGCTCTGTACACCACCGACACAAATATGTGACAATGCGGGTAAACTTGGCGTGGAGGGCACACGCGTGCATTTATGCTCTGGCCGTCAAAAGGTTAAGCAATGTCAACTATGAATAATTCGCTGTCAATCAAAGTCATAACTAGATCAACGGAATTTATTTTCTACACACATAAACAATCAACATTCATTTATTTAATGGGCGTGCAAGTGCTAAACTACCAGGAGATGAGTATTCTAAGCGTAAGCGCATATTGCACTTATTAATAGCAGCTCTCAATCACCCATTGAATTTATAGACGCATAACATTCAAAACTGTGGGAATTCGCCATACGAGACTTATCCATGAAGATAATCATTATATTTTAAATATCATAATAGAAATAATTAAGCGGGAGATCGTCCGATCGCTTCGGGCGTCGAGATCGTGCGCGGGCGCGTGATTGATAACTCGACACCTGTCTCTTTCACTCGCGTGTGTTTCTGTATGTCTGTTCTTGTTTAGCATTAATTGATCTCCGTTGTAAATGGCGCCGATTGTCGCTAGATAGATCATGTTGATATCTGACCGCCTAGTTGTTAGTTAGTCAAATCAACGGTTATTGTTGCAGTTGCAGCTTTGTAGGATTGTGTAGGATTTGATATTAATTAAGCATTTTCCAAAGTTATTAACTGGACTTATTGGTAGTCATTGTTCTTTCATACAGCTCCAATTCATTCATATAGTTGCCATTCTATCTAGAGGCTAAGATTTGGTGTCTCTGTTTCGTTATTACTTCGTGATTAATAGCTTCTTTTTGCATTCTGTAAATTATTTCTGTTTTCCCCAAGAGTAATGGTGATGCGTGACGAATTATAAAAGTACAATTCCCACCTTCTTTAATTTAATTATGTCGTAGTTTAATGATAAGAAACCTTTTAAGGTTATCCATTTGGCTTGTTTTCCATTTGTCGAGCAGTTAAGTTCGCAAACGTAATAAATAATTAAGCAGATGTAACTGACAGCTGTACCTAAGTGTAATTTACTGCCGAACCTGTTTATTTAAAAATGTAAATCAATTTTCTGAAGAATTCTCTAGATAATCTACTTGTTGGGAGGGATCATTGAAGTGACCATTTTAAATTAAACGTTACTAATATAATAAAATTAAAGTGTCTGTTTGTAATGAAAAAATATCAGGTTTTTACGAAATGCATAGGAAATTATAAACGGTACTTTTACCAAAAACCGTTTTCTTTTTGTCTGTCTGTCAGTTCCGGCTAGTCTTCCAAACGGCTGGACCGATTTCGACGAGAATTTTACTGACCGATAGCTTGTATTTGCTTTTATTTTAGAAAAAGAAGCTAGTTAAAAATATGAATACGTTTACGTTGAAGATTGTAAAAATCATAAGCCGAAAGAATCTTCCACCAAAAGGAAGTTAGTTATAGCCAGTAGTCGGCACAGCATCTTGTTCTTTTTTTGGTTCACAACTCTTGTTGATAAGGGTAGGGTTGGTTCTCGTATAAAAAACCCGATAGCTTCATCAGGGGTTGGCATCGGGGGCGGCACCATTCGCTCCGCAGTTTGTTAGCCCCTGTGTGTAATTGAAACAGAATGTTCGCGCACCTCACACCGATGTTCTGTGGCGAATGTAACTTGTGCAACGTCGAATTATGATGACGTTTGATATTTTTACCAAAGACCTGGTTTGAATGTTCCTAACTGGGTTGTAAATAATTTAGACCAATAATAGACTATGGTATCGTATTACCCAGTTACTAGGTTGAGGAGGTCAGATAGGCAGCCGCTCCATGTAAAATACTGGTATTCAGCTGCATCCGATCAGACTGGAAGCCAACCTCAACATAGTTGGGAAAAAAGGCTCGGCAAATTGATTGATGATAAATAATATTCTCAAAAAGTATTAGAAACTTTTGAATTGTTCGTAGGCGATTAGCTACGAAAGTGCTACGACATATTATTTACTTACCTTTGATTGTAGGCTGCTTTGTTCTAGGTAATATTATAACGATGGTTAGTTTCGTTTGTTTCTCCAGCTGATATGTTTCATTCGAAGGTGATAAAGTATTCCCCAGTATTATAGTATTTCCCAGTGATAAAATTGTAATAAAACGACAATTTCGTAGCACTCCGTAGCTACTTCTACGAAAACTGCTACGAAATTTTCGGGTCATCAAAATATTGACCGATTTCGTTTTATTTTAGTTCGATAGCTTGATTATTTCAATTATATTATTAGCTTCGGTGTAATACACGGCCGCTCACACGTTGAGAGTATCATGGCGCGCGATCTGAACGCTGCCTTATCTTGTTCGGAATAAATTATTATTCAATGTATCATTCCGGGGAACCGGCCAATAAACTTCTGGTTATTATTACGCGACCGGATAACTCAGAAACTAATCTCATAAGACTGATTACGATTTGTTGGCTAGACCACTAGAAATCTATGTAACTTTAATCATATTATATATATTCAGTTTCAATTCTGTATAAATATACTTGAATGTTTAATTCATAAGCTACAAATTGTTACAGCCCAAGGGAGGAAACAACATTTAATAATTAGAATTAATTTATTCGACGTAGGTTAGCATGTGTGAGCCATCAAACGGAGTGATCTCCTCATATTAATAATGTTTTATCATTTATTATTGCTCGTGAGTAATGAAAGTTAGTCCGCCACGCCCCGCGCCTTCTCTGCACTCTGTCTTCGTCTCAGTTCAAAAAAAGAAATTAAAACGTTTTTTTTTTAATTTAATCGAGTTCGAACTCTGTTTTAATGCGAGCGACAAACGTTTATGTAAATGTTGATCAATACTCTGCATACGTTACGTCGCTTAGCGAAGTGGGTGTTCCAATTTTTAAATATAATCGATTAGTTTTTTGTATCGATTCTAATGCTGCTATTGCAAATCGATGAACGTGTTTGATTGAAGGAAAATTACTCGATAATTTGACGGCGATTGACGTTTAATTTGTAATTGATGATTTAAATGTAGCACTAGCAACTAACTTGCTGGTAATTTGTTTTTATTTGACACACAATGCATTGAACTCAGAAGTGTAACAAGCCTGTCAATATTTTAAATGTTTTTTTTAATACAGGATGTAACTTTAAATTCTTTATCAATTTTGTATATTTTGGTCTATTTGTCTGTTTTATCACCTAATTATGATAGAAGATATGGTAAGTGTGTTGGATGCTGTGACCACGTGACCAGCTCGTTAGCAGCTGATTGATCGGCCAGCGGCCGCTCCTTGCCGTCTCTAACACACAGGATGGTTTTAAATAGCTATCTTATTTAAGTATTTTAAATTAAATTCTATTTAAACTTAATCACGGCTCGCAATAAATAATGTCAATCAAAAGTAAAGTACAATTTTTTGATTTCTGATATGATTAATAGGTATTTCCTTTGGATAAGCATGATAAGTATTTTTCATATCAAATGTGTCATATTTAATGTTCCGGATTTCTGATTTATTTCCTAGATAACTGGCCTGTTCTACATAGTAACAGACATTTAACATATAAATTGTCTTATCACGATTTTGATACAACATTTACTAATTGCAAAATAAACGAACGTTAATTTCTTCCTGTCTGAAAAAACAATGAACATCATAATATCATAAGAGTGCTGAATAAGTGCTCATATTCACAATGCAATTTAAATTCTAACTAATGTTAATCTCCGTTTAACGATCACCATGTAAAGTCGGGCTATTGTTTCACTTCGTAATAGCGAGTGTGGTATAACTAATAACATCTCATTCGGATTCATTTCCCGTGATTAATTATCTGTTTAATCGATATAAGATGTTGTGCCAACAGCCTTCTCGAGTTTCGACACGGAACCCACCCTCGGAATTTGAGCCATACTGCACCGGGATAGAGTGGTTTTTAAGTTGGGGTTTATTAGATTATAGATTAGGTTAAAGAGTTGATCTATCAAATTTTTTTCGTCTCATTGAAGATAGCCTTTGTTGGAGGTTTAATTGGTGTCTTAAACATGCATGCGGTTAATTCGATTTCGAGTTTGGCCGCTCATTTGTTTTTGTCTGTTTAGTCTTTAGTTTAGACGAGTGTTAATCTAAAGTTGATTGATTAGAAGCGACTTCGATGTAATAATGGGCGTGGATCTTATTACCTTTTGAAAGTGGATTGTGGATTTAATATGAATGAAAAAAGAAATGTAATTTTGTTTTTGTTGACCTAGATGATTTGTTTTTGAGTCGTTGTGTTGTCTATTGTCTGAAGTGGTTTGTGACTGATGGTAATTGAAGTTGATGGTTCTGTCAACGAATTGGGGAAGATAATCGTAATTATAATTTGATTTCGATACCTAATTATAATAATTAAAAACCAAATTATCAAAACTACAACGAAGCTCTATTTAAAACTAGACGTCAGTTGGCATCGATCTCGATCTTGGTCAATCTCTTTGATCGAATCTCGAATTGAATGAAACCCTTTTCATTCAAATCGAGATTTATGTCTAATCATAGTTAAGAATACATGCCTAAACTTGTAGTTTCTAAAACAAATAAACACTTTATTATTCAAAACCGAATATTTAGAATTAGTCACGGCTCCGTATATTGAAGTAACAAGTCTAGGCATGTCCCATGCTTTAAATAACCAACGATTGATGGCGAGGAGTCCACGATTAGGACAAGGGGGAAGATTAATGGTGCTCCAGTTCGTAATCATTGTCAAAACGGAGTGCTATGAACGTTGTTATAGTTTTAATTGAATTCTGTTAAAAGAATTGGACTGTAGGGATACAAATTGCAATGATGGAATAAGGATGTGAGGTAGTTTTAAATTTGGAATGGAACTTAGATATACAAGGTAACATACTTATTTGTGCCCTTACAATCAATCTGCCTAGCATTTTCCCAACTATGTTGGGGTCGGCTTCCAGTCTAACCGGTTGCAGCTGAATACCAGTATTTTACATGAAGCGACTGCCTATCTAACCTCCACAACCCACTAACTGGGTAATACGATACACCTTGGTAAGACTGGGTGTCTAACTTTCGGGCTTCTGACGACCATTAACGACTGTCAAAGATTTATTTGTGCCCTTACAATAAAGTATGTTTAACACCATTGTGTTCTATGTTTTATGCAAATCTATACAAATATTATAAAGAAATAGATTCTAAGTTCAAACGTAAGGGGTAATCATCGGAACTATTAATCCAATTTCGAAAATTCTTTCACGAATGTTAAGGAAGGGAAGAAAATCCACGCGGTCGAAGTAAATGACATATTTATTTATTTAAAACTAAGGAAATTGCCCGTCTGAGTACAAAAAGATATTGGAAAGTCAATACAAGATGCACACAGGAAGACAAATTATTATTTACTTAATTTTATTATTTGATTCTATTTCGGCTTATCTTTTGATGGGGCTTTTTAGACCAAATTTCCATGTAGTCACGTACCTAACTATTTAAATATCGATGAAAATTTGCGGATATGACTTAGCAAACAATTGGCTTTTATGATTAACTCGACTTCGCTTATTTATTAGTAGACATCAAAGCGCAAGCGCACCGCCTCTAGCTCTAATAATAGCGCTCTTTAGTTCAATTAAGTCCATAAAATGATTAGAAGATTATGAATTAAATTTTTCATTTGGGTAAGAAACTTGAATTTTTCCAACTGTATATTATTTGCACTGTTTACCTTAATCATGTTATCTATATCTACTAGATAAATTAAATTGAAGTGGATATAATTGTAATGACAAAATATTTCTTTTAAGTCCTGTTCGTCCCGTCTAATCTTCGAAACGGCTGAGCCGATTTTGACGGGACTTTCACTGGCAGGTAGCTGATTTTATAAGGAGTAATTTAGGCTTGAACTTTATTTAAAAGAAAGTATTAAGGTCCACGCGGTGAAGTCGCAGCAGTTAGATCACACTATTACAATTAATATTGATATAAAAGTTGGAACGGTATCTCCATAAAGTGACAGGTTCGCATGAAATTTAAGCCATTGATACTTAGATCATTTAAAACTTGACGCATAGAAATAGCGGGTGTCCCAGAAGCGGTTTTTCTCTTCTCAACTTATACTCAAACCGTACCTATTTTTTTTTAACTAGCTTCTCGCAGTTCAAACTCGGAGCTTGTCAACTGCTTAACCGGGCTTGCCTGTGGATGCCTCATTAAATTAAAGCCTCCAGCCAGGGCTTAAAGACTTACAAACTAAGCGACTACACGCTAAGGGGACCCCTAAAGGGGTATGGACCTCGGCTTAGGGCATCTCTGGGAGAGGACAGCAAGGGACAGGCTGGATAGGATATCCCAAACCGTATCCCGTTTTTTTTTTGAAATGGCATCTCGCAGTTCAACCATAGTGTTTTCTACTGCTTAATCGGGCTTGCCTGTGGATGCCACAAAAGAATTGTAGCCTCCAGCCAGGGACCAAACCGTATCCTTACTCTATTTCCCCAATAACCTGACAAACGAAGGTGCCAGTAGTGGATGGGTGCACTTCCAACAACAATGTGACGGTCATCTAGCGCCAATAACGGTCCGGATATCGCTGCGTCACGATGGGAGACCCGCATCTCGACGCGGTATAAGACATAGGCGGAAACCTCCGTGTCGTGTCGCACGGAATATTAGGCCCACTTGCAAAACAAACCACTATGCATTTAACGCTAAATATAATTAATTATACTATCGTTCTGTTTCTACCAATCGTTTGAAGACGACAAAGATAGAGTGATGTTCATTTAGCGTTGAACGCATTAAGTGATTTGTGATGCATGTGTGCCTTGATATTAGTTATTATATTTTAAAGTTTTTTTTTGTAATTGTTTACTCTGTGGTAAAAATATAAAACACACAGATCTACAGTCGACCGCAGGTCAATGTTACACTTTGACCTTTGCGTAGCCTAGTGCGGATGATCAAAATAGTACAAGACTATGTTATGGGTACCTACAGAGGCCAGCACATAAACTTACCCCAATCTGTCAAATTTCTTTGAACTATTTCAACCTTATTATAAAAAGATAAGGTTCATTTTCAATTGGCAAAATTTGACAGTTAGGAATAGCTTGAGGTGCTGGCGCCTGTACACGCTTTTTTATCATTAACGGGTAGATTACTGATATAAGCATCGTAATTCGTTTGAGGATATTTTAGCGATACTTAAATTAATAAGTATCTAATACAGTGTAATTTATTAATTTAATTGTGGCTTGTTAATAATATCTCTACATTCTAGAATGGAATAGTCTAAGTACAATAGACAATAAAAGCTAACAGCGTGTTGGACCATGCAGGATGAAGGGTTCCATAGTTGAGATGAATATTTTACATCAGTATCGATTGTATCGAAGCAAAAATAAGGTTGTATTTTCATAAAAAAGTTATCACTGCGGTTGTAAAGAAAAAAAAAACAATATCTGAAAAACTATTGACTGAAAAACAAAAAATCATTCTAAGAGAACAATTTTTCTACAAGATGTTAGTTTTATTGTTTTTTTTTATGTAAAAGGCTACGCTTATAAATTACGCCATGTAAGTTGTATGCAGAGACCGAAGAGGCAACACTATCGAACTTTGTGTGCGGTGAATGAATGAATGACTTGAAAAAGGTTGTAACTGTATTAAATTCCGTTTTTATAGGCTCTATGGATTATAAAAAAAAGAACAACTCGTTCATTCATGTTACGGTTGTTGTCATAGACTGATGAGAACTTATAGAAGTATTATTAAAAGCCTTGTATTTTTTTTAAATTAATTATTCCAATCACATTCTGTACATGAACGGTGCCCAAATATTCCACTACACAGGTACATATTAATGACGACATCCAACATCAAGGTATGCGCTTTCCCAATTAGCCGACTTTCCCTGCGTGTGCGTCTGATAATTATGCCGTTTACACAAGTCTAGTAGCCGCTACTGGTTTGTTTGTTCATCTCTCATTCTATGTTCATCGAATAACTCACTCGTTCAACATTATTTTGATAACTGCTTGAATTTTTAAACCGCTTAGCGTTCTTTTTTGTTTTAATTCAGAAACGTTCCATTTTCAAAAGCGATGTGTTCGTGTGCCAGTTTAATTTATCGGATTATTAGACTTCCATTCGAAATTGAAAAAAGCATTTCATTTATTTATAAACAACAGACGATTTAGAAAGATTTTAATTAAAAATACAGCTATCTCATTTCTTGGAATTCTTCGAGATTATGATCGATTATTTTTGTCGTGTTTTCGTCGTGTCGTGAAAAATGCTATGCGACATTATGTCGACGCGCTCTACGGCGTATCGGGATCAAAAGCTCGGTGCCAGCTGCTTGATTCTTATACAAATAAAAGTGGAATTAATCAACGCACTGCTAGTGTTGGGACCGTTTCTATTTTTTTAATAGAAAAAAGTGAATGACCGGAGAAAAAAAAATGTCTAAGTAAAAAAAAAACCCATGACTTTCAATTAAAATTAAAATGTCAGTTTTCCACGTCAGATTTTCCGAGACTTACTTTTTTATTAACGCTATTAAGTATTTCATTTCATTTTGCGATATCCTGAACATTTCGCCAGCGCTAGGCCCAGCACTAGCGGAGGCCCGCATGAGTGGTCCCCGTGGTTTCCTGCGCACGCGGCGGCATACCGTCACATCACATACGATGATAATCTCGCGCCGAAACGTGGATTAATATATCAAAGTCGCGGAATGTCCGACTTACACATTTTTAATTTAACGAAATCGTCCCGCCAACGTTTACCGCTCTATTAATAATTTTTATCGCGTCTTAAACGTTCCTTTTGTTTTTGCTACCAATAAAATTATTTTATTAGTCTTTATGCGACGCGCTTTGATCTCGGAAACGCTATATATCTGTTTCCATAACGCATTCGAATGTTACTTTTTATGTTGGACAATGTCATTTGTAAGTTTTTATCGGTCACAAATTACAAAGTCAGAGCATCGTTCATATTTACGATCTCTTAATGAACCGGTTTCCTTAATAATGATAATGTTTATTGTTTCACAAATTCGGCGCTCTTATAGGCCGATCCGTCAGATTCCCGAGGTTAATATTTATTCTTCGGACGAGCTTCAATGAGTTCAGCTTGCATATATTTAGGGTTCATTAATAAAAGTCAAAATATGCTAAGGGTCGTGACCACGATGCGGTTAAACTCGGTTTAACGTAAACTGTGAGGGATTCAGTGATTGTAATGTTAATAGGATACGTCGAACTTTACTTGCTTCCTATAATCCAGTTGTATAAACAAGTTTCTTAAATCGTTCTAATTTTTTTTTTAAGAAATCATAAATAATAATAACGTGGTCACATCAAACCAAGAGAACGGCGCCAAAATTCACAATAATTAATAATACACTAATAATACTATTAATATACAATAATTAATAGTACATCAGCACCACATCAATTCACAACTATAAAGTAGGTAAACATAATTTTCCTGTAATAAATCTTTGGATTCTATCGACATAGCGAACTGTCACAATCATCTTGAGTGCCGACTGTGGACTGCCAAATTAGTTCGTGATGCCATCGACTGAAGTTCCCGACGCCATTCTGTGGGTGTGGTACACAGGCCAGCACATCAAGTTACCACAATCTGTCAAATTTCTTTGATAGTATTTCAACTTTATTGCAAAGACATAAGGTTCATTTTTAATTGAGAAAATTTGACAGTTAGGGATAGCTTGATGTGCTGGCGTCTGAACATCATCTCGCCAAATTAATACCGCGAATAAATCACACGGAATAAAAGAAAACAGTGTTAATGCATATTTTAATGACAAATACAAGAATTGAGTAATGTGTACGACTGTTGAGAATGTCAGCTGTGGCAATATAATTTTTTCATGGATTTAATTTAGATTTAGATTGCAGCGTTTTAGTGGCGATGTTTATAAATCGATATCAATTTGGGAAGCTTTTAGGTTTACTATCTACCTACATGCTTTGAGAAATAGTTGGCTTCACGTAAGTGCGCATTTCTAAATTTTTAGGTGTTTATATTTTCTTTTCTTTTGATTATAAGTAATCGCTTGACTGAGTATTGAACTGATTAAAGGAGTGATTTATTAAGTTCACTGTCTCTTTGTTTTAAGTACTTTAAGTACAAATTCAACGGAAAAAATCATTGGTAAGACCATTATAACTATTAAAACAAAAAGAGGGAAGTCACCTTACTGAGGCCAGATTTCACCAATAAATTTTAGCGTATAAACTACGTTTATGAGCTGCCACTGTCATTATTTTCTATGTAATATTGACACTGACAGCTGCTGCTCTTGAATGCGTCGAAAGATGTACTGATCGCGTTCAGTTTCATTGTTAATTCAAATATTTGCATAAAACAATAGCCGTTTATAACACACAAACATACATGATTCATATACTATATTCGTCACATGACTGGTCCTAATTCTGCCAAAAATAATCCCGAGTCAAAGCCGCATTGTATTCGATTCGAGCGCGTGTTTAATCGATTATGTTTAGGTATCGAATTCGGACGGCGATATTTGCGATTTAATTGACCTTTCGACATTCGAAACTTGATTTTCGTTTTTAATTTTTCGGGTAACAATGGTTGGCCTCTTTACTGGGACGCGTGCTTAAATTTTTTAATTGATTAATTTACGCGTTATACTAAAATTAACGGGGCTCTTGTGTTTTTAAAAACAGATGTATAAGTCGATAAAGGGATTGTGAAAGGGGTAGAATAGGTACGTAATTGATTAAAAATGTGGTCATTGACAAGCGTAAACGATAAAATGTAATAATAATAAATTGCGCTGTGGTCTCCACACGACAGGAAATCGTAACCAATCATAATGAAAGTGGCTTAAGGTTAACTGACAGTACAGACGCCAGCACATCAAGCTATCCCTAACTGTCAAATTTTCTCAATTAAAAATGAACCTTATGTCTTTGCAATAAAGTTGAAATACTATCAAAGAAATTTGACAGATTGTGGTAACTTGATGTGCTGGCCTCTGTACATTTGAATACTCGATTACTGCCCACCTTTCATTTCAATTTAACACAATAAAGGCGAGCGATAAAAGTAATCCAGCATTTGTTTCCAAGAAGTATAGGTAATAAAAAAAAGTTATTCAGGTCGAGTAGGGGGAGTGTGACCACATTATAATACTAAAACATGGCGCGGGTTTCTTCCCCGCCGGCCTGTACGAGCCTATTGTTGTCCGTCTGTCCATCCGCATCAAATACGCCCGTAAATCATATTCGTCGTAAATTCGATACGAGTTACAATGAAAGATCTGTTCTTATTTTGGATCTCAACGATTTTCGTGTGTGACATTCTTTATGAAGCATAATTGTATGTACGCTTTTGAGAGGACGCGTTCTTTAGGATTCGGTACGCAAATTACGGTGTTTAAGAATTGCAGTGTTGCCATGTAATGGTGACTATTGTGCGCTGTTAAGTTTAAATATTTGTACCACATAACCACACACACTTGGGGCTGCCAAAATTGGGAAAAATAAATATTTTTTTCTCGGACTGTAATTATGGTTTATTATAGAGTAAATCACAAATTGCACAGTAGCTATTGTTGCGTGGTCGGCCCCACACATCATTGCGTGTTTACGCGACAAGCACGTACGTTTTACTTTGTCGCCAGCGACATCTGCTGTACTCCGTTAACCAAATTGACGACTGATACACCTCTATTACAAGGTAACAGAGTTCAGAATTGATGAGGTTTATGTCAAGTTTTAAGAGTCTGCCCTATCAAACGTGCGGTTAATTCTATATACAGCGTGTAAACGGATTTTATTGACTTTATTTCAAGCTTTTCTTTTTATGTTTTTTTTACACTTACTGCCGATGTTATGTAGAGTATCGATTTAATCAAATCGATTTTGATATTTACCTACTCGGAAGGTTATGGCGTGAACGTCTTCATCGGAGGTCTTGTAAAATGACCAATTTGTTATCTAACAAAAACAAATACGTGACCACCTACACAATGTGAGTCCAAACTCCAACCAAAAACCAACTTTAAAACTAAGTTCCTAGAGTTGAAGTTACTTTGAATATTTTAGCACTGTGACAAAAAAGTGATAAGTCCTTTGTAATCCTTCTGACGCCACGGAGGCTTACTCAAGTTAATTGCTTTGAAATAGTTTTTTTTTTAACTTAAATGTTTTATTATAGTATTTCGTCTACCTGAATTGGTAGAGACAGTATCACTAAGCTGCAATAGATACGTAGACGTAGAAAAAATCGATAACTTGTCGACTGAGTCACGATTTAGCAATGTTATCGATAGAAGGAATGTTTTTATCGAATTCTGTTTGTTTTGGTTTGTCGTACTTAATTAAGATATTCAGTTACATTGAAGTGTAACTGATAGGATATACTTAGGTATACGTTATGTAACGTTACATAATTTTCCATTTTTAAACTTATTTTGTTTGATAACAAAAATGTCTACATTTTTTTTGACAGCGTTTATTTTGCAAACAAACGTAATTATAATAACTTCTAACCAACAACCGATTTCCAAAAAACACCTCGGTTGTTTTTATTTTCAGAAAATGATTTTTATTAATACATTTTTAGTGTTGCCTATAAGTACCATTACTTGCTCTGTTAAAAAAAACATATAGACGAACATATAATCTCCTCCTTTTTGAAAGTCGGTAAATGAAATGAATAAAAAACTATGTCCTAATATTGTTGTGATTGGGCTGATTTTATGACCAGCCATTTGGGCCCAGACGTCCGTCGGGACTTTCCACAATGACAGCTTTTATTTACACCGCCATTGTCTATCATTGGCTTCTCCACAAACATCCCAATTTCTTTTCAATGTACACAGCCCCTATAAGATAAAACGAAAGAAAAAACTTGCCGGTCTTAATTTTTTTGTCAGTTCTTACATTTAATTTAAATGTCGTGTTATTTTCTCAGAATTTGAAACGGCGTTCTAGAATTTTATAATTAAGAACAATGTGTTCGAATTTCAAAATTCATTATTGTTTTTTTTTTGTTGTACACGTTTAGTGCCAGGGTTTGTTGAAACATAAACCCCATCCCTATGCTAAAATAGTGTTGTATCAATGTAAACTAATTACAGGGAACTATTTAAAATGTACGTGCCAACCAAAATAGGGTTCTCTTGCACAGCCGCCTTATTGAAGGCAAGTAAGTACCTACAGTTCGTTCAAATAAAACATTTCAAGTTATTAAACGGCTGTGCCACACCCAACAAAGGACTATTCTGGTAATGTCAACACGCGTTTCCGTCGCAAACGAGGCATAAGGAAACAAATGAAGTAAAACAAATGATTCGCAACTTTGTTACCGATTCATGAGCCAATGTCGGACTATAATCCACTCCTACTATTGGTGTTCGATAAGAATAATTATTATGTATAACGTGTTATAAAATTAACTCTTAAGAATTTCGTGGGAGCATTGTACTCACCGCTTTTACACACGAACAACTTTTACTAAGGGATGAACCCTGAAATCGCGAGAAAAATTTGAGCTGTTCCATACATTTTATATGCATAAATTTATGAAACAGCTATTTTTTAACACCTTATATAATTAATGATTTCTGGTAAAGTTCGAATATTTTGAAAATGTTAATCAGCTTATAATAAAACAAATTTAACTTTGAATATCTACCTACCATAAACCATAATAATAAATTAGCAAACAACATAAATTTAGAATTATTTAGAAAGCACATAGACTGCATACAAAGAAATCGTCTAAGAATCTTGCAAAGTAAACATATTACGTACAACAGAATTATATTAGCTTTTAAGAATCCTATTAGTATCATCACACGAATCCGAGTGGGCTAACATAAACCATCATCTTGACTTAACAACTATTTCCAACAACCACTCTTGCGCTTCATTTACAGCTAGCTAGCCCTTCCCGATATCGATCGTGTTCGAGATCGCGCCGCAATTTGCCGATCGCTAGATGACGTGTCGCGGAAGCGGCGCCCGACGTCACGCTGCGCCCGCGCAACCACCATTGCTGTATAATTTATTTGCCATTTCGCTGTAATTGTACCCTCGCCGCCTTCTGCTAAATGGTTCAACTTCTTCGCTCGCCTCACAACAATGTTATGAACCTATAATTTTATCTACGACTCAATTGAGTTTTGGTTCAGTAGTTTTAAATCGAGTTTGAACGTTTTAAACACCAATCAGAGTAATGCGATTTTCTTATTGGTTGGCTGAATGATATTTAGAAGAGTACCTACATGTCTTATTTTTACGTAAAGGGTGGGATACCATAATGGATCGTCTTTTACGATGGACTTACCCAATTTTGGAAAAAAACAGCTGATGTTCACTTCTCAGTTATAGTTATAATACTTTCACAAATAGGATACAGTTCGTTAAACAGTTTACGATTATTTCTATGAAAATATCAGACTCTTCTTTGGAACGCTTGCGCAATTGCCGTCTATCGCTCAACTCAAAACAATAATTATCTCTAAACTATAGCTAAGTATGTCTTATTCTTATTATATTCCATTCAACAAATCCAGATATTGACCAACTCATTATAATTGGATGAGTGAACTGGCTGCTAGTACTCGCTCGCTAGTAGTCACGGTACTTAACTGCAAGTTGTGCGGACAAACATGGCGTCTGTCGCTGGCGCAGGCGCAGGCCGGTTCCTAATTGTTTTCATCGGCCTTTCTGTTGATCGTGTCACAATATTAGTGGGGTTTTATCTTATTATACGTACGGAACTCTTTGCAATGGAACGTAGAATAAAGTAAGCTTTACAAACTAAAGGGACATTTCTATAACTAAAAATCTTCGTAAAAAATACTGGAAATTGTTAATAAACAAATATATAATAAACTAGCTTCTGCCTGCGACTTCGTCCGCGGAAAATTGCGATATACTGTAACTGTTTAGGCAGCGCTTGCAAATAATTCTGTTTTCGGAGGTATTTCTTTCCGACTTGCTAGACGAAAATTGCGATAGCTAGGCTAATATGTATGATATAAATATAATTTATAGCCTATAGCACTCAGGAATAATGTAGCTTTCTATCAGTGAAAAATTTTTTGAAATCGGATCATTAGTTCCGGAGATTACCCCTACATACAAACTTACAAATTTTACCTCTTTATAATATTATATTGTATAGATAAATAGTACCTAGTTTTTTTTTGGAACGAAGTTCCTTATCGCGCGTTGCGAAAGGACGCAAATTAAGACCAAAAGTTACAACACCTTTTTTGGAGATATGATGTCTTTCTAATCAATATTTTTTGATTGGTTAATTTTAGATCAGATGTTTTTTTCATTCTTATATCTTAAAAGAAATAAAATTTTATTACAATTCCTTCACTAATTAATCGAAAGGAACTTCGTTCCATCCGGGTGTCCCTTGACACCTCTCAAGTTTTTTTTATTAAAAGAAACGCATTCAATGAAATAGAATTAGAAATTACAATTAAAAAGCAAAATATAATCTAATAAGTGCATTTACGTAGTCCAATCTGTACGATCTATTTCATAAAACATTCACCAGCCATTTTTATACTATTGTGGTAGATCCCAAGCGGCGGGAAACAATTGTGTGGTACTTAATTAAAATAATTGTCCAATTGTCGTTACGATTGCGGCTGCTCTGATGGATAACGTGCGAATCACACCTTGCCATCTTGATTTGTAACTATAACTGCGGATATGCAATTTTCAATTCACAAGCATACAGCCTGACGCAAATGACTTTATATGAGTAGATAATTACAGCACGCAACGTTTATTTATTGCAGGAACGTGGTCTGACATTTTGTTTAACCTTACTTTAGGTTCAGGAGTAATTATCTTAAAAGACGAGCAAAAGAAAGTCGACCTATGAATAAGTATAAACACAGATGCTAAGGAAAAGGCTGCTTGTTTGGACTTCTTTATGCTATTGAAATATATTTTGAACCGGTTTGTAATAAACGTGAAATGACAAAAAAGGTTTCAACTTTCTTGACTATCCGTCCCAATTTCCCGGAGATAATGATTCTGTACTATTTACTGAAACTTTATATATTTATACATCAAAAGTATCCAAAATAGTTACACCGACAAAGACTTAAACAATTTATGTTTTAAAATGAAATCAAGATTATTATTTAAACATAACATGAATTTATAAACTGTACGAAAAACTCGGAATCGAAATAGTCCAATGCTGTAATGGTCTAATTCCAGATAAATGGAATGATGTGGAGGTCACGCCGCTGGCTCTGAACCGCCACATTGTGTGACTGGGTAACACGACACTGACATCTCATTTATTCCGACTTTAATGTACGTTATCACTGGTCAAGAAAATGTATTTTGATAGCTAAATATTTTCAGAAAATTCTTTCAATTAATTTCGAATATTTTCTGTGACCGAACTAAATGGAATCCGTGACAGTATATTGTGCCGATTTTGTTCGTGTTTTCACATTCCAGTGTCTTGTGACTTTGTGACATTGTAGTCGATATCAAGTGTTTACCCATTGGCCTATTTTGATGTCAACAAACGCTAATTCCCTCCTGCCGGAGACTAGGTTATAAATAAAAACGACCACGATTAGCGTGTGTCTCATTAATCATTCAGTGTATAGTGTCACAACACGTCCACGCACTCTGTGATCTCGGTACCATTCAAAAATTACACTTTCCAACGTTCTCTTGTGTTATAATAGAAACGCTGGAAGCTAATTGCTTTTAAATTGTGTTTCTTTAATTTTTTTTCTTCTCATGAAATAAGTAGGACACTTAAACTCTCTTTCAATTCAGTTTGTCACATAAGATTAACTACATAGATCGTTATATGTCGTATATTATAATAATTACGTGACTCCGGTGTCAACTCTTCTACCTTAACGACATCGTTCTAGTAGCACATCTCACGTTCCAGTACACAATCAAAATACAATAGTTCATATTTATTATTGGATTGCGGAAACGTGTTTGGCTTCGTTCCATCGTGCGGTTATTGTAAAATTTCCACGGGCTCTATCAAAAACATGAAGGTATTACTCAAATTGTACTTCTGAACCAAACGAGTCATCATCTATTAAGCTTGCGTCATATTAATTTCCTTTACAGTGACCATTAGAGTAATAATGATTTGATTTAGTTCAGTTTAACACAATGTCTGTTGTAGCATCTTCGGCCACGTGCCAAAATCCATAATAACAACACTTGCCCACAATTAGCCGAGTGGTGGATGATAAAATACTTCGCCATGTCTCACCAATCGCTTTATGTGTAGCATTGTTTCAACATGATCTACAGCCGGTCTCTGATCAAAGGCGGCTGCACCCGTTACAGTTGTTTCGCGAGAATGATATTAATCAAACACATTTATTGCGGTCGCATTCAAAATTAACAACCGTATATTAAATTTGAGTTCTAAGAACTGTTGGCGATCAAATATTTCCTACAATAAACCAGTTTGCCCGCTGTTAAACTTCCCAGATTCCCGTGCCATCTGAACATTACAACCACAATAACAGCTACGTCATATTTCTGGATTGCAGCCAATGTTTTATGGACATTTATTATGGTTAATATAATAATGTCATTTAGTTCTAATAACATGTCGTTGTTGAACATTTGGTGCGCGGCGCAGTAGCGTCAGGAATCAACCACAGCTTTTGTGATACGATTCGTAACGCACTCACTGTTATAACAGATGTGGCTCTCGCTCGTGGTTCTAATACATAAAAGCATTAAAATAAATAACAAAGCACCAATCAAAGAATTCAGCCGGCAAACAAGAAGACATGAAATCTCCCGCGACGTCTGTCAAATTAGCATCACAAACGAAAATAGCGTCATTCTAATTATTTTGATGACTCAACCGAAATACAATTAATCTTGCCGCTTCTGTGAACTGTCCAAGTGACGGACGGACGAAAATATCGTCGCATTTCGCGATAAATAAACTCGTGAGTCGAATATCGGATTTCGATTCCATCAGTGCTGCGTATCAAAGATTTTATACGCGTGTTGGATGCGGGCAGCGGAGCGCAATGCCGGACGCCGCGCACCCGCCACCGTGCGCTAGCGCACAGCCTGCCAATACCAACTGTACTTACACGAAAATTGAACGCATTCTGTAAACAGAAACTGCAAAATTCAGCCACAAAATCCATCAGATCAGCAACATCTGCTCATTAGGCTGCCAACATAATTTTAGTAACAATCTTCATTCTGACAGGATTGAATCGGAGACTTGGTGCTATCTAGTGCTCGCCGTATCTGAGGCCGGAAATCAGCTGTCGTATCCCGATTCCTAGTGGGAGATCGGCCAATGCGTCTGAGTCTACGATTACATTAGATCGAGTTGGTTCCTAGAGTTCTGATTGGAAACTCGAGACGGCTTGTGTTCACCGGAACTCTGTCTCGGTTAATTAGAATGCTTTGTAAGAATAGATTTGCCATCGACTTTCGAATCTTGCTCTACAATTACTTTTTCATCTCGTCTGCAATCATCACATCTCCTTACATTTGTTACTTATTATCTTGATCGGACGGCGCGTTTATTATATTATAATTCTCCGCTCGTCTGCCAACAAGCGAACAGTAAAATATGTGGCGTTACACAAAACTGAATTAGGTGGGAAAATAGACAATAACGTGAGCGTTGGATTTTCCACCATTAAACAGTTTAGATAAGGTGTTAAACATTAACATAGTAATGTAATTATTTTACAAAACGCGATAAAAGACATCACACGCGATGTAAACTTGAGCGTGGACCGTGAGTACAATACAAGGATTTGTCACACTTCGTTTCGGTCGTAATCCAATTTTAGCTTTTAACTTATTCCAATCGATATCCTTGACGAGTATAAGGGGCGTTAATGTTACTAGTTTATAGCTAGTCGTCA
This sequence comes from Hyppa rectilinea, assembly GCA_951799385.1. Taxonomy (NCBI): domain Eukaryota; kingdom Metazoa; phylum Arthropoda; class Insecta; order Lepidoptera; family Noctuidae; genus Hyppa; species Hyppa rectilinea. Next base: position 6,654,157 of record OX637318.1, on the reverse strand, counting down.
TCATGGTGATACAGTCAACAGTGGCTCATTGTGCGCGACTGCCGCGTGACGGTGCGTCTGCGCGGCGTCTAGCGTCGATCTTGCCGCTCGTAAATCACCCGCGCCACAAATTGGAAACCCACCGCTAAACAGCTCGCCACTATAAAAATCTCAAATAATAACTTCGGATCTAAATCTCATAAAAATATGATTTCCAGTATTTTCGAGTGGGTTTTTAATCCCGTCGTGGTTTTACGATGTTGTAAAATTTGATTAATAACAGTTGTGTGTAGGTCTACAGAGGTGGGACATTGTTGCGGTGACCCATTTACGGGGCGTGATTCTGCCGTATTTTGGCGGTGGCGCTCCCCAGACCAAACAAGCCGCTGTGTAGCGTGACCCTGTAACATGACTCATTTTAATCAAGGCCTCGTTCACTTACGTAATAAGAAACTGCTTCTAAGCCCCTAAAATGACTGTCGCCAGTACTTAAGTTATTTGACTGCTGAGTTAATAACCATATAAATTATCTGTAGGTACTTACAAAATTAATCCATCTGTCACTTCAAATATTTATGCTCTTGTATCTGTCCCTGTTTTGTGAGTTTGTGTATTGACACAAGTAAACTTAATTTTATTACATTGAAGTATAATAGTCATAATTACTACTTAACTTCATAAATCAAAAACAGAAAACTGTGTTACTTCGTCGATTCTCCACACTAATTAGATGTACCTACCTACATTGCATTAAAAATAAAACACTGCTATCGTATGTGTAGGCGTGACAATAAGTCATTATGTATGTAGGCACAGCCGTCAATCTACGTCCGCTGTCACTTCAATTTTTCTATTTTATTTTTCTCCTATTTTCTGTTGGATTTCCACATTGTGTTGCGTCTGCGCCGCGACGTCGGATGCGACGTTATTTCACGATCCGTCACATGATTTGAACGGTATCGGATTTAGCTCTTGACAATGAAGGGACGTTACCGCGTTCTTTTTATGATTACTTTGTTCGTTATTTTTAGATTTGATTCCTTTTTTAAATTGGTTTTGGCTGTAACGAGTTTTAAAATTGGGGTCGTTTTTTGTGTGTTCCTGACAATTGTATGTCATTGTTTTTACGTAACATCGAAGCAGCTACCAGGCACGTGGAATTTGTTTCCGGTCTTTCTGTAATTACTATAATCTAATCCCAAACAAATTAATTGTTCCATCTATGTATAAATCATCCCAAGAAATTAAACATTACACTACTAATTCATCTCAAAATATTTACACCATTTCCTAACATTGATAACATAACCTGTAATGGGATGCCACAGCCGATACATCTCGTTACGAATCGAATTTATTCATCGGCATATATTTTATAGTGTTGGCCTTGGGCTCAGGCCCGCCGCGGGGGCCTATAAAATCACACGGATAAATAAGCATACGATCGGCCCGTAATTAAAAACATAACTTATTAATATCGTTTATTAACGCTCGCGGGTCGTACGCGCAGTCGACTCGTCCCGTGCCTCGTTTAGACGTCTCGCACCTTCTTCCGATAAATCTACTAAGTCTTCAATTTCATTATAACTGTCTTATTTATTGCTTATAGCTTGCTTGTAATCGTGTTTGATTTAATTTGATTTGTTTAGGTGGGCAGTATGTAAATGTTTTTTGGTTTATGGCAATAGCTGTACATCGACAATCAATGTGCAAATGTCAAAATGGCACAAGTAATATTTGACACTAATTGACAAGTCTAGAAGTTCGCAATTTATTGGTTTTGAGAAACATTAATTACCTGGGATATTTTGAGTGTGTAATGTTGAGCTTCGGGCAGTTACAATAACATATGTTGTTACACAATTATTTTGACCATTGCTTGATGGGGTCGAGTAACATGTTTATACTCATTGGCTGGTCCAATAATGTGTGAATTACTATAGGCCGCTGGCATATGCTATATTTATATGACCCCTAGTCGCGTGCTGTTCTCGATGATTTGCAGTTATTTAAACACACGATATCAGTTATTTCTATATATTGTATTACATGAGACTCAAAATTGTACTGGCAAAATGTCAGTGTGGATTAGGCGTGATGTGATGATAATTTGTTATACATGTGTCTTTTTAAATCTAGAGTAGAAGGGGCTTCAAGCTCCCTGGCTAATGAATTGTAGATTAATAAAGTCTCAAAGATACTTTGACATGCAAATCGAGTTAGATTGGCCAGCACAATATTTCCTCGTCGGTCTAATTCCGATTTTACTAGACTAGTCTAAACTTTTACGATGATAGTAGCCATGTTAACACGTCTTACAACCGCATAGAGGGCCGACCATCACCTTTTTTAGCAATATTATTTGAATATTACTTCGGAGTGCGCAAGGGATAGTGCTATACGTCCTCTACAGCTCCATCTCATTCTCATTAAATAATATTGCTATAAGAGGTGGTGGTTCAGTCACAGAAAGCATAACATTCGTCTCCCAAAACAACAATACTCGCTAAGGCGAGAAGAGAACAATAAACTGGCTGATTTATTTTAATAAAGTAATTTATGGGCCCTTACAAATTGGCCTCATGACGGCCGCCTTATCGAGTGGCGAGAATCGATAAAATCGTTGGCGATGTATCGATACAAGGTTATTAATGGAGAGCTTATTGTACTCGACAATGAGATAACATTTGTTTTGTTACTACTTGTCCTTGTATTTAAGTGGATGAATGTTGAATGTGAGTATAATTTATGGAACAATTCAAATAATTATTCTATTTGATATAAAATTTTATGTTGGGATATCATATAACAAAATGAAAATGAAGACTTTAACTAAATCGATTCATAAACTCGGTCGAATTACCCACCTCCGATTTAAAGCCAGTCGAAAATCGCCACAAATGACAGCTGATACGTTTGCAAAAAAAAAAAACACCCACGTAAAATGCAATAAACCGCAGAACAGTGTGAAGACAATTTTTTTTCGTCAATTCGCCGTCCCATAAAGCAATCGTATCGACGATCGCTGATAACTCATCTGGCTGGATCGTAAATCGAAACGGCGTCCATAACTCGCGCGGCTTAATTACGAATAAATAAATAAATAATTGAATGTGAGCGGCCGCGGGCCTAATCGATCGTGTTCCAAGGTGTCGGAGGTGCTAACAAGGGCCCGCCAGCATTCGAAACGTTTGCTTTGTGATCGCAGACGAGTAGACAGCGAAGCGAAAATCCCGCTACCGCACGAGATAACACAATTGGATGCAGCAATTTATTGTTATCATAATCTCGTTCGGTTAATTGATTTAGCGAATATAAATATTTTGATTTAAATAAATCATTCAATCATTCATTTTCTGTTTTTTGTATTGTGCCAGATGCTAAAACACTCATTTAAACACGAGCACTACAAGTCGTTCTAATTCGGACACCTCCTTCTTATATCTTCCATTCAGCTTTTAAGAAGGTCAGAAGTCAATTCCAACGGTCCATTGGAACGGACACCATCTAAACATAGCAGCACGGAAGCCGCACATTGTTCTTTTCATAATTTTTTTTCGTGTGTCGGACGATTGACGCGTATCCATTTCCTCGGACGAGAATAGTAGCCACCTCCGAGGCGTGCTATAAAATAAAGAGTATCACTCAACGACCACCGACCATCTAGATATTAGGAGATGTCGCTGATTGCCGCTCGTTAGAATCTAATTAGCCCACGGATCACTCATCGCGTCTATTTCAATAGTTGTGGAAAATAATTTCTATTTGATTCGGCCTTCCCACTCTGTTTGTCATTCGCGAAAAATCAAACGTCTGTCGCCGTGTCAAGTTGAAATGAGCAGCCTACACGAATTCGATCTGCTCATGTGACCATGCATATAACAATATGCGATATTATTATTATATGAGTATATATAAACGGTACATGCCTTTGTATGTATGTTTATAAGTGTAATAGTCGCCTTCTTGCCAAAACAGTTACGATTTTGACAAAGTATCTAGAGAAACAACAGAAGCTGTCAATCAATTTTGCTGGTAGTGTTATTATGAAACAATTATCAGTATTCTGTTATAATTCCTATAAACAATACGAGGGTCTACAAAACTCTCTCAATACAATGCAACTGATTTTAATAGAACTTTTATACAAATGGACTTGACATGAGATTTATTGCAGATTGTCATGCGTGACGATCATCAATCAACATTAATAGTATCTATGTTAAATTTGTTGACACAGGAACTGACTTTTATGGTCTGGAAACAAGATAATTATTTATATGTATACAGACCTTACATCATACGCTTTACAATATTATTAGCTTTTAACAAATAAATCATCCATGTATTCGGATTTAATGTACAGACAGTACATTAAATCCGAATTAATCCTTGTCCATGAAACTGTAAGATTTTTAAATATTCTTAATTGAAAGCTAAATCCAGGTCGGTGCGAAGGTGTGCTTGATGGATGAGCAGCTAAATTACCTCTCCCCCCTCGTCCTTCGCACCGGCTTCCCCCACTAACGACCGGTTGGCCAAAAGTGATTATTTATACCGGTGATGACAGCACTTCCGGCGTTATAACTGGTGATTAAGACGCTGCCCGATTGAAATCTAGGACTATTCTAATAGACACAGGTGCTGAATGTATTCTGAATAATAAAATATGACTTGTGGTTGACATTGTAGATGTGGATAATAATATGACGGTTGTGAGGTGTCATTTTCGGAGGAGCTACTAAAAATGTGTTTGATGACAGGTTTTTGACATGACGAATTTTCGAATATTCATAAGTTATATGATTCTCAAAACTGTATATTTATCCGGAAGATAATTTGTTACCTAATTATTTATAGCTGTTTATATTTTACTACTGCATTTTCATGATTCTCTTTGGTTTGAGCTGTTAAAATGTTTACGCTTTTCTATTAGCACAAATTAAAGTCTAACTAGCAATCAAAGTTAGTCTTAAGATTGTTTTACCATTTAAACCATCATTACAACCAATTACGTAAATCAAATATTGACAGTATTAGTTAATATCCGCCGATCGACTAATCTAAAGGTGCCGGATACCCGTTATCTGCGTACACATGGCAACACAGCTTGCTTATAGTCTCTAACTAACAAAATGTCACGAGTGTATAGCACAACTTTAGTGGGCTGGTGTACATTATTATCTCATATCCGCGAAATGTGTGTCTTTCCCACGGATGTCCACGTTTGGGCATCGTTAGCTTTACTTAGTATTTTAATTATCTCCACTAATATAATAAAGCTGAGGACTTTTTTGAACACGCTAATCTGTGGATTTGATAAAATTATGTTATTTAGCATTACGCTAGCTGTAAATATTCTACATCGGTTATGTAAAGTGAAAGTTTAGCAATCAAATTGCTGTGTGGATAAGAAAGATGGGTCTTTGTTTACTAAACTGATTTAGACAATTTTGATCATTTACAGTGATATTTACTTCATTGCTACTGTTTCTTCGAATATAATGATTAATTGATTGCTTCTACGTAATTTAATTTATAACATGTACTACGGACTTAATTAAATGATAGAGCGTAACACAAGTAGGCGGCGCCGGCCCGCCCTAGATATCCGCCCGCCCTTTGAGCTGGGCGGATCTCGTAGGGGAAAGCTTATTGCATTTATAGGATTATTAATCTGATAGGGAGTGGGAAACAGAAAAAGAGGTAATACGACCCTTATGTATTAGAAAAGTAGGTAAAAGTAAAAAATAAACATAGCTCGATTATTTTGGCAGTAAATGTACTAATATCATTTAAGACAAACTAGAAAACGTAAATAGGGAATTGAATAACAACAAAGACAATATAAATGTTAAAGATATAGAACATGAACACGAACACTTTTCAAGGAAAACACACCCACTACTCAATCAAACTATCAACAAATATAAACCCACTAATACCTACCGACGGAAATCTGTACGCAACATAATAATATATCTACACGTATCTTAATGTAATCTATTATATGGGTATAGATAGGGTTGAGGTGGGGCGGCAGGAAGTGGCCGATATAACGCCACGATAAGCTAAACCTATCGCCTCATCGGATTACTTCACAAACTATATCGATCTATCTCAGATATAGAAAATAGAACTCTAATTCGATTATTCTAAATGTCAGAGTTCACGGAAGCTTATTTCATTGTGCACGATGTTGCGAAGGATATGATGACGGTGTTGTCTCAAAAGATATTTAAACTGATACAATTTTGAGGCTAGTTGATGAAGTTGTTGAAGAATTGAAATAGCAATTTGTAAAATAAACCGAAATAGACAAGTGTAGGAAGAAACTCTGTAAACTAACCTGCAATAGTTATAAGGAGGAGTAGAACTATTAAACCTTGAATAAAAATAATCAAACAACATGAAATGTAATTTAAACGTATCATTCAAACTTAAATATCACTAAACCAACATCCATAAAAACCACTTCCAGATAGTCAGCCCCACTAACAATATTCATGAGAGAATCAATAATAATAATTGTCCTTTCTTCGTGTTTATAAACCACTGTCGAATTTCACCCTGTTCCTTCATCCCATCTTCCATCCATTTATGTAAATGCAGCATTGTGGTAGACACCTCATTTGTTCTATCTGCCAAGCACGGCCATTGTCAAAACTTGTTGCCCTTTGACTCCATTGTCTGTTTTTTGTGAACCAACACCAGATTATTTTATTTCCGTTATATGTTATTCTTATTCTTTGTTGGTTCATGTTTATCAATATTAGCTTCGATCACTTTTTCTTTTGTTTTATTGAGATGTACTAGTTTATTATTTTGTGGGCGTGGACCGTTAAACTTGGTTTCAAAGATGACATTTACCACAATAGATTTATTGGACATTCGTGTTTTACGTAATGCGTGTTTCTATTTCAGTTGGACATCGTATATTAACGTGTATAATATTCATTCAAATTGTGTAAATTGATAAAATCTTCATAAAACTAACCTAAAATAATTCGTTATGGGTTATTAATAACAGAATTCTGTTGAATAAACGCTGTAGGTGTTGGTTCTAAATGTGCTCCGTCATCACTGGGACGCCGTTCCACATTGTAATTTAAATTGTCATTCAAATTACCATTGAGAGGAGACAGTAAACGCGGTGGCACTCGAATTCTCGACACCTTCGTCTAGACACGTCCAAACATGAAGGTTTTATGAATTCTATTATTTGGGACCAACTGACGGCAACATGGAAATATCTTGAGGATACATTTTTTGTTAATAAGGAAGATAATTCTGGTAGACTCAAGTTTAGGGATAATTCCTAACCCCAGGACGTACTTGAAATGTTTTATAGGTTTTCTTCAAAACCAATCTTTGCCCTGGAACATCGTAAACAGAGATTAGCAACAGTGTATTACAACAAAAGAAGTGATACACAAATTAAAGGTTTCCATCCCGATGATATTTTACGATAGCCGTAAGCGACAAAACGTGAGTCGTAAAAGGGACCATAGTAAGTAAAGATTGTGACCGTATGGAACTTGCACAATAACTGCCAAGCTGGACTAGATTGTTCGGCATAGGACCATGAGTGAGACTTAATCTGCACATATTGCGTTTGTGGAATACAATTTGATTAGGAACAACATAATGATGCTTGTCGATGTGTAATTATGCACAGTCGTGGAAACAACATTGTAAGCAAACTCGTTTTGTCGGTCAATTTTCTCCGCACCCATAAAAAGCGCAAACATGACTACGTTAATAATAAATTACATACATCTCAGCCAGACTATACTACCATTCGGAAACAACAAATGCTAATAATTACTTTTCAGATTTTAAATGTTCGAAGGGTCGAACCGTACTCGGTTCTGCGCGATTCGAAACAATGCATATTATCGATCGTCTTAGAGACTTATTGAAGAATAAATCCGAGAGGCTTCTTGAGTTACAGTGCATCGGATGTCTTTGTGGTGATATCTGGCGAGTCTACTCCGACAGGCCTGTTACATTAAACCAACATTTTACGGTCTACATTTATATCGGACGTCGCATACCTACGTTTTCTCTAGATTTATATTCTCCCGCAAATAGGTGGAATACAGTAATAGTATTCGTTCTTTAACATTGTGTGCGCACGCGCAGTTTTATTACAATTACATTATGTTGGTATTGTTCGTATCTGTCGAGTGTCATAACGGCAGCCGCGTCGCGCGGGATAGCTCAGCTTTACTGCCGTCGATAGTTGCCACCTTCGTTTGGAGGATTCCATTGTTGCATTCATCGCAATGATCCGGCGTAGTCGCATCGTCGTCTTTCAGCCGCATCCGACATTTCCATTGTTGCAATTTTATTGCCGGTGTTACCGTGCTGGCGGAGATCGTAAACTACGCACCAGCGCTCGATACTATCGGCGGCGCGGCCTGATGGCTGATGGGCCGCGCGACCGCACCGCGCCGCATTATCGTGCGCCACCGCCACCGCAGCCGCGATTTTCATTCGTTTCTAATAAATTGATACGAGGGCTACGCGACGCGCCATTGGTCGACGCGCTCCCCGGACTTCGATCCTCGGACCCTGACCGTAAATCAACTTTACAACCTTTAATTACAGATATTTGCCGTCTCATGTGAGCGTACGGGATATCGGAGGGCTGTGCTCGCGAAAATATAGCATAATAATGGGTATTGACCCGTAATGGCTCGCCTGTAGGTACTATCGGCCGCCTTTGTCTTGATTGTTCGAGCGAGAGTATATTCTTTTCTGAATGATTGCCAATTACATCGAATGGCCTCCTGAATTCCACTGAGAGCGATACTTTAATCTTTCTCGGTTTTGATTTGCATTCGAATAAAATGATTTATGTGTTATTGGGATGCAGGGTTTTGACGTTATTTTGATTCATTGGTGGTTTTTAATGTTGTCAAATTTCGAAGCGGGATCGTGCTTACCGCGTGCAATCATTACAAATTGAAACGAGTGCCGTTAGTGCAGTCAGTGTAGTGATGTTGCGCTGGGCCGGTGCCGGGCCGGTGTGGTGCGCGGGGCGATGGTTGCCACATTGTTGCACCGGATAGGGCAGACCGGCCGCTGTTTTAATGTCTCTCAGACGGAATTACGCTGGATTGTTCTCAACTTTACTGCTCCCTTCATGATTGATCGTTGTATCCTCGGCCTTATGTCATTTTCGCGCCGTATCTCCTGGAATTTGTACTACAAGCAATAAATATTACATTGAGTTATGGTAATTTCGCAAAATTACAGTATATAACTCTTTTACTGGCGTTCTGTATTATTAGTTCTTAACCCTATGTAGGTATATTATGAATATTAATAAATAATGATTAGCTCTTATTAAATGAGGGTTCGTGCGTGCACGTGTTTTGTTCCGAAGTGTGGAAATTAACACTAGAATGATCGTATTTCTAAATTAAAACCTCGCTCCGAGGAGCAATAAATTCTTCCGCCCATAAACTTATAACGACTGTCTAAATAGAGGCTAGCTGTCGTTTATAGCCTTAATACTCGAATAAGAAATAAAATAAACACTATGCACTTATGTTTTTGATCCATTTTGCACACCTTTTTAATTGCGAATAATATAAAAATAACCTGGAACAAAATTAAATGTAAATTAAATGATTAATCGCAGTGTTTTTATGCGTCTTTCTTGTGTTTTTTATTTATCAATAATGGGAGGTGTTTTTAATTAAAAACTTATAATACTTAATTGGAATGAATTTCCAGTCGAAATATGTAGATAGTAGATACCTACATAGTGTACCTAGTGATGTAGCTACGGTAGGTTTTCTTTGAAATTCTTTCGTTATGTTAAGTTTATAGATTATGGGTAAGTACGTTTCTTTCCAATGCAAACGGATGAATGGGTCTTTTATTTTGAAAGATTTTTACATGTGAACCCAGCTTTATGGAAATATTCATAATTAATGTAGGTTTATTTGTCACATTAGCATTAATTTATCTACAATCGTTAATGTTTTAGTGTTGTTAAGGTGGGTTTTCTGTATGTTTCTCTGTACAGAGGTATGTATACGCGGGCCAGAATAACTGATCCTGCTTAACTACCCATTATTATTCTCATGTAGGTATATTTCATTACTATTTACGCTATTTTGTGATTTATAATGTAATAAATTAAATAATAAACTTCAATGTTCAACCACGTTATCTTACGTTTATAATATTTTATTGTAGTAGAGTCCGAACACACTGTATAAGAACTCTACCTAATATCTAATTCTGTTAGAGTACGAATGAGACGAATTCCCTGAAGTTAATTTGCAATTAAACGCGGAGACCGTCCACTTGGAGTAGTACCAACACTCACGAATAATTGAGATTGATCGAGTCGTGAATCGAGTGGGGCGGTGCAATCAAAAGCGTATCAGACCAATGGGCGGCCGGGACGGGCTCGCGGACGGCTCTCATTGGCCCGCCGCGGGGTTGTCGGGCACCAAGGGCCTTGATACTGCTCTCGATAAGCGGGAGGCGTCGAATGTCGATTCGATCGATTATCGCCCGTGTCGTCGCGCTCCGGCGACCGCGACGCCGCGCACGCCGCGCCAGCTCGGCTCTACTTGACATTTTGATGACCCGCGCAGCGTCATTAATACTCCCGTGTCATCACTACTTTATCACCATATTTATTAACCAAATCACCATTTTACAATAATAAAACGTCGCTCGCAATTTATTAACGCACCCTAACAAAATTTTCAACTTAATCTGGCTGTAAAACGGTGCGCAAATCAAAGTTGCAATCTGCAACACTTGAAAGAGATTAGTCGGCTAATCGGGCGTTATTTACAATCCTTTATCAGCACTCGGAGGCGTTCGGTTAGACGATTTACGACACTCGCGAGTTGCCAGCACAAAAGAATTAGCCTTTCTAAGCGACACCGAGTGCCAATAAATATCGGGCGAGGTGCGAATAATCGCGGGCAACACTGTAGCGGGCATCGCTTGGAATTTATTCCGTACGCAGTTCCATAAAGCGTGCGTTAGTCCATAAAGTGAAATTCATAATACAAATTTAGCGTAAGGTTTCGTAGGAAAAGCAATAATTTGTCACAATTGGGCACGATTAGATTGGCTCCGCTGGCGATTTGACATAGGTCGTAAATAACGCTTCGGGCGGCCGAATTGAGTGAGCCGTCAGCCGCGCTACGTTGTGTGGGCCTTTATAAATGGTACGTGTATGCAAATAGCGCGCGCGTCTCGGCGCACGCGCATCGAATCGCGCGTTTTCCGCCGCCGGCGAGCCCGTGCGTTTTGTGGAAATCGTTATTGGGGTGATTGCTTTCATAAACAATAGCTTTTGTCCACGGGTTCTTGTAAACGCTGTGTTATTTAGACGGATAACGGGACTGTTTGCGCGCTCCGCCTGATAACGCACCCAGCGTTTATGCAATGTTGTTTAGAAGCCATTCGATGTTGGAAATCGTGCTTTATCTATACCATGTTCAATTGCGGGTAATTTGTATTATGTATTTACGATATTCACGTAATTCACCGTAACCACTGACCTATAAGTTTTCTTGCCTCATTTGCCTGTGATTTCATCATTATTTTGTAAGCTAGCAGGTACAACCTACAAAGTAAGCACAGTTTTCTCTGCTAATTGAACTTTCCTCCTTGTACTTAGTAAGTAACCACTTCGACTTGTCACCGGTGTGACATCCGTCAGTTAATTTGAATTTCCATATAATTTATGACTGCAGTATGTCATTAGTATTTATTTAGGCGACCTTAACACTAAGGTTTCACTTTATGGTGACCATTTCAACGTCATGGCATAGAAAAGTTACACATAATCTTGCACATCAAAGCGAGGTGCACTATCAAAAGGTGACCAGCGTATCTTGGACCTTGTGCCCTTTAAGGTGTGAATCAGAGTATTGAAAAGTCACAGGTCATTTTACTGTGGGTGAAATGTTAGCTATAAAAGTCGCTATCGAGCTCAAAGCAACTTAGTAGGGTGCAATAAAGGTTGTCAACGTGCTGTGACGAGCGTGGGTGGCGAGTGCAGGGAATCGAGAGAGAATCGATAGTCAGGATTAGTGATGCACGGATATTGATTTGCGATTCGCAAATTATGGAATTTCGACTGAAGAAGCTGAATTAGCAACTCTACGAGCAAAATATTTCGAATCAATAGTATGTTCCATAGTTTCTTGTTCTAATATTAGAAATCAGAAGCCTTAATGCCAACATGGACCCGCACGAGACATAATGGTTTTTTAATTGTTTCTGTAGTTAGCATACGAGGTATTAAGATCGCTTCTCAGACTAGTCCTGTCTTTGTAGAAATGCTGAATACTTTTTTTGTTTCCTCAAATAAATTTGCAAATTCCGAACTCTTTGCCTCACCAAGCACCCTGACTCATCTATTGTTACAATATTATTGATTCCATTGTTAGTTACATGGTTTAGTTTACGTTGTCTTGTTAGTATTTGGGTACTACTGTTAGTCATAGCTTCTCGACGATCATTGCTTGTAAGTAATTGGAATTACCGATTACTTCTTATCGTTGCTTTTACGCTTCTGTATTTTCCCAGGTAGATTTTTGTGGTCATGGATGCCACGATTTATAGCTATTGTAACTAAGTTTCTTGCATAGTGATGTCTGAATTCTTCTTGGTTAGGATTCTATTATTGATCGAAAACATTGTTTGTTTCTATTGCTAGGCTTCTGTTAATTTAACGCTGTAGTAGAATAGCGTAGTGCGCATAACTTTATGTTCCCAAGTAGTGATATTAATCAAAATGCTAAATTGGATTGAAATTACAATCAACTGAACGGAATCACTTATTCTTAAAATGGAGATTATTGGTTAATCAAAGCAGATCTATTTAACTTGTTTTAAAGTGACGCCTCTACTGGTTTATAGGTTATAATGATAATGTTAATGCTAATAGATAGATAGTTTATGGCTGCGAGAACATCCAATAACAAAATACCAGGTATCTCATGCAATAACCAACAAGTAGGTTCGTACTCTAAATACTCCAATTCTGCGCATCATGTTGCTCCATTTACTCTTCAAACGTGGCAATTAATCTGAACGGGTGACGTTGCCACCCCTTCAGCCCCCACCCCCGGACACCCTGCCTCACCCCCGCTCACCCCCGACCCAGATAACCGGGGGAATGATTAACTGCAGACGGGAAGACGGATTGACAAATAGTCGTTTAGGTATTTCGCTAATGTTTCGCTCTCATCAATAAACGATCGAGGCTGTAACATGGGAGGGCTGTTCTTGTTTCGGGTATTTGCGATTCGGTATTCAACGTTGATTGTTCGGGTTTTCAAATTTCGTCAGTTGTTAATGATGGTGTAAAAAATGTATCAGTATGGTAACTCTCGTGAGCAGTATCAATGGTCAATGCTTGTCATAATAATATCAGAAGTATAATCGCATATGCCTTTTCTAATTGTTATAACAAAGTTCAATTCTCGGCTAGGCGGATGGATTATCAACATTTATATAACTTACAAACTTGATACATACCTACTTAGTAAACAAAAGGGAGTTCCTCATTAATGACAAACAAAGTTATTATAAGTAATTTTCAACTACTGTATGCATGCAAAGAACATGCATATGCAAAAACTATATATTGAACTCAAAGTATTTATTTCAATTGAACCAATTATTGGCACTTTTGTACTGTCAAACAGTTGGACAAGTTAGTCGGAAAGTTGAAGCTAGTTGCCGATTCCAAAACGTAGATCTCTATGAAGAAGAATGGGCAAGAAACTCCGAAAGCCCTCTTTGAGAACAAAGAACTTATTCCATTTTCACGAAGAGAAAGTAAAGTCTGTAATTTAATGGACCAATCGACACAACGATACAAGAACAACCCGCAGTGCCGGCGGGCGCTAACTGAGACAGCCTGTAACTCGATATCGAGCGCGCGGTGACTGTGCAAATGTAACGAATTGTTTGCAACAATCATTTAGACAATGTTGATTGATTGCCGCCGCTGCCGCGTTCGAACAAGTCAAAATGAAATTTCAGAAGCTTGCTTTGGAGATGAATGGCATAATTGTTGATGCTCTAAGTATTGTTTTCTGATAACACAGTAATACACCGTGTAATTTTAGTCTTCTTACAAGGGCAGCTTTATGTATCCGTTGACTACTAATCTATACTAATATTATAAAGCTGAAGAGTTTGTTTTTTTGAACGCAAGTAATCTCTGGAACTACTGGTCCGAATTGAAAAATTCTTTTTGTGTTGGATAGTCCATTCATCGAGGAATGTAACATCACGCTACGACCAATAGGAGCTGATTAGCGGGTGAAACCGGGTGGGAGAAGCTAGTCATTAAAAAATATATATATTTCACACATTTCGATTATTTAAAAACAAACAATATCGTAAACGCACGACGTTCTTTAAAACAGCCTGTAGAGGACAATTGGACGTGGACTAGATTGGCTTAAGAGCCATTTCACGTTTTCGCACGAATTTCTAATATTTTGGGCTCCTAAATTGCCATATTCTGTAATACCCAGAAGTTATTGAATACACGCAAAAAATGGACTAAGCTTTCGTATTGACGTTTAATGTATCATATTTACTAAAAATAACTTGTTTAATCTATAGTAATCAATTTCCCACAACCATTTTATTGAAAAAACGCCACAGAGTTGATGTCAGAGTCGTATTTCTATCGAAAACACTTATAAATTAAGTTTAAAAAAATATGTAAAGCATTGGACATATATTTTAGTCGTCATTTAATATAACAGATTCTTGAATTGTATTACCATTATTTAGTAAAAAAATAAACCATTAGGCCAATTTTTGAGTTTACCGTCGCAATTTTATCGTGATTTTTGGTTTAAAATACACAATAATTACAAAAATAAAATTACTTCAACATGAACTACGTTTATTAGAGAACCAATTTCTGCAATAATATTGAAAATTCTTGCATTTACTTTGTCAAAATATTGATAAAACTTCAATCGAAATTACAATAAATTACAATACACAAGTGGGGACCGCTTAGTACGGCGCGAGCGCCCATCGAAGCAGGACCTGTGTCATTTTTTCCCGCGTCCCGATTATCGAGCGTTCGTAGAGTGAAACCATTATTGTACTGCGACCACATAGTTTTGATTCACTTTGTATTTTTTCACAAGGTAAAGTTTGGTTTTATCAAGTTTAGTATATTGTACGATTTTAATTATTTGTTTGTTGTAACGCCAAATATTCATCTATACATATAATAAAACAGTAAAAAAACTGTGTCTGTACATTGAACATATTAAAAAAAAAAATTGAGGCGGGTTTAGAAACAGTAATAGAGCACGAATCCAAAAAAAAAATTTGTCTGTCTGTATGTCTGTTTGTTTGTACACGCTAATCTTCGGAACTACTGAACGGATTGGAATGTTTTTTTTTTGTTGTATAGGTATTAAGTCTGGGCAACATAATATAGGCTAAAATTTATCTTGGAAACTTGAACACCTGATGCAGAACCGCAACAGACCAGCTAAACTATAAGAGATACAAAAATGATACCGTAGCAAAAATCGTTCCATGTGATGAGCATTTTCTGCTGAGAGAATAAATTTGAAGATCTGGAACAACTTCAAGAGCCCAGCTACACTATAACATATATAGGAATGACGTCTTAGCAAAAGTTGTTCAGCCTGATGAGCACTCTCTGTTGACGTATAAAAATTGAAGATCTGGAACACCTGTTGTGGAACTCCAAGAGCCCAGCTACACCATAACACATATAGGAATGACGTCTTAGCAAAAGTTGTCCGGTCTGATAGGCATTTCCTGTTGACTTATAAAAATCGAAGATCTGGAACACCTGTTGTGGAACTCTAAGAGCCTAGCTACACCATAACACATATAGGAACGACGTCTTAGCAAAAGTTGTTCGGTCTGATAGGCATTTCCTGTTGACTTATAAAAATCGAAGATCTGGAACACCTGTTGTGGAACCCCAAGAGCCTAGCTACACCATAACACATATAGGAATGACGTTTTAGCAAAAGTTATTCAGCCTGATGAGCACTCTTTGTTGACGTATAAAAATTGAAGATCTGGAACACCTGTTGTGGAACTCCAAGAGCCTAGCTACACCATAACACATATAGGAATGACGTCTTAGCAAAAGTTGTTCAATCTGATGAGCACTCTCTATTGACTTATAAAAATCGAAAATCTGGAACACCTGTTGTGGAACTCCAGGAGCCTAGCTACACCAGAACACATATAGGAATGACGTCTTAGCAAAAATTGTTCAATCTGATGAGCACTCTCTGTTGACTTATAAAAATCGAAGATCTGGAACACCTGTTGTGGAACTCCAAGAGCCTAGCTACACCATAACACATATAGGAATGACGTCTTAGCAAAAGTTATTCAGCCTGATGAGCACTCTTTGTTGACGTATAAAAATTGAAGATCTGGAACACCTGTTGTGGAACTCCAAGAGCCTAGCTACACCATAACACATATAGGAATGACGTCTTAGCAAAAGTTGTTCAATCTGATGAGCACTCTCTGTTGACTTATAAAAATCGAAGATCTGGAACACCTGTTGTGGAACTCCAAGAGCCTAGCTACACCAGAACACATATAGGAATGACGTCTTAGCAAAAGTTGTTCAATCTGATGAGCACTCTCTGTTGACTTATAAAAATCGAAGATCTGGAACACCTGTTGTGGAACTCCAAGAGCCTAGCTACACCATAACACATATAGGAATGACGTCTTAGCAAAAGTTATTCAGCCTGATGTGCACTCTTTGTTGACGTATAAAAATTGAAGATCTGGAACACCTGTTGTGGAACTCCAAGAGCCTAGCTACACCATAACACATATAGGAATGACGTCTTAGCAAAAGTTCACGGATAGAGAATTGTGCTTGAGTTCCAACCGTATCTACGCATTGACTTCTAAGTCTCTAGAGACAAGTGGGGAATATAATAATGCGGTTACCAAAATGAAAACGATGACAAATCGACTGTATATTTTGGTGGTTGTTTGAATGAAATAAAACTAAAGCTCAGTGTGATAAAAGATTTAAATGGGACAAATGATAAAAAATTACATAAATGGCGACCCAGTTGTCGCTGGCATAAGTAACAGGGTCCGCGTACGAAGTCGCGGGCAGAAGCTAGTATAATAATATAATAAGCATTTAGGCAAAAATATGTGATTGTTTTTAATTATAGTTTTTATTTGTTTTTATGCCAATTATTATTATATTATTTTACATACCATACCTTCTTGTTTTTCTATTAACCTAGCTTGAAAATATCATTGCACTAAATAAAATGTATAACTTTTTATAAATCTCAAATAAAATCACATTAAGGCTCAAGATTGTTTCGTCCGTCTCGTCTCTCGCGTTACACTGTTTACGCTAAGTTTGAGTGAGTAGCTACGCACACATAAACAATGATGCAATATTTTACCTAAACTCGAGCGTAATCATTTTGTGAAATGGCTCTTAAGAACATTTGTCTCATAGAAAAGGAATGATCTACCATTACATTGTTAACAGGATGTTACTTATTGTAAAGCATTATTTATTTTTCGTTGTACCTATTATCTTAATTAATGGTAACAACTTTTTAATCACGCCTAGAGGTCATTTATGTCGGATACATCAACTGGACCACATTTGTAAGACGACTAAAATTGCACGGTGTATACTCGCATCACTTGACAGTCATTTAAGATAACGCAGATGAGACTGTAGAACAATTTGACGACTTATTGATGTAATTATGTGCCCACTGAAGAGTGACACTTCCTAGGTGGTAATTTGACATCCATTTCATAGTAACAAGGGCAAGTGTACCTCCATCTTCAGTCGGCGAAGTAATGGGATATAAACACTGTTGTTTTCT
This sequence comes from Hyppa rectilinea, assembly GCA_951799385.1. Taxonomy (NCBI): domain Eukaryota; kingdom Metazoa; phylum Arthropoda; class Insecta; order Lepidoptera; family Noctuidae; genus Hyppa; species Hyppa rectilinea. The sequence continues at coordinate 6,636,266 of OX637318.1, read as the reverse complement.
TGTTCGAAAGATGTTAACATCACAAGCTGACAGTTCCACTGTCTCGGAAGCGTAACTAAGTGGCTAACAGTTCCTTATTGTAAATCGCAGCGTTAGCGTTGTCGGTACGGATTCGTCACGTCATCGGTTAAGTTAACAGCCAAATTACAGTAAATCAAATAGTCGCAAACTAGCCACATAGAACAAACGGGCCTGGCTTCCGTGGCCACACGGGCTGTGCTAAATCGGGGCCACTAATGCTGCGCGCGCGCATCGTAAAAGCGCGATCTGACTCGCTCGCGCCCGTAAATCATCGATCGTGCGATGCGATGCGATTTAGCACGCCCGCCTTGTTGCCCACTTGACTTGTGTTGTCCCAGCAAGCGCTGTAAAGCACGATTTGATAGATTGTTAAATCTGGGACGTTTTTGTTCGTATCTCATAGATATTGTCATGTCAAGCGCTTTTTATCTAGATTTCATAGCTTTATTTGACAGGCATTTCTATCCAACACGCAGCATTACCCGTAAAGGTTGTTGTATTGTTATGAGATCACGTTAAAGCGTGTAATGTCGTCGTATAAATTTGTGATTAATGTCTTCAAAGGGATACAGGTGGCGATAAGTTATGGTTGTCAACATAATCAGCTTTTCTTCTCATTTTATCGCCACAGGCTTTAGATATGTGGTTGGAGTAGTAAAACAAATTCTATTCTTCCGATAGATTTAGTTGACCAAAAAAATTAAATGGTACTATCAAACTCTCTAAATAATTTCACGTATCTTTCAGCATTTCTTAAGCTTAATCTAGCGCTGTATCTGTTCCTGTATTCTTATTTAGACGTAGTTTGCTTTTACGATCTTTATGAAGTACGCAGTAAAGGGTTTTACAGCTTGCAATAGCGAGGGAATGTACTGCTCTCCTCTATTGGAAGTTATATCGTGATGAACATGTTTCTCCTGTTTGTAAAGACTCTTTTGTTACATTACGATATATTTGCTATCCCTGATTTTGAATTGCTGCTGTTGTATTTTGAGAAATTTTATTGCTGACGGAAGTTTCAAGTTGATGTTCTTATTACCAATAGGTTGGTGTTCCGACACTGGTACTTAAGATATCCCTATTTCATTGAACGGCAGTACTTAGGCATGGTATTTTATGAATGTAGCTACATAGAGTATGTAGTTTGTAGATGTCAATTCTTCATTTCTTGAACATAACATCACGCTTATGTACACCCATATTTCACCAGTTGTGTTTTGTTTAATTTCTTTAGATTCCACAAATACCGCGTTGTCTACTACTTTAACATAAATAACAAAGCTATGCTTTAACTTCTTCCACACCTGATTTACTTATTAATTATTTATTTATTTACCTGGATTTACTTACTTAAATTACTTGAATACCTAAAACATTATTAATAACTATGTACAAGTATATAACAGGAGGGAAAAAAAATTAAATAAATCAAAGGGCATCAAAAAATTCGTCCACATCGCTGTCAACAGGAAAAGTTCCCAAAAGGCTGGCAGCATTGCCACGGCGTTGTATGGCAATGCTGATTCTTTGACCGAAAAATAGGCCAGCCCTCTGGTCACGTGAAGAGTCGACCAATCGCTTGGCGATGTCTCGATAAACATAGTGGGTACTCGGACCCCATGGCCCTAGTGTTTCAACCCCAAACGGCTCGAATATATAACTTCCAATAAGGTTGTTATACTTGCGCCGTTTGAGGTTTTTTGCACCTGCAGCAGCTGCCCCAGCACAACCCGCCGTGCAAGGAAGATGGGATATAAGATTTACTTACTTACCGTTAATATTCTTTGTAACAATGTTATAATTATGTTGCCCATGTCAATTTTTAATATCTTGCATACTAATCTAAACTATCTTTGTTCCAGGCACTCCAATCAACCGGCTACCGATAATGGCGAAGTCGGTGCTGGACCTGTATGAGCTGTACAACCTGGTGATAGCTCGCGGCGGGCTGGTGGAGGTCATCAACAAGAAGTTGTGGCAGGAGATTATCAAGGGACTGCGGCTGCCGTCGTCCATCACGTCGGCTGCCTTCACGTTACGCACCCAGTGAGTTTCATATGGATATTTCTGGAACTACTGACAACCTTGCATAATCAAACACAGCTAGGATGCTTCTAATGGAAGAGCATTAGAAGAATCCTAGCTGTCTTAGCAAAAAGAAAGGGAAGATATTGTTCATCTTACAAATGAGACAAGAAATTACAAGGGGCATTGTTTAACTAGACCATGTAAGCAAATTCAAAATCAGATAAATAAGAGAAAATGATCGCAAAAATCCTAAAAACTAAAGCTTACCTTAACTTAAAAATTAATAACCATTCAAGGAGTGATTGGAACTTTTTCGTTAAGAGACACTATATTGTTAAAATTAAATCCTGTCGAACAGCTCTCACACTGAAGACCTCATCCAAATCAGTATCCTTCAATCTAGAACATGATAGACAAAAGGTGTCTGTGTGGTCCTTCAAGTCAGGAGCCCGCTCCATATTCGACCTGCTTTGTATCATATCCTCATTCAAATTCTCACGAGCTGGAGACAAAAGATGCCCCACAATGGCGCTACGTGAGCGTCTGACGCGACAATATGACAACTTCATAATTAATAACCTTAACTCATCTCAGCCGATATAATTTCCCATTTATCTCGCTAGAGTTCCTTCACCTCGTCTTTTGTCGGATGTCATAAAGGTGGTTTACGTTTATGATTCAAAATGTACGGCGGCGGTTACGCACGAACCGATGATTTTGAACGCAGCTTCTTTTATTTCAATCTGTTTCTGTATGCGTCTCGTTACGTTAATTTTCATAGTGTGTATGGACTATGAAGTGATTTTGTAACTAAATATTTCAAACGATGTCGTAGATTGTTGTCCTAAATAGGTATTGTGATACTAGAAAGCTAACTATTGTATGGTTTGGACACATGATTGCTTCATTAATGCAAATCGTTTCGAAATTGATGTTAGCTAGACATCCATTTCCAAGAATCGTGTCTTTTATTCACAATTTGTCTTCTACATAATCGTACCTAGTTTCCGTGCTGTAAAATATTAGTCATTCTTTTAAATTCTATTGAGACAAAAGTAGTCTAATGCCAAACTTTACCTCTGGTAAGATTCATAAAATTAGACTAACAGTAATGACGAATATCGTATATATAGAAGTGTCAGTTTAAAGGTGGCGTTTTTACGAGACGGCGGCTCTCATTGTGTTACGAATTAAATATGTGACCGCTTAAGGCGCGGTAAGAAGCTAATCTTTAGGTTTTAGAGGAGGTGAAGCAGCGGCGGGGAAATCGAGCGCGGAGCTCCGCCCACTTGGCCGCGCTCGCGTGTAGTACGTCGCAGCGCGCGGCCGTATTCTGACATCGTCTGTATTCTAGTTACCAAATCTAATGAAACTTTAAAAATTAATAGTAGGTACCGCTTAGTGCAACAATATAGAATGCTTTCTTGGTAAAAAAAGATCGGGCTCCTTTAAAATAATACAGCTAATCATAATTTAAAATTGGTTTGTTCAAGATAGGTATTTTGTAATTAGTATTTAAAGTTAAAATAGTAGCCATTGTAAAAAAAACCATTTTAGGTGTTTTCGGAATTATAGATAGAAAATGAGGATTTTATTAATAACTACTCAATTCTTATGGGCACGTATTTACTCATGTAAACAAACAAATAGCCCGGTCAAATTAGACTAAAAAATTAGGGTGAAATTACATAAATTCGCAACAAGCTGAATACTGGTACAAAAGACGATTATAAACAAAACCTGAAAGCTCCCCATCATTCCCGTGTATGGAAAAAAATATATTCAAGGTCAAATGTCAAAAAAATAGTTTTTCACGATTTTCAGCAAAACGGTAAGTTTTATCATAATAATATCTCTGACTAAAATTGTAGATCATAAAATTATCTATAAAAAATGTAGTGATACTTTTTTCCTACGAGCAACGTAGGAAAAAAAGTATACCTTATCCATGGAATCCATGGAAGAAGCTACTATGCGTGAGCGTGACGCGGCTATAGCTGAAAGGAAATTCAGCAAGGAAGGTATTCCTATAATAGACGTATATGCTGATGGCGTCTGGTCGTCGCGATCTTACGGCAATAACTATAAAGCATTGTCTGGTGCCGCAGCAATTGTGGGTCGCAGATTTGGTGAAGTCCTATTCATAGGAATTAAAAACAAATATTGTCTCATATGTGCCCGAGCAGAGAAAAAACAAATTTCGACACCAGAACACAACTGTTTTAAAAATTATGCAGGTTCGTCTAGTGGTATAGAAGCTGAAATAATTTGCCAAGGATTTCAAACATCTATAGCAATGTATAATATAATCTATGGAAGGTTAATTGCAGATGGCGATTCTGCTACTTACGCATCGTGAGTGAGTTTACAAAAAATAAATTCCGTAAAATATTATACTTATTTCGTGCGCCATTTTAGGCCCCGCCGTTTATAGTTCGCCCCGGAGCGGCGCGCTGCAGCATATTAGCGCCCATTAGCCAAGGCCGCAGCGAGACAAACATAGGTTTTTATTTTATTTGCCTATTTTTTACGAATTCCGGATACTAAGAAACTGTCACTTCATAACATATTGATAGTAATATTAGTCGGTAATACAATAGGTACAGAGGCCAGCACATCAAGTTACCACTATCTGTCAAATTTCTTTGATAGTATTTCAACTTTATTGCAAAGACATAAGGTTCATTTTTAATTGAGAAAATTTGACAGTTAGGGATAGCTTGATGTGCTAGCATCTGTGCCTACTTACATTAGTTAAAAAAAAATGAATCCTACTCGGAAACTATAGATTTTTTACTTTTATTACGTCGTTTTCTTGTACAAATCCGTCGCAACACTTTATTTCTTTTATTTCCCATTGTTCAGAAACACCGGTCGAACGTTTCGGGCCTCTCTGGTTGCCCGTAATTTTATAGCGTTGTACGTCAGGCAACTCAGGTGGCCCAGCCGACTTGGTCCACTCAAAATTACGGTACTAATATCTAAACAAAGTATCAACAAAATAAAAACGAAATAATGGAGCGAATGCGTAATAAACAGAACGTGACCTCTCTTAGCAACGGCTAGCTGCAGACTGGGCGCGGCCTAACACAAGCATACGACCGTAGTGCATCGTAGTAATAGAAATAAGGTTGAAAATATTTTGGCGTTTGATTTTATTTGAATATCATGTCTGCCAAAATGTTAGTCATTTTGCAGTTTTTATTTAATATTTAAAAAAATACAGTTCTGGGTTTCAAAGTTTTTAGATATGTCTTTAGTCTATGAAATTACCTTTGTTATACTTATAAAAAATATGATGGTTGTCGCTGAAATAATTGAGAATTTCGAGACGAAAAAGTTTTTTTCGTGGTCATATTGATTTTTTTTTTTCTGTAGTACTAGACTACTTCTGTGAATTGTTTTTCTTTAAGTCTTTTCTTTATACATTTGACTATACACTGTATTTTTTTCTGGCTTGTAGTATGTACAGATACAGCTAACTTTGCGACGAAAATCTAGACGTTTTACGCAGTGTACGCTTTGGGTAGCGCCTTAATATGACATATAGAAGGTACATGCGACAATGGGGTCATATAAAATTGACACTTTACAAAATAGGATTAGGATTATAATGGTACGTATTATACTTGAAGGATAGACTTTTGATAATAATTGGGCTTGAAATATGATTTACAAGGCTGTCAAGCCGCGGGCGGAGCAATAAAGTTATTATTAGATATTCGTTCGTTCTAAAGGATTGAATGGTGACATCTTTTGATTTATTTTCGAGTTGATAGATACGAAGATTATTTTGAATGATAAAAGATCCAAAATGAGCATTGGCGGTGCCGCTTTGCCATCAAATCTTGTCTGTTGTCATTCTATTTCTGTAGAAATTCCATGTTAGTTATTCTTATTGTAAGACTTTTAATATCTCTTCTGTAATAGGTTATTCTTAGTATTGACAAATATGACAAAAGTTGTCAAATTTTTGAGATGTTCAACAATCTTCTCAATCAAAATTAGTCACTAGATGATAAAACATGTAAACCTAATGATATTATTGTGAGTAAAAGCAGTGTACAACGGAATTATTAGCTAACATTTGTGTATTTTCTTTCAGATACATGAAATACCTGTACGACTATGAGTGCGAGAAGAAGAATCTTTCGACCAGGAGCGAGCTGGACGCAGCCATTGAAGGCAACAAGCGTGAGGGACGCCGCGCCTCTGGGCAGTACGACGCACAAGCTGCTTTAGCTATGGTAAGTACCAAAACAACGAATTTAGAAGTGTTTAGAACAATCGAGATAACATAAAACTACTATTTCTATACCTAAATGATAATGATAGACTAAATGAATAAACGATCAAAATATTAAGCCAAATTTCATCTGTCCAATTATTATTATAACTTATTGATTAGGACCTATGATAGCAATATCATGATTAATAGCATTTTTAACATCTTTTCCTAACTCTATTTTATTGGACTCTGCGTAGTATAATTTTTACATAAATCTCTACCCGTCAAATCGTTATTCAATCCTCTACCATATTTTACCCAGCAAGTCCATCTTTTCTTACAATGGAAACTAAGTACTGCTGGCAAAAAGCTCAATTTATACGATGCAAGTTCGTTGTCAGTGGTATAAAATAAAGTTGAAGCAACAAATGACTTGCGGTGCAATTTTTATTGCTGCTTCAAGTTATCGTATGCTACAGGCAAATAAATCGCACCGTGTAGGCCTCAAGCACATCACAGCATCATCATTACGCTTCAGAAAATAAAACCACTGGTGTCTGACCATCCACACTTAACGTCTCCTGTCTCCTTGTAGCCCTCACTAAACCAATATCTGTAGTGCTGTTCTGTAAAAATCTCAGGTGTCCTTCTCCATTCTCTACATTCACCTGCAGTGCTATTCTGTAAGAATCTCACCTCTCTCTCTCTCAATCTCAGGTGTCCTTCTCCATTCTCTACATTCACCTACAGTGCTATTCTGTAAGAATCTCACCTCTCTCTCTCTCAATCTCAGGTGTCCTTCTCCATTCTCTACATTCACCTGCAGTGCTATTCTGTAAGAATCTCACCTCTCTCTCTCTCAATCTCAGGTGTCCTTCTCCATTCTCTACATTCACCTGCAGTGCTATTCTGTAAGAATCTCACCTCTCTCTCTCTCAATCTCAGGTGTCCTTCTCCATTCTCTACATTCACCTGCAGTGCTATTCTGTAAGAATCTCACCGTGAAAACGTACTTGAAGTGAGTTTTAAGTGCGCTGTCAATAGCGTTAATCTCTTGCCAATGACAGCTCACTTCGCGCTCAGTCCACCTATGTGATACTGATAATTCACGATGAATTTTACAGAATACACCGGCGGATACTAGGGATTGTCACTATTGCCTCGCTTTACCTAAGTTTACACGGTGAGGATTTTGCAGAATAGATCGGCTGGTGTCTGGTCATCATCACGTAACGTCCCGGTCTTCTTGCAGCCCCCACTAAACCGCGTGCCCGCGTCTCTCGCGCAGCTGTCGCAGCACATGCAGCCACTGTCGTTGTCGCTGGGGGGTGTCGCACCACGCTTGCCGCCACTACCGCCTCACGCGCCGCATCTCGCGCAGCACGACATCGAGTACAGGGTGCGCGAATATATGAAGATGATACAGCAGCAGAGAGAGCTAATGAGAAATGGTAAGTTTGAATTAATTACAAATTGGGTTTTTGGTTGTTTAAAGATGAACCCATATTTTTACACCTTTGGTCAGTCTAAAGGCCTCCAATTACGAGCTGGCGACCATAATCATCTACCAACATAATTTTTGTATAATGGCGCTTATTTTGATTGAACTATTGCCTAAGTTCGTTAATTGTAAAATATGTACAGTTAGATAAATTTGCAGAATTTTCTCTTGCTTAGTCTGTATTAACTTCAACTAACAATTTACCGTCTTTTCACAGGCTCTGAATCGCCCCCTAGCAATGGTCCTGCTCCAATTATGTCTCCTCGCGACGCAGCCGCCCTCAGTGCCATCGACGTCTCCCGCCTCACTCTCTGGTCGCTCTACAACAATAACAACAACAACAGTCCACAACCGGACCTCGAGCCACAACGGTAAATAGTTTTTCATCCAGAGATTAAATCAATATAAGTCCCAAGATAGTTCCCTGGAAAACACTGCTCTTCGCTGATCTTGAAATATAGAAATTAAAACATTTACTTCGTGAGATATTTTAGACTCGATTATATTTAAAAATAGATCAATTAAAAGATTTTTGTCAATTAACCATAGTATCTGCTATAGTAGATTGTCATTATTAAGTCGATTGAAAGCAATTGTTAAGATTTCTTAATGACAGAGCCTGAGCTACAATTGCAGTATTGCAATCGATCATGGGATTGGGAACAACGCGGTACTATTGTACCAGTTATGTTTATTATTAGGACAACACAGTTGACGCAGTGGTTGAGTGATTGACTGCTGCGTAGCATGTCGCGGGTTCGATTCCCGAACGGAACAAATATTTGTACGACCTGAAAGTATTTGTTCCGGGTCTGGTTGTTAGTCTATCTATAATATGTATGTATTAAAAAAAATGTATATAGGTTTATCAGCCATCTCGTTACCATAACACAAGCATTAGGTTGCTTAGCTTGGAGCTATATGACGTGGTGTGAAATGTCCGAGGATATTATATTATTATTAGGGTCAACTTGGTTGGCAAATTCTGACACTCTCCTTATCCTCAGTATGGGTTACAGCGAGGCTCTGAACTTGAGCGAGAGCCCCAACTCCCTGACGAGCGGCGGCAAGCGCGAGGCGTGTCGCTCGCCCGCGCCGCCCGCCAAGCGCCGCACGCCGCGCCCCCCCTCGCGCCCGCCGTCGCGCCCCCCCTCGCCACGCGCCGAGCTGCACGACCAGCTGCGCCACAGCCGACGGGACGCCACGTCGCCGCCACAGATCAACGGCATGCCCAACTCCAACGGTGTCAATGGAGCTGCCTTTAAGATTACTACCAGAGGTAAGCATCTGAAACGTTGACATGTTTTGAGTCCAATCTGAATGCAATGTGTCTGTCTGATCAAAATGTCTGTACCTTGATTTTTATTCATTCCAGAATATTTTTGCTTTTCCTGGATTCAGCTTTTCTTGTTGGAATAGACCATGTTCTCCTGCATCAATGAATTCTAATATGACGTTGTTTTACCAAACAACATCTTTCTCCATCATGATTAGTAATTCAAAACTCCCTTGTCCTCCAGGAGACGCGAGCACAGGCGACCAGCAACTTGTAGTATCGATAGAGCTGAACGGAGTAACGTATGAAGGAGTACTATTCCCCTCAGGCAACGGTCAAAATGGACACAGACAAATGGTGTCTTAAACACACACACACACATTATAGCGTAGTTATTAGCTGCTACGGTTTCAAGCATCGAGTATTCACATTTCGAATTTGGCACAGCTCAAAATGTTTGACTTCAGGGAAGCAGAATTGTTGTTTGAATGTCGTCTTCGTTAATATGGACTTAAATACTGTTCTAACGCTATGAGGAAGATTTTGCCACCATATGCAGAATGTTGACGAATTGTCCATGTTTAGGAGTTGTGTTGAGTGAGGAAGACGTGCTCACTGTTAATATGGGATACATAGGACATGATCCTGAACTCTAATAACTTGTTTTTTTACTATCATCCTAATTTAACTATCATCCCTGTACCACTTCTCCCCGCTCTCCTCTTCAGAGCATAGGCAGTGAGTTTCGTCATCAGACTGTGTCTTAGATTGTTGTTGAGTTTATATTTTAGATTGCTATGCTAAATATAACTTGTTCAAAAAATGAATGTCATTTATGTAAATAGCTTGAGCTATTTCAGAATAGTTTTAAAACATCTTCAAATTAGTCTGATCTGAACTCAAGAGTGACGAAATCTATATATTATATTTTTCTCTGGCGTTGTTTGAACCATGTAAATATTCGGGATTTGAAATCGTAACTTACAAAAAAGTATTGTTTTAAAGATTGAACTCAAATTATTCGAGATAAGTACAAAATTTTCACCTGACGGATCATCCAATAAAGATATTATCGTATGTACTTAATTATTTTTAAATGTGATTAAGTTTTTTTTGTATTTTTTCAAAGTATTTATAGTTCTCTAAAAAAATTACACTGCCTAAGAAGAACATGAAATTATTTGTAAATAAAAAAAAATATAAAATAATTTCATTGCTGTTCTTTAATGGATGTTTTGTATGATAATTTTAATACATTTTTTATGATGTCATACAGTAATGACAATTTTTGTAAATATAGTTTTTAGTTTTTACGTTATTTATAATTTGACAGATGTGTGATGAGTGGTCGGGGCGCCTGGGCTTCTGTTTGCGTGGTGACGACACTATTTAGATTATGTTGTTCTAAACTCAGGCGCAGAAGTGAGTTAGCAAATTGGAAATGCAAAGGGCCATTGAGTGAATTAACAATCATCTATGGGTACTTAATTTTGTACTTATAATTTGTTTCCTTATTACTGCACCGGTAGCTTGCAGGTGTCTAGCTTAATTATTAGTTGTAGCACACTATAAATCTATTTAAAAACTCATTAAAGTGACAAGTAATTTTAAATATAATGTGTTTTTGTTAGTACTAATTTGTTAGAACTAATAATATGAGTTGTAATACGTTAATACTTAGTTAACATAATCTAAATGTGTTTGTCGTATTTGTATAATAATGTAAATAGAGATATTATCGTGTGAAGTAGTGCAGCGTTTTATACACCGTGTCGTACGTTTGTGATTCTTGATTCAAATGGTGTATATTTTAATTTTTTCTATAAAGATGTCAGTATTGTACTTAGTGAGTAGGTATTTATAAATTGTGGATTGAAGCTTGTGCACTTTGGGTGGAAAAGTCGATTGATTGTGCTGATAAACGGAGAAGCGTCTGTCAAGAAACTATTTCGACTTGACCGATTTCATCAATGGAACGGAACACTGTCACCACAGACAATCCGAGTGCAAGAGCTGTCAGTGACAAAATGTTTGTAGAATATTGGTACTGACAGCTGTCAAACCGGTTTAGAGGTGCTGATCGCGTTCAGTTTCATCGGTCAAATTGGCCCTTAAACGTGCAAAGTGTACGTAGACTTCCTTTTTTAAAAAGTAGACGTTTATGAAAATAATGAAAGTTACTAAAATCTCTGAAGTACGCGTTTTTTTTTAATTTTATTTCGAGTTTGTCGCAGTTTTCATTTAATCACAATTTCGGCTGCAAAGTTGATGAATGGAAATTGTGGCTTACGTTGAATGTAATTCTCGAATAGACGTTTGAAATAGTCAAACCATTATTATTATTTTATTTAATAATTCATACAAAGGTATTATTTGGACGAAACATTTCAGGCTACTTAAAGTTCACAAATAGTTCGTTTAGCATCACAACATGCCATTTTATTAGTTTTAATTAAGTGTAATTTAAGTAACTTTGTCGAAGTGATTGAATGAGTCCATTGAGCTGAGCAGTCGTGTGGTGGAGCTATGGCAGCTTGCCCTATTCATAAGTTTTCATAAATTATAATAATTGTAGTGCAATAAGCAATATCCAAAATTACGAAAAAAAATCTCCAGTAAAATAGAAAAAATCTTATCGTAGTATTGAGTTGTAAAAAATATTGAAAAAATGATTTTTTTGTAAATGACTGATTTAATGTTTTATAATCTTAGTTAATTTAATGTATTTAATTTTAAAGATTATTGTGTAAAATTCAATTTACTGTTAGCCGCACTATTGGAGCTGAGTAGTGGTAGATGTTAGTACATTCCTGACGATGTACAATACTTGTTAAGAGCAACAATATATATACTGGCCTACTTATATACATGTAGTTAGGCCAGGGGATTGCGCATTAGCGAATTTCGTATTACACCAAAAATTTTTGATGTATTCAAATAATTATACACAATTAAATAATTATGTATTACGAATTAGATATTTTATTTAAACTCATCGACCCTGAAACTCCCTAATACAAAAATCACAGAATAAATGTTTTGAGGTCAAAACATCCCATGATTAGTCAAAATTGACCTACGATAATAATTGACTATTTGAAACGGTCAAGAATAAAATATGAAATCACATAGATAAAAGACCGTCTAAACTTCCATCACCGTACAGAAATTAAATACCTATTATGCGAAGATATAATTGTAAAATTGCATTGAATACCAATAAGTATTCTAATTGATTCTAAAAATCAGTGACGTCACATTGTTATTTCATACAAATTTCGCGTTTTGACAGTTTATAAAAAGTAACGTTATTGACTACCCTTTCAAATAAGTACTCAATTGCATCTCGACAAAAATACACAACCTAAACTTCGTAGGAATTCATGCACTATCTAGATATGTCCCTTAACAATCCCTTGTGCCTAATAGTAATGCTATAAAAAAAACTATTCTCTTCTGATTGCCGCTTAATTAAAATGCTTCCATAAGCTGTGCTACTGGATGATAGAGCCGCCATATCAGACAAAGAATTTTAAGCGTATCTATCTCATAAAAAGATCCAATAGCATTTAATTTACTTTGGAAATTAAACATAAACCCTAAAATACCTAGAGTTATTTCGGTAACTTCTCATAACGCCATCTATGTTAGAACTAAGCAACCTAAAATTTTAGTACTACTAGCGACATCTGTACTCGCCTAATAAAACCAGAACACTACGACTTGGCGTTGATTCGTGATACGTGTTGGCAACGGAATGTTAACCAGTGCCGCCCGAGTTTAAAAGTTTTCATACTTTTACTGTAGATGGCGTTACAAGTCAGATCAGAACGAATAACTTTTTTAAATCAAATTAAATATTTTGAGAAATAGTGCTGTACATAGAGGAAAGTAATATATGGTGCTGTACCACGGAATGCAAGGCAATCACTATTACGTGACTACATTATTGCTAGAGCAGCAAATCTATGGTTCAAAAGAAGAAACCAGTTGGCCTTAGATTTTGAATGTTGTTAGAATACCAACATGTAAAATTGAACCTTATATTCTTACGCTGTTGCTGTACTTAAACTGTGCTGTGATTGAATTAGGCTAACTATTATAAGGACTGTGTTTAATTCAAGTAAACAAGGTTCATTATACTGTCTAAAAATGGTTGCAAGTATTCCTACCCACATTTACATTTAGGTTAATATCAAAGACTACAATATGTATAGGGACATAGACAGGCAACTTGGCGTATTTTTCAATGCTTCACGATAAGCGCCATCTAGTTCATAGTTAGTTAGATAAAGCTATTACACCTACACACACAGACATATCTGCATATCTGCGTGTGTAGGTGTATTCGTTCTACCTATAATATGTAGTACCTATGCAGCTATTGCCTGTATAGCTATCGTAAAACAGGGTGAATCGGGACGAAACTTTAAAATGTATTTTGACATTGAAATAATATAATTTATTGACAAAAAGGTCTCTAATGTGTAAACCAGTGCACATGCAAAATAACCAAAACTTTAAAATTGCAAAAATGCGCAGGAGCAAGTACACAACCAGCTAACCGACATTTGCATTTAAAGTGTTGCTATAATGCAAAGAGAATCTGCATGTTTATAAAATTCATTTACGTAGTAATATTTTTCTACACTGCGGTTTCATATCTCTAAATGCTGGAAAACATACATTATACCTACTTTGTAATATTTATTAGAATATCAACCATTTACAATTTCATAATCACTCTTTGTGGGGACTTTTTTTCCACCATTGTGTTTTATGTATTCAATATAGCAACATCGACCTTTATTTTACTCTAACTATGAACTAGATGGCGCTGTTTTAAAGAAAAAACATGAATATTTCTGTAGTTCGCAGTTGCCATAGCATGGTTAATATTTTGGTGAGTGATGTTATTTTGTGAGTTGTCACTAGAGTGTATTTCTTTTACAGTGTCCAATTTAGTAAACAAACACGGGACGAAAATTCTGACTTTTCGTATCAATCATACACTTTAAGTTAAGCATAAACGTCTTGATGATTATATAGTACACATAAGGCATGAATTATAAAAAGAAAATTTTTCAGAGACGCATACATTACCTAGAAATCTTAGGAATAGTCGCGACATTTGTTTAACAAATGAGACAACTAAAGGAAAATACACTATACATAGTATAAAGCAAAGTCGCTTCCCGCGTCCTAATGTCTGTATGTATGTATGCTTAGATCTTTAAAACTACACAACGGATTTTGATGCAGTTTTTTTTAATAGATAGAGTGATTCAAGAGGAAGGTTTATATGTATAATAGCATGCAATTTCCGTCATCCACGCGGGCCAAGTCGCGGGCAGAAGCTAGTTATTTGATATTTTATTCTATGAAAAGTAAGACGGATTCAGTAGTTACTTTTCCTACACAAAATTACAGAAGAAATGATAAGTGGTAATGTTAAAATAATTATTTTGTTTTGCTCAACCTTTTACTATAAGAAATAGCATTTAATGCAACACACCTATGATTACAAGAAATTATATGAACTTATTATGATTATAAACGATGTAGCCCCACGCTACATCGTTTTACAAGTGAATATTTAATAACGGTTTGAATATTCTTTGTTTTACGATTGCAAGAGAAAATGTTTAACGATGTGGTGTAAAGTTTTGTGGATTAATGTCATTCGATCGTGTACATGTCATAATCATAATAAATGTTCTGAATTTTAAATATATACTATAGTTTACGATCCACATAATTCTATTGTACAAAAGCTGCAATTTGTGAAAATTATTCTGAACAAGAAGACACACTAAACTACTCTAACTACTCAATACCTATGCCAATCTAAAAGATTTATTTATTACAAGCCGTGTGCCTGATGCGGTGTCCCACCGGCAAAATTAATCGAACTTCCATTCAACTTTCATCCCCTATTTAACCTCTTTGGAACGATAAATATTGAAATCTTTTTTTAGCTCACCTTCGGTATTTAAAATGTGCAAAATTGTATGCATAAAGACGGTTTAGGCTGTGCGTTATCTGCCGGCCGCCAAAGTCGGAATAATACGACAAAGTTTTTCGTGCTGGCACCTCCTCAGTCGTGTTTATCTGAATGAGAACCTAAGCTAGTATTTTGTTTATAACAGACTTAAAAAAAGGAGGAGTTTCTCAATTGGACTTCTTTTATTTCATTGCATGATCCTGATCGTCGTAGATATATTAGTCGTTTTATTAGCTGGGCGCTGGGGCAATTGATATAAAATCAAGGGAACAATAAGTAAAGGTTTTTATTAGAAGAAAAATCTCAGTATTCAAATATTCATGGGGCTCTAAACTATGCAAATTGAATCAGTTCAAACATTCAAGACATAATTAATAAAGAGACAAGAATCTCGTGGTCCTACCCCAAGACATCTTAAGTGCCATTCCGAAAATCTAAACTCAAGTTCCATCTGACTTCTACCCAACCCTGAACTTGTAAACTTCCAAATTGTGTACTTCCAAGGGTCCAAAATTAACATTTGAATAGGGCTTAAGTAGTTAAGTTGAC
This sequence comes from Hyppa rectilinea, assembly GCA_951799385.1. Taxonomy (NCBI): domain Eukaryota; kingdom Metazoa; phylum Arthropoda; class Insecta; order Lepidoptera; family Noctuidae; genus Hyppa; species Hyppa rectilinea. The sequence continues at coordinate 6,620,659 of OX637318.1, read as the reverse complement.
CCGTAGTGGTGGACCTTTGAACTCGGGGCCTTGGGCCTGCGCTGTTAGCTTAGGATCCTTGCTGTTTGGTTCAGGGAGTACGTACAGAATCTCATCAGAAATTGCTACTGTTATTACAAGAAAGAGGCTTTGATTGATAATGTTATCAATACTATACATAGATTGGTTTTAAGGCATTGACTGCATGCAGCAGATACAATAGAAAAACTAATGTTCGTCGACACACGGTGACCGCGTTGCCGTTCAACGAGTTCGTTCCGTGTGTGCGTTTTAAGGATTTAATTATGATAAGTAGTTTATTAAATGTTGTCAGGAAAGTTGTGAGTATGAATGTGGATGGGTATACGAGTAGAGGGAGACCAAAGAAACGATGGGTGGATTGTGTGAAAGATGATATGGCTAGAAAGGGAATGACTACCGAGATGACGACTAGTAGAGAAGTATGGAAGAAGAAGACATGTTGCGCCGACCCCAACTATCGTTATTGCGTTATCTAGCGTTGCGTGTAATTTTTTTAAGTACAGTCAGAAAACAAAAATGTAAAAGTATTCGTAAAGCACTTGGTTCTTGCGTTCAGAAATTTTGCGAAGAAGTAGGACTGCGTTCAGTCTGTGCCAGTCCTATGAACGCGGCATATCGAGTGCATACTCATGTGTTTTATTTTACGTTGTGTCAGTGCTTCATATTTTTTATTTTACGTTGTGACAAACCAATCGTAATATGCACGCCACTGGAGTCTGGACATGATGCAATAAATCTATGCGAATATTTGTAGCGGTTAAACGTGTCACGACGGCGCAGATCTCGGAGTGTTGACACGGAATAATTGATAGCACTGCCACAGGGTTGAACCCGATTGATGCTCTATTGGATAACTCCGTAACATTCCGGGAATTTGAAATGAATTGAGAGGTGTTCGCAGTGGGTATGATGACAATTCTTTTTAAATCTTCCGTCGTAAGCTAGATTATTAATAAAAATTGGACACGCATTTTTTACTTTTTTTACGTAATCCAAGGATTACGTCTATACATTGAATTAAAATTTGGCATGACGTCACAAGTAGGTAGTTTTTATACTTACTTGTGACGTAGCGAGCCCCACTCACCAACTTTAATGCGTTTAATCTAAGTAATTTTCTATTAATATAATAAAGCAAAAAATAATTGTCAATTATTTTTTTTTATCTGATAGACGGACTAAATATAAATTCTTTTTTTTTACCAAGGCGTCATCCTTTTTTGTTATACTAGGAGAACTCATGTTAGTTTTTTGTATACTAGGATATTTCATGCAAGTTTTTTTTGGCCTGAGTTAACTTGTAGGCTTACTCTAGACAGTTTCTGCACACTGAACTGACGGAAAACTTCGTAGTGAGGAAATATGGATATTTATTTATGAATGGACAACACATATTGAGCAACCGACACAAGGAAAATCGTTCATTCTGAGTTGGAGGGAGACATTTGGCCTACTGTAGGATAATTTACAATCTTTAGTCCATGTTATTGTAAAGCTTGAATGAAATAAAGATTTGAAAATACCAATATCTGGCATAATTATATTTTCAAGTTATCATTTATTCTCGTAGGCAAGTAATTCCTTTAGTAATGTATATTATTTTAGCTGTACACAAGTTTTTACCTAGTCGTATTATATGCTATTATTAACGAATTTAGGTATACTTACTATTAATATTTCTGTGTCTCTTTGTACAGAGGCCAGCACATCAAGTTACCACCATCTGTTAAATTTCTTTGATAGTATTTCAACTTTATTGCAAAGACATAAGGTTCATTTTTAATTGAGAAAATCTGACAGTTAGGGATAGCTCGATGTGCTGACGTCTGTACATTTTCAGTAAAAGTATTTTTAATAAATTTTGTATTTTTTAATAAATTAATAAAAGAACATTACATAACATCACGCCTGTAATCCCCGAAATGTTAGGTAGAGGTGTACCTATGGTACCTACGCCCACATTCTGTCTATTGTCTCGTTCGTCTTAACAGTTAAAATGTATTGTTATACAGAGTTGATATGACAGAGGGGCATTAAAGTACACTACGTATACTATACGCGTTTAGTATTAACTCGGTACGGTATAAAAATAAAAAGCACCAAAAATGAGGTTTTTATTTTTTCAAACAAACTAAATAGCTTACAAATCAGAGTAAAACGCAACCACCCTTTGTAAATAAAAACTGACCTTGTAACGCAGCGGCACCGACGCGTGCACGCCGGAGCGCTGTTAGGAAAGATACATCGTGTTCAAACGGGGCAAAAACTTAAAAAAACATTTGCGATTTTTGGTACAGAGCTTGAAAATGGTCCCTAGTATAAGCTGTTTAAAGGAAAGCCCCTGTGTCGTATCAACTCTGTATATGTATTGTGGAGAGAAATAAATAAATCTTATTATTATTATTGTTATAGAGTCCCATGTAATAGGTGGCGAGCCTATTGCCATCAACTGGGTACTAATCCAGACTCCGGAATGCTACTGACAATTTACAAGTGGAAAAAATCAGTAACATTTTGCCCGATCTGGGAATCAAACCAGAGGCAGATTAACTTATTTCTCAATAGTACTTTTTAAAACCAAATACGTTCAAAGTAACATAAAAAGTAGTGCGTGTCAATCTACCTCGATGTGTAGGTACCTAGCAACAGCGCCACACCGCGATGTCGCGCCCTCCACGCCGGGGGAGACCGGAATGTTTCACAAACAAAAACAGTACCAGAATGGAATAAAAATGTTTTTACTCAATTAATTTTACCTTCCGTGGATTCGGCTGAAATCATGATTATACTCGGTCAGTGTATGAAAACGTACACAAACTAACATAATATATGGTTGTTTTAACTGTCTCAAACACTAATCGACCTATAAAACTCCTTTTTATTTTAAAACTAGCACTTTGCCCGCGGCTTCGCTCCCGTGGTCTTTCCCGTGGGACCCGTTATTTTTCCCGGGATAAAAAGTAGCCTATGTTACTCCTAGAAAACTAAGCTTTCCAACGGTGAAAGAATTTTTAAAATCGGTCCAGTAGTTTTTGAGCCTATTCATTACAACCAAACAAACAAACAAAGTTTTCCTCTTTATAATATTAGTATAGATTAATTTAGTAATTCTTCTTCTTCATCATCATCGAAAATTCTGCAGAGTGCACTGCTGAATATAGGCCAACTTCCATCGATCCAGGATGCAGCGGATTTTTTCAGCTTCCACAACGTCGTCAGTCTACCTTGTGGGTGGCCTTCCACCGCTACATCTTCCGGTATGCGGTGGTCATTCTAAGCTCCATCAGCCATCTGTTCTGCGAACAACGTGTCCAGCCTACTGCCACTTAAGTTTGGCAATTCTTCTGGCTATCTTGGTTGTGCTGCGGATCTCTGTATTTATGATTCCATGACGTAGTAAATTATTACAGTATTGCTTAGATATTTTGGTAATCCACAATTAGTTCCAAATTCAAGCGTAGTCTAATTTAGAACAGATCTTTATTATGATTATTCTTATGATGTACTCATTTTTTGGATTGCAATAGTGCGCAATGTAACGCACATTACGCACTATTGCAAACAGCGAATTGTCACATCAAAAATAAAAATCGTATCCCAGCAATTAGTTTTGCACAAAGTTACATTATCTTTACGGCTTCGTGGAGGTGTTTTTATACACCCTATATATATACGATATCTTTAAAGGTTATTTATAATGTAGATTCCCTAAAGAATTATTACTGATAAATATTGGTTATTTAACTCAACAAGAGCACGAAAACAATTAAAAGCTATTTCAGATAGTGAGAGCCTGATTTCATCACAAATTCACAATGTTGTCTTCATTTAGAACACGGATTCCCAAACTTATTTTATCTACTGTCCACTTTGAGAACAAATAATTTTAGCGTCCCCATTTTTTCATCTACTTAAAAACCATTATCAAGATGAAATTAAAAATCGCCCTCTAAGCCTCTACACAAGGCCCTTTTTTTCTGGGCCTCTTACTGCCCCCCTTTGGGCCTGCAGCGACCACAAGGGGGTGTTATCGCTTACTTTGGAAAAGGCTGCAGAAAGTACATTATAATAAAACACTAAACAAGCCACATGGTATGTCATAGTTCAGGGCTTAGGACCTGCAATATGGCCTACGACGCTACGTGCTACGTCGTAGCAGCTACGTACCTTTTTTTTTCGTAGCACGCCCTTTTTTGTCCAAATAAAATGTTTGATTGAGCAAGGTTAAATCTGTAACTATCTGCAATGTTCTAACCATTTGGCTCGTTCAATTTACAGTAAAGTATAGAGGAATACAAACAATCCAATATTGATCATCCCCCATAGCAAATAGTGTGGAAATATATGGCCTATAGACAGACAAGGTTTGTAGAGAATATCTATGCAAGATTTAAACAAAATCTATCCGATAGTATTTGTATAATGCTGGAACATACATTCAGAAAAAAAAATGAAATGTTTATAAAATATGATTTAGGCATTGACATTGATCCCAGGCCACGTAACAATTAAAAAAATTCTATGTACTACGATTTTATAATCACTACATAGTATAAAGCAAAGTCGCTTCCCGCGTCCTAATGTCTGTATGTATGCTTAGATCTTATAAAATATACAACGGATTTTGATGCAGTTTTTTTTAATAGATAGAGTGATTCAAGAGGATGGTTTATATGTATAATAACATGCAATTTCCGTCATCAACGCGCGCAGAAGCTTGTAATATATATGTGTAGGTAGATACTATAAAATTATTCTGGTTTTTATGACTATTACATTTTGTATACAACCCTACTTTTTGACGAGTTTCAGTAGAAGTTGTTCACACATAAAACAATGATGGGATAGCATTCGACGGAACCCATTGTGCTCCAGTTCAATACGAACACGAATTAGTCGTTACTTGAAATCCGACACTATTACCATACACGTGTCTATGTATGTCGTAACAATAGGCGCGTATGATGGTGTTAATACACTCTGAAAATACACGCATTTCGCATGGCTATGTGAAATATTCGAGCTGATCAGTTTAATTCCGTGTTATTGGTTGATAGATGATTCAGTTGTTTAAGATTTGGCTCAAAATTAGTGATAGTCGTAGTTACAAACGCTAGCACATCAATGTACAACTGTAAATTTTTCCCAATTGAAAATTAACCTTATGCTTTTGTTATAAAGTTGAAAACCGATCAAAGAAATTTGACAGATTGGGGTAAATTGAGGTAATTGATGGCTGGCTTCTGTACTATAAAACAGAAAAACAAAATCGAATAGGTCAAATGTACGGAAATGGTGACATCTTTTTTTTAAGGAATATACTTCTTATCTTGACTTTAATAGTGCCTGATACAAAACGATGGATGATAGTGGACTGGTGAGATTTAAAAAGATTTAAAAAAAGTGAATTCATGTTTCATGACCAACAAAAATTTATCGAAAAACACACAGTAGCTATTTCCACAGGTATTTTACTACAAAGAATTGGTGCCAGAACTGTATATAAAAAAGATTTCAAAGTGTGTTGTCACGAAACTCCCCAGAGGATGACAATTACCACCACGGTCGGAAATCAGGAAATTGGTGGAAATTGAGCACGAAGATTTTTTATACAAAAACACACAAGATGGCAAAGCGTTGGTGTTTATTTTGTGACTATAAATGTTGGCATTTTTCTGATCTTTTTTATTTCTAAAGTTAGTTTAATTTCTGTCGGTATGGTAGCCAATTAGGTAGATAGTCGGTATCTGAAAGGATAAAGTATTTTGAACACGATGTCATTTTAATATGATATGATGATAATAATGATGTTCATTTTATGTCTTTAAAATTTAATAGGTAATTATTTATCTAAGATTCTCATCTGTTCGACGGATGAGCAAGTCTCCACTCCATAAAGGACGGGATTATGAATGTATCTCCGTTTCAACATTTCTGTACCATAAAGTTAAATTGTTCTCTAGGGTCAGTTCCTTTTATTTTAGGCTAAGTAATAACAACCACACGGATCAATCCATCAGGTAAAGCTACGCTTGCCGGGGTTGGTCCGTGTACGGGTGACCATTTTTGTATATCGAGACTCCCCCGTGGCTCGCAAAGCACGTTAAGCCGTTGCTCCCGGCTGTAATTCGTGGATCTATGACAGTCGTTACGGGTAGTCAGAAGTCCGAAAGCCAGTCTTACCAAGGGGTGTCGTGTTACCTAGTTACTGACTAGGTTGTAGAGGTCAAGCAGGCAGTCGCTCCATGTAAAATACTGGTAATCAGCTGCATCCGGTTAGACTGAAAGCTGACCCAAACATTTAGGAAAAGGCTTAGCAGATTGATTTATATCTCTTTGATCGAATGTGTATAGATGTCAAACAAAGTTCATTTCTAAGCGTTACCGTGCTCTTCTTTTGTTGTATTTTATATCTTAGACACAGATCTTTAATAAACCTTAGAAAATAGTCTACCACCATATTATTTATATCTGCATACTTTTAAATTTTTGATTTATTCTTAAAGTTTTCATCATTTTCTTTCATCACTTTCTTTGTGTCGATTTTCGACACTGAATCTTTGGATCAAAACACAATTATCCCAGTTCCAACAAAATGTCCTGAAATAATAATATTTGGCTATTATTTTCTTTGTCTTGTAATTAGTTTTTATGTGAACGTGGCGTCATGTCCAGCCCACGCTCAGTCTACCACTAAACATATCAAAAATGACAAAAACAACTTATTTTTTATACTTTTCTTTGTTCTTACATTACTTTTCTATTTAGAAGCTCTGTATCAACGTATAATAACGCGACCAAGAGGTATTTTTTCGTGTGTGTTTCGGTATATCTTTTCTGAGTTACCTAGAAGATAAGACACCGACAAATCGATGAAGCCAATGTATACCTTATAAAAATATATTTTTGTTAAGAAATACTTACTGTTTTAAATGAACATTAATATCTTTCATAATTTCAGGAGGAAGTTCCTGAACAAAACATTTCCTTAAGAAAACACTATCGTTAGTACCTAGATCATAAAAAAAAACGTTACTAAGTGACGTTACCGATACATCACGCACCCAAGTCATCAGCAAACTATTAGAATTAGCATATTAATGAAACAACAGTATTAAAAGTGTGTTATACTAGTCGGTGGTTATGCAAACGTTTTTCGCTTGGGCGGTGGCGAGGTGATGGGCGGGCGGGGACTCGTCGGACGTCGCCACTTCGCCAGTCTTCATGCACCCGCGGCCGGAGGTGCACGTCGCGTCGTTTTTGCCAAGCACCCTCCGACATCGCTGACTCGTCTGAGTGTCAGACCTCCCCTGCCCCCCGCGGCACGTCCTCCGCCAGGCGACAGAGGGGAACGCGGATTATCACAGTAGTACCTCGTGAATGGACATCGTGATTGTCGAAAATTGACGTTTCACGAAAACTAGAGTTGTGTGTTTAATGTGTTTTTGTGTGTTGTGTGTGAATTAGGTAAGTGGGCGTCGTTTTTATTATAACGTTGTTTATTTAGACATGTTTTTGTGGTCAGCTGATTGTTAGAAAATAAGTTTGTAATGGACGTGAGTTCTTTAAGAATTCAATGAACAAAAATATCGAGTAATCCTTCCTATTCCAAACTGCTTCGGGTAATCTTTCGACGTTTGTATCCTTGTTACGAAAAACATAAAATAAAATAATTGGTAGCTTTCTTGCGCCTCGAGGAAAACCCGAGAGAAACGTTCGCACAGTGTAATCCCGCTAAAATTAATCCAAGTCTTATGTCACTGTTGTCGGTATAACCAAACAATATGTTGTATTATATTTATGTCATATTTCAAGTAAAACTGTAGTAAACTCTCTTATCTGGGTGATAATTTATTACAATGTTCTCGGAGTACATAATTATACGCTGATATCTTTGTATCTGCTAGATTCACATATAATTTTGTGAAATATGGAAGAGTTCAACATACAATTTGAGTTACGATAGATTTGTGCTCGGTGGCAATATAAATCAACGAAAATAATTTAAAGCAGCAATAGCTCAATAAGTAGGGCATGAATTTAGAGGCCGTGAGTTCGATCCCCAACTGTTGCGTTATTGACGTGAATTGTAACTCACACCCATCCCGTCTCACTTGAGAGGTATTTTATCTAATATGCAAGCCACTTAAATAGTTATATTATCTTTGTATTAGAGATAAAACAAGGCAAATATAGTAAATGTTAGAATCCACATACCTTCATACAATTAGTACTTAACTTCATATGATTCCATCTGATTTGAGATTACTCTTTCGCTAGAATATAGGTACAATTTTTAGGTCCGTTTGAAAAAAATCTGTTTAGATTTCAAATTCAAAGTCTTTATTGCGAACTAAGTGTCATTTTGAAGATCTTAACTATAAATAAGATCTTAGAGCTCAGTTGCCTGTTAAGGCGACCAAAAAACAAAAAAAAATACTGGTAAATTGAAACACCATTTTCCAGGATTTTGTTTTTAATTTGAACTGCATCGTTGTGTGGTTGAAGGCCTACTGCTAAGTATGAGGTCTAGGTTTCAGTTCCCTGTTCAGGCAAAATGATATTAGGTTTCTCAATAGCAGCCCAAGTCTGGTTTTGCGCCCAGTTGATGACAATATACTCGCCCCCTATTACATGGGACTTAAATGTCTCTCTACTACTCTCTTGGAACTAACCCAGAAGGGTTAGTGAGTGAGGGAGAGGGAGTGATATTAATTTATCAACTGTTTATTTATCGTACTAATATTCTTAAAACATAAATACTATTCTAAGACTAGTATAGTCCGTTTATTTTGAGGATGGGAAATCATCAAATGACTCCCCGTTCTGGGTGGAGCGGAAGGGAGTGTCACTCTTACTGACTAAAACCCATCCATGTTCCTTCCTTAGCCCTTCATGTAGGGGTAGCGGTAACCCTTTCGGACAATCCCGCTGCACTAATACAGTCCTGATAGTAAAGACACTAATCATCAAAGTGGCTAGCCGTAGCAAGCAGTTGGAGATAGTATTGGTTATTCGGAAATAAAGCCCTGCCTCCCAAACAAGGAAATATGGCGTTTCTCATTTATCCAGTGTTTACATTAATAATGAATGTGGGTATGTGGGTATTTTCTTTTCCATAAAGAACTGTATTATCACACTAATAAATAAATAAATTATAAAGGCAAAACTTTGTAAGTTGTTTTGTTTGTTGCTTTGTTTGTTTGTAAGTCATTGGATGATTTCCCAGCCTTAAAAAAAAAAAAATCGGTGAGCCTTTTGCCATTAACCGGGCACAAAACCAGCCTCCGGGCAGGGATACTTTATTTTTTATTTTTTTTAAGGCTTTTTTTTTAAGGCTGGGAAATCATCCAATGACTGCTCCCACTCTGGGTGGAGCGGAAGGGAGTGTCAGACTCTTACTGACTAAAACCCATCCATGTTCCTTCCGTAGCCCTTTATGTTCCGGGGTAGCGGTAACCCTTTCGGGGGCAGGGATACTGGGATATTCCTGATGGAAAACCCAATAATACTTTATCTGACATGGGAATGTAACCCTGGGCCTTATGCTTGTGTGTGAGTGTGTGTGCGGGCGTGTGTATCTGTAATTTTTGTGGTGCACATAATAAAGAGTATTCTTTTCTCCTAAGTTGGTAGATTAGGTTGAAGTTCTTAAGCTCCCTCGTTTATGCCCTCGTTTCGTCAGTGAAATTGGGAAATTGACTAACATTATTGGTATTCGTATTTTTTCTTTTTTCACATGAACAAAAGTTATAACGTCAATACATTGTGTTAAAATGTGTCTAACTCCTCTGTAGATTTGATTTGTGACGTACCGCGCCCCATTCTCCATGTTTAATGCGTTTTATTTAAGACATATTTTATTAATATGATAAAGGAAAAAATGCGTGTCCGATATTTTGTTTTATCTGACTGACAAACTAAATATAATTTCTTTTTTTTTACCCTGTTGAACAAACCTACGAGTATCATCTTATTGTTTATCAAATTGACGCACTACATCAATTCTCCGTGTCTAGAGCCAATTCATACCCCAAACCACTAAGACAGTTGTGATTAAAATGTGGGTAGAATACAATTAAACTTAGTAAATTTTATTCCCTCATACATGGCTATTTGACCAACTTTTTGCTACTCGCATCCAACGGTTGAAACTTCTACTAATAATATGAAATTAAGCTCAAAACTATGTGCAGACGCCAGCACATCAAGCTATCCCTAACTGTCAAATTTTCTCAATTAAAAATGAACCTTATGTCTTTGAAATAATATCAAAGAAATTTGACAGATTGTGGTAACTTGATGTGCTGTACCAAGTGTCAAAATTAGGTCAATTTTCTTTGAGCAATCGGTGCAGAAATATTTTGCCATTTGTTCTACAGCTTCCTTGGGACATTTACCTACTACCATCACCGTTTAAAGATTGATCACTCACACCCTTCAGTCCTGAAGAACCTTTTAAACGGCAAGTACCTACTTTAATTAATTCTTGACAAGCAAGTTACTCCGACGTTTTTCACTAAAGGGTTGAAACCACTTTAACCATTTTCAGATTAAATGTTTTACAAAAGAAAATAATGAAGTCGGGCATAAAACCGGTTTTCAATTGTTTTTCATTCAAGTGGTTGCAGTTTTGTAAACAATCGGTGGTTTAGTTTTTGTCGTCTTGTCAAAAACATAAAAATTCAACTCGAATATGTTTGACATTTGCTTAGGGGTCATCGGGGGTCAATTGGTTGCAACTGAAGTCACCTACATCCCCTTAACGGATTGCTCTCATATTCCCAATAACCCTATACACAGACACTCAATTTATTCTACGAATCATACCCATCATATTTGCCTCTCAGCCAGAAGGATCTGATGACCGCCCCAAACGTTTTACTTATCTCAATGTTCATTCATCCGACGTACCCCATTCCTTTGTGTCATTGTTCAACAGACCCAACAAATGAAATATACTATATACTTCATAAAATTCACTTACATTCCATTATCGGAGGTCGCCAACCCTTCCATTGTTGGCGAAAGATTTTTTTAAATCAATTTCCACGGCGATCGGGAATATAAGAAAAAGTGCGTATCTGTTTTTTTTTTGTGGAGGAAACATTCTTGGAGGTTATTTTGACACGTACTAAAACCTTTTACTGCTTAGTAATATTGTGAATGATGGGGGCTTTTCATAAGGATTGAAAAGGAAACAATGAAATAAAATGGAGGAAAACAAGATTTTGTTCGTTATTGCAGGATTCTTTAGTGAGTTTATTGTTGATAACGTTTTCCTTAAAAGTTTAGCTACAATATTTTATACTTTTGTCACATAGCTCATAATTACTTTTTAACCGACTTCAAAAGAGAGGAGGTTCTCAATTCAGTTGGTATAGGTAATATATATTATTTTCACATTATAATTTAAAAACCAAACCGGAAAAGAGTTTATGGTATCTATACTAATATAAAGAGGAAAGATTTGGTTTTTTGTTTGTTTGAAATGAATAGGCTCCGATACTACTGGACCGATTTAAACCACCGTTGGAAAGCTTAGTTTTCTAGGAGTAACATAGGCTACTTTTTATCCCGGGAAAAATAACGGGTCCCACGGGAAAGACCACGGGAGCGAAGCCGCGGGCAAAGTGCTAGTAATCTATACTAATATTATAAAACTGAAGAGTTTGTTTGTTTGAACGCGCTAATCTCTGGAACTCCTGGTCCGAATTGAAAAATTATTTTTGTGTTGGATAGTCCATTTACCGAGTAAGGCTATAGGCTATGTAACATCACGCTACGACCAATAGGAGCCGAGCAGCCGGTGAAACCGCGCATGAGCAGCTAGTATTCCATATTTATAATATTTGAAAATTCTGCTTGCCGTAAATGTATCGAGACTATTTCCACCTCAAGATTTAGACACTGAAATAAAGTATATTTACAGAAACAACAATACAGATACAGTGAAACTTGGTTAAGTGGGACCTGGATAAGTGAGATACCTCCATAACTGGAACTCATGCTGAGGTCCCAACACTTTGGCACTGAATTGCCTCTGTTAGTGAGACGAAGCAAACCTCTATATCTGGGATTTGTTCCTTCCATTTTATCGTCATAGTTACCGACTGCGAGTGAATTTTATATGCATTTAACCTCTAAATAATAAAGATAAAAAATTATGTATAATATTTACACAATACTTTATTTTATTTAATACTCCCATAAGCATAACTGAAATAACCTGTATTCTGACCTCTAAATGAGACAGATATTTATTTATACCTGGATATCTGAGACACTGGGTAAGTGGTATACCTCTATAAGTGAGACAAATTTGCAGGTCCCTTGATGTCTTACTTAACCAGGTTTCACTGTATATACATTTTTTTCCAGTGTGGTTAGCAAATAAATTATTTTTCTTTCTTTCATTGGTGGACAACAATGAAACCCTTAAGAATTCACCCAACTCACAACCTATATCGTGGGACATGAAGTAGGACAGTGGCCCACACATCTATCATTCATACTGACAAATAACTTTCAGGGTTCCCCGATGACCGTAGCCTAAAGCTGCATATACACGGGCAATTTTAAAATTTTTGCCCGGTCACTCACTTCTTTTGTGCTTTTCAACATTAGACATTACTGACATTTGTAAAGGAAAGCATCGTAAGGAAACCAGAATGTATTTATAATTTGCTGCTGCTGCCCGCGGCTATTCCCCGTGGACCCCAATTTTAATTTTTTTAAATAGGAGTTAACTCGTAGTTATTCCTATTTCCCAGTGTAAGTGCTGTCAAAATCGATCCAGCCGTTTGAGAGATTAGATGGAACATACAGACAGGCAAACATTTAAATAAATGTTTTTGTTATAAAAGTACCGTATAAACTTTCATATGCATTGTATAAAAAGAACAAACAGACACTTAAATTTTACTTATTTGTAGGTAAAGTATTAGTAAATAAGTTTAAAATCGCCAAGCCGTCTCAATAGAATATTATTTTCCAATATTTTAAGTATTTTTTTCTAAATTTAAAATAATAGCCCGATATTATGGTCTTAGGAAATTGATCAATTTGTAAGCTAACCTGAACCTAATTGCGTAATCATTTACAGTCACGCTCCGAAGGATTTTGAACGAAATTCTTAATCCATTGCTTCATAATTATACCACACCACATAACCTTACGCCTGTTTTCCCGAAGGGTAGGCAGAGATGTACCTTTACAGGGTTATTTGTAAAACACCAGAAACCTCTTAAGAGGTCATTGTACTCATCATTATGAACAACTTTTACTATGGGACCAAACCTAAAATCGCGAAAAAAAAATCAGCTGTTCCTTACATTTCGACGAGTACGAACATAAATGTAGGGAACAGCTGAATTTTTTTTCGCGATTTCAGGTTTGGTCCCATAGTAAAAGTTGTTCATAATGATGAGTACAATGACCTCTTAAGAGGTTCCTGGTGTTTTACAAATAACCCTGTATATAATTATGTGTATCAGCAGTGTTAGCTTAGTGGTGTGACTAGAGATGGGCAGAGGGTTTAAACCCAATGGGCGGAAACGGGTTTAAACCGGGTTTTTTGGGTTTAAATGGGTTTAAACCCGAATAAAAACCCAAACAGCGGGTCTAAATTAAGTACTTTCACTAATATCTTCGATCATGGACCTAACACGATTTAGTTACTTCTAGTGTTTTTTGGAGTATAAATATCACTGATAGTGATGCATTTAACAGCACATCAAGTTTGAAAACTTACTCTTCGAACATGATATTTCAACAATTGTGTTATTTATGCAAGTATTTCATCACAGCCCATTGTATGATCAAGCATATAAGTCTACTGCTGATCTCAGAGTCGATCCTATAAACCGGAATTAACATTCTTCACTACATCTTTCAAGGCTATCCAAAGAAACATATATAATCTAAACCTTTTTTTTCTTCAAAAATCTTGAGGACGATGACTTAAATAAAACAAATGGGTAAGTGATTGAATTTTTAATCAAATTAGGCAAGTAACATGAGCAATTTACATTTATTCAGAGTCAGTGTCGGTCGCAGAATTAGTATTATCAGATTGTCCACAATTTATGAATTCTAACGCATTTGATGTCGTTGCTTCCAATTGAGATGGCGCGAATACATCGTCCTCAATTGCATTCGTTTCGGTTAGCGGTGAACTTCCATGTGGTGTTGGAGTTTCCTCACTAATCTGATCATCATTTATACTTTCGTTTACAGTCTTTCTGTGTAAAATATTCCAATTGTAAGAAACAAACGTTATTTTGGCGGCTCTTTCCGCAGTAAGACGATTCCGTTTTATGCTGTGGACGTTTGCTTGAGCGCTAAATGTGCGTTCCGTTGCTGCAGACGTACATGGTGCCGTAAGAATCCTCATAGCTACTTTGCTCAGCTGTGTCGAGCTGCATATACCTTTCCACCACACAACTGGTTCAATATCTCCCAGAGATCGCCAAACAAACTGTTTACCCCAGAAGCATTCTTTAGCTTTATAATTAGCGAGATCAGGTGTTACATCTAAATTCAGCCTTTGTCCTTCATTGTATATGAACTCCATGGCTAGAAGTTCTTGTACTTGGTTGAGCTCCAAACCTTGCTCTCTAGGGTCAAGCATGTATGCTGCCATGTGTATAGGTTTCACACACATACTTGCCCTTAAATCTACTGATACTAAAATTTCATTCTTCTCGTCTTCACTCAACATTGTTATGGATGGAAGCACAAATTCTAATTTAGATTTTATATTTTTAAATGTTAAAAATACTTTGCTTATAAGGTGATCATTTCCCTCTAATTCAAATATACATTCTGTTATAGGTTCTATAACTTTTATGGATTCCTCCGTTTTGTTCCAAAACTCTTCCTCCAGCAGTTTTCTTTTTAAATCACGAGGGATATTCACAGTTTCATCTACAGCCAAGCTTTGCAGAGCAGCTTTATTATTTTTTAAACTTTTTAAGGCTGTCACTGTGCTTCCCCAGCGGGTTTTAACGGGTACTTTTAATTTTTCTCCACACCCCTTGATTTTTATAATTTTAGAAAGTTGAGCGCTTAGTATTTGGCTTTTTTTAATTATTTTTATTACATTCACAGCCTCTTCTATAAAGTTTTTCATGGTCTCTGATTTTGAACAATCTTGACTTAATAAATTTAGTACATGCGCACAACAACCGAGTGAAGTAATATGTGGATATTTATTTTTAACTATTGTGAATGCTTTCTGCATATTTTTAGCATTATCCCCTATGAGGACTACAAACTTATTTACACCATACGTTTTCATCACATTTTCTATTTCACTTGCAATATATTGGCTGGTATGGCGATTAGTTTCTGTATTCAAACTTTTTACGAATACTGGTTGAGGCTTTGATATAACAAAATTTATTATACCTTCAGTACGTAAATTACTCCAACCGTCACACTGGAGATGAAGATAGCTTGCAGATTGTAACTCTTCGCTCAACTCTGTTCGCATGTCATTATAAATTTGATCTAAATATTTAGTAGCGAGTGCTTTTCGTGATGGCATTTTAAACTGCAGTTTCTCAAAAAAATTAATCCAAAGAGGATGCTCTACCATAGACAACGGAGTGGCTGTTACAAAAATTGCCTTTGAAAACTCTACAGCAAGGTCACTCTCAGTCATGTGTGTGCTGTGTCTTTCGTCTTCCTGTAAAATACTCGTACTTGTACCTGCTGTAAGTGTTGGCAAATCAGTAGTATTACTCGTACTACTACCTTCTTGAGCTTCCTGAAAGTTATCCGCCGTACTAGTCTTGCCTTTCTTTTCCAAATGCAACGTTTTCATTTGTTTTTTTAAAACGGGTGGACTCTTGAAACAAGCAACGAGATGTTGAGTCATTTTGGTAATGTTGCTGTATTTGTATACTTTATCACAGAACTTACATTTAACCGACTTGTTGGCTAACTCGTGATAATGTCGCCATACGCGCTGGTCTTTCGGCCGACCCATTTAAACTGAAAAAAAACATAAGTATTTTAGTGAGTTTCAAGTTCACGAAAGTAAAATATGGTAATACCTACACTCCTACAGTTAATAAACTATGAATTCTATGCAATGTCGTTATATTTATGTTTTAATATGATTGATTCACGATGGATGGATGGGTTCACGTTACCGCCTAAATAATCAACCTCACTGTTGTATACAATGATGATCTAGTAATTATAATTATTTTAGTACTCTTACCTTGTATAGTCTATACACTAATGAAGATATGTACAAGAACTGCTTATTAGCAGTAATTAAATATTTGAATTACGATCTCACCACAAACACTTCTATTTCACAATTCACTTCACTTCACAAGCAAGCGGAGACTGTGACTGAGCAGCCGCGCGACCGACTGAGAACAAAAGCGTCAGGAGTGCGGTGCGCGGGCGGCGCGGTCTTTATCGCTTGATAGAAAGAGAGCATACATGAGCGACATAAGTGCGACAAAGAGCGGCATATTTCTTTCCCTAACTCGTCGTCTACCTGTCGCGCCTTTGAAGAACATCTTTCAAAAAGATTATAAACGGTAACTATATGTAAATATGAGTGAATAGTACTAGAATATTCACAAATATTAACATTTACCATGTTTATATTGATAAATTTCCCCAAATCAATAAAAACCCGAATAAAAACCCCGTGGGAGGGAATAAATGGGTTTTTATTGGGTTTAAACCCAGTAAACGGGTTTAAACCCGGTTGATTGCCCATCTCTAGGTGTGACCATCGGACTGCCAAGTCTTAGGTCTCGAGTTCAAACCCAACCGCACCTCTGACTTTTCAGATTCATGTGCGTATTGTATAATTATCACTTGCTTAAAAACGGTGAAGGAAAACATCGTGAGGAAACCAACATGCCAGAGAGATAATTTTCTCAACAGCATGTGAAGCTCAGTCAGAAGCCAGGCAGCTTAAAAACTCTGACATCATGTTAGTCACTAACATACGAAGACTACACGAAATATTTCGCAAGTTATGTTTAAGTCCCACATAATAGGGGACGAGGCTATAGGCCCATAATCCGGGTACAAATCTAGACTCCGGGCAAAACACAAATCAAATCAAATCAAAATCATTTATTTGCGTAAATAAGGTATAGAAAGTACAAGTTCTTAAGCAATAATTACAGATCTCTTATTCTGCCTTTAAATTCGGCGTGCAAATTAGTCATAAAGTTATTAGATTAGATAATTTAAAGTAAAAATTCATGCAAGCAGTCAAGAATATCAAAATTAATTAACATAAATTAGAATTGAATTAAATTAAAAATATATTAAATTAAAAAATACAAACACACACAAATCACTACAATTCCGAAATATTGTTGAATTTTCAAGACAAAAGCCATTGCCATTGTTTAGCGTGTTAAGCCGCTGAAGTAATTCATAAAAACTGGTTCCATTGCTTTCTGAATACATACCACCATTTGCATTTAAAGTTTGTACGTGGTGCAGCAGTGGTTAAGCTATGTCTAGAAATAATTGCCTCATGTCCTCGCAGTAAATTGCTTGATGATTTAAGATAGAAAAGAAAAAAACATGTTTCTTTGAAGCAAACATAACGCAGTATAAGCAAGTTGGGGAAAAATATGCGTCACACAAAACGGCCATCGCTCAGCATAATGCTTCGACCTCATGCAACATAGCACCAACCCTGATTTTCAGCAACAACAGGCGTCGAGGTGATGACGTCAACCGATTTGACCAATATTGCCAAGAATTTATGTTGCCCGTACTGCCCGTACAGTGTTTGCCTCAACCTTAACAGGAAAAGACGTTGGAATACGTTTCAAGTGAAGTCCAATAGTTTTCCTTGAGGTGACCGCCTTTGAGTGCTTTTCCTAACCGCCGTCCTTTTTCTGTCGCCGACAATTTACCACCATAAGGTCGATAATTGAGACGTGCGATTATGTGATTAGTGGTCAGCCACATAATCAGCTATTAAACATGGACAAAAATAAAATATGATATGTAGAAAAAATGCCTCTAGTCTTAAAAACTTCCATCACCGTATTATGCGAGGAAATAATTGTAAAATTGGTTTTTAATGTTAATAAGTATTCCATTTGATCCCCAAAAATCTGTGACGTCACTTTAATATTTTATACAAATCACGAACAAATTTCGCATTTTGACAGTTAAAAAAGTAACGTCATTGACTACCTTGTCAAATACCAAATTGTTTGTATATTTAGTTAGTCATTAATTAATTTAGTACCTGGTGTGTTATTTATATTTAAAAGTTAGTTGTGTTTAAAACTGTGCATAATTGCTTGAATATATGAAAACTAAAAGTTAAAAAATAAAAGATTGTCTAAACATAAAATATTTTAAAACTAAAAAAAAAATATTGTCAAAACTTAAAAATGTTGTGTCAGTGTTTGATGAAAAGTTAATATAGCAAGCAATAATATATTATGTCCTATCCTAGCAACCAAACTCCTACCAATGTAATAGTTAGTGTATGTTTATTCATACATAACATGCATAAGCCGAGTTTCTCAATATTAATGGACTTCAGATTTTATACTTATAATTTTAACTACCATCTGGGTCAAAAGTCGTCCACTGACGGACTTATGCCTATCCAAATATAAGAACCAACACGACCGGTCGACCATACAATATCTATAGCGTGGCGTGGGTGCCTGTGGGATATAATGAGTGATGCAATGTCATCATCTGCCTAGCCTTTTCCCAACTATGTTGGGGTCGGCTTCCAGTTTAACCGGATGCAGCTGAATACCAGTATTTTACATGGAGCGACTGCCTATCCGACCTCCACAACGCAGTAACTGGGCAATACGATACTCCTTGGTAAGACTGGCTGTCAGATTTTCGAGCTTCTGACGACCCGTAACGACTGCCAAAGATGTACAAATGACAACCGGGACCAACGGCTTAACGTGCTTTCCGAGGCACGGAGGAGTCTCGTTATGTAAAGATGGTCACCTATCCACGGCCAACCCCGGCAAGCGTAGCTTAACGTGATGGATCGACCCGTGCGGCTGTTAGTACTTAGCCACGAGCTCCTCATGCTCATCAGTGATGCAATGTAAAAACCTTATTGTTATATTGTGACCTTCAAAATGGAGGGAGCAGCAGACATTTTTTTGCAATATTTTTATTAGCATGCTTGTATGGACGCAATACTTTCGGTTTCAAATTTGAAAATACAGTTATTATTTATTATACATATAAACTGTACAATATCCACATGAAAGGGAATCACAAAATGTAAAACAAACGATTTCGATTTTACTCTGTGAATATTCCATTCGTATTCAAATTCATTCATCTCTCATATTTCCTCGATGTTATAGGAAACCCTGTTACTATGCGGAACGGAGTTTTCCAATTAATCAAAGAGTCTTTATAGAAAAAAGGTTCCGTCTTAATTCAACGCCCCCTAACAGGTTAGTGTGTTGGTTTCCTGGTATCTTTCTTCCTGGAATATCTGTGACAATGTTTTGGGCTTCCGTACCGACAGAATATCACACTAATATTATAAAGGAGAAAGCTTGTGTGTGTGTTTGTATGTCTGTTACTTCTTCTCGCTGAAACGGCTGAACGGATCTAGACGGAATTTTATAACCTGGATAAACAAATAAGATACTTTTTATCCCGGAGAAATGTGGGTCCCCGTAGGATTATTTCCGAAACCCACACGAGCGAAGCCGGTAGCTAAAACTAGTTATAATTCGATGACTTTGAAGCTTCTGTTTCCTCTTTTCGTGTGGTTAGTGACTAACATGGTGTCAGAGTTTTTATTATGCCCATGGGCCTCTGAATTAGCTTCACTGCTGTCGAGAAATATCCCTCGGACATGCTGGTTCCCTCATCATGTTTTTCTTTACCGATTTTTAAGCAAGTGATAATTATAAATCCGTAAAATTAGAGGTGCAAGCCTTGGGTTCCAACTCAAGACCCCACTAGGCTATCACTTCTGCTAAATTAAACCTTGTAAAGAAAAGTATAAAGGGCATTTCCCAAAAACTTTATTGCACACTCATGAAAATCGAATAAGATGTCAGCAGCTAAGGTACCTCATTCGTTTACGAAAACATTGAGAAAAGACACGGAAATTCAAGATGTTTTCCATTTCTTTAATCGAAATCAACGAGCAAACAAACAGGCAACGTACAAATATTAATATCGAGATCAAAAGACTTTTAAAAGGGTTCTCAGTACCTATAAATGCTACTTCTTACCTCCATCAATTCAGGACTAACTTTTCTTTCTGTCAGTACAAGTAAATGTTGGATGTATGAATAAGGGCGAATTTCACCAAAGACACAGGACGTGTTTAAAGTCAAATCATTCATTTCAAATAGGCACAAGAAAGGCAGTTTTGAACGTCAAAATGAACAAGAAATAGTATTGATTCTAGTCGCCCCTTCCAAAAGGTAGTTTTGTATGGAGAAAATTATCAAGAAACTCCACCGTCACACACACACTCAAACACCCCATAAACCCATTCACCCCATTTACACATAAACCCCGTTTAAGGCCTGTCAGTGTCATTATTTTTTGTGGACTATTGACACTGGTTTTGAACGCGGTTTATACGTGCTGATCGCGTTCAGTTTCATTGGTGAAACAGCCACTTACACGGTTTCGGAACCGTACACGTGATCAAAACTTTTGAAAAGAAAATTTACTCTTACAAACTTAAAAAAAGAAGCCAAGGAAACACCAAAGAGGTTGGCAAGAGTGCTCCCCTAATCGACTGATTGTTGCCAACAAAATTACATCATCCAAATAGGAGACGAACAGATTTTTGGGTTCCATACCCAAAGGGTTAAACGGGACCATATTATATCACTAAGACTCAGCTGTCCGTCCGTCTGTCACCAGGCAGTATCTCATGAACCGTGATAGTTAGACCGTTGGAATTTTTACAGATGATGTATTTCTGTTGCCGCTTTAGCAGCAAATAATAAAAAACAGAATGAAATAAACATTTAAGGGGTCTCCCATACAACAAATGTGATTACTTTGCTCGATATTGATAACTGCAACAGGTAGACGCTTGAAATATTCACAGAATATTTAGTACTTAAAAATAAATAATAATAAAATTAAGATGAAACATAAATTTAAAGGGGCCCATAAAACCGACATGATTTTTTTGTCGTTTTCTCCGAACCCTACCTGCAGTCCGATTCGCATTTTTCAGTTGGCCGGTTTTTTATGAAGGTTTTTTCTTCTATTCATTAACAGCAGGGTATTAACGACTTTACATTACAATTAAACAACGTACTAGAAAGAAAAACTAGCAATCACACACCTATATTTACCTTCTCCTAGAAGTCTAGTACACTAACGTCAAATACTCGTAAGTTAAAGCGGAGCACACACGCCGAACGAGGCCAAGCTAACTATTTCGTCATGCTGACGTTTGTTGATATAATACTCTAGTAACTTCCTGAATTCATAATACTTACCTGTAAGGCGGTACAGCACCTCGGGATACCTTTGAAACCTTGTGGTTTAGTTAAGAAAATTGGGGCTTATTCCTTTCGCCACTAAAATCAATCGAAAAATTATACCAAGTAGGTAGTCTTACGTTACGATTATTATTCGATTTAAAAAAAGTATTTTTTTAATGTTTACTCATTTACAAGTATTCCAATTTTACGGATTCATGTGCGTATTGTATAATTATCGCTTGCTTAAAAATCGGTGAAAGAAAACATCGTGAGGAAACCAGCATATCTGAGAGATATTTCTCGACAGCATGTGAAGCTAAGTTAGAGGCCCATGGGCAGCATAGAAACTCTGACACCAGGTTAGTCACTAACCACACGAGAAGAAGCAGATCATTACGGATGCATTTTGAAAAAAAAAAAAACCCGAAAGCATGTTCAGTGACGTTCTTTTGAACACATTTACGCAGGTGAAACTTCTTAAAAAAAAACGCTTTAAAATTTTTTCATACCCCCCATCAAAATGATCTGTCACGTGACTACATTTTGTAAGGGGAATCAAAGAGGGTATTTTTTTTCGGATAAACAATCGAAGTAATTGTGATCAAGTCAAGTCAAGTCAAAACATTTATTTCAAATAGGCACAAGAATGGCACTTTTGAACGTCAAAATGAACAAGAAATAGAATTGATTCTAGTTGCCCCTTCCAAAAGGTAGTTTCGTGTGGAGAAGAATGGGCAAGAAACTCCACCGTTACTCTTTTAAAATGTTTCACAATGTTTTGTATACATGTATTATAACATTATATGTGAAAACGATGCACCCAGAATAAAAACAATACACCACAAAAGGTGAAAAGATAAACACATGTAGCAGTGGCAAGTAAACTTAATTATGTCATAAGTACATGGTGCTCACATATTTACAAACATTCTAAAAGTTAATAATAATTAATTAATCAATGTGTGAGAAGTTATTCCAATATAATAAAATAATATGGTACAAATTATAAATTATTACCTAATTTACTTAGCAACCAGTTTGATTTTGTCTTGACACTAGATTGTCCTGTGGAGCAGGACCAGCATGTTTCCAAGCATCCTTATCCTTGATATAATCCTCTAATTTGTAATAAGCTTGTTTACAAAGTGTACTTTTAATATGAGTTTTTAATTTTCTTTTATTTAATTGCAGTATGTCACAAGGTATTTTGTTTTAACATTTAACACAGAACCCCATTTTTTTTTTTTTTTTTTTAAGGCTGGGAAATCATCCAATGACTGCTCCCGCTCTGGGTGGAGCGGAAGGGAGTGTCAGACTCTTACTGACTAAAACCCATCCATGTTCCTTCCGTAGCCCTTTATGTACCGGGGTAGCGGTAACCCTTTCGGACAATCCCGCTTACCCGGCAGGCTTAGCTCTGAGGGGCCCCTTCATATGCTGACATCTCTTTGAGGCGCGCGTGGAACATATACGCGCCGTACGGCACGGGTCTGGTGCTGATCGGACGGTGAGTCACCCATTACTCACCGCCCGCAGGCCCGCGCCTACGGTGGCCGGGAGTCGTCACGTGGCTCCCGACGCCCGGAGCGTCTCCCGCGGCGGCTGGGACGGGAGGACCTTTCTCTCTCCCATCCCGCCACCTCCTTTGCGAGCATAACTTTTTCGCAGAAGGAGGTGACTGCCTCCCACTCCCTCTCGCCCCGGACCATGGCTTGCACCAGGGCCGGGCGCGAGAGGTCGCCGCCGCCGATCGCCTCTACGAGGACACGGCGGTGCTCCGCCCAAGCGGGGCAGGTTTGCACCGTGTGCTCTACCGTGTCCTCTGGGCGATCCTCGCAGTGGTGACACCCGGGCGTTTCCTCCCGCCTGATGATGTGCAGGAACCTCCCGAAACATCCATGTCCGGTGAGGACCTGCGTCAGGCGGAAGGTGAGGGCGCCGTGACGCCTCTCTAGCCACTCCTCAAAGAGG
The DNA here is from genome assembly GCA_951799385.1 of Hyppa rectilinea. Classification (NCBI taxonomy): domain Eukaryota; kingdom Metazoa; phylum Arthropoda; class Insecta; order Lepidoptera; family Noctuidae; genus Hyppa; species Hyppa rectilinea. The sequence continues at coordinate 6,597,200 of OX637318.1, read as the reverse complement.
GGCCTTACCGCCACTATCGTGGCGTGCCCTAACACAGAACCCCATAAACGATGTATGTACTTTTGACAATCGGAAAAATGGTTGAATTATTTTATCTTTATTTCTAGTATTAAAATTATGCCTATCACTTATTTTGTTCAAAAGATGTCTATTTTTTCTTACATACATAATATTTTCATAAATGAATTGGCACGGTACCGTCATAATATTAATCTTTTTAAATAGTTCCCTAAGCGATTCGCGACGACGAAGATTGTAAATAGCTCTGATCGCTCGCTTTTGCAAAATAAAAATGGATTCAATGTCAGCAGCCCGACCCCACAGTAAAATGCCATACGACGTAATGCTGTGGAAGTAACTAAAATAGGCCAAACGCGCGGTTTCTACGTCTGTTAACTGCCTTATCTTTCTAACAGCATAAGCGGCCGAGCTTAGCCGTCCCGCAAGAGATGTTATGTGGGGACCCCATTGCAACTTGTCGTCTAGCGTGATTCCCAGGAAAACCGTCTGCTTAATAAATTCCAGCTTTTCTCCGTTCAATATGATGTCACAATCGCTACTTTTAACATTAGGTAATGTAAATCTAATGCATTTGGTTTTTTTTTCATTTAGTACTAAATTATTTACCGTAAACCAATCTTGGACCTGAAGAATAGAGTTATTCACGTCGTCAAGATTTTGCGAGCGTCGATTAATTTTAAAGATTAATGATGTGTCATCTGCAAATAACACCATCTTCGGTTGATTTTGAAGTAATTGGGGTAAATCGTTAATGTAAACTAAAAAGAGGAATGGACCCAATATCGAACCTTGAGCAACGCCCATTGTCATTTCCGACCCCAGCGAGTTCACACCATTTACTTGAACTTTAACCTTTCTATCTTTCAGGTATGATCTAAGTAAATCAAGGGCTGTATTTCTAATTCCGTAGTGCTCTAGTTTTAGCAGAAGCGTCTCATGTTCTACGCAATCGAACGCCTTAGAGAGATCGCAAAAGATTCCAATGGCATCTTGTGCTTCTTCCCAGGCGTTAAAAATGTTCTTTATTAGGGTGACACCAGCGTCAGTAGTACAACGCCCTTTGGTGAAACCGAACTGTTGTTCATGCAAGATGGAATTTTTATTAAAGTGACGTAACATTTGACTGAGCATCAACTTTTCAAACACTTTACTGAGAACTGGCAGAATTGACACAGGCCTATAATTGTTGGGTTCTTTACTATCACCAGATTTGAACAATGGCACTACTTTACTGTGTTTCATAAGATCCGGAAAGACTCCTTGGTCCACACTAGTATTAAAATATGAAAGCTAAATAGGGAGCAATGGTATCGATAATAGAACTACAGACTTTTACAGACATTCCCCAGAGATCTTCTGTTGATTTGATTTTAAGATCTTTAAAAGCTTTTATAACAGCCTGGGGGTTTGTATGCTGAAATGTAAATTCTAAAGGGCATGCCTTTACATTTTTTCTAAGTAAGGCAGCAGAAAGCCCGGCTGAGAAATTTAATGATGCAGTAGTTTTGAGAGGAATATTAGCAAAAAAGTTTTTAAATTCCTGAGCTATTTCTATATCTGAGTTGATGCGGCCATGTGCAGTCTCTAAATTAAACTCAGTATTACGCTGCTTTTTCCTACCTGTTTCATTATTTATTATTTGCCAGGTAGTTTTTATTTTATCATCAGCTCATTTTATTTTATTGCTAATATAAAGAGCTTTAGCTATTTTGCACACACTTTTAAAAGTTTTAGAATATTTTGCAACATACTGATGAAAGTTTGTATTATTCGTATGTTGCTTGAGGCCATAAAGTTCAAAAAGTTTTGCCCTGCTTTTGCGAATACCTGGAGTCGCCCAATCGCTAAATAAAAACTTTGTGAAAATGCTTTTAGTTTGTAGTGGAAAAGAGTCATTAAATTGCTTATTTAATAGTAAAAAGAACTCGGCGTAGAACTTACTTGGGTCAGATATATTATTAAAATTCTGAACACATAAATTACTGGCCAAAGACTTATTGAATTTGTTTAAATTTGTACATGTAATTGGCCTAAATCTTATTTGAATTTTTTGTAAAGGCATATAGGAACAAAATGTTATAGTTTGTCCACTGTGGTCAGATGGCAACTTATTTAAGATATCTTTATGTAAGTATTCACAATTACAAAACATATTATCTATACAAGTGGCAGAGGAAGCAGTTACTCGGGTTGGTTCCATAAAAACGTTGGACAAATCAAATGACCCAAAAAGACTTAAAAATCAGACAGTATTCGAGTTATTTTCTAGTAAATTAATATTAAAATCTCCACATATGATTATTGACTTGCTACTAGTACTTAGTTTCTTTAACACATCTTCCATTACAGAATCAAACACAGATAAATTCTGGTAACTTGGAGGTCTGTATACGCATACTATACATACTATAACATGCTTATCTAGCTCAACACAGGACAATTCAATGGTGTGTTCAACAGACAGTGTGATGATGTCTTTTCGTTCTTTAAATTTTATTGAATTTTTAACTAATATTAATGACCCACGATGTATCATTTGTTTTCTGCTGAAATAGCTAACTACGCGATAATTTTCATAATTAATTGATACTACTTGATGATCTTTTAACCAATGTTCTGTTAAACAAATGACATCAAACTTGGTATTTTCCAAAAACAATTCTATTTCCAGTAACATGGAAGAGCAACCTTGAATATTTTGATTTAATAATTTCAATGTATGTTGCACTCCATTCAATTTATTATTTTTGAGAGTTATATTGCCAGAAGATACCTTTTTATTATTTTCTAGTAATAATAACTGGTTATTAGAAGTGGTAACTTCTGTTGTCCTACTGACTAGTTTAAAGAACTATCCAGAGTATCCTCCACAACTACAACCGAAGAGTCTAGAATGTCCATTTGAGTTCTAGCAGGAAGAGAATACTCGACCTGAGTGTTCATGGCCTCCAAGGTTGTTGGTACTATAGGTAGATCCTCCTTCGTACAACATGATGAAAAATAATTAATCCCTATGTTGTTAGTATAACTAGGCAACACAGATTCGTCCCTACTACTAGATCGTATACGAATCTAAACAACCCCCTTTTTGGTCAGCCACGATTTTTATTACAGCCCGTATTTGTGCAAACATCGGTATCTGCTTCTAGACGATAAAATTGTCGAGTTTGTGAATATTATTATGGAAAAATATATTTTATCATAAACAACAGTTAGTGCGGCCATATAAGTTTATTGTTATATTCTAGACGACAGTTAATTATGCTATAAATGTTATTTAAACACGACTGTTTGTTTGTGTGTCGCTCACACTTATGATATTGACTGTGTCTGTGTTGTTATTATTGTTTTACACTGACAAGACGTCTTTCTAGAGATTTTTAGATAACATACCTGAAAATAGCACTGGTGGCCCATTGATAACGGCCTCGACTTACGGTCGTGGGTTCGTGTCTGGGCAGGCTCTTTACTTTGCGTAATTTATGTGTGACATCACAGAAAAAAAACTTTTTTTACTCTATGTTTTATCTATGACAAAAAAGCCGATGTCGACCATTGTGCCAATGTCTATAGTGAATTGGAAAAGCAAGAGCTCTCAAAACGGCAAAGGACAACATTGTGAGGAAACCATGCATGTCCTAGAACTAAATATTAGAAGACGTGTGACATCTAGCAACCCGCACTGAGCCAGCGTGGTGGATTTAAAGGCCATTCTTTCTGAAAAGGGGAGGCCTGTGTCCCAGCAGTGAGAACATTATAGGCTGATTATGTATAGAGGCCAGCACATCAAGTTACTACAATCTGTCAAATTTCTTTGATAGTATTTCAACTTTATTGCAAAGACATAAGGCTCATTTTCAATTGAGAAAATTTGACAGTTAGGGATAGCTTGATGTGCTGGCGTCTGTACAACCACGGACTTTAATTGATGAGCCACTTACAAACTTTTTCTATTTTGTATAAGTTTCATAGATTCCCGAGATTACACACACGACTTTACTTACGAACTGAAACCTCATGATGACAATTACTAATAATGATAATATCTGAAAATCTATCCGTAACAGTTTAAATGTCGATGTCAAAGAACAATCATAAGGTTTCACCGTATGCTAACGTTACCATGGTTACGGTAAAACAATTGTCGCTAGGTTGCTAGACCCGTAAACCGGAATTCAAGACACTATGACTTTCCATGTCTGTATGTAAGAGTAGGTATATCCGAATAGACCCGATTTGCCTTACACGGCTACAATACGGACAGTGGTAAGTGACTCAATATTAAAGTCCGTGATTGTAATTGAAATGTCAAATACAATCACGGCATGGCAAATTTAAAAAAAAAAGGATTTTCTCATCTGTGATTATTTATCCTTGGAAATTGTTCAGTAAAAGGAATTCTAATAAGTAACTACGAAACTCTCAGTATTCAATATTTTCACGTCAGAACCCAATGATATCAATAAATATAAATAACCCATTAAACTTTTGCAATCATCTTTTCAAATATTCAGAACTTTTGAAATTCAACTTTTTTTTTAAGTTAAAAAGTACATACCTGCGGGGTATTGCTTTTTGCGACTTTGAATATACTGAATTTTCTATGAGCTGCAGACGAAAGGTGTCAGAAAACATTAATATTTAACGAAAGAGAATGAATTAAAAACACTTTCAGTTCGTTTAAATAAATATTAAAGGTGAGAGACCTTTCAGAGTCTTAAAAGTTTAAATAGTTTTAAAACATTTTAAAATAAGTTTGAGAAAATAATTTTACAAGTATTATATTTTTAAGTGGTCTGCGTACCTAACGTAAAAATATTATCAAGTGTATTATTTTAACTAAAATGGTATAAAACCTGTATATAATGTTAGTTCTTTCACCCCATAGTGCTCATCTCTCGACTGTTCACTACATGAAAATATAATAGATGAATATTTCTATGGATGAAATATTTTCCATACTAATTTTATGAACAGGAAAGATTCGATTGTTTGTTGGTTTGCATTGAATAGGCTCCGCAACTACTGCACCGATTTGAAAAATTCTTTTACTGTTGGGAAGCTACACTATCCCCGGGTGACATAGGCTATATTAAACTTTAAAAAAATTGGGATCCTTACTAAAACTTCAATGGGCAGAAGCTAGTTCAGTTACAAAGGTATAAATTTTTAAGGGATGTTTTTATCTTGAAAAATCAGTTTTAATAAAGCACCAAGTAAGTTCCAAAACTATTATTAAAAAAAAACTGAAAATAAAACAGGTAGCCAAGGGGATCTGCGGACAGAAGTGAAAACTTTAAACTAGGGAATAACACGTGATACTCATAGCTACACACATACATAATATCGTTACCATAGCATGATACAAACGATTTCCCCTAACAAGCATCGGATAAACAACAAAGTACAACAAACAAAGCTACCAATACTCGACATAACTGCAAAATATATGCGAAACAAAAATCCTTTCAACGAAAAACCTTGCCACAATGCCACCATTCAACAGGTAGTAGGTAGGGGGCATTAGTTCTAATACATTGTGTATGATAAGCGGTCTCATCATTCGTTATCACAGCGATAAATGAAGATAAGGGGGTACGGAGCACTTAGCCGAGTTATCTCACCCGGGTCACACTAGTCTTAAAATAGTTGGGCAATTTGTGACGCACGGCCAGAGGATGTGTTACTTACATGTTTTATTTTGGAACCGTTGGATTATGGGGCTTATACAGCGTGAATTTGAATTGATGGGCAATATTTTAAGAGGTCATTGTACTTATCATTATGAACAAGTTTTTATATGGGAACAAATCTGAAATTGTGAAAAGAAATCAGGTGTTCTCTACATTTTGACGAGTTATGCGAGCAAAATTAATGGAACAGCAGATTTTTTTTCGCGTTTTCAGATTTGTTCCCATTTTAAAAGTAGTTGGATTGAATGAATTCAATTTTACCCTGTAGTTTGGTTTTTGGCTGCCCAATATCTGGATGAATAGCCAAGTACAAACATCAAGCTATCCCAAACTGTCATATTTTCCAAATTGAAAATAAACCTTATGCTTTTGTTAATAAGTTGACAAACTATCAAAGAAATTTGACAGATTAAACTTGATGTGTTGCCGTCGCCAGCATATCAAGTAATACCAAACTGCCCAATTCTCCAAATGATTTTAAACCTTAAACCGTTGATTGTTATGTTCAAAACCAATTGGGAAAATTTTGCAGTTGGTCGCAAGCACAGAACAGTTAAAATCTGTTCTGTGGTCGCAAGACTGTGCGTTAGAAGACTGGTAAGAATTCTTATCGTCAAGTTGATAGTACTTTTTATATTTCACTTTAAAGAAGACTGGTTATAAAATGTTTACAAAAATTTAATTTGGTATGCGACTGCTTCTTCGAATATATTTTTTTTTCGATCGAATGGGCTGCGGTCCATTCTGTTTGGATGGTTCAGGCTAATTACCTAATAGTCTTCTTGTAGCAGAGTTTAAAGGATAATCCTGAAATATTTCTAATACCTACTTAGCAACATTTAGTTTGGAACTAGACCTCAACAAAACCAAAGTTGGTAAAGCCAAGCGTGATGACGTAGATAAACAACATTGCGTAAATGTTTGGAAAACTGACGATACATATTTTGATGATTGATTCCTGCCTTTCTGAAAATCTGGAAATGTTGATACCAGCTGACAGATGATGTCAAGTCACAGACACAATTTATGGTATTCCTGATTGATCTTAAAAACGATGTGTTATGATATTAGTTAGGAAAGAACGAATCACTAAGGTTACGTTTTTCTCAGCGTCTCGATGGCAAAAAAAATACCTACTTATTTTTTATTTTATTTGTTAGATTTAAAATTCAGCAACGCAATTACCGTTCGCTGACGTAGCCATTCGATCCTCACGTGTGCATGTGACGGGGCATGCGGTGTAAGATGAGGAGGTGAGCCATTGTCTGCGGGGAGACGCCGCATACACATTGGAGATCTGAACCGTCTATGAACCCCCACTTGTGGAGGTTTGCCTTACTGCGACCTACCTGGGTACATATTCTATAAGGTTTTCAATGTAAGGTTTTCCAATATAAGAGGTTACGTCAACATTGAAGATGAAAAAAAACTAGCTAAAATTAAAGGGGATATGATAAAGAATAATAGGAGATCATATCAAGACTCCTCCGTGCCTCGGAAAAGCACATTAAGCCGTTGGTCCCGGCTGTTATTCGTGGGTCTTTGGCAGTCGTTACGGGAAGTCATAAGCCCGAAGTCTGAAAGCTTCGATACCATGGGGTATTGTATTACCCAGTTACTGTTGTGGAGGTCAGATAGGCAGCCGCTCCATGTAAAATACTGGTATTCAGCTGCATCCGGTTAGACTGGACGCTGACCACAACATAGGTGGGAAAAGGCTAGGCAGATTTTTGATTGATTGATAAAGAATAATAGGGTGGAGAGGAGAATGGATATCAATCGACCAATGCGAGCAGATCGGTAGTCACCTCTATTTTCGACCGTTAGAACTGGAGTTTCGGTTTGATAAACCGGTATTATGATTAATGTATTTTTTATCTTTAGAGCCCTAATGTTAGTGTTGTTATGACGTGCGTGTTGTAATGCTGTACTGAAGGACCAATGGTCGCGTTTTTGATGTTCTTTTATTTGAACTTCACTTCTTGCTACCAGACTTTTTGTCATATAATGTTACTAGCTTCTGCCCGCGGCTTCACCCACAAAATATTTCGACAAATTATACTCATTAACCTTCCTCTTGAATCACTCTATCTATTAAAAAAAAACCGCATCAAAATCCGTTGCGTAGTTTTAAAGATTTAAAGCATACCTACATAGGGATATTTTTTTTTTTTTTTTTTTTTTTTTAAGGTTGGGAAATCATCCAATGACTGCTCCCGCTCTGGGTGGAGCGGAAGGGAGTGTCAGACTCTTACTGACTAAAACCCATCCATGTTCCTTCCGTAGCCCTATATGTTCCGGGGTAGCGGTAACCCTTTCGGACAATCCCGCTTAGGGACAGAGAAAGCGACTTTGTTGTATACTATGTAGTATTTAATTGATTTTTGGTACAGAGCTTGAAAATGGTCCCTAGTATAAGCTGTTTAAAGGAAAGCCCCTCTGTCGTATCAACTGTGTATAAAACATTTTAAAAGAGTTACAGTGGAGTTTCTTGCCCATTCTTCTCCATACGAAACATTCGATTTGGAAGGGGCGACTAGAATCAATTCTATTTGTTGTTCATTTTGTTGTCCCTAAGTGACTTTCTTATGCCTATTTGAAATAAATGATTTGACTTCATCACCATGAATGCTTAGGTGAAGTGAGCTGTCATTCCTCGTGAGGCGAACTTGACACTATTGACAGCTCACTCGAAGCTTTCATCATCTAAGTTTTCACGGTATTATGTTCACCGAATAGAACTGACGGACGCAGATGGAATGACAGCTGACTTCAAACTCACTTCACTTACGTTTTTATGGTGAGTTTTTGCAGAATAGACATGGCTGGTAACAATGGTTCGAAAAGTTGGATTAATGTCGATTTGATTTCTCTTGAGATGAACGACTGACGAGCTCATCTTCGGCATAGTACTGGCTTTTTTGATCTGACAAAGATTTTTAACTACAAGTACAGACAGCCAGCACATCAAGCTATCCCTAACTGTCAAATTTTCTCAATTAAAAATGAACCTTTAAATGTCTTTGTAATAAAGTTGAAATACTCTCAAAGAAATTTGACAGATTGTGGTAACTTGATGTGCTGGCCTCTGTACATCTAACTAAGATTTTCATGATACATATTTTATATGCCACTTATTTTGCATTTTATTTTCTAATAGTATTTTATGTCATCAGTTATTATTTTCTTTTTAATTAATTAGGTTTAATGTTGTTTTGTGGTGAATGCTGTGTATACCTTAATATAATAGTCATACATATTTAAACTTTTGTTGTGTTTTTGTATGTCCAGCGTACTAAATAAATAAATTAATACATAGACTCAAATATTTATTTCATATGAAGGGATAGATGTCAAAGAGACGTATTCGGGCATTGTTTGTATTATTGAAAGATCTGGTATATAGATTTATTTCATAATATTAGATGCTATAAATGGCAATATCACTGATTTTCCTTTGAGTTTTTCATTGAGAATAAGTTTTATCACCATTAGACTCATCTCCAACTACTGTTTTTAGAGTGCCGTACCCAAAGGGTAAAACGGGACCCTATTACCAAGACCCGGCTGTCCGTCGATCCGACTGTCTGTCCCCAGGCTGTAGGTATCTCATGAACCGTGATAGTCAGACAGTTGAAATTGAAAACAAACGTGATTTTTTTGCTGTTTTTATAGATATTATGGTACAGAACCCTTCGTGCGCGAGTCCGACTCGCACTTGGCCGGTTTTTTTTATACATGGCGATTAAGTTCTGAGACTTTGTTCTAAAAAACATGTTGAAAAACGTTAGGAATTCGATTTAGTTCGGTTAGGTACACAATAATTATGTTCCAACTTCCATACATACTAAATGAGATTTAGATATTCCGTTCTTTATAGGCTATGTACAAATCTGGAATCTAAAATGGTTTATGGTGTGTCTGCGTCGTTTTATCAATGTTAATTTTAAAATATAAAAGGTTATTTTTAACCGACTTCAAAAAGGAGGAGGATTTTTATTTTTTTTATGTTTGTTCGCGCATAACTCCGTTGCTTGCCAACCGATTTGAAAAATTCTTTTTTTGTTGGAAAGTGTATACTTCCCAAATGGTCCCATAAAATTTTTATCGAAATCGAATAAGTGGTTTTTGAAAAATCAACAAAAATCTAAAAAAAATCCTACTTAATATATGTGGACGATGTTCTAATAAGTTCTTGTCACTGTAATTTACATACCAGGTAGTGGTATTAAAATTTTGGGGGGAGGGGGGGGGTTGTGTAGGTAGGTACCACAACTAAAAAGTGAAAAATAAAAACTTTTTTACAAAAAATAAAACCGACTTCCAAAACAAACACTACAAAGTGACTAATAATTTTGATTTCGGAAGTCGGTGGCAAAAAATGAAAATACAAAACCGAAGACACCGACCTCCAAAATCAAAATTATTTGGCACTTTGTAGTGTTTGTTTTGGAAGTCGGTTTTATTTTTTGTAAAAAAGTTTTTTTAAGGTTCCGTAGCTCAAAAGCAAAAATGGAACCCTTACAGAATCAATCCATAGTCCATCTATCTGTCTGACTTAGTCTGTCAAGCCTATTTTTGTCTGAAACGCGTATAGGCACTTCATATTTTATTTATGGCCGTGTCAAATAAGCCGTTTCAGTCAATTGAGTGACGTATAGATTTAAATGGGAAAACATGTTTTTCAACTTCAACGTTAAGTTTGTTTTTAGGTTATTACATCCCAACTACGGAACCCTTCATCGTTCGTTGTCGTCCGACATCCTTTTGGCCGATGTTTTTGGCCGACTCTTATTCTCTCAGTTAATAACAAAATTAATTACATTTTTAACTAAAAAAATATTAAAGTTAAGTACGGTACTTTCTGATTGTGTAAGCGTAAAAATACTTTGGGGATCTCGTTGAATTTTGTCTAACAATTTATCTTCCGAAGTTTCCTGAGCAAATATTATTTCTGCTGATACGTTTAATCTTGATATTTGATGTCTTGCAAATAACAAATTGTATTAAAGCAATATGAGAATTTGTTTATTTACCTACAAAGGATATAATAAGTAAAACAGCGTTGTACCACCGGAAATATTTGTCATTAACACTTCGCCCGCGACTTCTTTTGCGTGGTTTTTTTTTAATATTCCTATGACACTCAGGGATAATGTAGCTTCCCATTACTGAAAAAATGTTCGTAATCAGATCAGTAGTTCCGATGATTACCCCACACACAAAGTTACAAACAAATTTTAACTACTTGTAATATTTTTTATAGTCTATTTACTTTTCTCGTGGATTATTGATATCAAAATATTCCAACCTGGGATTAAACTAATTACCTCAGAATGTTTTTTGAACAACGATTTTCTCAAGAACGTTTTGATTAAGTACATTTTATCAGTCGTCATTATATACAAAAACATGCATTGTCTTCTCTTTGAATCATTGTACACTTTACAGATTGACGTATATAACCAGTGTTACCATAATAACAGTTTAAACAAAGCCAAGCATTTCATCGACCTGCTGCAGTAATGACGACATCCATGTTTCGTTTCGATTCTAAAATACACCACTGACAAGCTCTGACGTCATTTTATAAATAACTTTCGCTATTGAGTTCGTCAGACATTCGATGCAATCGAACGAGAAGATTTGAAATGAGAATCGATTTTATTTGATGCAAAACGAGCTTTAATTATTCGAGTGCTGGCTTGAATCGATTTTATTTTCGAATTAAATGACCTGTTATTCGGAGTTGGCCTTGACAATTGATTTTATTTGAAGTTGATTGTTAGTAATAATGTTTTGTATTGAGAATTACAGTAGTTTGTAAGATCTAAGACAATCTTTCTCTCTATTCTTGTCTACTATATTATTTAAAAACATCTGTTTTACTCTATACATATTACGTGTGCTAGTCTTGTCTTTAAAATAGACGTCAGGAATAAAAGTACTATAGCGTTTGAATACTGAATAGCTTTATTTGAAGTGAGTACATTTGAGAGCATAAAAACAGGGCTGCATACTTTTTGCACTGCACTGTATGATTTGGCACGTAGCACGGAAAATCATACTTTTTATTCACGCTACGATATTTAGATTAACAAAGTTAATGCTTTACTTTTATGTGTGGACTATTCCTTATCAAAACTTTTGATAGGTATGTGATTGTTAAATGTTTTTGCCGCCGGGCTCGATCGAACCAAAATTGATTTGGCCCGTATGAAGTGTTGATAAGTGTTTCTGCAGTTGAATGCTCTCACAGATTGCTTCCATGAGGTTAAATATAAATTCGGACGTCAATCACAATCTTTCCGTGAATCGGACGCTTTTGGGCGCCATATCTGATTTGAACATTAAATTGGAACGTATGATGTCAGCCTAAAGTGCTTTTTTAATTCCCAGAGTTGATATCAATGCTGTACAGAATTTAGATCGACTGTATGAACATGAATATGTTCTGACAATGATACATACAGACAAAAAAAAAGATAAAGATTCAAATAAAATGACAAAGATTCTAAAATCTACTTTTGGGCATTAGAATTTTTTCTAGACTCCGCCGCAATTGTCATTTCTTTTTTCAAAAATATTTCATGTGTACAGTTTTCGACTTTGCTGCAATTTTACGTAGGTACAAAGTCAAAGTCAAATGTATTATTTCTAATAGGAACAAGAATGGCACTTTTAAACGTCAAAATAAACAAGATATAGAATTGATTCTAGTCGCCCCTTCCAAAAGGTAGTTCCATATGGAGAAGAATGGGCAAGTATCATCATCATTATCTACGGCCTGACTTTACCTACATCGAGCATAGGCCTCGATTTTCTTCTCACCATTACTGTGCCCGCCACGTCCAGGCAACAATGGCAACAATGTCGTCCGCCCATCTCGCATAATGTATGTATATGCATGTATGTATACGCATATATATGTATATGTATGGAATACCAAATACTAACCAAAAAAAGAATCTAGGTCTTTATTTGGACAGGACCTTACGTCCCAGCCGCCGCGAGAGACGCTCCGGGCGTCGGGAGCCGCGTGACGACTCCCGGCCATCGTAGGCGCGGGCAGTCTGACACTCCCTTTCGCTCCACCCAGAGCGGGAGGAGACATTTGATGATTTCCCACCCTCAAAAAAGGTCTTTATTTATTTACACAACATGTCTAAACGCCTCGATATCGAAACATGAATGGAACTCCAATCCCTTATATGAAAGGCTGACCACGTAAACAAGCGAACAATAACATTAGTCATATTGTAATTAACTTTCGCGTATACGTGTGCCTGGCATTAATTGATCGTTTGTAGCCAATCACAGGTGTCTTTAGGAACAATTAAAACGTGCCTGTTTGTCTGCCCGACTGACGTCATGTTGTGAATGGGGGGCTTATCGGAGCGTTTCATCTTTTGGCTGCGAATGGAATACTAAAGAGAAGTACTTTCGGCTGCCAACAGCTGGTCTACTTTACAAATACGTGCGGTAGGTAGACACAAAGTGGTTTTTGGCCTCTTTTTTTTTGAGCGTGGGAAATCATCAAATGACCCGCCCCCTCTGGGTGGATCGGAAGAGAGTGTCAGACTCTTACTGACTAAAATCCATCCATGTTCCTTCCATAGCCCTTTTTGTTCTGGGGTAGCGGTAACCCTTTCGGACAATCTCGCTGACTCGGCAGGTCCCTGGTACTGACATCTCTTTGAGGCGCGCGTGGAACACGAACGCGCCGTCCTGCACGAGCCTGGTCCTGATCGGACGGTGAGCTACCCATTACTCACCGTCTGCAGGCCCGCGCCTACGATGGCTGGGGGTGCTCAGTGCTAACGGCTTCGACTTCGTGAAGAAACCGGCATGCTCTAGAACCAAAAATTTCGAATACATGTGTGACACCTACCAATCCGCACTGGGCCCGTGTGGTAGTTTACAGCTTACGCCCTCTCGAAGGGAGAAGGCATGAGTCCCAGCAGTGGGAACATTTTAGGCTGATCATTATACGCTGTTTTCCCATAGCATGTGCCGATAGAAAGATTGAGCTGCCGTAGACAGCTACTTCTGTGGAAGCGCGGAGCCTCCTAATACAAGCAATTCCTTGATTAAAAGGTGATCTCCAATAATATGTATCAAAAAGCCTGATGTAATTGAAATAAACTTTTTTTTTTTGTGACCTGGTGGCTAACCAGTGTTCTAAAATTAAAGTAAGAGGAAAATGCATTCATCATCATTCATTTCTTCATTTCTTTCCCACACTAAAATAATACTGCTCTTTTAGGTGGTCGTTGAGCGGTTGAGGGTTCCTACTTGATTTTAAAAGTTGATATTTCGATTGTTATTACATGGAACACGTTGTTTCGATAATTCAGTTGTACGATGGATGAATGTTTGTTACTCAACGCCTGAACGGATCTGGGCGAAATTTAGCTCACAGATCTCAGTTCATAACCCGGAATGACACAGAGGATACTTTGTATCCCGATAGTACATTGGTAGAGGCGGTAGGGCTTTTTAAATTGAGAGCCAGCTGCTTGAAGCGTGATTGTATTCAAATGCAAGAACGTATATATGTGAGACTCATTTCATAATATCGTAATGTCAACTTTTCGCAGACATCAGCTGCATCCTGTGGTAACATGATATCTTCAAAACTACATATCGCACCTTTAGGAGGAAAACGACAAAATTAAAAAAAAACAAAAATTGAGTTGTCGTCATAAAATGACTCAAAACTAAAATAGTGGAACTCCTTTTTTATAATTTGCAGCACAAACATAGTCACTGACGTAAATAACCACAAAATAATAGATGGAATAATAGGGAGGTGTCAGAATTTCAAAATATGTTTTGCTATTTCCCTAAAAGTCACTTTTTTGAGTTACGTCGTTTTCATCCTAAAGGTGCGATATTTACTCGTGCGCTTCTCACAAGCTGTGTCTGCTAGCCAGCTTATCCTAGAAACAGCATCATCACTACATAGTATAAAACAAAGTCGCTTTCTCTGTCCCTATATCCCTATGTATGCTTAAATCTTTAAAACTACGCAACGGCTTTTGATGCATTTTTTTTTAAATAGATAGAGTGATTCAAGAGGTAGGTTTATGTGTATAATTGTCGACATATTATGCGGGCGAAGCCGCGGGCGGAAGCTAGTACAAGATAAACTAATATTATTCTACACGCCAGATACTTCCACTAGTTTCCCTCATAACTCCTCGCTTCATCGGAGTACAGTTCCGCTGTACGCGTCAACGTGAACACCCTTATCTTGAATGTACACTCGCGCACATGAACAGCTGTATTGTGTTGCATCAAATATTTCACTGCGCTGATTCCTCTATTGAAATTATATTTGTTTATCTTTGACTAGCTTCTGCCCGCGACTTCGCCCGCGTGAATGACGGAAATTGCATGTTATTGTACATATAAACCTTCCTCTTGAATCACTCTATCTATTAAAAAAAACTGCATCAAATGTTTTTTTTTTCACCGTTTTGAGAACAGTGTTGATGGTATTACTTTCACAAAGTAAAGGTACGTGGTTTAATGTTTCATAAATTAATACTCGTAGTGGTGATTAAGGCATTTGAGGAAATAAATACCAGTTAGACGTAGGTACGTACAAAGACACCATCACCTTAATAATTATGCCTCTCTCTGGTTTTCTTATTTTTCTGAGTATTTCGTAATTGGCGTTATGTTTGCAATAATAATTATGTTATACCTACTTTGTGGTTTTGTGAAGCTATCTTATATGTTTATTTATAAAATAAAAAATGCGAAAGTTTGGATGGACGGATGTTTGTTACTCAATCACGCCAGAACGGCTGAACGGATCTGGGTGAAATTTAGCACACAGATAGTTCATAACCCGGAATGAAGCATAGGATACTTTGTAGTTAAATAGTTCAAAGGTTTAGTTTGAAATCCATAAAATTTTCTCTTGACACCAAAACCAAACTTTCTTCTTTTCGTGTGGTTAGTGACTAACTTGATGTCAGAGTTTTTATGCTGCCCATGGGCCACTGACTTAGCTTCACATATCGAGAAATATCTTTCAGGCATGCCGGTTTCCTCACGATGCGATGTTTTCCTTCACCGATTTTTAAGCAAGTGATAATTATACAATACGCACATGAATCCGTTAAATCAAAGGTGCGTGCCTTGGGTTTGAACTCGAGACCTTTGACTCGGCAGTCCGACGGTCACACTAATAGGCTATCACTGCTGTGATAAACCAAACTAAAAAATATGCTAATCGACAATAAAAGGCGAATTAACCTCAAGGCAACTGTACTTTAGGTAGCCCATCAAGTTCTCCCGAGACCCTCTGGTCATAACAAACATGACAATGAAGCTCCATTAAAGTAATTAATAATTCCAAAGTAACCTTTGTCAGCCATGACAGCGGGTTAAATCGGCCATTTTGTAAAACTAACTCAAACAAATCTAGTTGTATTTCCCTTTTTATTCACTAATTTACGGACGATTTTCCTTTGAAGTGTTTGTGAAAAATCGCTGGATAGGTTTTCCCGTGGGTATATTAGCGCTTTTGGAATTAAATGCAGTGAACATTTTTGTTAGTCACTTACTGTTTTTTGGTTTTCTAGTATCAAAACTTGATTATAGAATATCTTATAAGGATATAGTAATGTTTTACCAAATTTTCATCATCATTCTCCTGCCCTTATACCAATTTATTTGGGATAGGCCGCAACCTGTCTTTTTCTTCCATACTTCTCTATTTGTCGTCATCTCGGTAGTCACTCTCTTCCTAGCCATATCATCTTTCACATAATACATCCATCATTTCTTTGGTCTCCCTCTACTTGTATAATCTACATTCATGCTTACAACTTTCCTGACAACATTTACCTCATTCCTCCGCATAACATGCGCGTACCATGACAACCGATTTCCACACAACTTTTCAGTCACGGGTGTCACTTTTAGACTTCCTCTTATATACTCATTCCGTATTCTATCCATTCGCGTAACACCACACATCCCTCTTAGCATTCTCATCTCAGCTGCATGCCTTTCATATCATTGCATGTCTTTCATTCTTTCCTTTTGTGGTCCAACACTCCAAATTTTCAATTATAATATAATATAATAATATCCTTGGACATTTCACACAACGCCATATCGTCCCAAGCTAAGCAACCTAATGCTTGTGTTATGGTAACGAGATGGTTGATAAACTACTCATATACATTTTTTTTTTGTAAATACATACATATCATAGATAGAAAAACACCCAGACTCGTAACAAACACTTGCAGGTCGTACAAATATTTGTTCCGTGCGGGAATCGAACCCGCGACATGCTGCGCAGCAATCAATCGCTTAACCACTGCGCCAACCGTGTCGTCAAAAAATTGTTATCAATTAGTAAGTAAGCCTCTCCTATAAAGTCCACTCCTGGACATAGGCCTCTCCCAGGCTGCTCCACAACACCCTGTCCTCCACCCTTGCCCCTGTTTTAAGTCGTTGGTCCAAAGATGGAGGGTGATTATCGATTATATTGCTGTCTGTGCAACAAACACACATAAATAATGTAATTCGTTCGTGGATGAGTAACAATAACACTAATATGATCACAGAACAGATAAAGAGGTTAGAATGGAAGTAGTTCCTGATTTGTATTAGAACGCGTGTCGCCGCATGTCTCCCACTCTTGTCTCTCCACTACAAGCAAGAGATAATACGTACGCGCGTTACGCACACAAATAAACCACACGCAACTGCTCTGGACGTACACTCACACACGTGTAAAAGCAATTTATTTCTCATATAATTATGTTACGGCCACCAAAAGGTCGATTAATCATATCGATAAAATTACTGTAGTTTAGTTAATTATAGTTTTGCATTTTTTCAAGTTGCGGATACGGTACGAATAACTTCCTAATTACATATAAATAAACTTAAATCAAAGACAAATTAAGGGGGAACATCCAATACTGCCGGGAAATTTAAATTTTCTTTAGTTTTATGCTGTTGCAGCTCTGTTTTACGGCATAATAATAGAAAGAAAGAAAAATAGCATTTTTAATAACATAAAAAGTAAAACAACGCTACAATATGCAAAAAAACTATAAAGAAAATTTCAAATTTCACGTCCATATCGAATGCTAAGTCGAATTAACATAATATAATCTAATTAATTTATTGTGAACTACTCCGTGAAAAAGTATTTATTAATTTTATCATGTTAATTTATGAATAATATCTGTGCCCGCCGGTTTCACCCGCGTTACATAATCATTTTCTGCAAAATGTTGCGATCATAAATTGTGCTACATTTAGTACCTATCCATTCAATTCTACCAGTTGCTTCAAACCACAGTTTTCTTGTAACAGGATCTTATGGACAATTAAAAAAAAGTGTTTGCATCGTAAATTAGATTTTAGACGAAAAACCAACTAAGAAACTAAATTAATAATCCACATTATACAATATTTGGTGTTAATATAAACAAAGTTATTTTCATTGTTATATTACTGACAATAATCATTCGTATACACATCTTAATATCGACATTGTTTACAATTTGGTACAACACTATCGACGCGCATAGATTTCCCAGAATTGAAGCTTTGGGTCGACGCACGCGACGTTCGCAGGGAACGCAATACATTGCGCGACCGCTCACGTCGTGCAAGATCGTACCAATGTAATGCAAGCAATGTATAATTTTGCATCTGAATGCGATTTTATCGTTTTTGTCTACAAACTACATAATACTTTTGTAATAATTACAAATATCACTCGTATTTTAAGGTTTTTGGAGTTACCGGTGAAAAGAAATCCCTCCTCGGGCCACATTACACTCCTGACTTCTTTTCCGACACGTTATAATTGGGCAAGACGGCATAATTCTTTTTTTCCGCGGAGAATTGAACGCTTTCACAATAAGAGCGTGACTGTTGACCGGTGATTCTAATTTCGGTTGGGTTTGGAGCGCCCGCGCAAATGTGTGGCGCGCCTGTCCCGCCCACAAGGCCCTTCTAACCTCTTTAACTGTTCTGTGAATATGATAAAGGCGAAGGTTTGTGTGTGTGTGTTTGTATGTTTGTTCTTCACGTAAAAACAGCTGAACGGATCTGGATAAAATTTGGCACAGAGATAGATTATAACCTGGATTAACTCATAGGATATAGATATTTTATCTCGTTAGTACGTTTTCATTGGATAATTTTCGACATCTACGCGAGCGAAGCCGGGGGCAGAAGCAAATCGATTACATTATCATATCGATAGCCCTCCGTGCTTCGGAAAGTAAAATTGTGGGTCCCGGCTACCATTCATAGATCATTGACAATCGTTACTGGTAGTCGGAAGCCCAAGGTCCGACAACCACCTTTACCATGAGGTGTCGTACTACCCAGTAACTGGGTAGTGGAGGCCAGGTAGGCAGTGGTTCCATAGAAAGACTTGTATTCAGCTGCATTAAGATATACTGGCAGCTGATCCCAACATAGTTGGGAAAAAGCAAAGTTGTTGGTGACTAGAGTTGTTACAAATTCACGAATCGATTTCAGTGAAACATGGGGTGTCTGGTTGTTTTTTTCTCTTTAACATACTGAAACCTGTGTTGTCTATCTGAAGTATGTATTTATTCCTTAAACGCAGAGGTACTTAGTTAGAATTTTATTTGGGTCAGCTGTCCTGATAGCTTCCAAAATGAGGCTTTCATTTTATATGAGGTTTTATTTTGCGAGGTTTCTAATTTTTAATAAGTAAGTACTTTTTTTTCAATTACTTATCATCTTGTTTTTAAGAACTTTATTCTTTAGCGTTTTTCCTAATTGGACATTGACTTTAGTAGGTACTTACTAGACTTCCTTTTGACTAAAACGTGGGAATACTTGATAATAGATAGGACATGAGAAATTTGTAATAGAAAATTCGAATAACACTTTGTCCGACAAACACTAGAAAGGCTAGTATTTCAACTGTATTGCAAAGACATAAGGTTCATTTTTAATTGGGAAAATTTGACAGTTAGGGATAGCTTGATGTGCTGGCGTCTGTACAAGTATATAAAAAAGGAGGGAAATATAAATCAAAGGGCATCAAAAACTTTGGTCCGACTTGGAATTCACCCCAGGACCTCGTGCTCTGCAGTAGCACTTTCAACAAACGAGACAGGCACCGTATAATATCTTCTTAAACACTTGACCCACTGACGAACTCCTAAGGGTAAAACGTAGATAAACGTTTAAATAACTTATGCAAACCTATTGTCCCTTCCCTATTCAAAAGGGATTAAATTTAACTGTGAAACTCGATTGAGCACTTCAATTTGAGAAGTGATTTTAGTTACCCCAAAATGTTAAATGGAATTCTGTCCTTCTGTTTTTGAATAAATTTAATTATTTCTATGCCCGGTTTTATTATTTTTCTAATTATTCTTTTGTACCTACCAAGGAGGAAAGTAGATACTATCACACAGGCGAACCCGTTGAAAACCCCGATGAACGCTAGTCTTCTTCTTTTCGTGTGGTTAGTAACTAACCTGGTGTCAGAGTTTTATGCTGCCCATGGGCCTCTGACTTAGCATGCCGTTGAGAAATATCTCTCGGACATGCATGGTTTCCTCAAGATGTTTTCCTTCACCGATTATTAAGCAAGTGATATTTATACAATACTCACATGAATCCGCGAAATCAGAGGTTCGTGAAAGCTAGTTATACGTATTAACCTCCTTCTTGAATCATTATATCTGTGGATGAAAATCGCATTAAAAACGTTGCGTGGTTTTATAGATCTAGGTACAGACGGCAGGGAGTGACTTTGTTTTATACTGTGTAGAGAAGTGTGAGTGATATTTAGGGCAAGGCTGAAATATGTATCTTATAATGGATCTTTTGAACTTTAGCCGAGGATAAAGGCTCGTGCCGATAGGTATATAACTACTTCTAGGAACCTCTAATGTTGAGAGTAAAATTTTAGGAGTAAACAGTTCTTTATGAAGGATGTACTCGTATAATATACAGTCAAGTAAACAGACTAAAATAGTTGTTATGGTGATGAATATATTATTTTTAATGTGACTATATGGAAATGGATATCAACAATATGAGCTGTTCCATACATTTTATTGAGTTATGTGTACATAAATGTATGGAACATCTTATATTTTTTTCGCGATTTCAGGGTTCATTCCATAGTTAAAGATGTTTGTAACGATGAGTACAATGCTCCAGCTTAAACTTGCCTTCTTTAATATAAACATCACGCCTTGTATCCCCGAAGGATTGGGCAGAGTTGTAGTATACCCATATTTCGAAAAAATATTTTTTAGTCCCATGTAATAGGGGGCGAGCTTATTGCCATCAACCGGGCACAAAGCCAAACTTCGGGCTGCAACTGAAAAAAATCAGATGAAAAACCCAATAATACTTAGTTCAACCCGGGAATCGAACCCAGAACCTCATGCTTAGCAGACACTTGCGACCAATAGTTCAATGAGGCATTTTTTTGAGGTTGGGAAATCATCCAATAACATCTCCCGCTCTGGCTGGAGCGGAAGGGAGTGTCAGACTTTTAGTTACTAAAACCCATCCATGTTGATTCCTTAGCCCTTTATGTTCCGGGGCAGCAAACCAACGAAGCAAGCTGGCGTTTTTTTTTCAAATACACATTAATTGTTGAATCCTGTAATAAAATCCTTAACCTGAGTACATTATGAACAGAACAGAACCCAAAGGAGATTGTTCTAGACCGCCCTATAACCAACAAACATTTGACGTGTACGTTAATTTTAATTATATTTTAATATGCTTTTTAAAAATAATAAATTCAAGCGGACACTGTTTAATTCTTAATAGGTTTTTAAAAGTGACCTCATTAATTTTATTACCAACTGAACTCGCCATCTTTCAAGGAATTGTCAATTTGAATGTCACAAAAGATTTGACAGTGTCGCTCTCGCTCATCTTACATAAATATCGATATCGACGACGATGTCCATAATATCTAGTGATAAATAATGGATGTTCGATATTTATCACTTACAAAACATTGAAAATGTGCAACATAAAAGTTTTCATGGAATTGTGAACATTTTAATGGAACTTATTATGAATATGGCCTAGCACGATTATGATGAAAATATAATGAACAAACTCACAAAAAGTACTTACTAGTCGAATGAGGGATTTTCTCACAAGTGAGAAAATATTAGTTCAAAAGAGGCGTTGGTAAAAAATACGTCACTGTCTCAGGTTTTTGACATCAAATAAGCTTTCCAGTAAAACAAAGACGTATTTTTTACCCACGCCATCTATTGGACTATGTTTTTTCACTTGTCAGAAAATCTCTCATTTAACGATTGAAATGTCGTTTACGAGGCAACTCTAGTGAATTGCTCTCATAACCATTTCACGACTTCAATAGCCATATTTTTACTTTTTAAGTACTTAAACTCTATTTTTAAATGTCGCAAACTAAAACGTTACACATTGTTCGTTGGGAAGAAAATATTTTATTTTAGCAATAATTTAATTGAAGTAGAATCATAGCAACAACGTGTTTATGTTTGAAACGGAACAAATTAATTGACATTTGACATATTGATCTGTCATTTTGGCCTACTAAATTAAAACCTCAGATTATATAGGTGGTCATTGATAATCGATATAGAATGATTGATCTTCGAGAGAGCATCTCTATTCTCTACGTCACTACGTCAGTCGGTTTGTCTCACCGAGTCTTGTGTTGCATTGTATTTGGTGATTTCTTTTGGCGTTTTTGATTTGGTTTCTGTTTGTAATAGAACTGTATTTACAGTAATATTTTACTGTATTTCAAGTTTAATGCTTTGTAGAAACCAGAAATAGCGATTTTAGAAGGAATTACTTAAGTTTTCTTTTATTAAAAATAACCTCAAAATCGGTTCCTTTTCTTTAAATAAATCTGTTCTCTAAAGTGTCCGTCAAGAAACTTTGTTCTTATGGGCTACTAAGGGCAGTTTACAAATAGAAAATGTTTTTTTCTATGCTGTTGGCTCCAGGGCGAACAATGTATGGGCGTAGAACAATCTCCTTTCCTCATTAACACCCATCTGCTATCCTAATGCTATAAAATTATCAGTTGGTCGTAAAACCTTCAGCCTAACGATGTACTCACCAAACCAAATTATTTTCAAATAATGGCCTCAGGGGAAAACGAAGGAACGAAGACATACCTTTTCCCCTACTTCCTGTGTTAGCAAATGCTCTAGAGCTGCGCCCGTAATTAATAGAGGTGTGCTGACTCGAACTAATGAAGTAGTCTAGTCAGTCGAGATGTATTGTCAATCGAGTGAATGTCTTAATTGGTTGCATATAGTGTGGTTTAAAAAAATCGATTATTCCTTTCGTTTACTGGGCATATTATTATTATGTTACTAAGTAGGTATCCTCAGAGACGTAACTTAAACACTACTTGCCTAGTCTGTGACTGACTATGTTGGGGTCGGCTTCCAGTCTAACTGGATGCAGCTGAATACCAGTATTTTACATGGAGCGACTGCCTATCTGACCTCCACGACCTAGTTACTACGTAATACGATACCCGTTTGTAAGAATGGTTGTTAGACTTTCGGGCTTCTGACGTCTCGTAACTACTGCCAAAGATCTACATACAAATAGCCTGGACCAACGGCTCCATGTGCCTTCCGAGACTCGGAGGGGTCGCGGTTTGTAAAGACCCATCCACAGACCAACCACAGCAAGCGTAGCTTAACCTCTAAAATGTCGTAAGAACCCCATTGGTTCATATGAAAAATTCTCTTGAAACGACAATAAATAAACGTAAAAATCGTTGAGCTCTTATAAGCAATCAGCTTCTAGGTAATAGGCGAACATCTAATGGGTTAATCTGATCAATCGACCAGTACGGCTGTTTTTACTTAGCCACGAGCCCCTCTCTTTCTACGAAATAGAAATGTTCAATTAACTGACAGACAACGCAACACAGCCTACACCGTTGGGTTTGGTGTAGTAAAATAGTTGGTTACGTATCGAAGTTGAGCAGTTAGGATGGACTATTGTCCATGCCCTAAAAAAGTTAAATAGGGGATACAAGTTTTTATGGAATTTTGGCAATTTAGTCGATCAAAAACAAACGTATTGTTAGAAAAAAAAATTGAGAATTACTAGTTACTCTAGTGGTCGTAGTGGTATTGGACACGATTTTGTTTCTCTCACCAGCCAGTGATATTATTAGCGAAACCTACACCTCTCCTTACCCCTTCAAGGAAGGTAATAAAAAGGATCAATATAAAAAGTTTCCAACACCGTTTGTTGTGGTTTATCGAAGGAGGTTTGTGTCGTGTTGTGGCCAGTCTTATTGCTGGCTATAAATTATAATGATAGTCGCAGTAAACGGTCCACTTTCCCACTAATTGGCTACTAACTACAGTGCAGTTTTCATTCGTTGTAAATCACGGTAGTTCTTCAAGGATAACGTGCTTGGAAGCTTCAAAAATAAACTACTCAAAACTAAATAGGGCCCACCATGTTTTTTTTGCTGCAACTTAAAATTCAACCCAAATAATCAGTCTTTATGAATATACAGGTTTTAAGAGTGCATTAAGGAATAGTGTAAACATAAATAATAGAAACATGTATTTATTGCGTTTAATAAAAACGCAAAATTACAGTTTTTATGCACAATTACACAAAATAAAGGAAAGCCATAATCTTGTAAAACACAACTTTTTTGGAAAAAATATGGTGCTTGTTATTTTTTAATAACGAGTGGGTCCTCCTCTACTCCGATAAAGAACTATTTTAGACATTCACAGATAAAGCGAAAACCACGTTTATCATTTATAACATTTACTAACTACCTGACCACAAGTCTGAGTAGGACTCGCAGACGAAGGGCTCCGTCCCACCATTCAATAGTTAATGTTAAAAGTTTTACTATGTTATAAAATCGACGCTGTGACGGATTATTTTACACTCTCTCACCCTTGCTTTGGAGCCCTAAGAGCGTGCTCAAAGAGCACTTGACCGATTTCCATTATTGATTGCGTAGGTTACGATCCGTTCCGGGTAAAGCAGAAAACTTGGTGTGGATTTCAAGAAAAAGTCGTCATGAAAAAAAATTATAGAAATGATGGCAGAAAACTGCATATAAATAGATAACACGAGTTCAATCACACTAATGTTAGCCGAAAGTTTGTGAATGTGTATGTGTGTGTGTTTGAATGTTTCTGAACGGATCTGGATAAAATTTGGCACAGAGATAGATTCAAACCTGGATTAATACATAATTATGATACTTGTTATACTGTTAGTAGGTTCCCCTGGGATAATTCAATCTTTTCTTCATTCCTGAGACTGTGAATAGATTCTATCGCAAGAAAAATATTGATTAATACCGCACGCAGCCGCACGGATCGATACATCAGGTTAGGTTACGCTTGCCGGGGTTGGTCTGTGGATGGGTGACCATCTTCAAATATCGAGACTATACTCCTTGCCTCGGAAAGCACGTTAAGCCGTTGGTCCCGGCTGTCATTCATGGATCTATGACAGTCGTTACGGGTAGTCGGAAGCCCGAAAGTCTGACAACCAGTCATACCAAAGGCTATGGTATTACCACTACCCAGTTAGTGACTGGGTTGTGGAGGTCAGATAGGCAGTCGCTCCATGTAAAATACTGGTCTTCAGCTGCATCCGGTAAGACTGGAAGCCGACCCTAACATAGTTGGAAAAGGTTAGGCAGATTAACTAAGATCATCGGGATTTCAACTAACAACATTTTTTAAGTAAAGCGAGTACCAACACAGAGATGGCTCCACTGCGCAATATTGTCAATATTGCATTTCAGTACAAGTATTCTACCGTTAGTAAAAATAGACTATGAGCTTTGTTATGATATTGCACAGCCTGTAAACTATATTAAAGGGAATGATGACTAATATAAATATAAATAATTTATTGTTTTGTACGTCAGCTAGATTAATAAAAAATATTGGCCAATAACAAAAACTAGGTTCTATATTACTAAATAAAACTTATGTGCCACTTGTACGATCGACTATTACTTGAGATCGACCGATTCAGCTGTTTCTTTTTGTTGTATTCGTAATTGTCAGGACAAAGTTTGAGAAAAAGATCTTTTTTATTTTGTAAAATCATCAGCAAAGTAAGTAGATAAGTACGTATGTAGGTTTTAGTGTGAAAGCGTAACACACATACTCACTTTCATAATTAAAATAGGTACTATTCCTAATGCGAAAGTTGAGATAGATGTTTGCTCAATCATGGCTGAACGTATCTGGATGAAATTTGGCACAGAGATAGAAAACCTGAAACCCCGAAAACCCAGAAAACCTGAAAACCGGAGATCTGAAATAGCTCATAGGACTTTTTTCCCCGTTAGTACGTTCCTGTGGAATAATTTCGAAGAAAGCGAAGCCGTTGGCCGAAGCTAGTCAAGTATACCATAGCCTTCGCTCCAGGTAACAGCTAGCTAGCTAAGATAAAAAGAAAACACGGACGAGATCAATTTCAATTTTCTCAGACGAACTAAAATTCGTGTTGGTAGCCGAGGTGAAAAATACAGGGATTACGAGATGAGGGAGGATGACGTTCAGACAGCACTTGACCCACTTCTGATGAAAATGATAAATATTCCCTGCTTTAGAATGTGCCCGGTATTTTTATTTTATTTTATACTAGCTTCTGCCCGCGACTTCGTACGCGGTCCCTGTTGCTTATGCCAGCGACAACGGGGTCGCCATTTATGTTATTTTTTATCATTTTCCCTTTTAAATCTTTTATCACACTGAGCTTTAGCTTTATTTCATTCCAACAACCACCGAAACATACAGTCCATTTGTCATCGTTTTCATTTTGGTAACCGCATTATTATATTCCTCCTCTAGAGACCTAGAAGTCGATGCGTAGATACGCTTGGAACTCAAGCGTAATTCTCTTTCCGTGAACGTCTCTGACTCGCGAGACAATACATGACGTTCACGATCAGCGGTCAGTCACGCATCATATTCTTCACTGGTCTCTAGAGACCTAATGAATACGCTGAGAACGCAGGCGTGCTTCGCGACCCGAAGAGGTTTCCACGGAGCGAGTTGCAGCCTAATGTTCTCGAACAACATCAAGTCTCTCCTGACGCTCTTCGGTAGATTCTTGGGATCTTATGATCCTCAATCTTTTAGCTCTCTTGGAACATTGGGAAAGATTTGACCTCTTTCTAGGCATGGTCATAGTTTTATTGTGAAGATACCTGATCAATAAAAATCTAAATTAAAATGACTGCTCCCCTGCGTTACCGGGTAGGCTACAGTGTCACGAAGATAAATGGAAAAGGAAATTAAACACTCAAACAACATAAGCCCGAAGGCATATTCATACGATAAAATAAAAAAATAAATAGGAGTTTTGGCCAGTAGAGTCAAATTTTCAATGATATACCATCGTCATCGAAAATCAGTCCTAAACTGTTACCGCCTTCACCGCGTGCAGGTACTCCCAGTTTATGTTATTTTATAATTACACAGTAAAATTAGTGATAGCTTTGATTTCCACATCAGATGTTTCTGATCTTCGATTTTTATAAGTCAACAGGAAATGCCCATCATATTGAACAACAAAGACGTCAAAGACGTCATTCCTATATGTGTTATGTTGTAGCTAGGCTCTTGGAGTTCCACAACAGGTGTTCCAGATCTTCGATTTTTATAAGTCAACAGAGAGTGCTCATCAGATTGAACAACTTGTGCTAAGACGTTATACCTATATGTGTTATGGTGTAGCTAGGCTCTTGGAGTTCCACAACAGGTGTTCCAGATCTTCAATTTTTATACATCAACAGAGAGTGCTCATCAGGCTGAACAACTTTCGCTAAGACGTCATTCTTATATGTGTTATGGTTTAGCTAGGCTCTTGGAGTTCCACAACAGGTGTTCCAGATCTTCGATTTTTATAAGTCAACAGGAAATGCCCATCAGACCGAACAACTTTTGCTAAGACGTCATTCCTATATAATGTTATAGTGTAGCTAGGCTCTTGGAGTTCCACAACAGGTGTTCCAGATCTTCGATTTTTATAAGTCAACAGGAAATGCCCATCAGACCGAACAACTTTTGCTAAGACGTCATTCCTATATAAATGTTACAGTGTAGCTGGGCTCTTGGAGTTCCACATCAGGTGTTCCAGATCTTCAAATTTATTCTTTCAGCAGAAAATGCTAATCCCGTGGAACAATTTTTGCTAAGGTATCATTTTTGTATCTCTTATAGTTTAGCTGGTCTGTTGCGGTTCTGCATCAGGTGTTCAAGTTTCCAAGATAAATTATAACCTATATGTTGCCCAGACTTAATACCTATACAACAAAAAAAAAATCATTCCAATCCGTCCAGTAGTTCCGAAGATTAGCGTGTACAAACAAACAGACAAACAGACAAAATTTTTTTTTTAGATTCATGCTCTATTACTGTTTCTAAACCCCCCTCAATTTTTTTTTTTTTAATATATTCAATGTACAGACACAGTTTTTTTACTGTTTTATTATATGTATAGATATAGATGAAACTTTTTGTTATTTTTTATTTATTTCGGCCGTGTTATTCATGAAACTATTTACAAATTATTATTCATTTTCTAATTTTATTTATTTATAAATCTTTAACATACACACATAATTATGTATGTACTGTAAGTGCTTTATTTCCAGTATCATAAATATATATTAAAACAATAGGGTTTGGGGCAAAGATAGAGGTTTCGTAAATTGCTTATGAAAGAAAGAAGGGTAGAAAGAATCCCCTTTTCGGTGCGAAGTCCAGGTGACGGACGCCTGATGGCTAATTTCAAAAGAAGGCGGGTCACCTATATCTCACAACATAAGGCTTCTAGGACACTCTAGAAGATGTGCCTGCATTGGATGAGTGGATTGTTACGGAATCAGTACCAAAAAGGTTCGCGTTATAAAACATAATTGACTATTTGAAACGGTCAAAAAAAAAGAAATCACATAGAAAGAAGACCGCTCTTCATAAAAACTTCCATCACCGTACAGAAATTAAATATCATGCGAATATATAATTGTAAAATTGCATTAAATGATAGTAAGTATTCCATTTGATTCTTAAAATCTGTGACGTCACATTGTCAATTGTACAAATGCCGCGTTTTGACAGATCATAAAAAGTAACGTTACTGACTACCCTTTCAAATACCCAATTCATCTTTTTGGGTTACTTAAAATTATCTTCATGAATACCCCAATAAATACTGCCTATACATTAAAACAACTGTAACATAATCTGTCTCCGTAAAGCAAAAACAGCGCCAAGTGCTAACAACACGATAAATGGAACTACAAATTGTACAACTTGTAAATCAAATTAACTCGATTATCTTATAGAAATAAAAGCGGTACAATACTGTAAGATACCTTTCACACGCCATGTTAGAATTCGCGCGAGACGTGTCGAAGTACAATGGCGTACCGCGACGTCGACATCGCAACGTGTCGGCGACGTCAACGACTCGACGTTACGCTCGGTACGGTCGACACGCGGTTTATTGTGATAGCGGAAACATGCCACACGTTGAAAGGGATACGGCGAGAAGTGGGTAGACTAGAAAATAATAAATGCAGATCATTTAGTTAGTGAGATACTCGGTACCATGGTTTGTAACATGATGATCACAAGCAAGCGTGTCTTTTTTTTTTTGAAGGTGGGAAATCATCGAATGACTCCTCCCGCTCTGGGTGGAGCGGAAGGGAGTGTCAGACTCTTACTAACTAAAACCAATCCATGTTCATTCCTTAGCCGCTTATGTTCCTAGGTAGTGCTAACCCTTTCGGACAGTCCCGCTTACCCGGCAGGCTTTGGCCTTTCCTTATTGCTGAAATCTCTTTGAGGCGCGCGTGAGCATGCGTGCCTAATAACATGTTTGTGTGGCCGCACCATTATTTTGGTATCTTATCTTACTCTTACTATTATGGTAAGCGGGATTGTCCGAAAGGGTTACCGCTACCGGACATAAAGGGCTTAGGAACGAACATGTATGGGTTTTAGTCAGTAAGAGCAGACTCATACTGACTAAAAGTGGATGGGACATGTCAGAACACTCCCTTCCGCTCCACCCAGAGCGGGAGAAGTCATTGGATGATTTCCCACCCTGAAAAAAAAAACTTACTATATAAAATTACTTATTATAAATGTGAAAGTTTGGATGTGTGTGGTTGTATCTTTGTAATTCAATCTCGCCGGAACTGCTGAATGGATCTGGATGAAAGGCACACATTCTTCTTTCTTCTTCTTCTTAGCGTGTCTACACTACGCTCTGATCTTTCTGAAGTCACCAAGAAGGTCCCCATACGTCCTTCTCTAGCCCATACACTGTTGCCAGCACATGCATACGTATGTGTGTTAAAGGCACAGAGCTAAGAATAGCACAGAAAATAGTGGCAGTGTTTGTGCTAGAGCGTTCTTTTGTTAAGTGCTCTATTCTGTGTCCGAATACCTATTAAATTCCAAAAAGATGTCTTAGCATATTACGCTTGACCTTTTAAGATCCTGTACACGTGTTGGTAAAGAATCTAACTCACGTGTTAGTACCTATGTAACGTGTCGAGGTGTCGAGACACAAAAGCATTGCTGTCCCGACGGGTCATGTATGCCAGTGAAAGGAAACATATGCCGGGACACAAAGAAAATGAAGGAGGTTTTTTTATATCTATACTAATATTATAAAGCTGAAGAGTTTGTTTGTTTGAAGGCGCTAATCACAGGAACTACTGGTCCGAATTTTTATTTTTTTTTGTGTTGGATAGTCTATCGAAGAAGGCTATAGGATATTTAGTAGTATAGTATAGTAACATCACGCTACGACCAATAGGAGCCGAGCAGTGGGTGAAACTCCGCGGGATCAGCTATTTTTATTATATATAAGAACAGAGTTTTGAAAGCATGGAAACTATTTTGTCAAATGACGACTTTGCGTTGATTGCCGCCTGGCTGCTTGCCTAGCCTTTTCCCAACTGTGTTGGGGTCGGCTTCCTGTCTAACTGGATGCAGCTGGATACCAGTATTTTACATAGAGCGACTGCCTATCTGACCTCCACAACCCAGTCAGTAACCGGGTAATCCGTTAGCCCTGGGTAAGACTGGCTGTCAGACTTTCGGGCTTCTGACTACCCATAACGACTGTCAAAAATCCACGAATGACAGCCGGGACTAACGGCTTAACGTGCTTTCCGACGCACGGAGGAGTCACGATATGTAAAGATAGTCACCCATCCATGGACTAACCCCGGCAAGCGTAGCTTAACCTGATGGATCGATCGGTGCGGCTGTTATTACTTAGCTGCTCCTCGACGACTTTGTGTTGATTGTATTATATTAATACTTTTGAAGTTGAAAAGAAACTATACCTACTTTCCCGTAAAATTTATATTGAGTTGTTACTACACGTTTTATACTGAGCAAAAACCGCATTTCATATCGATCGGCCCCTATAACGATACATCTAATAGCAGTTACCACCATAATTAGAATATAAATACTTAATTAATCCAATTAGTTGAAACTGTTAGTTTAGCTACACTGCCTCCTTGGTGTAGTGATCGCAAGCGCTGCCACTGAACGTGTGGTCTTGGGTTCGATTACTAAGTCGGGTAGAGTGTTCAACTCACTTGATAATGTGTGCGAGGCCAGGTGTGCAATATCGATTAAATAATCATATGGGAATTAAAATGTGGAATCGTATGGTCTGATTGCATGTTTCTTTTATACTACCTCCTTGTTGTGTTGAATTCTTCTCAGAAGAACCGACGCGTGACGTATGGATTGTGAGTGGTAAGTTACTTGTTTGCTAGTGTACTTAAATGTAACTGATTTTGGATTGGTGAGGGCTGTCGTAACGTATGCTACGCCGTGTTTAGTCCGTGGAAGGGTGGAACTTTACATACCGAATCCTCCGTGACTCGGAGAGAACGTTAAGCCGTTGGGACCGAGTGTTATTCGTGGATCTTTGACAGTCGTTACTTGTCGTTAGAAACCTGAAAGTTTAAAAGAGGCAATACCCTTTTAAACTTTCAGGTTTCTAACTTAAACTTCAAGATACAATTATCTTGTTACTGGTACAGGTTGTGGAGGTCAGATAGGCATGCTTGCTCCATGTAAAACACTGATATTCAACTGCACCCGTTTAAACTCAAAATAAAACTCCAAGCATTTATTACAAATTAACCAATTAAATACATGCAGTTTTCAATTATCAAGGTGTCGGTCAGTCATAAAGATTAAGCTAGTCGCCCATTCCAAAGCAGTACCTATGGAGAAGAACGGGCTAAAATTCCTTTAAATCAAAATATGGTTACAAAATCTGGGTTTCATAATTCATGTTGAAATATACATGTGAGAACGATGCAGAACGTAAAATACCGTCCATAATTAAAAAATTAAAAACAATTCAAAAATTTAATTTAATTTTCAAAAGAGTGAGATGAGCAGTCTACTGACGGCGCCCGTTCACGAATATGACTAAAAGCCAACCGAAAGTTAGGAAAAGGCTAGACAGATTGATTAATTACTCCGTTATAATTACTCCACACGACAGTCATTAGCTTACACCTGGACTTTGACAAATAAAACGCAGCGAAGTTTAGCCCGCTGTTCGGACAAGGTAATTTGTCACTCGTTTAAATGCGACGGGAACGCATTTAGAACGAGTCAATGTATTTTTTCCTCAGCCGAAGTTTCAAAGTGTATTTTCTTGCTTTACAACTTGCTGTTTTTTCTAAGGAATGAGGACTCTTGTTCCGCTTGCTATTAGAAAGTAAATCTAATCTGAAAATTTCTAAATTATATTTTAAGAATTTCAAGATATTTTAAAATATTTTTCTATTTATTTGCACAAACTCGTGACTCATATACCTAATTGGTGACAAATTAAATTTTGCATACGACTTAAAGCTTGGCAACGTCCAACAACCACAAATTAGCGATTTAACTAATTCCAACGCCTGTCACATTTTATTAATTCTAACACGAATCCAGTCACTCATAATTACTCCATATTATTTCACAAGATTAAAGCCGGATACACATTTGTTACAGAACGCGCGTGCTATAGATTATAAGCATAATCAGTCCACAGGCCTCCTCTCTGCTAGCTAGGAGACTCTTTATATAAAAACAAATGCAGAAGTCGTCGTCTGATTCTGCCGATAATAACACGTCTGAATCAGACGTACATACTGTATACTACATACATACAGGGAGGAAGGGACATCAACGTGCCGGCTACCATGGTTAAAGTGCATGATTCTGAACCTCCCTGCGTTGAAATTCTACATAGACCATATGTCAGTATGTTTATGAATTAATACGGCAGGACTCGTTTCTTATACTGACATGAAACCTACAGCAACTTAATTGTAGCTAACTTCGGTTGAGATCTTTTTCTTTTCGTGTGGTTAGTGACTAACCTGATTTCAGAGTTTTTATGCTGCCCATCGGCCTCTGACTAAGCTTCACATGCTGTTGAGAATATATCTCTTAGTTGAGACAAAAAGTCATGTTCATAATATTCATTTCGAGCAAATATTACCAGCTTGTTTGCAGAAAATCATAAAGTAATAAATCAAAATAAAATGTCTGCATACAGATCATTGCCGCGAGTCTTGTTATAAATGTGTTCCCACCTTTTCTGACTAATAATAAAATGTGTTGAAACGCGACAGGTCATGACGCAGGTCGTCAACAACTCAAAGCTTTTTTTATATTAACATTTAATTTTATGTCCGTCTGTGTGCCGAATGATTTCACTGTAACGACCAGTCCAGCGTTTGATGATTCCTTTGACACGATATAATTCATTAATTTTATGCCATTATTATATTTAGATATTACAAAATTTGCATGAAATTAGAATGTTTTTTCTTGGCGAAATGTGGTCGAAATTCCTGAATTTAAGTGTGGGCATATAATGTAGGGTTTATATCGAAGTTATTACCGTTATGCGTTCAAAAGTGCAATATTTATCTTTCATTCGAATACATTATGGTCTATTGCTCTTTGTAAGTTGTGGAATTTATTTCATGAATAAATTCTACGATTAAAGTGTTCCAAAAATTCTATAAATATCGTAAGAAAACACCAATCATTCGTCACACTTATTATGCGTAATGTTATTTCATCGCCGCATCATTAAAAAACAATAAACAATTTACCAATGATCTGAAAAATTCAGTAGGTACTGATAAACATCATTTTTTTCTCCATAGACATACTAATGTCATTTGTCAAAATTTTGATAGCCTGTTTGCTAAGTACCTTAAAGGGAAGAGCCGCATGCGTCGATCGATTAGGTTAAGATACGCTAGGTGTGGTTGGGCAGTCCAGAGACCTCTTCACGCCTCGGAAAGCACGTTAAGCCATTGGTCCAGCCTGTCATTCGTGGATCTTTGTCAGTCGTTACTAATCTTCAGCAGCCCGAATGTCTGACATACTGCCCTATCAAGGGGTATTACCCAATAACTGGGTTATGGAGGTCAGATAGGCAGTCACACCATGTAAAATGATGCTATTCACTTAACATGCTAGGCACTTAAATAAATGAAAATAAAGCACACTTAACTGCACACATACAGAAACATACATAAAACACATACACAATACATATACCCATACCCAAACACAGACAACTCCAATAATTTGTAACTTAATTAATATAATGATCTGTACTTACTATGATTATTACCTATACAGTATGTAATCAAACTATAGATATGTGACTTGTAAGGAATCTGTTGTTCTGAGGTTGAGGAAGACTATCCGCTCGTGATACAGTTTTATACTAGTACGAGGGGATAGGGCGAATCAGTCTAATGGCAACCAAACCATCTTAATATTGTACCATATCACATACAACGATCCGTCTATTTTGTGTTTATTATTAAGTTACTCTGTATGGTTGTCTCAAACTCGTGAATAAAATTATAATTATTATTATTATTCAGCTGCATCCGGTAAGACTGGAAGCTGCTATCAACATAGTTGGGCACGCTAGGCCTAATGACGAGGCATACTAATGTCTCTCTCAAAAGAAATGTCTAACAATCAGGTTCGTAGTCAACGACAGGTTTACAGCACTTCGTGGGCGGTCTCCACTCTATCTCTAGATTGACAGCTACAATAATAAACACCTCTCTTTTACACCCACCATAAAACTTTAATTACCTACCTATCAGCATCACAAATGTAAGGCAAAGAAACAGAATTTACTGCCAATAAAATTGTGCAAAGAAAAATATATCGCGTATTAATTTAATCTCCGTGAGTGTGCAGACGAGCGACTGTGGTTGGACAACCAATAGTTTTCTAGGTAGAGATAACTCAGCGGGATAGTCCGAAAGGGTTACCGTTGCCCCGGGACACAAGGGGCTAAGGAAGGAACATGAATGGGTTTTAGTCAGTAAGAGTCTGACACTCCCTTCCGCTCCACCCAGAGCTAGCTTTTTTTTGGTGGAAAATCATCAAATGACCCCTCATTTGATGATATTCCACAAAAAAAAAGGGCAAAGGCTTCCGTTTCTCCTTTCCCGTCCTCTCTATCTTGAGCTAGTGTGGACCAATACCGTCTGTAGGCGTCAAGGTCGTCTCATTTTCTCGTGAGCCTGCTTCGATAGGACCCACATGGTGGTAGATTTGGCCCATGACTCATTCGTCAAACGGCAAACGTGTCTAACCCAGTCCCAAATAAGCTTGGCTGCTGCGTTGTTAAGCGCTGCACTGTGTTCCTAACTCGCTCCGTTAAGTTCCGATTCCACCAAAATTGTGTTCAGCACATTTGTTCACGAACATTCTGCGCTGAGCTGCAGATCTTTTTCCACCGTCAAAATTGTACGTAATTTTTGTAAGCGTACAGTGCAGCACATTTGTAAATGTTTACATGAGTGGGTCCACCGAAAGAAACATTTGTGCCGTACACTGTCCAGTGCAGTGTCCCACAGTGCCGCACACTGGTGGAATAGTGCCTTTAGTCTAACTCTAACTAAGCATTTGATATATTGGTACCAAATCAGAAATCGTGAAAAAAATCAGCTGTTCCATACATTTTGACGAGTTATGCGAGTATAATGTATGGAACAGTTGATTTTTTGCTTGTGGTGTTTAGAATTCAATTTCATCCTGTTTAGAAACTTGTGAAAATGTGATGATAAGTTTATATTGTCTCGAACATAACAGTTGTGGCCCATTTTATGTGGTAAGACAGTTCTTACCAATAAATCCGGCCATTAACAAAGAGATTTTTCCAGGAACAGCAGCCAGATGGGTCTAGTTGTTTTTGCAAGTTGATTGGTCATCGTCTGCTTAATTATGTTATCTTAGCCCTGACGTTAACGGCTAAAAGAATTTACACTTTTTTGTTACAAAGAGGAATTTTAAGATAAATTATTCAGTTGCGGATTATTATTATAGGAAATGGAGCTTGCTTGCGTCATTGTAAACTACTGTAATGGGTAGTCATGCTTGATGTTAAATTAGATTAGCACTGACTTTTGCATTCGATCCATCAGGTTAAGCTACGCTTGCTGGGGTTGCCCGTGGATGAGTGTCCTTCTTTACATACCGAGGCTCGGAAAGCACATTAAGCCGTTAGTTACGGCTGTCATTTGTGCATCTTTGACAGTCATTACGGGTCGTCAGAAACCCGAAAATCTGACAGCCAGTCTTAGCAAGAGGTATTACCCAGTTACTCGGTTGTGAAGGTCAGACAGGCAGTCGCTCCATGTAAAAACTGGTATTCAGCTGCATCCGGTTAGACTGGAAACTGACCCCAACATAGTTGGGAACGGCTAGGCAGATTGATTTTCCTGCCCGTATCCCAATTTATTGTCTTGTAACATGTCTTTTTCTTCCATACTTCTCTATTAGTCATCATCTCGGTAGTCACTCCCTTTCTAGCCATATCATTTTTCACAAAGTTTCTCTGGTCTTCTGTTGCTCATTTCGCCATCCACATTCATAAACGAGACCCTCATACTATGACAACCGATTTCAACACCACTTTTCAGTTAGATTTTTCCATAAATGGCACGCGCATGATGTACAACCTATTACCATGGATTTAGTACAGACAGCACACCAAGGTATCCCAAACTGTCAAATATTCTCAAATTGAACATGAACATTATTCTTTTGTAATAATGTTGATAGTTTGACAGATTGGGGTAGCTGGATGTGCTGGCGACTGTACTGACATCAGCCCATCAAGTTACTACAATATTCTGTCTTTCTTTAGTAGATTTTTTAATTTACCATCAAAGCATTAAGGTTCAATAATAATAAATAATATAATATAATATCCTTGGACATTTCACACAACGTCATATCGTCCCAAGCTTAGCAACCTAATGCTTGTGTTATGGTAACGAGATGGCTGATATACTACTTATATACATTTTTTTAATACATACATATTATAGATACATAGAAAAACACCCAGACTCGTAACAAATACTTGCAGGTCGTACAAATATTTGTTCCGTGCGGAACCGAACCCGCGACATAGTGCGCAGCAGTCAATCGCTCAACCACTGCGCCAACCGTGTCGTCAAATGAAATAATGATTGGGAAATATTTGACAGTTTCGGGTAGTTTGACCTGTTGGTCTCTGTACATATTCTGGACCATTTTTTTTAAATAATCAACTCAAGTCTTATTTTATCTATTCGCGTAACACCAAACCACGCTCTCAGCATTCTCAGCTGCATGCCTTTATTTTATTCCTTTTTCGACCCAACATTCTGATCTATACAAGACAGCCGTAGGTAAAATACCCATTGAAAACTATTCCCCTATACTTTTATTTAATTGCTATTTTACCTCCTTTTTGCGTCTTTCTGTTATTGAAACCACGTTTTTCCTATCTTAGTTGTTGGTAGGAAAAGTAATGATTAATTTACATTTTTCAACGACAATTAACGTTATAAATGTTTAGTGGATCCGTATTTTGAATGCACACAATAAAATTTGTCATAATTCTCTGATAATTCGGAGATTTACACTAGGGGCAGTTACATAAGAGACAAAATGACTGTATTATAAAATATAAGTTCAGTACATTTTGCAGACGTTGCAAGGAAGGAAACCTTTAATATGGTGATTTTATAGACTTTCTTATTTATCCTGTTAGAGGACAAAATAATCACAAAGAGCCATTTTCCTCAATCAGAAACCGTTTTACAGCCACACAGATGGTTGTTTAGACAGTCGTATCGCATCATCATTTCAGCCGTAAGCCCACTGCTGGACATAGACGGCCCAAAAGCGTCGCCTCATCGACCTGTCCTGTGCTTCATCCAGCTCAATCCCGCGGCCTTCCAACGATTGATCTTCAACATAGGCATGACTTTTTTAAATTGGTTTTATATGCAAGCAAAATATCTTAAAATAAAAAAAGGCTGAACAGAGACCATTTTTTTGTTTTTTTTGGCGTAGTTAATCATCAAGGGACCCCACTCGCTCTTGGTTGAGTGGAAGGGATCGAGTCTCAGACTCTTACTGACTAAAACCCATCCATGTTCCTTTCTTAGCCTTTTATAATAATTTCTTTCTCTTGATCTAAGACACTTCTTATTGCCTCTCTTACAACCCCCGGATACTTAATGTAGGTAAAGTGTGTAATATGTGTTAGATAAAGTTCAGTTCCATTTTTAAATAATTAAAAAAAAAACAAAAAAAAATCTCGTCTATTTTTATTTATGGCCACTGCTGTGCCGACTCTCGAAAGTTGTGCCAATGACAAATGTGATGTGAATTATGGAAATTAGTGACTATACAAAGACTGTCGAACTGTTTCATTGTTAAGGGCCCTGCCTTTAACGAATTGTCAACATGATTTTGTAGGCAGGAAGTACCCAGGTAATAAAGCTGACTAAGTGCCAACGACATTACATTAAAAGGTAAGGTACCTTATTACCAAAACACATTATCTTAACGTGTTTAGAATATAATATTATGTTGTCAATGAATTCGGAATATAATTAATTAAATGCATTGTTTAGTTACTACTATTAAAAGGTCTGTTGAAACGTGCCACAGACTAAAATAGAAGTTATTATTGATTAGGTACATAGTACAAACACAAATGCAAAATACAAATTGTTTATTTCTGTACCAAATAGTTTAAATAATTTATGATTGGAGCCTCAACATGATGACTTGACTGTGTTAGGAGACACCGCTCCTTCACTGCTTTGGCTGTTTGTACAATTTACAAAAATAAAAAGAAGATAACATACACAGCTATAAGCCATACATTGAACTCGTATAGGAAAGCGGGCTTCATAATATATACAGATAACGAACAAACATATTACACCAAAAACTGTAGTACAGACGCCAGCACATCAAGCTATCCCTAACTGTCAAATTTTCTCAATTAAAAAAGAACCTTATATCTTTGGAATAAAGTTGAAATACTATCAAATAAATTTGACAGATTGTGGTAACTTGATCTGCTGGCCTCTGTACTATCCTGTAAAAATCTCACCATGATCACTTAGGTGAAGTGGATGACAGTTGCCGGGAGTCGAGCCTACTGACGTGCTATTGGAAAGGCCTTTGTCCAGCGGTGGACTATTATAGGCTGATGATGGTAATGATGAGCCTGAAGAGCGCCGTTAATAGTGTCAATCCCTACCATTAGGTGGCGTGGCAGAACACTTTAAGCTCACTTCGCTCACTTTTAGTCTGAAACACAGGTTCAACCTAGTTCAGGCAAATAAGCAAAGTGTGCTCTACTCTAATTATTAAGATAATATTATTGTAAATATGTCTCTTTTTATAAAATAAACGATTACTATTATTATTATTTTTATTATTACTTCACCTAAGTTTTCACGTTGAGAATTCTACAGAATAGGTTGTATGAGCTTTTTGTATGTAAAGTCATAATCACATCGTTTATTTCTAGTCGGAATATATAATGCACTTTTGAACGTCTTTATTTACCTTATCCAGTGCTAATCATGGATCTTTTCCAAGTTGCTTAACAATAAGTTCTACGTTAATTACCCTCAAATAAATCTTGATTAACATCTTTATAGATAGATAAACTTAAACTCTTCTATATCCACAGAACAACAGAACGAAAATAAAACTATTTCCGTGTCACTCTTGGCTCTACGTATCAGGGGTCATTACTCGACCCATAAACAATTGCGCGGTGCGACACTAGTTCGACATTATCACATCACTATACGTTTATTTTGACTGTTAACTGCGTCTTAGGAGATAAAAGTTACTCTTTAATGGATGATACAGATTTAATGTTTTGGGACAATTTGTTTCGATTTTGGACGAGAAAGATGTTATTTGTTGTTTTGTTTTTGTTATCTCAGGACTTCAATTAAGACAGTAGACTGTAGTTAAAAGTATAATTATAATCTCTAAAATAGGGTTTACAATATGTGTTGGTAACAGGAGTGCGCGCGCGTGCCGTCGATGGAGATCGGCGGCGAACACAGAGTACATTATTACTATGTAGAAAGTTGCGAAGTGGTCGTTGGTCGTCCCGCGCGCCGCACATCGAGTCGCCGAAGCCGATGATTTCCGGAGACGCCCGAACAGTTTTACATCAATACGGATGATGACTAGAATTTTTTTTTAGCCCGTAAGCACGATTTACAAAAAATATTGGACACGTTTTTTTCCTTTTTTTACGTAATCAAAAGATGTGGTATGACGTCACGAGTATGTAGTTTTTATATTTACTTGTGACGTAGCGAGCCCCCACTCCCCAGCTTTAATGCGTTTTATCTCACTATTTTTTTGTTAATATGATAAAGAAAAAAAAAACGTGTCTAATTTTTTTTTAATAAAAGATTGACGGACTAAATATAATTTCTATCTTTTACCCAGGCATCATCCCTATTGCTGATACAGCTATCTGAGCATTTACCAAACAAGATCCTTTAACTCAATCAACTGACCCTATTGCAGTGCACTGCTGGACATAGGCCTCTCCCAGACTTCGCTACAACACCCTGTCCTCCGCCTTCCGCATCCAGTCTATCCTGACCATCTTCTTAAGGTCATCGATCCACATAGCGGAGGGGCGTCCCACACTACGCTTACTGATGCACGGTCTCCACTTCAGGACTCGTCTGCTAAACCGGCCATCGGTCCTTCGACAAACATGGCCAGCCCACTGCCACTTCAGCTTGCTTACTGTGCAAGGTATGTCGCTAACTCCAGTTCTTTTCCGGATAATTTCGTTTTATCCTTCAAAGAGACTTCGAGCATAGCCTGTCCACATAGTCAGTACCACCCTCTTACCTTAACTTTATAATACCCAAAAACAGAAAATAACACAACAATTAAAAAAAAAATATTGGGCCTTTAGCTCAACAACATTTTTTTTTATTGGATCTTATAATGTACAGAGGCCAGCACATCAAGTTAATAATAATAATAATAATAATATCCTTGGACATTTCACACAGCGCCATATCATCCCAAGCTAAGCAACCTAATGCTTGTGTTATGGTAACGAGATGGCTAATATACTACTTATATCCATTTTTTTTTGTAAATACATACATATTATAGATAGAAAAACACCCAGACTCGTAACAAATACTTGCAGGTCGTACAAATATTTGTTCCGTGCGGGAATCGAACCCGCGACATAGTGCGCAGCAGTCAATCGCTCAACCACTGCGCCAACCGTGTCGCCAAAGTTATCGCAATCTGTCAAATTTCTTTGATAGTATTTCAACTTTATTGCAAAGATATAAGGTTCATTTCTAA
Organism: Hyppa rectilinea; assembly: GCA_951799385.1. Taxonomy (NCBI): domain Eukaryota; kingdom Metazoa; phylum Arthropoda; class Insecta; order Lepidoptera; family Noctuidae; genus Hyppa; species Hyppa rectilinea. The sequence continues at coordinate 6,555,694 of OX637318.1, read as the reverse complement.
TTGAGAAAATTTGACAGTTAGGGATAGCTTGATGTGCTGGCGTCTGTACAGACGCCAGCATATCAAGCTATCCCCAACCCTATGATTTTGTAATAAAGTCGAAAATCTATATACTATATATAATAAGACATTTCAAAGAATGGGCGAACTTGCAACCAGTAACCAGTATCTGTAGTTATAGTGTTGTCTCAAACATGACATTATTTTTCCGTCACGTAAACATTCAGCGCTTTCTCCGTTACCCTCACAATCACGTCACATCTCCTCACGTCGATCAGATAAACAAATTAATCGACAACTTTGCATTCAGCTCCTCCACCTGGAACCCGTTCATCATTCACAAAAACTCTACAGAAACCTCTTTAGAATAAGATACGAGAACAATTGTGCAAGATATTCTAACTTTGATGGGGCCTTGGCACATGAGGCCCTGCCCTTACATGTCATGTTTACAGGAATATACTACGCATTTTAATGGCGTATTATAGTGTGGACTCGGCTTCAAAACAGCTGATGTTTTTGACATTGAAAAGGCTCAAGTTTGATCGCAATCACCTCTGATGTTAATCTATGCTTAATGCGCATCTAGACGTCACAATGGGATAGTCATGCTTAGAATGAAAGAGAAAACCGATGGTGATGATCCACAGTCTTTATGTCAACATCACGTCTTCATTTGATGTTAATTTGATTACTAAAATTATGAGAAGTACCAAAGCATTTAGTATTAAGGTAAACTATCAACTTTTTCTCAGCGTATCGATGGTAAGAACCTTAAAAGCCACTCCATCTATACTTTAACTCTAGAAAATCTACTTCTTCTCTGGGGGTTCAACAACTCTATACATTTTCGCAAGTAACGTATCAATGGCTAATTGAAAACTTTAAAACTAAACTTTAAAGAGTGCAGTATTAAAGTTTGCAATTAGCTGTCTTTAAGCACCCTATCTATATTTAAACTGTAGTATAACTCTTCGTGGTTTAACAACTCTGTACACGTTTACGAAACGTTCAGTAAAAGTTTCATTAGTTCAGTCAAAAAGGCCAATGCCTATTACGTTATGACGTCACGGCAACCAGGAGTATTTCCACATTTTAAAATCTATTTGTGGCCCAGATCACACGAGATCGACCATTTTCGGACGAACATATTGAATTTTCGTTAATTATGTATTTATGAACTTGATACGGTACCGTCGGGTTTGTAATTGTAACTTTTCACAAAAGGTTGGTTGGGTAAAAGGCTAGAGTTTAATGGCGAAAAAGTCATTTCGTTATGTTTTAAACTTATTGATTTTCATGGCCGCTGAGAATTGAAAAGTAAAGATCACTACTTTTTACTGCGTTTTATCTAGTTGAAGATGTTGAAAAAGCTTGATTATTTCACTTCAGTAATATAGTAATATTATAGTATAATAGTAATAGTAATATCCATGAAATTGCGCTGAGTCTGATTATAAAGCAATGTAAACTTAATATTTAATCGCCATTAACCATTATCTTTTATTACCAAACTCACTAAAATTCCGATAACCTCACGAGACATACCTACTTCTGTTGTTCTCAAGCTTAGCTCAAAGTACCTACACAAATATTACGACAGAAATGTATACGAACATTACCATAATTAATAACCATAGATAAGTTATTAACACCAGTTCAAATCACTGAGCCATAAACTAAAATCAAAAACAAAAGACAATTTCGCGGTTACGCTTCAAAAATATGGCGGACGGGACGTCGGGCGGCGATACATTTTAACGAGTAGCCGTCAAAAAACAGATATTTAAAATATAAAATGCATGCAAATGGTTTTAGAATAAGAAAATATTGTAAAAATGTTGCTATTGTATGAAAAACAAGGAAATTTCTCGTTTACCGTGTTGTATTGTTGTTTTAATCGCATGATATATGTTTTCGGTCGCATTATTGAGTTATATGGTAAGTAATTGGTGTGACCAATGTTCTAATTTGACAGGCGTGACGTGGAACAAGGTCCTTGACATACTGTTGTGTTATCTCACTGAGAGGTTCGCTTAGTGTTGACGATAATTTAGTGTGTCGTGTTTATTATAATTCGAGTTTATGCTGAAGAGTGATCCGTCTCGAGCGTCATTTGTGAGAATGTCACTCACTTTTTTGTTGGGAAATAACAATTAAACTACGGGGTCAACCATCATCATCTTTAATTCAACCGAGAAATGCCCACAGCTGAATAAACGTCTCCGCCAAGTATTGTCGCTTCAACTGATTCTGTGGATCTCGCATCCACTATTAGTTATTCCGAATATTAGAATAAACTGGACTGGTCTTCTTCTTTTCGTGTGGTTAATGACTAACCTGGTCTCAGAGTGTTTATGCTGCGCATTTCTGACTTAGCTTCACATGCTGTTGAGAAATATTTGTCAGACATGCTGATTTCCTCACGATGCTTTCCTACGCCGATTTTAAACTAGTGATAGTTATACAATACGCACATGTATCCGTAAGTCTTGAGTTCGAACTCAAGACCTATAACTTGGCAGTCCGACGGTCACACCACTAGGCTATCGCTGCTGTCTTATGAAAGAGAAAAAAGTGCATATTACTAGGAAAATATTCACGATTCAAGTAATGCTGGATTATTTTTGACTTATACAGAAGAACCAATTAATCCAAACGCTAAGCAAATACACTGAAGTGTTATTAAAGCAAAAAATACGAGCTTTATTTTAGTTAATAACTCAGATCATTCCACCGGCCATAGTCAAGCCGGCAGTTCCGAGTGACACTCGTGTCATGAGTGACGCGTGATGGAGGTACCACGTAATGAGCTCTTGACTAATGTAGAGCATTAACCTGCCTGAATATTAAGTAGAGTCTGAGTATATGAGCGATACTAGCCCGTGGTTTTACTGGCATTCTAGGAAAATTACTTCATGTATTCAGATAAAAAGTTGCTTATATTTTGGTCAGTAAATGTATAAGGTCATATGTTGGCTATAATGCATTCGAATACGTTTAGCCGTTTTTGAGGGATGGAATAACAAACAATCATTTTTCTGACCTTACAAGATATTAGGAAACAAGTACTTAAAGTAATATTAAATTGAAGTACCAAGTATTTCGAGACATTCCCCAGTAGTTGGTCCATGTCACACGTGACCAGAGGGCAGATCAATTTTTAACACGCATGTATTAGCTTGATATGTACAGACGCCAGTACATCAAGCTATCCCTAACTGTCAAATTTTCTCAATTAAAAATGAACCTTATGTCTTTGCAATAAAGTTGAAATACTATCAGAGAAATTTGACATATTGTGGTAACTTGATGTGCTGGCCTCTGTACATATGTATGGATGAATGTAACGGAAACTTCGAAAGTGATTTTGACCCCCTTCAAAACTTCGGTTTAAATTGAATCTTTGCACACATAAAAAGGACTGATGACAATGCAATGATTTAAATAGTTTGTCATATTATCCTGACCAGGAGCTTCAGGATCAGCGATTTCCCAAATCCGATATTTATTTGTGGCATCTAAAAATCACGCTTTTCTAGATAGAAAACAATAGTAAAAAAAATAAACGTTAAAATAAATTTGAAAAACCAACCTAAAAAGTAGAAAATTAATTTAAATACATTTAAATTAAGAATAATGTGATAAACAAAAAAAAAAGAGAGGTGCATTTTAAGATATTTCCATGATGACTACTTTTACCAGTATCGGTCATTAGAATATTTAAATAACAATTATCATCAAACACCCCACGCTTTTCTACAATAAATTGGTACCTAGGTCCACGCTACTATAATACATGATGAAACTGTATAATACAATTTCGTGACGCATGATTTCAATTGACCAATGGAATTGATTTGAAAAACAAAGTCGCTTTCTCTGTCCCTATGTATGCTTAAATCTTTAAAACTATGCAATGGATTTTGATACGGTTTTTTTTTTTAATAGATAGAGTGATTGAAGAGGAAGGTTTATGTGTATAATTTGTCGACATATTATGCGGGTGAAGCCGCAGGCGGAAGCCGAAGCGGAAGTTTCATTTATAAATGAAACTGGGAGAGAAGATAAAATGACGCCCGATAGAAAGTGTTCCCAGTATGTAGCTTAGACTTGACTGTCACATTGTAAATATAAATTTTATAAATGGAGGAAGATCGGAGCTTAATAAACCATTTTCTACGTAGCACCTGTGACCCGAGAGGACGACTTAGAAAGCTATCTCAGTAAGCGTTAGGTATACATTATCACACGTTTTTTGAAAAGTTTGTAATACTATTCTCAAAAATAACATCACGCTTATAATCTTCGAAGGGTGGGAGGTGTACACCTCTGCCTAACCCTATGATAGTGGGATTGTCCGAAAGGGTAACCCTTGAACATAAAGGGCTAACGAAGGAACATGGATGGGTTTTAGTCAGTAAGAGTATGACACTCCCTTCCGCTCCACCCAGAGGGGATGAGGCATTTGTAGATGTCTCATCCTTATAAACAAAAAGAGGTTTACATTTTTACATAATAGGTAGCGCCTAGGGGGAGCCTTTTGCCATCAATCGGGATCACATCTAGACTCCTGGCTGCTACTAAGAGATTCTAGATTGTTCTCAAAACTGATGCTAATATTCTGTTCTTTATTCACATTATGCTCTTCATCATCTGAACAATTTTATAGGCGATCTTACAACATTTGTTTGGAGGTTTTGAAAGAGAGTGATTTGTCTATTTTTGCCTTTTTGCCTGAAGAAAACTCAATCAACTCGGCCTCTAGCCAATTGAAGTCCATTGTTGAACGTAGGCCGAGTCTAGATTGCACCTGGAGGCCTAGACAAGTGTCAATCGCGTCGTGTCGATTCGATTTCAAAAATTGTTTATTGAACAATTCGTTATCTCAGTAATTCGGATTATCAAGAACGCCACTTGTCAACGCATGGGAATATTGATCGAGTTTTGATACACAATATGACATTGTTTAGCACTTAGCGATCGAAAACGATTGATCACGTGACATTTCGGAAGCTTATGCCGATTCCACTTTAGAGTTATCTAATTTCGTTATCGTTAATGAAAATGTGACTTTGTCTATAACCCCTAGTTCTTCGCAGTATATACAGAGTTGATACGACAGAGGGGCTTTCCTTTAAACAGCTTATACTAGGGACCATTTTCAAGCTCTGTACCAAAAATCAATTAAATAGGAGCAGTACTTTAGTCGCAAATGTTTTTTTAAGTTTTTGCCCCGTTTAAACACGATGTATCTTTCCTAACAGAGCGCTCCGGCGCGCGCGCGTCGGTGCCGCTGCGTTAAAAGGTCAGTTTTTATTTACAAAGGGTGGTTGCGTTTTACTCTGATTTGTAAGCTATTTAGTTTGTTTGAAAAAATAAAAACCTTATTTTTGGTGCTTTTTATTTTTATACCGTACCGAGTTAATACTAAACACGTAAAGTATACGTAGTGTAATTTAATGCCCCTCTATCATCAACTCTGTATAAGAGCCAGCGTGCACTAGTAGCTTGTTACAGTTGGCAACCTCCTAGGTTGTACTGTAAGACGCCCATTCAAAAAAATACTGGCGACTTTTTGTTCGACGATTGGTTGATCGTTTAGGTAATGAGTATCGAGCTATATTGAAGTGCTTGAATTTGGCGATTCTCAATCGGTCGATCAAAAGCACGACGATGATAGCGATCAAACTATGGGTCAACTAAAAGCTGCTAGTTCACTCTGCCTCTAAAAGTGGCAACATTGTATTCCGTTGTAAAAGACGAACATCCCTTTAAAATTACTTCAATTAAAATCCAGCTGATAATTTTAAAAGCGTTACTCCTAAAACATTTCGTAGTACACTCTGTCCATTAACATTGCTCGACAGACAAATGGACAGATTACGGTTCTATTTAGATAAGGCACAGAGTAAATAACTTTTAAAAGAAAAAAGAAATACATATTTTGTTACACTGTTATTCTTATGCTATGGCTACATTTTCGCGATAGCACGAACTACATTTCGCGCGCACACTGCTCGACTTTTCGCTGAACAATAGCGTGCGATGTATGAAAAAAAAAATTGTAATAGTTCGCCTTATCGCGACAATGTAGCATTAAGGCCAGTCCATTACTGTGGAGGACACAAATAGTAGGGACAGCAAATAGAAGATGTTGCTGACACTAGTCTAAGTGGCTATGTGGGTAGTACCTTATATACGGTATAAAGCTTTGTGATTCAATAGATGTTTTGTTGCTATCAAAATCCCAGTGCGAACGTGATTCGCCTACATTACAAGTGTGGGTGGGTTTTTGACACTTTCTGACAATTATCCATCCATCCATTATCAAAATGCGAAATAAATTCTGTTTATCCGTTACAGTTTTCATCGAATCTTTCTAACTGAGGGATTTGAAATCAGGTTGTCCGGGAACTGGAGATAGACATGGTTCTTTTCATCTGGATATTTGTATAAAAATTGATGAAATACGAATCTCACGCAACACGGTAATGTAGGTATATTTCCTCGCTGCTGCCAGCAGCTTCGCCCCCCTTCAAATACGGAAATTATCCCAAGTCAACGTGCTACCGGGATAAATAGTATCCTATGTGTTAATCCAGGTCATTAACTACCTCTGTGCCAAGTTTCATCTAGATCCGTTCAGCCGTTTGAGCGTGAAGGACGAACAAATATACAAACACACAAACTCTCACACACAGTTATTAAATCATACGTTACATTACATTTTACCCCAGCTACTTTGGATTTTGATTATAAAAGTTTTACTGATCAAATAGGTAATATCGTTTTTCTAAGTTTTACTTGTTTAAATATCTCTCTCGATAGGTAGGTACTGAAATCTTACACGATCTCTTCAAACTAATTGATATTTGATAAAGTATTCAAATATTTATTTCCATCTGGCTCAAAAGTCTGACAGCCAGTATTACCAAGGAGTATCGTAATACCCAATTACTGACTGGGTTGTGGAGGTCAGATAGGCAGTCACTCCATGTAAAGACTGGAAGCCGACCTTAAAATATAGTTGGGAAAAGGCTAGGTAGTTTGATTGATTTATTCCCATCTAGGCTGAAATTGTTAGGACATTATGAGGAACAGGGAGTAAGTTCAATCATCCTCCATAGAAAAGGAAGGATTCTCCAAGCAGACGGGTGTTGTGTTGGTGGGGTGATACGGAACGATTGATATCGGGATGTTGCACAGGTACATAACTATATGTATGTTAGTCACGCGGTAAACTCTGCTTGCGCGATGCAGGATTTTGAATGACGTCATTGAGACTATGATGTCGATGCCGCTACAAAATATCAAATCTAAATGACGGTACTCAGTTTGCAATTGTTTGAAAATCGAACGCTATATGGCCAGCGACAGTGATGGTCTAATCAATAGTCTTGCTTATTTTATTTATGAGACGCTCCGTGGTATGTCGGCCATTTTGTAAAGCACATCCTTATATACTTAAGTCCAATTTTCAAATTATATCGACTTTCAAGTTCTTTACTTTTGCTTCCAATTTGTCTAATGCTTAAAATCGTATTATAGATTTCATTTGAATCGAAAAATATAAACTACATCCGCAGAAAACTGTTTATTATCTTGTGTATAATTCAAATACATCCAAAGTTTATCTGCATCAAATTGTTTATGTTTTCAAAAACTCTACAAGGTGTTAAGGCTATTTTTTCAGAAATTATAAAACTTTTATTGTGCATGTTTCCTCGTGCGAATGCTGTGTGATTTCCTTTTTCCGAATTTGTCCGTCCTGTTGGATCACATCCTAAGTTATATGTATTTTGAATGTGAGTTTGTTTGTTTGTTACGCTTTCACGCTAAATCGGCTGAACGGATTTGAATGAGTTTAGGCACATAGGTAGATCATGATCTGAGTAAGAAGAAGTTAAGTTAATTTTCATCCTAGATTGCAGACGAAGTCACGGGCACCAGCTAGTCTATACATCCATACATACAAAATAAACAAAATTGAAGCGTCTGTTTCTAATGACAAAATATTTTTTTTTTACAATTGCATAGGAAATATCATACGATAACGCCAGGATCGATTTTAACGGGACTTTCACTGACTGCTTATATTGTAAGGAGGTAACTTAGGCTGTTTTATTTTGTAAAAAGAATTAAGGACCAAGCAAACACATGCTGCTCCGGTTTGACGTCATCACGTCAACGCCGGCTGTCGCTGAAAATCAGCGCTGTGGCTCCGTCACGCATGGGGTCGAAGCATTATGCTGAGCCATGGACATCTTGCGCGAATGTGACGCATATTTTCCCACAACTTTTTTCTTTACTGCTTGTTTTTTTTTTACTGCGTCATGTTTGCCGTAAATGAAAGTATTTTATTTCTTTCTTTCTTTTTCTTTCAAAGCGAAGCCGCGGGTAGCAGCTAGTTAATTACAATTAAGCACCTCGTAATCAATCATACTAATCTCCAAACACCTGTCCGGTGCTCATTGTACCACACCTCGTTCATTTTGATGTCAAAGCACTCACTATTATTGTGTTACAGCGTTATTAGATAATTTCACTTCCGATATTATTTTGTTACTAACAATTTTCCCCGAAGAAAAGTTTTGGGACACTTTTAAAATCACTGCGAAGGTTTTAACCTGATTTCGGAGGAAATGGCCAGTACGCGTAAATAAAACTGGCTGGAGACACTTTTTTTGTCATCATTTTGAAGTTGCCATAGATAAAGTCTCTCTAGTTATTTCAAAGATATTAGAACTCTTGTTCTTTTGTTTTGTCTCGATATAAAATAGAATGTATTTTTAGACTACAATAAAAGCACACCTGAAGGATCTAGACTCAGACAACCTTTAATGAAAAAGCTGAAGGGTATCGACACCGAGGGTATATTAAGACGTGGGTGATATTGCTCTTAAGGAAAATTCCTATAGATACATATTCATGAAGACACGTATACTTTCTTATCATTACTTTAGCATATGCTTGCTTTTTCCCAAAGGTGTTGGGGTTAGCTCCTACTCTTACTGGATGCTGCTGAATACTAATATTTTTCATGGAGCGGCTGCGTATCTGTCCTCCTCAATCCAGTAAACAGATAATACGATACTCATTGATTGGCACTGGTTGTCAGACTTTCGACCGTCTGACGATTTTTCGATTGTCAACGATCCACGAATGACAGCCGGGACCAATGGTTTAACGTGCTTTCCGAGGCACAGACGAGTCTCGTTTTATAAACGATGGTTACCCATCTAAAGACCAACCTCGGCATGCGTAGCTTAACCTTCGATCGACCCGTGCGGCTTTTATTATTTGTCCACGAACCCCTCCCAACTCTCATAGTCAAATAAATTATAGAGGAAGCTTTTCGTCATGCTCATTTCCATGACGGCGAGCTAAATTTATTTTTTTACTAAGATTACATTTGTATATTGGTTTACAATAAAATGGAAACATTTTGTTGCATCTGGAAAAGACTCAAGCAGTAGTGTACCTACTTGTTCAATTCTTCAATAGTATAGTCAAGTCATTCAATAGTAGTGTATAATGCTAAAGGCAGCTATAAACCGCGCTGTAAATTAAATCAACACGCTAACAAAACACACGTAACGATCTTAATCAATACATTATTACCTAGTAGATATTATCGACGTGTGCGCGTCACGATAGCTCATTGCTAAAGTGCACTTAAACGAATATCCTACTACTATTATAAAGGCGAAAGTTTGTAAGTATGGATGTATGGATGTTTGTTACTCTTTCACGTAAAAACTACTGTATAGATTTGGATGAAATTTGACACAGAGATGGTTTATATCCTGGATTAACACATAGGATATTTTTTATCCCGGTAGAACATTCCTGTGGGATAATTTCCGACCTCCACGCGAGCGAAGCCGCGGGCAGAAGCTAGTCAACTATATAAGAGACTTTATTAACCCTCAATTAACTAGGTGAAACATACTTACGTAAACACCTTCTATGAGTCCCAGGGACTCACCTTTATTTTTATTTTTTTAATGGAATAAAACAAATATTATTAGATTTTTTTGTTATTATTTTCTTTATTACTTAATTAACGATACGAAAAAAATTACAAAACGGAATAACAATTGAGATCCTCTTACAAATTAAGAAAACTATACTCATCTGTCTTAAAAAGCAATGGCTTCTTAAACTCTTCAAAAATTAAACAAATATTCTAGAAATAAAAAAAAAACATACGTTTTTAAACTTTTATAGATATTAAAAATAAAATAAAAACAACTAAATGGTACGCTTCTATATAAAAATAAAAAACCTGCAAGTAGTTTCAATCACTCTCTATACGCAGCGTCGGTGTATCTTCTTTGAGCAAGCCAAGCAAACAAACAAACATTTCATAATGAAAAAAAAAATTGATGGGCATTAGTGCCTGCCACACCAATTGGGAGTTACAGTCCCCAACCTATACCTATGTGATTGTAAGTCCCAATTTCATCGTCGAGTTCTTGTTGTTGCCGGGAATTCATTACTGAGTCTGCATCATCATTGTTAACGTTTATTGACCTTGATTCGGGTTAATATGCGCCATTTTTAAATTCTGCAATAAAAAATATAACATACTTACTTAATTTAAAGTAGTTAGTTATTTTATAACAATAAAAGTTATATAAGTAAGAATCCAAATGAATTATAAAAATCATAACACAAATAACTAGTATGAGTCCGCGGGACTCACTAGGCTTAATTACTTACCAATTACGAGTCGCTCACGCTCGTCCGCCCGTCTCCGCGTCGCCCGCTCACCTGTAGGAAGGTACTGAGGAGGGCAGGTAACAAACCGCTAAATCGTATGAAATATGTAGGTTCAAAGTTTTGATGTGAGTCCCTGGGACTCAGGAAGTGAATTAAGGGTTAAGTTGATTTGAGAATGACTGGTACTTTTGGAGAAGTCTTAAAAATATGTTAAACTGTTGCGGAAACCGAACTTTACTTGATGCTCAATCAAATGTTACGTCACTTTAATAAAAATTCCATCTTGCATGAACAACAGTTTGGTTTCACCAAAGGGCGTTGTACTACTGACGCTGGTGTCACCCTAATAAAGAACATTTTTAACGCCTGGGAAGAAGCACAAGATGCCATTGGAATCTTTTGCGATCTCTCTAAGGCGTTCGATTGCGTAGAACATGAGACGCTTCTGCTGAAACTAGAGCACTATGGGATTAGAAATACAGCCCTTGATTTACTTAGATCATACCTGAAAGATAGAAAGGTTAAAGTTCTAGTAAATGGTGTGAACTCGCTGGGGTCGGAAATGACAATGGGCGTTCCTCAAGGTTCGATATTGGGTCCATTCCTACTTTTAGTTTACATTAACGAATTACCCCAATTACTTCAAAATCAACCGAAGATGGTGTTATTTGCAGATGACACGTCATTAATTTTTAAAATTGATCGACGCTCACAAAATCTTGACGACGTGAATAGAGTTATTCACGTCGTCAAGATTTTGTGAGCGTCGTCTTCAGGTCCAAGATTGGTTTACGGTAAATAATTTGGTACTAAATGAAAAAAAAACCAAATGCATTACATTTAAATTACCTAATGTTAAAAGTAGCGATTGTGACATCATATTGAACGGAGAAAAGCTAGAATTTACTAAGCAGACGGTTTTCCTGGGAATCACGCTAGACGACAAGTTACAATGGGGTCCCCACATAACAACTCTTGCGGGACGCTAAGCTCGGCCGCTTATGCTGTTAGAAAGATAAGGCAGTTGACAGACGTAGAAACCGCGCGCTTGGTCTACTTTAGTTACTTCCACAGCATTATGTCGTATGGAATTTTACTGTGGGGTCGGGCTGCTGACATTGCATCCATTTTTATTCTGCAAAGCGAGCTATCAGAGCGATTTACAATCTACGTCGCCGCGAATCGCTTAGGGAACTATTTAAAAGTATTAATATTATGACGGTACCATGCCAATTCATTTATGAAAACATTATGTATGTAAGAAAAAATCGACATCTTTTTAACAAAATAAGTGATAGGCATAACTTTAATACTAGAAATAAAGATAAAATAGATCAACCCTTTTTTAGATTATCAAAAGTACATACATCTTTTATGGGGTTCTGTGTTAAATGTTACAACAAAATACCTTGTGACATTCTGCAATTAAATGAAAGAAAATTTAAAACTCACATTAAAAATACACTTTGTAAACAAGCATATTACAAATTAGAGGATTATATAAAGGATAAGGATGCTTGGAAACATGCTGGTCCTGCTCCACAGGGCAATCTAGTGTCTAGACAAAATCAAACTGGTTGCTAAGTAAATTAGGTAATAATTTATTATTTATAAAATACTATTTTAACATGTTGAAATAACTTCTCACACATTGATTGATTTATTATATATTAACTTTTAGAATGTTTGTAAATATGTGAGCACCATGTACTTTTGACATACTTAAGTTACCTACCATTACTATATGTGTTTTTCTTTTCACCTTTTGTGGTGTAGTGTTTTTATTCTGGGTGCATCGTCTTCACATATAATGTTATAATTCATGTATACAAAACATTGTAAAACATTTTAAAAGAGTAACGGTGGAGTTTCTTGCCCATTCTTCTCCACACGAAACTACCTTTTGGAAGGGGCGACTAGAATCAATTCTATTTCTTGTTCATTTTGACGTTCAAAAGTGCCTTACTTGTGCCTATTTGAAATAAATGATTTGACTTTGACTTTGACTTTTTTATGAGTGGGTAATAAAGTGGTTTTTCCTAAAACACATCTTTGTTTACACGTTTGGAAACTAAATCGCGAACGCAGACATTGATAATGCTTGCTACAGCGTTACAATGTTGCAGAACATAATCATATCAGTTCCTACAATCTTTGTTTACTATGCCACGAACTAGACCTTTGAACTTCATTCTCTCATGGGTCAGGATTAGGCTTAAAATGGCAGACATTTTGTGTGCTTTATTTCTTAAATAATAGTGAACAATAGAGCAAGCAACTAAAAACGAACTGGCATGCAACGATCGGAGAGTGCGCGACGGCTACGAACGACATTCAAATTTGGAATTATTCATTTTAAAACAAGAACTTTGTTTCAAAAAAAAATATTTGAAAAGAGATTTCGAATAGTCTGCATCTCTTTTTAAAACGTTTTTCTTTTAATATTCATGGGAAAATATTTTTGCATTCTAACCTACAATTTGTTCTAAATCCGACTATTTGCGTAGGTAGTAATATGTTCATATAAAAGCACCCACGACACTATAACTTTGCTATGACTAAACAAGTTATTATTACAATATTTCTCAGTGCGTAACAAATCTGCGTTCGCGCCTAATTCGTGTTTCCACAGTCATGTCAGTTATGATGCCAAGGTTCCAGTGAATTTACTGAAAAATAAACGTCTGATAAACAATGTCCAGTGTACCAAGGCCTTGTTTATAAACAGTAGAGGCCAGAACGAAATGATGCGTCAAGGATTATTTTCTGAACAGACTGTCAAATATTCCCAATTGAACATGAACCTTATACTTTTGTAATAAAGTTGAAAATCTATCAAAGATATTTGACAGATTGTGGTAGCTTGCGTCAAGGATTATTTTATGAACAGACAGCACAACAACCTATCCCGAACTGTCAAATATTCCCAATTGAACATGAACCTTATACTTTTGTAATAAAGTTGAAAATCTATCAAAGATATTTGACAGATTGTGGTAGCTTGCGTCAAGGATTATTTTATGAACAGACAGCACAACAACCTATCCCGAACTGTCAAATATTCCCAATTGAACATGAACCTTATCGTTTTGTAATAAAGTTGAAAATCTATCAAACAAAATTGAGAGGTTGGGGTAGCTTGATGTGCTGAGGAAAATTCCTAGGATGCTGAATTTAGAACGGGTTGGTCCTAGGAGACAGTGGGACGTAATTGGCTTAGATGAAAAATCTTCTTGTTTAACCTACTAATTTCTTTTTAATAGACAGGATGTCAAAATATCAATCATGGCCATAAATACAAAATGCCATCAAAAACAAAACTTGTAAAAAAACGAAGTCTCGCAAATCATTTCTGTAACCGTAAAAAGCTGTGAGATCCATGTTATAGGTACCAAGTCGGTTACTTTATTAAGTCACTACTTAAGGGACCTTCTGTCTTAAGTTTTTACTTAATTAGCTAACATAACTGCGCTGCCTGCGCTTCCTCTCGATATCAGGACGGCTACCAGTCGTTATGCATTTAAGCGGAAATTGCTGAGTTATTTTCATAACAAATAGCGTAGAGTTATCTCACCACCTGTCTTCCTTGTATCTATATATATGTATGTACGTATATGTATATATGATATATATATATTATAGTTATCTATTATAGTAAATAATTATTTATGTTATGTATTATAGTATAAACTGTTATTATAAGGTTTTAACCTATTTATGTACCCATTTTATTCAAGTCTCAATGTTTTGTATGTTCCTACTATTTAAAGCACTTGCCATCTAATCTCTTCACCACCCTTGGTTGACTGGTAGAGAATGCCTAAGGCATTAAGTCCGCCTTTGTACCTTGTGTGCGAAAAGTTTAAATAAATAAATAAACTACATCTTACAGTAACCATATCAATATTAATAAAAATTTTAGATTGACTGATTGATCTATGCTTTCTCTGTGAGATTTTTACAACGACCGACAACAATTTGTATTATACAAAGAGTAATCGAGTGAACCCCGCCAATAACATTACTGACTGGAAAAACCTCATCATTGTTACGGAGTTAAATAGAAGCAAGAAGCGCCATATTTATATTGTTGTTCATATTTGTATGCCTGTTTATTGCTTTTCGCGGGCTTATGCTCTATCAACGTAATTTGCATTAGCTTATTCATGGTTAATTATAGATCAGCTTCTTCCGTCTTCTTAGAGATTAGACCTATTTAGGTGTTTATTGACGAACTAGTTTTTGTTGAAATGGATAGGAAGAATGGTATCATTGGACATAATTCTTAATTTGAAATAAAAGTCTAAGTACCTTTTCATCATTATCACAATGCTTTCAAATTTTTATTTTTCTTTAAATTAGGAACTTTCAAATTCGAATGCTTTTTTTTTGTTTGCACATCAAACCAGTGCGTCTTTTGTTTTTAATGTCTGCATTGTACGGACATTTGTGATCGTATTTTATGATTTGTTATTGTCTTCGCTTCTGACAGAAAACAGAGTTTAACAACATGTTTTATGGAAATCATTCGTCATGCGGTGTTATTTTGTAGAGTGGACCATTGTATGTCACTGTATAAACATTTTGCATACGAATATAACATACAGCCTTGCTCCGTATATATTTTTACCGCCATATCATAATCCTGTATCGCTATATTGTAACGGGAAGATAAATGTGCATGACGCCATTCCGACACCTGTGTACCTACATAATTAAATGCAAAACAATGTTCATGTTAAAAGCAACTTTGACGTAATGCAGTAACGTCGTTATTTGTGTTGTCTCGTATGTGATTTTTGAAATCGAACCTTGCGTCGATATAAAGATGCTCCTACTGGAAATGGCAGCTGTGCGTGAACAGGTGGCCTATACAAAAGTCTAAGATTGAATCAGGAAAATGATGACAGATTGTGACTTGCGGTTTTGTATCAAAATTTATATGCTTTTTTATTTGTTATAGGTATTATTTAGCTTGCTACTTCTATAGGTATAGTTGCCAATGGTGCTGTAGTACTTTAGAAATTAGTATAGTATAGGTACTTGGGACGTTCTAAAATTCTAGTTTTAATTTTTAAATGCAGAAGTAACTGGCACATATCCATGATAACAAAACAATAATAAAAAATAGGAGTAATAAAATAAATAAGCCTGTTCCAAATTCAAACGTAATATTTCTCCAATTTCGTTACCCCAGATACAAAAATAGCATGGAAGAGCGAAGGTGTCGGGTTGTAAGTGATCGATCATCGTCTCTGCCAGGCCTGAGATAATAGGCTGGATTGATGACACTTTCTGAAGGGTACTGAGGTTCATTAATACAATGATTTAGGTACTGCGATTTCTGTAGACGCAGCTGATGCCTATAATCATTTTCAAATCAGTTTCATGAATTGAAAATTCATGTATTAATCGTGGTAATAAGATTGTTATACTTATACATTTAGGTAGGTACTTATTTTATTTATTTTTGCACACGCTAGAAGTATGTTGTACAGTCAACAGCAAAAGTAGATGATCAAAATCAGAAACTCAATACTAGTGAACGGAGTTCGCGTCAGAACTGTGTGGCGTCGGAGTGATTCAAAAGTATATGATTGTAAATTATACCAAACATTTAGTACTAGTACAGCTGTCATATATTCGTGATCAGTTATAACTCCAAAAGTTATAACACAATTCGCATCAGAACTAAGAAGTAAAAAAAAATTTCAAAACTAGTGAACAGTCCACGATTGTTACTTGGAAAGCAATAAAAATATTGAGTATTGAGTACAGTTGAAATCAAAAATTAAATGATGAAACTGAGGCCACGTAATCATGAAGCAAATAATTCTTAATTTTAATTATCCCATGAATTTTGTTTGTTATGTTTTACGGAAAAGCTGAATTTGATAAAGATTTGCATATTTAATAATATATGCCAAATTAAATCCAATTGAACCCCGAAAAAAGCATATGTTCAGTAAAAATGATG
The DNA here is from genome assembly GCA_951799385.1 of Hyppa rectilinea. Classification (NCBI taxonomy): domain Eukaryota; kingdom Metazoa; phylum Arthropoda; class Insecta; order Lepidoptera; family Noctuidae; genus Hyppa; species Hyppa rectilinea. The sequence continues at coordinate 6,538,989 of OX637318.1, read as the reverse complement.
TAATTTAAAAACTTTACTATATTAATTGGTTTTTTTTTGTAACTTCTGTCAAATGTTCAAAAGTAGCTGATGTGATACAAAACGATAATTCAATAAAATATATTATTATCTTTGTATGTTCGCGAATTTATGTCAATGTTCAAAAATAGCTATACAGTAGCGGCTACAGTATATTAAAAACGGAAGGTAGATTGATATTTTTATCTCTAGTCTAGTCTATTGACACTGTTTGCAATGTTCTAAAGTAGCTGATGCGATACAAAATCATAACTGTAGCCGACTGGGCAAAAGCAATTATTGAGTTATGATTTTGTATCGCATCAGCTAATTTAGAACATTGCAAGCATAACTGTAGCCGACCGACTGGGCAAAAGCAATTATTGAGTTATGATTTTGTATCGCATCAGCTACTTTAGAACATTGCAAGCAGTGTCAATAGACTAGACTAGAGATAAAAATATCAATCTACCTTCCGTTTTTAATATACTGTAGCCGCTACTGTATAGCTACTTTTGAACATTGACATAAATTCGCGAACATACAAAGATAATAATATTTATTGAATTATCGTTTTGTATCACATCAGCTACTTTTGAACATTTGACAGAAGTTACAAAAAAAAACAATTAATATAGTAAAGTTTTTAAATTATATGATTTTTAATAAACATATGCTTTTTTCGGGGTTCAATTGGATGAAATTTGGCATATATTATTAAATATGCAAATCTTTATCAAATTCAGCTTTTCCGTAAAACATAACAAACAAAATTACTGGGATAATTAAAAATAAGAATTATTTGCTTCATGATTACGTGGCCTCAGTTTCATCATTTAATTTTTGATTTCAACTGTACTCAATACTCAATATCTTTATTGCTTTCCAAGTAACAATCGTGGACTGTTCACCAGTTTTGAATTTTTTTTTTTACTTCTTAGTTCTGATGCGAATTGTGTTTATAACTTTTGGAGTTATAACTGATCACGAATATATGACAGCTGTACTAGTACTAAATGTTTGGTATAATTTACAATCATATACTTTTGAATCACTCCGACGCCACACAGTTCTGACGCGAACTCCGTTCACTAGTATTGAGTTTCTGTTTTTGATCATCTACTTTTGCTGTTGACTGTACTTATATAATTTTGACGAACTTTATTTGACTACCAATATAAATACTATTCTATATAAATACCTAATTATTTTAAATTTGTTTATGCGTGCTGTGTTACACAAGGAGAGGGAAAAGATAAAGATAATTCTTGAATTTGGAACAAAAACAATAAAAAATCCATGCAGGATGCTTTTTATCCAAGCTATCTGTGTTTGGACATATTGCAACTCAGACAATACCAGTGAGTTTTAGGCAAAAAGTTGGTAATTTTGTACACTTTCGTTCTCACAGTCCATAAATGAAACACTCGTCAACTCCTGCTTTAAATCTCCTCCAAAATATTACATGATGCCACATCTAGCAACCTATATCCACGTCATAACGATACACAATTTTCGGGAAAACTGTGTTGATGTAAAGCACTCACCGTCACCACAACAATGTACTCTATAACATTGAGGTGAAGGTTGATATTGGGTTGTGGTGTACTGTTGACCTTGTATTATAGTGGCGCGGTGGTAGATAAACACCTCATAATCTGAGATTATCTGACGGTGGCAGGCAAACATGCTGGGAGTACTACTTACAAGTAGGTTATTAGGCTATATAGCCCTTTCTTAATATGGTCAGCATAAGAATTCTTAATATTCAAGTCACTTCCCATATTAACATAACTGGTAAATGTGGGTATGCCATACCTCTACTTAACGCTTTGGAGAAGACAGGCGTCATGTTTTGTTACGTGTTGTCAGTAACTTGATTTGCCCAATTTACTTTATATAATCGTTATGCTTTTCCACTTCGGATTCTGAAAATGTTACAAAAGTATTTAAGTAATAGTAGTGTAGTAATTAGTATATACTTAAATCTATTGTACAATGTCATATGGGTAAGTTGTTATAGAGATTGTACAGAGGCCAGCACATCAATTTACCCCAATCTGTCAAATTTCTTTGATAGGTTTTCAACTTTATTGCAAAAGTATAAGGTTCATTTTCAATTGGGCAAATTTGACAGTTTGGGATAGCTTGAAGTGCTGGCGTCTGTACAAAAAAAAATGTCGAATCACTCAATACCAAATACTAACACTGTCCACACAACAACGTCAACGAGAAGCAAGCAGGCGCTTTTTGTGTAAATAATTTTATTACTGCCGCTCTCAAAATGGTGACGGAAAACATCGTGATGAAACCTACGCACTAGAACCAAAAATTCATAGACATCAACCCGCGCTGGGCTCGCGTCGTGGATTGCGACCCACTCCTTCTCGAAGAGAGAACGCATGTATTGTTAATCAACAATTTTTTGTTTTTCTGAACTGGGCGATGTGGTCGCTGAGCGACCACATCGCCCAGTTCAGAAAAAAAAAAAAAAAAAACAGTGGGAACATTTTAGGCTGATTATGCTACAGAAATTATTTGCTGACCGTATCTAGTATAATTAGAGCTTCATAATATTTTGTAACACTTTTTATATTTTTTCGAAAACTACAATTTCACAGCGGAGTAAAATTTTAATTGCTGTAATTTAAAAGCCAGCTGCATTCGTAGAAATTTTTAGTTTTTCGGACGTAAATTAGTTATAATTATGTATTTTTGTATTGTTCTAACTGCTATTCACAGAGGAAATCAGAATTGTCGTATTTCTACAAACATTCGCATTTTATTCCGGGTCAGGTTTTAGACTGACCTACCTACAGTTTTGACAGGTTTTCATTGATGAGATTGCGATTCAAATTTGAACGTTTTTTTTTTGCAAATACCGGAAAGAAACAAAAGAAAAGTTTTATTGATACTCGCACAGCAAGATCATTATTAACAACACTATCCAACATTACAAAAAAAAAAAGTAAATTACGAATTTTAAAAAATCTGTACGAAGCCAAAAGGTTCCTATTTCAGTAGTATCATGATTCGAAATTTAAAAATAAGTGTTGCAGCACTGGTATTCTGGTAGAGCCCGCTGTGACGTCACAGACGGTAAAGTGAAATTTCGTTTTTTTTTTTTTTTTCTTGGAACGTGAAATTCAAAATTCTTTTCACCTCACAGGCTCGGAAAGAGTCTGTTTGTCATTCGAAATCTGAGCCGAAAATCGATTTTTGCTCTCTAGCGTGGAAAGAGTTTTTAAAATTCGAACCTTTCTATTTAATAATTTTCTATACTGCCAGTCCACTGAAAATGCATGACACGGTCTAAAATAAAATATTAAATAATACCGCTCACCTTAAAAACTTCCATCACAGTACAGAAATTAAATATTTTGCGAGGATATAATTGTAAAATTGGAATTAATGTTAATAAGTATTCCATTTGATTAAAAAAATCTGTGACGTCACATTTGAATATGCCATAAAAATACTACCCTGTCAAATACCCAATTGTTTAGTAATTTAAGTTTATTTTTTTAAATAAAATAAATACTAATATAATATGTTATTTAATCCTTTGCTTGGCAAAAATAAATATGTATTAAATTAAATTAGTTAGTTATTTGTATTAAATTAGTTTTTTTCTTTCATTCTCCTTAGAGGACAAGTAGCATATACCTAGAACAAAATACAGGGTATTTAATTTTGGAGATATTCTATGTAACTCAAAAGATACATTGTCAACTATCTGTTATTTTCTTCACATGAGTCAATGTATCTGAGACGCTCGAACAAAATAAAACTCAACAACACCTGTTTTCTTGCACCTAGCAGTTTCCTCGCTGTAGTGAGGTGAAAAATTGTGTGTTGCGCTCGGCAGCAAAGCTTTTCTGCGTCTCGTACCTTTGAAACCTTCGTTACGCTCAGGATTCTATATTTGAACCACTCGCTTCGCTCATGGTTCAACCCTAGAATCCTTCGCTTACTCAGGTTTCAATAGAAGTACTCGCGCCAAAAATCAACTTTCCAGCCTTGCATAACAAATAACTATTTCTTTTTTTGCAAAGTTTTGCGAGCTTTTATTTGAAGTATCTATACTCGAAAGCTCAGTGGCCGCGATGACGGCGCTCAGATGACGGACGTTCGGTGGACACGTGGCCATGTCTCTATCGCTTCTTCGGCGCCGTCATCTCGTTCCCGGTAACGTCCCAGTGGCACCAAAATTACTGCTAACTTGGAGATTAGACATTGACGTCTTTAGTCCGCGTGGGTGTCAGTTTAGCCCCGGGGGACAATAACGTTATTTTGGACTGAAATGTATTGTTAAGCTGTGACAGTTATCCGTCGAGAATGGCGGAAGATAATGATAATTAAGGATGTTAAAAGGACCTACTAAATCTAGAGTAATGAACTCAAACTCAAAGCATTTAATTATTTCAAATAAACTATTTACTGGCACTTTTGAATTGTCAAGGTGTCGGTCAGTCAGAAAAATGAAGTTAGTTGCCCATTCCAAAGCAGTAGGTACCTGTGGAGACTAAAGGGTAAGAAACTCCACGGACACTTAAACAAAATACGGTTACAAAATATTGGTTACATCATTCATATCTTCTATATATATGTATAAAAGAAAGACGGGTTTGTTCCCTTCGTTATAACTCGAGATCTGCTGGACCAATAGGTAGGGTAGGTAGGGTAGGTAGGGTAGGTAGGGTAGGTACGGTAGGTAGGGTAGGTAGGGTAGGTAGGGTAGGTAGGGTAGGTAGGGTAGGTAGGGTAGGTAGGGTAGGTAGGGTAGGTAGGGTAGGTAGGGTAGGTAGGGTAGGTAGGGTAGGTAGGGTAGGTAGGGTAGGTAGCTAGGTAGGTAGGTAGGTAGGTAGGGTAGGTATCACAGTTAAGACAGGACAACGTCTGTCGGGTCAGCTAGTTATAAATATAAAAAAAACAATTCGAAAATTAAATTAAAACAAGCCGTAGCCGCTAAGAGATGACCAGTCCCTACTGACAGCGCCCGTTCACAAACATGACGTATGGATTAAGAGCATATAGAATATCTTCGATATTCGTCATTCGAGCAGGCTGACTGACACTGGCCACAGTGTAGCTAATAGGATTAAAACGTCAGTGTTACAATACAGCCTCAAACTTGTCGATTCTGTAAAAACTTACTGTTAAAAACTTAGGTGAAGTAAGCTGTCATTCAACCATCGGTCGATTCTGTAAAAATATCAAAGTGAAAAGTTACGTGACGGGAGCGTGAAGTGAGCTGTAATTCCACCTATTGCTAGGAATTGACACTATTGACAGCTCGCCTTAAACTCACTTCAGCTACGTCATCACATAATAGAGAGATTTTTTACAGAATACCACTACCTGATACTAGAAACTGCCACAATTGACTATTTGAAACGGCCAAAACTCAAATATAAAATCACATAGAAATAAGACCGCTCGTCTTAAAGACTTGCATCAACGTGCAGAAATTAAATATTATGCGAAGATATAATTGTAAAATTGAATTTAATACTAATAAGTATTCCATTTGATTCTAAAAATCTGTGACGTCACATTGTTATATTTCATACAAAACACGTACACACGGCAGCACATCAAGTTACCCCACTTTGACCTTGAAGGCGCTATGAGCAACAACAGCGAGAATCGTACGAAAGAGATAAATAGCTTTTTATCCGTTCTTACTCGTAATGTTTCGTGCTGCAGTGCGATGTGAGTGTGTGTGTATGCGCGTCGTCGTAGTGTATAATAAGATACCTACTATGCGATTACAAATCGTCGCGTAACAGTTGAATACTTGAATCGAATCGAAAAAATGCGTATGCGCGCGCTTATAGGTAATTTTACATTAATCCTTCATTTTTACATATTTGTTGGATACATTTATTAATAAGGCATAACCTACTCTTAATTAGCGAAACTTCGCGCTCGTGATGAATATTGATGAGGCAGGTAACTAGGTATAATCTTCTCCCGTAGCTAAGTAACAACGGCCGCACGGGTCGATCCATCAGGTTAAGCTACGCTTGCCGGGGTTGGTCAGTCGATGGGTGACCATATTTACATACCGAGACTCCTCCGTGCCTCGGAAAGCACGTTAAGCCGTTGGTCCCGGCCGTCATTAGCGGATCTTTGACAGTCGTTACGGGTCGTCACAAGCACGAAAGTCTGACAACTAGTCTTACCATACTTACCAAGAGGTATAGTATTACCGAGCTACTGGGTTGTGGAGGTCAGATAGGCAGTCGTTCCATGCAAAATACTGGTATTCAGCTGCATCCGGTTAGACTAGAAGCCGACTCCAACATAGTTGGGAAAAGGCTAGGCTGATTGAGGTAGGTATAATCTTATCTGATGTGAGAAAAGTATTTCTACGCAATTAAATGCAGAAAGCCATACTTAATAGGTATCACAGCAGTTGTTTACTTACCGCAATCGACTTAAAATTTAAAAACAATTTCGATACCCCATCACGAAAGTGTTTGAAGTTTACCCAATTCACTTTACCTACAAAAGCATCTTTTCAGTCCGCCGCGCCGCGCCGCCGCCGTGTTTGAGACTATATCACCGTTTCGTCCGCGGCACGATCTTATCACAAATAATAAGGTTGAACTTAGTAACGTGAATTTTCTTGACAATGCAAAGTTTGCTGTTACAAATTCAACCTTATTGCGCTAGTAATAAGATACGATTTTAAAGGTTGTGAATTTTCAAATGAAATTCTAGTCTACTATTATCGACTTCATTAGAATAGGTGTATTTTATAAATGAGAATATGAGCTTGTTTGAACGCTTCATCATGGAATTTTGCATGTAACATGTCAGGAGTACAGAGAAGGATAAGTTGTGATAAGTTCTTAAGGTGGATGTTCCAGGGTAGCCCGCGAAATTCAAATTTTCTTAAGTTTTTTGCAATTTGCAGGCCAGTGATAGCTAACTTTTTACAAGGTCAAAGTCATTTTTACACCTTTATGAGCTCGGAGGGTTGTATTAATGATTTTGATGATTATAATTCTGTAACTACATACGTCTTACAGCCGCGAATCAAATGTTCATCAACATACAAGCTATCACTGGCCTGCAAATTGCAAAAAACTTAAGAAAATTTGAATTTCTCGGGCTACCCTGGAACATCCACCTTAAGGGGACTCGGGTGAAGCAGCTTATTATTCAAAACTCGTAAGTGATTTTGTTTATTTACCTATTATGCTTTCACGTAGTGCAAGCGTAGCTAGCCGTCATGAGGGGCCCGCATCATCGGCGTCCGGCGAGCAGTTTTAAAGGCATGTGCAATATCAAAAAATACAGATACGCTATTCTAGAAAGGTTTAGATAATTAAATAAAGGTAAACAATCTTGATGTGTCTTTTATCTTTTTTATTTTAAAACCACAGAACTTAAAAATAAAATGCAACTAAAAACTAAAGCAATTGAACCATTACTTTAAGCACAAGTTTGTTTGTTTTTGTGTAAACCAAACGTCATTGCCTACACCTTTCTAGTATAGATAGATAGACGCGCGACCCGCGACGGGAGCCAGCCGGCTCGCTGCCACGGGCGGCTTGCTTACACATAAAGTTTATTATAATGCCTTGTCACTACTCGTATAAGTAAACTGCTCACCACGTCGCTGCCGGCTGTTGCCATTTCCATGTGAATCTACACAACTGATATTTGGATCCAGAAAAGGACATAGGATAGGTTCCTACGGGAACGCATGGGATAATTAGGTATCAAAATAAAATACGGAATAACAATCATATTATTTTTATTTTAAAACATGAATATGCCTGCTTACCTAAATACTTAACTAAATACCTACTAACTTAACATTAAATACCTTCTTACTCTAAATTAAAATTAGACAATAGAAATTCGAAATTTAATTTTTTACAAGCTTTTATTTAATACAAGGCCGCATGGCTGCCAAACTAAATTAAATGCTACCGCCAAACGAGAGTAAGCTTTTACCTAGATTAGTATAATTTGACTAGGCTTTCAGTTTAGACGTTTAGTGTTGGCACGGTTGGTGAGAAAAGAAGTATATTTCAATTTACAATATTATTTATAATATTATAAATCACGTTACTTGAAGAATTATCCATGCTAATATGATGCGAAAGTAACTGTCTGTCTGTTACGCCTTCGCGGCCAAACTGTGATGAAAATTATACCTGCATAATTTTCATCACAGTTTGGCCGCCGTTTAAAGCTTGGAGAAGGACATGGGAGGATGCCAGTTTATTATGACACAACATCAACGAACGACGTGTCTGGCGTCTTTCCCAAATCAAACAATGGAAGAATAAGCGTTTGAGAAACAGTGGTTGGAAATACCTCAACAGATACCTTTATTTTGATAAATAAAATCATAACAATACTTATTATAATACACTTAGATACGTATTGTAAAACTGTGCTACTATTTCAAAGTTTAAGTTTGTGAAAATGGATGGATGGGTGTTTGCTTGAGTGAAGGGCATTATTTAGTGACGTAGAATCGGAGTTCCTCATCTAAAGCTAACTTTAGGCTACGACATTATACACCTTGCACTCAGTGTCTGTTTGTAGGAACACTCATAAACTCTACGGATACCTACATCTTGCGACACCGAGTGTTTAAACGGTGTCAGACATTGAGTGTACGGCCTATTATAGTGTTGTAGAAGCGCAAGGGTAGCCCGCGAAATTCATATTTTCTTACGTTGCAATTTGCAGGTCAGTATCAGGTTGTGTGTTAAGGAGGATGCGCAGTGGTATCCCGCGAAATTATTATTTTTTGGGTTTTTGTAATTTGCAGATCCGTGTCAGGTTGTATCTTGATCAAAATATGATCCGCGGAAATAAAACAATGTAATTACATAATTTTAACCATAAAATCATCAACACATCTCTAAAAGTTAATTTAGTTCCTGCAGATTCTTCGAACGAAAAAAATCTAATCAATTTGCTGGAAATCTGTTTTATTTGAATTTCGCGGCTACCACAGCGCATCCATCTTAAACAAAATATGATTCGCGGTCGTAAGTAATAATTCTTTACAGAATTAAAATCATCGACACAACTCGCTAAGTTCATTTTAATCACTTTGAATACTTAACTATTTCATGAAAAGTCAATCAAAGGGATTAAAATGAACTTAGCGGGATGTGTTAATGATTTTGAAGATTCTGTAAAGAATTATTTGTTACGGTCGCGAATCATATTTTGATCAAAACAACCTGACACTGACATACTAATTGCAAAAAATGTGAGAAAATTTGAATTCGCGGGTTACCTTAGCGCATCCGTTTTAAGACTAAGTTCGCTCGACTAAGCTCGGGTCTAATTAGCGATAAACAATATGCCATGACCTAAAAGAGCCTAAACTTGACCTCAGAAATAAGCAACAAGATCGGCCTTCCTGTTGATAAGAAAAATAACTACACGGGAGCCTAATGCGTTGCCAAAACAATACACATAATATTATTATATGACAAATAAAAAGTAACTTAAGGGGACTGCGCTAAGGTAGCCCGCGAAATTCAAATTTTCTTACTTACGTTTTTTGCAATTTGCAGGGAGTAGTATTTTGATTAAAATATCATTCGCGGCCGTAACTATAATGGCTTTACAGAATTATAATCATTACAATCATCAATACAACGCCATAAGTTAGAATTGACCTCAAATCTAGCGATTTCATGAAGTTTGAGGTCAGTTCTAACTTTATGGAGTTGTATTGTTGTAGTCTAATGATTATAATTCTGTAAAGCCATATTAGTTACGGCCGCGAATAATATTTTAATCAGCATACGACCTGACACTGACCTGCAAATTGCAAAAAATACGTAAAAAAAATTGAACTTCGCGGGCTACCTTAGCACAACCTCCTAAAATAAATTAAAATCTAAAATATTTAAACTGTAATAGAAGCAAAATTCGGTAATAATCTTTAAGTAGGTATATTAACTACTTCTACTAAAAAAACCTAGATACTTAAAATATTATTAATATGTAATAAAAATATATGCTTATCAATATATATCTAGATGTAGGTATGTTTGAAATAAATAAGTATATTATTTAATATTTGGTCGGACCACCTTGCGCATCTAATACGGCATCCAGCCTGTCCTTCATGCCGGCCACCATGTTCCAGCAGGTGTCCGTGCCTCTGAAATGCACCCATGTAGTATGGGCTTCTCGCCGCAAGTTTTCGTTGTTGCGTATTTCTGAGGCATCCTAATAGAGAACCATGAGACCCCATAAATTCTCGATTGGGTTTAAGTCAGGGCTCTTTTCAGGCCATGGCAGGCAGATGACGTCATCCTGTGCCGAACCACTCTTGCGCCACTCTGCAGGTGTGTACGCGGCAGTTATCTTGGCACAAGTAAATAATGCCCTCTGGGTAGTGCAGGCGCACGGTGGGGATCATCACGTCGCGTAAAATTTCGACGTACTGATCCCCAGTCATGCGCCTGCTAACCTCCACTAGTTCACCCGGTCCCATGGAACTCATCCATCCCCAAAAATTTAAAGAAATTCTTCCACTTGCCCGATTTGGCAAAGTATTTATGTCCACATAGCGCTCATTGCTGTTGCGCCATAGTATTTTTCTTCCATCCATATCCGACCGGAAGCTTTTTTCGTCTACAAAAATTACTATATTGTTTGCCCAGTCAAAATTATAATATTCTAGGCAAAAACTTACTCTTGCCTCCTTATGTGCCTGATTCATTAGAATTTTCTTGACAGGACGGCAGCATTTTTTTCCGCCGGCCTTCAGGCGCCTTCTTACAGTATCCATCGAAATCTAAAACAAGAAAATGTTGTCAATTTCAATACTTACATAATATCATTACTGACAAATTGTAACGGGCTAACCTAACTAAATGAGTATTTATTGCACATTATTACACAATTACTATAGGCAAAGATGTAATAATACTAAACTAGTTCCCTACAATAATCGTTAAGTTATTATTAAGTATTCCACACAAACATCACTGTCATGACAGGATTATACCCATCCCGAGAGAAGGCCTTGACCTTGCAATATTTCAACAAACAAAAAGTTAGTGCAAAATTATGCAGGTAGGTAACTTAAAATCCTACTACTGTATTGAATTAGGTTTAAAAGGTCTTATAATAACTAATTGGAATGAAAAAAAGTTCATCGAGTTTTATTTTGAGTATGTCTGGAGTAGGTATACCTAATTGCGACTTAGTCCACGTTCAATCGGACGCAAAAATATCACAGCGGGGTTTTATTGCGCACTGGATTTTAAAAACACACTCGGTGTTGAGCCTAGCATTGATACCTTTATCAACAAAACAACGAAACACAGTAGCGGGAACTCATTCGGAAAGAACAAGAGGAAGTTAACTACCACTTTTTTTCAATATTAGCCTAAATGTAATAAGTTTCGGTGAATTGGTCATCTTAGGATTTAAAAAGATAATTACAAAAAAATATTACTCACCGTTATGCCCGTCTGCCGACAAATATCAATAATCCACTCAATCTCAGCGCTATTATGCGCTGCCTCTCAATTTGCGTCAGCTGAGGCGCCATTTAAAAAAAAAAACAAATAATTTTTCACGCACTTTGCACGCAACCTAACACTTGCACGAATTTTAAGTGACTGACAGCGGCGGACGCGCAGAGTGGCGCGGAGGCGTGGCCTATTCCAAGTGCGACAAGATTTTATTGGCTACAAATTTTTAGAATGTGCGACCATTGGGTAATTTTAGAAACGCTTTAAAATCGACCAATCGTGCCAAGGACACTTTCTTTCTAACGCTTCATGCTGCGTCGTATTTATAGATATGTATAGGGTTTAGGTTGATGTACTGCCGTCTGTACCAATGCCGCGTTTTGACAGTTCATAAAAAGTCACGTTATTGACTAACCTTTCAAATAATCAATTCACCTAAGCTTACACGGTGAGATTTGTTCAGAATATACAGGCTTGTCATTTAAAATCTAAAACGGTATCATTTTGAACAGTACAGATCCACAGAAACGCTAATATACTTCCTGTAGGTATGAACTTACTAATCGTAGTTGAGTACTAGTTATTTCGGTATTTATAACCTACTAAAAATCTAGTCGCAAAACCTCGTTTGTCCCGCTAATAAACGACAATGTTACAAGTACAACTTCTTACAAGTTATTTGGAAATATTATTCTTTTCAATGAGTAGGTACTCCTGTAGGCAGTGGTGGCCGAGTGGCAACGGCAGCGACTTAGACGTCGTGGGTTCGAACCCTGACAGGTGCTTTACTTTGTGTAAATTATTTCATCACCACTGCTCTCAAAACGGTAAAGGAAAACATCGTGAGGAAACCGGCATGTCTTAGAACTAAAAATTCAAAAACTTGGGACATCTACCAATCCACACTGGGCCTGCGTGGTGGATTATGGCCCACGCCCTATCACAGAAAGGAGGTTAAACTCCCAGCATTGGGAAAGTTATAGGCTGATTATGTACTAGAAAAGGGTTTATTTGTACTCCTTCAGGTCGAAGTCAAGTTCTTCCCGCCTTTGCTAGAGCCAGTGGAATACATAAATTAATTACTTTCATCAAACACACTATGTTTTCCTATGGACAGCACTATCTGACACCAGTCACTTCGATAGCGAAGTTTCCTACTTTGTGGCAGAGTGCGAAGTATGTTAAACAAACTAGGTATACTGAGTATACAGCTACACTGTGGCACGAGGGGAAACTTTTTAACATGTAAATAGAAATTGACGTAGTAGCGTGAATAATGTATTCAGTTAAGTAGTTAATGTGAATATTTTGTACTTGTTTTCATTATGATGGAGTAAATATTTAATACGTAATCAATTCGATAGAAAAAATAAGAATTTTTTTTTCATTCTCAATACAGGAAAAAATTAGGACGCCATAGTACATTCGACCTTCTTGGGCGAGAACCTTGCTCACCTCATCGAACATTTTTAATGGATGCGTCCGAAACAATCGGAATAAAGATTTCCAAACATTTCTTTGATCTAATTCAGATTCCAAAAAATGGAATTTGTCTGCAATCAAAATCCATTTTTTCAAAATCCCATAAAAATACCGAGATTTTAAAATAGGTCAGCAAGACTATATAAAGTTCGTTATACATTAACGCTATTTCATAACAAACATTTGATGATGTCGTAGAAACTGCACAATGGAATCCAAACAATAGCAACTGTGATTACGTTGGCACATGATCAAGGGGTTTTACTGAGAAAACATTTAGTATTAACTTCATAACTCCAGTTTTCTGTAAAGAGGCTACGGTGCGAGACACAATACCTAAGTCAAAGTACAATTTTAATTTGTAAAACATAGGTATAAAAATGGATATTAAAAAAAAGGTACAGAGATCTCTAAAGCTTTTAATTGTTTTGTTTATATACGGCTTCAAACCGGCTTAAGAACTAGTTTCTTTCTCTGGGTCTAGCACGAAAGTGGAGCAAACGTCACGTAAATTGGAACGAATTTAAAAAAAAATCACCAATTAAATTGAACGCGTCAAACACATATAAATCGCGATCAACAGCTGTCAATGTCAAAATTGTTACGGAATATTGACACTGACAGCGGATTCACGGATCAGATGTGCTGATCTCTACGGTGAAATTTGCCAGGAGAATACTCTTTTCGCATAATAATATTTACACAGTATTAAGACTTCATTATTTATGAATGACTTATTGTAAAAAATTGTTCGTAATTGATAAAAGAATAGTTGCAATTTCGATTTATGAAGCGTTCGAAATTTGAATATACGTTATGCTTACGAGGCGCGTTCTTGTTGAAAAATATTGTATGGTTTAGGGTCAGTCTACACATACAGGGCAAGGACTTTCTGAGCTCCGGGCAGTCGTTATCCGGGGCTTGAGCTCTGAATGCAGCTCTGACGTACACAATCATTACCCCGACACGGCCCGAAGCGCGGAGACCTTGACCCATTAATATGTGTACAGTCTATTTTTGAGACAACAGGTGGATAGATGGATGGACGTGTTTGTAATGGATAAAATTAAATATAAACAATATGCGTTTTGAAAATAGGTAGGCATTAATTATAAATTTTATTTTACGACAACGAAATTAACCTTTTGAACGCCAGAGCATAATAGAACGCGCGTGCCCTCCACGCCAAGCTATAAATTGATTTCTTCTTGTTATCATAAATTTCCCAATATATGGATATTGGTGTCTATTAAATTGTTTCATGTCATTAAATACGTAAGAGAGCTTAAATTTTTAAGATATCTATATAAACACATACAAAAGTAATGATTTAATTGTTTATTTCGTGTTGATAGTGTACCGCAGTATCACATATTTGTGTCGATAGCGTACAGGACTTGTGCTTGCTTGTCACGTATATGTGACAATGGCGTTCAAAAGGTTAATCTAGACCTTGTTGAAAACTAGCCCCTATTAGACATACTTCTTAACATCGTTCTGTCTCAGTCACCTTCAAACGAATGATAGAAATAGAACGATGTATTTAAATTTGTTACGCGCTGAATGCATTTAGTGACTTGTGGTACAGACGCCAGCACATCAAGCTATCCCGAACTGTAAAATTTTCTCAATTATAAATGAACCTTATGTCTTTGCAATAAAGTTGAAATACTATCAAAGAAATTTGACAGATTGTGGTAACTTGATGTGCTGGCCTCTGTACAAGTGGGCTTTAAACAAGTAAGTCACGAAACAGCGCAACACATGTCATTAGTATTGAGCTGAATGCGTATTGTAATATGTAGGCAGTAAATGTCTAAATGTATATGTAATAAACCAGCCACATACCTACCGTATGCAGCTCATAAATACGAGAATTCCGCGAAGAGACGGGAACAGTTGCTACAAATATGTGTGTTTTGGATTACAAAGAGGATAAATATACTTGATCAGTTTCTATTGTTTTTTTAAGTTAAGAGTAGGTACCAGCCTTTTCGGTTTTTGGTTCTGAAATTCGGATCGCACAGACGCTCATCTCACATATCAAGCTATCCCAAACTGTCAAATATTCCCAATTGAACACCAACCTTAGTCTTTTGTAATTAAGTTGAAAATAAATCAAAGAAAAATATTACAGGTTGGGGTAGCTCGATGTGTTCCTATATTACTATTAGGTAATTTGTTACCGGCAAATTTTACTTTAACTAGAACATTCAAATATAGTTTGTGTAAAATGAATTTGAATGAGTGAATGAATGATTTGGTTAATGCAAGATTTACAAAACTTCTTTTCACTCATCTTTGCCTTAAGTTATTCAAATTTACAATAGCTAAGCTAATAGGTAATCTAAGTTAAAACTTTAAAATGCTTTCATACTACTTCACCGGGATTTCGAATAACGGCATAACAGCCGAGCTGAGATGAAACTCTCACCGCGAAAACTTAGAAGTGAGCTGTCATTAGTGTCAACCCCTTTTTTTTTTTAAGGCTGGGAAATCTTCCAATGACTGCTCCCGCTCTGGGTGGAGCGGAAGGGAGTGTCAGACTCTTACTGACTAAAACCCATCCATGTTCCTTCCGTAGCCCTTTATGTTCCGGGGTAGCGGTAACCCTTTCGGACAATCCCGCTTACCCGGCAGGCTAGTGTC
Source organism: Hyppa rectilinea (assembly GCA_951799385.1). NCBI lineage: Eukaryota > Metazoa > Arthropoda > Insecta > Lepidoptera > Noctuidae > Hyppa > Hyppa rectilinea. Next base: position 6,523,378 of record OX637318.1, on the reverse strand, counting down.
AACCCCTAGCATCAGATGCAATGACAGCTGACTACACCTGTTTTCATGTTGATTTTACAGAATAAACCAAACACAATACTTTTGTTTCTACGTAAATTACATACAAATGCGTGTCACGTTGAACGCCAACGCGGTCACCGTGTGTCCGACAAACAATAGTTTTTCTATTGTGTCTGCTGCGCGGCAGTCAATGACTTAAAGACTGCAAAAGGTGACATATTCATTTGAATCATAATCGTAATATAATCATAATTATCTACCTGCTGCTTGCTGTATTATATCTGCCTTGTGTGTTTAACATGAGGTCCTGCTTTCAATTCCCATGTCGAGCAAAACTTTATTGAGTTTTTCCATTAGGAATTAGGACAGCCCATGGGCAGCATAAAAACTCTGACCACAGGTTAGTCGCTAACCACATGAAGGCGACGATCAGGAATATCTATCTATGGATCTAGCAGCCTGGAGTCTTGATTAGTGTCCAATTGATGGCATCGGGCTCACCCCTTATTACAAGGCCATTAAAACATGACTGAAGAAATGTGGTTATTATAGGTTTCGTCCTGACAATTTGGGGAAAACAGCTGTAATGTTATGTTAAGTGATTATGCCGGCTGTATGGTCGTTGGATTATGCACTCTGAATCATACACAATATATCACAGATTGCATCACCAGGTAGACATGCGACGTCTAGTTTCCCTTTGATAGCTCACACCAATCACGGTAGATGTCGTCCGTCTCCGTCGCTTTTGTCAACGGCAAGGACACGGCAAACCAGATTGCTGCACGAGATTAATTAAAATAGATAGATAGAAGGAGATAGAATACCTACTCTTCACGACTCTTCTATAGCTATAATAATTTCAAGGATGCCTTCACGTATCTATCGTCACATAAAGAACTCCCAAAGGACAGAAGTGCACCTACAGTAATGCGGGTGCATTTGGCCAGTTATGTTTAAGTCCCATAGTGGGTGAGCCTGTTGCCATCGCGACATACATTTCGCCACGTACATTTAGCTATGGACATTTTGATACGTATATTACGCCACGTATTCTTCCCTACGTATATTTTGCCATGGACATTTTGCTACGTATATTACGCCACGTATTCTTCGCTACGTATATTACGCCACGTACATTCCGCCACGTACATTTCACCACGTACATTTTGCCACGTTCATTTCACCACGTACCTTTTAGCACTTACTTTTTACCACGCACATTTCGCCACGTACATTTCGCTACCAGATGATCCGAGTTGCACTATGTCAGCGCAATTCGTGTTGTCAACCGTTTCAAAACTCCTCAGTACTTAAGACTCACTGCTCCGATATTCTATAACAAATATCAATATCTCTCTGCGTACGTATATACAACATCAAAGACGACAACTCAATCGAAATCGATCTTGAGTAATTGGCACAGGCAAACATGTCTGTCGATACAAATTGCATGGAATCAATATGGCCGTAGCTAGGTAATAGGCATGTCTAACATATCAGCACGCCTGTAATCCCTGTAGAGGTAGACAGAGGTGTACCTTTGGTATACTCATATTTCGCCAGATATGTTTGAGTCCCATGAAATAGAAAGCGGATCTTTGCCTTGAAATATTACCAAATCCTCACACTTCAGTAGCAGCCGCTACTGAGATGTTCCTAATGGAAATATCCGATCACTCTTTGCCTGACCTGGGAATCAAACCCAGGGCCTAAGATCAGCAATAACGGTTGCGGGCACTGAATCAGTCACTCAGTACTCGACAAGTCTGACATAATCAGCGGAATTGTCCGAGATACCGCTGCCCCGGAACACAAAGGGCTAAGAAATAAACATGGATTGGTTTTAGTCAGTAAGAGTCTGACACTCCCATCCACTCCACCCAGAACGGGAGAAGTCATTTGACGATTTCCCATTCTCAATAAAAAAATGTGTTGTTGAATGTCGGCTTATTAAATCTGGTAACCACCATAAGTAGGAATATACTGCGCTAAGATTTTATAAACAAGTTGGTCTCTAAACGTGACTTCATGTATAAGATGCACATATATTTATTTTCTCACCTGAATCTAGGTCATATGAAAACAATAGCTCGTCCTTTCATCTAGACGTCAAGAATTTTTTATTCAAGAATGTCTTAGACGCAGTTATCCTCAGTGTTATGTAGACATGACTAACGCCGTCTTAGGCCATGCCGGGGCCCTTGAGCAGACAAAAATTCGCCCTGTTGGAAAGTAAGAAAAAGTGAATGACAAAAACATTTTTCGTATAATACAAATTAGTTAGTAAACGACTAAAACCCATCCATGTTCCTTCCTTAGCCCTTTATTTTCCGGCGTAGCGGTAACCCTTTCGGACAATCCCGCTTAAACAACAACACATTTATATTTATAATTTTACACCACCAAAATAACTACTCAAAATTTATAACTGGTGTCTATAACTAACTAGCGACCCACCCCGACTTCGCACGGGTGCAGTGTAGATACTTTCATGCGGGCGAAACCGCGAGCGAAAGCTAATTATACTATACGTATAAATCTTCTTGTTGAATCCCTATCTATTGACGAAAACCGCATAACAAGCGAAACGAGATTTTAAATTTAAAAATCGTCCGAATTTACTTTACATGTCTACCATAATAGACTAGTTTATTTGTATACTACCCACTTTGCTTTCCTCTAGGCCATTATTATGTTGCTATTTTACAGTCATTACATATGCAAAACACGGACTGAAACTGAAAAACGTTTCGCCTTACACAATGCTTGTTGAATAATAAATACGTTCGAACGAGTAGCGAATGAATCACTTGGACAGATCGATTGTCTTATATTTAAACTAGCAATGTATACTCGTATGTATTGTAAGTCGCCCATTTGTCATATCGTATGCACTTTTAATGCTGTCTGTTACACAGAATGACAGAAAATTAACAGGTACAGCAATAGAAAAGAATACAATTTTCATTTTCAATTGGTCTTAGAAGTTAGACTAAATAGATCGTGTTTTATTTTTTATTTGTGACGTCCGAGCCGCCATGAAACAAAACGTACTTTAGAACAAAGGTAAAAATATAAAATAACGAGCTACCCACGCGTAATTAACTGTAACTAACAATTGTATTAGAACGTAGTTTACTGCAAGACATTAAAACACAAAGAGAATTAACAAGTTTTATGGTCTGCTAACAAAATGTAGGAGGATTCTTGGAAATTTGAAACAACTATATCTTATAGCTTATGTGTACACTCACGCGCAAACCTTACCTTACAGTTTGAAAAAATCCGAACGCATTTTCCTTGTCAAATAAAAATTGCAACTTTGAGAAAAGACTATATTTACTATATTTCGTAATAGATAATACTGTGTTCGTAACACCATAAAATACCTATCAATAATTTTGGAGAAAATCTGTTAAACAATGATGGCCTAGTGTAACCGTCGGACTCCCAAGTCATAAGTCTAAAGTTCGAACCCAAGCCACGCACCTCTGAATTGACGGATTCATAAACGTATTGTATAAATTATCACTTGCTTAAAAATCGGTGAAGGAAAACACCGTGAGGAAACCAGCATGTCTGAGAGATATTTCTCGACAACATGTGAAGCTAAGTCAGAGGCCGATGGGCAGCATAAAAACTCTGACACCAGGTTAGTCACTAACCACACGAAAAGAAGAAGGTGAAAATTGCTTTTGAATCTTGCGTAGTGTAAGGTATTTATTTATTCATTTAAGATACATATACAACAATAATGTCAGTGCGTTGTACAGTTAAATCTAACAAACGGTTATAAAAAATAGAGCATGAGAAATTGACACAATAGAAATAATGTAAAGACAAGTACAACTTTTAATTATCTTCATCCATCATCTCACAGAATCTTAAACTTTCACGTCAAACGTCTTTCCATCTCCCGGCAAACAAATGACATGAGTTGATGTCAGAAGAGCATTAAGCATCAGGTATGTATGCTCGCGACTGTACTTACGCACGAGAGTATTTTAGCGCCGTTCCCAATGCATCAACATCAATGTATGTGGCAATAACACATCTTTAACGTTTCCAGCTGTCTCATAAATTCTACGAAGGAGCCACTTCGGCACAATATACGCCTGACCAAATATTCGCTCTTTGGGTTTGGACGGCCGCCAAATATCAACAGGTGTAACTTAGGGGGTTCTCCTTCTCTACCCACCCCCCAAGGCGCAGGGATCACAGCTGTAAGGGCTTCGTGTGAGCTATCAACAGTTATGTTTACCATGTCCACATGATTAAGTATTTTTCCTCTTCCGGCCCTACCCTTGGCTTTTCGTAGCGTTTTTCAGGGTTGAAGGAAGGTCGTTGAATGATGAGTTTATTAAAGAACCTGCCTTGATCTCTGATGTTTGAGGATAAATATAATAAAAGTGCGAGTTGAATTCGCATACGAGGGGTCCCGTATCAGCGCAGAATATTGGATTGCATGTTATATTTGTTAGATGTTTGTATGTAGCTCCTAAAAAACGCTGCAAAAACACATTTTTTTGTATTTAGACTGCTTACAAGAAATGTGTTTTTGCAGCGTCTTTAAATTTAATTTAACTTTTATTAATTGTTATAACGGCTGTAGTTAGTTGGGCCACTGTGAAAATATCAAGTTTCTACCTATTACGGTTGAAAAGACAGACTTACTTAAGGGCTAAATAGGGTTACCTAAAGGACCGTTTGGGTCTTTGGCAGCTCTAGACAGAGAGAGGTGAAAAGAGAGTAGCCAGGCCCAGCAGTGGGACAAATAACAAATACCGAATACTGTTTTTGACAACCATCCTTAGTATAGAACCACTTACACGTGGGCCACAATTTGGAGAGGCTTTAATTTTTTCAAATGTTTCGAAAAAAAATAACAATACACGAAACTATTACGTGTCTTTCCAAAACTAGGTTTATAAAATACTGTGTTTCAAAAATTTATGTTGATTTTTCTAAAATATTATAAAAAAAATATTGGCAAGCTTAGTTTATTAAAAGTTTTGTGAGAAGGACAATCACTGAACATTAGTCTGGGCATGTCCTTTTCACAAAACTCCGGGTTCTCTATTTACTCTGTCTTCACTATTGTATTTCAGCTACTAACACTAGAAATAAGTTATTTTATTGCTTACTAACTCGATGGATCAATGTTGTCCGACAAATAAAGAATATTATTATTATTAGTTACAACCCTATTACGCTACCTCACATGCGCAGTGCCCAGTTCCACACTGCTCTGGACAGCTCTTTCCCACGGATGCCATGACACCTGAGCTACATTCAATTAACAACACAATACCTTTAATTTCATCTAAACAATCATATCTCATTTCTTTGATTTTTCAATCTAGACGGAAGAGTTGCGTGATGTCATTGAAAAGGGTTCCGCCTGATGCAATTAAAACGGTTTTACTATTTTATATAGAACCCTGTTTCGCTCGATTTTTACTACTTGACATAGCAGTAAGATTTCTTTGTAATATGTTAGGTTAACATTTAAATGTATTATACAAAACCATCTGGCGTGATGATGTTGATGAATCTCAATATGATAATGAAAATCGCATCAAAATCAGTTTCGTAGTTTATAAGAACAACACGGTCAAACAGACATACACGATAAACGACTTTAATCCTACGTAATATTATAAACGTGAAAGTTTGTGAAACTGTAAGGATATTTCGTACTCTTTCACACAAAATTTACTGAACAGATCTGGATGAAATTTGGCACAGAGATTAATAAAATTATAGTCTGGAATAGCGCATAGGCTACTTTTTATCCCGGAAAAATGTACGATTCTTTGGGATAATATCCTACATACACACGGGCGAACCCGCTGACAAAAGCTAGTTTATAATATGTATAGATATAGAAGTAGGTACCTACTACAATAAGAGGTCAGAGGAGGATCTTTCTCATAATTAAAATTAATGCGAGATTTCCATTCCGATCTATTTTAATTAGTGGATTCACTTATTGGCTGTCACGCTGATTAAAATAGATTATCTGTCGATCTTTGTGAGAAAGACTACTGGATGAATTTATTTTCGAACAAGAATAAGAATCATCAGATGATCATAAACTGTAGATAGATCAGATGATCTATCTACAGTTTTCCAACGATGTTAAGGTCAGCTTCCAGTCTAACCTGGTGGAATACCAGTATTTTACATGAAGCGAGCCCATCTGACTTCCACAACCCAGTTGCTGAGTAATACGATACCCTTTAGTAAGACTGGTTGTCAAACTTTCGGGATTCTGACGAACCGTAAAATATGGGGTTATACAATAAGCACATGAATCCGTCAATTCACAGGTGCGTGGCTTTTTTTTTTTTTTTTTTTTTTTTTTTAAGGCTGGGAAATCATCCAATGACTGCTCCCGCTCTGGGTGGAGCGGAAGGGAGTGTCAGACTCTTACTGACTAAAACCCATCCATGTTCCTTCCGTGGCCCTTTATGTTCCGGGGTAGCGGTAACCCTTTCGGACAATCCCGCTTACCCGGCAGGCTTGGCCCTGAGGGGCCCCTTCATATGCTGACATCTCTTTGAGGCGCGCGTGGAACATATACGCGCCGTACGGCACGGGTCTGGTGCTGATCGGACGGTGAGTTACCCATTACTCACCGCCCGCAGGCCCGCGCCTACGGTGGCCGGGAGTCGTCACGTGGCTCCCGACGCCCGGGGCGTCTCCTGCGGCGGCTGGGACGGGAGGACCTTTCTCTCTCCCATCCCGCCACCTCCTTCGCGAGCATAACTTTTTCGCAGAAGGAGGTGACTGCCTCCCACTCCCTCTCGCCCCGGACCATGGCTTGCACCAGGGCCGGGCGCGAGAGGTCGCCGCCGCCGATCGCCTCTACGAGGACACGGCGGTGCTCCGCCCATGCGGGACAGGTTTGCACCGTGTGCTCTACCGTGTCCTCTGGGCGATCCTCGCAGTGGTGACACCCGGGCGTTTCCTCCCGCCTGATGATGTGCAGGAACCTCCCGAAACATCCATGTCCGGTGAGGACCTGCGTCAGGCGGTAGGTGAGGGCGCCGTGACGCCTCTCTAGCCACTCCTCAAAGAGGGGCCTTACCGCCACTATCGTGGCGTGCCCTACAGGTGCGTGGCTTGGGTTCGAACTTTAGACCTATGACTTGGCAGTCCGCACACACTACTAAGCCATCACTGTTTAATTAATTCTCTTCAAAATTATTGATAGGTATTATAAGGTGTTACGAACACAGTATTATCTATTACGAAATATTTATTTTATCAAAATAAAAGACACGACCGGAATCAACATCTTTACGTGCTTTCCGAGGCACGAAGGGGTCTCGTGGCGTGCGTGTATGTATGTCATGTATGGTCAGATTTATGAACTTAAACGGATACGAAGGAGTATGTAAGAAACGTAGCAGGTTCTGTGGTCTCTGCCTACCACCTTGCGAAAAAGAGGTCTGTTTGTGTGTATGTAGAACTTTTTCCTTGTGTTCTTTTTTGCGTCATGGGTTTCGCATATAAACGTCTGATGCTAAGACTTTCACTACAGGCACCAAAATTAAACGATATATTTAAAAGAGCAGCTACGCCGCGTAGATACTTCAAAACAGTGCCATTTATCATCCCTCACAATTTATCAACGGAACCCATTAGCTAATTAGAGCGGCCATCTTTGTTCAGTATGAATATTTTAAAATAATCTTTTAGTTCCTGCCTCTGCATTTGGTCCTGTGTAAACTCAAAGGCAGGTTATAATTTTACATTAACAGTGCCGTTATGTCGTAGCAGTAAGGTTGATTTTCGTAATGCAAATGTAACCGCTGATGTACCGGTGACTCTTGTTTTGTACCGAGTTTGCCCTTCAGCTCTTTACGGCCACACCCTGGTGTAAAAGTATGTCGGGACTTAGGCACAGTCAACCTTTTTTTTGTTTTTTGACTACTTTGGTTTTTCCTTAGCTTAGAACCATAAACTAGGAGCTCTAAAGAGTATCTACTACCTAACTTTTTTTTTTGAGATTCGGACAGCATCAAATGAAAAAAATACCTCCACCCAGACTGGGAGGAGCGGAAGGGATTTCCCACCCTCAAAAAAAAAAGCACACTATTTTTTTAAATAAAAAATATGGGTGTAAATCATAATTGCGAAGTGCATTGCCGCGATGTACGTTACTGCGAAAGTTTACGATCGCGACGTTCGTTGTTGCGAAAGTTTACAAAAATAGCTAGTAGGTACTAAAGTGTATTATCATTAAAAGCGGAACTAAACTCTCCCAAGACAATATTATACACACTCTCGGAGGATCTCATTGCTGTACCATAATAATATAAATGTACTGGGTTTCGTAGTCAGCCATTTTAAAGCTGCATTCTTTAACAACCCCAGAGGAACCATAACTACTGGTAGTTTTGCTCCATTGCAGTTCCACTCAGTGAAATGGATGCAGTTTTATTCAAAAAACTTCAATGGAATAAGAATTAACAAAGGAGTCTGTATTTTTATTCGCTCGGTTTTCTTTGGTGTGCTTAGAATTTTATCCAGAAAACTCTGTTGTGTATTACAATATTTTTCATAGATTACCTTGATATAAGATAATAAGAACTTACCGCAACTTATATCGTAAAAACTTTCTTCCATTTTCTAAGACAAATTTTTATCCACTTTGCACAAAATTTTCGTACTAAAACATTAAACTAAAAAAAATTACACTTCCAAGTAAAACCTAAGTCATTTAAAATTTAAAGAAAAGTTAAATAGACGAAGCAAACTCCAAAGATCTTTCCTGTAGAAAGATGAAACCGCAGTAACAATAGAATGGATGCTACAGCATTGCAGCGTAGTTTGTTCCACCCAGTTTATATTGAACCACAGATGAGTATCTACAGAAGGTCAACTCCATACAAAGAGCGAAGACAGGCGCATGCACACTGACGTGTCCGTACGGCAACCTCAAACGAATGTCAGTCACCAATACGCTTATAAACAGCTGTACGAATGAAAGGAAACATGTCCCAAAAACACGTTAATTCCTATAAATAAAAAGAACGAGAAAATCTAGAATATAAAAGCGATAGGTCACTCATTCACTCACTGATTAATCACTAAATCTCAAAAACTGCTGCACCTACACAGATGAAATTGGCACAGAGGTAGATGAGTAGCAGACGTCAGCTAAACCTTCCGTAATAGTTTCCCGGGTGGAAGTTCTTATGAAAAATTTCAAATGGTCATTGGAGCCGCGGGCGGCAGCTAGTAGATGTACAGAGGCCAGCACATCAAGTTACCACAATCTGTCAAATTTCTTTGATAGTATTTCAACTTTATTGCAAAGACATAAGGTTCTTTTTTAATTGAGAAAATTTGACAGTTAGGGATAGGTTGATGTGGGCGTCTGTACAATCACGAGTACAGAAAAGAAATACTCGGCAGCTGTACGTCATGACTGTGACAAAAAAATGGATGCCGTCAGCATGATGCTGTGCTAAAGGGGACCTACAGCACAGCGCAGATTTTCATTGGTCATCTGATAGAAGAGTGTTTATGTGTGCGTGGTTTTCATTTGTTGTATAAAACTCACCTTCTGTCCGACTCTATACTGTGACCAAGGCTCTTCAGAAATCTAATCCTAGATAGCGAAGCATGAAATTTGATCTTCAATACCTTTTTACGTCTCACCTATGATTTTCTTTGGTTGAGAAAATCTCGATTCTTTCAGTTTTGCTGTCGTGGAGGTTCTATAAGATGCGAGTGTTTTATTCAATTTTAGCCGACCTGGCGTTTGATATGTGGTTTTTTTATGGCTTTAGTTGATAAAGTTCTTCAGAACTCGGATTCTGGTGATCTCTGATGATGACCAGAATTTGCTTATCGAATTAGGCATCTGATTTAGCTAATCATTCATCAAGTTTTGGGTACTTTTATTAGTTACTATGATTTAAAGTATATATATTATATCTATAGTTACAAACCCCGTCGAAAGGTAGGTAGGTATAAAGAACCCTTAATATGGTATTATTAGATTTAATTAAAATGTAAGTTAATTTGAAGCTTCCTCTCTCCTTCTATTTTTGCTGTGCCCGACACGGTCCATAATGACCTCAATGTTCTACCTTACCACCTAATTACACATTGTGGAATGCAAACAAATATTATAAGTATTGAAATGAAATGATGATAAGATGCAAAATAAATAATTATCCTTTAGTAAGATTGTAAGGTAAGAATTATACTCTAAATGTTTCTTTTCTCTGTTTTCAGGTAAGTGTGGTCCTTGTACATGAAGTAGCAGTACCTAATAGCCGAGGACGGATCCTATGGTTAACACGTTGAGCGCCAACGCGGTCACCGGTGACCGCGAACAATAGTTTTTCTATTGTGTCTGCTGCGTGGCAGGCAATGACTTAAATAAGGCATAAGGTAATTTAACTTTGTTTTTATCATGAAGGAGAAGGTCAAACAGTAGAAAAATATAAAACAAACATGCTCGTAGAAAAATAACATTTTATTACAAACACGAAAACATGATTTCTTGTGGGGTTTTTAAGGGACACACATAATCACATAATCAGCCAATAGTGTTCCCACTGCTGGGACACAGGCCTCCTCTCTAAGAGAGGGAGTGGGCCATAATCCACCACGCGAGCCCAGTGCGGGTCGGTGGATGTCACATGTCTTGGAATTTTTGGTTCTAGGACATGCCGGTTTCCTCACGATGTTTTCTTTCACCGTTTTAAGAGCAGTGGTGATGAAATTAAGTACTCAAAGTAAAGCACCTGCTTGGGTTCAAACTCACCTACAGCTCGTCGTCGAAGTCGAGGTCAATCCCACCAGGCCACCACTGGTCATACTGACCCACCACTGCTCAGGGACACACATACATCCGAAAATTTAATACATAACATAAAATATAAGGTGACTGGTAATTAGTGACCGATATTTGAACACGTGATTGTACTCATGATTAAAATCATCTTTCCCAAAGAAACTTTTTTTGTATACTCAGTAGTTTTATTTTTATCACAATAACAATACAACTGGCGCGCGCAAAGTTCAATGAACGTTGCACCGATCAGCTGTTAGCAGCTATTGAGTATACAAAAAAAGTTTCTTTGTGAAAGTTGATTGTAATCATGAGTACAATCACGTGTTTAAATATTGGTCACTAATTACCAGTCACCTTATATATTTCGTTAGTAACCTATCTATATTTCGTACAGTCTGTGTTTGGCCTTAGGCAGCAACAGGTCTATTAAGTGGGAGGTCACGAGGTCATTACTAAGTGAAATATATTGAATTTGTGCCTTAACTTGGACCATTAAGTTCCGATGTTTACCAACCCACACTATCACTTATTTGTCAAAATTAGACGTTATACGTTATAAATGGTATTCAAATGAAGTTATTAAGCCATTGAGTTGTAAATTTGACTATCGTTTACCTAAATTAAATTGATCTGTTTAATCATTCGATGTATCTACAACATCAACATGTCATAAATGAAATTGGTGTTTAATTAATGAGAATTTGTTGTTACTATCACACTTTTAGTGTAATTGAAGAAAGATGTTTGTCATGGCAAAAACGAGTATATTCAATCTGCCTAGCCAACTTTGTTGGGGTCGGCTTCAAGTCTAACCGGATGCAGCTGAATACCAGTATTTTACATGGAGTGACTGCCTATCTGTCCTCCACAACCGAGTAACTGGGTAACACTTTCAGGCTTCTGACGACCCGTAACAACTGTAAAAAATCCACAAATGACAGCCGGGACCAACGGCTTAACGTGCTTTCCGAGGCACGGAGGAGGCTCGTTATGTAAAGAACCCATCCACGGACCAACCTCGGCAAGCGTAGCTTAACGAGGTGGATCGGCTGTTATTACTTAGCCACGAGCTCTAACGGCGAAAACGAGTATATATTGCTGTCTAAATTTAAATTGTCAACCGTAATTTTCACGCACAACGTACTGACTCAAAATAATTGATCACAAAACCGTAATAACATAAAACATGCTATATTGACGTACATAAGTACATTATAATTAGCGTGTAGGTGTGAAACGTTGCAATAAGTACTGTGAAGGTCAGAGGGACCTTCACTTAGGGAGCTCAGTGGTAGTGCTTTATGTAATGTGTTGTAGGGATTTCTATCCTACGAATTACAAACACGGGACAGCAGCTAATGAATTATATTGCTTTTAACGAATGACAGCAGTAAAAGCCTTGTGGTGTGACCGTCGGACTGCCAAGTCACAGCTCGGACCCAAGGCACACACCTCTGATTTTATGGATTCATGTGCGTATTGTATAATTATCACTTGTTTAAAAATCGGTGAAGGAAATCATCGTGAGGAAACCAGCATGTCTGAGAGATATTTCTCAACAGCATGTGAAGCTAAGTCAGAGGCCCATGGGCAGCATAAAAACTCTGACACCAGGTTAGTCACTAACTACACGAGAAGAAAGAAGAACGAATACATGCGTTAAGCAGCACGTCTACTGGCAGAGACTTCCATTCTTTTCTAAAAACCCATCCAACTGTTCTATTATTTTAAAAGTTCGAATGCTGTCAGCTATATTCTTACCAGCCAGGCTCTTTAAGTTCCACGAGGTTTCACTTAAGCTCTGCAGTACCAAGGTAGGTACTCAACCGATCAATATACTCAGCTGCCAAGTTTATATCAAGCACACGGGGAAAGGCCAAACTCAAACTCAAAGCATTTATTTCAAACTAGCTTCTGCCCGCGACTTCGTACGCGGACCCTGTTGCTTTTGCCAGCGACAACGGGGTCGCCATTTATGTTATTTTTTATCATTTTCCCATTTAAATCTTTTATCACACTGAGCTTTAGTTTTATTTCATTCAACCACCAAAACATACAGTCCATTTGTCATCGTTTTCATTTTGGTAACCGCATTATTATATTTCCCACTTGTCTCTAGAGACCTAGAAGTCAATGCGTAGATACGATTGGAACTCAAGCACAATTCTCTATCCGTGAACGTCTCCGACTCGCAAGACAATACAAGACTTTCACGATCAGCGGTCAGTCGCACATCACGTGCCCCACTTGTCTCTAGAGACCTAGAAGTCGATGCGTAGATACGCTTGGAACTCAAGCCTAATTCTTTTTCCGTGAACGTCTCTGACTCGCGAGACAATACAAGACGTTCACGATCAGCGGTCAGTCGCGCATCATATTCTTTTATTATTCGTGACTGTAAGCGGGATTGTCCGAAAGGGTTACCGCTACCCCGAAACATAAAGGGCTAAGGAAGGAACATGAATGGGTTTTAGTCGGTAAGAGTCTGTCACTCCCTTCCGCTCCACCCAGTGCGGAAGGATTCATTTGATGATATCCCACCCTAAAAAAAAAGCATTGCGACTATTATCACTAGTCTTCTTTACACATATAATTTCGTGATTTTTTTTTTCGTGATTCCAGAGTTGGTCCCATATGATAGTCAAAGTTGTTCATTTCCATGAGTACTTACCCCCTGAAAGTATCTCCCTCGTTGAACCTAACACACTGTATATTTACTTGGTAACGTAATAATGAAACTTAAAATACTGCTGCAAATACCCGGCGTTACCTAGAAACACGATGTTATGAGAAAGATTATAAATTATGATGAATGTAATATGCAACTCAGAGCGTTTTCGCTAGAAATGAACCTGTATTTTTCTTGGGTAGATTCTTGTGTTTAATAAAAGAAAATGTGAGCAAAGTTAATTTTGTTATTTTACACGGTGTTTTTTAACTCATTTTTAATCTTTCAGGGCGTGAAGTACCCTTTGTTAAAAGCAACTTTCACTTTGAAACGAACTCTGAAATATCGAAAAAGAAGGGCTTTTTCAAACAGAAATGCAATATTACTCGATGAAAATGTACGAAACAGATGCATATTTTTTGTTATTTCGTATTGTGAAGTTGTTTATAATCATGAGTACCCTCATCTCCTAAAAGGTTAACAGTGAATTAAAAATCACCGTGTATAGCCAGCCTTAATATTAAGTATACTCGTACTTTTTAACTTACTGTCATCAATCGGGTATAATCAAAGATGAGAGGTAGAGGAAGCTTGCGTAGTGGTCCTATATAAATTTTATTAACTTTGGCTAGTTTTTGAGTTAGCTTTAATAATATAACAATAATATTAATATATCCTTGGACATTTCACACAACACCATATAGTCCCAAGCTAAGCAACGTAATGCTTGTGTTATGGTAACAAGATGGCTGATAAACTACTTATATACATTTTTTTTTGTAAATACATGCATATTATACATAGAAAAACCAACAGACCCGGAACAAATACTTGCAGGTCGTACAAATATTTGTTCCGTGCGGGAATCGAACCCGCGACATGCTGCGCAGCAGTCAATCGCTCAACTACTGCGCCAACCATGTCGTCAAAGTACAAGTGAGTATTTCACTCAATTTGTCCACGTGGATGATGTTATTATAATTACTTCTTGTCACTGTCATTTACATAATAACAACACAAAAAATAAAATACAAAAAAAGCTACTAACTAGGTGTAAAATAAATTTAATTTCGAAAGTCGTTGACCGAAAATACAAAACCAAAAATAAAAAAATTGTTTTTCATTTATTCGTGGTTTTTAAGTTTAGTGTCAAAACAATACTATATTACAGGTTAGTCGAGAACACTTTATAGGCGGCAGAGACAAAGGAGCAGCAATTAGGAGAGAACCACGGAATATTTCACTATCTGTCGGATCCAAAAATAGAGCACCGGTGAATCTATCCGATCGAATTGGTCGTACCAGCGACTCGATTACCATTCGAGTGTGTCGATTAAAGAGCAATCCACTAAATTGTTCCGAATGAATCTTTTCTATTACTCTCTGGTCGGGTCTATGGTCGGATGTGGGTAGGCACAGGTAGATAAACCGCATCATTTATGCGTGCCGATTTCCCTCTTTCATCTGTGCAAATGGAATTTGAATGTTCTTCAAAGTTCGGAATTTTTGTTCGTTTTAGTTCATCACGTATTCTAGCAACACTGAGAACAAAAGAAGCTATTTTTGTTTTAAGTATATTAATGAAATAAACTTCATTGTGTGATCTGAGTTTATGTAAAATTATTATGAGAGTAAAAAAAGTGCAAAGCATAACAAAAGTACACGTTTACCTTCTTATTATAAACCATAGAGACGGGACGTAACTAGAAAAATCTCACAAGCCTTTCAATGAAATTATATAACACATGACACAACTTCTTCAAGCAATAGAACGTACATCCTATTGTTTGAAACTAGAGCTATGCAAACATATTATATTTATAATATAGGTACATTCACACGCATGACAATTCAATTATTGCTTCACCGACTCCTCTCAGGTGTCTTTATCTACTCTATACATATAATTATACAGTGTGTTAGGTTAAACGAGGGACATACTTTCAGGGGGTGCTATACTCATGAAAATGAACAACTTTGACCATGGAACTATACCTGAAATTATGTAAAAAACAGCTGTTCAGTACATCTATGTTCGCATAATTCGTCGAAATGAACAGCTGATATATTTTTTTCATATTTCAGAGTTGGTCCCATGGACAAAGTTGTTGATTTTCATGAGCACTACCTACACAACCTGAAAGTATGTCCCTCATTTAACCTAACACACTGTAAAACTAGGTAACAACTACTATTGCTATTTCCTTGAAGTTGGTTTATAGTGGCAAGTGGTCCAAACTTGAAGCTTAGTTAGTTAACTATGAACTACTTGATTAATCTAATTTTATTCTTTTAACTTAATTTATATGAGCGTATCTTAATTTGTATCAGAACTATTTGTATGACGTATGTACGATAGTAAATAATTATGTCACGGTTTAGCTTGTTACCTAAAGTTGTATGAAGAAGTTGTATATTTGGCCTGTGTCCCAGCAGTGGGCACATTATAGGCCTTTTATGCGCCTTCTCACGCGTTGAATAAGGAACTTATTTCGACTCTTATTATCTGTAATCTGGGTAATCCACCTTGGATTACCAAACTTTGGCTTCTTAATGGAAAACTAAATAAGGTTATGAAATAACATATCTATCACTTTATAAAGGAAGAAATATTTATTTAACATTGACTAAAAGGCACAAACAATATTCTGCAAAATAAAAAGAGTATTCCATTATAAGAAAAAAGAGGGTGTTCAAGTGAAACTTATAACTTACAACCAGTAGTAAACCAGAGCCGCGTATACCCGAATCAGCGCCGAGGATACCCGAATCAGCGCCGAGAATACCCGATTCTGCGCCGAGGATACCCGATTCAGCATCACCGACCTGAGACAGCTCCGTTCACTGTTCAAAAAGAGCACTAAGGAATCCGTGCGTTTTTATCAGCCCATGGGAGATTTTGTTACGATATAGTTCCAAGTTATCTTTTTCTACTGACACGGCAAAGGCACTAGCACAGTTTGTGCCGGTAATCATAAATGATCGTAGAAGTTAATGTTATTGAATTTATGTCCTCGTTTATTTAGTGTTTGTCGAATTATGCCTATAATCGACGTCTCCAGCAATTACGAAAGCCTCTGGTACACCCGGTTAAGCACTATCTATTCGCTATGTACATTTTCTAAGTATAAATGTAGATTTTCCTTTGACTTGGACCAACGCGTACCACAGACAAGCTTGTTATAGTTGTCCAACTCTACGGGGATTATTGTTTATAGGTCCCTCTTGAACATAGTTCGTGGATCCATAAATTGGCAAACTACTGAGTGACACGAGTGGCTTATCAAGGATAGTTATCAAATTCGAAGTCTGGAGAGGATTTGCTTCTATTGTTTCGATTTACAGTATTGGAGAAGCTTTGTGGGTTTGAAAACAGGCCATGGTGTTAAAAAGACTGTTGTCACATTGGCGGAATTTGCTAGATATATGAAAAAAAAACAATATTTGTTGTGCTATTTTCCTCTGTTTTTAACCCCTGACGCAAAGAGGAGTGTTATAAGTTTCACGTGTCTGTCTGTGCATCTGTCTGCGGTATCGTAGCTCCCAAACGGATGAAGCGATTTTCGTTTAGTTTTTTTTTGTGTCATAGATAATTTTATCCCGATTGTTTTTAGTTATGTTTCATAAAAATCTGTTCAGCCCTTTGAAGATCATCAGCTCTTTTCTAGTTGATGAGGGGATCTGATTACTTCCCTATGTCCGATCGATTCGAAATATTCGATTATAAAGGATATAATAATAATAATAAATATTAATTCAATATTGTGTCGGAGGCTTTTTAATTTTTTAAATTTTATTTTTATACAGAAGTCAATTCCAAACCAGACATTAATCCCATTCTTAGTTTATCGATCAGAAAAAGACTATCATAATATGAGTATCCACTCATTTCGTCATCTCTAATCGACTTATTGGAGTTCAACGACCCGTTTTGTGTTCGGCCTTCTCTGCTTCATTTAGCTCTCCTAAATGTAGTTCCTTTTTAATTTTGTGTATTCCTGTTCTGTTCGTTGTCCTTCGTTATTAATGTTTGTCCTGTTTTGTTTTTATATAGAGGAGTGTCAAGATAAACAGTAGGTAATACAAATTGTTTCAGTAAAATTGCGACTTTATTATACTACACCCCGTTCACTACATTGCTCGAATTTTTGGAAAATGTCGCTGAAACTGAATTAATTGTTTAATTCAGCTTCAGTGGCTGGTAATTAATCAATTATACACGTATTGGCTGCTCTGCTTTTGTTGTTTAATTAACTGGAATTCCCTTGTTGACAGATTTTCAGAACCAAACGAAGTTGTTAAAGAAAAGCGTTCGTTTGCTTTATTTTTGGCAGAGAAGGGTCATTGAGTTTGAACTCTGAAATGTTCATATATTTTCATCTCTGTCTTGCTATCAATTAACAGATGTGACAGTGGTCAAAAGACAAGTTATCGGAAAAATAAATAAATGAGCATCAAGCCCCTATACAAATTGGAATATCACTACATAAATAACAGTAACAGAATATAACACTCTTTATTATGCACACCATAAAAATTAAAGATATAAATAACACATACAGGAACTTATTATTACAGCATCCACATAGACCATGTGAGAAAAATACGTATTATTGAAGCTCTCTCAAACACTACCCAAGCAAAGTTAACCTTTTGAACGCCATTGTCACATATACCTACGTGCCAAGCAAGCCCATGCCCTGTACGCCAACGACACAATTATGTGGCAATGGCAACAACACTTTAACACGAAATAAACAATTAAATCATTACTTTTGTGAGTGTTTATAGAGATATCTTAAAAAATGAAGCTGTCGTACGTATTTAATGACATGAAACAAATTAAAAGATACCTTGGATATTGGGAAATTCATGATAACATGAAGAAATAAATTTGTAGCTTGGCGTGGAGAGCACGCGCGTGCTTTCATGCTCTGGCGTTCAAAAGGTTAATACAATTTATAAGAGTCTACCGCCGCCAGCACATCAAGCTTTCCCTAACTATCAAATTTCCTTAATTAAAAATGAACCTTATGGCTTTGCAATAAAGTTGAAATACTATCAAAGAAATTTGACAGATTGTGGTAACTTGATGGGCTGGCCTCTGTACCAAACAAAAAACAATATTTTCGAAATCGATCCACAATTCACGAAAATAACGATATACATACATAAAAAAATACATACAGACCAACATTGAACATCCTCCTTTTTCGAGGGTTGTTGTAAGTTAGTCACAAAGAAAATTCGTCACAAAAAAATATGTTCAAATTTGTCACAACTCCCAATACTTTAATGTTGTTTTATTGTAAATTCGCCACATCGTTATAATACGCACCTATAGCAAAAAAAACAAGCAGTAGGATAAAAATTTTGTATATTTATCATAATCACAGCACGTTTACTAATTTACCTTACATCTACATAAAAAATCACAGTTTTCAAGTGAATGATTTAAATCAATAATTTTGGTTGCAATGCTACTAGAATAAAATATTTGAAAGAGGATTTGTGACGATTACACATATTTTTAATACGTGTGACGAACTTACTTATAATGCATAGATTTTTCAAAATTTGACGAATTTACTTTGTGACGAATGTACAGACGCCAGCACATCAAGCTATCCCTAACTGTAAAATTTTCTCAATTATAAATGAACCTCATGTCTTTGCAGTAAAGTTGAAATACTATCAAAGAAATTTGACAGATTGTGGTAACTTGATGTGCTGGCCTCTGTACAACAACCCTTTTACGAAGTCGCTTAAAAAGTAAAACAAATTCGCTCCAATTCATTTATACCAATGACACATTGGCAGTTTCATAGAAAAAAGGTATAGACTTCAGTGTATGCTTTCCTATGAGTCGAAGTCAACAACGGGAAATGGATTAATATTGTGTTTGCCAACTGTAGCTTAGTACTGTATCACTAGTTACACAGCTAATGTTTGTATACCTTTTGGCTTCAGTTAGCTAGAGCTTTTTATTATTGGCGAGAAAGGAGTATTTTTTCTAGGTTTGTTATCAAAAAAGAACGGAGGAAAGGATCTCTTTTTTACCCTCATTGTTATTTAAAAATGAAATTATAGATTATAGGTTAAGCCACGCTTGCCGGGGTTGGCCGGGGTTATCTTTACATACCGAGACTCCTCCGTGCCTCGGAAAGCACGTTAAGCCGTTGGTCCCGGCTGTCATTCGTGCATCTTTGATAGTCGTTACGGGTCGTCAGATGCCCGAAAATCTGACAGCCAGTCTTACCAAGGAATATCGTATTGCCCAGTTACTGGGTTGTGGAGGTCAGCTGCCTACCTGCAAGCGACATGGAGCGACTGCCTAGTCACTCCATGTAAAATACTGTTATTCAGCTGCATACGGTTAGACTGGAAGCTGACCCCAACATAGTTGGGAAAAGGCTAGGCAGATGATGAACGGGGTTTTTTTGCCTCGGTTAGTTATTAAAATATTGTTGCTAAAAAATAACGAAGGAAACGATCTCTTTTACGCTCATTATTATTTACAAATGGTAATTTACTTTGGTTATTAAATACGTCGCCTTCAACCAAAAACAAATAAATATTTGTTTTTGGTTGAAGAAACAAATGACTTTTATGACTAAAATCATGACACAAAATGCAAAATTTTGAAAGAAACAGCGGTGTTTCGACTTCGTTTAGTGTTAAACGTAGTTTAACGTAACATACTACCAGTGGCAATGGAATACATTTTGATAGTTTAACAACGTTCATTGTGTTATTTATGGTATTAAGCTGACTACTTTTTCGAATATGTGTTGCAATGGATTAGCCTTCGAAATTGTGATAGATAATGTAGGGTGTTGGTCTGAGGCCGCACACGGCGATTTATTTACGCGGATGTATGGTTTTTTTTTTTTTAAGGCTGGGAAATCATCCAATGACTGCTCCCGCTCTGGGTGGAGCGGAAGGGAGTGTCAGACTCTTACTGACTAAAACCCATCCATGTTCCTTCCGTAGCCCTTTATGTTCCGGGGTAGCGGTAACCCTTTCGGACAATCCCGCTTGCGGATGTATGGATGTTGGTTACTCTGACACGCAAAAACTACTGAACAAATGAGGATAAAATTTCGCATAGAGATAGTTTAGTTTAGTATTAAACCGGTTAGGATTAACACATAGGATACTTTTTATCCCTGTAGTACGTTTACGTGGGATAATTTGACATATCCACGCGGGCGAAACCGCAGGCAGAATCAAGTGAGAAATATGTATGTCTTGATGGCAACGCGTTGTAAGCGCGTCGACGCTTACAACTTAAAGTACGGCCAACGAGAAGCGATACCAAATGTAAATGGAAAAATGGCAAAAAAATGGCCGCCCGAATGTTGGCGAACCCGTCTTGACGTTGTCATGTTTTTGCCGGGAGAACGAGACATTACGACAAAGGCGCAAGATGGAAAGAGATAGATATTAGATTGTCAACGCCACAGTTGTTTTTTAGGTTAATGATCTTTCGTATCGCTTCGCGTTGGCCTTACTTTAGTATAAATCGCCGTGTGCATAGGCATAAGTAAGTATATTTCTGACAAGAGTTTTTACAACATCACATACAAATGAATGTGTTCGCTTAAAACAATGGACTTGAACGGTCTCAACTTCTCAAGTTAAAACACGTGACGTAATAGCCAAACACCAAAAAATAAGCAAAATATTAACTTTTCCGTAAAATACTCAGCAAATTGTTATTTCGCGTATAATATATGTATATTTACTTCCTCCACCTTACCTGTTCAATTTCCTTTGTGAGGGGGACTAAATTATCTTCCCTTGGGGTAGGTATGATAAAAATGTCGAATAGGCGAAAATTACTGGAATATTGGCGCGAATCTTACGACACGTAACGTGGTTCCCCGATTTGAAGGGCTCGATTTGCAAGTACCTTGGGGATGCTCTCGACAGTAAAAAAAACATTGTTTGTTTACTAAGTTTATATTTGTGAGTGTTGCTAAGTTTTAAGGGCTAAAGCTAGTTCATTCATATACAGCGTTGATAATGATAGAGGGGCTTTAAATTCCACTACGTATACTATACGTGTTTAATCTGAACTCTATACGGTATAAAAATAAAAAGCACCAACAATTCGTTCTTTTTTTCATACAAACTAAATTATTTACAAATCAGAGTAAAATGCAACCACCCTTTGTAAATAAAAACTAACCTTGTAATAACGCATCGTAGGTTATACTAAGATTTACCGTTTTAAGGTGAATGACCTATGCGTATATAATCAGCTGTTAGAAAAGATACATCGTGTTCAAACGGGGCAAAAACTTAAAAAATAATTTGCGACTAAACTACCACTCCTATTTAATTGATTTTTGGTACAGAGCTTGGAAATGGTACCTAGTATAGGCAGTTTATAGGAAAGCCCCTCTGTCGTATCAACTTTGTATATGTGTTTAACTCTCTTTGTAAACGTGGGTCGATGGGTCATATGATTTACTTCCTACTGTAGTGTAGTAAAATCAATATTCTTACCAAACACACAGATTAATTTACGATACTATTTATTTCATGTCTTTTATCAAAGCTATTCGAATTACCGGTACCAATCAATACCTATTACCCATTCTTTGGGCAACACTCAAACTTCAATTGAAATCGATGTCCCTGATTGCCAATAACGTCAATTTAAACAATGAATCCTTTGAGTTCAGAAAACTAAAGTGAGCGAATGAGTGAATGAATAAATTGCATTGTTTGGGACCGAATGAATAAATCACAAGGTAGCCTTTTATTATGACGTCGTGTGATGTACTGTGACTTCGTGTGACGTCATATGACGGTACAAAGGGGAAGTTTAAAAATAGGTTAAGGGTTCTTGCTGGCGATGCGGACGTGGGCGTGCGTGCTTCTATCAAGTGCTTTGCGATAGACAAATAAATTATGAGCAGGGTATTGTGGATATACAGTGTGTTAGGTTAAACGAGGGACATACTTTAGGCGAGTGAAGTACCTATGAAAATTAACAACTTCTAATTTAGATAGCCCATCTCGAATACTTGAAATAAAATGCAAGTATTAGACGTGTTTAATTATGTCAAATATATATATTAACCACTTGCTTAAAATCGGTACAGAAAAACATCGTGAGGAAACCAGCATACCTGATAGATATTTCTCAACAGCATGTGAAGCTAAGTCGGAGGCCGAGTGGCAACATAAAAACTCTGACATCAGGTTAGTCACTAACCACACGAAAAGAAGAAGATATTTTTTTTTTGGGTTTCTATATAAAACCAGTTAAAGGCATGTTTGGTAAAGCGAATATTAAAAACCTCTGATAGGCTTTACTCTGAAAAACACCTTCTGAAAAAGACAAGCTTTCATACGTATTCGCTTATTAATATTAGTAAGCAAATTAAGATTAATTTAATATAGTAGGTTCTCGCACTTCCAACAGTTTGTAATTATGTTTGTTGCTAATTGGTGAGTGTGGAAGTTTCGTCTAATTACTAGGTACAGTGTGGATACGAATTTCAGCCATGTCAGTAACCTGATGATATGATTACATGTAACAATAGATCGTTTACATAATTTAGTTGTTATGACTGTTAATATTTTAAACGTATGTAGGTAGTGGCAGTCGGAAAGTGGTGTAGAAACTTTACTTTATTATTATTGTACGAGATATACCTATCCTACTTAACACTAAAACGTGAGTTTGTGAGAATTGACTACTCGAAACGGTCAAAAAGACAATATGAAATTACATAGATAGAAGACCGCTCGTCTTTAAAACTTCCATCACCGTACACAAATTAAATATCATGCGAAAATATAATTGTAAAATTTCATTTAATGCTAGTAAGTATTCCATTTGATTCTAAAATTCTGTGACGTCACAATGTTATATTTCATACAAATCACGTACAAATGCCGCGTTTTGACAGTTCATAAAAAGTAACGTTATTGACTACCCTTTCAAATACCCAATTGTTGTTTGTTACTCTTTCAAGCACAAACTTTTGAATGAATCTGGATGAACTTAGGCACAGAGATAGATTATAGTAGCATAGATGCTAAATTTCCCGTTAAAATGTAAATGTAATTAATCCCGGAATAATGTAGAATTCCCGTAGGATCATTTCCGACCACCACGTACGTGACGCCGCTTGCAAAAGCTAGTAAAATTATAAAGGCGAAAGTTTGGATGGATGGATGTTTGTTACTCTTCAAAAATATTGTATCTTTTGCTAGAACTCGAGACTATAATAATCTTGCTAAGATCATGAAACAGTCCCCTCATTTATGAGGGGACTTTTATTTAATTAAGATTAAGCTGCGGCGTTTGTAGTAAGTTATTTTAATAACTTACTACAAACGCCGCAGCTTTCCACGAGTCTATCTCTTCACTTATTCCGCGAACGTACTCCCATATCTAGGCTAGACTAAGGAATATGACATTGTCAATAATAAACAAGATTTCCTATGATCCTGTGTCTCGAAGTGCATCGCTGCACCCCTCGCATTACATTCACGTCACGAACAGAACTAGATATACGTGACTCCAGTTGAACAGAGAACGATTTCAGTTTCCACAAATAAATTGAACTCTGGCGTCTGATATATTATTAAAAAGTGCAATATACAGCTCAAAGAGAATATACAGGGTGGCTGGGGCATCGACATGCAACCTGTTATTATGGATTCAGTATAGGATTTAGGATGTTTCTTTTTTAAGTATGGGAAATCATCAAATGAATCCTTCCGCTGTTGGTGGCGCGGAAAGGAGGGTCAGACTTTTACTGACTAAAACCCATCTATGTTCCTTTCTTAGCCCTTTGTGTTCAGGGCCAGAGATGACCCTTTCGGACGATCCCAGCGTATAATATAATCGTCGGAAGTAAATTAAAATGCTGTTCCATATACAGAGTGAAATTGAATTCATGAGCAATATTTTAAGGGGTCCTTGTACCCATCATTATGATATTTTTTATACTATGGGAACACACTTGAAATCGCCAAAAAAGAATCAGCTGTTCCCTACATTTTGACGAGTTATGCGAGCATAATGTATGGAACAGCTGATACTTTGAAAATATTGCACATTAATTCAATTTCACACTGTATAACACGCTATCAGTTAATTCAATTTGCTTTTCTATGTTCGCAGCCAGGTCTTAGTTTGAAACAAAAGAAATCAAAAAGCTACTGAAATGCATTGAGACATTTGTTGAGTGACAATAATCTTTCTACTTTCCGATTGCGTCACAGAATTAATTAATGCCTACGAAATGAGCAACTGAAAACAAAGGGTGCCATTTTAATTAAACTTAAACATTAATGGGCCGATTCTGTAAGGTTTTACCTGATTATCCGACTAATACTATAAATGTGAAAGTTTGTGAGGATGTATGGATGATTGTTAGTCTTTCTCGCAATAACTACTAAACGGATCTAGATGAAATTTGGCACAAAGATAGATTGTAGTCTGTAACAGCACATGGGTACTTTTTATCCCGGAAAAACGTTAGGTTCCCGTGGGATAATTTCCTTACATACACGCGGGCGAAGCTAGTTTAAAAAATAAAACATTAAATTGGAAAAACAAGAGATATTAATTTGTTGTTATTTCATTTTAATACGGCTTTTTTTTAAATATCGCTAAGTAATACATAGGCTGCACTAAAAGTATCGGGAATGGAATATTTCCATTGTTACTGGCATATTAAAATCTTTTTAATTGAAAACTCCTTGGTTTTAAAAATCGAATACCATTTATTTATTTAAAAAAAGATTCTCGGTCTTGTCACAAGGTTTTGTCAAACTTGTTTAGTCGTTGAGAAAATGGAATTGACTCGAGAAAATTCAAGAGCGATGATTTATTATGACTTTCGAAGTGGTTTAACACAAAAACAGTGTATTGACCGGATGATTTCTGCATTTGGTGATGAAGCCATCCAAAACCACAATTTATCGCTGGTTTGCTGAATTTCAACGTGGACGTGTCAAGCTCAGTGATGATCCCCGTTAAGGTCGTCCAAAAACTGCAGTCACCCAAGAAAACGTTGATGCTGTGCGTAAGCTGATTGAGGAAGATCGACATGTGACATACCGCGAAATTCAGGCAACTTTAGACATTGGCATGAGTCAAATACAAATAATCTTGCATGAACAATTATGTGTAAGAAAGTTGTTTTGCCGATGGATACCGCATTCGCTCTGTGAAGAGCAAAAAGCGGCTCGCGTTACTTGGTGCGTCAGAACTCTCGAAAGATTCCACGCAGGATCCTCAAATGCTGTATATAACATCGTATCAGGTGACGAATCCTGGATATACGCGTACGAACCCGAAACAAAAAACCAGTCACGAGTTTGGGTGTTCGAAAATGAGTTAAAGCCAACAAAAATTGTTCGTTCACGGAGTGTTGCAAAAAAAATGGTGGCCACGTTTGTCACCAAAACCGGCCATGTTGCGACTATTCCTCTTGAGGGACAAAGAACGGTTAATGCAGAATGGTATGCTAGCATTTGTTTGCCACAGATCGTTTCTGAACTCCGTAAAGAGAACTGCAACCGCCGCATCATCCTCCATCACGACAATGCGAGTTCTCACACCGCGCACAGAACAAAAGAGTTTTTAGAGCAACAAAACATAGAATTATTAGACCATCCGCCGTACAGCCCCGACCTAAGCCCTAATGATTTCTATACTTTCCCTAAAATAAAGAATAAATTGCGTGGTCAGAGATTTTCATCACCTGAAGAAGCTGTGGACGCCTACAAAACGGCCATTTTGGAGACCCCAACTTCCGAATGGAATGGTTGCTTCAATGATTGGTTCCATCGTATGGAAAAATGTGTCAAATTTCGCGGAGAATACTTCGAAAAGCAATAAATACATTTTTAAATAGTAATGTTGTGTCACTTCCTTGATTCCCGAAATTTTCAGTGCCGCATTCGTATGTATAGGTTTTTAAAGTCAATCACTGAAATCATGTACGAATGCATTTTGTAAGGTACTCTTGAAACACAATACCTCCACCATGTCTTTCACATTTTACTCCGGCGATATTTTCAATTAAATTACTCGATACCTTATAGAATCGACCTCGAATCGATTATTCGTTTTCATAACACTCGGATACAATGCTTAATGGAAGCCCTTTTATAATGATTGCTTTTGTCACCTCATTATATTAAGTAATATAGTGAAAGCTTTTAAATCATTTTAATTAATGGAATATGAAAGCTTTTGTGCAAAAATGTGTGTGTGCGTGTTGTGTGTGTTTTGTTGTGGTTGAGTTTGTATGTGTCAGGGTGCGTTTCATTTGACAAGCAGAAAGCCATTGTTGCATAGAATTCAAATGGACTAAAGATTTTTTTTTATTGTTATCTAGTACTTAGGTAGCAAAGTCAATCTGCAAGTCCACAAATTCAAAGTCACATAAGGCACAAAAACAGCGGGCTATGCTTGGAATTCCTTTGGAGGATAAAATCAGGAATGCTATTATCCGCAAAAGAACCGAATTTACCGACATAGCTTGCAGAGTAAGCAAACAGAAGTGGCAGGCCCTATGGCTAGTGGAGGAGACGACTCCTGGACTGGAGAGCGCATATAGGCAAGCGTAGTGTGGGACGCTCCCAAACTAGATAGACTGATGACCTTAATAAGGTGGCTGGGACAGACTGGAAGTAGGAGGTGGAGGACAGGGTGTTGTAGCTCAACCTGGGAGAGGCCTAAGTCTAGCAGTGGACTACGAAAGGCTGAGTTGATTGAGGTTGGAAAGTGGTAGAAAAATCCATCTCCACAAAAGTTTAAAGGATAAAATAATCTGTATTGTAAAATAGCAATAAATTCGTATTGTTACACAAGGGGTCTCCATTAGAGACTTCGATATTGAAAATTAGCAAGGAGGGTTGGTAATCAACCGTATACAATATTAGAAGGGGGGAATTAAATATAACATTCAAAGGGCCTGTTGAAAGCACAGTACTATTCAGTTGAATAAAATGTCGAAACATTGCAAAAGGCAACATTGAAGGTTAATTTTAATAAGGCTATTGGCAGCCCTGGAGGTTCCTGAAAATTGGGACTGGTGTGTTTTGTTTGCTGTCCTGAACTAGTTGTAAAGTTCAGCAATACTTAAATACATTGACAGTCTTCTGAAGCAGTTTTTATTTCTCTTTTTAAATACAAAAACAGGCTCTAAAAGATACCTATGTCAATTGCGGTTAAAAAAAATTTCGTGTCCCCGTTAAACAAATGATGAATCGTACAAAAGTATATTATATAGTCTTTCCCGCTCTGGGTGGAGCGAAAGGAAGCGTCACACTCTTACTGACTTAAACTCATCCATGTTCCTTCCTTATCCCCTTATGTTTCGAGGTAGCGGTAACCCTTCCGGACAATCCTGCTGACATATACAGGGTGGAATTTTGTGATGCCTCCTGAAGGGAAAGTTCCCCTAATACTGTAGTTAGCAAATTTTACTCAAAGAAAACTTTCCTTTATTTTTGAACAGAAAGAAAACTGCATTCAAAGATTTTCAAAAATTTGCTTGCCACACCCGGGAATCGAACCGACTAAAATCGGTAAAAATGACAGCCTGTACTTTTATTGCATTTATCGTTAGGATCAATTATAAGGATAAAATCTTTCTAAGAAACTTTATAAATGAAATGAAAGGAAAACCATGAAATCTGGACTTATAAATTTAATGAGTCAAGTTAAAGCTCTTTAATTTAACGATCCATCTGTTTACTTATGTTAGTAATAAATAATTTTATCAATAACGTCATTTATCCATGAAAATGCCGAGTTACTATTTAGATAAGACGATTGAAGATTGGTACAAACGGTACAATGAGATGGCCTACGAAATCACCAGATCTCACCCGTTGAGATTTTTTTTGTGGGAATATGTGAAAAATCAAGATGCCTACCCCAACATAGTTGGGAAAAGGCTAGGCACATCATAGAAAAATCAAATTTTCATTAAATTTTATGCGAAAATAAACGAGTTGAGAGTTGAAGTTCAGAATACGATTTATAATATTCACCACAACACGATAATAAAGGTTACTAGAAATGAATTCGTTACAAGAATACATTTGTGTATCCAAGAAAATGGAGCCCATTTCGAGCAAACTTATAATAAGTTAGTTTACAATTTTTTGTAAATAATTTAAGATTTCATGGTTTTCCTATCATTTAATTTATCAAGTTTGTTCGAGAGATGTCATCCTTATAAGTGATCCTAACGATCGATGCAATAAAAGTACAGGGTGTACTTTTTACAGATTTTACTTGGTTCGATTCCCGGGTGTGGCAAGCGAATTTTTGGAAATCTTTGAATGCAGTTTTCTTTCTATTCAAAAATAAAGGAATGTTTTCTTTGAGTAAAATTTGCTATTTACAGTATTAAGAGTACTTTCCCTCCAGGTGGCATTACAAAATTCCACCCTGTATAGATAGTCTATGAAATTACTTTTTTACTAATTACTAAGGTTAAATGTTAAAATCTCACCGTGTGAACTTAGGTGAAGTGAGCTGTCATTTCACCTAATGCTAAGGATTGACACAAGTGACAGCTCACTTCATTTGCGATTTCACGGTGAGTTTTATACAGAATAGCAGCACTGGTCTACGTGATAGACAGTATCAATCATAAGGTTCTATTTACTGAGAACTGTTATCAAAGTTGTGAATACGAAAAGAAAAGTTTTCACGAAACATACCTACTTTAAAGGATCATGCAAAATCTTTTTCTTCGTTCTGAAGGTTGTAAATAAATGTCAGGGACCGTCCGTGAGGGATGATACTCCTCTCATATTTAGGCGAGTATGGATGTAGTTCGGACATGGAGTAGTTTGTATATTGCGGACGGAGCGAAAAATATTTTTTTTGCTATACCCGGTTTTTTGCGTTTTTGGTTTTGCAGTTGGTATAAAACCTACGTTGTTGCTCTTTGTTTCAAAGATGAAAAAAAAACGAACAGAGAGGTCTTTTCACGTTTTATTAGTTTTAAGGTACAGACGCCAGCACATCAAGCTATCCCTAACTGTCAAATTTTCTCAATTAAAAATGAACCTTATGTCTTTGCAATAAAGTTGAAATACTATCAAAGAAATTTGACAGATTGTGGTAACTTGATGTGCTGGCCTCTGTACTTAAAACAGATTTTACTTCTAATAATCTTGCCGTGAAAAGTAAGGTGAAGTGAGTGGTCGTTTCACTTAATGCTAGGGATTGATACTATTGACAGCTCACTTTAAACTCACTTTGCTATGTTTTCAAGGTAATACTTTCACAGAATAGCACTACTTTTTGATTGCGTTTAGATTTATTGGTGAAATTAGCACTTAATAAATTTTTATTTTTATTAATTCTTGCTAAGTTTTAAATTGTTTTTCCTGTTACGATAAATAGCGCAAATATTTATTTCCAAACGCTACCTAGTACTTATCTAATCTTGTCAGCTCCGCGTGCTGTAGCACTTTGCCTTATAACTGAGAAGAATTTCATGGTATGTTTGAGATATATTTTATAGTTAGTTGGAAAATTTCCTCGTTTGGAGGGCAAAAACCCATTGTAACATGTGTCTATGATCTCCAATAGAGCAAGTGTAACTACATATGATGTAAAAATCTATAAAAAGCTGTTTCAATCTTTTTGTTTGAGCTCGAAAGCGCGCACTTTTCTTTTATTTTATTATTCAAAAAAGGATCGAATAATTGCTATTAAGCTTGCCGGTGTTAACCTCAGGACGAGTTGTTTTCACACGGAAAAATGAACATAAATAAACTGTAAAAACCCAATTGAAACTGAACCTTATGCTATTGTAATAAAGTTGAAAAACTATCAAAGAAATTTGACAGATTGGGGTAACTAGTGGGTGGGTTTTTTTTTGAGGTTGGGTAATCATCAATTGACTCCTCCCGCTCTGGGTGGAGCGGGTGGGAGTGATAGACTCTTACTGACTAAAAACCCATCCATGTTCCTTCCTTAGCCCTTTATGTTCCGGGGTAGCGGTATACCTTTCGGACAATCATTTCTCATCTCTCTCATCAGCTGAATGTTATATCAGAAACCTTCAACTGTGACTACACAATTACTTTTTCACCTCACAGGCTCGGAAAGAGTCTGTTTGTCATTCGAAATCTGAGCCGAAAATCGATTTTTGCTCTCTAGCGTGGAAAGAGTATTTAAAATTCGAACCTTTCTATTTAATAATTTTCTATACTACCAGTCCACTGAAAATGCATGACACGGTCTAAAATAAAATATTAAATAATACCGCTCACGTTAAAAACTTCCATCACAGTACAGAAATTAAATATTTTGCGAGGATATAATTGTAAAATTGGAATTAATGTTAATAAGTATTCCATTTGATTAAAAAAATCTGTGACGCCACATTTGAATATGCCATAAAAATACTACCCTGTCAAATACCCAATTGTATAGTAATTTAAGTTTAATTTTTTAAATAAAATAAATACTAATATAATATGTTATTTAATCCTTTGCTTGGCAAAAATAAATATGTATTAAATTAAATTAGTTTGTTATTTGTATTAAATTAGTTTTTTTTCTTTCATTCTCCTTAGAGGACAAGTAGGATATAGAACAAAATACAGGGTATTTAATTTTGGAGATATTCTATGTAACTCATAAGATACATTGCCAAGTATCTGTTATTTTCTTCACATGAGTCAATGTATCTGAGACGCTCGAACAAAATAAAACT
Organism: Hyppa rectilinea; assembly: GCA_951799385.1. Classification (NCBI taxonomy): domain Eukaryota; kingdom Metazoa; phylum Arthropoda; class Insecta; order Lepidoptera; family Noctuidae; genus Hyppa; species Hyppa rectilinea. Next base: position 6,492,153 of record OX637318.1, on the reverse strand, counting down.
CAACAACACCTGTTTTCTTGCACCTAGCAGTTTCCTCGCTGTAGTGAGGTGAAAAATTGTGTGTTGCGCTCGGCAGCAAAGCTTTTCTGCGTCTCGTACCTTTGAAACCTTCGTTACGCTCAGGATTCTATATTTGAACCACTCGCTTCGCTCATGGTTCAACCCTAGAATCCTTCGCTTACTCAGGTTTCAATAGAAGTACTCGCACCAAAAATCAACTTTCCAGCCTTGCATAACAAATAACTATTTCTATTGTTTTAAATCACTAGCAGAGTAACGGCTGAGAGGACAAATTACTTCAAACATTTTTGACAGGTTTCCAAACACTTTTCCAGAGATAGCCTGACAACAGTCACACCCACGTAGCTAGTACGTGGGCCTGACTGTTGTCAGGCATGGGTCTCACTTGATTAAAAGTTCAGACAAAGATTATGGTCAGATCATGTTGATGTAAGGCCCATATAGATCCACGTCTGAAGACATTACACTTAAATATTTGACTTGATTTATAAAAAAAATATAGAGTCCTTACGCACCTTTTAAGTGAAAGAGGCTAATAGTTTCGTACTAATGGCATGTCGTCACCTTGTCAACTTTAAGTCACACCTGTCTAGAAGATAATTAGAAGATAGTGTACCTACTAAGTTTTTTACAACATCTCATTATGTTTATGGTCAAAGATTATACTCTAGAATACAGGGTGAAATTGAATTCTTGAACAGTATTTTAAAGGATCATTGTACTCATCATTATGAACAACTTTTGCTATGGGGACAAATTTGGTAACGCGAGAAAAAATCAGTTGTTCCCTACATTTTGAGGGGGGCAGGCATAATGAATGGAACAGCAGATTTTTTTTCGTGAATTTAGTATTGTATGCTTACGAGGGGTTGCCAGAGGTGTATCTACACCAACACTTTGCCAGTTATGTTTTAGTCCCATATAATAGGAGGCCTATTTCCACCAACCAAGCAAAATTCCAGACCTTGGGCTGCTACTGAGGCATTCCAAGAACGAAATGTAGTTAGACTTTACGTATAACCTTCCTCTTGAATCACTATCTATTGATAAAAACCGCAATAAAATCCCTTGAGCAGTTTAAAAGATCTAAGCTAACATAAGGACAGATGGCGGGAAGCGACTTTGTTGTATACTACGTACGTAGAGATTGTGACTGTCGCGAGCAATTTGGACTGGTTTGACAGTACATCAGTAATATACAACGTGGCGCTACAATGGTGACATTAATTTAACACACATTTTAGTTTCATGAAGACATTATTTCCATTAAACGTTATTATTTACGGATTTATTTAAAATGTTAGAAAACAGCACCTTAGAGCAACCCGTACTTGACATTAATTTAGCACACATGCGTTTTCACATTTTCGTTTCATGAAGAAATTATTTCCATTAAACGTTATTATTTAAAATGTTAGAAAATAGCATCTCAGAGCAACCTGTACTTAAAGAACTGTCGCGCAGCGGTTATTTGCTAGGGTCGCGGATCATAACATTGGCATCAAAACAATTAAAACGAATAAGCAATACTATAAGGATGAAACTACTGCTAAAAGTAGTCGAATTGATTTTATTATTAAGTTTGTTAGAATTTTATTTTTCAATTTGCGATTTATTTTAACCTATCAACATTTATATGATTAATGAGCACAAGCCCTACTCGTGTATTAAATTAATGTCACTATTGTAGCGCCACGTTGTACATATATACATGTGTACGAAGGTTGGTATTCAATTCGCATTTATATAATTATCAAAACCGCATAACGTTCTACCCTTGTTACGTTCCATCAAAATGTAACACAAAGAAACATATTTTAATTAGACCCAAGCTTTTCGACACAACTGTTGTAGAAAGGAGAATTTATTGTTTAATTTATTTTGTGTAGGTATGTTTGATTGATTATTAATTTTTGTTTACCTTCGAATTGAATCGTTTTCCCTTAGTGAGTGGGAATGATATTTGGGTTGATTGTTAATATATTTACTAATCAAGAAAACATTCATACTGTTGTTAGCGTGTGCTGTCCCATTCCTGAGCAATGCCTTCTGCTACACCTTCCATTGTTCGCGAGCTGCGGGCCTGCGGACGGTGAGTAATGGGTAGCTCACCGTCCGCACAGGACCAGGCCCGTGATGGACGGCGCGTTCGAGTTCCACACGCGCCTCAAAGAGTTGTCAGCATTCGCGAAGGGGCTGTTAGGACCGAAGCCTGCTGGGAAAGCGGGATTGTCCGAAAGGGTTCCCGCTACCCCAGAACATATAGGGAAGAAACTTGGATGGGTTTTAGTCAGTAAGAGCCTGGCACTCCCTTCCACACCCAGAGCGGGAGGAGTAATTTGATGATTTCCCACACTAAAAAAAAAGGCCACGTGACCTCGCGAATCCAGTTTTGTCCAGTTCATCCGCCATCTCCTACGCTGCCTGGCAGTTCTGTGATATCCAGGCCCATAGCTTGCGGCAGACATGCCACATAAACTGTTTCAATCACACTAATATTATAAGGCTGAAAGTTTTTGAGCGAGTTTGTATGTTTGTCCGTCATTCACGCTCAAACGGCTGAACGGATCTGGATGAAATTTGGCACAGAGGTAGTTTATGACCTGGATTAACACATAGGATACTATTTATCCCAGTAGGACGTTCCCTTGGGGTGATTTACGACATCCACGCGGGCGAAGCCGCTGGTAACAGCTAGCCAGTTCTTAAATAGCATACAAATTTTATCTGCTGCATTCTAAATTATTTCTTGGCATCAGTATTGTGTCTATTTAATAGCATTTTTGCCCTTATTACAACACAAGGTTTCATCCGAACTTTATTCCTACACAGTTAAAGTTCTTATTAAATAAACTGATAAGTCTGAATTGTCAATGTTCAATTTAGAAGTTTACTTTTGATGGAATAAAGCTCGAAATCAATAAACTTATTTTGAAAAGAGACCGTGTAGATTTCATTACGTATATTGAATTGCTTAGAGTGTCTCATAGGTCCATATGGATAAATTACTCTCTAGTGATGAGCCTCTATGGAGACAACTTTGTCGACTGACATTTTATTCAGATGAAAGATTTTTTTATACATTTTTTTTTTTAACATTTTCTGACAAAAAAGCAATAGTATATTCTTCCAGATATTTTTCTACCTCATTTTATTCTTTTCCACAGAGACATAAAAATAAATTCAAAATAAAAACGGGATAATATTCATAATCCCATAGGGCTTACTTGTTTGCCGTTCTGAATAACCATTAAGGATCGTTGTCTATGGCTTCCCCGTTTTCCGGCCAACGATCTATACAAATAATAATGTTTACGTGTCTGTTTGTAATTACAAAATTGGCCATTACTAAATGTATATGAAAGTATATAAGGCTAGGCACCTGGTAGCAATTTTTTTTAATAATTTTTTGTCTGTCTGTTTGTTCCGGCTAATCTCCGAAACTCTGCTGGGGACTTTGAGCCACTCCTTCTTCCCAGCTAAAGCACTAAGAAGTGGTGAGGGTTGGGCGTTTTTGAGGGACTGTCTTATGTAACTTTGACCATCAAAAAGTGCAGATTTTCAGTCTAGTTTGAATAGATTACTTTTGATTTTTGAAACGGGTAGACCGATTTAGACGAGACTCTCACTTGATGTGAGATAAAGAATGAAGCGCGCGAAGCCGCGGGCGAAGCCGCGGTCTGCAGCTAGCAATATTATAAGCCTCATGCTTCGGTGTAAAAGGAAAATAAAATGTTATTTGTACAGGACACCTAAGTAAATAGCAGGTACCTTTATAATTACAAGATAGGTGATACTTTTTGTTTGGCTTACTGTACACACAACAAGCTAAGTAAAAAGATTATTGTAAAAATTCCCCGTCGAAGATAAAGATCATAAAACCAGTGTCCCATTAAAATTGTTTTTACATTGTTATATTTATTTTATATATACACCGTTTTATATGAAATCCGTAGCTTATAGCCTAAAGGAAAGTTTCCCGGAAAAAACGGTCAATTTCACCGAGCTCCGGGCATTATTGCATAATCTTACAAATAAAATTGTTACGTCAATTATATTATGTAAAAGAATTTTATTTTCCTTTGTGATGTTTTGGCCCTATTATGATGTTTTATTTCATTAAAAACTTTGCGACGAAATGTCGTGAACAAAGTGAGGAATTTTCAAACGTAAGAATTCTTTTGAAAAGCGCTTCTTGTTAGGATTTCCTTTCAGTTTTATACACTTACTTACAAGACAAATTATTACAGGTACTTAAATAAATATTTTTTTGTAATTAGATACTATCTTGTTTTTTAAAATAAACGCTGATATAGACATACACTGTAAGATGGTACTAAACAATCAATCAATCAAATCTGCCTTTTGCCAACTATTTATATTGGGGTCGGCTTCCAGTCTTACTGGATTCAGCTGAATACCAGTATTTTACATGGAGCGGCTGCCTATCTGACCTCTACAACCCAGTAACTGGGTAATACGATACCCCTTTGTATGGCTGTAAAATGGAAGTAATCGATAATAGTTTCTTTTGTTTACAAATCGGATGAAAGTTCACAAAACTATACTAATATTAAAATGCGAAAGTTTGGAAGTATGTTACTCAATCACACCAGAAACGGCTGAATGGATCTGAAGTAATAAATCTCTCCTCCTGCTGCTGACTCCTGGCTGCTACTGAAAAACCCAGATGGAAAAACCCAACAACACTTAGCTCGACCCGTGAGTCGAACCCAGGGCCTCATGTTATGCAGTAACGCTTCCGACCACTAGACCAACGATGCAGTCAACAGATACAGTCCGCGAGGTATAAGCTGAGCTTTGCATTAGTGTGAGTGATCACCAAAAGTACAGTCAGAATGGCGCCGCGCCTCAGGCCGGTTACCCAAAATCGGTTTTTACCGGGCGAAAATGGCGCCGCGCCTAAGGCCGGTTATCACACCTACACTATCCATGTACACTCACACAAATGCAAAGCTCAGCTTATACCTTGCGGACTGTAGCATACTTTATATTCCGATAGTTCGTTCCCGTAGGATGACTTCTGAGATACAAGCCGCTGGCAAAAGCAATTAAAACAAATTATTTGAAACCTTCAAAAATAAATAAATTGTTTATTAACGAATTTCTTTAAATCTTAAATTCTTTAGACTTAGTTTATTTTATATATAATTTGGGTGATCATGTACCAGCATGTTCTTTTATTTTTTTATTATGTTGGTATTATTTGGCAGTGTGTATATTCTGTTCCACAGTGCTAATTGGATGTCAGATTATCATACTGTTATCAATGACCATTGTATTTAGATGTGAGTCTTTAAATAAATAAGTAATCAACGTGAATAATCGAATTAAAACAAAATTAAACTAAGACAACAAACCACATTCCAAGATTGAAATAATTCTTAGCAACAGCAAGACAGTACACCTTTATTGGATATGTTTCCATCGAGTTAAGCTTTGTTTATAGAGCCCTTCTAAGCCTCTAAGCTATGTCCCGACATGTTACTCTTAAATGAGCTCTAAGACCTTCATTACATACATACAAAGGCTCCTGTAAGTCCACCTGAATTTACGTTAATAATAGCGCGTATTTTAGAATACATAGAGTTCTAATTGATCTATCACTGTGGACACAGATGGTGGCTCACTGGGTTTTCAAAACATTTATACACGTTAATAATATTTTTTAAATTGGATGAGGTTGGCGTTTCCTAACTGACTACTCTGATAAGAAAGACCGAAACAAACTCAAAGGTCACAGTCTCTTTTAATGTTCACGCATAATCTTCGTCAGATCATCTGAAGACCATGTAGGTTGGTGTCTGAAATGGCCTTTTAATGAAGGAACTATAGGTACAGATTGAGTGGGCCTGTCCAGTCAGGGCACGCATTCGTCATAAATCGTGCAGCTCAACTCAAAACTTAGGAAGCTCAACTCTCTCTCTCTCTGATTCGACGAACAATACCAAAGAAAGGACATTTGTGTAGGCCGCAAGTAAGAAGAGAAGAAAAATAAATAATATATTGCATAGTCCTCACGTTCACAGTAATTAATTGATATTCAACCTTATTACTAAGGGCGTAAGGATTAAAAGTGGTCAACCGCAAAAGTACGCGGTTGTATAGCACGCCCCACATATCATGACCGCTGCCGAAGTTCTTATGCAGTGTGCGTAAACACAAAATTCACGTAAATCAGCGGCCTAGCTACGTGGGTAGTCAGAGTATCTTCAAGACCGAAACAAAATGCACCAAAATAGAAGAGGCTGTATTTAGACTTAGGCGAAGTGCGTGTTTAACTCGCTGCTCGGCTCCTATTGGTCGTAGCGTGATGTAACATAGCCTATAGCCTTTCTCGATAAATGGATTATCTAACACAAAAAAAAAACAATTCGGACCAGTAGTTCCAGAGATTAGCGCGTTCAAACAAACAAACTCTTTAGCTTTATAATATTTATTATTACTTCAGCTTATTATTAGTAAGTATAGATTTATGGCATAAAAACTTAGCATTGTAGTTGAACGACATGTTCGCCCATACAACGATATACGTCATGGTCAATTCCGCAACGGCAAATATAAGTTCGTGAATATGTCCTTATCTAACGGTATGTATCCAGACCAGTTAAAAAATGCAATTATACGTCCTATGTATAAATCAGGAAGTCATTTAGAATATGGTAATTATAGGCCTATCGCAATATTATCTGTTATAGATAAAATAACCGAAAAAATTATTGTAGGACAGATTAGCGCGTTCTTAGAACAACACAACATATTGTGTGACACTCAGCACGGTTTCCGGAGAGGGCGCAACACTGTCTCTGCCCTGGTGGAATTTTCAGATTATATGAATAATTGCTTAGATTCTGGCAAACAAATTATAGCACTGTTCATTGATTATAAAAAAGCGTTTGACACTTTAGACCATGATATCTTATTACAGGCAATGGACGAATGCGGAATACGCGGTCCCGCAAATAATTGGTTTAAAAACTACCTCACTAATAGAAAAATATGCACAATTATCTCCCGTGTGGCTGGGAAAGAGGTAGATGTCGACCTGGGTGTGCCTACTGCATCTGTGTACGGCCCTGTAGGTTATGTAATGCATGTGAACAGTGTGTCAAATGTCGTAAATAAATGTGAGGTGTTCATGTACGCTGATGATATGTGTCTTGTTTATGCCTCCAAAGATATAACTGAGGCACAAAAGTGTATTCAAGATGACTTTGAAAAATGGAATTATTTTAAATTTTTCAAAAACTAAATGTATGCATATACACTCACCATATAATCTAATTGCTAAATCTGTAAATAATGAATATCTCACAGTTATAGGACATACATACGAAGGTTTGCATAGAGATAAATGTAATTGTAAATGTGCAAAATTGGATTATGTTGATACATTTAAATATTTAGGTCTAACAATAGATAAGAACTTTAATTGGAGATTACATGTAAATGACATTTGCCATAGGCTAAGATCAGTGCTAAGTAAGTTTTACCACTTAAAAAATGTATTGAACAGACAGACGTTAAGAATGGTGTATTTTGCACTTGCCGATTCGCTAATAAGCTATGGACTTCTTGTGTACGGGCGAACCTTTATTTCATATTTAAGAGATATTAAAGATATACAAATTAGACTGATAAAGTTTCTGGTTAGTAAAAATGTTAAAGATAAGTGCTACAAAGAGTATGATAAGTTATTCCCCATCTGTAAAATCATACCTATAGATAAAAAAGTAGATTATCTGGTAGGCCTGGAACATTATTACAACAATTACAACAAAGTTTTTTTTATGTGATAAACTACAAATTATACGATTTTCGGACTTATTCCTTTACTCGTGTTGCGAGATCTTGTTTCTCAATTCATGTCATCTCACCGTGACGTCAGGTCAACGGGAAATGCCCAATAGTTTTGACATATTATTTGCGAGTATCAAAATGTGTCGCACTAATGGCCATATTTTTTTATTGCGTTGCCTTAGAACCTTGATTTATGTCGAGCTCCATAGAACTGTAGACCTACGTATTTGATATTAATTTAACTTGATATCTGGTATTCAGCTGCATCCGATTAGACTAGAAGCCGACCCCAACATAACTGGCTAGGCAGATTGATCTCCCGGCGTTCTTGAGAAAAAGGGTCTTGACAGACAATGAAGTGATTCTATAAGGATTCCGATTTTTCCTTTTGAGGAAACAGAGGTCCTTTTTTTTTTAAGGCTGGGAAGTCATCCAATGACTGCTCCCGCTCTGGGTAGAGCGGAAGGGAGTGTCAGACTCTTACTGACTAAAACCCATCCATGTTCCTTCCGTAGCCCTTTATGTTCCGGGGTAGCGGTAACCCTTTCGGACAATGCCGCTAACCCGGCAGGCTTGGCCCTGAGGGGCCCCTTCATATGCTGACATCTCTTTGAGGCGCGCGTGGAACATATACGCGCCGTACGGCACGGGTCTGGTGCTGATCGGACGGTGAGTCACCCATTACTCACAGTCCGCAAGCCCGCGCCTACGGTGGCCGGGAGTCGTCACGTGGCTCCCGACGCCCGGGGCGTCTCCTGCGGTGGCTGGGACGGGAGGACCTTTCTCTCTCCATCCCGCCACCTCCTTCGCAAACAGAGGTCCTGAGTTAATAAGTAGGTAACGGAATTTATCATTAGGATGTGTTTTCTTAGAAAATACGAACCTCCTTACCTTGTAACTTCACATAGGAACCTGTAGTGCTATTCTGTAAACATAATATCACGGTGAAAACTTTGGTGAAGTGAGTTTAAAGTGAGGTGTCAATATTGTCAATTCCTAGCATTAGGTGGAACACAGCTCACATCACTTAAATTTTCAAGGTGAGATTCTTACAAAGTCGACCGAAAGTAGGTGTCAGATGAAGTGATTTGTCGTTCCACCGTATTCTAGAAATTCACCAGTGACAGCTAACTTTAAACCACCTCGCCTACATTTTCACAGTAAGATGTGTACAGAATATCACCACAGACCCTTAATGAATATCACCACAGACCCTTAATGAATATCACCACAGACCCTTAATGAATATCACCACAGACCCTTAATGAATATCACTGAGAAAACTACTTCATTTGTTTTATTTAAAGACAAAACGATTGCACAGCAAGAACACACAATCATAGAAAGTGAGAGAGACAGTGTGGCCGTCTATGCTCAAATATGAAAAAACTGGGCGCGGACCACGTGGCTATTCAGCCAAGATCAAAATTGTAACTTAACATGTTAACAAAAAACATAATCAGCCTAAAATGTTCCCACTGTTGGGCTTGGGACACAGGCCTAATCTCAGTAAGAGGGAGGCTCAAAGACCCGGATAACTTAGCCTCAATAAAAAAAATCACTTGCTACAAAGAACGCAAAACATAAGAAAGAACATGAAGTTATAATTAAAAACTTACCACAACTTGCGGTAAGTAGCCGTAAGCTGGAAAGTATTGAGACACTGATACAAAAGTAAGTTTGTTACAGAGTTATGTTTTATAGGAAAACTTTCTAACTTCATGAACATGACGAACATAATAAGGGTTTCTGAACATAGAAGATATTTATCACATTTTTTTCTCGTTGTTTCAGTGAAGCCTCGAACCGTATACTTCACGTATACTTTTCAAGGTCGAATACGAAATAGGTGGTCTAGGTGTCTTCGATACAACCCTTTTAACCCTCAAGGATATACTGTGTTTATTTAGAAATTTCTATCACTTTAGTAGTTTTTGTCTATAACAAAATTCAGACTCATGCCTAAGGGTTTCGTAGTTTATTTATGTAACTATCTGTTGACGGCGGCTTCGAACGTGTTGATCCTTATTTAAAGAAAAATGCTACGTGAAAGTTCCATCAAAGTCGCTCCAGTCGTTTCGGAGATTGAAGGGGCCCCTCAGGGCCAAGCCTGCCGGGTAAGCGGGATTGTCCGAAAAGGTTACCGCTACCCCGGAACATAAAGGGCTACGGAAGGAACATGGATGGGTTTTAGTCAGTAAGAGTCTGACACTCCCTTCCGCTCCACCCAGAGCGGGAGCAGTCATTGGATAATTTCCCAGCCTTAAAAAAAAAAAAGTCATTTCGGAGAACCGCCACACGACAAAAAAGTTCTGTTTATGTGTGCATTTTTAGTAAAATGCTGTTATTTTGACAAACCTGTACTTTTTAGTAATTTGTTTCTATATGTATAGATGTATGCCACAATGTCTGACGGTATCCATCTCCTTGTTACAGATCAAACAATGGTATCCAAGTTCAGTGTGAGTGTTAGTGCCAAAGTGTAGTGCCAACATGGGTTGCACCCCAAGCATGTTGCTCGACCACAAGAGTCGTCGCCGCGACAGCACTGGGTCCCAAGAGGCGGCCCTGGCTAAAGTGGCCCCCACCCCGGTCTGCAACAAGGCTGTACAGGCCGCCAAGGCCCCCAGGGCCTCGCTGGAGTCTGATGGCTTCAGCATCCAACTCTCCAGCAAGAAGGACAGCTACGTGTCGCAGATGGGGAATAATTTTGCGACACAGCTGCATATCAAAAGGATATCTGGTAAGTTGTTTTTTTTTCATTTAAGGTGGTCGTTTGATGGTAAACTATATTTTCCCGACTGAACCAGGAGGAAGGTTATGTTTTTGAGTGTATGTTAGTATGTATATTTTTTTGGCACGCTCTGTAGCCGAAACGGTTTGTTGCAAATTACCTTGACAGGTGTCGTAAGATTCATTTTTATTTTGAGAGTAACAGCTATACAATATTATGTATTTAATGCATCTGCAAATATGAAAATTTAGGAGAGGAAGGTTTTTTTTACCTACACACTACAACTTTACCGGTATCGAATAAAGGCTGGTAATAATTTCCAAAAAATAAAACTGAAAAACGTCAAAGAAGTAAATTATTTAAAGAAACAAAAAACCCGGCTGCAACGACAAAAATACATAACATACGGTAACTGAAAAGAGAAAAACAAGCATATAGCAATATCGGCGTAGCAGTTCTAATACGTAACACTTGATATTAATTGATTGAATGGTACAAAAATAATGCATTTCTTTTTAATGTTCATAGAAGAATTTAAAAACATTACAATAAATTATTCCAATAAATATGGACTTTGGCAAAAAAAAAAAATAGCATACTAATGCTGTAGGTGAACAAAAATATCGGGTAGCCCAAGCAACCCACTCAAACTGAAGACAAGCTGACATTAATTGTTATTAAACGTACAGAGGCCAGCACATCAAGCTATCCCTAACTGACAAATTTTCTCAATTAAAAATGAACACTATATCTTTGCAAAGTTGAAATTCTATCAAAGAAATTTGACAGATTGTGGTAAGTTGATGTGCTGATTTTAAGGTACAGAGGTGTACCTTAAAATCTTGATGAGAATGCAGTCGTTGAGAACCTTAAGTTTCGAGTTGAGCTACATTTATGTCAAATGCGTGTACTGACTGGACATGCCCACTTAATCTGTATGGTTCTTTCCCGAAAAGACCATTGGAGACACCAACCTACATGGTCTTCATATGATCTGACCAAGATTATGATTGACATAGAGACTGTGACCTCTGAGTTTGTTTTACCCTTTCTTCAAATAGTAGTCATCTGGGAAACCTCGTTTAGTTTTACAAATATTATTGACGTGTTGGTTTGTTTGTGAAAACGTATTTATTCAAATATAAAATATCATTTATCATCATCATTCTCCTTTCCTTATCCCAATTTATTTGGGGTCGGCGCAACATGTCTTTTTCTTCCATACTTCTCTATTAGTCGTCATCTCAGTAGTCACTCCCTTTCTAGCCATATCATCTTTCACACAATCCATCCGTCGTTTCTATGGTCTCCCTCTACTTGTATAGCCATCTACATTCATACTCACAACTTTCCTGACAACATTTTCCTCATTCCTCCGCATAACATGCCCATACCATATGAAATAAAAAACAACATATTTTTTTTAAATATAATTTAAATATCTTTGTTTTTTACTTTAATAAAACTAGGAGGTCGGAAGAGCATCAATTCTCTTGAATTATTATCCGGTTTCTTCTCGTTTAAATATTTCCCCAGGAGTGGGTCGGCATTGATTTCTGACTGAATACCTTTACTAGTTAGGTAATTTTTCATAAATAAGGAGAATATACCATCATCACTTGCTTCTCTCATTCTTGTTTTTTTGACTACATCTACGCGATGATGTCCCATTCTTGTACTTGTAGCATTTGTCAATTCTATTATGCAAAGCAGGAGAAACTGTAAGTTGAATATAGAGGAGTGATTATTAGCAATGTGCCTTGCACAAGTCGTTGTAAACAGGGAGGAAGGGACATCTACGCAAGGTTACCAACGAGTCAGTAGTTTTTAAGTTTGTTGGTTTTAAAATATGTATTAGTTAAATAGTTATTATTAATATACTTGTATATATTATGTTCGGGCCTTTGTTGCCTGAAATAAAGTATAAATAATAATAATAGATTGAGTGCATGATTCTCAACGTCTCTTTTTTTTTAGAGTGGGAAAACATTTAGTTACTCCTCTCGCTCTGGGTAGAGCGGAAGGGAGTGTCAGACTCTTACTAACTAAAACCCGTCCATGCTCCTTCCTCAGCCCTTTATGTTTCCTTCTTTAATGTTGATATCTCTTTGAGGCGCGCGTGGAACACGTATGCGCCGTTCGGCACGGGGTGATTCTCAACCGTTATTTGTCTATCATTTTATATAACCGATGAAAAATTTGAACCTAGGGAGGTTCAGAGTTATGTACTGAATCCATGGTTTTGATGGCTTCGCGTCGATGTCCCTTCTACACTATATACACCACGAAAATAGGAAAAACGGTAAAAAATAAGAGCGTACTTAAAATTAAATATGGCGATACATCCTTTGGGGTAGATATACCTAAGCAGTTCTTGGAACATACGCCATGCGGTCGGTCTCTCCGGTAGACCGTAAGATTCATGGCGTACATGAATTTAGCTGTGTTCACTTTTTTTTAAACTTTTTGATAGTGATGATTTTAAGTGTTTAAGTAGGTACTTCACCTACTGGTTGGTCGAAGTCGAAAGCAAATTCAAATTTCCTTACCTTCTTTGCAATTTGCTGGTCTGTATCAGGTTGTTTGAAAATTCTAACTTAAAGAGTTGTATTGTTAAATCTAATTATAATAAATTCTGTAAATTTATAATCATCAATCATATTTTGAACAACATACAATCTGACACTGACCTACAAATTGCAAAATCGTAAGAAAAAATTTATTGAACTTCGTAGGCTCCCCTGGAGCGTCTTCCTTAAAACAAAAATAAAAATTCCAATGTTCGTGGACTCTGATAAAACACTTTAGCACTGAAACGCCTTCAAAATAATGAAAAACCACTCACACAATTCCATTTCTTCATAGTTTTAATTCGCGAAAGTATAAACGATAATTAAAATTGTGTTAATTTCGCTGGCCTTTAAATAGTCAGCGATATTGGATACGGCGGCACTTATTACAAAAACAGTCATTATAATTAAAAGGTAATTGCATTGCATTCATTCACCCATTTATTAAAAAAAAAATTGCTAAGGTATTTTTCTGGTGATTAATTTTGAATTGCTTAATTTTCAACCAATATTTGATTGACCCATTGGAAGGTTGATTTTAGATTGGACCCAAAATACAATAGTGCTGAGTCGGAACCACGCTTTCAGGGATGTTCAATTAGGAAAAAACATAAGTATGTTTGAAAATAGTTTTTCCGATTCAAAACAAATGGCTTGGTACAGAGGCCAGCACATCAAGTTACCACAATCTGTCAAATTTCTTTGATAGTATTTCAACTTTATTGCAAAGACATAAAGTTCATTTTTAATTGAGAAAATTTGTCAGTTAGGGATAGCTTGATGTGCTGGCGTCTCTACTTAGAGATAATTTTTAACTTTTCGCAGATATTTGACGGGCAGTCACAAGCCCTAAAGTCCAACAACCAGTCTTACCAAGACGTATCGTAATACCCAGTAGGTTCTTAACTGGGTTGTGGAGGTCAGATAGGAGTCACTCAATGTAAATACTGCATACCGTCTTACTGGAAGCCGACCCTAACAAAGTTGGAAAAAAGTTAGGCAGATAATTACTTAAATGTCTTAAGAATTTGAATTTCGCTTCGCTTACACGTTAATGGTATTTAAATATATTTTACATACAGACAAGCTATTCCGATCTGTCATATTTTCCCAAAGGAAAGTGAACCTTATACTTTTGTAATAAACTTAACAATCTATTAAAGAAATTTGACAGATTAACTTGATGTGTTGGCCTCTGTACATACACAGACTCACACACACACAGGGGTAGGCAGAAATTATAGGCCACTTGCAAACTCATTTCGCGCTCCTTCTGTCTGGTCTACATTTTTTATTTGAAGTCAACATAAATAGAAATTTAAAAAAATGTGAGCCGCCACGGGACGCCTGGCAGATGTGAAACATCGACATTATTTTGTAAAAGTAATATGATTGAAAAGAACAGATTACGATAGAAACTAAATATGGCATAATGATAAAATAAAATATTACGATTTTTTCCAGAAAATGATGACTGTTTATTCAATAAACATTTATTTTCATTAAATCGCAGTCGATTGCGCATGGCTACGCGTCGCCACACAGTACACACTACTGCATATAGACTGTATATATACACCATCATATAGCGTGGCGACGCGTCGCCACGGCATGCGTCGCCACGCCAGAAATTAGTTTTACGTGCGGCTATAGATGTTTCACATCAACAAGTTCTGTAGTGTGCAACTAAAGTACTTTAACATGACACCCAATCTGAGCTAGTAATCCCACTTTATCAACACTCCATTTCCCGGTAGCAAAGAAAACTAACTCCTTTTCATATTAATAAATTTATCTTTACATACCGAGACTCCTCCGTGCCTCGAAAAGCACGTTAAGCCGTTGATCCCGGCTGCCATTCGTGGATCTTAGACAGTCGTTACGGATCGTTAGAAGCCCGAAAGACTGACAGCCAGTCTTACCAAGGGGTATCGTATTACCCAGTTACTGGGTTGTGGAGGTCAGTCGCTCGATGTAAAATACTGGTATGCAGCTGCATCTGGTTAGACTGGAAGCTGACCCTAACATAGTTGTGAAAAGGCTAGGCAGATTGATATCAATTCATTAGCTTACAATATGGTTCGGCAAGCATTTTTTAAAACTATACCAAACAAGTCGATAGCACGAGTCAATCAATCTACTCAGCCTATCGCAGTCCACTGCTGGACATAGGCCTCTCCCAGGCTGCGCCACAATACCCTGTCCTCCGCCTTCGGCATCCAGTATGTCAAAGTCACATTCTTAAGGTCATCGGTCCATCTAGATGAGAGATGTCCCAAACCATAACGCTATAAATCAATCATTGTTACAGACAGACGCAGCCGCAATATATAAAAAGGGTTCCTTTTTACTTTTTTGGTACGGAACACAAGAGCGAATCTAAGTCTAGCCCGCGAAATTAAAATGTTGTAACAATTTTTGCAATTTACAGCTAGGTTAGTGTCTGGTTGTGTGTTTATCCAAATATGATTCGCGGCCGAAAGAAGTAATTATTTAAAGAACTGTAATCGTTAAAATCACCGATACAACCCTTTAAGTTCATACAACCCTACGGAATGAGTATTCCATGAAATCATGACATTTAAAGGCAATTTTAACATAAATAGTTGTATTGATGCTTCTAATTACTATAATTCTGTTATTACGCATTTGTTACGGCCGCGAATCATATTTTAATCAACATACAATTTGACATTGATCTGCAAATTGCTAAAAACGTTTAAAAGTTTCGCGGTCTTTCTTTTCTTAGCGTGTCGATCAAAACTCGGCTACGTGTTTGGCGCCATCACTAGCGTCCATCAGTTGTGTCAGCTGTAACGTGCCAACGAAAGGACACACAGGACACGATATTAAGTGTTCCATCGTTTGTGGAACAGCACCACATTTACACTCCAAGGCGGAGTTGTCTATGAATCCCCACCTGAGCCGGTTTTGCTTGGTTTGGCCAACCTGGGTCCGGAGTCTGTTTAAAAACTTTCTGGTTGGCCAAGGCAAGCCGCGTCCAGGAGGGACACATTCAGCAGGTGGAACGAATGGAGTGGGTAAGGAAGCACTGTCTAAAAAACAGAATGTTAAAACTGAGATTTATTAAAAATAAAATAGACTCCTTCACCTCCTAACCATTGTTTTTAATGAAAGGAGGTCTAAACAGCATCTTTTCTTTGGAATCATCTGTATCTGGTTTCTTTTCGCCTGAGTCTTTCCGCTGGACTGGATCCGTATAATAGCTTCCTGACCGTAAAGGGCTACCTTGCGGTGGAGGAGGTAAGATTTCCAGGAATCTTTTGATGAAATCGGGAACGATATTATCATCTGGTTGATAACGTCTGATGTTTGAGTTTCCGTCTTCAGCTCTTCTCCGTGCTGTCGTCCATTCTATTATGCATAGCAGGAGCATCTGTGAGCAGAAGACAAATATTTGAACTAAACAGTCGCCAGCACATTAAATTACCACACACTGTCAAATTTTCTCAATCGATTTTGAACTTAGGTAATTTTCAACGGTTTAAGGTTTAAAATTATTTGACAGTTTGGTATAACTTGCACTGGCGACCGAACAATTTACAAAACATACATTTAAATATAAAGCCGTTTCCCCGACGGGTACCCATATTAGATACACCCACATTTTGATATATTTAAGTCCCATGTAATAAAGATGCAGTTTCATGCATTGTCCAAAACTAATTTGTTTTTGACTCATGATGAAAGAGGTAGTCGAAGTTCCCTTTCCCTCTAAAATGTACAAAGCGAAACACAAGACTAATTTAAAACTTATTATTAATTTAAAACTTATTTATATTAATTTAAACTAGCAGCTGCCAGCTTCGCCCGCGTCGGAAATTATCCCAAGGGAACGTACTTTCGGAAGTATCCTATGTGTTAATCCAGGTCATATACTACAACTGTGCCAAGTTTCATCCGGATCCATTCAGCCGTTTAACCGTGAAGGACGGATAAACATACAAACTCACACACCCACACGCAGGGTACCTACTCGTACCATAAATCAAACGTGGAAAATAAAAACTTTTTTACAATAAAGAAAAATCACAACAAAGTGAAAACACCGTGGCAACAACCGAAAATACAAACCAAAGACACTCATTATTTAAATTAAAATCACTTATTAAAACATTAATTAAGCAGCACTTACGTATTTCCATTTCTTCATGATTTTTCGCAAAAGTATGAACAGTTATTACAAATCTGAAAATATTTGGCGTTTAAATAGCCAATGCTTATCGTAGTAAACCTTAGTTATTTTTCAACATAATTAATATACGTTTTCTCTTAATTAATCAATTTGATACGGCGAAACTCATTACAAAAACGGTATAGTTATAATAATTGGAAGGTGTATGTTAATTTCAGGTTATTATTTTGAAAAGTTATTAAAAGGAAAAATATTTTGCAATTCGACTAGCACCTGGCAGCTTTTTTTTCAAACTCAAACCATTTATTTCAAATAAACCAGATAAAGTCTGTTTTGAATTGTTTAGGGTCGGTAGATAGTTAGTAAAAATCTGACACTCCCTTCCGCTCCACCCATAGCGAGAAAAGTCATTTGATGATTTCCCACCCTAAAAAATAAGGAAGTTACAGTTACATACTGGCTACCTCTTTCATTCGACCTTTACAGTAGGTTCATAGTACACTTGTTCTGTACCAAATAAATTATATTTGTTTTATCTTTAATTACTAGTTATTTTGTAAGTTTTTTAAGCCCTGACTGGAAGCCTTAATTTATTAAAAACATCCACAAACAAGCCCGATAAAGCAATAGACAGACTCCTAGGTTGAAATGCGAGAGGCCATTCTAAAAAAGAACTTTACCAGGTAACTTTACTGGCACTGAAATCATTCACAATTGCATTAGCTCCTGTGCATAATATTCTCCACTTTGAGAGATTATTCCGGTGCGTTCACAGTGGCTTGTCTTAGTAATTGCCTGCAGTCCGTATCAGGCGCTAATCGCTGGCTAGACTCATTAATTAGTTTAACGTCTACTGTTTAATCTGTCCTCTTGAGGTGAAATTACTGGAATGGACTGAACTAAAATAGCAGCGAGAAAGGTAGTTCGTTCTTGCATGCAATTTAAACTGCAATTAGGTTGCAGAAGCGTTTTAAGCAAATTAAGGCTTTAAGAACACATCGTGTCTAATCTAAGCCTTATGATGGCGTCAGTGAGCGGGGTTCGCGTAGCTAAATTTTTGGTCAAATAAGTATTTAAACCTTATAACCAAATTTAAAAAAAGATGGAGGTCATCAATTGTGGACCGAATTAGACTTGTTATTTTTTTCAATTGATCAAGAAAGTTTACGCGGTGGTCCTATATAGGTACATTTTATTAACTTAGCTTGAGTAATTTATGAGTTAGTAACAGACTTACGAAATTTAAATTATTTTTCACTTTGTTATATTTGGTTTTTGGAAGCCTGATTGATGAGTAGGTACCCATTTTTTGACCATAGATACGCTGTAAAATGATCTAATTGGGTTTACCATCTGGAATTTCATAGTACCAGTCCGGAGTAAAGAGTTGAGCCCGGTTGATGGCAATAGTCTCGTTCCCCATTTCCTGGGGCTTCAACCTAACCTGGCGAAATATGGGTGTACAGGTGTGCCTTAGTCAAAGTCAAAGTCAAAACATTAATTTCAAATAGACACAAGAATGGCACTTTTGAACGTCAAAATTAACAAGAAATAGAATTGATTCTAGTCGCCCCTTCCAAAAGGCAGTTTCGTGTGGAGAAGAATGGGCAAGAAACTCCACCGTTACTCTTTTAAAATGTTTTACAATGTTTTGTATACATGTATTATAACATTATATGTGAAGACGATGCACCCAGAATAAAAACAATACACCACAAAAGGTGAAAGGAAAAACACATGTAGCAGTGGCAAGTAAACTTAATTATGTCATAAGTACATGGTGCTCACATATTTACAAACATTCTAAAAGTTAATAATAATAAATTAATCATTGTGTGAGAAGTTATTCCAATATAATAAAATAATATGGTACAAAATTATAAATTATTACCTAATTTACTTAGCAACCAGTTTGATTTTGTCTAGTCTTTGGGGATTACAGGTATCATGCTACAAGCTCAATAAAAGGATAAGAAATCACTTTCACGAAAAGTTAGCTTCACCTAAATCGTCCCAAATCTAGTGGATAACAGAGTTTATAAGCCCACTTATAACAATTTCATAGGGCTCATAATTTCAATTATATTAAAGCGTTACGGCCTAATTTCGTAGAAAATATAACATTGGAGTTTATCGCTAATTAATTTTGAGAGCTGGAGGCTGTTCAAACTCTCGGGAGGTTTAAATTTTATTGTTTTCACCATTTGTTTGATCCTAAGGTCTAATTAAAGTATCGTTGTTATAAAATATAACATATGTGCTTCCCTGAGGCTACGGATTTTATCAAGTGAGGGGTACCGTTCATTATTTGGAAGCACGATTTTCGTTGGCTTATTGTTTGATTTTCACGAATTTACTTGCTCGAAATGGGCGAATCGACACTATTAAATAATAATATTTTTCATGTTGCTGTTGTTAATGTTTCTGAATACGTGTTTTTTTAGCTGCTTTGCCCGGGTGTATTAAATGACTTTTTAGTTTCTTTTTATAAATGTGTGTTTTGTTTGTGCAGAATAAACATTTTTTCTTTCTTGTTCTTTCTTGTAGGCGTTTCGCATGAAGTTAATTTATTTGTGTGTGAATCGACTGCTCCAGGACTACGTACTGTGCAATTGGTACACATGAGAGATAAGCATTGGACGTATAAACTCTATTTGTATAATATATGAAGTGCTTATTAAGTAAATTATTAAACTTCGTGCGAATCGCGTGAGTACATGAAAAATTAAATTAAAAAAATGATGCATTTTAAAGTGTCGTTTCACCCGTTTCAGGCGAGTAAATTTGTGCGAATCAATCAATAAGCCTTTTATTTATGGTAAAGTTAGGATTAAAATTGTTTGCGTATTAAAAACTTTACATTTCAACGTAACGTATTCAACCGGATTCGATTTTCTATTACAACCGGATGTTTGATAGTGTGTAGATAATCGGATAAGCTGATTGATTGAAAGTTTCATTTCAATAGGATACCGTTACCAGGCGAATGGAAAACAAACGAAATCTCATAAATTTGAAATAGGTGTGACATGATCATCAACCCGTGAAGCAATTGTTGAGATATGGGACGGGTTTCATTTTCTTATTTAAAACTAGCTGTTGGCCACGGCTTTGCTCGCTTGGGGTCTATTTCACTGTCTAAAATACTCCTTATTACATCAGCCATCCGCCATTGAAAGTTCTGACAAAATCGATCCAGTGGTTTCAGAGATTAGCCGGAACAAACACACAAGTTTGATTTTTTTTTTAATATAAATAGGTTTGTACACCTCCATAATCAGTCAGTCTGCTTAGCTTTTTCCCAACTATGTATGGTCGTTTTCCAGTGTTACCAGATGCAGCTGAATACCAGTATTTTTACATGGAGCGACAGCCTATCTGACCTCCACAACCCAGGCGAAGTCGCTAGCGGCAGATAATATTTATTTCTAAAATTTCAATAGTTGAATTGAAAAACTTACATACGTTAATTACACAATAATTGACCGTAGGTAGGTACCAGTTGTTTTCTTTTATTTAAAGGACTGATCGGCCAATTGTATGCCCCACGGTATGAGCGTGTCATGAACCGATAGAGGCGCCCCAAGAGAGAGAATCGATTGAATGCGAAATAAAAATTATTTTCACCTCACAGGCTCGGAAAGAGTCTGTTTGTCATTCGAAATCTGAGCCGAAAATCGCGTTTTGCTCTATTTAATAATTTTCTATACTGCCAGTCCACTGAAAATGCATGACACGGTCTAAAATAAAATATTAAATAATACCGCTCACCTTAAAAACTTCCATCACAGTACAGAAATTAATTTTTTTGCGAGGATATAATTGTAAAATTGGAATTAATGTTAATAAGTATTCCATTTGAATAAAAAAGTCTGTGACGTCACATTTGAATATGCCATAAAAATACTACCCTGACAAATACCCAATTGTGTAGTAATTTAAGTTTATTTTTTTAAATAAAATAAATACTAATATAATATGTTAATTAATCCTTTGCTTGGCAAAAATAAATGTATTAAATTAAATTAGTTAGTTATTTGTATTAAATTAGTTTTTTTCTTTCATTCTCCTTAGAGGACAAATAGGATATAGAACAAAATACAGGGTATTTAATTTTGGAGATATTCTATGTAACTCATAAGATACATTGCCAAGTATCTGTTATTTTCTTCACATGAGTCAATGTATCTGAGACGCTCGAACAAAATAAAACTCAACACCTGTTTTCTTGCACCTAGCAAGTTCAAATAGAAGGTGTAAATTCACTCGGATTAAAAGTAAAAATGGGTGTGCCACAAGGTTCTATATTGGGTCCTTTCCTCTTTTTAGTATACATAAATGATCTTCTCCATTTATTAAAAAATCAACCACAAATGGTGTTATTTGCTGATGACACTTCTTTAATTTTTAAGATAGATAGACGTGCAAAAAATTTTGACGACGTAAATAACGCCCTACTGCAGGTCCAAAATTGGTTCACTGCAAATAATTTAGTATTAAATGGGAAAAAAACTAAGTGCATAAGATTTTCTTTACCAAATGTTAAAAGTAGTGATTGTGAGATAGTATTGAATCAAGAGAAACTAGATTTTGTCGATAAAACTGTTTTCCTAGGGATCACGCTCGACTCAAGGCTACAATGGGGTCCTCATTTAACATCTCTTGCAGGACGGCTAAGTTCTGCAGCATATGCTGTCAGAAAGATCCGTCAGTATACTGATGTAGATACCGCGAGGCTAGTCTATTTTAGTTATTTTCATAGTATCATGTCTTACGGTATTTTACTTTGGGGCCGAGCTGCAGACATCGACTCAATTTTTATTCTGCAGAAAAGAGCTATCAGAGCCATATATAATCTCCGTAGGCGCGATTCTCTAAGAGAACGGTTTAAGGTTATTAACATCATGACTGTACCTTGTCAATATATCTATGAAAACATCATGTACGCAAGGAAAAATCTGCATCTTTTTAGTAAAAGAGGTGAAAGACACAATTATTTCACTAGAAATAGGGACCAATTAGTTCAACCAGGTTTCAGGCTGGCTAAAGTAGATTCATCTTTCATGGGGTACTGTTTAAAATGTTACAATAAAATACCTCCCCACATTCTTGAACTTAATGAAACAAAATTTAAAACTTGTATAAAACGCACACTATGCAGCCAAGCGTATTATAAATTGGGAGATTACATAGCTGATAAAAATGCTTGGGTCAATGCTAGTCTAGCTCCACAAGGGCGCATAAACTAATTGATAAGATTACTAAAAACCGTTGGAGCTGCGGAAGATCAACAACAAAAAAAACTATCTTTGCATTGTATAAATTCAATCTCTTAATATTGTATAATTGTTTAGCACATATGTGAGTACTATGTACCTACTATAAAGCGACCATTTGTTGGGTACGTATACATTGACTTGAATGTGCCCTGGCGGCTGAGAGTATGCCATGCTCACTTTAATGTCTCGCTGATGGTGGCGTGTGTGTTGGATCATTTAGCTCCCTTCAAAATGGTTGAGCTGAATGGTGCTAATATGTGCGTCATGTTCGTGAACGGGCGCTGTCAGTAGGGACTGGTCATCTCTTAGCGGCTAAGGCTTGTTTTAATTTATTTTTTGGATAGTTTTTACATATTTTATATCGGATGCTTTTAACGTTCTGCATCGTTCTCACATGTATAATATTAATATGAACTATGTAACCAATTTTTTGTAACCATATATTGTTTAAAAGAGTGTCCATGGAGTTTCTTGCCCGTTCTTCTCCATAGGTACCTACTGCTTTGGAATGGGCAACTAGCTTCATCTCTCTGACTGACCGACACCTTGACAATTCAAAAGTGCCTGTAATTGGTTTATTTGAAATAAATACTTTGAGTTTGAGTTTGAGTTTGAGTTTTCCTCGCTGTAGTGAGGTGAAAAATTGTGTGTTGCGCTCGGCAGCAAAGCTTTTCTGCGTCTCGTACCTTTGCAACCTTCGTTACGCTCAGGAAGCGAGTGGTTCAAATATAGAATTATATTTGAACCACTCGCTTCGCTCATGGTTCAACCCTAGAATCCTTCGCTTACTCAGGTTTCAATAGAAGTACTCGCGCCAAAAATCAATTTCCAGCCTTGCATAACAAATAACTATTTATTTGAAATAGCGTGACTCAAATTTTTTTTGAGTATTAGGTTAATCTGTTAAATATGCGTCAATGTATCGTGTCGTGTACTTACAAACGAGTATTTTTTACACATGGGTATATTTAAAAAAAAAAAAAAAAAACGGTTTTTTTTATCTGTTCGGTCGAATGTAGTGTGTACTTACTTACGAACAAGCGTTTTTCGACATATATTATTTTTCAAAAATCTTTAAATCTCTTTTTTTCGTTTCAATCGAAAAATCCGGATAAAATGACAAGACCGAAAAAAGTCCAGACGAGATGCCAAACAAATTCGCATTTACAAATTCAATGCAATATTCATTATTTCTGCGAATTGTTATGTAACTGTAGAAACAGATAGACAGACAGACAGCTAATAAGACCGCATACAATATTCCACTACACTAATACCTCAGCGGTTACAACCAACTTAAGTGGCAGCGAATACATGCTACTAAGTTGTTCCAAGTTGGGTTCAAACACTTAAAGTTGCTTGCAAGTTGCAAGACAGCTATTTGTATGTAAATTCTACATAACAACATTATGCTGGCACTTTAGTTTGATGGCTAAGTATAAAATATGCAACGTTTTAAAAGTACTTACTTATAAATTAGATCAACGATCTAAGTTACATAACACATTCCTCTGTGTAAGATAAAAGTGATTCTGGTTGGTGGTTAAGTGCAAATAATTAAAAAAAAAAAACAGTACCTACATCTTTTTTTTTGTTTTGGGGGTGGGAAACCATCAAATGACCCCTCCCGCTCTGAGTGGAGTGGAAGGGAGTGTCAGAATTTTACTGACTAAATGTTCCTTCCTTAGCCCTTGACGTGTCGGGGTAGCGGTAATACTTTCGGACAATCCCGCTTAAGTACCTCCACCTACCATGACATTTCCTGAGTCAAAAAATATTAATATCTAATGCTAAGGTAACAATGTCGCGATAACGCGAACTATATTTCTCGCGCTCTTTCTTGGGTGTAGTTCGCGTAATTGCGACAATGTAGTCGTAGCATCAGCAAATCGTCTAACGGTGAGCGAGAGTGAGCGCGTGAGGTGTAGTTCGCCTTATCGCGACAATGTGGCTTGCTCAATACGTCTTGACAAAACATTAAAGTTCCATTGTAAATCTTAATGTTAATATTGTATTAATGAACATAAACGTAGACCTTCAGGAAATAATTGTCTTAATTACGTTGAAAACCGCATCACAATCCGTTGCGTACTTTTCTTAATTAAATACTCGTAGGTACGCAACGGATTTTGATCATCAACGCGGTCACTAAAACAGACATGAAAAGCGACTTCCATTTACAAGTATGTATTTATTCCCAATCTTTTCCCTTAGAGCATGTAGTATGGCCAGCGTCAAATATTGAAATATTTCCACTGTCCAACACAAAATACGAAAATTAACATCAAACCCAATTAACGTTATTTAAATACCCGGAACCTTTCCAGCTACTGAAACAAATGTATTTTAAACAGAGGAAAAGTTTACATAGTTAATTTGTAGCGAGAATTACAATCCTTAGAGTGGCGTGCTCGATGTGCATACCAAACTATGAAACTACTCTATAATTACAAAGTGCCACTCTATGGTCTATGCAGCACTGCACGATACTTATGACGTCATAATGGGTGGGACTGGAAACAGGTCCACCTTATATTGTGATACCAACTTTAATTTGGTTTCTGAAATGTATTCTGTTGTTTAAAATGTTCATTTGGCAGTGGGTTGCTTTTGATTTTTCATTTGTAGAGAAACCGTCGATTCAATGTCATCAGAAAGCCTAGACGAAGTGAAATTCTATCCTCACTGATGATGGCAAATGTCAAAAATAAATTGGTTTGACATAAGCTGTCAGAAAGCTTAAATCTGTTGAAATTCGATTTACAAAATATGAAACGCTTTGAAATCAATTGCCAATTATTTAGGCCCTCTCTCAGAGTCATTTCAAAGTTCGAACAAGGTCTGACAGACGAATAACCGTGTTTTATAGGTTTGATATTATAACAAAACCGCTAGTCGTCGAAGCTTGCAAAAGTTCACAGTGTCGTGTGTTCCTGACGTCACTGTCGTCTAGTGACGTAGATATTGCACGTAAACGGTTCAACACTTCTTTGAAACACGTATAACACGCTATCAAATACCTACATTATGTACGTTGATACTTTAAGTACTTTTGCTTGTTACCGAGAGAATTTTGGAAAATATTAATTTACTTGAATGTGTGCACTTTCTTTCTTCACTTTGAACTGACAGAAGGACAGACACAAAACACACAGAACAGACAGTTGTATGGAAATCGGTTGTCATGGTATGGGCATGTTATGCGGAGGAATGAGGAAAATGTAGTCAGGAAAGTTTTGAGTATGAATGTGAATGGCTATACAAGTAGAGGAAGACCAAAGAAACGATGGATGAATTGTGTGAAAGATGATATGGCTAGAAAGGGAGTGAATACCGAGATGACGACTAATGGAGAAGTATGAAAGAAAAAGACATGTTACGCCGAGCAGAAATAAATTGGCAGGAGAATGACGAGAAGGATACATTTAGGTTGCCAGCATTTGGTAAACTACGTCATGTCTTCTCGTCCTCTATCCCGCGGTATTTGAAGACAAAGATCTTCAACCAGTGCGTCCTACCCGTCATGACATACTGTGCCGAAATGTGAACACTGACAGTCGGGCTGGTCCACAAATTCAAGGTCGTTCAGTGTGCTATTTTGCATCCTATGCTCGGAATCTCTTTGAAGGTTAGAATCAGGAATGAAATTATCCGGTAAAAAACCAGGTATACCGACATAGCTTGCAGACTAAGCAAACTGTAGTGGCTGTAGGCTGGCCTTGTTTGTCGAAGGACCGATGGCCGGTGGAGCAGACGAGTCCTGGAGTGGAGACCGTGTATCGGCAAGCGTAGTGTGGGACGCCCCCAGCTGGATGGACCGATGACCTTAAGAAGGTGGCTGGGATAGAATGGATGCGGAAGGCTGAGGACAGGATGTTGTGGCACAGTCTGGGAGAGGTCTTTATCCAACAGTGGACTGCAATAGGCTGAGTTGATAGTGCACTTTCTTACGAGTTTTGTGTTTTTGGTTTGTTTTTGTATGCATAAGTAGTGTTTATGAGGCTGGTCACGATTAGTTATTAATTTGAGTAATCTCTAGTTTAACGACGGTTTTCGTAGAATAACATAAAGTATCCTAGATATTCTAGCGGCATCGACATCGTCACATGTGAACTACGCACCGCACTGACATCACGCAAAAATCCTGCATCTTGCAACCATTTACCATCCCGACATTAGTCCATCAGTCGTTGGACTATCATTAATCCCATCCAGCCTGCCCCTAGCTGTCCTGCCCTAGTGACGCCCTAAGCGGAGGTCCGTACCCCACAGGGGGTGCCCTTAGCGTGTAGTCGCTTAGTTTGTAAGTTTTATTAAGCCCTGGCTGGAGGCTGCAATTTTATTGTGGCATCCACAGGCAAGTCCAGTTTAACAGTTGTCTACCCTATGGTTGAACTGCGAGATGGTATACAAAAAAAAAGTCGTCGTGCAGTAGCCCACCAGACACAACACCCGTCTGGTCGAAGATCCTCCATTTTATATAGAGTATGAGTGAACTTTACACCCTGTTCTTCGTACCTCAGTAATATATTTAAAGTTACATTCAGGTATGTAGCTTAATGACTTTGTAATCTTGCAATTACCTATCTATTTCGTACAAAACCAAACAAATATATAAAGAGCGTTACCGTCGCTTTGTCTTCACAGAAAATCATTGTGTGGACAGCCGTAGGATTAGTGCACACGACGTTTTTTATAACCGACGCGATTTGTGATAGACGCGAATACTGGAAGAAATGTACTCCAAGCGCGCTAATTGTCTTTTTCTTTTGGTGTGGT
Organism: Hyppa rectilinea; assembly: GCA_951799385.1. NCBI lineage: Eukaryota > Metazoa > Arthropoda > Insecta > Lepidoptera > Noctuidae > Hyppa > Hyppa rectilinea. The sequence goes on along the minus strand of OX637318.1, from coordinate 6,464,793 downwards.
TAGTGACTTACCTGGTGTCAGAGTTTTTATGCTGCCCATGAGCCTCTGACTTACCTTCACATGCTGTTGAGAAATATCTGTTAGACATGCTGGTTTTCTCACGATGTTTTCCTTCACCGATTTTAAGCAAACGATAATTATACAATACGCACATGAGTCCGCAAAATCAGAGGTGCGTACCTCGGGTTCTAACTCGAGACCTATGACTTGGCAGTCCGACGGTCACACCACAAGGCTGTCACTGCTGTCGCGCTAGTTGTGCTTCATTGTTTAATTTTTTACTTGGCTTTGAATAAGTGGCTATTGGCTTCTTGTATTAGTGGGTGTATTTTGTATTATTTTTATTTGTAATCTACATCTTGCTTGTGCTTTCCTTTTTTCGGCTGTTTCAAGTTTAGCAACGCGATGATTGACGGCACGTTGTTCTAGTCGTGTGCATAGCCCTTAGATCTCCTATAAAATAATAGTCTAGGTATTTTTAATACTTCGCAGACTGGCTATATCGGTGAGTAATTCCTTTGTTGGAGTCTGGAATACTGATAAGAATATTTTGAGAGATGAGCGAGATTCCACATATCGTTGAGTTGTGGATTAAAAGAAAAATTGGAACTTTCACCACAGATAATAAATCTTTTTTTTATTGTAGAGTTTTAAACCTTAAAGTCTTGAAGTCTTACCTAATTAAAGTCACATTTTTATAACAACATTTTTTTAAATAAAAGGCAGCTTTATGCTCTAATTAGAGTTTTTCATAGCCACTAGTTTCTGTCTGTGACTTTGTTCGCGTTTAACATAAATTATATTATCTTATAATAATATCAAGCGTAACTTAGTATCAGTGAAATAATTCTGGTTATCAGATTTACTTCCAGAGATTACCTAAACAATTTTGCGTTGCGTTTTTAGGTTAAACCAGAGACATACTTTAAGAGAATGAACTTCCCATGAAAATAAACAACTTCCAATAGCATCCCCATTGTAAGTTGTTAATTTTCCCCAACCCCAAAAATAAAAAAAAATACCTGGGTCCTACATTTTGTCCAAATAAGCGAACAAAAAACGATTGAGCAGCTAGTTATTTTTGGATATTTTTGAGTTGGTCCCTTTGCAAAAGTAATTCCTTTTCATGAGTGCACTCTCCTTGAAATGTCTCTCGTTTAAGCAAACACACTGTATAATCCGTTAAAGCTTATGCGTAATTTGGTCCTTACTGTTATTTGCAAGAAAAAACACTTTAATTTTCTTAAGCACACAATCTTCACAGCATTCAAGGGTCTTGAAAATGTTAGGAAAGGTCCACCATTTTTCGCTTCAATTGTCTCCACAAAGAAACTTATTGTCGCCTAATTTAGAAGATTAAAGCAGTCCTCATCCTTACTCTTTGCCTATTGTGTTCAGTAATCGCCATATACAGGGTGGAATTTTTTACCATTTTCTTCATAGTTTTCGGAGCTCGTGGCTAAGTAATAACAGCCACCCAGGTCGATCCATCAGGTTAAACTGCGCTTGCCGGAGTTGGCCGTGGATGGGTGACCCATTTTTACATACCAAGACTGCTCCGTGCCACGGAAAGCACGTTTAGACGTTAGGCCCGGCTATCATTCGTGGATCTTTGAAAGTCGTTACGTGTAGTCAGTAGCCCGAAAATTTGACAGTCAGTCTTACTGAGGGGTATCGTATTACCCAGTTACTGGGTTGTGGAGGTCAGATAGGCAGTCGCTCCATGTAAAAAACTGGTATTCAGCTGCAACTGGTTAGACTGGAAGCCGTCCCGAACATACACACATCAACACCGTCTAGGGATATTTTGTATAAAGTTCTTAAACTCAAAAAATACTGGCCGGTTTTAAATTCTTTTGTAGAAGGCTTATTTTGTAAACCTTTTTGAACGATTCGAAATTTGAATTTGAAAAAATTAATTAAAAACAAAAGATTTACGTGGCATAATGGTAGCGAAGTCCGAAGGTTTCAATTACCTACAGTAGTTTTTGGCAATTTTGTATGTCAAATTTAGGTTTTATAACAAGTTATCAGTTAATTTCGAATTAATGTTATTGAGAGCATCATGCAGCGGCGCCATTTAACGAGAGAAGAAATGTTAAGGGTAGTAGGCTTGCTCCAAGCTGGGGCTACTCAACGGAGTATTGCTGAGGTAATTGGAACAAGGCAAAACGTGATATCAAGGTTATGGTCACGTTATCGTGCTACTGGTGAAGTGGCTGAAAGACACCCAGGCGGGGAGCGCATAACCACTCAACGACAAGACCGATTTTTGCAAGTTGCCGCGAGAAGACAACCAAATGTTACGGCCATGCAGTTGGTTCAGAGGCTCCAGTCAGAGCACCAATTGCTTGTGAGTGACCAAACTGTGAGGAGAAGGCTGCATGAAGCTAACCTTCATGCTCGCAGACCGCTTCGTACTCCAGCACTACGCCGAGGAAATCGTGGACGACGACTAGAGTGGGCTCGTGAACATTTGCTCTGGGAAGTTAACCAGTAGTCTGTAGTGCTGTTTACCGATGAGTCCCGGTTCGGTTTCCATCCCGATACACGTAGAGTACGTGTTTGGCGACTTCCTGGTCGTGAGAGCCGTCTGCAACATCCTCAGGAAGTCCATTCATACCACGGCGGGACAATTATGGTTTGGGCGGGAATTCGTCTTGGTGGAAGAACAGACCTCGTTTGGATCAGAAACACCATGACGGCAGAAAAATACCGTAACGAGGTGCTAGTACCAATAATCTACCCCCATCGACTACAAATGGGCCAAGAATTCACGTTCATGCACGATAATGCCCGCACACAGCGAGAGTGGTGACGAGCTGGTTGCAGGACCACGAGGTATCCGTCTTAGGCTGGCCCGCTCAATCGCCTGACCTAAACCCCATAGAGCACGCGTGGGACATGCTCCAAAGAAGGGCTTTGAGGAATTTCCCTGCAAACATTGCAACAGAAGATCATCTATTTTTGCATCTTAGCCGGACCTGGGACAATATCCCGCAACAAGACTTGGATATCTTAATCCAAAGCATGATAAACCGTTGCAGGACCGTTATTAACGTTATGGGTGGTTTTACTGACTACTGATTTTTCACATAACTGTTAAAAACACATTAATTTTTCCTTATTTTTCACTTTTGCCTGAGAAACACATTCATTGTTAGTTTTACCATTATTTCACGTTTTTTTCTTTTTTTGAATACAAATTTATTTACGCAAAAAAAATAGTTTTCTTTTATTCTGGAGTGTAGTCTGATAAATGGGCTTTATAAAAATATATGCATGTTGTATGTTATTTTCAATAAATTTTGAGTAAATTGAGTAAATCCAAAATATCCCTAGACAGTGTTGATTTGTGTAGTTGGGAAAAGGCTAGGCAGATTGTTTTCTTCATAGTTTTCCTTTCATTTAATTTATCATGTTTGTTTGTGAGATTTGATCCTTGTGGTTGACCCTATCGATTGATGCTATAAAAGTACTGAGTTTTATTTTTCGGTTTTTAGCCGGTACAACGCCCGTGTATGACAAGCGAATTTTAGAAAATCTTGAATGTAGAAACGTTTCTTTTTAAAAATAAAAGAATATTTCCATTGAGTATTATTAGCTATCTTCAGTATTTACACTTTCCTTCTAGATGAGGTTAAAAATTTCACCCTGTATAGTCTTTAGCATTATTTTAACAACCCCACTTGTATAACAAATCCCCTTTCAAAGAGCCATAGAGTACCCTCGTGTGAGGATATAAAGAGGGATCCAACTAGATTCATTTTACGTTGAGAAAGTAAGGCACGGTACACACGAGCCATCGACCACTGCCAACGATAGTCCAGCGACAAGACAGTTCACATACTTTCTCGTATGTTTTTCTATGGATCGAACAACACCGCAGCAAGAGGCGACAACCACCGGTGGCTATGGTCGGTGGCTCGTTTGCCGAGTTTAAGTATAAAACTTGTTTACTCCTTTATTCTATATCTGTATTCTGAAGATACTTAGATATATAGACTCCGCACAACTTTGTTTCTAAGGCTCCGCACAAACGGGCCACCGCCAGCCACCGCCAGCCACCGTTGGCTGTCGCGTGTCACCAAAGGCCGTTTTCTTGCCAATTCTTCTCCATACGAATCTTTTAGAAGGGGCGACTGGAATCAATTCTATTTCTTGTTCATTTTGACGTTCAAAAGTGCCTTCTTGTGCATATTTGAAATAAATGATTTGACATTGACTTTGACGTGGTAATGAGGAGGTCGGTGGCTGCCACAAGCAGTCGGTGGTCGCTACAATTTCTACCACTCTTCTGCTGTACCGTTTCAAGTCACGAGTGGCGGCCACCGGTGGTGTGTCATGTCACCCACACGAGTCGCGAGTCGATTCCAATCGCTACTCGTGTGCGACTATTCCTTACAAAACGTATTAATAATCATGTGAACAGCTGGTCGCCAGCTACCCGTGGCTGTGGTCAGTGTCCCGTTTGCGCGGAGCCTTAGCCTACGCATCTTTAAAGACTGAAAATGTGTTTAAAAATACTTAGTATGGAAATTAGTAATCAGCAAAGACGCTAAGAGCTGTAAACTTTTATGCGATTTGTGCTTGCAATAATCTTAAAATCAATCTACCTAGCCTTTTCCCAACTATTTTGGGGTCGGCTTCCAGTCTAAACGGATGCAGTTGAATACCAGTATTGGACATTATTACATGGAGCGAATGCCTATCTGACCTCCACAACCCAGTACCTGAGTAATACGATACCCCTTGGTAAGACTGGCTGTCAGATTTTCGGGCTACTACGACCCGTAACGACAGTCAAAGATTACAAATGAAAGCCGGAACCAACGGCTTAATTACTGTGCGGCTGTAATTACTTAGCGACGACAAGCAATAATCTCGAAAACCAAAATTTATCTTTACATCTACACACAATTGCTAATACTACAGACATTATATCTACAGCAAAATAATTATTAATATTGTCTACTTGCCAGCAAAAATATTTCCGTCCATTCGAATAGAAGATGCGTTGACGCATTCCACGGGCTATTTATTTCGTGAAGTTGATTTTTAGCCCCATTAGATGATAGCGTGATAGTCAGTGCAGTTTTGTATGTAGAATTATTCGTAATTAGTTTTTGTTTCTCAATATAATCTGATATGAATGAATGAGTTAAAAGTAGTTAGTAGAAGTTGGCATCGGTAGAAGCATTATTTGTATGCCAAAACTAAGATTAATAATATAACTATCAATCTCTTTTACATACCTATACTACAAAGGCCATCATTAAGCTACCCCAATCTGTCAAATTGATGTAATTTAGTTTTACAACTTTATTACAAAGGAGGTTCATGTCCATTTGAGAAGATTTGACAGTTCGGGATTGTGGTAACTTGATGTGCATTTGTGTGCTAAACTCCTCAAGACTTGCCAGTCAACCATCTGCATATAAGTTTTCTTTATCTACTGTCTAGGTCAACCTTTACTACTCACCAGTTATATACGTAGTGACATGCTGGAGAAATAAACCAAAATAATCATAAGTTTATACGTAACATGGCAGAAAAAGTGCCAATTTCACCAATAAAACTGAACTCGAATAGCACATCTAAACCGAGCCCAAGACCTATAATTTTTTTAAATTCCACAGAAAATAATGACCTGCCTAGCGTAATTGAAGAAAGATGTTTGTCATGGCAAAAACGAGTATCAATCTGCCTAGCCTTTTCTCAACTATGTTGGGGTCGGCTTCCAGTCTAACCGGATGCAGCTGAATACCAGTATTTTACATGAAGCGACTGCCTATCTGACCTCCACAACCCTCTCAGTAACTGGGTATTGCGATGCCCCTTGATAAGACTGGCTGTCAGACTTTCGGGCTTCTGACGACTCGTAACGACTGTCAGAGATGCACAAATGACAGCCGGACCAAACGGCTTGACGTGCTTTCCGAGGCACGGAGGAGTCTCGGTATGTAAAGACGGTCACCCATCCACGGCCAACCCCGGCAAGCGTAACATAACCTGATGGATCGAACTGTGCGACTGTTATTACTTAGCCACGAACTCCTCGCTTAGAAAATAATGACACTGACAGTCTTAAACGGAGATTATACGCTGATCGCGTTCAGTTTCATTACAAATATTCACAATTTGCGATAGCAATATCGATGAGATATTGTTGAACCAAATGAGGCCTACGGTAAATAGGTAGGTACATGTAAATTAGTAACCACTGCTGTCACCCGTGCGTCATAGCCATGATAACGATAACAGCTGATAAAAGGCGTTTGAAGGATCAAGGCACGAAGAAACATCGAAAACCAACCTTATATCGCAAACAAAGAGTTCATAGTACATTGGGACGAATTAACAGAGTTTTTTGACAAATTTTCAAATTACCAAGCGTGTATGTGTTTGTAATCAAATGTTTCAATTCGATGTTATTTTTCTAGTTTTGTTTATCAAACTATTTATCTATGTAGGTTATCGCCTAGTTAATTTATCAGTATGAGAGTTTATTCATAGACAAAAAACGAGGATTACATTTCAATAATTTAGTAGATCCAAATACAGGGTGTAAGGAAACGCTTCAGAAAACGAAGACAGGTGATAGGGCTAGTGATTCTCGATACGATACCATCAAAAAATCGAAAAAAAAAAACAATTTTACCTATATTTTTTTTAGATTTTTCGTTCACCATGCGGTGAAAACAGATAAATGAAACAATTATTTACCATTAAACACACTTTTGTTCTTTACAACTTTAGCATGCAATGTTTTAGTAAATAAATATCAGCTGACGCTCGCGCGTAACCTCGAGTTCATGTGCGCGTGCGCTCGCTGACAGCCGCGAAAGAAGTCTTGACCCTTTCTTAGATATGGTTTTTGGAAGTAAACGTTTCACAAGCTTCAAATAATAAAAAAAAACATAAAAAATAGAGCCTCCTGATTCCGAAAAATCATAGGTGCGTGTCTTGGGTTCGAACTCGAGACCTATTACTTGGCAGTCCGACGGTCATACCACTAGGCTATCACTGTTATAGGTATAAGGTCCCATTAAAATAGAAGGAAACATTTTAACAATTTTTTTTACGTCTAACCAAAGATATCCAAGCAAAAAAAAACTTTTATTAAAGTGATTTCATTTTGACCTAAAATAATAAATTGCCCGCACACTAGAACAAAACGCTGCATCTATTATGGGTACTTGCACATTTTTTGTAAGTATCTCATGTGGTTTTTTTACCAATGCTTTCCTTATTTTGGTGGTCTGAGTGATTTCTAAAAGTTTGTCCATCCATTTTAATGGGACCTTTTTATATAATTATTACCTACAACCGCCGGTTTGGGTTCACACGTATTTTAAAAGCCAACCATCCCGTAAGCCACTTTAGAATAGATGGCACCATTAATTCTGTTTACATTCCGGCGGGGTCAGGACCTCACCATATTTTCCATAATTCCCGGATCTGTATGGAGATTCGTGTTCATATCCATTTTTCCGAGAACCCAACGGCAATTAGGTTTAATTTCAACGACCATTGTTATTTGTGTCTGAAACGCTGGCCGCATCGTGAAATTGTAATCACATGAGTAAGCTGGATTAGAGAGCTTGGGATAACGTACCGCTGAGCTTTGGTTTGGGATTTATGAAAAGGCTGTTCACAGAGCTTTACTGTTCCCTGCAACGAAACATCGTGAGGAAACCAGCATGTCTGAGAATATTTCTCAACAGCATGTGAAGCTAAGTCAGAGGCTCATAGGCGGCATAAAAACTCTGACACTAGGTTAGTCACTAACCACATGAAAAGAGAGAGAGAGAGAGCTTTATTAAGTCTTATTTTTTTTAGGACGGGAAATCATCACGCTGTGGTCAGACAGAATCCCAGTGTCAAACTCTTACTAACTAAAACCAATACATGTTCCTTTTTTAACCCTATGTTTTCAGCGGGTTTGTCCGAAAAGGTTACCGCTGCCCCGGAACACAAATGGTTCTAGAATAGGGTCTGACACTCCCTTCAACTCCAATCACAGCGGGGGGTGTCATTTGATGATTTCCCATCCTAAAAAAAAGCCCCGTGTATTTCGGGGCAGCGGTTATCCTTCAGACCCGTTGGGTTAAGTCTCCTAAGGTGCTTGATTCGAGTTCGAGTTTATGAGTTCACTAAATCCAAAGACCTATGCACTCAACGTTTTTTAGTCGCGTTTCGTCTACGCGTCAATGGCTCTGAAGAAAGACACCGTGATTACAGCCTCTAATTTGTTCATCGGAAAGAGTATAGGTCAGCGGTCATAGGGGAGAATTGAGTAGAGAATGTTTTAGTATTGAAACGACTAGCCATTATCCATTTTATTCGCTTTATTTCTTATACTGCGTTCTTTCTTCTTGTATCTACATGTGGATACAGTAGATTTGGAAAGGCTTATTTATGCAACAAACTCAAAAGTCCGTCTCAATGTGTATCGCAGATTTCAGTGTTCTCCGGATTGTTTCAGTCGTTTGTTTTTACAAGCTTTTATTTAACTTGCAATATATGTGTAACTTAAGCGGGATTGTCCAAAAGGGTAATCGCTACCCCGAAACATAAAGGGCTAAAGAAGGAAAATGGATGGGTTTTAGTCAGTAAGAGTCTGACACTCCCTTCCGCTCCACTCAGAGTGGGAGAAGTCACTAGAAGATTTCCCACCCTCAAAAAAAAATGTATGTGTAACTATGTTTGTTCGGAGGGATTCTTACAACTCATATTTGAAGCAGATATCTTCAACTGATTGAGCTGAAATTTTGTATACACTTTTAGTTTAGATGACAATGCATGCTTAGCGCTGTGACGTCATTCTAAATCCAACATGTCGGAACACCCAGGATGGCGGCTTAGATATTTTGAATGCACTCCTATTTCTTCCTACTTTGATTTAATAACATAATTATGCTGTTATACATAAGCTGTGGAAAAATACACACAACACCCCCGTTAAAACCACCCGTCGGTTACCGCTTACGACGTATTTTTTTCCGTCGCGGTGACCTATTTTTGATGTAAAATTGATACGATAGGTTAGCAACCCCTGGGTACCTAAATACAGTTGTTATCTTGATCCCGGCTTACGCTAATCGTGGCGCCAACACATTTAGGGTATATCCACACGCTGACCTTTTCGGCAACAAGTGGTAGCTCCGTTATACAGGCAGTAAGTGTATTCATGTCAACAGATGTAGATTAAGTTTTCGAACCGCGTCGTATTTGGGAAAAGATGCGTCCGTTTGTCTGTTTGTATGGATGTTGTTGGAGCAAAAACGGCTGAACGGATTTGGAAGAAACGGCACACAGATAAGATTTCATTACAGTATTACGTTTCCGTAAGATATTTTATGATATGCACGCAGGCGAAGTGGCGGGCAAAAGCTAGTTGGTAATGATAGAGTTCGAAATCCCGCTAAAAATTCTACACATTAGATCATTTATGTAATGAATTTGAGATATTTTTTTATTATAAAAACTTACATTTTTCACCGGTATTTTCGTAAAAACATGTGGATCTCAAAATGCAATGAAGATCCAAATCGATCCAGTAGAGAACCCACTATGATTACAATGCGCTTGCAACTTTATCAAAAGAAGTGCATATACATACACTTTTTTTTTTTGTATATCATCTCGCAGTTCAACCATAGGGTTGTCTACTGCTTAACCGGACCTGCCTGTGGATACTGCACGACGACTTTTTTTTGTATATCATCTCGCAGTTCAACCATAGGGTTGTCTACTGCTTAACCGGACCTGCCTGTGGATGCTGCAGTGAAATTGCAGCCTCCAGCCAGGGCTTAATAAAAACTTACAAACTAAGCGACTACACACTAAGACACCCGTGTGGGGTACGGACCTCGGCTTAGGGCGTCGCTGGCGGAGGACAGCAAGGGACAATCTGGGTCGGGCGTCTATTTCTGCACCGTCACTCTCCCTTTTATAATGTCACCATGTCTGTACAGTCACGGACTTTAATTGATGAACCACTTATAAACTTTTCAATTTTGCTGTTTTATAGATTCACGGGATTACACGACTTGACTTAAACACGAATTGAATGCATGCAAAGAAGATGACAAATTACTAGTAATCGGAAATATGTAGTTTTATCCATAGAGTCTTTTCCATTCGTTTATAGTTGCAGAGATTATAAAGTAGGTTGAATACGTCCGTCAAATCTATTTTGCTACTGACCTCTTTTGAATTATAAATATAATTAAATAATCACTATCTTTGAAGACCTATCCGTGACAGTTGAAATGTTGATGTCAAAAAACAATCATAATATTTCACTGTATGCTAACGTTACCATGGCTACGCTAAAACAATTGTTGCTAGGTTATGGTTGCTAGATCCGCAAATTAAAGTTCAAGACACTATGACTCTCCATGTCTGTATGTACGAGTATATCCGACTAAACCCGATTTGCGTAACACGGCTATAATGCAAACAGTGGCAAGTGGCTCAACAATTAAAGTCCGTCACTGTACATTGTGCTGAAGCCAGTGTTATATGTTGACATTTCGGCAAGATTTATGAAAAAAAAACACCGCTGTTCGCTATCGAAAGTATAATACATTAAGCTTAGAGATCAGGCTAATGAAAATTCCCTCATTATTCGTGAGACAGAAAGCCCTCGCATAAAATTTATGGGCATCGATTACAGGAGGTGCTTCATAAAACGCTTGGTGTTTGATGTGTGTAACACATTACACTCTCTGTATCTAATCGGCTTTGTCGGTTAACGCGTTAACATTCGAGGTGCCTCTTTCTCTTTTACTCGCATTCTTTGATCGGAAAATATGAGGAGATTTTGGTCCTAAATTGTTCAAATAGATGGGTCTTGGTTTTATTTGTAGGTACAAGAGGAAGTTTGAAAGTGGCCACCGGTTCCACTTTCAAATTACTTCTTATACAAATTGTTGTGTGGAATTCGATCGTCATGGTTTATGGAATTATGTGTGCTTTAAGGGCTTTGTACGAAGCACTAGTGAAGAGCCACCTGCAGTACAACGCAGCTATTTGGAGTCCTAGTGAAGCCAAATACAGTACCATGCTAGAGCGGATACAGAACAAATATATAAGGTTCATGTACAAAAAGTTTTATGGAGTATATCCGGGATACCCGCTGTTGTATCCTACCTTATTTCTGTTAGGCATGGTAGGTTGTATGAAATTAGAAGTTAAGAGGGAACTTGCACTAGCGACATACTTATTCCATGTAATAAAAGGTAAAATCTGTAATCCAGATATCCTACAGACTATGAAACTATGTGTACCGAACGAGTACGTAAACAGACGTCGGAGGCCGCGACTGTTGGGGGTACCGAAAGCGCGCACCAATCTTCTCCAGCGTGCTCCTCTTACGCGAGCGCTGGGCACTCTCAACGCGGTAGCTCTAATCTTAGACTTGTTCTCTTGCACACTGAACGATTTTACTCTGGCGACCTCTAGAGTGTTAAGTTATCCAGATTTGGATCTGTAGTATCTGCATGTGTAGTAATGCCTAGTATTAAGATAATGTCCTAATAAGTTTGTAATGTACCACTCTATCACTTTAGGTTAGCCTGTAACGATAGTTTTGCTGTAAATAAATAAATAATAAATAAAAATCAGCCAGCGTCAGACAGCTTCTGTCTGGCATTCAATGCTGAAATGAACCTTTTTGGCGAAGCCGTGAGGCACAATCGGTTATTGTTTAAAACTAGCTGCTACCGCGCGGTTGCACCCCACCGCTCGGCTCCTATTGGTCGTAGCGTGATGTAACATAGCCTATAGCCTTCCTCGATAAATGGACTATCCAACACAAAAATAATTTTTGAATTACAGACCAGTAGTTCCAGAGATTAGCGCTTTCAAACAAACAAACTTCAGCTTTATAATATTAGTTTAGAATTTGTTATTTGTATTTTGTGTGTCACCGACGAATCCAAATATTTTCTCTTTCTTTCAAAATGTCGTGAGGAAAATTTTGAGTGTGAATGTGTATGGCTGTAAGTGTAGGAGAAGACCAAAGAAACGATGGATGAACTGGTCGAACTAAAGTTAACCTACGCTTGCTGCGGTCGGTTCGTGGGTTGGTGACCATGCATAACCTTTTTATTAAGATATAATACACTGAACTTCGAATTAGAAAAATACGCAAGAAAATTTTACCTTTGCGCGACTCCATCTTAAGGTGGATGTGCCCGGGTAGCCCGGAATTACAGAATTATAATCATCAAAATCATTAATACAACCCTCCGAGCTCATAAAGGTGTAATAATGACTTTGACCTTGTAAAAAGACATTTTTACACCTTTATGAGCTATTATAATTCTGTAACTACATACGTCTTACAGCCGCGAATCAAATGTTCATCAACATACAAGCTATCACTGGCCTGCAAATTGCAAAAAACTTAAGAAAATTTGAATTTCGCGGGCTACCCGGGCACATCCACCTTAAACACTAATTTTATCATGACTCACGTCATAAGAAACTAAAATTCAGCGTTTTTAACTATGAATAAAGCTATTAAATTAAGCTGTCAGAAAATGGATACTAAACATTATAGGAAAACCTTTGCAAAAAATTAATGTCTTTTAAAAGCAAGGGTTTTTTGCGCGCAAAAACAATGCATCAAAAGCTTATCTACTCAACGGTGCGGGAACATGGAAAACGCAGTGCGTACTGAATTGAAAATGTAAGAAAAACACGGGCTTTTTAGTCACTCTCGTCAAAATATCCTTCGGACACCTTTCGTTTTAAGTATATACGTAACAGTAAACAATAGGCACTTATGCCTATTTTTTAAGCAAGGAATATCATCAAATGACTCCTCTCGATTGAATTGGAAGGGAGTGCCAGACTCTTACTGACTAAAACCTATCCATGTTCCTTTCCTTCCTGAGCCTTTTATGTTCCAAAATATCCGCCGGAGCTGCCAACCTTTAACGTACTTTTATATACGTAGCTATAAACATAAGTGCCATTTTTAAGCATGGAAAATCATCAAATGCTCCTCTTACCTACTGACTAAAACCTATCCCTGTTCCTTCCTTAGCCCTTTGTGTTCCGGGGTAGTGGTTACCCTTTTCGACAATCCTACTGGAACCTCAACTGCCTCCATTATTAATAAAGATTTTAGTCCATTATTAATCGAAAAAATTGAGGTCCGTACACACCGCCAACATAGGAATTTAGAGCTTCTTTAATAACATTTGCCTTTATAAATTTGTAAATTCAAAAAAATATACATATACATATATGGTTTCAGTTCTTCTCATAACTTCCTCTCCATACGAATACAGGTTGACATATTTTTTATTTTATAATGTTTAGTTACCAAAACCCACTACGTCTGTCGAGTTTTGCTACCTAACTCATTTAATTTGAACCTATAGGTATAAAAAATTAATAAGGCTAGGCGCACACTGGCCACCGGCCATAGTCACCGTTAGCAAAGTGACAAGCAATTCACATGCTTTGTCATACGTTTAACTTATAAAAAGCACTAGGAAATGGTGAATGAATGGCATTTTGGGGGACTGTCTTATGTAATTTTAACGTTCAAAAAGTGCTGATTGTCAGCCTAGTTTGAATAAATAACTTTTGATTTTGTTTTTTTAATAGATTAGCCGCACACGTGTATCGATTTTGTAAAACTTTCACCGTGTACACTTTGGTGAAGTGAGCTGTCGTTCCACTTGCTTTGGATTGACACTACTGACAGCTCACTTTAAACTCATTTCACCTAAATTATCACAGTGAGATTTTTACAGAATAAACTCAAGAGGCGATAGGCACCGGTGGTTCTGGCCGGTAGTTCGTGTGCACTTAGCCTTAGTAGTGAGGTATGCAGTACCGCCTCACAGCAATCATCATCTGCCTAGCCTTTACCCAACTATATTGGGGTCGGTTTCCAGTCTAACCGGATGCAGCTGAATACCAGTTTTTACATGGAGCGACTGCCTATCTGACCTCCACAACCCAGTAACTGGGCAATACGATGCTCCTTGGTAAGACTGGCTGTCAGATTTTCGAACTTCTGACGACCCGTAACGACTGTCAAAGATACACAAATGACAGCCGAGACCAACGGCTTAACGTGATTTCCGAGCCACGAAGGAGTGTCGGTATGTAAAGATGGTCCCCCATCCACGGCCAATCCCGACAAGCGTAGCTTAACCTGACGTTTCGACCTGTGCGGCTGTTAGTACTTAGCCACGAGCTCCTCCCGACAGCAATGTTAAAAAAAATTATCAATATTTTTGTTAATGGTAGATAAAAGTATTGAGTAATGAGTTTGGTTTACATATTAAGGTAAAAATGATTCAGTGCATGAGGACATTAACTAGCACTTATTATGCACATTATTTAACTTAAGTTGCTTTTTCGTAACAATCTGAATAACATAGACAGATAATATTATAATTATGTTGGTACTTCATAATCGCCAAAGTCAACGAAAGTAATAATAAGTTTAATACACAAAAAATAGTTATTTGTTATGCAAGGCTGCAAAGTTGATTTTTGGCGCGAGTACCTGTATTGAAACCTGAGCGTAGCGAAGGTTTCAAAGGTACGAGACGCAGAAAAGCTTTGCTGCCGAGCGCAACACACAACTTTTCACCTCACTACTGCGTGGAAACTGCTAGGTGCAAGAAAACAGGTGTTATATGTTGAGATTTATTTTGTTCGAGCGTCTGAGATACATTGACTCACGTGAAGAAAATAACTGATACTTGGCGATGTATGTTATGAGATACATAGAATATCTCCAAAATTAGATAGGTACCTTGTATTTTTTTCTGTATCCTACTTGTCTTCTAAGAAGAATGAAAGAAAAAAACTAATTTAATACATATTTATTTTTACATATTTATTTCTGGCAACTATTTAACAAATTAAGTTAAAACCCTGACCAAATAATCTTGAGCATTCGGTCCCTCTTCAACGCACCCCAAATCTATATCTCTATCTCTATACCCAGCGCAAGAGATACGTTGCCATAATCATTTTTTTTTAAATAGCACCTATGCTCATTATTAAATTGCCTATCCATTAGTATAAGACACAAATCGAGATAATGGTTACTTTACGAGGAGATACATGTTATAAATCTTTACGTCTCATTTCTGTGATTTCGTTGTGTGGTGATAAATTAAACATTATACTACTTGAAAAAAAAAACTACCATTTTGAAGTCAAGATTATGTAGGAATTTAATGCTTTTTTTATTACTTAGTAAAAAACTACACAAAAAACGACTACCGCTGCCTTAAAGGTAAAAAAAAAACTAAAGTAAAATCACTGACCGAACAATAATTTTATTGCTGTATTTAGTAAAGAACATACCAAGAACTCCCGTTTGTAAATAAAAATTAAACAACCTACATTTATAGGTCTACAGTTTCCGACACGTGTTGCGGTGATTTTTTGCACCAATTAGCGACGCCACGTCATATAAATGTTGACACTGACATGTGACGTCAGACCCGCGCAGTGAGCACCTTTATGAAAAATTTTCAACATACGACAAGAACCACTAAGTTCAATTTATTGAAGTGAAATTATTATTATAATTATTGTTACGTCACCTTGATTATCAGCCAAAACACATTGATTTTATAATTAGCAGTCAAGGGTATCGAAAAAATTAGAAGACAAGTAGGTAGATAAGTTAATAAGTAATTAGAAAATTTGACGGTTGTAATTAATTATTATGTGTTCCTAATCTGTTAATAACGTAGCAAGAGTTTCGACCCATTTTCGCCAAAGTTCCCTATATAGCCAACAGACGTCATCAACAAACATTTTTCGTCCGTAACTGACGTCACACGACGCAACGTAATCTACGTATACCTGAACTTCTTCAAACAATAGAACAAATGGTTAGTTTTAGAGAGGCGATTACTATAATCGCTCGATAAGGCTAATTGGCAATCGATGTCAGAGGCGGTCTGGACGACCTTCGCTCACGTGGACCGCGCAAATATACCAATGTTTTTATCTCCACGCTAACTCGACTCTAACACGATGCTGTAATATTAAAAATGGTATGTAGACTCGTAGAATATCTTGCAGTTCATGACTGAGTGCCGCGGCCTGCGCCGGCGCTTATCAGTCGACCTCCAGTTACGTGCAACGACGCTCCATTAATTAGATAAAAAATAAATTAAATAGTCTGTCGTTACTAAACTATTTGTGGACACACTTCACACCAACAGTGTTAAATATCGTAAGGCGAACCACGTGGCAAACGTGACGGAGTTTGTGACAAACGTGTGATTTTACTTAGAATGAATTTATATTGTGGTTCAATTAGCAATTTTAATAGACAAGTAGCAGTAGTAGCTGAACACTCAGTGATATTGAAAGCAAAATAAATGGCGAATCAAATTTCGAACGCAGTAGGATACGGTTAAGAACGGTAGCTAAGGATGTTAACACTGGCCATAAAAAATGCTGAGTTCCAAAATTAAAAAAATGTGACGTAAAAAATCTGAGCTATCCAGTGCGCAGGCGTTTAATGAGACTGCCGCTTTGTTTACGGCCGTGTATCGTGTTACTATAGACGATAACGTGTTCCCTAGTCAGTGATATTCAACGCGTTTGACGTTCGATAAACTGTACTGTGTAGCTACTAGAGTGTGCGACTTCCTTGCTACGAAATATTTGTTTAAAAAATTATATAGATATACTAAGTGCACGCCACTAGCGCTGGGATTTGTGTCTTGACTTGACATAAGCCTTTGACGCGGTGAACGTCTTGAAATAAATCCACTTGATTTATTATCATTTTAAATTTTCGGAAAATGTAGCAAAATTAAGGACTTTTAGTGGGGAACGTTATGTGTTTGTGCTAGTTTGGATTTAAAAGGATTTCAACATAATGGAAGTGGATAGCGAAGAAAACACAGGTAAAGTTTTTTTTTTAATAGAAACTACTTTGACGTTATAATAAAAAATCCTTACAATCCGTCATACTTGGGAATCAAAGTCCGCGGTTTGACCTCTCTGTTAGTAACTAAGTATTTTGACATAAATAATATATTTTAAATTACGATATAAGTATTATATTTACGGAAAAATAATAATTATAGTCATATGACATACCAAATTGTATTTATTTACGTTATTATTGATCTATTTGTGACGTATTACTATACGTCGTACCTAGACATTTATTATTAGTGTATGGTTTATCTGTTGCACATAAACATGAACATGTGGTAGCAGAAACTACATTACTAGGCAATTAATGAGAAGGAAAAGTTAATTACCTATTATATTCCGGTTGTATTTAGGTACTTAGTGAACACAAGACGTACAATTTGTATTATATAAGTTTGTTTATTTTAAAGAGACTTATTAATATTTGCTATTCTTCGGAAGTAACGATATTTTATTTTATTTTTCTATCGGTTTCTGCGACTTTTTTGCCATAGAAACTCTTTGAACAGCATAAGGGAAGAATTAAAAAATAAAACCTAGTAATGCCCATCACTAGTGTTTCAACATTTTAGGTTAACTAGGGTTTAGGTTAATTGACGTTGGCGCCAAATTTTTCCCCCTAAAACAGCATTCTGTTTCATTCAATTTCAAACGATTTACAGAAATATTTAGAACTAGCTTCTGCCCGCGACTTCGTACGCGTATCCTGTTGCTTATGCAAGCGACAACGGGGTCGTCAAAATCGAAGATCTGAATCACGATCAGCGCGGTCAGTCACGCATCACGTTCCCCACTTGTCTCTAGAGACCTAGAAGTCGATGCGTAGATACGCTTGGAACTCAAGCGTAATTCTCTATCCGTGAACGTCTCCGATTCGCGAGACAATGCATGACTTGCACGATCAGCGGTCAGTCGCGTATCACGTTCCCCACTTGTCTCTAGAGACCTAGAAGCCGATGCGTAGATACGCTTGGAAATCAAGCGTAATTCTCTATCCGTGAACGTCTCCGATTCGCGAGACAATGCATGACTTGCACGATCAGCGGTCAGTCACGCATCACATTCCCCACTTGTCTCTAGAGACCTAGAACTCGATGCGTAGATACGCTTGGAACTCAAGCGTAATTCTCTATCCATGAACGTCTCCGATTCGCGAGACAATGCATGACTTGCACGATCTGCGGTCAGTCGCGCATCATATTCTTCACTGGTCTCTAGAGACCTGGATGTAGATGCGTAAATACGCTGAGAGCGCAGGCGTGCTTCGCGATCCGAAGAGGTTTCCGCGGAGCGAGTTGCAGCCGGATGTTTTCAAACAGCATCAAGTCTCTCGTGACGCTCTTTGGTAGATTCTTGGGATCTTATGATCTTCAATCTTTTAGCTATTTTGGAACATTGGGAAAGATTTGACCTCTTTCTATGCATATAAGTGAATATAAGTGATCAATTAAAATCTAAGGGACTGCTCCCAGGCGTTATCGGGTAGGCTACTGTGTTACGAAGATAAATAGAAAAGGAAATTAAACACTCAAATAACTTAAGTCTGAAGGCATATTTATTTGGTAAAATTAAAAAAATAAATGGGAGTTTTGGCCAGCAGAGTCAAATTTTTAATGATATAAGAACAGAGGCCAGCACATCGTTACCACAATCTGTCAAATTTCTTTGATAGTATTTCAACTTTATTGCAAAGACATAAGGTTCATTTTTAATTGAGAAAATTTAGACAGTTTTTACAGTTAGAGATAGCTTGATGTGCTGGCGTCTGTACCATCGTCAGCGAAAATCAGTCCTAAACTGTTACCGCCTTCATCGCGTGTAAGTACTCCCAGCTTATGTTATTTTATAATTATACAGTGAAATTAGTGATAGCTTTGATTTCCACGTCAGATGTTTCTGATCTTCGATTTTTATAAGTCAATAGGCAATGACCATCAGACCGAACAACTTTTGCTAAGACGTCATTCCTATACAGAGTTGATATGACAGAGGGGCATTAAATTACACTACGTATACTATACGTGTTTAGTATTAACTCGGTACGGTATAAAAATAAAAAGCACCAAAAATGAGGTTTTTATTTTTTCAAACAAACTAAATAGCTTACAAATCAGAGTAAAACGCAACCACCCTTTGTAAATAAAAACTGACCTTGTAACGCAGCGGCACCAACGCGTGCACGCCGGAGCGCTGTTAGGAAAGATACATCGAGTTCAAACGGGGCAAAAACTTAAAAAAACATTTGCGACTACACTACTGCTCCTATTTAATTGATTTTTGGTACAGAGCTTGAAAATGGTCCTTAGTATAAGCTGTTTGAAGGAAAGCCCCTCTGTCGTATCATCTCTGTATATGTTATAGTGTAGCTGGGCTCTTGGAATTCCACAACAGGTGTTCCAGATCTTAAATTTTTATGCGTCAACAGAGAGTGCTCATCAGGCTGAACAACTTTTGCTAAGACGTCATTCCAATATCTGTTATAGTGTAGCTGGGCTCTTGGAGTTAAACATCAGGTGTTCCAGATCTTCAAATTTATTCGCTCAGCAGAAAATGCTCATCACGCGGAACTATTTTTGCTATGGTACTATTTTTGTATCTCTTATAGTTTAGCTGGTCTGTTGCGGTTCTGCATCAGGTGTTCAAGTTTCCAATATAAATTATAGTCTATTTGTTGCCTATAATCGAATGCAACTATTCGCCCATACTCTCCAGGATACGTGCGTTCGCTACGAATAACTGAATCCTTATGGCAGCGGCGTGTTTTTTTTTTTGATAATGGCATCTCGCAGTTCAACCATAGGGTTGTATACTGCTTAACCGGACTTGCCTGTGGATACCACAAAAGAATTGTAGCCTCCAGCCAGGGCTTATAAAAACTTACAAACTAAGCGACTACACACTAAGGGCACCTCCTGTGGGGTACGGACCTCGGCTTAGGGCGTCGCTGGGGGAGGACAGCAAGGGACAGCTGGATCGGGGGTAACAGCAGCGCGGCTCTCAGCGCGCTTTATATAACCACGGACGCGCAGGCGCGATGCGTATACGTACTCTGATAGAATACCTTAACTTATGTTTGCTGTGATTCTTTAAATTGACATAACTTTTTTATTTATGAACAGATTGACATGAAATAAACACTAAATGTTAAGTGAAGCTTACTACAATATATTAGTGAAAACCGCATCTAAATCGAATAAGCCGTTTCTGATATTAGCGTGCACAAACACACAGACAAACAGACAAACCGACAAACAGACAAACAGACAAACAGACAAACAGACAAAAAAAAAATTTATTACATTTTCGGGTTCGGCATCGATATAATAACAACCCCTGCTACTTTTTTTTTATTTATTTCCATTGTACAGACACGACTTTTCTACAATTTTATTATATGTATAGATGATGTATTTGGTGTGTTGTTCTGCAAACTGACATGTTAGTCCTAGTTTTTTATGTAAATTCAGGGAAATTTGTTGTTATTAAAACCATTAACTTAAATTAGTAAATCACAACTGTCATTGTAGCAGCATTATGCTGATAGATGGCCGCTTTACTTGGATTCGACGCATTTTTACCACAAACTTTTTTTTTGTGTTAGTTTCCTCTTTTGCGTCATGTTTACCGTAGTCAATCTAACAGCATTATGCTGACGATGGCCGTTTTGCTTGGATTCGACGCATATTTTTTCGTGTTACTGTTGTTTTTGCGTCATGTGTACCGTATTTACTTTCTTTTTTCTTATTCTTTGATAGTTATATGTAGTGGCTTTAACGTTTTCCCTAATATTTTTGTCGGCAAAATACAAACAAGCAGGTGGTCCACGTGATGAGTAATCGTCATCGACACTGATAGACAACTGTATTACTAGAATTGTAATGCATTGCAAGTGAGTTTCCATTTCTGATAAAAAGCTGAAATGTCTCATGTGCAGAGGCCAGCACATCAAGTTACCACAATCTGTCAAATTTCTTTGATAGTATTTCAACTTTATTGCAAAGACATAAGGTTCATTTTTAATTGAGAAAATTTGACAGGGATAGCTTGGACAAATTGGGGTAACTTGATGTGCTGGCCTCTTTACTTCTGTCTACAGTACGGCCGACGTATCTTGGCGGCCCTGAAGTTAGCCGATTATCTGCGCAGTAGACAATTTCGTGCCTAAAAGATACATTGCGCAGCCAAACAGCTAACTTCAGGACCGCCCAGATACATTGGCTGTACTAAAACTTCGCTGCATTGGAAGTATCCGTTGGTTGAAATATGACTATTATGAAGGTAATTATAAAGTATTATGTAACCGAGGTCGAGTCTCCATTAGGTATACACCTGACACGGGCCTTCTTGCTGAAATGGCTAAAATAATACCACATTATGTAGAATTACGAGCGAAATATGAAACTTAATTAAATTCTTGTTAGTGCGGCGAGCTTACTTACTTATTTTATTTTACCAACTAAAGTGGAAATTCCTTTGAGAAACTTATGTTAACGTTGTTTGAGGATAAGTTAATTAGTTCTACAGATATGTTTCATATTTGTAATTTAGCTTTATAAAAGGAAAAACTCACGATAAAACGTTGATCTTTTGACGGTTTCTTTTTTGATGAACGAAATTCTTTGATGCGGCTTGCAGTTGGAGTAATTTTCAGAAACCGTCACGTAATGAAAAAGCGTTATGCCCAAAAAGACATTTTAGAAAGTCATAAGTTTTTGTTTTTCAATGGTTGTTGTAACTTGTTAGCTGGCTAAAAATAAACAAGATGAATCTGTATTAACCCTTTAACCGCCCCAGTCGGATTAATACGACAAATGTTGTCGTGCCCGTGCCGCCTGAGTCGTGTTTATACGACTGAGAATCTATGTTCGGATTTCATTGTTTATGTAATTGCAAGACCATATTCGTCTGAAACAAAAGTTTTTTTTTTATGAGTTTGGCGCTGGGGGCACGACAACTGATACTTAGTCGGGCGGTTAAAGGGTTAATACATAATATACAGCGGAAGAAAACTTGTTTCAACAAGGTGTCCCACGATCCCTCGACTTTTTTACTTTATTTACATGGCCGATCATATGCTACGGTCCTTAGGGCGGGGCCTATGTCCAGCAGTGGACGTCTTTGGCCGAACTGATGATGAGAAAAAAACACCTCCACACCTTCCCCACATTTATTATGCGTACAGTCAAAGTGCGGAAAACTCTTCCAGTGTCGGTGTTCCCTTCTACATATAACCCATCTGTTTTCTAATCAAGATTGAACATGCACCTTCTGGGCATGCTCGCTTTATCATTAACCTCATGCATCAGGCGTGATCGAGATCAAGAGCAGGCCGATTCGCAAATAAAAAAAAAACCTTTTAAAACAAATCACACACTACACAAAATACACCTGAAATCAGATTCAATTCCAATCAACCGTAAAAACAAAGTTTCCACGAAATATCAACGTGCTAGGATTGAATTTCACAATTTTGGGAACCGTTCGTTTCCCAATATTCGCCCGAAGGCCTGAGGCTATTATTTACCAGGCTGGGGTAAAAAATAGTCTACCGTATGACGTGAAAACTCTCCGTGATCCATAAAACATGGCCGAATAATAGCCAGATATCCGCAGTCAAAATATTTATTGAACTTCCTTCATTATTATTTTGTAAACAAATTTTTTCAGTACCGCGGTCGTCGCCGGTCGGTCAGCTGTAAAATATTGTGCGTCAATCATTTTTTAACGTCGGTAGTTGAGGAAAACGGGTCTCGAGTGGTTCATATGACGTACATGGTGAAAAGCGTATCGTACGCTGCTTCAGACAAACATAAACATTGGTACGACAACAAGACACAAATGATACGGGTTTCATCGAATTGAGTATTTATTTGAAAGGGTAGTCAATAACGTTACTTTTTATGAACTGTCAAAACGCGGCATTTGTACGTGATATTTTTAGAATCAAATGGAATACTTATTAGCATTAAATGCAATTTAACCATTACATCTTCGCATTATATTTAATTTCTGTACGGTAATGGAAGTTTTTTAAGACGAGCGGTCTTTTTTCCATGTGATTTAATATTTTATTTTTGACCGATTCAAATAGTCAATTGTGTGTCAAATTAAATTGGAGTAAGTTAAGTAAGCAGGTACATCTACTTAACTCTTCAGGAAGTACAGGCTGATATTGTGTTATTTCAAAACGAGATAGAAAAGAAAGAAATTAAATACGTTTATTTTCGGCAAACATGACGCAGTAAAAAAAGTTGTGGGGAAATATGCGTCACATCCGCGCAAAACGGGCATCGCTCAGCTATAATGCGAGGCAGAGCCCCGTAGCTCACCGTCCGATCAGGACCAGGCCCGTGCCCGACGGCGCGTACATGTTCCACGCGCGACAGTGATGTCTGCATATGAACGGGACAGAGATGGCCCCGTTAGGGCCAAGCCTGCCGGGTAAGCGGGATTGTCCGAAAGGGTTACCGCTACCCCTGAACATAAAGGGCTAAAGAAGGAACATATGTGAGTTTTAGTCAGTAAGAGTCTGACACTCCCTTCCGTTCCACCCAGAGCGGGAGAAGTCATTGGATAATTACCCACCCTCAAAAAAAAAGCGCTGGTTTTCAGCGACAGCCGGCATTGATCCTTTAACATTCAACTCACGTTATGCGTACTGCGTCGTATACTAATAGATTGTTGTGTTTAGTAAACATATAGCTCAGTCAACGGTTCTCACGTGTGATAACCTGGACACCTGGTAGGTAATCTGTATTACAGGCGCCACCTGGACCTTGAACTCTTGGATTGTTACACGTGTGTCTGTGATGAGATTAGAAAGGTGCAGTGTGGTTTAGTTTAGAATTATTTTCAATGCATCATTTCTTGGAGATCTTCATTAGCTTAATCATCAGGACCTACACCGGGAGTATTATTTCAATATTACTTTAGTGTGAATGAGACCGAACTATACAGGACGTGTAACCCTATCTCTTTCCGACTGTGATGTACTATGTGGTTGTGGGCCCGCTAGAGCTGTAGTATAACTTGTTCAAGTCCATTTAATGGAATTCTATCGCAATCAAATTGTGATGATGCAAAGAGTCTGTTCAGGTTTATGGCCCAAAATGTAGGTATTTCAGCATATATTTTGTTATTTTTATCTGTTAATTAGATCCTCTCTTGATAGACCAGTTAAAATTGTTTGCTGATTTCGAATAAATCAGAGGAGAAAAAACTATACAATTTTCTGATTATATTTCCTCATTCCTATAGAAGCAAAAAATATAACTTGTTCTCTTTTAGTTAAAACATTCACATACATAGTATTTTCCCGGCTAAATAAATTGACGTAAAGCACTGATATTACATTATTCAGTCGCATGTATTTTCAGCAAAAGTTCCCTTTATCAGTGTTATACCCGACGCATTATGGGTGAAAATCAATAATACATGTTTACCCAAATACGTAGATAACGACACAAGTTATATGTATACCTGTAGGTATATGTACATGTATGTATGTTGTTTATAACAGCTACCACATGTGTTATCATTACATAATGAAACTATGTAATGGACTATGGACTGATGTAGGAAATAGGTATACGAATAGGTATGTCGGCAGAGTATGTAGCGACGTCATTCTGTCTACCATAAAACAAATAAAGACATCAGTGGACGAAAGTCGATATATCGCAAGAAGATATGTCGCAAAATTCTAATTTTGAGAAAATAGAGTTCAAAATTGCGCATAAACATTTTAATACCTCAAAACTCCTTACCTAAATGTATTTTATATTTGTAAAATAGCCACAAACGTGCTTTTTCTAAGGTTTAATATTGGTTGTATGCATATAATACAATCATTCATGTATAGAACAGCGAAAATCTGAAAATGCGACATGTAACCTTCATCCAATCATGTCTTCAAATGACTGTGATCCTTTTTGTATTTTGAGGGTGGGGAATCATAAAATGACTGCTCCCGCTCTGGGTGGAGCGGAAGGGAGTGTCAGACTCTCACTGACTAAAACCCATCCATGTTAAGGAACATGGATGGGTTACCGCTACCCCGGAACATAAAGGGCTAAGGACTTTATGTTCCGGGGTAGCGGTAACCCTTTCGGATAATCCCGCTTAATGACTGTGATCCTATATTTAAAACGTAATCCTGGAAAATTCCTTCAGCAATTTGCTCCAAAATTTGTACAGTATGTTCCAAAACAATCTGATAAATGTGTAAACAAACCCTGTTATGGTTATATTGTAAAGTTACACATTTATCTGTGTTAAGGTTTCAACTTACTATCACACCACGTTTTCCAAAAATACTGTTTGCAATTGCATGATATTATTAAATTATAATTAAAATATCATCAAGGCAAATTGTCAAATAAAAAACATATTTCATGTGATTTAAATTTAAAATTGCGGGTTTGATTAATTAAATCAAAGCACAAAATTTGCAAGTAGCAATTCGGTACGTTTGATAAATTTGTATACATTTTCGGCCGATACTTTAGAAACAGACAATACTTATCCGCTTTCAGCGACCCATGTTAAACATTTATAGGGTATGTCTTGTTTATTTCCTCTTACCATACTCAAGTTTGGAAAAGATCCAATTTCCGAGTAGATCGTTGTCGTGTCCGAATCTAAAAAACCAAATAAAACCGGTTTTTAGTACAGTCTTACAAACAGTGTACGAGCAAAAATATTTATCTTTCCTATACACTGTCCATACCCATTTTTGCGGTATAACTTTTTAACATTATAGCATACTAAAGAGAGTGATCTAAAAGAATTGACTAATCAGCAGATTCAAAACATTGTTTAAAAGTAGTTCCAAATTAGCTGCCTGTAAACCAAATAGCTTGTTCGACTGTACCTACCTAGATGACCTACCTATAGTGTATTTCTTTTGCAGTGTCCAATTTGGCAAACAAACACGGGACGAAAATTCTGATTTTTCGTATCAATCATACACTTTAAGTTGAGCATAAACGTCTTGATCTTTTTATAATACACATAAGGCACGAATTATAAAAAAAATGCTTCAGAGACACATACATACATTATTATTATTATATAATACCTAGAAATCTTAATATTAGTTGCGACATTTGTTTACCAAATGAGACAACTGAAGAAAAATACACTATAGATCCAACTTGTATGTATAGATAAGACTAGCTGCTGTGGGTATCGGAAATTATCCCGAGAGAAAGTACTACCGGTATAAAAAGTATCTTATGCCATAAACTACCTCTTTGCGAAGTTTCATCCAGATCGATATAGCCATTTGAGCGTCAAGAAAGAACAAACATACAAACTTACACACACTCATTCACACTAGGGCCATGGGGTCCGAGTGCACACTATGTTTTCCGAGACATCGCCAAGCGGTTGATCGACTCTTCACGTGACCAGAGTGCTGGCCTATTTTTTGGTCAAAGAATCAGCATTGCCATACAATGCGGCAATGCTGCCAGTCTTTTGGGAACTTTTCCTGTTGACAGCGATGTGGACGAATTTTTTGATCCTCTTTGATTATATACTAATTATTTCTGTACATATTACTAAGAATATTTAGCTTTTAAATGTAAATATGATTATATTAGTGTTAGATTATAAACTATTGTGACAATATAAAATATACTCATTCACAAACTTTCACCCTTATAATATTAGTGTGATAATCTACGATAACATGGCGTGCCCTTCCAAATTACTGTTCAATGTTTGTAGTCATATCCTTACGAAAGAGTTTGTATGTAGTTGTAAGTATTCGTCTTCAGTAGCGGGCCGGCAGCAACATGCGTTGCGAGTCTTGGTGGCGCTTTCACAAATACATACCTTCAAACGTTTTGAATTTTAGTCGTGAATCCAATTCGTCTAGCTTCAATTTAATAAGATGTTTTTTAAGCGACTTTTCTTGTTTACCTTAAAATATACGTAAATAGAAAACAGTTTCTCTGAATGGAAATTACTGTACTTATATTACTTTTCCGGATCAAAACCACGTCGTTCCCACGTATTTTGCCAAACAATATTCCAAGTTTCCGGCAATTCGTGACAAGTCTGGCAAATAAACTTTCTAACATTACAGTCACATTTTGCCACTTAACCGCAACCGGCAGATGTCGGCGCGAATCTGCCAACTAATTGCCAGTTGAGTGGCAACTACTGGCAAGACAGCTGTTGAGGATATTAATGCGTTCATTTCATGCGAATGAAACTTCTAAATACAAACAGATGATTACGAAAACTTTATTTAATGTAGGTAACTGGACCGGATATCCGTAAATAAAAACTGAATTAAATAAACCATAGACTCAAAATACATTAGCTAGCTAGCTAAAGTCTGACGTAAGGTAATGGGTATCAATATCTAAACAGGATAAAATAAAAATTTGGAATATAAAAATCTTAAAAACTAAATTCATAAGGTAGTAAATAGTAAGTTGTTTTTAAGAAAGTCTTGGAAATCAGTTCAGCTGTTTTCGAGATCAGGACAAATATGCAGACAGGCAAACATAAATACTTTTTATGGACATAATGATAACAGTGATTGTTGAAAAATAAGACGTTTGGGAGGTCATTTGTTCAATTAACGTCAGAGTAAATATTTTAGATATAAAATTTACAGGGTAATGGGAGACAGATCTTTAGTTATAAATACCTAATACTGGTTCACAAGTGATATAGATGCCTCGATTTGTGACAGAAGGAATTAATCAATCTGCCTAGCCTTTTCCCAACTATGTTGGGGTCGGCTTTCAGTCTAATCGGAAGCTGCTGAATACCAGAATTGCACATGTAACGACTGCCTGTATTAATTTTCAAAAGAAATTAATGTTAGCGCGTTCGTGTTAGGCTCACAGATGACATATTAAAATACTATCATTTTCGATTTAATAACACAAAAACATCACGCCTTATTTTCCGAAAGATTAGGCAGAGGTGTACCTTTTTTTTCTTTGAGGGTGGTAAATCATTAGGTACCTGATTCCCGCTCTGGGTGGAGCGGAAGGGAGTGTCAGACTCTTACTGACTAAAACCCATCCATGTTCCTTCCTTAGCCCTTTATGAGCCGGGATAGCGGTTACCCTTTCGGAAAATCCCGCTTACCCGGCAAGATTAACACGCCCCTGTCAAATTAATTTCGATAGATATTTACCGGTTGTAAATATCTAAATCGGTAAATATCTATTGAAATTAATTTGACAGAGACATGCGGTTTCATCACGAATTTTCAATCTCAAAGAGCAATTTAGATGAATCGAAACATGCTTCGAATAGTCAGTGTATCGTGTGAATAGTTTAATTGTATCCCGATTATGCAGTAAATTGAATGTGAATCGTATATGTGGTGGTATCGGTTTCAATCGTGTGAAATATGAATTTAAATTGATTTTGAAATGAAAAGTCATAATTGCAAAATATCGCAGCAGCAACACCGCCTAATTTTAAAGAAGACTGCATAACTCCAAAAAAACTTTTCAAAAGATGGCAGCACTGTCGCCGTTTTCATAGAGTTAAGGTGCTCTTCCGCAAGTGAATGCAACCGCAAACCACAGCACTAACGAAGCGATACGTCTCGTTTCTATGTTGCTCTATGAAAGCCGCAAAAGGCGGCAATGTCGCCATTGGTCACCCTCGGAAAGCATCTTAAGGCTAGAGTATCACGCGGGCCTGCGGACGGTGAGTAATGGGTAGCTCACCGTCCGATCAGGACCAGGCCCGTGTCGGACGGCGCGTACGTGTTCCACGCGCGCCTCAAAGAGATGTCAGCTTGTGAAGGGGCCCGTTAGGGCCGAAGCTTGCCGGGTAACGGGATTGTCCGAAAGGGTTACCGCTACCCCGGACCATAAAGGGCTAAGGAAGGAACATGGATAGGTTTTAGTCAGTAAGAGTCTGACACTCCCTTCCGCCTCACCCAGAGCGGAGAAACTCATTTGATGATTTCCTATCCTCAAAAAAAAATCCTAAAGCATCACCGTAGGCCGACCAATTTAAGGCTGGGAAATCATCCAATGACTTCTGCCGCTCTGAGTGGAGCGGAAGGGAGTGTCAGACTCTTACTGACTAAAACCCATCCATGTTCCTTCCGTAGCCCTTTATGTTCCCGGGTAGCGGTAAACCTTTCGGACAATCCCGCTTAACTGTAACTCTAGGCTGGACGTTAAAAATAGCACACCGAGTTTGAAGAAAAGCCGGATCGTAGGATTTTCTACGAAAAATCTGTTTCGCCCTTTTTAACACACTTCAAAAAAAGGAGGGGGTTTCTCAATTCGACCGTAAATATCTTTTTTATAACCGACGTTTTCTTTTGTTTAATTCAACTCAATCTGCTACATTAAGCGTTCGAGCAAAAAAACTGTTCGTCGTTTATTTTTAGAACAGTGATATTTTTTATGGGCATCGCAGAAACATACTAAATTCTATCACTGTTTAGATGTTGGCCCAAGCGTCGGGCGAATACTTAGCATCCCCAGTGTCAATGCAACCGTGACGTACCTGTCGTCAACAAATAACAATGTCACAGTGTGTGTAGGGTTGTCAGTACTTTCTTTTTACTAAATACATTACATCACGCTTTGTTCCCAAAGGGTTAGGTAGGAGCGTACTCACATTTCGCCAGTTATTTCCAAGAAGGAGGGAGTTATTTGCTATTAACCGGGCACAAATCCAGTCTTCGGGCTGCTGCTGCGAAGTTACAAAGGGAAAAACACATTAACACTTTGTCTGACCTGGGAATTGTACCCAGGATCTCAGGCCCAGGATTAGCATGACCACTAGACCAACGAGGCAATCAAGGAAAAACCACTTGTGTTTAATTTTTACTAATCCATAATTATCTTAAATTGTTAATTTTCTGCGTATAATCACTACACAGTATAAAACAAAGTCGCTTTCTCTGCCTATGTCCCTATGTATGCTTAAATCTTTAAAACTACGCAACGGATTTTGATGCGGTTGTTTTTAAAAGATAGAGTGATTCAAGAGGGAGGTTTATGTGTATAATTTGTCGAAATATTTTGCGGGCGAAGCCGCGGGCGGAAGCTAGTCATGCATAATTATGACGTATGCACGTCTTGATGTATAAATAAAGCTCTGTCTACACTGAGGCAATTCCCACCCCGACTGACCGCATCTATTGTTTTTAATTATTAGGAAGTCATGCGACTATTGGCGTCAGTTTAAACACCTCCATACCAGTTAGTTTACTTACACAATGAATGCGAGCAAATTTCGTCCCGCATCCCGCGCGATATTCGCTTCAGGGTGAATTTCACCAATGAATCTAAACGCGATCAGCAAATAAACCCCGTTTAAGGGTTGTCAGTCACATTATTTTCTGTGGAGGTCTTGGACGCAGTATAAAGCGTATAAAGCCAGAGCCCTAAGGGATCTGTTGATCCCTTAGGGCTCTGGCAGCCGACTGATTCTATAAAAAACTCACCGTGGAAACTTGATGAAGTGAGTTGTCATTCCACCTGGCATCAGGTGGCTTGGATTGACGCTATTGACAGCTCACTTCAAGATCACTTCAAGTTTTTACGGTGAGATTTGTAAAGATTTTTACCTGGTGATGTTGCATACCTACATAATATACAGAGTTGATACGACAGAGGGGCTTTCCTTTAAACAGCTTAAACTAGGGACCATTTTCAAGCTCTGTACCAAAAATCAATTAAATAGGAGCAGTAGTTTAGTCGCAAATGTTTTTATAAGTTTTTGCCCCGTTTGAACACGATGTATCTTTCCTAAGAGCGCTCCGGCGTGCACGCGTCGTTGCCGCTGCGTTACAAGGTCAGTTTTTATTTACAAAGGGTGGTTGCGTTTTACTCTGATTTTTTGTTAGTTTGTTTGAAAAAATAAAAACCTCATTTTTGGTGCTTTTTATTTTTTTACCGTACCGAGTTAATACTTAACACGTATAGTATACGTAGTGTAATTTAATGCCCCTCTGTCATATCAACTCTGTATAAGATCATTCATGCTCTAATTAAATAAATAAATAAGCTCAAACGCCTTTAATTATTATTTTGCTAGACTCAGGACAAACTTATCTAATGATACGTGGCTGCTATTTTTTTCCCCAAATAATCCCATTGAATACTTATGTAAATGAATTGAAAGAAAAAAGCCGTAAGCTGCTCAAAAATTTAGATGTAATATGTACTCGCTTTTAATACTGAATTAGTAGGCATACCACAGACACAGACTTATTTGAAAATATCACCTGATGAAAGGATATTAGAAATACCTTGAGCTTTCATTTTGATTTCTTTGTGAAATAATAATAATATAATAATATCCTTGGACATTTCACACAACGCCATTTAGTCCCAAGTTAAGCAACCTAATGCTTGTGTTATGGTAACGAGATGGCTGATAAACTACTTATATATATTTTTTTTTTGTAAATACATACATAGTTTAGATAGAAAACACCCAGACCCGTAACAAATACTTGCAGGTCGTGCAAACATTTGTTCCGTGCGAGAATCGAACCCGCGACATGCTGCGCAGCAGTCAATCGCTCAACCGCTGCGCCAACCGTGTCGTCACGAAATACTGGCGATTTATTTTAAACATCACGCTTGTATTCTTATAAGGGTAAGACAGAGGTGCACCTATGGAACAGCCACGTTTCTCCAGTCTTGTTTAAGGCGGTGACCTGACCAAATAAACTAGAGCATTCGTTCCTTCTTCAACGCACCCCAAATCCATATATCTATCTCTATACCCAGCGCAAGAGAAGCGAGTGCGCTCAGATTTTGGAGTAAAATCGTATTTTGGAAAAAGAACTAGCATAATCATCATCTGCCTAGCCTTTTCCCAACTATGTTGGGGTCGTCTTCCAGTCTAACCGGATGCAGCTGAATACCAGTATTTTACATGGAGCGACTGCCTATCTGACCTCCACAACCCAGTCACTGGGCAATACGATACCCCTTGGTGAGACTGGCTGTCAGTTTTTCGAGCTTCTGACGACCCGTAACGACTGTCAAAGATGCACAAATGACAGCCGGTAAAAACTAGCATAATGTTCATTATTAATTTGACTATACATTAGTATAAGTCGCAAATCAAATTAATGGTTACTTTACCAGGAGATGCATTTTAAAAATAATTATTCCTCATTTCTGTGGTTTCATTGTGAGGGTATTAATTAAACATTATGCTACTTAAAAAAAAACTAACATTTTGGAATCAAGATTATGTAGTTTTTTTTTGCTCGGGAACGCACTTTAGGTCCCATGTAAGTCCTCTTACGAACTAGCGGATAACCGCTGGGCGCCTAACCGCACGGTTAGCGCCGAGGTTGTAATTGAGTGGCGGTTAATGGACTAACCATACTTATTCAGCTCCAGCTTTTGTTCAAAGCAATTTTTTTATAAATATGCATTCGCATCAATCCAGCTCTTCGCGTCTATTCAGGCGTGATCACAAGCGGTTACATATTAATAAATAATATAATATCATTGGACATTTCACACAGCGTCATATCTTCCCAAGCTAAGCAACCTAATGCTTGTGTTATGGTAACGAGATGGCTGATATGATAAACTACTTATATACATTTTTTTTTTTGTAAATACATACATATTATAGATAGAAAAACACCCAGACCCGTAACAAATACTTGCAGGTCGTACAAATATTTGTTCCGTGCGGGAATCGAACCAGCGACATAGTGCAGCAGTCAATCGCTCAACCACTGCGCCAACCGTGTCGTCTAAAAATAGAAAATCGAAGCCCCGCGGTGAATTGCTAGTGCGTAAAAGGGTTTATAGAAGGCAAACCTTTTGCCATCAACCGGGCTCAAATCCAGACTCTGTGCTGCTACTGAGAAGATCCAGATTCCAATATTTTGTTTTTGTATTCCATCGAAATATTTTTATTCTGTTCTGTCACAGTTCTAAGTATTGTCTCTAGTGATAAAAGGATTAAGATAACGCTATTTTGTTTAATTATACAACTGTTGCTAAGTTCATTTAGGAGCAGGTACATGATTACAAATACTTTTTATCAAGCATCTAGGGATGCTATTTTTCTTTGCAGTTTTCCGTTTTCCATCAGTAAGGAAAGGATGCTGCAACATATTGCAAACATATTCTCACGAATATCTTGGTAATCTTCTCATTTTTACTACCTACATACTCATACTCTCTCTTTTAAATTTAATTTGAATTGATTATGATTTAATCTGTAATTATATTCCGTTTTAAATTTTATTCCGATTTGAATTTTGTTATTTTTTTCATCTTATTGTGCTTGTCTGTTTTGTTATATCGAATTTTAATTTTAATTTTACTGTTAATTTTAGTTTTATATTCCTTCACATAATGTTAATTTACTGTAATTTTAAACCAATTCCATGGTACAGTGCTTGTAGCACATCTAATATGTTTAAGGGGCCTGCGGTGCTAACCTGTAAGGAATTAATCAAAATATTTACAGTGTAAACAGTTGTTGGTTGGCCAATAAAGGAAAAATAAAAAAATAAAATACTCCATATAGAATATCTTTTCCAAACCAAAAACAACACGTAAACAAAATAGGGGCACATTTCCCGAGAACAACGATGAGGACGAATTTTTTAATGTCCAATGAGCGCTTCCCTTTTTTCCTTTACATACTTGTACACAATATATTATACATTAGTTTTAGGTTGTATATTGTATTTAAGACTGCTGCTGCCTGCGGCCTTGCCCGCGTGGACACTATTTTCTAAAATAAAAGTTACAACCTCAGCTATCGGTCAGTGAAGATCCCGTCTAAATCGGTTCAGCCGTTTGAGAGATTAGCCAAAAAAACAGACTGATTTTATGTTACAAGTACCGTTTCTTGATACCTTCCTAAGCATTTAGTAAAAAGCTGTGATTATGTAAAACACTTTAATTTAATTTTTTGTTTAATCTATACTAACATTCTAAAGAGGAAATATCTTTTTGTTTGTTTGTGAGTTAATTTATTTGTACCGAATAGGCTCCGAAAGTACTGGACCGATTTTAACCATTCTTTCATCAATAAAAACCTAGGCTATAATAATTATTTTTTTAAATAGAGCCGCGATACCAACTGTCAATGATTTTGATGTTTCTGAATACGAGGTTTTTTAGCTGATTTGCACGGATATAGTATGTGACTTTTTTTGTTTATTTTTATATTTGTGCGTCCTGTTTGTGCTGAATAAATATTTTTTCTTTCTTTCTTATCCTTATGAAAATTGAAACATTTGGCTATAAAATTCATCATTAGGCGTGCACTGAAAAAACTATTAATGATACATAAAAAAAATCAAGTAAACGTATATGAATGCAGAACAAAATAAAAACAAAACACGTATAATAAAATAGCTACGCAATGTATACGCACAACCCTATCACTCGTTTGTTGTGTGACATTTGGCTCGCTTCCATCATGTCGCCGACGTAACGTCTCTATTTCTATCAGGCATTCCTGTATCGCGGATATTTTATTGTGGCCGTTATCAGTTGCTTTTATATCTCTTCTATTTGTTTTTCTACTTATTCTAAATTGGTTGGGTGGTGACGGGTTTTCCTGAAGTGCGTACTAAAATTATATCGCGAACGTTACATAAAATACAAGGCTTTTTTATTCAAACTAGGAGAAGGGCTCGGAGGAGCTCGTGGCTAAGTAATATCCGCCGCACGGGTGAACCATCACGTTAAGCCACGCTTGTCGGGGTCGGTCCGTGGATGGGTGACTATTTTTACATACCGTAATTCCTTCGTGCTTCGAAAAAAAAAAAAGGGGGCTCCCATAATACAACAAACGTGATTTTTTATAGATAATGGTACGGAACACTGGAAAAAAAGGGGTCTGTTAATGTAGGATTCTAGTTACATATTTTTAATTGAGGCAGATATGGATACGGATTATGGTTTCATGCAAAATTTATCTGCAATCTCTACAAAGTATAAAACAAAGTCGCTCCCCGCGCAGTCTGTTCCTCTTAACGCTTGAATCTTTTAAGCTACGCAACGGATTTTTATGCGGTTTTCATCAGCAGAAAGTGATTAAAGAGGAAGCTTAACTAGCTTTCGTAGTATTTACATTGCACCCGTGCAAAGCTGAGTGGGTCGCTTCTATAATATATTTTGTTTAAATTTTATCAAAATGTATCTGCAATTTTATTAAATTTGGTTTTAATTTTATTAAGATGTATCTGCAATTTAAATATATTTTTAACCGACTGCAATATTTTTTTTTGATGAATGTAACAATCATAAAAAAGTGCAGTCGAATGAATTAAGAATTTCGACTGGGTGAATCAATTTTAATGTTTTTTTTTATTTGAAAGTTTGTGCTTCCCGTGTTCCATTTCATGTCCAGTTCTGACAATGGCATCCATAAGAAATCTATATAAGTCTTAAATTTTTATCTTGACGATATATTAGTACTTCAGGTCACTGTAGTTTACATAGCAAGTTTAGTAGTGGATACGAATTGGTGTGGGGACTGTGGGGTAGGTAGGTAAGAACCAAAACTGAAAAGTGAGTAATAAACATTTTTATTTTGGTTTTATTACCTTACGGCTTTTACAAAACAAGTAACTCGAACGAGCACCTTAAGTTTTTAAACGGCTTTCAATCTAGTGAAACAGTCGTGGTCATACCAAGGTAAACTACCCTGGGACAATCTAACTCATATGACACAATCCATGTAACGTCGAATACAGACAGGAAAATCGAAACACGCCTCCCCGAGCTGCTAAACAAGATAGGTAATAGGTACAGAGGCCAGCACATCAAGCTACCCCAAACTGTCAAATATCCCCAATTGAATATGAACCTTATTTTTTTGCAATAAAGTTGAAAATCTATCAAAGAAATTTGACAGATTAAAGTAGCTTGATGAGCTGGCCTCTGTACCATGTACTCGTACCACCCACATCTCAAGATACACCCCCACGTTTCACTCACCAATCCACACTTTTACTAAGATACTCAAAAGTTTAAGGTACTCCAAAGTTCTAAACTTTCAACAAACCAAAGTTTGTCTAGAAACTTCAAAAATGCTCAGTTAATTCACTTACGAGCGGCAACTGAGTAAAATTGAAATGTTGCCCGCTTCAAAAATTGCATTTGCATGCGAAGTTGGCTGGAATATTATGCCTCATATGAATGAAGTTGATCCGATATACAGGGTGTTGAAATTGTAAAATCTCTATAATTTTTTTAGTTCAAGCTGTATTTTCAGAGTTTAAATCATACCTTAAATTCTGTTTTAGGGGTATGTTCTTGGGCTAGTAGCTAAATAATAACAGTTGGACGGTCAATCGTAAGTTAAGCTACGTTTGTGACAGTCTGTTTGTGGATGGGTGACCATTCACTATATATCAACTTTGGTGCCAGCTGACATTCGTAAATCTTTGCTAGTCGTTATGGGTAGTCAAAAATCTGACAACCAGTTTTAGTAAAAGGTATCGTGTTACCCATTAACCGAATGTAAAGATCAAATATACAGTTGCTCCATGTAAAAATTCGTTATTCAGATGTATAATGGTTAGATTACAAGCCGACCCCATTTTACCCCGAATATTTGACAGTATCCCAAACTGTCAAATATGCTGCTTGATTCGCTGGCATGATGAGTACCTACATCTAATAAGCAAATGATAATTGTAATTAATATTAATAACGATACTTCGGGTTTCGAGACTTCTTGGTAAAAAATTGAATAATTATGATATTATGAGAGTACACCTGTACGTAATAATTAAGGGGAGCCAGACCACCCTAATGGATGGTCGTTTATAAATTCACTTTGACAGATTAAAAGTCGAACCTTTTAGTTTCATAAGTAGATAGGTACTTTACTTCATGAACTTTGTTTTATTTTAAGTGCAAAAGTACTTATACCTAGTTCTTTATTATAAATACAATTAACGTCAGATCTGTTATTTTGTCAGACTTGTCAGTGACAGCAACTCAAAAAAAACCCTAGTTTCATTATTCTCCAGCCCTTATCCAAATTTATTTGGGGTTGGCGCAACATGTCTTTTTCTTCCATACTTCTCTATTAGTCGTCATCTCAGTAGTCACTCCCTTTCTAGCCATATCACACAATCCATCCAGCGTTTCTTTGGTCTCTCTCTACTTGTATAGCCATCCACATTCATACTCAAACTTTCCTGACAACATTTTCCTCATTCTTCGTATAACATGCCTATACGGTGACAACCGATTTTCACACAACTTTTCAGTCACCGGTGTCACTTTCAGACTTCCTCTTATATACTCATTCCGTATTCTATACATTCGCATAACACTACATCCTTCTTAGCATTCTCATCTCAGCTGCATGCAATTGTCTTTCATTCATTCGTTTTGTGGCCCAACACTCTGATCCATTCAGGACGGCACGTCTAACCATGCTTTATAAATCTAATCTCTTTAAGTTTAAGGTCATAAATATCACTGTGATTTTGACAATAATGCAAATTCAAAGGTTCTGCTAAAGGACTGTAAGTACTTTCCATAAATAAAAATCAATAACATTTCCGCCCAGCCTGTAGGTACATAAGTTACTCATTCAACTATGTCACGGCAGGGATCGCAAACATTTTCAAGTGCCACCGCGAAGGTAACGCACACACGAGTTTCTATTCAATTTGCCGTGACTACTTCCCACACAACTTTTTCCACAACTCTGCATTACGTAGTGGAAGTCAACGAGAAAGTAAATATATGCACTGATACAATAATCTTTTGGTGCTCGAATGACTTTGCCAGGAGCCTCAAAGAGAAGGAACATGGATGGGTTTTGGTCAGTAAGAGTCTGACACTCCCTTCTGCTCCACGCAGAGCGAGAGGAGTTATATGATGATTTCCCATCCTTGCAAAAAAAGGGACGCAGTTGGATAGCACTTATGCATTTTGTGAAAAGCACAAGAAAAAAACAAAAAAAAAAAGATGGCGGCGTTCGACGTTAGTTCCGATTTTAACCGCGCGCCAAAAGAACTTTGTAGCGCTTTACTGATTTCATGTTGTTGGGAGTCAACAAATTGTTATGGCAGTTTTAGTGGGTAGTAAATGGAAATGAGTAGAATCCGGAGCGAAACGAATCGATAATGTATGCATCGATTATAAAGTCTCTGTGCTGAATTGGTTTCATAACAAACTCGAGGATAACACGGTTGATATCAGTGTTCAAAAATTTTAAACGCCAAAGCATAAACGCACGCGCGTTCCCTCCACGCCAAGCTACAAATTTATTTCATCTTGTTATCATGAATTTCTCACTATCAATGGTGTCTTTTAATTTGTTTCATGAAATTAAATACGTACGAGTACTTCAATTTTTAAGATATTTATATAAACACTCGCAAAAATAATGTTTTAATTGTTTATTTCGTGTTATAGTGTACTGGTTATTGTCACATATTTGTGTCATTGGCGTACAGGGAATGCGCTAGTTTGTCACGTATATGTGACAATGGCGTTAGAAAGGTTAAACAGGTAACAGAAAAAAATGTAGAACCCTGATTCCAGAGCTACGTTAAAAAAACATGAGGTGCTATTCTGTATAAATTTCATCGAGAGAACGTAGGTGAAGTGAGCTGTCATTAGTGTCAATTCCTAGCGTTGTCGAAACGACAGCTCACTTCACGCTGACTTCACTTATGTTTTCACGGTGAGATGTTTAAAAAATCGACTGTACTTTAGGAGTCAGTGGCTCCTTCAGTTAGGTTATATTATTATGGAAGTTTTATGCATCAAAGGTTCACATATACATATATGGTATCAAAAACTCGTAATTGCAATGGAATAGCTAGGAAAAACGACAGGAATAAATTAGTGCACGAGTGTTGCTTTCAACGGCCTGACGAAAATATAAACTAAAAATAAATTTGCGTACCTATGTACGAGCAGCTCCAAAAGTATGTAGATAGTCATAAATACACATTTTTAGTGTCTCTTTTTCATAATAAACGATACTTATTTACTTTAAAACATGACTGTTTACACAGATACAAATTTTCTTTTTCGTACTCAGTTTGAATATAACATTGCCTTTGCTTTAATCCCGATTTAAAAATATGTCTTGTTTTTTTTTGTTAAAAGAAGGTATAAATACGCATTCACTGATTATAATGGATTAGATTGCTATGTTGGGTAAATGGAAAACAAAAAAAAAGGTTGTCGACATCATTGAGTCGTCGAACAAAAATAAACCTAATTACCTTGCCAAGTATAGTTAAAAAAATATAGGTCTGTTAAATTCAATAATTAAACATTATTAAATTGAAACCTAATAAAACCATTACATTTTTAATATTCTTCAACTCCCAAATTAGAACACTCCGAAATCACTTATTTGCAATGCAATTGGCATTCATTTGTTTTCATGGATGTACAGAGGCCAGCACATCAAGTTACCCCAATCTGTTAATTTTTTTTGATAGTTTTTCAACTTTATTAGAAAGTTATAAGGTTCATTTTCAATTGGGAAAATTTGACAATTTGGATAGATTGATGTGCTGTCTGTACATGTTCATAGGCCAGCACATCAAGTTACCACAATCTGTCAGATTTCTTTCATAGTATTTCAACTTTATTGCAAAGACATAAGGATCATTTTTAATTGGGAAAATTTGACAGTTTCGGATAGA
Organism: Hyppa rectilinea; assembly: GCA_951799385.1. NCBI lineage: Eukaryota > Metazoa > Arthropoda > Insecta > Lepidoptera > Noctuidae > Hyppa > Hyppa rectilinea. The sequence goes on along the minus strand of OX637318.1, from coordinate 6,425,198 downwards.
TTGATGTGCTGTCTGTACGTGTACAACCGCGAACATAACACTTTAAGCAATGAATCACCAAAATAATTGCACATATAGGTAATACCTCATTCTACATGCTACATTCTATAAACAGTACAAAGGATTAATTGAGCACCGTCAAGGCACGTTTGTTTGCTATTCTCGAACGTAGAAAATAAACATGGGAGAGTTTCCTGTAAGCCATTTGTAATGTAAATGTACCTCATCGAGCTACAATTTGAACTGCCATGATGGCCGCCCTGATTTGAATATTAAATCCTGCAGAAATTTTCTTTGCCATAAACGTGTCGTTATTCAAAGGAATTTAAATTGCTCGTAGTTGAATAAGCAGAACTGTGGGCACGAGACTGGGTTGTATATTAATGAAATTTGCGGCAGATTGTTCTTAGTAGCTGTAAAAATTACTGCTAAGTCGGTGAAGCTTTGTAAAGTATGTTCTTATATTATTGTCTGTACAAGAGACTACCGGCCGTTAGGTTCTTAAGGTGAAGGCGCCAATTTAAACCTTACGTTTTATCGGGTAATTTACAGGTCACTAGTATTAAGTTTATGTTGATCAAAATATAACAAAAATAATATAAAAACCATTTTTTTTATCAACATAACTAAGTACCTAACACTAATCTGCAAAATACAAAAAAAAACCTATGAAAATTATAATTTCGCGGGCTCAATCAAGCTCATATTAAGGCTCATTCCCCCTTGATATGAGCTTGTTGTGTAAAAGCCTTATAAAAACCAAGTTCCTTCGCTTTCTGAACTGCTACATATTCCCAGGTCAGCTGTAAGCGTGACATTTACGAGACATAATCGACCAAAACGACGTGAACTATCTCCATCACAAATTGCCATGTAAACATGTCCAGGCGATTGAACAACAACATTAACAAGAGAAACAAACCTGTGTAGGTATCTGACGTGTGTAATCTATTCACAAATCCACGGATTATTAGCATGTCGACCATTTACCTTGTTTATTTGTCTTCATGAACTAATGCTATAGAACACACTATAGATAGGAACAGAAGGCCGGCTATAGGAGCGACAACGCACGCACACATAGACACGCTTTACGTACGGCGAGTGCAAGCGTACTCACGACTGTTTGTTTTGAGATAGTTTAGGATTGCTGTGCGTATGCGTCTTTGTGTAGGCGCTTCTTTTCGTGCGTTTTACAGCCAGTCCATTCTGTAAACATCTCACCGTGAAAACTTAGCTGTCAGTCAGTCCAGGGATTGACATTATTGACAGCTCACTTCACCTTAGTTTTAGGTACAGTCAACAGCAAAAGTAGATGACCAAAATCAGAAATTCAATACTAATGAACGGAGTTCACGAATATATGGCAGCGGTACTATTAGTAAATGTTTGGTATAAGTTCCAATCACAAACGTTTGAATCACTCTGACGCCACACAGGTCTGACGTGAACTCCGTTATTTAGTATTCAATTTCTGATTTTGATCATCTACTTTTGCTGTTGACAGATTGTCATCTACTTTTGCTGTCAAATTTCTTTGATAGTATTTCAACTTTATTGCAAAGACATAAGGTACATTTTTAATTGAGAATATTTGACAATTAGGGATAGCTTGATGTGCTGGCGTCTGTATATATCTGACCCAGCTTCTGTATCTATTTATTTTGTGGTAACACTGACCGCTTGGCGGGCCGCCATACTTTCATTCACCGTCCACAGAAATAATATTGCTCTAAATAATCGAACGTGTGTTTGTTACACTTCTGTACGCGGTTGTATTTATATTGAATGAATCATTGAATCGAAATATAAACTGGTTAACACTGATTTCATTTGGTACTTACAATTTTAATGGAAACAGTGATGGTGAATTAGGTTTTTAGTGGGTAGAGCAGCATTTCAATCTAAATAAATCGTTTAAATTACATCACTAGTTAATTAAGTACCTACAAACAAGCAGTAGTGGCTCAGTGGTAACAGCCGTGACTTACGTGTTATATAGGTCGTGGGTTCAAAGATTTACAGGCGCATTAATTTGTGCAAAGTATTTCATCGCCACTGCTCTCAAAACGGTGAAGGAAAATAGCGTGTGGAAGCATGTCCTAGAACCAATAATTCGAATACATGTGATATCTACCAGCCCGTACTGGGCCCGCGTGGTGGATTAGGGCCCACTACTTCTTACAGAGAGGAGGCCTGTGTCCTAGCAGCGGGAACATAGGCTGATTATGTAGGTACACTTGTAGTGCAATTAGCGTCAAAATCATTCAAAAGTAATTGACAGTCAATCTGCCTAGCCCTTTCCCAACAATGCTGGGGTCGGCTTCCAGTCTAAATGGATGCAGCTGATATTTTACATAGAGCGACTGGTTAACCTCCACAACCCAGTAACTGGGTAATACGATACCCCTTGGTAAGACTGGCTGTCTGATTTTCGGGCTTCTGACGTCCCGTAACGATTGTCAAAGATGCACAAATGACAGCCAGGACCAATGGCGTAACGTACTCTCCGAGGCACAGAAGTATGTTTTGCAATTAGAGTGCAGTTCGTCCTTCTTTGTTTTGCATGAAAATAGCCTAAAATAGCCTCTAGTGTAGCTACACAGGGACTGCCCTATGTAGCTACACTAGAGGCTATTTTAAAGCTGGTTACTGAACCAGCTTAGTGACTAGCTATTACTTTTGACCACGCCGCATAGTTCGGCCGACGGGAAAGTAGAAGATTAGACACCACACATTGTACTTTGATACAGTAGCGTATCTCCTACGTTTTCATAACTGTATTTCCCCCATCTGTTGCTGATAACTTGCGCACAATGATAAGGTACACGTCACGTCACACGCGCGAATTCATATCTTTCAACTTATTTTTATTAAATACCATAAACAAATACGTGAACGATAGTGATTCTTATTTTTTACCTGCCCCCAAGGGCAATAAAGAACTTAAAAAAAAAAACTTTTCCTTCCGTTATCGTCTGTAACGACATGTTATCATAAAACTCTTAGAAGGACAGTAATTAGTATGAGGAACAGGGTGTAAAGTTCACTCATCCTCCATTGAAAAGAGAGGATCCTTCTACCAGACGGGTGATGTCGGCGGCGGCGACCTCTCGCGCCCGGCCCTGGTGCAAGCCATGGTCCGGGGTGAGAGGGAGTGGGAGGCAGTCACCTCCTTCTGCGAAAATGTCATGCTCGTGAAGGAGGTGGCGGGATGGGAGAGAGAAAGGTCCTCCCGTCCCAGCCGCCGCAGGAGACGCCCCAGGCGTCGGGAGCCACGTGACGTCTCCCAGCCACCGTTGGCGCGGACCTGCGGACGGTGAGTAATGGGTGACTCACCGTTCAATCAGCACCAGACCCGTGCCGGACGGCGCGTTCATGTTCCACGCGCGCCCCAAAAGGATGTCAGCATATGAAGGGGCCCCTCAGGGCCAAGCCTGCCGGGTAAGCGGGATTGTCCGAAAGGGTCACCGCTACCCTGGAACATAAAGGGCTACGGAAAGAACATGGATGGGTTTTAGTCAGTAAGAGTCTTACACTCCTTTCCGCTCCACCCAGAGCGGGAGCAGTCATTGGATGATTTCCCAGCCTTAAAAAAAAAAACAAAAAAAAGACGGGTGATGTATCTGGCGGGCTACTGCCCAGCGATTGGTATAGGGATATTGTAGGTATATTATGCTAGTCGCACGGTAAACTTTGCTTGCGCGATGCTGGATTTCGCGTGACGTCAGTGTGACGCGTAGCTCGCATGTGGCGATGTCGATGCCGCTACAACGTAAATGCGCAAACATGGCGAGACTTTTTTTTGCAATTTGCAGTTCGATTAAAAATATGTTTCGCCACTATAACATAATATATAATATGTGTTTTCTTAATTATACCCATAGGAATCATCAATCTCTAAGTAAGAATTGGTCTCAAATGTCATGGTTTCATGAAATCAAATACTGACCTGCAAATTGAAATAAAAACGCAAGAATGTTTTTCTTTATTTTTTTTTACCTTTGCGCATCAACCTTAAATTCAAACAACGAGGAGAAGATTATTCAATTAAAATAATGCTAGAATGATTAATACCAATTTATTCAATGGCAGAATCCATTGTCATTAAAATAATAATAAAAAGAAACTAGTTGTGTATTATAGCAATCATCCGTCATTATTGTTTCCTTAATTGCAGTTATTTCAAAGGAATTCAAAATAATAACAATTAATTACAGTCTTGATATTTACAACTAAGTAAGTCAACAGTATAAAATTAACTCCTCTGTGTTATTTATCTTTATTTAATTTGAACTCAAAACACTGGAATTTTGTGATTTTGTAAAAGAAAATAAGTGCTTCGACCTTTAGCTCGTACTTATAGGAATAAAACATAATATTTACAAATGCAAAGTCGTTAAAAATATCCTACTAATATTAAAAACGTGAAAGTTTGTGAGGATATATGAAAAAAATAAAGAAAGAAAATATTTTAGTGTACAGAAGCCAGCACATCAAGCTATCCCTAACTGTCAAATTTTCTCTATTAAAAATGAACCTTATTCCTTTGCAATAAAGTTGAAATACTATTAAAGAAATTTGACAGATTGTGGTAACTTGATGTGCTGGCCTCTGTACACAAACAAAGCCCACATAACAGGAAAAAAACAGACATAAATAAAAAAAACTACTGAACGAATCTGGATGATATTTGGCACGCAGATAGTTTATAACCTGTATAAACACATAGGATACTTTTTATCCCGGAAGTATTTTCCCGTGGGATAATTTCACATCCACGCGGGTGAAGCCGCTGGCACAACCTATACTATACATATAAATAAAATTGGAGTGTCTTTTTGTAATGTTGAAATAACCGTGTTTTACCCTTTTTTTTTTTTTTTTTTAAGGCTGGGAAATCATCCAATGACTTCTCCCGCTCTGGGTGGAGCGGAAGGGAGTGTCAGACTCTTACTGACTAAAACCCATCCATGTTCCTTCCGTAGCCCTTTATGTTCCGGGGTAGCGGTAACCCTTTCGGACAATCCCGCTTACCCGGCAGGCTTGGCCCTGAGGGGCCCCTTCATATGCTGACATCTCTTTGAGGCGCGCGTGGAACATATACGCGCCGTCCGGCACGGGTCTGGTGCTGATCGGACGGTGAGTCACCCATTACTCACCGTCCGCAGGCCCGCGCCTACGGTGGCCGGGAGTCGTCACGTGGCTCCCGACGCCCGGGGCGTCTCCTGCGGCGGCTGGGACGGGAGGACCTTTCTCTCTCCCATCCCGCCGCCTCCTTCGCGAGCATAACTTTTTCGCAGAAGGAGGTGACTGCCTCCCACTCCCTCTCACCCCGGACCATGGCTTGCACCAGAGCCGGGCGCGAGAGGTCGCCGCCGCCGATCGCCTCTACGAGGACACGGCGGTGCTCTGCCCATGCGGGGCAGGTTTGCACCGTGTGCTCTACCGTGTCCTCTGGGCGATCCTCGCAGTGGTGACACCCGGGCGTTTCCTCCCGCCTGATGATGTGCAGGAACCTCCCGAAACATCCATGTCCGGTGAGGACCTGCGTCAGGCGGTAGGTGAGGGCGCCGTGACGCCTCTCTAGCCACTCCTCAAAGAGGGGCCTTACCGCCACTATCGTGGCGTGCCCTACCGTGTTTTACCCTACCAAAACATTTTTTTTTTCTAAAAAAATTATCTGTCTGTCTGTTTGTTCCGGCTAACCTCTGAAATGGCTTTTTTTTTTTTTTTTTTTTTTAAAGCTGGGAAATCATCCAATGACTGCTCCCGCTCTGGGTGGAGCGGAAGGGAGTGTCAGACTCTTACTGACTAAAACCCATCCATGTTCCTTCCGTAGCCCTTTATGTTCCGGGGTAGCGGTAACCCTTTCGGACAATCCCGCTTACCCGGCAGGCTTGGCCCTGAGGGGCCCCTTCATATGCTGACATCTCTTTGAGGCGCGCGTGGAACATATACGCGCCGTACGGCACGGGTCTGGTGCTGATCGGACGGTGAGTTACCCATTACTCACCGCCCGCAGGCCCACGCCTACGGTGGCCGGGAGTCGTCACGTGGCTCCCGACGCCCGGGGCGTCTCCCGCGGCGGCTGGGACGGGAGGACCTTTCTCTCTCCCATCCCGCCACCTCCTTCGCGAGCATAACTTTTTCGCAGAAGGAGGTGACTGCCTCCCACTCCCTCTCGCCCCGGACCATGGCTTGCACCAGGGCCGGGCGCGAGAGGTCGCCGCCGCCGATCGCCTCTACGAGGACACGGCGGTGCTCCGCCCATGCGGGACAGGTTTGCACCGTGTGCTCTACCGTGTCCTCTGGGCGATCCTCGCAGTGGTGACACCCGGGCGTTTCCTCCCGCCTGATGATGTGCAGGAACCTCCCGAAACATCCATGTCCGGTGAGGACCTGCGTCAGGCGGTAGGTGAGGGCGCCGTGACGCCTCTCTAGCCACTCCTCAAAGAGGGGCCTTACCGCCACTATCGTGGCGTGCCCTGCGCTGGGTTGCGACAGTCGCTGATTCCAGGCCGCCATGAGATCGCGCCGGAGGTCCGTCCGCTCCGCCGCAATTTGCTGCGGAAACGGAGTTTCCCCCCGGCTTAGTGCCTCTGAAATGGCTGGACCGATTTTGACGGGACTTTAATTGGCAGGTAGCTGATGTAATAAGGAGTAACTTAGGCTACGTTTATTTATAGAAAAAATCTTTTATTTTAGAAAAATAATTGTTAGGCGGAACGAAGTTCGCCGGGTCAGCTAGTATAAAATAAAAGTATTGGCGTGTTCAAAATATCTGACTGAGAATGTCAAACGGAAAGAAAATTACGGGCAATTTTTTACAAGTTTTACTATCTGAAATCATCAAAACATTCATAATAATTATCGTTAAATGCTTCATACGATACGACTTTTAGGTGGATTTTAATACGTCTATATGAGGGGGCCATATCGGACGTAACTCCGGAGTAAATAAGTTTATTGTACCCAGTACAAACTGTACAGTAACAACCGTACAAACCTCTATAAATGACATAAAATGACATGTGTTTGGATGACTCTAATAAAATCCAAAAATACAGTTGGTTTATTCTCCAATTGTAACGAAATCTAATCTTAGACGGACAAACATAATTTATGGCAAATAAAAATTCCTTGCAATTTATTTCTGCGACATCACATCACACAAATGGTAACCGAATTGAAAGACATTTTTTGTAACAACGTTTTTGTTACTAACCTATTGTCTTATACTGTCATATTTTTACCATAACGTGTATTGTAGCTATTATACTTACTTCCACATACAGAGTTAATATTTATGACAGAGAGGCATTAAAATACACGACGTATACTGTACGCGTTTAGTATTTATTCAATAAAGTATAGCACCAAAAAAAATTTTTTTTTTCAAATAATCTAAATAGCAAATCAGAGGGAAACGCAACCACCCTTTGTAATTAATAAAAACTGACCTTGTAACAACACATCGTAGGTTATACTAAGATTTATAAGGCCCCTCTTTGAGGAGTGGCTAGAGAGGCGTCACGGCGCCCTCACCTTCCGCCTGACGCAGGTCCTCACCGGACATGGATGTTTCGGGAGGTTCCTGCACATCATCAGGCGGGAGGAAACGCCCGGGTGTCACCACTGCGAGGATCGCCCAGAGGACACGGTAGAGCACACGGTGCAAACCTGCCCCGCTTGGGCGGAGCACCGCCGTGTCCTCGTAGAGGCGATCGGCGGCGGCGACCTCTCGCGCCCGGCCCTGGTGCAAGCCATGGTCCGGGGCGAGAGGGAGTGGGAGGCAGTCACCTCCTTCTGCGAAAAAGTTATGCTCGCGAATGAGGTGGCGGGATGGGAGAGAGAAAGGTCCTCCCGTCCCAGCCGCCGCGGGAGACGCTCCGGGCGTCGGGAGCCACGTGACGACTCCCGGCCACCGTAGGCGCGGGCCTGCGGACGGTGAGTAATGGGTGACTCACCGTCCGATCAGCACCAGACCCGTGCCGTACGGCGCGTATATGTTCCACGCGCGCCTCAAAGAGATGTCAGCATATGAAGGGGCCCCTCAGGGCCAAGCCTGCCGGGTAAGCGGGATTGTCCGAAAGGGTTACCGCTACCCCGGAACATAAAGGGCTACGGAAGGAACATGGATGGGTTTTAGTCAGTAAGAGTCGGACACTCCCTTCCGCTCCACCCAGAGCGGGAGCAGTCATTGGATGATTTCCCAGCCTTAAAAAAAAAAAAAAGGTTATACTAAGATTTATCATTTTAAGGTGAATGGCCTAAGCGTATAAAAATAATCAGCTGCTAGGCTAGGCTGCATACATCATGTTCAAACGGGGCAAAAACTTAAAAATTCATTTGCGACTAAACTACTGCTCCTATTTAATTGATTTTTGGTACAGAACTTGAAAATGGTCCCTAGTATAGCAGCAGTTTAAAGGAAAGTCCCTCTGGCATATCAACTGTGTATATATTGACTGCCTCGTTGGTCCAGTGGTCGAAAGCGCTGCTGCTGAGTATGAAGCCCTGGGTACGATTCCTGGGTCGGACAAAAATTACCTATATTTAAACAAAACGAAATAAGTCTATAACTAAACTTATTAAATCACAACAATCAAGTTACTAATGAGGTTTTCCGCAACCATGCGCCCGCGCCGCTACGTCACACGTTTGCCTAATGCCAACATTCATTGACAACAATTGCAACTATGGAGACGTCCTATCACGACTCACGTTATCAAGTGTTTGCGTCAGATCGCATGATAACGTTCCGTTAAGAACACCACGAAGATATTTTTTGTTAGTTTGTTCTGTGCAGAGACAATTGTGGCGGCTTTTTTCTTTGCCGTGAGAAATGAGTCCGTAACGCCGGTTTGTGAGGCCACCATGCATAGACATAACAAGGTTAGAAAGGGTAAGTGGCCTTCTATTTTATTAATTATCTATACTTAATATTATAAAGCTGAAGACTTTGTTTGAACGCGCTAATCTCTGGAACTACTGGTCCGATTTGAAAAATTATTTTTGTGTTGGATAGTCCATTTATCGAGGAAGGCTATAGGCTATGTAACATCACGCTACGACCAATAGGAGCCGAGCAGCCGGTGAAACCGCGCTGGACCAGCTAGTTAATAATATAAACGTACATCGTTCTTACTTCAAGATGTGTCTTTATTATAGGAATTTTCTTTTTGTTTTTCACGTAGTAGTGTAACAGTTGTTTTTGTTGTGATAATTATGTATATTATTTGTGTGCGACTTATACTTTAATATTATTTTTTCTGTTTTAAAAATATACATAAGTAGTACATTGACCTGTAAAAAGGTCTGTGAAAACCTATGAACAAAAAAATACATTTATCATTATCATACAGCTAGTACCAATCTAGTTTGATTTTGAAAAACAACGATTTCCCGCGCGTTTCTATTCTGGTATGACCAAGGAACAAACACATTCAGCCTCGCCGCGCTCATTTTCACCGCAAGAAGGTTCCACGTAATAAAAATCCTTGTAGCGTTTCGTCCTTCATTCCCAACAAAGTTTACAACAAACATTCTCACTTTAATTATCCTAATATATTCTACACTTAAACGACACACGTAGACACACTATTTCGCAGATTTATAACCCCAAGTGAAGTGAACTGGCTCGTAAATCCCTTTAGGGCTTGTGCCCACTGACGGCACGACGCGGCATGGTATTTTTATACGATGAATAAAAATTTAACCTTATCTATACTAATATTATAAAGATGAAGAGTTTCTTTGTTTGAACGCGCTTGTCTCTGGAACGAATTGAAAAGTCAATTTATCGAGGAAGTGTATAGGCTATGTAAGATCACACTACGACCAATATGAGCCGAGCAGCGGGTGAGCAGATAGTTGTGTGATAAATAATCATCGAAGATACAAAAACGAACCTGCGGTATGCCGTGTCATTTAAAAATCAATTTTCTTGTCATACTGTGTGAAACATATTGCGCTCGCAGATGGCTAATAACAGCCGCACGGGTCGATCCATCAGGTTAAGCTACGCTTGCCGCGGTTGAACAATGGATGCGTGACTATCTTTATATACCGAGACTCTTCCGTGGCTCGGAAAGCAAAGTCAAAGTCAAAGTCAAATCATTTATTTCAAATAGGCACAAGTAAGGCACTTTTGAACGTCAAAATGAACAAGAAATAGAATTGATTCTATTCGCCCCTTCCAAAAGGTAGTTTCGTGTGGAGAAGAATGGGCAAGAAACTCCACTGTTACTCTTTTACACGCGCACTTTTAAGCACGTTAAACCGTTGGACTCGGCTATCACTTATGGATCTTCAACAGTCGTTACGGGTCGTCAGAGGTCTGAATCTGACTGCTAGTTTAACGAAGCGGTATCGTATTACCCAGTGGGTTGTGAAGGTCAGATAGGCAGTCGCTTCATGTAAAATACTGGTATTCAGCTGCATCCGATTAGACTGAAAGCCGACCCCAACATACACTCGAGAGCAATGAATCCGGGTCACTTAAAGAATCCTAAAAATCTCGGAAACTAAAAATGCTAGGTTAATGCAATAAATTGTATTTAATAGACAATGTAATACTCCTTAAATGAAGGTATTAAAACTTCTTAGTTATTGTAAAGTTATATCATAAAAAAAACAAATTTGAAAAAGGGCCACTTTCGAAGATGGAACTACGAAATTACATCATTTGGTTTTGCTTTTGTTTGTAATCTGTCATTTATGTGGGTACATAAACCATGTTGATAGTGCTCTATATTCATTATTCAAGCTGAAATTATGTCGCTTACGCCTGAAGAATGCACCAGAATACTTACAATGCTGGAAACCGGCCGGAGTCAGCGCGATACAGCCAGGACTGTCGGTGTGTCGCTGTCAACAGTACAAAGAGTTCTTCGACGTTACGAAGAAACTTGTTCTAACCTACGCAGACCAGGAACGGGCAGAACCAGGTGTACCACAGCACGAGAAGACCGATACTTGGTGAACACCATGCTTCGAAATCGCTTTCTCACAGGAACTGAACTCACAAATCAGTATCGACACCTCGGAGGAAGTAACCCAAGTGCATGGACAGTAAGACGTCGGCTTGCTGAATCTAACTTAAAACCCCTTAGACCTGCAAACGGCCCTAAACTGGAGCGTGGGCATCGTATTTCAAGACTAAGATATGCCCAGGGCCACGTAAATTGGAGTATTGAAGATTGGTCAAAAGTTATGTTCTCCGACGAATCAAAATTTATGCTCTACAAGCACGATGGAAGACACAGAGTGTATCGAAGACCAGGGGAAAGATTCAAGCAAGCATGCATCGAAGAAAAAGTAGCCTACGGTGGTGGGTCTGTACTTGTGTGGGCCGGAATTTCTTCTGAAAGTCGCACAGAGCTGGTGATCATAGAAAACGGCTCTTTAACTAGCGTAAGATATGTGGAAGAAATCCTCAATGATCACGTTGGTCCATTTATGGTCAATTTAGGTGAGGATGCTATATTTATGCATGACAATGCCCGACCTCATACAGGTAGGATTGTGAATGACTACCTTCAAGAGATGAGCTAGGCAGATGCGTAAAACAACGAAACCCTCCCCCAATCACGCTTCGTGAGCTCAAAATTGCTCTCACAGAGGAATGGGAGAATATTCCCCAAAATCGTATAAGGAACTTGGTGTACAGCATGCCAAACCGCGTAAACGCAGTAATGGAAGCACGAGGAGGCAATACGAAGTATTAAAATTCAAGAAAATCGTAATAAAGTTCAAAAATTTCATGTTTCCTATTTTTGTTTTAAGGAGAGATCAGCAGTTTTTTTCTTTAAGTAATTTTGTGTTAATAAAATGTATGGTGACTCATATTTTTTTTACTTTCATTTAAGGAGTATTACATTGTCTATTAAATACAATTTATTGCATTAACCTATCATTTTTAGTTTCCGAGATTTTTAACATTCTTTAAGTGACCCGGATTCATTGCTCTCGAGTGTAGTTGGGAAAAGGCTCGGTGATGACTAATGAATGTCTAACTGTTGATTGTCTAACTGTTATGATATATTCCTATTCATCATCATTTATCATTCACTCCTGCCGTTATCCCAATTTATTTGGGGTCGGCGCAACATGTCTTTTTCTTTCATACTTCTCTATTAGTCATCGTCTCGGTAGTCACTCACTTTCTAGCCATATCATCTTTCACACAATCTATCCATCGTATTGCATAGAATCCTTCGGCGTATCGTCCAGTGGACGCAGGCCCTTAACAGTTGTTCCACAAACTTCGCTGTAAAAATATTCATTAAATGTGGTTCCACACAAGACAAGAGGCGTTAAGATGGCTACTCATGGTTTATGTTGGGCCATGCGTTATGTGCCTAGTAGTAAGAAAGTTGTTGTAACAAGAGAAGCGAAGAGAGGACTCGTCATTCACCTCGTATTTATAGTTGTTTTGTCTACTTGAAGATGATAATGTTGTTTCGCGCAAGTAGCGGCTCCTTTTTAGTCCTCTTTTGTTTTGAGCATTGATATCTCGCAGGTCAACCTAGGAGGCTGTCGGCTGCTTCAGCGGACTTTCCTTTGATAAATTATATTTTTATTTATCACTTATCGACGGATTTTCCTTTGATAAATGATAAATAAGTGATAAAAGACTTCATTTATAATTTATGAAGGGAAGGTCCGGTGAAGCAGTCCACGGCGTCCTAGGTTTTTCTTTTTTAAGGCTGGGAAATCATCCAATAACTTCTCCCGCTCTGGGTGGAGCGGAGGGATTGTCAGACTCTTACTAACTAAAACCCATCCATGTTCCTTCCGTAGCCCTTTATGTTCCGGGGTAGTGGTAACCCTTTCGGACAATCCCGCTTAAGCTTCCTAGGTTGACCTGTGGGATGCCATTGCCATTTGGGTGTCTTATTTAACACGTTAGACGCCAACGGGGTCACCGTTGACCGTGAACTATAGTTTTTCTATTATGTCTGATGCGTGGCAGACAATTTCGTAACAAAGGCCTCCGGGCAGTGCATTTATCAACTAAGCGACTACACGCTTAGAGCACCTCCGTCGCAGCACGAAGACAGCAAGGGACAGGCTGGATTTGGAATGTAGTCGTCTTCCTTTTATGGTCATAACTGCTGGAAGCAGCGTGGCAGCTTCATTTACTTTTATTTATGTCTTTTTTTTCTTCTTCTCTGTGCAGTGACAAGTAAAAGGCAATTTTCTAAACGTTTTGTCTTTGTTTCCTCACTGGTGTTGTCACAATTCATAGTGATAATTGAGTTTAATTACTTACTAGATAAGTACGTTGATACGTAGGCCTTACTTTTTACGATATCTAGGTACAGAGGCCAGCATATCAAGCTACCCCAATCTGCCAAATTTCTATGATAGATTTTAAACTTTATTACAAAAGAATAGGGTTCAAGTTCAATTGGGAATATTTGACAGTTTTGGATAGATTTATGTGCTGCGCTGCGGTCTTTGCAATGGACGAAATTAAGTCATTGACTGCCACGCAGTAGACACAATAGAAAAACTATTGTTTGTCGGACACACGGTGACCGCGTTGGCGTTCAACGTGTTAAATTGTGCAGAGAAATCGTAAGATTCACGAAAACGAAACTATATTTGCTAATACTAAATTAGGATCACATTACAGTTATTGTCTTTCAGTTATTATATTTCACCAATAAACTGGACGCGAACAGATCATCTAAACCGCGTTCAAGAGCTGTCAGTATCATCATTGTTGTGGAATATTGATACTGACAGATCGATTGAACGCAGTTTAGATGTGCTGATGCGCGTTAAGTTTATTGGTGAAATTGGCACTCAGTCGGCTTTTCGTACTTAATCCTAAATAAAGCAGCTAGTTTATGATGTACGAGAATCTTATCATCCACGAGTCAGCAACAACGCGTTAACAATGAGACCATCTTTATCTTTAAGCCACGCTTTTATACATCTTCTTCTTCTTCTTGGGGCTTTGGTTTCCGCACTCAGTCCTTGGCGGACCATTGTGCGTGGGCCATGGCGGCCTATGGTGGTTATTCCAGCCAGCCCACCTCCTTCCAGAAGTTGATGACGTCTCCTGGTCTGTGTAATATATCTGTAAAAGATTTAGGTGTTCCAATAGTTTGTGTCCTAATCTGTGTGACGCCTGTGCACTCAAAGAGTACGTGCGCGACGGTTTCCTCAGCCTCCATGCAGGCCCTGCACAGAGGACTGTCCGTTATGTCTATTGTGTGGAAGTGTTTGTTTAGTGAGCAGTGTCCCGTGATGGTCCCCGTCATCAGGCGCAGGCCGGTTCTGTTTAGGCGTAGTAACCGTCTGGTTAACCTTTTATCCAGGGATGGCATGGCCTCCCTGGATTGTCTGCAGCCCGGTGCCGAGGTCCACCAGCTCTCCGCTTGTGTGTGGGTGATTTCTTGTAGCCATCTGCGTAGCTGGTTAAAGGGAATTGGTATCATGGGTTCCGGTCCGCAGGCTGGCGCACTGGAGGCTCTCCTCGCTAGCTCGTCAGCCGCGTCGTTACCCAATGATCCGCTATGTCCTTTTATCCATTGTAGTGTCACTTTGTTGCGGTAGAGTACTGATATACGTTCTAGTGCGTTGTGACATTCTAGTGTTAGTTTTGAGGTGTGGTGTTGTTTCTTTAGGGATTGCAGGACCGAGGCGCTGTCGGAAACTATACGTATTTGCGCACCCGTGACTTTCCTGGCTTCTATTGCGTGTGCTGCCTGTATGATGCCCACACACTCCGCCTGGAAGACGGTGTTGTGCTTGCCCAGTGGGCTGGATATGTGTATATTAAGGTCTCGTGAGAACACCCCGACTCCGCTTCCGGAGTCGGTCTTCGACCCGTCGGTGTATACTCTTAGTTCTTCCGGACCAGAGTAGTCACACTGTTCTTCAGTAAGTGATATGTCATAGTGTTTTTGAAATTGGTGTTGTTTTGGAGCTCTATCGCAGGGTGACGCTAGCATCGGTTGATGTCTGATTGCGTCATCCCTTACCCGTGTGTGCTTTATTCTGGAATCTTTGCTTAGGGTTCCTGTTATACTTAGCCGAAAGGCGGCCATGGTTGCCTCCTCTCGCACGATGAGGTGTAGAGGCGGCAGTCCTAGCATCGCCTGTAGGGCTGCTGTAGGCGTCGTTCTCATGCAGCTAGTAATAGCTACACAAGCAAGTCGCTGCAGTTTCTCAAGTTCTTTTTGGGTTGTACTTAAGTTTGTTCTGGGCCACCATACTAGTGAGCCATATGTGATGGTTGGTCGGATGACCGTGGCGTATAGCCAATGTGTGATTTTGGGTTTAACACCCCAGTTCCTGCCCAGCAGTTGTTTGCATTGCCACAATGATATGGTGGCTTTTGTGATCATATGTTTAGTGTGCCTTGCCCAGTTCAGCTGACTATCCAGAAAGATTCCTAGATATTTGGTCTCAGTTGATAGGTTGTTCCGAAGAATCGGGGAAGTTGTAGTGTGGCCATTTTCCTTTTTTTGGTGAAAAGGATCAGTTCGGTCTTCGTAGGGTTAACTGATAGTTGGTGTCTGTGGCACCAGTCCTCTACTATTTTCAAGGCTTGGCGCATGAGGTTGCATAGTGTGTTTTCATGTGTGCCATTTATGATAATGGTTATGTCGTCGGCGTAGCCTACTGTATAGTAGCCTTTTTCGTTGAGTGTTTTTATGAGGCTGTCCACGACCAGGTTCCATAGTAGCGGTGAAAGAACGCCCCCTTGCGGGCATCCTTTCGCTACGATGGCCCTTGTAGTGTCGTTTACTGTAAGTTGTACAGCTCTCATTTTGAGCATATTGGTGATCCAGCCGTTCAAGGTTGGGTCTATTTTGTGGTTGTCGAGGGCCATGTTGATGCTTTTAAAAGTGGTTTTGTCAAAGGCGCCCTCTATGTCGATGAAGGCAGCCAGTGACGAGCATTTATGGTCCACTGCGCATTCAATCTTGGAAACCACGCTGTGTAGCGCTGTTTCCGTTGATCTGCCTGTGGAGTATGCGTGTTGTTGTTTGTGTAGTGGTTTTACTCGGAGCGGTCCGTCTCGGATGTACCTGTCACAGAGTCTCTCGAGGGTTTTCAATAGAAATGATGTGAGGCTTATTGGTCTGTAAGCTTTGGGTTGTGTATAGTCGGTCTTTCCCGGTTTGGGTATGAAGATGACTTTCACTTCTCGCCATGCGAGAGGTACGTATTTGAGTGCTATGCTGGCTTGATATATCTTTACCAGCCATGGTGTCACCTGGTCCAGACCCCACTGCAGTAGGGCTGGAAAGATGCCGTCCAGCCCTGCAGACTTAAATGGTTTAAAGGTGTCGATTGCCCACCTTATCCGGTCCTCTGTGATTATTTTGTGGGCTCTGGACCAGTCTAGGTCTGTTGGGGTCCATTCTGGTTCTGCTTCCCATTCCTTGTCCTCTAGGAGTTTGCAGTCCGGGAAGTGGGTCTCGAGAAGGACTTTGCATGTTTCCTGGTCTGTTAGTGTGTATGATTTGTCCGGTTTTATCAGCACACCCAGGGTTTGGTTCTGATCTGTTGATAAGATTTTCCTTACCCTGGCGGCTTCGTTGTTTGTTTCAATGGATTCACAGAAATTCCGCCATGCTGTTCTCCTGGCAGTTCTGATTTGTTTTTTGTACGTGTATTGGGTTTCTTTGTATAGTTCCCAGTCTTCCGGTAGTCTGGTGTTTTTGGCTCTGTTGAAATGTTTGCGTAGTGTGTCTCTGAGTTTGCTGAGTTCGGCGTTCCACCAAGGCGTCCTCTGACTGTTTGTTTGTGGCGCCCTTAGTTTACAGCATGCGTGGTAGGCTTCGGTTAGGTAACTAGATAGTGTTGAAACAGTGTATTCTAAGTGTGCTTGGTCCCTTATGGGTGTTTGCGCTACGTGTCTGGCTAGCATGGAAGCTAGGAGACGTTTGTATCCTGGGACATCGGTGCGTCGCGGGTTTCGCTTGGGTTCAGGTTTTGGTGTGTTTGTGGCTAGTGTGAAGCGGATTCTCCTGTGATCAGAACAGGATGGTTCGTTCGACACATGCCAGCCTGTGATGAGTTTTGTAGCAGATTCTGTGGCTAGTGTCAAATCTATGATTGTTTGACCTCGTACCGTGACCCAGGTGGGTTCCGAGCCACGGTTTATAATGTTAAGGTTAGTGGAGAATAAATATGTGGATAATACCTCTCCCCTGGTGTTTGATACATCACTACCCCAGAGCGGGTGGTGTGCGTTAGAGTCGGTGCAGATGATGAGGTCCATCTTGGTGAGCTCGCAGTGTTGCACCAAGTCGGTCATCTCTTTTGGTGGGCAGGTTGTGTCTTCGCCTGGCATGTATACGGAAGCCAGTACAACATCTGGGACGTTGCTGTCCGTTTGGAGCCTGACGGCTGTCAGGTCTCTGGAACAGAACTGGGTGAGTGGTGTGATAGGAACCTGTTTGGGTGTGTAGATACAGGTTCTGGGTTTGTCAGGGTTGTGTGTGTTGAGAGTTATCTTACCTCCGATGTTACTGAGGCCGCATATCTTGTTGTTCCTGATCCACGGCTCCTGGATCAGTGCGATGGTTTGGGGGTTTTCCTCCAGTGCCCTGCGTAAGCTGGCCGTGGCAGTTTGGCTATGTTGGAGGTTGGTCTGGATGATGTGTATGGGCGACGGTGGTGGTGGGGAAGGGTTAATCGGAGATGGATCCATCCGAAGATCTCTCCGCGTTCTCCTCCCTGTAATCGTCTACGTGTTGGTCGCCTGGCGACGAGGCTAGCAGCTGTTCGTTCCAGCCAGGTGACTCAGGTGGGATGGCGTCCTCTTCGTCGGCCATGGCCGCACGGGCCATGACCTCCTCTAACTTCACCATGTCCGTGTCGTCTGCTTTAGTGTCGGTAGTGGTCGGTTTCTTGTCGTCGGGTTGGGGGTCTGAGGGTAGGGGCCTGGGCCAGAAGCGCACGTATATCGACCCGAGCAGGTACGATATCCGGCGCTCCCGGGTCAGGAGTCTCTCGGCTTCCTCCGGTGGCACACCTACGGTCAGGTACGTCCCGTAATTGTCGCCACCGACGGTAGTCGCCCTGTACAGTGACCACCCGGCGATGTCATACCAAGCATTCTGACGTATCAGAATGCTTTGCAGACGCGCTATGTCGCCCTTGTACCTAGGGACAAAAAGCGAGGCGCGGACACGGGTGGGCACTTCAGACTGCTTTACAACTGTCAGGGTAAGGTCGGTGTCGGGGAGCGTTAATTTTGGCACGTTCTCAGTGATCCAGGTCAGGGCAGTGTCGTCCTCGCACCACAGCTGCACGGTGCCTTCCGCCACCCGCGGGTAACCGCGGAAAGCAGGAAGTGGTGTAGTCGGGTCTGTGTCCAACATCATGTTCTCTAGTTCGTTTTTTATGTGCTCTGCCTCCGTTCTGGTCAGGTCTCTGGAGGGGGGAGGGAAACAGATCGCTACGGCTAGCCGCGCCGGAATGTCCTTCGTTGCTCGCGCGTAGGTTCTCTGCTCTCCTTGAGCGGAGTGGACTCTTAGTCGCTTGGCGTCCCCCTGTAGCGTTGACGGTGAGGCCGTATCATCAGGGCGCAACCTCTTCGCCGGTCCGGTACCACTCGGTCCAGGTTGCGGGTCAGAGGTGCCAGCCACGGTGGTAGTGGCCGACAACGGCTTCGCGACTACGACTCCAGCCCGCTTTCCCCTGGGCCTCCTGGGTCTGTCTGGTTTATTGTCCGTGTTGTTGGGGCAAGTAACGGCTCCGGTGTGCTCTGGTGCTTGCTGGGGCTTTTCGCGCTGGGTTGCCCCTTCGCGTACTTGCCCGAGCCCGCTCGGTTCCGCGTCCGGTCGCATTTCGCGCTGGGTTTCCCCTTCGCGGATTTGCGTTCGGTCGCGTTTGGTGGGATCCAGTCGCTTTTCGCGCTGGGTTACCCCTTCGCGGATTGGCGGCTGGTCCCGTGTTTCCGCGTCCGGCCGCTTTTCGCGCTGGGTTGTCCCTTCGCGTACTTGCGGCTGGTCGCGTACTTCCTCTGCGGCGGCCGATCGCGCTTCGCGCTGACCGAAGCCTTCGCGGGTCTTGCGCTTTCGGCCGCCTGGTTTCCCGCCAGAGAAGCCGGGTCCTTCCTTTGTCCCCGTCTGTCTGTGCTGGTCTTGGTTATTGTCCGGGTGTCTTGTGCTGTTCCTCACGATGCTCTGTTGCCAGAGGCCAGCGTGAGGTGTACAGCTCGTCCTGGGTTTTGGCGCGTTGGTCGCTGCCAGGGATGAGGAAGTTGGCGCGTTGGTCACTGCCGAGGGTCGGGTTTGTGGCGCGTTGGTCGCTGCCGAGGTAGGTGGTAATGGCGCGTTGGTCGATTTGGCTTCTTGTATTAGTGGGTGTATTTTGTATTTTTTTTATTTGTAATCTACTGCCTGAGTGTTGTTTTTTGGCGCGTTGGTCGCTGCCTGCGTAATGGGCGCTAAAGGAGCAGCCAGCCGCGCTAAAGAGCGCGGCTCCAAATTGCAGTTGGGTGCCCCCCCCAGAATACGATGGGGGCTGACCGCCGGAGCGGTGTGGGATTCCCCGGCTTGGCCGGAACCCACCTGGGTAGGTTTACTTTTATCCTTCTGCATTTTGTTTATTAGGGGGTGGGCTTTTTTGGAATCGAGGTTGCCCTTCCTCTGGGACCGACAGGATGCAGGAGTGGGAGGGATGGTGTTTGGGTGTGGGTTTGGGTTGTTTGGGGTCACCGTATGCCCGGGATGTGGCATGCGGATTTGTGGATTGATAGGAAGTATGGATTGTGGGTAGGATGGTTCAGTTGAGGGAAGGAGCATGGGATGAAGGTGCTTAGGTTACCTTAGAGTCTGGGATATGGCCCTGAGGTACTTCTCTTGTCCGGGATCTCAAAATCGAGATGCTCCGGGTGCGGGACCAGCTGCTTGCACAAACAGCCCCACAACCGGAGTTGGGCTATCCGCAACCTGCCCACCCGCTCGGTTGCAGGAGAAGAAGTGCCCGGCAGCCAGGGTCTCCCCACCACGGATGTACTTATACATACGTGATGGAGCGACCCAGCCAGCCCCGAGTTAATTAGGCTTTTATACATATACAATGTGTTAGGTTAAACGAGGGACATACTTTCAGGGGATATTGTACACATGAAAATGAACAACTTTCACTATAGGACCAAACCTAAAATAAAAAAAAAACTATCAGCTGTTTCATACATTTTGACGAATTATGCGAACAAAAAATGTATTGAACAGCTGGTTTTTTTTCGTGATTTCAGAGTTGGTGCCACAGTCAAAGTTGTGCATTTTCATTTTACTATACACCCTGAAATTATGCCCCTAGTTTATCCTAACACACTGTATTTTTTTTTATGAGGGTGAGCACTCATCAAATGGCCTCTCCCACTCTAGGTGGAGCGGAAGGGAGTGTCAGACCTTACTGACTACAACCCATACATGTTCCTTCCTTAGCTCTTTATGTTCCGGGGTAGCGATAACCCTTTCGGACAATCTTGCTGACCCGGCAGGCTTCGGCTCTAACGGGTCCCTTCCTTTATGCTGACATCTCTTTGAGGCACGCGTGGAACACGTACGCGCCGTCCGGCACGGCCTGGTCCTGATCGGACAGTGAGCCCTTTGAGTCATTCTAACCTCAAAAATTTTGGCAGTAAAAAACATACTATTAATACGGTGTGTCTACTATAGAGATACGAAACCTGTAAACAATATGACTAACTTCTTTGTTGTGACAAATGTAAACAAGGTTTTTATGAAGTTTAATTTGAAATGTTTACTCCGATCTGATAGAGATCCTTATACATTAATGTAAAGTTTATCGGCTTTTTATCTGTAAAATGACTCAAAAATGAGTATCATTATCATTCTCTTGCCTTTATACCAATTTGTTTATGGTCAACATGTACAGAGGTCATCAAGCAACCCCAATCTGTCAAATTTCTTTAATAGTTTTTCAACTTTATTTCAAAGACATAAGGTTCATTTTCCATTGGGAAAACTTGACAGTTAGGGATAACTACAGACGCCAGTACATCTACTGGCGTCTGTCAGAAAAAATATTTAAGTACCTATTATGCACACACAAAAATAATGCATTTTCACTTTTTTTCCATGGGTAAAATTCCTATACATTTTTTTTCCTATTCAATTACGGTTTTACATATAACATTAAAAATCAAAAGTCATTTATTCAAACTAGGCTCAAAATCAGCACTTTTGAACAACAAAATTACAACAGTCCCCCAAAACGCCAGTTCACCACTTCCTAATGCTTTACAATATTGCAACGAGAAATAGGGTAGTTAGACTAATTAAAATTTCAACGCCCCACATGCTACGGAACATCTTACAAATCTTTCAAAGTACATACTGTTTCCTTTTGATTAAGCAAGAACTGAGAACAAACTCGTGGATGGAGTCTGCTCAAACACTGAGAAACTTGTGTATAAAATCGAATTACTTACGCCTCACTTTGAACCAAGTTTAAAGTCTAACCCGCTCCTTACATTGTCTTCGCTGTTATTCTTTGCGGCTCCCCCGGTAAATCTCCGAGCATAGGGAATATAACATTCAGATAGGGCTGTCAAATCTTAGAAAAGTTCAGTTTTAAACATGTGCAGTAATACAAATATTATTAGTCTTCTTCTTAGCGTGTCGTTGGCCATTTAAATGGACTTGTTTGGCACCATCACTACCACCCATCAGTTCCTTTAACATGCAGACGTCAGGACGCGCAAGACACGATATTAAGGCCCGTATTTCAGAACCTCACTCAAGACCCAAGCATAAGTTAAAACTAATTTTAACAAATCAAATGGCTTTAATCGGGATTCAAGCAACGCTTGAGTATTAAGTGAGGTTCTTTATTACGGGTCCCGTCGTGAAACAGCACCACATCTACACTCCAAGACCAAGTTGTCTATGAATCCCCACCTAAGCAAGTTTTCCTTGCTCCGGCTAGCCTAGGTCTGCAGTCTGTTTAACATTATCAGTGATGAATTACTTAATACTTTGTACTTTAGGACCTACATCATAATGTAAATGAAATAATTTAGATAAATCTTCAGAACTGAAACAAAGTTATCTCTCTACAAGTTGCATCTTAACCAAATTCTTGTAAATTATATTAATTCAAGCAGTATCAGAACGTAATAGGGACCAATTAGTTCAACCAGGTTTCAGGGTAGCTAAAGTGAATTCATCTATTTAAAATGTTGCAATAAAATATCTCCCCACAAACTCCAACTGAATGAAACAAAATTTAAATCTTACATAAAACCCACCGTTTTTCTACGCTACAACGATGACAACCATAATGGAACGTCTCAATCTGATATTGAAATATGGCATTGGCTTGAACATAAAATGCATTTAAATGCGATTTAAAGGGAAGCCTGTCTCCTCCATAGCATGATGTAATCATATTGTATTGATACAGAATACACGGATACTGGGGGTGAAGTGTTTTGTCTCTGAATACTTACTTTTTTATTTTGATATTTATTCCTCATTGTATTGCAACTACCAATGTTTATCTCTGCATCACCCAAAGGTTGACTGGTAGAAAATGCCTATCTTTCGCGTTCGCGTCTATCCATTTCCGTGCAAAGAGTAGGTATCGAATAAATACATAAATAACCCTCCACGAAAAAAATTAGGGAGACCCATCAAAATGGGTCACCCTAAAATTTTTCACAAAACTATGCACTTTTAAGGTTTAAAATCATTTGGAGAAATTTGACAGTTTTGTATAATTATATGCGCTGGCGACAACCTAAAAAGAGCCGAGTATTTAATAACCAAAAGTGAGCGGCTCGCGAGATTTAATTAAGAAAAAACGAACCAAACAGCCCGGAAAATTAAAATATTCGAAAAACAAAATATTTTTGCATAAAATATTACTTTGTATAATCCTACTTTAGGTTCGCAACCTGGACGGCCATCTGGGAAAATATTCCCCGGCGCTATTCACAATGGGCTCGTGATTTCGACATCATCACATCAAGCCATCCCAAACTGTCAAATTTACCCAATTGAAAATGAACCTTAAGGTTTTGTAATAAAGTTGAAAACCTATCAAAGAAATTTGACAGATTGGGGTAAATTGCTGTGCTGGCCTCTGTACAAGAAAAATAATGATCCAGGAAAATGGAAATGGCGTGCTGTTTGCCGTTATAAACTTATAAGTGTGTTACCCACAATAAGGTTTGATGCACGTCAGAATTTTACGGATCATAAACAGAAATACATTTTTATTTGCATCATAAAAGTGATTCAGTTGCTATAAAAAGACTTTTTGTGGTTCAAAAAGTTTATGTGGTTCTTGAAGGGGGCTTACCCATTTTCAGTTCGGTACGAGATAATTTAACTAAAGAATTTTTCTAAATTATTTCATTTATGTTCTAGCTCCTAAAGTACAGATGCCAGCATATCAAGCTATCCCTAATTGTAAAATTTTCCCAATTGAAAATGAGCTTTATGCTTTTGTAATAAAGTTGAAAAACCATCAAAGAAACTTGAAAGATTGGGGTAACTTAATTTGCCGCCTCTGTAAATAATCTTTACTGTATTTTTTAATAATCATACATAATATAACATCACCATCATATTTCCATATCACCATCATCACCGGTCATAGAGGATGTCCTAGTTCAGGGGTCAAAACCATAATATTTCTATAGAAGGCTGAAGGTAGTCTGATTAAATACTTCGAAAGTACAGTCGAAGTACGGTAGCCAGCCCATCCATGTTCCTTCCTTAGCCCTTCATTTTCCGGGGTAGCGGTAACCCTTTCGGACAATCCCGATGAGACTCCACACTTCTCTTACGCAATATTAATACTGAGTATCAGTCATTGAGTGCACAACATTATTAGCTAAAAGCGACGCCTGCGCAAGTCGCGCAATCTCTATATGGAGAAGACCAGACCATTAAACTAAGACCGCTTACTGACGGCTGCCCTAAATTTTGATATACTAAGATTGTGTCTTACGACACAGAAGAAAATAGAACTGTAATTTATGTTAGTCTATGACCTCTCGCTATGAGTGTGAAGGTCGCACAGATTAAAAGTAATTTACAATGTGTTTATGCTATTTAAGTATCTATTTACGTAGTCCGATATTATCTAAGTGATTAATTATAATGCATTTGTTGTCTTTCAACTCTAGTCTGTTTGTACTACCCACTGAGTGTACTGTAAAAGGACTTTTGACGTCACAATATAGATACGATCTGTTCCAAAAGTAGCAGATGAAACTGTAATCATTCCCTGTTTTGGTTGGATTCTTACGCAATCACTCACTAAAAAGAATGAGTTCTTTCTTTTGCGTGTGGTTATTGATTACCCTGGCGTCCGTTTTTATTCTGCCCATGGGCCTCTGACTTAGCTTCATATACTGTTGAGAAATACCTCTCAGGCATACTTACCGGTTTCTTTACGATGTTTTCCTTCACCGATTTTTAAGCAAGGGATAATAATTCAATATGCACATGAATCGGAGAGTCAAAGGTGCGTGCCTTGGGTTCGAACTCGAGACCTATGAGTTAGGCTTATGACTTAAGTAGCCTAGTGGCTATCACTGGTTTTTTTGAGCAAAATTTAATTAAAAATTATTGACGAAAATTAAGGTTATAAGCAATATAAAATTAGAATCTCAGATTTAAGTATTAAAATAATGACATCAAAGCACACAATTTCTAAGTGGTACTACAATATGGCATCAACATACATGTTTTCTGATCCATTTGTTTACATTTTCATCAGATACTTTTGGTATATAGTGTACAGACAGATAGACACTTCGATATTAAATTCCGATCTCGTTTTATCTGTAAGTCAGAATTGCAGAGAAGTAAATCAAAGTTATACTTGAACTTGATCAAAGTGTCTGGTAACTTTAATACTTTTAATATTATGAGTAGCTGCAGTCAATTTTATGCGAGAGAAACTTTATCTTTGATCTGTCGCGATGTCGAGATGACTCGGATAAACTGGACACCGGATAGACCAGCAAATTAATTGACTTTTATGGAAATTATAAGTATCACTAGTTCGATAACTTTTTAACAAGCTGAGCAGTTGAATTTTAAAGAGAAACTTGGGACTTACCGGACTTGGTAAGTTTGATAGTAATTTTGCTGAGTAGTCTCAGTTTCTTGTCAGTGAAGGATCATTTTGGATCCCATAGCCCAAGGGAAGGATTATTTACTTTGTCAAACTACAATGTTCTTTCTGTAGCAAGGGTTTATTGACCTTTTATACAACTTGAATTCTTGGCAAATTGTTCTTTATTACTATTCCATTTTCTTACTTTAAGTGGCAATGTTTTATTTTGTTTTTCTGAACCTAGAGCACTCACTTGTCGCTAAGAGAGTGCATTTAGAAACTTGGCAACGTCGCAAATAGTTGTCAAGTATTTATTTGTTTTGTAATCAATTCAATGCAAATCAAAATCAATACTTTAGTACAGCACGGACTAATATTCCGTTTGTAATATTTCCATTTTGTAATATTGAAAAAGTACCAAAACAGCGAAATTTGACAGCAATTTGCGATGTTGCCAACTTTCTGAATGCACTCTCTAAGCGGCAAGTAAGTACACTCAGAGAAATAAAACATTGTCACATGTAGTCGTGTGTAACTTGTTTATCAAACCATTCACATACATTCTCATTGAATGTACTAACTAGTGACCTAAGGAACCCGACCGTATCTATAATAATTACATGTCTGACAGTCCGTTGATAATATCGACGGGACTTACACGCATTTGTGTGTCAATAATATTATCAGTATGTAGAAGTTGTTTTTGATTATTATTTTTTTAATAAATTTATTTCGTGTGTGATTTTAAGTGAACGCGGGAACTCGATAAATGTGCTCGATGGATCGAAAGGAAGTGTTTATGATAAGTGTTAGTGTGAGAGTTTCTAAACAAAATGAAATGGTGTTGTGGTTCCACTTTTAGAAAACACGTGAATGGGTTAGACTCGGAATTTGGTAAAGATTTTCAATTTTAATAATATTATGTTTATTTACCTATAACTATAGTTAATGCTAAACATTATAAGTGATATACAAATTTAAATTTCAGGCTTTAGTTTTCAAATAATCAAATCAAAGCAATCAATTTGTAATTGGCATCGTCAGGTACTTTTTGTTATTCATTTTCATCAGACTCTTACTGACTAAAACCCATTCATGTTCCTTCCTTAACCCTTTATGTTCCGGGGTAGTGGTAACCCTTTCGGACAATCCCGCTTAGACATAACAACCCTATTTCTCCAATCTTTTCCCGCTCTGAGCTGGAGAAGATATATGATGACTTCCCACCCAATAAAAAAAGGTATACTAGGATAAACTGTATGTAATATGTAGGTGGCTGAATCAGTTGCCAAAAACAAAAGAAAATACTGTACTTTGCATATCACAGGCGCCTTAGCACACACCCCTTAACACAAGTTAATAAACGAGTGAACGTAACTAAGTTCGCGCGTTCAAACAACGCCGCGACTCGCGCGGCAAGCTTTAGCAGAGGTTAGTAGTGTGAATAATGGACGGATTAACTCGTTAGCTTGTCCCCACAGTTTTATTTATTTTTATGGTGTTTTACACGGTTCATAAGGATTTGTGTTTGATTGTGTTTGACTAGTTAACGTTGATAAATGGGACGAAGTTACGGTTATGTTCTCGCGTGAAATGTTTTGCGTTAGTGTATAGTCGTTCTATATGGCTGTGCCCACGTGCATTTAGGTCTGCGATAACGAATGAATTGTCAAAACGCGGAATTTGTACGTGATTTGTATGAAATATAACAATGTGACGTGACAGATTTTTGGAATCAAATGGAATACTAATTAGCATTAAAATGCAATTTTACAATTATATATTCGCATAATATTTAATTTCTGTACGCTGATGAAAGTTTTTAAGACGAGCGGTCTTTTATCTAAGTATGTGATTTTATATTTTATTTTTGACCGTTTCAAATAGTCAATTACGAGTCCCTACTTCTACGTGGTACGACTACATGAGTGTATCTGCCTAGCCTTTTCCCAACTATGTTGGGGTCGGCTTCCACTCTAACCGGATGCAGCTGAATACGTATTTTACATGGAGCGACTACTTGTCAGACCTCCACAACCCAGTAACTATTTATTTATGTGTAACCCTATCATAATAACTACCGAAGTCATGTAAAACTGTGCTATTTGGTAAATTTAATATCATAACATAACATCAAGCCACTAATCCTTGAAGGGTTAAGCAGAGGTGTTACCTATAGTACCCCTACATTTATCGCAGTTATCGCATGGCTTCGCATTGAAGTTTTTGTCTAGGCTCTCACGCTACCGGTATTTTTGTACGAATACTCCGTGTCGAGTCCAAAATAAAAGGATTAAAAATAACAACAATTGATGGTTTCAAAATTTCAATACCAAAAATATCCAAAGCATAGTTCCAAATTACATACAGTATATTATGACGAAGGCAAACACGACAGCCTACTAAAATTATTTAAAATTTTCCGTTAGTTCCTACTCATTTTAGGCTGGTGCGTAATTTTGTCGTGCAACACACCTATTAGATCCTTAGCTAGAATTAACCCACAAAGTGTGATAAGTGATAACTGATAATTTAGATTTTTTTAACTGAAAGTTTAAAATAACATTCGAAGTATCACGTATTCCATTTTGGAGGTAATCGAAACTGGATTGGACTGGTTTAGTTTTCTGCTCGTAAAAGCTGTTCCGCACTACACCCGATCCGAGTCCGAATTTAAGATCCGAGTTTAATCCGAATAAGGAATGTTCTAAAGGAGATTGTTCTAGACCGCCCTATAACCAACAAACATTTGACGTGTAGGTACGTTAATTTTAATTGTATTTTAATATGCTTTTTAAAAATAATAAATTCAAGCAGACACTGTTTAATTCTTAATAGGTTTATAAAAGTGACCTCATTTATTTTATTACCAACTAAACTCGCCATCTTTCATGGAATTGTCAATGTGAATGTCACAAAAGATTTGACAGTGTCGCTCTCGCTCATATTACATAAATATCGATATCGACGACGATGTCCATAATATCTAGTGATAAATAATGGATTTAGATATTTATCACTTCCAAAACATTGAAAATGTGCAACATAAAAGTTTTTCATGCATATTTTTTTCATGGAATTAGTTCCGTAAACATTTTAATGGAACTTATGATGAATATGGCCTAGCATGATTATGATGAAAATATAATGAATGAAACAAACTCACAAAATGTACTTACTAGTCGAATGAGAGATTTTCTGACAAGTGAGAAAATATTAGTTCAAAAGAGGCGTTGGTAAAAAATACGTCACTGTCTCTGGTTTTTGACATCAAATAAGCTTTCTTATTAATGGATCTTATTATTGTTATCAGTAGCCAGTAAAACAAAGACGTATTTTTTACCCCCGCCATCTATTGAACTATGTTTTTTCACTTGTCAGAAAATCTCTCATTGAACGATTGAAATGTCATTTACGACTTCAGTAGCCATATTTTTACTTTTTAAGTACTTAAACTCTATTTTTAAATGTCGCAAACTAAAACGTGTCACATTGTTCGTTGGGAACAAAATATTTTATTTTAGCATTCATTTAATTGAAGTAGTATCATAGCAACAACGTGTTTATGTTTGAAACGCAACAAATGAATTTACATTTGACATATTGATCTACTAAACTAAAACCACAGTTTAAATAGGTGGTCATCGATATACCATGATTGATCTTCGAGAGAACATCTCTATTCTCTACGTCACTACGTCAGTCGGTTCGTGTCACCGAGTCTCACGTGCTGGCTGTGGTTGTGTTGTATTTGGCGATTTCTTTTGGCGTTTTTGATTTTGTTTCTGTTTGTAATACAACTGTATTTACAGTAATATTTTATTGTGTTTGAAGTTTAATGCTTTGTAGAAACCAGAAATAGAAGGTTTTAGAAGGAATTACTTAAGTTTTCTTTTATTACAAATAACCTCAAAATCTGTTAGTTTTTTTTTAATAAATCTGTTCTCTAAAGTGTCCGTGAAGAAACTTTGTTCTTATGGGCTACTAAGGGCAATTAACAAATAGAAAATGATTTTTTCTATGCTGTTGGCTCCAGGGCGAACAATGTATGGGCGTAGAACAATCTCCTTTGGACGGACATAGTTCGGATCTAGTGTGCAACCCCTGATAAAAATAGAAATTTCTTGAATAACTTTTCACCTTTATTGCAAAAGTATAAGGTTCATTTTCAATTGGGAAAATTTGACAGTTTCGGATAGACTGATGTGCTGGCGTTTGTACATGATTTAAGGAGGAGAATCGAGCATTAGTCAGTAGTAGTCAGGGAGGCAATATTGTAAGATTGTAACGTAATGCTGGCAATCGAATCATAATTAATCTTACATTACAGGTGCGACGAGGCTTTAGAGTGGTTGGCTAACTCATATTTTTTGTATCGAAAACACTGATTGATTTTCGCCGCAACTTTAAAAGCAAAACTCGATCTCGATTACTGTAATTTAGAATTAAATTAACTTGCAAGTCTAGTTTTTTATTATCTTGATCTGAACAGTAAAAACATAGGTTATATTTACGAAATAACTAAACTCAGTTCTCAACTATAATCAATTTTGACTACACAAATTGTTGTCAAAATACATAAAACACAAGGTCTTTGATTCACCGTTAACGAATCAATTTCGGTTTCTGCAACATTCCAGATCTGCCATAAGCACTAACAAGTTAACCAAATAGTTGATTAAAATATTAGCACTGATTTTGACTCAGATTATTTGCTTCTCTTAATAATATCTTAGGTTGTATTTTATCAAAAATATCGGACTACGTAATTATGATTGGCATCGAAACAGACTATAAATCCGATACGAAATAACTTTTAGAAACTTCTAGAAATAGATCGTAGGTAACATAAAAATAAAAATTCTGGGATAAGCAAAGGTCACCAAGTCTTTCCGAGTTGTTGACTGAACTAACCTAAACAATTTGAATTTATATTTAGCATTCCAAAATATTATAAATCCTTGCAACCACAGACTAATTAATTTATGTAAGAATGAGCATCTCCTAATAAAACTTCTTGGCATTGTAGCCGTACCTACACGCGTAGTTGGTAGTCGGTATTCTGTGACCGTATTTACCAGGTTATCAGCTAGCCCAAAAAATCGAATTTTAAATTCGTTCGCGGTATATCTACAGATTCTATTTTCAAAATCCTTGCAACCACAGACTAAACTACGTATAGGCCAGTATGTGGGCATCTCTTAATAAATCCTCTTTGCTTTGTACACGTGGTTGGCAGTCGGTACACAGCACAGCATAAATCATTTCGTAAGTGGAGCCGAGAAGCGAGCGTGTGCACAGATAATAGTGCAGTGATTAATTGAGCCCACCTGGCCGCCATTCGCTATTAAGCCTTATTTGAGACTAGATATTATACCTCTTGTATTAGCTATCTGATAGCTTGAACTATTATTGCGCGATATGGCTTAATTGCGGCATTGTGCAGTTGATATTTGATACAAATGTTATTTAGACAGTATTATGTAATTTTGTACTTATCTAATAAAATAGGTATTAACGAAATCAAAACTGTACTTTGTTTTTTTTTGATGTATCTAATTGTAACCGGGTGTGCCGAAAATATAGTTTTTGGAACGATTGCCAGTTTGTCTGTAGGTATGCATGTATGAATTGATTTGTATGAAATTTGGCATAGATATAGTTTATAACCTGAATAGGACTTTTAATCTCGGGGATTAACACAAGTCCAGTTCAAGAACTTTTTTTAAACTGGACTTGTATTGTGATATTAGCTTATGCCCGTAGGTTCGCCCGCGTGGATGTTGGAAAATTTCCCACGAGAACGTACTACCGAATTCCTGTGTTAATCCCCTAATTCTATTAATTTAACATATTATTTATATTATTAATGAATCCCGAAACATACGTACAGAGGCCAGCACATCAAGTTACCACAATCTCTCAAACTTTGATAGTATTTCAACTTTATTGCAAAGACATATTAACACGTTGAACGCCAACGCGGTCACCGTGTGTCCGACAAACAATAGTTTTTCTATTGTGTCTGCTGCGTGGCAGTCAATGACTTAAGGTTCATTTTTTATTGAGAAAATTTGACAGTTAGGGATAGCTTGATGAGCTGGCATCTGTACATAGATTTACAGCATATGTCCCTCTTGAAGAAAGGAGGCCTGTGTCCCAGTACTGGGAACATTATAGGCTAATAATGCTTATACTAGCCTGCTGTGTCCTTCTAGTTCTAGGTCCCAATCACAACCTACTTGTATTGACATAGTATCCACCTAGTTACAGTCTAGATCACTGCTACGACAGAATATGTCCTCGTGTACTTGATATGGCTGGCCGATAAGACACCACGGTGCGATGACGTTACTATGTGTGTACATAGATATTACGAGACATTAAAAAGAAAATAAAGCGTGCTCACCGACATACTTATCTTTGCGCGTCATAGCGGCGCTAATTTCTAAGGGGAGACGTCAAACATCTGTCAAATCCCGTACATTTTAGTTTTGTACTCTTTTTCGTCACACGCATTAATAAGTTTGTCGCGTAATATCAGATTTTACGTCATTATACTGTATTTGTTTTGCTGTTGAATTTAGAATTGCTTATTTGTTTCTTACGTGAGATTTTTCCATGTAACATATCTTTAGTATATAAGTAGGTACTCCAATTATTCTTTGACGTCGATAAGCAAACATTTATTAAGTCCCTTCCTATACCGTGCGTCGCTTATATTCTGAATGTTAGAAATTGTTTCTTTAATAATTATTTTAAACGACAGTTTAGTTGCACCTTTAGACTTCAAAATCTGAAATACTCTTTATTTAGGTACTCGATGGCCGTAATAAAAATGGACCACAACTAAAAATGATAAACCGACCTATTTAATTGCAAGTTACATTCAGGGATTTCACATGTTGTTTAATAAAATCTAGTCTGTCAAGGATGAGCAGGAGAAAAGTTTTAAACGTTGTTTTAATTGTCGTCAAAGACAATGACTTGGGCCGCAGATCACTTTCACACTATATAGTACATACTAATTTCATGCGTTCACATCACACATGACCCATAGATTAAAAATAATATAAGAAACAAACCGGTTCTATTTTTGAAACTAAACCTCTCGTCATTACGTGCATATTGTTTTTCATATCTAACAATCGTTCTCGTGATACTAGCATTAGGAGCCGACAGTATCTATATGTTGATAAATGACAGCCTTGTGCTAATTTAGCTTATTATTAACTATTACGTCGGTACTGTGAGCGATTTACATATTGGTTATGGTTACCTTTAAAGGTTGTCCTAAATGTACAGTCAGCGAAAGCGACAAGTCGGTTAATACTTCAAATATTTAAATCTTAATTATTGCACTTAAATATGTAATTAAAATCGGAACAGAAGTAAAATTAAAAGATTATTGACTCTATTTATTTAGATAAAATGTAATAAGATGGTTAACACTCCAGTTATTTGAATCTTTATTATTGCACTTAAACATGTAATTAAAATCGGAACAGAAGTAAAATTAAAAGAATATTTACTCTATTTATTTAGATGAAAATGTAATTTGACTTTGGTCCTAAAACCGTTCCCATCGAGATTAAAAAAAAAATGGCAATGGACTCGTTTGAAAGGCTTTAAGGCCCGTATTACAGAACCTCACTCAAGACCATTACTTCAAACTAGTTTTAACCATTCAAATGGCTTGAATCGAGACAAAAGCAATGCTTGAGCTTTTAGAAGGAGAAACAAATGAAAATCTAAATTGTTTTTCAAGCTTGAGGTTTGCCAGTCAGCAATGCACCGCAGCATTCCATATGTAAGATTAACGGGCCGTGTCGGGAACACCGTGCTGCGCTCCCCAAAGCACAAATCGCTGACGTCACCTAAAAAGCAACCAAGCTTAAGTGGGACTGGGCAGGACACGTTTTCCGCATGTCATGGGCAATGGGTCAAACCTACCCCAATTTAGGGGGTTCCAAAAAACTTCCATCGCGACATCATCGTCGTGGGGCATCATGGAGGCAAACCCAGGAGAAGGTAGCGGGACGAGCTGGACACCTACAGACAGGATTCATCCATACTAGCTCAAGACAGCTTGGGCTAGTGTGGACGAATCCTATCTGTTAGGAATGGAAAACGGGAAGCCTTCGCCTCGCTGTGGGACAACAAACGCTATAAATAAAATAGATTTTGAGAAACAAAAATCTCACACGTACCAACATTCCGGGGATATTTAAAATTCATCTTTGTCTTAATCATCATTCTTTACATAATAAGGGTATATTTAAGACAAACAATTTTCAAAACCTTAAAAAAATAATGTAGAACGATTTTACGAAAATATTTGGTAATTACAAAATTCGCGAATAAACGCCGCCGCGTTGAAAAGTTCGGTGTCTGACATTTAGACACGTTTATAGAACAGTGAGGAGAAGAATTATTATAATTGTTTTTAACGAACAAAAACTGTCTGACAGTTTGTCTATTTATAACAGGGTCCATGATAAAGTACGTACCTATCAAGATTACGACTGACATTTTCGTCCAAGACAGTTAAAAGTTTATGTAAAATGAAGTTACTAAATGGCCTAAAAAGAAAGGCATATCTTTATTTTTTTTTAATCTTTTTGTAACGTTTCATAAAATAATCATATTCATCATCTGCCTAGCCTTTTCCCCAAAACTTGTTGGAGTCCTTTTCCTGTATAACTGGATGCAGCTGAATACCGTATTATATAAAATAGTATTTCATAATGGAGTGAATCACTACCTGGCCGCCACAACCCAGTTGCTGGGTAACTTGATACCCTTTAGTAAGACTGGTTGTCAGACTTTCTGGCTTCTGACTACCCGTAACTGTCAAAGATCTAAAAACGAAAGCCGGGACCAATGGGCTAACATGTCTTTCGAAACACAGAAAGGTCTCATTATGTCTTGGAACGAAATACCAATACTTACCCCAAAAAAGTAATTATTTTCATTTAATAAGTAATTAATAAAGCTATTTAAAAAGGAATACGTGGAAAATATTGTGAAATTTGATCCTTAATCAGCCATTGCAGACGGCGTAGCTTTTCGCAGTTTCTAAAAAAGTATTTTTGTCTTTTTCGTGTGGTTGGTATTTATGCTGCTAAGTCAGAGGCTCATCCTCTGACTTAGCTTCACGTGCTGAAAACAGTGTTTTCTCGTCTGTGGGAAAAGTTACAGCATGACAATGAAAACCTACCTTTTTTTCATGGCAATTATTATTGTTTGTTACTTAATTTCGCCACAACGGCTGAACAGATCTGTCTGAAATTTTGCACAGAGATAGATTATAGTCTGGGATAATTTCTGACATCCCCTCAGGCGAAGCCGCTGACAGAAGCTAGTTAAAAATTATATCAAAACTTATATCCAATATATGCTCTTAAAATAACTTCAGAACTCTATTTGAAACTCTAAAAGTAATCTACTAACGTAAAGATAAACTTAGCGATATCTTACTAGATTTCAAAGCTGCAACTTAATTTAACTTAGTCAGTACGAATTCAAGGAACAGAACTTTGTAGGGTGGTCTACCTACCTGTGTAATTATCTCCATTCATGACAGAACCTAATCCACGATCTCTTATAGCAGTATTATTTTAATATTACTTCACAGTGGGGAAGTGATGGAGCTATACAGTCCTATAGAGCTCCGTCTCATTCCCGCACTGAAGTACACAAAGTAGGTTCTTCTAAGATCACTGACACTTCTCATGTTCTATTGTCATTCGCTCCGTTCATTTATTCCTTTGTTTCTCTTGCCTGTCTACTGTCTTTTGTTTCATCTTAACTTTGTCATTGAAACCTTGTCATTGGCCTTCTTCCACTATTGTCAACCTATCTATAACCTAGCTCAGACTTTCCCAAAGTGGGTGATAACGCCCCCTTGTGGGCGCTGCAGGCGGGGGGTAGTAAGAGACCTGGAAAAAAATTGGTCGTTGAGTAGAGGCTTAAGGGGCGATTTGTAATTTCATCTATATGATGGTTTTTAGGTAGGTAAAAAAATGGGGACGCTAAAAATAATTTATTCTCAAAGTGGCAGTAGGCAAAAAAAGTTTGGGAACCCCTCACTAGCTGTAAGAGGGGGTGGTTGGCCGCAAAAACACCATTTTAAGCTGGCCTTTAAAAAACAATTTCATCAAAGAAACTGAACGCGATCATCTATACACTCAGGGTCTTTTAATTAGGCTCCAGTAGTCCCTTAGTCCGCTGTGTTCTAAAGGCCGGCGCACATTTGGCGGGGACGCGCCGGAAAAAACGTCCATCTCGTAAGAACCATCGCACTCTACTGACGGACAGTTTATTTTTTCTGCAAATGGCATCTCGCAGTTCAACCATACAGTTGTCTACTGCTTAGCCAGCCTTGCCTGTTGATGTCACAATGAAATTGCAGCCTCCAGCCAGGGCTTAACAAAAACTTACAAACTAAGCGACTCCACGCTTAGGGCACCCTCTGAGGGGTACGGACCTCGGCTTAGGGCGTCGCTGGGGAAGGACAGCGAGGGACAGGCTGGATCGGGCGTAACTGACTAACTTATTTTTGTATTGAATGCGATGCACCTTGTGATGTAAGCGTAGCTTTAAGATACTTCTCCATTACGTGAGAACTACAATGTTCTGATGTTGACATTGCTACTAGCACCTCTCTATTGTTATATAAACAATGATCGTTTCTTCTGTAAAACAAAACAAGTCGGCTCTTTTAAAGATGGCGGCTTATACGCGACAGTTGTCTTTGTCTTTGTTGTGAGAAAAGTATGTGTTTTCAATATAAAGGTGTTAATACAGGCATCGGTGATGTAAAAAAATATTATTGAAATAAAAAATCTAATAGACGAATATAGGTATTTATGATATTACTAGCTTTTGCTAGCGGCTCCGCCCGCGTGTATGTACGAAATTATCCCACGGGAACCGTACATTTTGCCGGTATAAAAAGTAGCTTATATGCTATTCCAGACTATAATCTATCTTTGTGCCAAGTTTCATCCAGATCCGTTAAGGAGTTTATTCGAGTACAAACATACATACAAATCTTTCCTCTTTATAATATTAATTATAGTGTAGGTGAATCCATCCTCTGAAAAGTTATGAAATAGAATAGAAAACTTGTTATTATGTTCAGACGCCAGCACATCAAGCTACCCCTAACTGTCAAATTTTCTCAATTAAAAATGAACCTTATGTCTTTGCAATAAAGTTGAAATACCATCAAAGAAATTTGACAGATTGTGGTAACTTGATGTGCTGGCCTCTGTTCACTAGAAAGTACGTGCATGCGTGCGTGTGTACGTGTTATAAATTTGTATATAGAACTCGATTGATTTGATTGACACTGGATTCAGTGTCAATTTAATGTCATACAGTGACATTTGTGTCAGTCATGTCACTTCACTTCACGAAATCAGGATATTGTTGAATGCATCTTTAATTCATCTTGTGGCTGCCTCGTGTAGCTACCTGAAAACGTGTAATTGCTTTTCCGACCTTCTATTTATATCTTAAGCAAATGTGAAAACGATCAAATAATAATAATAATATAATATAATATCCTTGGACATTTCACACAACGCCATATAGTCCCAAGCTAAGCAACCTAATGCTTGTGTTATCGTTACGAGATAGCTGAAATGACTATCTATTACAGTCTATTTTCATACAAATTAATTAGACCAACTCACGATTAAGTATTAATATAAAACATCCTTACGTGAAATATGACAACTGCTATGAATGAAAATGATTTACCATCAGTGTGTCAGGTTAAACAAGGGACATACTATCAGGGGGTACTATACTCGCATAACAATTAAAAACTTTGACTATGGAACTATACCTGAAATCACGAAAAAAAATCAGCTGTTCAGAATATTTATGTTCGCATAATACGTCAAAATTTATGGAACGGCTGATTTTATTTTTCACATTTCAGAGTTGGTCCGATGGATAAAGTTGTTGATTTTCATGAGTACTATACAACCTGAAAGTACGTCTCTCGTTTAACCTAACACACTGTATAAGGTAGTCGTATTTATCAATGAAACTAAGATACGTACACATCGAGATAAATTAATTATGACCGATGCTCTCCGAAACTATGCATTTTTGGACCACATATTCTAGGACGTTTTGTATTATTTTTACTTATAGAATATAACCCTAAGGTTATAGGATATTAAAAAAAAACACGTTGTATTTCATTCATTTCACATACTTACCTACCTAATATTATAGCTATCAAATAATGTCACAATATACCTGCAATAAAATGGAAGAGGCTGCCATAAACAAGGTCGGGGTCACCAAGTTATATGTTGCGGCGGAAACGGCTCAGATCTAATAAACGTTAGCATCTCATACCGCTAAATACTGCGGACTCGTAACGTAATACGGCGCCGTTTTATTTACTGCGTGGAGGGACAAAATATATTTATTAGCGCATCAAGTTAAGAACCAAACTGTCTTTCTCCAAATGATTTGAAACCTTAAAACGTTGACAGTTAAGTTCAAAATCGATTGAGAACATTTGACAGTTTGTGGTCACTTGCTGTGCTAGACAGCACAACACGACTACGTAAGTATGTACTGTACTAGTTAAGTACAGAACTGTCTTTCTCCAAATGATTTTAAACCTTAAAACGTTGAATGTTAAGTTCAAAATCGATTGTACGTACACTACGTAAGTATGTACTGTACAGTCCTATCCAAAATGATATGGTCATCTTTATATGAATGGCTACCGCTAGCTTGCAAAAAATCAAATTTTCTTGCGTTTTTTGCAATTTGCTGGTCAGTGTTCGGTTTTATCTTGATTATGAGTCGTCAGAAGCCCTAATGTCTGACAGACAGCCAGTCTTACCAAGGGGTATCTTACCTAACAATAATAGCTTGAAGGATCAATAGCTCGTAGGGTCATAACAAAATACAAGTGCTCATGGCGTAAAATCTGACAAAAACTTGAAATAAAAAACCATGACATATGATTTAAATGATGAGCTCGTGGCTAAGTACGTACTATGGTATAGCCCAGTTACTGCAGTCGCTCTATGTAAAATACTGGTATTCAACTGTATCCGGTTAGACGACCCTAACATAGTTGGGAAAAGGCTAGGCAGATGATTTATGATTTAAATATCACTTATGCTCAAGCTACTTAAAAACTAGATTAAAATCACCAAACCCATTACAGTAAACAAATATAATATAATCGCCGACATGCTATAGATAGATGTAATTTCATCACAAATGCAGTAGCCATCGATCGATCATGCGGCCTGATTCCGGCCTGATAACTGGTTTGAACAATAGGCGACTAGCCGAGTAGTTGCGCTATATGGAATGATAAACGCAACTCCATATGAAGTTAGTGGCGTTATGGAGTTAAGAGATGCTAGATGAGGCGGTACTTTCTAATTTCTGTATAGTCATATGACTATTGTGTATATCTGTTTATTTTTAATCTATACTAATATCATAAAGAGGAAAGATTTGTATGTAAGTATGTTTGTAACGAATAAACTCAAAAACTACTTAACGCATCTTTTTTTTTTTTTTTTTAAGGCTGGGAAATCATCCCATGACTGCTCCCGCTCTGGGTGGAGCGGAAGGGAGTGTCAGACTCTTACTGACTAAAACCCATTCATGTTCCTTCCGTAGCCCTTTATGTTCCGGGGTAGCGGTAACCCTTTCGGACAATCCCGCTTACCCGGCAGGCTTGGCCCTGAGGGGCCCCTTCATATGCTGACATCTCTTTGAGGCGCGCGTGGAACATATACGCGCCGTACGGCACGGGTCTGGTGCTGATCGGACGGTGAGTCACCCATTACTCACCGTCCGCAGGCCCGCGCCTACGGTGGCCGGGAGTCGTCACGTGGCTCCCGACGCCCGGGGCGTCTCCTGCGGCGGCTGGGACGGGAGGACCTTTCTCTCTCCCATCCCGCCACCTCCTTCGCGACCATGACACTTAACGGATCTGGATGAAACTTGGCACAAAGATAGATTATAGTCTGGAATAGCATAATTATAAGCTAATAGCTTACTTTTTATCCCGGTAAAAGTTACGGTTTCCGTGGGATAATCTCCTACATACACGAGTCCTTATTTTTTGTGTTCCGTCCGTCTGTCTGTCCGTCAGTCACCGGGCTGTATCTCATAAAACGTGATAGTTAGACACATTAAATTTTCACAGTTGATCTATTTCTGTTGCCGTTATAACAAAAAATACTAAAAAACAGAATAAAATGAATGTTTAAGGGGGCTCCCATACAACAAACGTGATTTTTTTATCGATAATGGTATGGAACCCTTCGTTCGCGAGTTTGACTCGCACTTGTTTTTTACGGTTTGTATTTTCTATGCGTGTCCCAAATAAAATACTTTTCTTTCTTTTTATTTTTCATCCTGGCTACCGTTTGTATCGTTTCGAAATTTCATTTTGAAATTAGAACAGTTTGGAGCTTTAAATTCGCAATAAATTGTTTATTTTTAAAACAAATACAGTATTTCTGTTGTCACCGGAGTGAATTAATTCGTAAACTTGATAGAATACTTTTGCTGACTCTTAATATCTTATCCTTACCTGACGGTGTTCAAACCATTAGACAGTATTAATTAATTCTTAGGGCTATAAAAGAATTAAGAATTGGGCATCGCACATAGAAACTCGAGTCTTTGATTTAATCTCCGAGGCCACTAGCTTTTTTTAGACAAAAACCAATTGGACAAAGTTCAATTACTGTATAGGCACATACGTTCAATGTCTCCTTCGATTTATTGGAAAACCCCGCATTGACTGATTTATTCTATTGTTTAACAGAATACCCACTTATTGCCGTGTTATATTATTAATACTATTGATTATTATCTACTAAGTTACCACGAATCGAAACTCCTTTATCAAATCTTTTCAAATTAAAAATTAAAAGTACAAAAACTTGTACAACCTTCCCTCCATCTTCCATATTCATGGGAATAGCGGTCCGGGCATGCATAAAAGATGTATTAGCTTGTATTAGCTTCTCAGAATTAACTTGCAAAATGGTAGTTCCACCTGCATACAACGTACCTACTTGCTTAAGACCGCGTAATTTTCTCTTGACAGCCAAGTTGGCGGGAAAACTAGGTTCGTAGACGCGTTCGGAATATTACCAAAAGGTTACTTCATTGAGGTGTGTTCTCATAAGTGTTTGCTGTTTCAAAGACTGAGTCTCGGAATTAATGAGGTTCAATACAACTTTGATGTGGAAATGTAGGCTTTTGGCATGAATGAGTATGTTTAGATCTTTGTGTGTTAAATTACGTCTGTGTAAGAGAGATGGCAATCTGGATGATTATTTTGGAAGCCAAAAATAGAGTACTATAGTCTAAGCTAATCATACAGTTTGTGGCATATACATCAATGTATTATATCGTACCTACTTTAGTTTATTGTTGCTACTATTATTTTATTAGATTTTTTATGCTTTCTGCTGCGGTTATTATCCAAGAAAAGGACGAAGAGCCAAATGCTAAAGGACCAAATGGAGTCCTAATCTTGAGATATGATATACTATTGTGTTGTTGTTCTAGATAGAGCCTTCCTAGTCTGAACAATGTGCCAAGATTTTTCGACTTATTTGTCGATTCACACGAATTTATTCGTCCGATATGTGCAACTCGCCACTTTTAAATACATACATAGTATAATTTTTTGTATAGGCGACTCGCAGAAAATTAATTAATTTGCGTGCGAACCTCAACTCCAGAAATACGTATTAGGCAATTGGCATATTTAGAATTTTACTACTACTTTTAGTGTACTATTTTGCTGTTTACTTTTTACATAAATTTATCCCAAAAAAATTCGATTTGTGGAGTTTTCGATTCGCCAACAAAGAAATGAACTTCATGCGAGTCGCATATAGAAAAAAATATATTTTTTTTAAATGTCGATTCGCACATTTCGGGCGAGTAAATTCGTGCGAATCGACTAATACGTCGATTTTTCTAGTCTCAATATTTTGATCGAACCGAATAATAATTATTATGTGGCCTAGCTTAAGTATAACTCTTCTAAATATTTAGCAACTAGTTGGAATGTGACATTCAGATACTTACGGCCATGTTTTTAGTGTGAAAGTTGTTTGGGCTGACTTAGGCAAAACGGAATAATCGCCATTAGACCTCCCACTCGTAAATAACTAAACACAGTCTCTTTTGCGTAATTAATAGCTGTAATTTTAAAAATTATTTGTAACAAACATCACGCCTTATATCCCCAAAGGGTTAAGCAGAGGTGTACGTATAGTACATCACATTTTTACCAGTTATGGTTAAGTCCCATGTGATAGGAAGCGAACCTATTACAATCAACCGGGCACAAATCTAGATTCCGGGCTTCTAATGAGAAATTCCAGATAAAAACACCCAATAACACTTTGCCCGATTTGGGAATCGAAACAAATAAAATATTACAATATAATAACAAATATTTGCGACAAATATATAAAAATAATTATCGTCTTGATTGCTTGTACAAATTAATACGTAACCTAGGTAAGTATGCTTAAAAGGTGTCATGTGCAATTTACTTTTAAAACGGACTTGAGACTTCACCTCACTCTATTAACATTCTAACCGCCAACGAATGCACTATTAAGTAATCTGTGCTAATACTTCAAGTTCTTAAACGTGTAGAAATAAGTCGACAAATAAAGTTAATGATTTGTTTATAACGGTCTAGTTGACCGTTCAATAAACTTTATTCAGAGTCTTCGCTCCCATGACATTTAAACTTCGAAACTGGACCACATTCCGCGGGTAAATATGTGAGTAATTTGACCCGAACCTAAAAGACTGGCGAGCACAATTTGTCAACAAGTAACACTGGTAGTACATCAGAAGACTTATCAACAGGCTATCAGCTGTATCCCTTCCAGTAGTTTAATGTATGCTCAGACCACACTCGTCCTACATTCACCCCCCTTCTTCGATCAACTGTCTCGGCTTGACGGCCATTACCTAACCGACCGTTTGCGCTCTAAAAACTCCACACCACGACACCAAAATACAGACGCACTTAAAAAACCATCGAAGCCTCTTATCACATCGTAATATGGTTCAGAATTTAATAAAAACCAATTCCAATGAGTGCAAAATTAATTTGGCTTCATCTACTCTACTCGCTGTTTACACTCGGCCGTCGACGTTCGTCATTTAATTAATTCGATATTTGAACGCGGCAAAGTGCTGTCATTTCTTTCGGCCTGTGTTTTTTTTACGTTGTGTTTTTGGTATAGGTAACCAACCTTTGCAATGATAAGTGAAATTAAAAAATAATAACGTTACGTCTCTAGTGTTTTCATAAAAATCTTCTTTGTGATAAGTGAAATATTATCAAAAATGTGTGTAGTGATGTTAAGAATGCTGTGATATAATAATGTGTGAATAATAATGTTGGCTGGTCAGGAAGCCAGCATCGAATTGGTGCAAAGGTGGCTTCAGAGGCGAGGCAGTGATGACACCGACACAGGTTAATAGAAAACTATTAATTTACTTTATGAGAGGCAAAAAACTGTCCGCAATTATAAAATTTAACTTAGATCTTTGTTTAAAGTCGTAATTATAACATAGGTCGATGAGATTTTTTAAAAATTAAATGGACATAGTTACATTTTGAAATAAATTATCGGCATAAAATTTTGAAACTTTTTTTTATGCAGAGACATTACTAATACTGAGTAGACCAAATACATCCAATCTATCGATTTGGAAATTAGGTTCCAAATGCTGCAACCGCTGCTACAAGCTTTCTTTTCTACCTCGGTGTTGGGTTTGTAGCAGGGGTTCACATACCTTGATGTGTTGTGTAGAATAAGTGTGTAGAATAAGTTACTAACATAGTCCTTAAGGAATATTGTTACTAACAAATTGAGTCTTTGATACTTTTAAATAAATGAATT
Source organism: Hyppa rectilinea (assembly GCA_951799385.1). NCBI lineage: Eukaryota > Metazoa > Arthropoda > Insecta > Lepidoptera > Noctuidae > Hyppa > Hyppa rectilinea. The sequence continues at coordinate 6,382,149 of OX637318.1, read as the reverse complement.
GAATTGAAATTGAAGTAGGTACCTAAAAAATTCACTCGCAAATATAGACTCGGATCAGATACTGATTAGTTTTTAAGGCTAAAAATACACTGTTAAACAGCTAATCCTGTAGTCAAGAAGGCTATTTAGGATTATGTTACTTCGGGTTGATTTTTCGATTAATCGGATTAGTTTTATTGGAGGAATAAAAATCACAGGTTAACAGGTTTTACATAGAAAATAATTATGTCATACCGCCATTTTTATTCTTCAGATAAAAGTTATCTTACTATTGAAAAATCAGCCCTTAATTAATTTAATTTGTATGAAAAGTGGACGATAATGTTGATAATGATGATGAATATGATGACGATGATGAAAATGATGATAATGATGAATATGATTATATGATGCTGATGATAATAATCATATCTAATAATAATAAAAAAGCCTCGTGAAAGCTGAAAAAGAGAAACAATGTGGAATGTGAGCTCGGCTATCATTGTACCGATTGTCATAACAGCCAACGGCCTGATGGCCAAGAGCCTCGACCAACATCTTTCGAGGCTCTCGTTAGGCGGTTGGATCAAGAGCCAGATTCAGAAGGCAGTACTCCTCGATACGGCTCGCATTGTGAGGAGGTTCTTGTCTCTGCAGCCCTAACCACCGGTGCCTTGGACCCTGCTCCCGACACCGGCGGACTACTATTTTTTATATTTTTAAATGGTTTGTTTGTTTTTTTTACAAAAAATATTTAAAAATGTATTAAATAAGAAAAGAAAGAAATAAACGAATAATAATAATATCCTTGGACATTTCACACAACGCCATATAGTCCCCAGCTAAGCAACCTAATGCTTGTGTTATGGTAACAAGATAGGCTGATATACTACTTATATACATTTTTTTTTTGTAAATACATACTCATTATAGATAGAAAAACACCCAGACTCGTAACATATACAATAATAGTGATAATGATGATCAAAATAGACAAAGTGATCAACGATAACGATGATGGAAAATTCTAAAATGCATGGGACTGCCATAAAGTACCGAGACGCTTATGCCAATCTAGTTGAAAGTCGTAGAATACAAAACGCTTTGAAAATGATTGCCACTTGTCTGCTCTTGTCATCGTCATATCATACCTAGGTACCTAGTTATGATATGACGACTTGGTATTTGGAGTCGCCTCCAGGAAATCTAAATTGAGATATAACTCACATATGGTGTATGAAAATGTTCTCTTTGTTTACTTATCAAAATCATCTCAAAACCGAATCTGATCGCCAAGACAAGCCAAGCGAAGCGCAAGGGCACTACCTACCTTTTCTTGAAGCGCTTCGTCGTTTTGTTGAACCCTTATAACTTGGGTGTGGATTATGCGAAATCAACAAAATTTTCGGGATATGTTGTCAATAGCGCATAAAGCACATACATTTTGAATTGTATAGCTCCTATACTTTAGATTTTATTAATATCTAAAAAACCCTGATTTCGTCACTGACTCACTGATGATCATCAAAATTCTTAGGGTATTTCCGAATGTCCTAGAAAGCTAAAATTTTGTATGTAAGCTAGTATTACTACACAAACAAAAAACATTTATAATTGTTTGTGTACGAATACTTGTAACTTTTATTCCACAACCCCTTAAACTAGGCGATGGGAGTTTGTATGAGGCCTGCAATATTGACGCTAAAGGCTTGATCTGAATTTGAAAATTGATGCCCCTGATATATATAAGATATAAATAAGTACTCCTTGTTATTATAATTTTTTTTAAATAATAATAATGAAAAAAAAAATCGAATCTTAATCGACATTTTATACCGAAACATGTACAGAGGCCAGCACATCAAGTTACCACAATCTGTCAAATTTCTTTGATAGTATTTCAACTTTATTGCAAAGATATAAGGTTCATTTTTAACTGACAAAATTTGACAGTAAGGGATAGCTTGATGTGATGGCGTCTGTACTTCATATCCTTTTTATTATAAATGATTATACACACAACTTACAAAAAGAAATGAAATGGCCAAGCCACATATTTTTACTAAGGTGTAGATTTTGTAAAAATAGGGCGTGTAGAGTTAGAAGCTTGGCTCTTCATGAAATCTGATAACTTTTTGACAGTGCGATTCATATGGTCTCGTCTTGGCAACATTTTACATGAAAATGTTTTTGGTGGTCACTAATTCTATGAAATATGTTGTTAAATTGTCTTTAAATAACGACACCCGGCTATCATTTGTGGATGTATGATAATCGTTATGGTTATTACATGGAAAGTCTCACATCCAGTCTTTCCAAGGGGTATCGTGTTACCCAGTTACTGGGTTGTGGAGGTCAGATAGGCAGTCGCTCCATGTAAAATACTGATATTCAGCTGCATCCGGTTAGACTGGAAGCCGACCCCAACATAGTTGAGAAAAGGCTAGGCAGATTGATTGATGTTGTTATATTGTTTGAAGATCAATATTTTACAAACTAAATGAAACAAAATACAACGAGATTCTAACACACACTTTATAAGGCATTTCGTTAACATCGACGGTAGTATTTCCAACATGAAATGCTTGAATATTGATCAATAGCACAATTCGAGGGAGAAATAAAATACCTGGAATTAATTCTAGAAAACGTGTGAAGCTTTATAGAACAACTAGCTTCTATCAGCGGCTTCGCCCGCGGGGACATCGGAAATTATCCAACGGGAACCGTAATTTTTTTCTAATAATCGGATAATCTATCTGTATGCCAAATTTCATGTAGATCTGTTCAGCCGTTTCAGCGTTATGAAGTAACAAACATACAAACAGACTCCCTCACAAACTTTCGCCTTATAATATCACTATGATGCAAAACTACCGTATGCTACAATTTATTTTATGAAAAATTGCGAAATTGTCTAATTTAGTGTTTTTTTTGGTTTCGTATTCATTCTCTACTAGCTTTTACCTGCGGCTTCACACGCGTTAAATTCGTAGTAAACCAATTTCCCTTTCCTTACATTACATTATTTTGATCTATCTCGTAGAGTTCAGCCAGCGTTTTTTGCAATGTAAGTCCAAAAAAATGTGTTTATTTAACTTCGCATTAGAAATCTTGAAATTATCAGTGGTTCTCTAATATATTAAGCATGTTATTATACATATAAACCTTCGTCTTGAATCACTCTATCTATTAAAAAAAAACTGCATCAAAATCCGTTGTGTATTTTTAAAGATCTAAGCATACATACAGACATTAGGACGCGGGAAGCGACTTTGCATACTATGTAGTGATGTTATTTATTACTGGTGGTAATCGAATGGCTTGGCCTTAAGGCAGCGTTCCTTGGCTCAGTGATTATGATAGTACACCCATAATGATGATGAGGATGATCATGGCATAACCCACATGGCCTTGACATGGCCCTGACCATAAGCAAGAGTCTTGATAATGACGTTCGCGTGTTAAAAACATAATAGTAATTGTTTCAGTTTTGCAGTAGAAGTAGGGCATCTTATCTTAAGGTGACAGTTGCAGGGTAGCTTAGATTTGATAATTGGATCTTAATTTGATATTTGACAACGCTGGATTTCTTTATTTGAGATGCTTTTGGAATCCTGTCTCTTCTAACAAAATATTGGACTTCGGTAAAGCCGTTGATTCTTAGCCTTTTTTGAAGATAATTACAATATTAATGGTGTTATTTCTATTGTCACAGGCAGTTCGAGCGGGTCACCGGGGGCTCGCGCCGGCCGACGCTCGTCGCTCGCGCTCACGCCGGAAGACGAGCCCCTCGTAGATGTCGCCGTAAGTTGCTCTTCGCATAGTAATACACAACTATACCAAATATACACGGTAAAAAAAATCAGCTGTGCAGACATTTTGACGAGTTAGGCGAACATAAATGTACTGAACAGCTGATTTTTTTTTCGCGATTTCAGGTTCGGTCCCATAGTAAAAGTTGCTCGTTATAATGAGTAAATAATACATAACTATGCCAAATATATCCGTGGCTGGCGTGACATCTCTAAAACAGCATTTTGTCAGGACGGCAATTTTAAAGTTTTGAACTCTTATGGTAAATCAGTAAATTAGTTTAACGTTTGTGTTTAAGTTGTTCTATAGGTTATTTTATGCCATCTTTTAAATGATGACATTAAATTATATTCACGCACACACACACATCAAAGCAATATGTGACGTCACAACCAGAAATTACCGACATCAAATGCTGAATGCACCATGCATTCTGCATTTGACGTCACTTAGTTTTGCGACGAACGTCGAATGGCATTACTTTGATTTTTAGGGTTCCATATCCAAAGGGTAAAACGAGACCCCATTACTAAAACTCCGCTGTACGTCCGTCCGTCTGTCTGTACGTCTGTCACCAGGCTGTATCTCATGAACCGTGATAGTTAGACACTTGAAATTTTCACGAATGATGTATTTCTGTACTAAAAAACAGAATAAAATAAATATTTAAGGGGGCTCCCATACAACAGTCATAATTTTTTTGCCATTTTTATAGATAATGAATGGTACGGAACTCGGGCGCGCGAGTCCGACTCGCACTTGTCCGATTTTTTAATTTTTGGATTGTCGATCCTTCGGATATCTCTTACGGAATTTCTATACAAACAAGATACTACATTAAATTAAACTACTAATAACGTTTCCAATATCTATACAAATAATCATTCAAATATATCCAATAATTAAGCCACTGTAGTTCGTTACAAGCAGACAGATACTTTCGCTTTCTTTACGGTTCATACAAACCGTCAGAGTATCCGTTATAACGATTCTTTAATATATTATATAGAGTATTGAGTATTTAAAAAAAAATACCGGGTCGCGAGCGTGTGAAACCGGCCTTATGGGACCACTAAAATCATATAAATAAAATTAGTGATAATATTAAAACTACGAAATAAATTATATGTTCAGACGCAAGCCATCAAGTTACCCCAATTCTCCAATTTCTCAGAAAGTTTTTCAATTTTTTTCGAAAAGCATAAGGTTAATTTTCAATTGGGAAAATTTGACAGACAAATGGTGCTGGGCTGGAGACATTTTCCGTATGTCGAATGCATTGTAGGCTAAGACCACCACAACACGGGTGCCTGAAAAACGTCCACCGTCATTGTGGTGGACCCAGGCGAAGATGGCGAGACCAACTTCACGCTTATAGGAGAGATTGGTCCATATTGGCTCAGGATCGATTTGAGTGGAAAAAGGAAAGGTTGGGCTTATGCCTTTAGGCGGGATTGTCCGAAAGGTTACCGCTACCCCGAACATAAAGGGCTTAGGAAGGAACGTGGATGGGTTTTAGTCAGTAAGAGTCTGACACTCTTCCGCTCCACCCAGAGCGGGAGGGGTCTTTTGATGATTTCCCAAACTCAATAAAAAAAACAGCCTGTGGCTTGCAGTGAGACCTGTTGAGACTAGCTGATCGTTATTATTTTATGACAAACTAATGATGATTTGTCCATGTTTGAATGGTAGAGAAAAACTACGACAACATGTCCCGCCCCTCTTAAGTTCAAACTTTTGAAGTATTTGTGAAAGTAATTACAAAGCGCCACCAAGACTCACAACGCTTGTTGCTGCTGGCCTGCTTCTGAATACGAATACTTACAACTACTTACAAACTCCTTCGTGAGGATGAGACTACAAGCATTGAAACAGTAATTTAGAGGGGCGCGCCATGTTATCATAGTTCTCCAGTCTGCATTACTATAAATAATAACCCCACGGTTACAAGCAATGAAAATAGTGTTCAGTGAGTTACATAAACGTTCTTAAGGTTCAACTTATTTGATGTCGTTAACACCTAGCCTTAGCATCGTTAGCTATTCAAGACATGCTGCAAATTAATTCTTTCTGGACAACTTTGACCTGTGGCGGAGCAAAATATTTATATTACTATGATGTTTCATTATATTTTCATGAATATTTTGTCGATGTTTTTGTCGTATTTACATACAATTTAAAATAACCCTGATTACAATAACCAGGGGCCTAGAAAAGTGACAATCGCTCCGTGTTGATTCGATTTCAAAATTGTTGATCGAACAATTCGTTATCTCAGCGATTCGGATTGTCAAGAACTTGTCAACGCATTTGTATGGGAATATTGATCGAGTTTCGTTACACAATTTGACATTGTCTAGCTACTGGCTAAAAGGTTACTGACACCTGTCCATTTTAAATTTGTGATATCTTTTAAAATATTCATTTAAATTAAATATTATAATGATGTTAAACATATTTTAATCTTAATTAAATGCTTAATTTAAATAACATATTTAATTGGTTTACTGTTTTGGAAATAACAATGAAATTTTTATAAAATTCTGAAAGATAGAAAGGTTACTGTGGGTCATTCTTAGAAAGATAAGCATATACTACCTTAAACGTTTTTGTTGATTTTTTTAAGATGTGCAATCCTGTAGAACATTAATTTTAAGCATATTTTCCGTCAGCATGATTTTTTCCGACATCGTCAACTATCATCGTCACATTTCAGTCAATTATCATAAAAGGTATAATTAATACAGCTAATCCTTCCTCATGAATCTCTTCGTCCATTGGTGAAAACCAGTGAAAACTGTATGAAAATCCGTTCGGCAGTTTATGAGTTTATCGCGGTCAAGCAGACTAGTGATTATACAATAAGATGGTTTTCATTTCTTTAGTAAGTACACTGATGCTCGTGAGGAGCTCGTAGCTAAGTACTAACAGCCGCACAGGTCGATCCATCAGGTTAAGCTACGCTTGCCGGGGTTGGCCGTGGATGGGTGACCATCTTTACATACCGAGACTCCTCCGTGCCTTGGAAAGCACGTTAAGCTGTTGGTCCCGGCTGTCATTTGTGCATCTTTGACAGTCGTTAGGGGTCGTCAGAATAAGCGGGATTGTCCGAAAGGGTTACCGCTACCCCGGAACACAAAGGGCCAAGGAAGGAACATGGATGGGTTTTAGTCAGTAAGAGTCTGACACTCCCTTCCACTCCACCCAGAGCAGAAGTCATTGGATGATTTCCCAACCTGAAAAAAAAAAAAGGTGTCGTCAGAAGCCGAAAAATCTGACTGAGCCAGTCTTTCTAAGGGGTATCGTATTGCCCAGTTACTGGGTTGTGGAGGTCAGATAGGCAGTCGCTCCATGTAAAATACTGTACATGTATTCAGCTGCATCCGGTTACACTGGAAGCCGACTCCGACGCAGTTGGGAAAAGGCTAGGCAGATGATGAGATGCGTAAGAAAAAACGTGAATAAAAATACTTTCCACATAATAGTATTAAAATATTTTACGAAAAACAAGATCCAACAAAACAAGTACTGTATAATGCAATACAATCAAAAAAGTCAGTCCAATTCCTTTTCTCATTAACTACAATTCTTAATTCACAATAACGTATTCAAAAGACAGAATTGCTGATTGAATTCTGGCGCCGAACCAATCAGAAGGGTCAAGGTTCATATCCGCGTGTGGCAAAACGCCTCACTTAAGAAATAAAGATGGCTGGCGTGCGCAAGATTCAGTCCATTCGTTGTGATTGATGATGATATGATCATTTTTTATGAGCCGCTGATTGGTGCAAAAAGGCTTCTTAATTTAAAGGAATGATGGAGTTATGCAGGTCAGTTTGTGCGTATGTCAATATTTTTAAGGTGAACTTGACGTTTTATTGGGACACGTTCCAAGGCGTTTCTTTAAAACAGTTTTAACTTCTACAAAAATGTGTCCGAATACTTGCTTATGTCTTTAGCTCTTCTGGGATCCAAAGAGTATTAAAGTTTCTTTGATACAGTAAAAAAAAGGAAAAAATATATCAGTACACTTAAGAACAAGTTGGTACTAATTATTAAAACGTTAGGAAAAGTCTCAAGTTTTGTATATTTGACTCCAATATGTAGAAGGTTTTCCTACTTAGGAGGATGCTCCGATGGTTTGCCCATAAATTTTTGGATACGATTAATACTCTAAACATAGTAATTCTTTGTTTTAAACTAATTATTTGATCACTTTTCTACATTGAGATGTGGTCACGTTTGCTCAGTGCAGGAAATAACTTACATTATTTTACTGAGAAAAACAATCGTGAAATACAGGAAAAGTTAAGTTTTAAGTAGTGTGAGTGACTTTTAAGTTTGAGATGCACACCATGATTACGATAGTTTTTAAATTTGAACGCTAGATGGCGTGCGTGCGACATTATAATTTTGATAAATAGTTATATTTTGTACAATAATTGATTTATTTCCTTTCCTACCTTTCATTAAAGAGATAAAAGCAAGTCAAACGATGTTGGTGTGTATATATTTGAATTACTGTCTATAAATACATACTAGAAGACATCACAGTCGATAATATACGCTACACATAACAGCTGTATCGACAACCCCAAGATCTTAATGAGATACAAATAATAAAGCTGAAGAGATTGTTCTGTTGTTTGTTTAATGCGCTAATCGCTGGAACTACGAGTTAGATTACAATATATCTTTTCGCATTCGATAGCCCAATTCTTGAAAAAGGCTGTAGAAAAAAGGATTACACGACGGACAAAGTCGCGGGCAGAAGCTAGTCCTACTAAAATTATAAACGCCAAAGTTTGTGAGGATAGATGGTATGTTTGAATGTTTTTAACTGTTTCACACTAAAACGACTGAAGAATGCTATACTCTTCTAGATGAAGAATGGCTCACACATAGTTTATAACCGGAATTAATATTATCTGATAGTACATACGTTCCCGTGAGATAATTATTTCAGACATCCACACGGGCGAAGCTGTAGCAGAAGTTAGTCTTGAATAAACTACATTTATATAATACGAGCATTAGTTAATTACGTTAATTCGCATCCAATCAGGAGACTATCTATGAAGCCCAGCTCTTATAATTACAAGACTCAGCTGATCTAATGTAATCAGCTGAGTAATTCGGGGCTTAGTAACAACTTTGCAGATAATTCGATCTGAGAGGGTGAGATTTTTACTAACTAAAACCCACTCGTGGTCCTTCAGTGGCTTGTGCCTGAGGCCATGGTAGTGGGAGACAGTCACCTCCTTCTGCAAAGCAGTCATGCTAGCGAAGGAGGTGGCGGGATGGTTGAGGGATAGGGCCTTACATTCCAGCCGCCGCGCTAGACGCTCCGGGCGTCGGGACCCGCGTGACGACTCCCGGCCACCGTAGGCGCGGGCCTGCGGACGATGAGCGGTATGTAGCTCACCATCCGACCAGGACCAGGCCCGTGCCAGACGTCGCGAACATGTTCCACGCGCGCCATTAAGAGATGTCAGCAATAGGGAAGGGGTCCGTTAGGACCAAAGCCTGTTGGGTCAATGGGATTGTCAGAAAGGGGTACTGCTTCACCTGAACATAAAGAGCTGAGAAAGGAACATGGATGGGTTTTAGTCAGCAACAGCCTGACACTGCCTTAGCTCCACCCAGAGCGGGAATTAAATTACCCACCATCAAAAAAAAAAACGGTCATAGTAACTCTTTAGAATAAATCCACGACCGTGGCAGTCATCGGCCCTAGCGAACCCCATCAGTTAAATCCAACACAAGCGCCTGATCTCCGTAACAGTCTAGTAATTGTCAATACGCAATTCTAACATAATGACAGAATTTGCAGAAATTCCTGTTAATCGAGTATGCAATTCCAATTTGTAAACTGATATTGTTTGATTTGCAATTATTTAAATGATGAGTTTCGTTGATACATAATGCTGAATACACAAATAAAATAAAATTTGCTACAATTCCAATAATTCAATGAGCTGCTAATTCAGTTGTTATAATGTGCTCTCAATTATTCTGCCGATAATTTATTGTAATCCATAGCTTAAAGTATTAAAATCAGTGTTGTTTCCTTGACATGTCCAACTGTTCAGCATTGAAATTGTGCTATAATTATTTAATCTACAATTTCGAATAACTTTTAAAACGTAATCAGTGCGACGCTAATCGATAAGTGTTATCATATTCAATACAATGATTCTTAATATTTTAGTTTGATATAAAACGCCGCCGGAATAAGTCACGAGGTTCTGCAAATTGAATTTAATACACGTGCGAAATAATAAGTGCTGCTACTGTGAGAATATTTTGTGTTTAAAGTGATACTTTAATTTATGTTACATAAGTGGAAACGTGGTAATGTTCTTAATAAGTGTACGCGTCTGTTAAATATACGAAGATAATCAAGGCTTGAACGCAACCGTTGGCACTGTTTACTCCTTGAAGAGCATTTTAATGTCGATGGGTCGATAAAAAGTATTGAGTAACAGTTTTTACTTAAAATCAAGCAACATGTAAAGATTTCAAAACCTATTAATACCTCATCATTATCAAGCGACAGGAACTACTCATTATCTACATAATCGCAAAAGTGTAGATTGACGTTGATTTGAATATGAAGAGATTTATTCACGTTTATAGGGAAGTCATTATGTGAACTATTCTTGTTGTATGAAAATCATCTGCTTTTGTTTATCCTAGTGAAGGGACGTGAGCGGTAAATATGGATAAGAATAACGTTAATGTAGTAGACAATCAGCCAGTGGTGGATACAAAAAAGAATTTAGGTTGTTGGGCTCGATTCAAGAGCTTGTTCGATGATAGAGGCTTCGATTTGGAGTATGAATATGGGCCGCGGACCCCAAGACCGATCAATCTGCTCGGTGAGAATCAAGACGCGGAAGGGTATAGAAGAATTTCTGAAAGAAAACCATCTCTATCTACGGGTAAAAAGGTTCAGCCAAATAATGCGCCCAATAGCACTAATACGGAGGTTGAAAAAAGTCGTGTGATTAATTTTTATGAACAATTTACTACTTTAAATGATGAGGAAACGAAGGAAGAGCCTGATCTGTGGAGGAAGTCGGTCCGGCATCGGGTGTCGATGAGACCTAGCGCTATTCTCACTAACATTATTGAAGAACCTGACGATGAAATCGAAGTGGTAAGTGAAAATTTTCTTTAAACCCTCAAATGTCGTATGAACCCCATAGGTTCATAAGAAAAATCTCTCGAAACGACAGTAAATATAAGCGTATAAATCGTTTAGCTCTTATAAACAAACGGCTTCTAATAGGCGAACATCTAGTGGGATAATAAAAAAGTGTAATAATTTTTGGTGAATTGAAGGATATTTTTTCATCGTCAAAATGACCCCTCTTGCTTTAGCTAAAGCGGATGGGAGTGTCAGGCTCTTACTGACTAAAAGCCATCCATGTTACTTCTTTAGCCGTTTATGTTTTAGATGTGCTAACTTATGAAATACGCCCAAAGGATGTTTCCAAGATCCTATCTCATATCTCTTTGTGTGCCGGGGTAGCGGTAACCTTTTCGGACAATCCCGCTAACCAGAAATGGGAAGATGAGATATAATTAACAGCCGTGCCAACTAGACTAGAAGGTTGCGACAAATGTAAAGCAATGGCGACATTGGAGGAGACCATTATGTTAACATTTAAATTATTGAGGCAGCAATCTTCGAAGTTCAGGATAAAAAGTTTCTTGATTAATTGTATAGGAGACGAGTCTATTGCCATCAACTGGGCACAAAACCAAACCAGTTCTTTGGAGTTGTTTATAATTATCACGTAGGTATATATGATTAATTTTTCATTGGAAATAATACTATGCATCACGGAAATCCGATCTTGGAATCCTTATCTTATCAATGAATAACAAATGGTATCGAAGTAATTATTATAATTATGCGACTCAATTGTTTTCCTGTTTTCAGGATTTATCTTGATACAATAATTTACGTAATTAGGAAAAGGTAGCTGTTTTTAATCGCGAACTACCAACTATATTAAAATTGATTTAGCGGGGCAATGACGGTCATTGCCTTTTCTCTAATATCTCTCCGTGAGTACCCAAACAATAAAGTATGTATGGTTTTTCGTAATTGGAACATGTTGAAGAACAAAAAGAATGCTAGGAAATTAAGGTAGGTCATTGACCGCTACTGTCACGCTAAAGTGATTAGAGTATAGCTCTACTAGATAATTTAGTCCAAGGAGCGTAAATTCCCTACATTTTCGACCAGTTTTTGACTAAGAACGTCGTTGAGATGAAATTGCAACTAGATTTTGATTTTAAATTACAAGATTTGGTCGTCCAGTCACTGACTCTAAAAAGTGAAACTTAAAACTTGTTTTTTTGTAATAAACTAATTGGAGATCAAATGAAACTGGTTTTCGATATATTATCTGTGCGCTGGTGACAGATTAACCTGTCATTGCTAGCTTGGATAGATTGGAATTATTCCTATAGGTTAGTAAACGCCTCTGGCAATACTGACGGTCGTTGAAACATGACTTTCACTGTAATTGGATTGTAGCAATTTGATATGACAGGATTTGAAGCTATTTGGCAATTAATTGTTTGCTGATTGTGATGTGGAGAACTAGGAGGTATTTCGAAGGAGATATATTTTTCTTCCGGACGGAATAAGAAAGAAAGAAGGAGAAGGCGAAATATTAAAATTGAAACATGAATTCAACGACATTCTTTTGTTTTTTGTAAGAAAGATTTTGTCAAAGAAAAGTATGTTTTCAAAACAAGCTGTACCTGTTTAACCGATATCCGACTCGATATTTATGAATGCCTATTAGCCTTAAAGCGCCTGCTAGGGTTCGAACTCACGACCTACTCGTAAGTCGAGGCTGATACCATTGGGCCACCACTGCTCTTATAACGGTGAAGGAAAACATCGTGAGGAAACCGGCATGCCCTAGAACCAAAAATTCGAAGCCATGTGACATCCGCCTACCTGCACTGGGCCCGCGTGGTGGATTATGGCCCACTCCCTCTCTTAGAGAGGAGGCCTGTGTCCCAGCAGTGGGAACATTGTATCTTATGTATGTATGCCATTTACCTTTATGTTTTTTGTTTGTCAATGAATGAATTAAAAATGGAGCAGATGAATACCTCATCTATACAGAGTTGATACGACAGAGGGGCTTTCCTTTCCACCATCACCACTATTTTCAAGCTCTGTACCAAAAATCAATTACATAGGAGCAGTAGATTAGTCGCAAATGATTTTTTAAGTTTTTGCCCCGTTTGAACACGATGTATCTTTCCTAACAGCGCTCCGGCGCGCGGGCGTCAGTGCCGCTTTGTTACAAGGTCAGTTTTTATTTACAAAGGATGGTTGCGTTTTACTCTGATTTGTAAGCTATTTAGTTGGTTTGAAAAAATAAAAACCTCATTTTTGGTGCTTTTTATTTTTATAGCGAATTAATACTAAACACGTATAGTATACGTAGTGTAATTTAATGCCCCTCTGTCATATCAACTCTGTATATTATGGTGTATGTAAGTATGTGTGTAACGAATAAACCCAAAAACTCCTTAACGGATCTGGATGAAACTTGGCATAAACATAGATTATAGTCTGGAATAGCATATAAGAACTAATAGGTTCCTGTGGGATAATTTCCTACATACACGCGGGCGAAACCGATGGCAAAGATCAGTCATTAGCTAATTTCGATTTACTTGAAGACGTTTTGTTAAGACCCAAAGTCAAAGTCAAAGTCAAAACATTTATTTCAAATAGGCACAAGAATGGCACTTTTGAACGTCAAATCCGTCAAACCCACTATCTTCTCTTTTATTACGATCTCATACAAACACAATTTCTGTTTCTTTTTTATTTCTAAAGGCTTGTCAAGGCAGCCCATCACGTAATTCCGAGTAGGTACTTGAAATACGTCTGTTGATTGACTTATTATAACTAAACACTCATTGTCATGCTGACACTCAACTTTGAGGAGAACAATCAATATATGCTGGATTTTTTAATCTCACCTAATGTGCTTTCCACTCTAAATACTGCAGAATCCAAATTTTACTCAAAGGTCAAATAACAGCTGAGTACCTATTCCTTTCTAAATGGATAACATCTTTGCTTAAAACCCTAAACTTTGGAAATCATGTGCCGTCCTTTTAGGCAATGTGGATTCAGGCATTAGACCTGAAATGTGCGTGGATCGTCCTTGAGTGTACCTACATTAATATACTCTAAAACATTTGTATAGCTCACTAGTTGGCAGATTCTATGAGCTATTAAGAAAAATCACTTAACTTGCCCGTGAAATTGAAATTTTCTTACGTTTTTTTTGCAATTTGCAGGTCAGTGTCAGGTTGTCGGGATGCCCGGCAGAAAACCTCCACGTGTGCCCGGGGACTGGAGTTCCTTTCTGGACACGTCCGGGGGGAAGGCCAGTCTTTGGGCCGGTGCATCCTGGGGTGCGGGCAGCGACTTCCCATTGGGGCTATCTTCCAGTGGGTTCTCGCTGTCCGCATGCTAATGTTCTGCCAGGAGGATCGCTCCACACCTGCCGCTCTGAGTAGCAGAGCGGCAGCTGTGGTGGAGTCAGAGCGGGCCCGGTGTGCACTTACCCTGCCGCCGGGCAGGCAGGAGGGGTAACCCTTCTGTCACCGCTATAATCTCGTAGCCCCGGAGACAGTTACGGTCATGTCTCTGACTGTTGAAGGGGGTCGAGGGTCTTGGCTTAACCGCCCGGACCGCGAGGAAGATTAACCTCTATAAAAAATTCCCCAAACCCCTAAGCGGCGGCGCACCGTGAGAGGGGTTGCAAGCTTGACTGATGGGTAGCTTGATTCAGTCGCTAGTGCGGACCACATTATTTGAGCAGGTACCCAAAGTTTATTACTCGTGGGAACAAATATGGAAAAAACAATTTAAAAAAAAAAACCCATCGACGAAGAGGAGAGGAGTGGTGCGGGATCGGAGTCCGATCCTGCATCTGGTGGCGCGAGCACGGGAGGCTCAGGGAGCTCCCGTCGCACCAGGGAGTTGGCCGCTGCAGCGAAGAATCGCAGGTTCTTCGCCAAGCGGCCAAGGTCAGAGGACGGCCAGGGGTCGTCTTCCGAGGGAGAGCTGGCCTCAGCTCGTAAGATCCCCACCAGCAAACGGGGGGGGGTCAGAGAGCGAGGCGTGGGGAGGGGGCTCACTGCCCGGGAGGCTACCGAGCTAGCAGAGGGGCCACAAAAGGAGGTGGAGACTGCTGGAGCGGTCGATGCGGGGCCGTCCAGCGATGAAGCGGGCGCGGCTGGCGGTCCCAACGCGGACCGCAAGGACGAGTTTGCGGCGGTCGTGGAGGCCGCTATCCGAGATGTGTCCCTAAAGAGGGTACGGGCCTCTAGGAGTAAGGCCATCGTCTCGGCTACGGCCTCCATCATGGCGGCGGCCAAGGAGGCCGGGTGCGCCGGGCCTCCAGCCAGGGAGGTGGCCGATTTGCGGGCGGAGGTCGCCCGCTTGGCGGCCGCCATGAAGCTCCTCCAAGAGGAGAATGGGAGGCTCCGAGCGGATCTGGCTGGCCTTAGGGCCGCCAGCAGCCGCAAAGCCCCCCGGGAAGAGGGCCGCCCACCGCAGCCGCAGCCGCAGCAGCAGCAACAACAACAGCGGCAGCAGGGGCCAAGCCGGCCCGAACCGGAGGGGAACCGGGTCCTGGACCTGGTTCGCCAGGAGCTAACCTCCTTCCAGGCGCGGTTCCAGGAGCGATTCTCAGTTATAGAGGGAATCGTCCTGCGCCCGTCTCTGGCGCCTGGAAGGACGGCCACAGGCCCGAAGCCGGCCTCGTACGCAGCCGCTGCGGCGGCTGCCGCCCCGAAACCCGGGCCGTCAGGCACAGCCTCGGCGCCGGCAAAAGCGGCGCCGTCCGGCAAGGCCCCGACGTCGGCCCGGCAGACCAAGGCCAAGAAGGGCAAAAAGTCCCCACCGGCGCAGGTGGTTAGGGTCCCAGAGCCCTCTCCCCGGCGCCCGGGGCCTCCCGCGACCGATGCCGAGTGGCAAGTGGTCGGGGAGAAAAAGAAGGCGGCAAAGGCAGCGAGGAGGAGGGAGAAGAGGCGGCGCCGCAAGGAGCGAGCCGTCGCGGCGAGACTCCGCGCCCCAAAGACCGCGGCTGTAGTCATCACACTACAGCCGGACGCGGTCAAGAGGGGCGTCACGTACCGCGACGTGCTCACCAAAGCACGTGGGGCGGTGGACCTCCAAGAGTTGGGGATCACCGGGGGCCTCCGGCATAGAGTGACGGCAACCGGCGCTCGCATGCTGGAGATCCCCGGTGCGACAAGTGGCCCCACCGCTGACGCCCTAGCTGAGAAGCTAAGGGCGTCCCTCAACGCGGAGGAGGCTCGGTTCTCCAGGCCCGTGAAATGCGCAGACATGCGTATCATGGGCCTGGATGACTCCGTCACGGAGGACGAGGTGGTGGCCGCCGTCGTCAGGACGGGCGGGTGTCTCGCCGAACAAGTGAAGGCAGGCACCATACGCCCTGACTTCACGGGCATGCGAACCGTTACGGTAAGCTGCCCCGTGACGGCGGCCAGCAAGATTATGGAGGGCCGAAGACTCCTGGTGGGCTGGGTTTCAGCGCAGGTTAAGCTGCTGGAGCCCAGACCTCTGAGGTGCTTCCGTTGTCACGTGGGGCACCATGTCGGTGTCCAGTGCACCTCAGAGGTGGACCGCAGCACACTGTGCTTCCGCTGCGGTCAGCCCGGACACACGGCCGGCTCTTGTAACGCCGCGCCGCACTGCGTCGCATGTGCGGCCGCTGGCAAGCCGGCCGATCACCGGGCGGGGAGCAAGTCCTGCGCCCCGCCCGCCGGGACCAGGAGGAGAGGCAGGCCCTCCGCCGCCACCCCCACCGTCGCCGCCGCCGCTGCCGCCACTGTCGCCGCCGCCGCCGCCACCGACGCCATTGCCGAGGGCCCCTCGCAGGGGACCCAGGGGGGAGTCAACATGGAGGAGTGATGGCCCCACTCTGCTTCCTCCAGGCGAACATCAACCACTGCGCCTGTGCACAGGACCTCTTGCTCCAGAGCATGGCGCAGTGGTCGATCAATATCGCCGTGGTCGCTGAGCCGTACTTTGTCCCGCCCAGGGATAACTGGGTGGAGGACCTGAGCGGCTCAGTGGCCATAACTTCGTCGGCCGCCGCCGGCACCCCGTCCCTCGAGGGTGTCTTGAAGGGACAGGGGTGCGTCGCAGCACGGTTCGGAGAGATTGTGGTAGTAGGAGTGTACTACTCTCCGAACCGAACTCTCGCCGAGTTCCACAACTCTCTCACAGAGTTGAGTGTCGTCGTCTCCAGAAGCCATCCCTTCCCCGTGCTAGTGCTCGGGGACTTCAACGCCAAAAGCCTGGCCTGGGGTTCCCGCTACACGGATGTGCGGGGTAGGATGGTGGAGGACTGGGCTCTGGAAGCAGGCCTAGCCGTCCTCAATCGGGGTTCTGTTCCCACGTGCGTGCGGATGCGGGGTGAGTCCGTTGTGGACATCTCGTTCGCGAGCCCCGCTCTGTCACAGTGCGTCCTTGACTGGCGCGTAGTAGAGGAGGTGGAGACCTACTCCGATCACCGGTATATCCGGTTCGACGTCTCCACCCAGACCTCAAGCGCGCCGGTCCGACAGGCCCCGAGTGGTCCGCGGTGGGCGCTGAAGCAGCTGGACCGGGAGCTCCTCCTGGAAGCCTCGATCGTGCAGGCCTGGGTGTCATCACCGGTCAGGCCTGCCGACATTAACGACGAGGCAGAGTGGTTCCGGGAGGCCATGTCCGAGATCTGTGACGTGGCAATGCCCCGAGTCCGGCCAGGATGCGCCCGACGTCAGGTGTACTGGTGGTCGCAAGAGGTGGAAGCACTTCGCAAGGCGTGCGTCGAGGTGCGCCACCTGTACACCAGACACCGCAGGCTCCGCATCCGCCCTCCGGATGCGGCAGCCACGGAGGCGGAGCTGTACGAGGGGTACAGACCGGCGAAGACCGCCCTCCAGGAGGCTGTCCAGCGGGCCAAGGATGTGGCCCGCGAGGAGATGGTGGGGACTCTGGACGTAGATCCATGGGGGCGCCCATATAAAATGGTGCGGAACAAGCTCCGCACCTGGGCCCCCCCTCTGACGCAGAGTCTCCGCCCCCAGCTGGTGGAGGAGGTGGTGAGCGCTCTGTTCCCCTCACGGGGGGAGCATACTCCCCCGCCTATGGCTCCGCCCGAAGCGGACCACGAGGACGACGACGACATCCCCGCAGTGACCGAGGTAGATCTGAGAGCGGCGGTTGGAAGGCTGAAGGCCAAGAATACCGCCCCAGGACCCGACGGCTTGCCTGGTAAAGCCTGGGTCCTGGCCTCAGGGGCTCTCGGGCCCCGACTGGAGGCGCTCTTAAGCGCATGCATGGAGAGAGGCCAGTTTCCGCTCCGTTGGAAGACGGGGAAGCTGGTCCTCATACAGAAGCCAGGGCGCCCTGCGGACTCTCCGTCCGCATTCCGGCCCATAGTGCTGCTCGACGAGGTCGGAAAACTCTTTGAAAGAATTATTGCGGGCCGCCTCGTCGGGCACCTTGGAAGGACGGGGCCGGACCTTGCGGACTGCCAGTTTGGCTTCCGCAAGGGGCGCTCGACGGTGGACGCCATCATGCGCGTTAGAGCCCTCACGACGGGGGACGCGGTGTCCCAGGGTAGGGTCGTCGTGGCGGTGTCACTCGACATCGCCAACGCCTTCAACACCCTGCCCTGGAGTTGCATTAGGGAAGCACTCCGGTATCACCGGGTGCCGACCTACCTCCGTCGAATAGTCGGGGCGTACTTGACGGACAGAGCCGTCATCTACCCCGGTCGCGATGGGGAATGGAACCGGCGAGAGATGTCGTGCGGTGTCCCGCAGGGATCGGTTCTGGGGCCGTTCCTGTGGGACATCGGTTACGACTGGGTGCTGCGGGCCGACCTCCCTGACGGCGTCAGCGTAGTTTGGACACGCTGGTCCTGGCGCAGGGGAGGTCGCATCAGGCGGCGGCCGACGCGATGACACGCGGGGTTGCGATAGTCGTTGAGAGGATCCGGCAGTTGGGTCTCGAGGTGGCATTGCACAAATCCGAGGCCATGTCCTTTCATGGGCCTCGGAATAGGCCACCATCGGGATCCCAACTTACGGTAGGAGGGGTTCACATCGGCGTCGAGACCACGATGAAATACCTGGGTCTGGTCCTCGACAGCCGATGGAATTTCGTGGAGCACTTCCGACGTTTGGCCCCCAAGCTGGAACGGACTGGGGCCGCCTTAAAGCGGCTCTTGCCCAATTTGAGGGGGCCAAACGCCTCCTGCCGGAGGCTTTACGCGGGAGTCGTGCGGTCCATGGCCCTATACGGGGCCCCGGTGTGGGCGCGTTCATTGCGGCGACGAGCCGCTCACTATCTGAACGCGCCCCAAAAGGTGGTAGCCATTCGGCTAATCCGGGGGTACCGCACGATCTCGGGCGAGGCGGCAAGCCTCCTTGCCGGACTGCCGCCGTGGGATCTGGAGGCGATAGTCCTCGCGCGCCTGTTCGAGTGGCGCGCGGAGGCACTAAGCCGGGGGGAAACTCCGTTTCCGCAGCAAATTGCGGCGGAGCGGACGGACCTCCGGCGCGATCTCATGGCGGCCTGGAAGCAGCGACTGTCGCAACCCAGCGCAGGGCACGCCACGATAGTGGCGGTAAGGCCCCTCTTTGAGGAGTGGCTAGAGAGGCGTCACGGCGCCCTCACCTTCCGCCTGACGCAGGTCCTCACCGGACATGGATGTTTCGGGAGGTTCCTGCACATCATCAGGCGGGAGGAAACGCCCGGGTGTCACCACTGCGAGGATCGCCCAGAGGACACGGTAGAGCACACGGTGCAAACCTGCCCCGCATGGGCAGAGCACCGCCGTGTCCTCGTAGAGGCGATCGGCGGCGGCGACCTCTCGCGCCCGGCCCTGGTGCAAGCCATGGTCCGGGGCGAGAGGGAGTGGGAGGCAGTCACCTCCTTCTGCGAAAAAGTCATGCTCGCGAAGGAGGTGGCGGGATGGGAGAGAGAAAGGTCCTCCCGTCCCAGCCGCCGCGGGAGACGCTCCGGGCGTCGGGAGCCACGTGACGACTCCCGGCCACCGTAGGCGCGGGCCTGCGGACGGTGAGTAATGGGTGACTCACCGTCCGATCAGCAACAGACCCGTGCCGTACGGCGCGTATATGTTCCACGCGCGCCTCAAAGAGATGTCAGCATATGAAGGGGCCCCTCAGGGCCAAGCCTGCCGGGTAAGCGGGATTGTCCGAAAGGGTTACCGCTACCCCGGAACATAAAGGGCTACGGAAGGAACATGGATGGGTTTTAGTCAGTAAGAGTCTGACACTCCCTTCCGCTCCACCCAGAGCGGGAGCAGTCATTGGATGATTTCCCAGCCTTAAAAAAAAAAAAAAAAAAGTGTCAGGTTGTATGTTCATCAAAATATGAATTGTGTATGTATTTACAGAATTATAATCATGACCTGACACATACTAAACCTGACACTGGTCTGCAAATTGTAGAATACTTAAGAAAATATTCGCGGACTAGGGTGGTCCCCTTTAAATATTACTATTTGCGTTCCATCATCATCTTGCCTTGTCCCATCTTTCTGCCATTATCCCATCATACTTGGAGTCGGTGGTACACGTGTTTTCTTTCTAAGGAGTTTGTTACACCACTTCTTCACAGTTAAACCACTAGCTAGGAAGTGCTGAAAAGCTTTGGGGGTCTGCATAGGTAGTTTTGACGTTCAAAAAGTTCTGATTCTCCGCCCAGTTTAAATAAATTTTAATGACTTTTGATTTTTGTTTTCCTGTTTTAACCGTAATATTATTCTATTAAATATGTTTAGCTATAGGGTTTTTTTTTTGAGGGTTGGAAACTTGACTGTTCTGGCTCTGGGTGGAGTGTCACACTCTTACTGACTAAAATAAAGGGCTAAAGAACATGGTTGGGCCATATTCCTTCCTTAGCCCTTTATGTTCCGAGGTAGCAGTAACCCTTTCGGAGAATCATACCCGCTTTAGGGAAATCATACCCTAGTACACCAAAAAGGTTTCAGTGTATGATTGACAGTAATTTACCTGTCCATTCGGCTATGAAAGCGAATATTTGATTACAGACGTCACAAAAGACTGGAACAAAAGACGGGACCTTGTTGGCCGGACAATGGTGGATAATGGTCCATAGTGGTGGACAATGGAAGCTGTGGGGCTGCCCATTCACATCGTATCCCTGATGTGACGGGTTGTCGATCG
Organism: Hyppa rectilinea; assembly: GCA_951799385.1. NCBI lineage: Eukaryota > Metazoa > Arthropoda > Insecta > Lepidoptera > Noctuidae > Hyppa > Hyppa rectilinea. The sequence goes on along the minus strand of OX637318.1, from coordinate 6,361,059 downwards.
TGTGGCCAATTGTGTCCGAGTACCAGGGGTTTATGATATAGTTCTACCTATCTGCGTCGGCGTCGTTTTGAATACAAAGTTCTATTAGTTCAGGTTTAGAACATTTGATTAGGTAAGCACATAATACATGTAATCGTTTTAACATATAGGTACTCCCTTAAAGGTTGAGCAGAGGTGTGTTTCACCCACATTTCGACAGTCTTCTTTGAAAAAAACTTAATCAAATCAAAAGTCAAAACTCTCAGTCAATCAAATTCAAACTAGGCTAAACTCAGCACTTTGGAAGGTCATAGTTACTTATGCCAGTCCCCAAAAAACGCCCACCCTTCACCACTTTCTAGTGCTTAGCTGGGAAGAAGAAGTGGCGCAAAAAACTCCCCAGCAGCACAGCTGTCTGTTTAATTGGAAGAACTTGATTCTGCACATTTATCGTATGAAAAGTAATTAACATTACGAAATACATCACATTAAAATCAATAATTTGCCACATGTCAGCTAGCTAAATTATGAAATAACTAGCTTCTACCCGCGGCTTCGCTAGCGTGGTTGTAGGCAATTATCGCACGGGAACATACTAACGAGATACGAGATAAAAAATCCAATGTGTAGTATGTGTTAATCCAGGTTATAATCTTTCTCTGTGCCAAATTTCATCCAGATCCATTCCGTAGTTTTTGCGTGAAGAAATGACAAACACATACACTCACAATCTTTTGTCTTTATAATATTAGTGTGATGTTATCTAGTGGCTAAATTAGATAGCAGGGAAACTCAATTCCGAGTTTTTCCTGCTATCCATACTGTATGGTTTACGTACATGCCGTCAGGCTGCAAACGCAGCAACCTACTTTTCTCTTTCGTATTTAAACAATGATTAATATAATTTTAAGTTAGTTGACAAATTACATACTTACGCGAACACCGCGGATTAGCATCCAACCGACTCTTACTTGTTGTGATCGGTACTCTAATGAACTTTTAGTGTTACCAAATCTGTGTGTGTTTACGTCAACTCACCTAACTCCAAGTACTTACTTGCCACTTCTAACTTAAACTGCAAGTGTAAGGTGCCGACTACTACAGGACCTTACACATACTGTACCCTTTTAATATTACATAGCACATATTAAAAGAGCAAAATGTAGTCGAAGCGAGGTAGGTAGGTACCTATTGTAACTTAGGTACTTATGACGAAAATGATGCCAGTATTTATATATTATATTTCTCGTACAATTTATATTTTTAATCTATTTTTGTACTTATATTGCTATTTCAACAAAGCATGGTTAGACGAGTTCTTTTTGATATCAAACATTTTAATAAATATGTATGTCCTTATTGACACACTTATTTTATATCTTTTTGGTTTGTAGTCACAAGACTAAAATATATTCGGAGGCACAATTATTTTTATTTTATAACATAATAGTAAAATTCGAAATATTTCTCTATTCCCTAGGTATTTAAAGACATAATTGTCTTTTAAAAATTCTGCCAGGAACTTGTTTAAATTTGAACTACATGATTCATTTATATTTCAGTGTTCCTCCAATTTTTTCAATATGAAATACTATGATATTTTCTGGGAAAGGTTCGGTGGACCTCGTTTTATTCATGACTAGCTTCTGCCCGCGACTTCGCCCGTGTGGAATCTGCCAGTGAAAGTCCCGTCAATATTGAGCCAACGTTTCGGAAATTAACCACAACAAATAGTTATTACAATTATATACCTACGGTACATACCGTTACCTTTATAATAAGAAAGAATGATAATACGCTTGAAGAAATTTGCTGCCGTAATAAACGTATTTAACATGACGAAGTAATAAAAAAACAAGTTGTAGGGAATTAATATGCGTCACATCGCAAAACGGCCATCGCTCAACATAATGCTTCGACCCCATGCGAGACAGAGCCCCAGTGCATTTTCAACGACAGCCGGCGTTGACGTGATGACGTCAAACTATACATAATAGAAATATGGTTCATCATATCAGTATCTATTTTCACAAATAACCTTTTGAAAACATACAAACAAACCAATATACCTCTTTTTATTATTATCCATTTTATGATGAGTTTAGTTAATTCAGGATCTGACAAATAGAATCGCCATTTTACGAGTACAGGTTGATATACGATGGTACTCATCACAATGTCTTTAAAAGAAGACCTTGCAGCAATTGGCATAATTTGTTTTTCAAATTCAAATTGCTTTATTGTGATCATGAGTAATAAAGATGTTTGAATAACAGACTCTTGTTGACACTTTCAGACGCGATAAATTGGCCATGACTATTTCAGGCGTCGTTGTCGTGGACGAAAAGTGACAGGTACTAAGATTTAGAAAGGGGCCCGTTAGGGCCGAAGCCTGCCGGGTAAACGGGATTGTCCGAAAGAGTTACAACTACCCCGGAACAGAAAGGGCTAAGGAAGGAACATGGATGGGTTTTAGTCATTAAGAGTCTGACTAAAACCTTTCCGCTCCACCCAGAGCGGGAGGAGTCATTTGATGATTTTCCACACTTCAAAAAAAGGTACTAACCCCCTTTTTTTTTAAGGCTGGGAAATCATCCAATGACTGCTCCCGCTCTGGGTGGAGCGGAAGGGAGTGTCAGACTCTTACTGACTAAAACCCATCCATGTTCCTTCCGTAGCCCTTTATGTTCCGGGGTAGCGGTAACCCTTTCGGACAATCCCGCTTACCCGGCTGGCTTGGCCCTGAGGGGCCCCTTCATATGCTGACATCTCTTTGAGGCGCGCGATAACCCCCTGCATCCCTATTCACCCCGTTTTACGGTATTGAGTGAAGTTCTGTAAAACGGCCATTACTAACGTAGTAGTAACGGACATTAGTATCTAATCTCAACATTAATTACCTACAAACCTGTACAACATGTACCGACGTGCAAATGTACGTCACTTTTAAATGTCGGTACATGTTTTTTATGCTACCGAGCCTAATTAATCGGTATCTATTAAAAGGTATCTTGAAATCGACTGAATTCCCTTCATTGCGTATTATATACGTCAACTGTAAATTGCTGTTACCGTCGTATTCACAACTGACACATAACAATTGAAAGTTCTTGATGTACGCCTTAAATTGGCAGCGACAGTGACACTAATTAAAAGCGACATAAAATTGAGTAACGTTTGAGAATACGGCTGTAAATAATTCACAGATCTTGATATGATAAGGAACAAGTAGACATTAACTGTGTCGATTAGATTATCTTATCTCTTGCACTTATTATTTTATACATTAATTATTTTACTAACGGTATGGCTGTGGTTTTATATCGAACGGATAGTAAACAAGTTGACGCTGTTTTTTTATAAATTTATTCGTCAAATTATGTCTGGAAAATATAGTACTACAGGCAAATATATCTGGGAGCAATAGAACGTCTCAAACGTCATGATTAATCTAATCAAGGTATTATAGAAATTCAATATAAACGTAAGACGCCAAGACGGTCACCGGAACAGTAAATAACATTTTATATTATTTGGCTGCGTGGCAGTCCATGACTTACGGGGGTACGGCCATCGTAAGTGAGGGCCTGCGGACGGTGAGTATGGGTAGCTCACCGTCCGATCAGGACCAAGCCCGTGCTGGACGGCGTGTTCGTGTTCCACACGCGCATCAAAGAGGTGTCAGCATTAAGGTGAATGCTCCAACCAGCCCAGACAGAATTATAATCATCAAAATCATTAATACAACCCTCCGAGCTCATAAAGGTTCCGGAATGACTTTGACCTTGTAAAAAGTCATTTTTACACCTTTATGATTATAATTCTGTAACTACATACGTCTTACAGCCGCGAATCAAATGTTCATCAACATACAACCTATCACTGGCCTGCAAATTGCAAAAAACTTAAGAAAATTTGAATTTCGCGGGCTACCCTGGAACATCAACCTTAAGGAATTAGCCGTTAGCCTGACAGGTCAGTGGGATTGTCCGAAAGGACACCGCTAGCCCGGAACAAAAAGGGCTATGAATGAAACATGGATGGGTTTTAGTCAATAATATTCAAACACTCCCTTCCACTCCACCCAGAGCGGGAGGGCTCATTTGATGATTTCCCACCCACAAAAAAAAGGGAGTGAGGTAGCCACCGAAATTCAAGTTATCTTACGTTTTATGCAATATTTAGGTCAGTGTCAGGTTTTATATTGATCGAAATACCATTCACGACCAAAAGAAATGTGTATCTACGGAATTAAACTAATTTAACTCTTCGATACAACTCTCTACGTACAGATTACAATATTGAGTAATGACAGCACCTTAGTCCGTTGCTATGTTGTAATTATTTTATTAAAGAACTGACTATTTGAAACTGTCAAAAATAGAATATGAAATCACATAGATAAAAGACCCGCTCGTCTTAAAAACTTACATCACCTTACAGAAATTGAATATTATGCGAAGATGTAATTGTAAAATTGCATTTAATGCTAATAAGTATTCCATTTGATTCTAAAAATCTGTGACATCACATTGTTATATTTCATACAAATCACGTACAAATTCCGCGTTTTGACAATTCATAAAAAGTATCGTTATTGAGTACCCTTTCTAATACCAACTGCGGTAAACAAATTAATAGTACAGACGCCAGCACATCAAGCTATCCCTAACTGTCAAATTTTCACAATTAAAAGTGAACCTTATGTCTTTGCAATAAAGTTGAAATACCTACTATCAAGAAATTTGACAGATTGTGGTAACTTGATGTGCTGGCCTCTGTACCTACCTAAGTCTACTTAGTTTTTGATAAGAACATCGCATGTGTTTTTGTATTATTACAGGGGAAGGCCCAGCATCATAAAACACCTTTGAACTCCGATATAACGATTAATAAATACAAATAAAAAAACAGATTAATAATTAATAAAAGTGTGTAGGTACTAATTTGTGATAATAATTATTTTATCGTAAATCTCTGTCGAAGGTGTTGTAAATTACTTCGCGGATTCAAATTAATTATTACTTCCTTATAAGTATTATGTTAAGACGATGAAAGATAATTACGTAGAATGGATTTACAATAAATTACAGCTTGTAGCTTAAGATTGTAATGTAATTTGTCAATAGGAAATTTGTTTTCCTTTATCTAGTGCATTGTCCAAGAAATAAACTTATCCCATCTTATTTACAAAACGATTTCCGACGACCAGTTTCTGTATTTTGAGTTTTATCCTAAGCACTGTAAAGTTCTTAATACCAAAACTGTCAATTGGAACTCTGGTGTGACGACAGTTTTTAGTAATTAGAACTATAACATTGTCGAACTACAGTTTGAAATTCAAAAGTGGTAAAGCTTTCGTTAAGTAATAAGGACGTAGTAGTATTAACTTTAACCTATTGACCGCTTGGTTTTATATCAAATGCCGTACCCCAGTGCCCAGCTCATAAAAAAATACTTTATTTCAGATTTATAGGGTCTTGCAATTACATAAAAAACGAAAACCGTACATAGATTCTCAGTCGTATAAACACGAATAAGGCGGCACGGGCACGAAAACATTTGTCGTATTAATTCGACTGGGGCGATTATAAAAGGTTAAACGTGATTTCAATTTCAAGCTAACTCTTTTTACAGTTCTAGCTGGTCCATTAATAATGTATTTGAAAACCCATCTGCTTTGCATGTTTACGATAAACGTCGATATCAAAATTATCATTTTCGATTTATTAATGAGGCTCATTCATGCGGAACTGTACACGTCATTAATGAACCCTCCAACTCCCAATTGATTTTCAACTTAAATACTTACAAAATAAGGTAAATAATTATACAGCTTTCTGAATTTCAAGAGCATTTCCCGTGCATAATGAACATTGACGGAACATAATCCTCTTGGTGGAACCTCAAAATAGATTGGTGCAGAAGGGTAGCTGCATACATACATACATTTGGCTCACGTACGGTAAGCACAAGCGCACTCGCGACCAGCATTCGTATCTGTCGCAAAATAATCTGATTAGAATGTAAACAAATGTATATATGCCCAAACTAAAAAAAAATGGTAGGTACATTTGTCACATTTTTTTATTTTTAGTTTGGGCAATCATCAAATGATTCACCAAATGATGAGGAGTGTCAGACTTTTACTGACTAAAACCCATCCATGTTTTTTTCTTAGCTCTTTATGTTCCGGGGTAGCGGTAACCCTATGGGACAAATGTACCTGTGAATGCCAATGCCAAAAATTGGAACTTGAGCTTTAGTTTGATTTTTTGAATAATACATCGCTGCATTCAAATTATAAATCACTTAGTACTAAATTGAACACCTGACAATTTAAGTATAACTTCAATTTTGATCGTGTTTTTTAAAAAACTTGTGAAAAATAAAGTTGAAATATTCTGAATACAAATGAATGACGTGTTACCAATTCCCTTCAGTGAGTGATTTTGTAAGAATTAAACATAAACATGGTTTGTTTACACATTTATCGCATACTTTTAGGATAGACTATACACATCTGTGTATGTCTGGCCTTCTGTACAAATCTACTCTATGGTCGAAGTATTGCCGCTGACGGCTCTTAGTAGGCTGGGCGATGGAGTGCCATAGTCTAGTCCTGACGTTGATCCCTCGCTGGAAGGTAATTGATCCAGCGTAATAGCGTCACGGGATTAACTAGGGTTTTTGGTTCCTTTATTTGAGCACCGAGGTGCCTTTATTTGTTTTGACAAGTTGCTGTCTTTTGTTATTAACTTTAGAACGCATTTGCAACTCTTGATTGTTGTTGTTGTATTTTATCTATCCGTCTTTTGTCTTCAGCTTATTAGAAGGTACGCTGAAACATCTGGAAACTTTTGCGTTAGCTAGATAATTTCATCTTTTAATATTTTTAGACACTGAATCGTCGGCCCAGTTGTGAGCATGAGGTCGTTGGTTCGATTCGCGGATCGGGCATGTCATTGAATTTTTCCATCTGTTTCTCAGTAGCAACCTAGAGTTTGGATTTGTGCCCGGTTGATGGCTATTGGGTATTTGAACGGGTAGTCAATAACGTTACTTTTTATGAACTGTCAAAACGCGCCATTTGTACCTACTTGATTTGTATGAAATATAACAATGTGACGTCACAGATTTTTAGAATCAAATGGAATACTTATTAGCATTAAATGCAATTTAACAATTCAATCTTCGCATTATATTTAATTTCTGTACGGTGATGGAAGTTTTTATGACGAGCGGGCTTTTTTCCAAGTGATTTCATATTTTTCTTTTGATCGATTCAAATAGTCAAATGCTATTAAATGGGACTCAAACATAACTGATGAAATGTGGGTGTACCTACAGACGCCAGCACATCAAGCTATCCCTAAATGTCAAATTTTACCAATTGAAAATAGACCTTAGGCTACTGTAATAAAGTTGCAAATCTATCAAAGAAATTTGACAGATTGGGGTAACTTGATGTGCTGGCCTCTGTATTATAGGAACACCTCTACCTAACCGTTCGGGGATTACGGGCGCGATGATATGTTATTTATGAATGTTACGTTTTTAGAAAATTCACAATCTGTTATTTGTTGATTTATATTAAGATTTTTTATCAAGTGTGTCATTCTGAAAAATGATTAACTTTCATAAATGACGGCTTTACTTTATTGCTGATTGCATTTTATAGATATAGTGTCCTAAATGCACGCATTTTCAACATATAGAATACTAACTTCCGCCCGCGGCTTCACTCGCAAAATATGTCGACAAATTATACACATAAACCTTCCTCTTGAATCACTCTATCTATTAAAAAAAAACCGCATCAAAATCCGTTGCGGAGTTTTAAAGATTTAAGCATACATACTTTGATTTATACTATGCAGTGATGTTTAAATTATGTTTCATTTAACGTCCTAAATGTCGTAAGAACCCCATAGGTTCTTAAGAAAAATTCTCTCAAAACGGCAATAAATATAACCGTAAAAATCGTTGAGCTCTTATAAGCAAACCGCTTCTAATAGGCGAACATCTAATGGGCTTAGTATATTTCATCGACCTACGAGTTGTTGGTCGTGCGTTTGAACCTAAGCAGGCACTTTAATGTGTATTTACTTTCATCACCACTGCTCTCAAAACGGTGAAGGAAAACATTGTGAGGCAACTGGCATGTCCTAGAACCAAAAATTCGAAGCCATGTGTCACCAACACCATCATCGACACCATATCGTGATCACAAACGCGACTGATGTCCTATTGTCTTATGTTCGGTTCCCAGGTTGAACAAGGACATAGAATAGAAAGATAATAATAATAATTTGGCACAAACAAGTAGTACAGACGCCAGCATGTCAAGCTATCCCTAACTGTCAAATTTTGCCAATCGAATATGAACCTTACCATTTTTAAATAAACTTGAAAATCTATCAAAGAAATCTGACAGATTAGGGTAGCTTGATGTGCTGGCCTCTGTACATGGACAGTACATCATCATCTGCCTAGCCTTTTCCCAACTGGGGTCGGCTTCCAGTCTAATCGGATGCAGCGGACTACCAGTATTTTACATGTAGCGACTGCCTATCTGACCTTCAAAACCTAGTAACTGGGCAATACGATACCCTTTGGTAAGACTGGCTGACAGATTTTCGGGCTTCTGACGAACCGTAACGATTGTCAAAGATGCAGAAATGCAGCCGGGACCAACGGTTTCACGTGCTTTCCGAGGCACGGAGTAGTCTCGGTGTGTAAAGATGGTCACCCATCCACACCCAACCCCGGCAAGCGTAGCTTAACCTGATGGATCGACCTGGGCGGCTGTTAGTACTTAGCCACGAGCAGTACAGTACATGGATATCTAAAGTTAAGTTCAAAATCGATTAAGGAAATTTGACAGTTTGTGGTAACTTGATGTGCCTGACTGTAGGTACATTATTATTATAAAATAAAATAAAAGAGAAATAGATAAAAATCACAGAAAGCTCACGATGGCATTGATAATCCTTTCAAGCTAACTTTCCCTCAAAATGCCATTTTATTTCTAAACTTTCTGTGTACATTTTCCTGTCTCCATTTTAATGGATTTGAAAGCGGTAAAAGTTTTGTCAGATATTTATCTTTTTTTTCTACTGGCAACATTGTAGCTAACTCAATCCTTCTTATAAATGTAGTAAAAGTTTTTTTATAGTCCTCAACGTCAAGGTAATCCTTTGTACAATCTTTTTTGTAATAAAAGCAAAGAAAACCTGCAGAGTTAATATAGTTTCTAGCAGAGATCTTAAGTTAATTAAGAATGTAATTAGTAGTCGTGTTTGCTAAAAGGACCGACATTGTTATATTTTCTCTTTCTTCGAACTGACTTTTTATACTACATTTTTCTGTCAAGGTTTTATTCCGAAGAAGTGATTTTGTTTGTCGCATTTTTTCTTATACAAACCGGGGTTAAAGTACTTTGTCTATCTTATTTATAATTTATGTTTGGCAGGGGGTATAATTTATTAATTAGGTATCAAGCTACCCCCCTAACTGTCAAATTTCTCCAATTGAAAATGAACCTTATGCTTTTGTAATAAAGTTGAAAAACTATCAAAGAAATTTCACAGATTGGGGTAACTTGCTGGTTTCTATACATGATTTTTTTTTTCTTTTTTTCACAAGCAAGCAAATAGAAATTGGCGTTTTCATACAAAATGCAATATTTAATCGATGAAAATGTATGAAACGATATATGTTATATACATATATCGTTTCATACATTTTGTTATTTCGTAGTTGGTGGGTCTCAGTACAGGAAATAAATGTTTCTTTTTTTTTGTTTTCACAAGCTATAATCCTAAAGCTCTTTATCAATAAATAAATAATCTTTTTCCAGTTTATGGTATTATTTTGGTTGTCACGTTTTTTTGAAAGCCTAATTTTCCTCGAAATCACAGTAAGAGTGTCAAAAAAATGTCTACTCAAAAAAAATGCTACTGACTTAATCAGGCTACCTTTTTTGTACCCTCGCGGACACTGGCGGGACCACCATTCAACGTTATTACCAGGGCATAAAAGTGAAAAGTGGTCAAGCGCCAATCACCACGATTGTAGGTACATTTAGTACATATAGGCTGGCACATTTATAGCCTGCCTATTTTATTTCTACGATCTGGGGGTTGACATTATGATGCCAGTGGCTAGTGTGACGGTATGACGTATTCTGGTCAGTTGAGCAATATAACATCGGTTGGTTGTGCATACGTGATTTATCTCGCATCACTACGTTATAACAATATACACGGGGATTTTTAATTCACTATTAACCTTTCGGGAAGCGAAATTTTAAAATATCGACAAAAAAATGTCTCTTTCATACAAAAGTGCAATATTTCATCGATGAAAATGTATGAAACGATGGATATTTTTTTTTATATCGTGGTTAGCCCCATAGTGAAAGTTGTTTATAATCATGAGTACTCTTTTGTCCTGAAAGGTTAATAAAATAATAATCACAATAAAAAAAGACAAAACAACATCACGCCATGATTCCCCGAAGGGTTAGGCAGAGAAGTAACAATAGTAGATACACCCACATGTGGCCAGATATGTTTAAGTCCCATGTAATAGGGGACGACCCTATTTCCATTAATCGGACCCAAACCCAGACTCCAGGCTGATACTATTACCCAGCTTTAAAAAAAAAAAAAGGTTGCTACTGAGATGTTTCTAATGAAATTACCCAATAACACTTTACCCGACCCGAATCGAATCCGGGACCGCACAGCATTAGTCTAGTGGTCGTAAGCACTGTATTGCTTACGACCACTAGACTAATGAGCCAGTAGTATCTTAAGTCAATCAATCTGCCTAGCCTTTTCCCTACTATGTTAGGATCGGCTTCTAGTCTAACTGGATGCAGCTGAATACCAGTATTTTGCATAGAGCGTCTGCTTACCTGACCTCCACAACCCAGTAATTGGGTAATACGACACCCCTTGGTAAGACTGGCTATCAGACTTTCGGGCTTCTAACGACCCGTAATGACTGTCACAGATCCACGAATAACAGCCGGGACCAACGGCTTAACGTGCTTTCCGAGGCACGGAGGAGTCTCGATATCTAATGATGGTCACCCATCCACGGCAAACCCCGGCAAGCGTAGCTTATCCTGATGCATCAACCAGTCACTAGGTGAGTGGCGCTGTAGTGATTTTATAACGTTACTTACGATACTAATGAGGAGCTCTGAGCGTGAAGTAAGTTCTCGCTACACCCGATGCTATGGATTTACACTGTTGACAGCTTACTTTAAGCTCAATTCACCTAAGTTTTCACGGTGAAATTTTTACAGAATCGCAGCACTTTTTTTTTTTTTTTATAGGCTGGGAAATCATCCAATGACTGCTCCCGCTCTGGGTGGAGCGGAAGGGAGTGTCAGACTCTTACTGACTAAAACTCATCCATGTTCCTTCCGTAGCCCTTTATGTTCCGGGGTAGCGGTAACCCTTTCGGACAATCCCGCTTACACAGAATCGCACCACTGTGCGGCTGTTATAACTTAGCCACGAGCTCCTCAGTAGTATCTCAAAGAACGTAATAAAATAAATACAGCAGCGTTACTGTTTCAAGATTCTAAATCGTACCACACACATGTTTACCTTCAAAAGATAAAAATCAAAAACTATAATCTCGGACATAATTAGTATTTTATCAAATAGAGAATCAGCTAATTCGTTTGACGCCATATTGTTCTGACAAATAATACTCGTGTCTGACGAGGATATTTTATGTTTATCTGTAATTGGTATCTTTAATCATAAATGTATTTCGAAACTGAAGGTATGTATTACAAGATTCTATCTAATATCAACTTTGGACAATCGAATCACTTAAAATTTGAATGAGTTTTTGGCTTGAATACCTATATAATTATACGAGAAGAGCTAGAGACATGTGAATTTCTTTGCACGATAATAAGTTGTGTTGTTAGAGCAAGCATAATTCGTTTGCGATCGCACCTTTGCACATAATAGTTGTACAAAGTGGCCCGACAGACGTGGTCCTGTCCAAATTTCAGTTCCCATCGACAAAAAAATTTAATAGAATACAAGTTTTCCGGTAACGTTTCTATCTTTTTCAAAAAAGATCTAATTCGGACTATTAAAAACGTTTTAAAACTTAAAATTACCAAATCGGTCCAGTAACAAAGAACAGCATTTCATTTTATTTATTTATTTATTTATTTATCCTTTATTTCAGGCAACGAAGGCCCATAAAATAGAGTACATGTATAAAAAAGATAACTATAAACTAATACATAATTTTAAAAATACCATAATAACTTAAAAACTACTGCACTCGTTGTGACGGCGTCGAGTTACGCTGCGAGGTGTCGCGTAGCCGGCCGCGGAAACGCCGATACAGCACACCTTTCGGCCAAAACTCTTCCTTGAGAAAGGTCACAGGTTAATTATAGACTAGCTTCTGCCCTCAGCGTCACCTTCGTGAATGTCGGAAATTATCCCACGGAAACTTCGGGCTAAAAAGTATCAAAATCGGTCGAGCCGTGGAACAGAATAGCCGGAAGAAACAGACACACAGACAAAAATAATAAAATCATTTTTTTGTTCTAAGTACCGTATTATACTTTCCAATGAATTTTGTAAAAAGCTGTTATTATTCAATATAAGCATAAACACACTTTAATTTTCTTTGTATAGATACCATCACAAAGAAATAAAATACAATCAAACACAAAAGTGTTTGTCTCAAATAAAATAAAGCTATCGTAAATCCAATACTTATTCGTTGTTTGATATTCGAGTATTGAAAGATTTACACCGTGACATTAATCTTACTCGGTCCCGTCGCTGTTGTGTGTGCGTGTAACTGAGACGTAGGTACTGGGAATGGACACGGGACTTTCTGATATAATACTAATCCAACCTTTCTATTTTCTTTTTCTTATTTTTAATACCTATTTAGGTTTGATTCAAGCTATCCCAAAAATAGGGGTTAATCATAATTAGGATAGGTACTAGGTGTCACCCTCGACTTCGTCTACGAGTATTTCATATTTCATATCTTTATTTAAAAAAAAATGTAATGAAAAATGGGTAGTCATACCTTCTTCCTTTAGAAGCTATCCCAATCCTGGATATAAATCCTTTTACTGATTCCAGGCTACCTATCCGTCCAATTCTATAACGATCAATTCTGTGGTTTTGGCGAAAAAGAGTGACAGACAGACTAACGACAGAGTTACTTGCGCACCTTTAATATTAAGTACATAACTATGGATTATGTTTCTAATTATATTTTTTTTGTGTGATGAAAATAATATCACATTTATTATTTATTATATTTTCAGTCCACAGTTTGCGACAGAATTTAGTGGAAGTAGTGTATGTGACAGACAATTGAATAGATGTCTACTTTTGTATATGTAATCTTTATGTTTGTGTAATAAAGAGTATTCTATTTATCTATCTACAGATGAAATACTGTAACGAGCTAATAAATGTATGCGCCAAGAATACTTCAAAACAACTTTTAAACTAATCTGAAAAAACCTGCTGCTTTTATAAATTACTTATTTTAAAAACCTACAAACCAGAGAAATCTAATAAACGATACGACACTAGACCTTACGCTGTTTTACGTAAACAAATCGTTGGAGTGTTCGCAAATAGTTGCAAATTGATATTTATTCGTTACGGAGCGGTGTCACTGCGGCCCACACGTCGCGCGTCGGTAGTCTGATTTATATCGACGTGAATTAGTTAACAACTTTTTTGTTGACTGTACTATATTATGCTCAATTGTAACGTGATTGAGACCTTATTTATACAGGGTGAAATTGAATTTATGGACATTATTTTAAGGGCTCATCGTACTCATCGTTAAGAACAAAAAAATGTTGCCTACATTGTTCCCTACATTTTGACGAGTTATGCGAGCATAATGTATGGAACAGCAGATTTTTTTTTCACGATATCAGATTTTTCCCATAGTGAAAGTTGTTCATAATGACGAGTACAATGACCCCTAAAATAATGCCTATGACTATCACCTGTATAGGGGTTTATTCATAAACGTTACCTAAAGTAAACAAATGTTTAAACCTCAAAAATGAATGGTTAATAATCACTAATAAACCCTATAGTATTTAAAGGTAAAAATAACTATTTGTTTGATCTTTAACCTACTTCTTAAGGTTCACGGCTGATTGACTGACTGGTAAGACACGTCTTTAATCATTGGAAACATAAACTTTTTTAATAGAGGTACCTACAGTTAGAGATATTTTTACAGTAAGAAATATTTTTTGTAAAGTAAAAATCCAAAGGCGAATTTCACCAATGAAACTTAACGAAATTATCACGCCCAAACCGCGTTTAAGAGACAGTGTCAATATTCCACATTAATGATGACATCTTAAACGCGGTTTGGTTATGCTTTTTTTGAGGATAGGAAATCATCAAATGAATCCTCCCGCTTTGGGTGGAGCGAAAGGCAGTGTGAGACTCTTACTGACTAAAACCCATCCCATGTTACTTCTTTAGCCCTTTATGTTTTAGATGTGCTAACTTATGAAATACGCCCAAAGGATATTTTCGAAATCGAAGCGGAAAAAGTCACATTTAAAACCAAGTTTTCTGCCAAATTTAAAACCTCTTTCGACTCCATTATCTATATCTGCCAAAGAAAGGATATTTCCGATACATCTATGTCACGAAAGTAAATGCAACAAGAGGCAAGAATAGAAAATGCGAGTAGGTATTAAAATAGCTCTTAGATCAAAATACAAGCAAAACGAGACAATAATGGTACAAAACTACTACTTTGAATAAAGTAATACCTGCTATAGACTTCAATTGAAATATTGTGTTCTTGGCGTACAAATCATGAACAAAGCGGCCAAGTGCGACGCGGGCTAGTTTTTATCACTTTACAATATTTGACACTACATATTTATTTTCAATACTGAAATCCGATCATAGTTGAGAAAAGGCTAGGCAGATGTTTTTTTTTTTTTTTGAATACTTCAACTAGAAAAATAAGTTTTTTGTATGGGGACCGCTTTTAGTTTTTTTTTTTTTTGTTTTTTTATGGCGGACATAGTAATACCCACTCTGTTCAAATTTCAAGTGTATACAGCCTATTGTGTCACCCCTTGTAAAATGTTCTAAAATATCTATAATTTTTTGTGATTTACGTACAGAGGCCAGAACATCAAGCTACCCCAATCTGTCAAATTTGTTTGATAGATTTTCAAGTTTATTACAAAAGAATAAGGTTCATGTTCAATTGGCAAATTTGACAGTCTGGTATAGCTTATTGTGCGTATGTACATGATAAAAAGTCTTCTATTCTATACTATTTTATTCTATTACGGTTATTCTTTTTATTGTTATTTCGGTTCAAAAGATACAGTCCTATGTTATGAAACAGATGGACGGACAGCGGAGCTTTAATAATAGGGTCCCGGTGGCACCCTTTTTTATACGGAACCCTAAAAACAGTAGTGCTTCAGCTTCGATGGAAAATGAAATATTGATGATAATATTTTACCCACACATACAGTACTCCAAAATTAATAATGCACAAATGCAGATCTTCGCTAATTGTCGTATTCCCGGAAACACCCGAATCATTGAATCGTTCGAGTCCTTAACAATGCACTTGCATTTTGCACCTTGTTCGAAAGATATAAGAGTCAATATCATGTGTACACAATCGAAAACAATTCGGGCGGGTCGGCGGCGGTCGGCGGTCAGTCAAAGGTCCGTCAGTCGTCTTGTTATATTGGTGGTGACTGCACGTGTTCTCTTTGTCTGGAATTATATAGAGCTGCTATTACACACCCTTCTTGGTTTTGTTTTCAAAGGTGAATTTAATTTCAACTTTAATTATCTTATTCAAATTTAAATAGTTAATTTTGTAAAATATTTAAATATACTAACATTTTTCACGTTTTTTTGATATTAAAAAATTAAAAATACCTACGTAAAATACATATTAAGTACTAGAAAAAACATATTAAAAATCAGATTTAGGCTTATATGAAAAATAGCTCGCTATTTACTTACATGGAATTATTGAATCAAATTTCGTTACTGATAAATCAATATTTATCTCTTTTAGGACAAAACACATAATCTTACTAAATTATGCATGAAGAAAATGCACTTAACCACTCTATATGTATATATCGTCTACTGGCGCTCGGGGAATACGACCGTTGCAGAATAGTGGCGAAGATTTCTATGCGCATTATCACTTTTGGAGACCTGTACAATGTGGTTGTTAGTGTTGTGATAAAGATTTCACTTTGTAAGACGTAGAAGGACGAGAGAACAATCATGGGAGAATAATTTTTGTCACGGCTATTGTGTCTTAAAAGCCTAGGCATAACGTTCAAAATAGAATGAAGGAATACTTAGCAATGGTCTTTATAAACAGCCAATCCGTTTATGCACTCAACTATAACTAATGAGACACAATTATTTTTCTATTGTTATTAATTATATTTGAGTTGAGGGACTGACAGACTGACTGATCTATCAACACATAGCTGAAACCACTGAACGGATTACGCAGAAATTTTGCATACGGATAGACCAATGACGTAGCTATTAAACGCGATCCAAGTTAGGAGCAGAACTAAAAAATAGGGATGATGACTAAAACTTTTTGATCTGTCCGTCAGCAGCTAGATTATTAAAAAATATTGAACACGTACTTTTTATTTTTTACGTAATCAATATAATGATAAAGATTGTTCAAAAGATTCCATACATTGTGTTCAAATGTGATTTGACGTCACTTGTATGTAGATTTTACTCTGGGTTGTTTGTGATTAAAGTTAGGGAGTGGGGTGTGTAGTACACCCCACTCCCTAACTTTAATGTTTGGTATCTGAGTCTAACTTTTTTAGGGGTTTGTTTCCAAGTCATTTTTAGGGATAAAATGGGACCCTGTTGCTAAGACACCGCTGTCCGTTCGTCCGTCGGTCCGTCTGTCACCTGGCTGTATCTCATGAACCGTGATAGTTAGACAGTTGACATTTTCACAGATGATGCATTTCTGTTGCCGCTATAACAACAAATACTAAAAGATACAACAAAATAATTATTAAAGAATTATTTAATACAACAAACGTGGTTTTTTTTGAGACACTGTAGGGAACCATTCGTGCGCGAGTCGGATTCGCACTTGGCCGGTTTTTACTAATATAAATAATAATACTTGGCTAATATATTATTATTATCTGACTGGCGGGCTAAACATCATGGAGACGACACGGTTGGCGCAGTGGTTGAGCGATTGACTGCTGCGCACTATGTCGCGGGTTCGATTCCCACACGGAACAAATATTTGTACGACCTGCAAGTACATATTTGTTACGAGTCTGGGTGTTTTTCTATCTATAATTTATTTATTTATTTAATACTTTAAGCACAGAAATGTACAGAGGCGGACTTAATGCCATAGGCATTTTCTACCAGTCAACCTTCGGGTGATGCAGAGATAAACAGTGGTAGGTGCAACAAGAAATTAAGTGTACATATTTATTTAATTACGAATACACATATACAAGCTATAAATATAATAATAAATATATATATATCTAATTATATTATATAAATAAATTACGAAATTATATAATATGAATGTATTTACAAAAAAAAAATATAATAATATAAGTCGTTTATCAGCCATCTCGTTACCATAACACAAGCATAAGGTTGCTTAGCTTGGGACGATATGGCGTTGTGTGAAATGTCCAAGGATATTATTATTATAATCATTTCTTTTTTTACCCTCTCAACACCCTATTAGAAGAAAAAAGTAAAAAGTTCTTTCAAGATAAAACTTTTTCTCAAAACAATCCAAAGACAATCATCGAGTCATCATTTAAACTCATACGTAAAAAACAACTGAACATCGCTGTAGAAACAGTTATCGTTATCATGGATTATGACGTCCCAGATGTACTAAAGATAATGACGCGAGCAAACTTATGACAGTTCGGTGACGCAACAAATGATCCTAATCTATTTAAGAATGAGTTCAAAAATCGTGCCATCACATGCTTAAAGGTGATTTCGTCAGTACATAATCTGAAAATCAATGAAATATTGAATACCTACGCTACCGCGTCGGGGCCTTATCGTACGCTAAAATGACGCATCAATGATTTTTATAAACGATTTTTTATTGCTAAGCGCACTTACCTTGTTGTATTTCTATTTGCTCATAACATACTTGCAGTTACTTAATTTATGCTGCATGGCATGTTAAGCCAACCTCGTGTTTGCTTTGGGTAATTGTATATTATAACGCACCGAATATATCTGTCAATCCCCACGGCTCATGACCAAGTCCTATCACTTGTACAAAAACCTATCAACTTAATCTAAACATAATTTAAAGGTTCGAATGCTGACCAGCCATGTTCAACATAAGGTTTCACTCAGGCTCTACAGTACCAGTTTTGACGACAATCACGGAAAGACACTGCGTATTTAATGTTGACAATGAAAATCGCTTGCACAGAAAACTTTATTAAAATTTCACAAATCCTTTTAGTTTTTCCGACTACATCGAGAAAATATGGAACATGTAAAGGATTTAAGTATGCCTTTTTTGGGTTCCGTGGTCAACAGGTCAAGTCATACTTTCACCATTGCCGTCCGTCTGCACGTGTCAGCTGTCAGTGTAGCTCAGAGACTCATAAGAAGCTGTAATTTGGAGTATTTTTTCTCTAAAGTATGAGAATATGTTAATTTATTCTTGCAATATGCATAAATCTACTCAAAATGACAGGTGACCTTTCTCCCCCATCCACGTTCAAAGCTAGTGTAAAGAACCAATGATGTGTGTAATAATTTGTTGCCAGATCGTTTTAAATTGATAAGCAACTACACACGTCATGTCTGTGTATCGTTATGCGCGTGTTTGCGACTCGGTCTCTGCATGACTGGAATTTCCTCAGATTCTATTTTCTCAGTATTTTCTATTTTTTTCTTCTAGACTGAAAAGTTAAAAAAAAAAACAGAAAATTGCATTGTAAATTAGCAGTTTTTATTGATCGTTTTCTGTAATTACATGTGGATTTTGTGTGTGGATATGGTGACTATTGGACACTATTGTGTTATTATTAATAAATGATTATGATTATGATTATGTTTTTTACAGTCGCGAATCATATTTCAATCTAATTTAATATTTTAATCTCCAAATTGCAAAAACAGCGGCCTTATAGGTTTCACCTTAAAAAACCTCTAGGTTCTAAGAAATATTCAGCAGTAGAACGTTATATTTATGATATTAGCTAGGTTCTGATTAATTTAAACTGATACCTTAATAAACCAATTTAAAATGACTACTGTAAATAGCTAGAACATACTTAAATTAATCACAGCCGGTCCGTTCGTTTGTTAAGTAGTAGGTATTTCAGAGTTAATTTATGCGACCAATATTGGCCATTCCCAATACCATATCATATACATAGCTACAGAAAAGCCCTCATTCTGTAATTTATTATAAACTAGCTTCTACCATCGACTTCGCCTTCTTGGATCTCAGAAATTGTCCCATAAGAACGTAATATCAGAATGAAAAAATACCATGTGTTAATACAGTATATTATACTGTATTAACACATGGTATTTTTAACTATATGTGTGCCACATTTCATGCAAATCCTTTCAGCTGCTGTTCTGGCGTGATTAAGAAACTTCTATCCAAACTTTCACATTTATAATATTAGTATTCTTAGATAATATTGAAGTATACACTAACTTTTACAGACCTTTCTTTGTTTTGTTGAGACTAATTGCAGGGAAGTGTTTTAAATTATTAAAGTTTTTTTTCTAAATCTTTTGTCCATTATAAGAAGGACAATTTAGTTTTAGAGGCTTAGCCCCTTTACAATCAGCGGAATCGTCCGAACAGGTTACCGCTACCCCGGAATATAAAGGGCTAAGGAAGGAACATGGATGGGTTTTAGTCAATAAGAGTCTGACACTCCCTTCCGCTCCAGAACGAGAGTGGTCATTAGATGATTCCCACCCTCAGAAAAAAAAGCGCCTTTTCATTGCTCTGTGTAGACACACCAAAGGATAGCTAATATTAAATATTGACAAAGAAATAGGAGATATTCCTGGCTTGCTACTTTTATTAAAAGTCTTTTTCCTTCGAAGCAAACAGCGGCACGTTTCAGCCATGTCGTTTGCATTGTAAATATGAAATTTATAAGCGCATCTTGTTGGTAGATTCACTTTGTAGTTTTTATTTAGCTTTGATGTCTTTCTGCTTAATTTGCTGCGGTTTGTTTTTTTTTCCTTTTTTAGAGTTCCGTCCTCAAAAGGTCTAATCGGAACTCCCATTACTAAGCTTCCGCTGTCGGTCTATCCGTGTGTCTGTCAGCGGGCTCTATCTCATGAACTTGAAAAGTCTTCTTTCTTCTTTTCGTGTGGTTAGTGACTAACCTGGTGTCAGAGTTTTTATGCTGCCCATGGGCGTCTGACTTAGCTTAACATACCGTTGAGAAATATCTCTCAGACATGCTTGTGGCTTCCTCACGAGTCACGATGTTTTCCTTCACCGATTTTTAATCAAGTGATAAATATAGTGCCTTGGGTTCGAACTTGAGACCTGAGGCTTGGCAGTCCGACGGTCACACCACTAGGCTATCACTGCCAACGTGAACAGTAATAGGTAGACAGTTGCCATTTTTAACAGATTGTGTATTTCTAATGCAGTTTTAAAAGCATGACTTTTTAATTTACTGTACGTAATTTATTTAAATACTTAAATTAAAAAAAAACAAGAAACGTGTTTTCTTGCACAGGAGTTTGTTTACCAAACTTTTCAATATCTTGCAATGTATTTAAGTATGTCTTTACCGCGGGCAGACGATGCGATGCGACGAGGTCGAAGGAACAACAAATTTTAAACAACAACAAAGAATTTTAGGAAGAGTATTAATTTGTAGAGCGTCATCTCTCACTCATACAAGTGTGACAGTCTCGCTCTTTAGCACTATAATCTATACTAATATTATAAAGAGGAAAACTTTGTTTGTTTGTTTGTCTGTTTGGTTGTAATGAATAGGCTCAAAAACTACTGGACCGATTTTAAAAATTCTTTCACCGTTGGAAAGCTTAGTTTTCTAGGAGTAACATAGGCTACTTTTTATCCCGGGAAAAATAACGGGTCCCACGGGAAAGACCACGGGAGGACCATTTTTCTTTCTTTTTATATCATAAAAAGAAAGAAAAATGTTTATCGTAATCATATTTGCATGGAGCTAAAAACTTTATAATATTAAAATGGTCTCTATTTCAAATATCAAGCATGATTTATTAATTAAATGCAGCAATTAATTTATACAACGCAGTTACCCGTAATAATTATTGGTCGAAGTAATTGATTGATTCAAAGGCTTATTGGACGACTCGCACGAATTTAACTCGCACGAAACGTGCGAATCGACTCCTTTAAAAAATATTATTTTTTCTGTAGTCGATTCGCACGAAGTTTATTTATTGGCCTGCAAATCGACACCCTCACAAAAATGTAGTAGGCTATTCGCTCCCCATTCGTGCGAGTCGTCCAATAAGCCGATTCAAATACTTCGACCAATAAATTATTACTCGCAGCATAGTATAGAGTTAGTTTTTAATTAATATCTAGACTAATCTTTTTTTGAGCGTGCTGATCTCTGGAACTACTGGTCGGATTTGTTTTTTTTTTGCATTTGATAGCCTAATTCTTAAGGAAAATAGGATAGTTCAAATCACGCGATACCCTCAGGAGCCGAGCAAAACCAAAACAAAACCGAAAGAACGCTAAGCGAAAACTTAGAAATAGTGCGGACGGGCGATGCGATGCGATGGAGTGGGTTGGTGGAACAAGATATTTCACGCGGACAAAGTCGCGGGAAGAAGCTAGTTTTACAATAATATAAAAAAGAAATGCTGCTCCTTTGTTTGCGCATCACTTCAGAAAAGTTGGACCGATTCGTCAAACTTTTGTTTTAAAATGTTTCGAATCAGATTCCTAAAGAAAAAAAAATGTAAAGCTTCCGGGAAAATCTTAAAATTTGGTAAAAACTGAATTATAAAAATTTGGACGGAACAACGTTGGTCGGGTCGGGTAGTTGTAAATATTAATTAAGTCTTAATTAATATGGAAAGTAACGCAGCGGAAGTAATTAAATGGTGGTTTCTATTAGTTAGGCGTTTAATATATTTAATAATGTCTATCTTTGTTAAGTATTGGGTCTTCTAAGAAAAGAAAGTGGATAAGTCTGATTTTAAATTATGACCGGCAATCATAAACTCAAACTCAAAATATGTATTTCAAATAAACCAATTACAGGTACTTTTGAATTGTCTTATGGTCGGTCAGTCAGAAAAATGAAGCTAGATTCCCATTCCCAATCAGTAGGTACCATAGGTACCGTATAGATAAATAGGTATTTGCAACTTCGTAATTATAAGAATCATCCATACAACACTTCAAGTTGAAATTGCCCTCAAATGTCAATATTTCGTGAATAAGTCATTCCATAAATTACTATTGATGATTTGATTATAGCTCTGTTAATACACACTTGCTACGGCCACTAATCATATTTTAATCATGTATAATTAATTTTTAATTTCTACAATCTAATACAATAACAACTTATACATACTTAAATTAAAAGACTATCTAACTATATATACAAATAAAGACAAAAAGGACACTCAAGGTTTTAATCAAGTTAAAACCCTGACCTAAATTTCGGGCTACGCTGGTACTTTCAACTTAAGTGAAAACATATGAAAAATTCATTTCAAAATAAATCGTCCAATCCTAAGTTGAAAAGACTCTTAAAATTTAACGCATTAATGTGTTTAATCTCACACACTTTTTAATTTCTATTTAAATCAAAGTGATATAAAAATTCGCTTTGTTTCCTATAAGTAAGAAGAAGAAGAAGTAGGTATACCCGTAGTGTGGGTACACCCCCACATTTCGGCAATCATGTTTCAGTCCCATGTAATTAAGGGGGAGGAAGAGGTGTAAGCCTACAGCAATCCACCGGGCACAAATCTAGATTCCGGCCTGAGACATTTTTAACTAAACAAAAACAAAACTATACCAACATATTATCTTCAAAAGTTTCAATCTCAATATTATATTTGGGCCTTTATACTGCCACTTAAATCTAATACAGATCAATAGTCAAGTTAATACATTCATAGCCATTCAAAACAAAGGCTAATGAATGTCAATTATAGCCGATTTGTGGCCATTGTTTTCGAGACAGCTCGTAATAATAACTAAACCGTTATTAATAGGTACAGAGGCCAGCACATCAAGTTACCACAATCTGTCAAATTTCTCTGATAGTATTTCCACTTTATCACAAAGACATAAGGTTCATTTTTAATTGAGAAAATTTGACAGTTAGGGATAGCTTGATGTGCTGGCGTCTGTACCTAATGGCGTGAAGGAGCTGATTGTTTTCAAATTATATTGGTTTGAAAATTAGTAAAAGGAAATTAATAATATGTCATACAACATAAATTATGTAAAAGAACTAAATTCGGAACGCATCATAATTTTAAGAAATTAAAGTATGAATGCAACGGTAACTGAATGAGAGAGTATGTGTGCGAGGGAGATGGGAAGAATGGCGGGCGAGCTAGGAGAAGTAAAACGATTGCCTGTGAACTAGTGAAGAGTACGATTCCTGTATAGAAGTTTGACATTTTAAATAAAAGTAGGTTTCAAGAAGTCAAGATATTTTTGATTACGGTCATATCACTCATCCTATACATTTATTAACTTTCGGCGTATGTAAACCTTAGTGACTACAGAGGAAAATATAAACAAACTAGCTTCCGCCCGCGGCTTCGCCCGCAAAATATGTCGACAAATTATACATATAAACCTTCCTCTTGAATCACTCTATCTATTAAAAAAAACCGCATCAAAATCCGTTGCGTAGTTTTAAAGATTAAGCATACAGACAAACAGACAAAAATAGCGACTTTGTTTTATACTATGTAGTGATATTGTAAAGTTGTAATATAAAATTCTATAGCACATGACAATGAATACATGACATGACATGAAAGTAATTAATTATTACTTATAATATTTTCACTGTTCAAGATGTTTAATGTTAAATATTGCTAAATGTATTGTCCTACAAATAGCATAACGTATGCACTCCTGCCGCCTGTGATACAGGTTCATCCTAGTACAGGCATCTTACAATATAAATATCTTTTTAAATTATTTTCTAAGATATTAATGTTAATATTTTACTAATTTAATTCAGAATAAATATATTATTATTATTACTTCACGTTATAACAAATGCATCAATCTTATATCGAACCGAGACACTATACAATCTCATTAAAAAATGTGGCACTAATTTTCTAAATAGCTTTTCACAGCTACGGAACGTAAGCCTTAATCGGATCAAAGAGGCACTCACGCGGTGCCGCAGGCGGTCTCCCGGGATATCCCGGACTCCCCCACGGGAACCGTATCCCGGGATCTAGTAATATGCTCTCATTCCAACCACCCTCGTGAGATTTCTCCGGGGTATTCTTAGCGCAGATGCGAATCGAGTATGTCTGTTTTATACAGGGTGAAACTGAATTCATGGACAGAATTTTAAGGGGTCATTGTACTCATCATTATGAACAACTTTCACAATGTGAACACACCTGAAATCGCAAAGAAAAATCAGCTGTTCCCTACATTTTGACGAGTTATACGAGCATAATGTAGGTACGGAACAACTGATTTTTTTTACCCTGTCTAACCTTATAAGACGACAAACCGACTCATAGGGTGGTGAATTCTGTGTTGTTGATATAAACCATACAAAAAGTGATCAGCCAAATAATTAGGCAAGTTTTTTAAATTTAGAAACATTCATCAAATAAATGTCCAAAGTATATCACACTTCACCGCCATCTATAGGTACTCCATTTATTTTACAATTAGACAAATAACGACAGTTATTATGTAATATTGTCAAAGTAAAAAATGCTAAATGGATTAAGTTACTTTGTAATTATCGTAAAATAACGGAGTTTATTATACGTTTATATAGAAATAACGATAGAGTGAAAACCATTATTTGTCTGAAGTTCTATAGGTATATGGAGTACAGGCTAGGATTAGACCCGAATCGCTTTAGCGTGACAATAGCGGTCATTGACCCTCTTACATTTTCTAATAGTATTTTTTTAAATTTAAAATCTAAAACATTTCAAGTAAGTAGGCAACAATTTTAACGTTATCGCATATTCTTCATTGCAAATCAATCTTGTTATATTAATAGTATACCGTATCCATTTATTTAGATAAGGTATCTTAAGTACTACAAATTAGAACAATTAGTAATTAGTTGTACAAACCTACAGTAGTTAAAACACGAATAATTTCACAGCTAAGGAATCTTCAATACAAGACTATACTACTCTCATTTGCGAATCACTCGACCCATTTTTCCTGTAATTCAGCATGTTCAGGCAATTTGATTGATCGAATCGAAGCGAATCAAATGACGCAGATAAAAAGCTCGTCTTAAACCCTTGTAGAAGTATAAGTACATCTAAGGGTTGCCCTTGACCTTGGAGGTCGAGTTAAAAAGGGTGGTCTAAAAGGTCAAGGTCCTAAATCATAAATTCATGTTTGGGTATAAATATAGATGTTTAAGTCTATTTATAATTATTTAAGCCGAAAGGTCACTCACTCACTGAAATCTCATAACAAACTGAACATACGAAGGTCAAATTTGGCGTAGACATAGATTATAAGTAGGAAACGTCACCTAAAGAAAGAATTTATTTTAGGAAACTCCCCCACTTAATGGGGTAGAGGAGGTAGTTTCTTTGCAGAAGCTATTGGTACTTATAAATAAAAGTTTAGGAAGATACAATTTGGCATTGAGAAATATTATGGGAGATGTCAGCTAAGAAGGATTTTAGGAAACACGCCCCGTAATGGGGTGAAATAGGGGCTAGTAGTTTCTATGCACCTATTGGTATACTTATAAATAAATAAAAATATGTCTCAAGTTTAGTTTAGTAAGAAAGAAAAGGCGCCATCGCTGCATCGGCACAAGTTATAATGGAACGCGCGCATAAGCTATGAGTAATAGCGCATGAGTAGATTATGTTGGAGTAGGTTCTCTCACAGGACTGTAATTAAATGTACTTACCAAATACCTCACCACTCAACTGAATGCTCTTTAACAACACGTAATCATCAATATATTATATACACGTCGGTATAATATCTACTAAAAATATTAATGTATAATTGACTATATGGCACGGTCAAAATTAAAATATGCAATCACATAGAAACAAGACCGCTCGTCCTAAAAACTTCTTTCACCGTGTAGAAATTAAATATTATAATTGTAAAATTGCATTTAATGCTAATAAGTATTCCATTTGATTCTAAAAATCTGTGACGTCACAATACATTGTTATATTGTAACAAATCACATACAAAATCCGAGTTTTGAAAATTCATAAAAAGTAACGCTATTGACTACCCTATCAAATACCTAATTTTCTATTTCAATATGTAAATCTTTGATTAATGATTCATAATTTAGTGTAATTTTATTATCCATAGTTGATTGATATTATATGTATAAATAAATAAAATATCAATACAGTTACACAAGTATTACACTTCTCCGAAGAAACATGTACCTACCTATTAAGTAAATAATATTGAATGAGAGCATTATTATGTAACTTCGGGAAGTTTTTTATCCAGTGGTCTTAAGTTTCCTCAAGTTCGTAGCTATGTGAAGTTGAGAACTGGTCAATAGCCAACTATGTACTTAACATAAGAAGCGAGTATACAAATATACCAAAAAACATGACGTACTTAATACAAAAAACTTGAGCTCGTGGCTAAGTAATAACAGCCGCACGGATCGATTCACCAGGTTAACCTACGCTTGCCGGGGTTGGTCCGTGGATGGGTGACCATCTTTACATATCGAGCCTCCTCCGTGTCTCGGAAAGCACGTTAAGCCGTTGGTCCCGGCTGTCATTCGTGGATCTTTCACAATCGTTACGGGTGTCAGAAGCCCGAAAGTCTGACAGCCAGTCTTACCAAGGAGTATCGTATTAAGTTACTGACTGGGTTGTGGAGGTCAGATAAACAGTCGCTCTATGTAAAATACTGGTATTCAGCTGCATCCGGTTAGACTGGAAGCCGTCCCCAACATAGTTGGGAAAAGTCTAGGCAGGGATATGGATGGATATGAATCTCCAGTATCATTTTCCGTGTATTTATTTTATATTATAAGTTGGTCTGGTAAGACAAAATTTGTCTATATTGTTAAAGACTACTGCAGACATGCGACGCGACAGCGCGAAACGGCTCTAGTAGAACAAATTCTATGAAACCTTCATGGAAACTGTTGTACCAGAATCGCATCGCGGCGCGGCGGCGTCGGGTCTGCCTTTAATTATTTACCTTTTGAACGCCAAAGCATATAAACCCACACGCGCGTGCCCTCCACGCCAAGCTACAATTTTTTTTCTTCTTGTTATCATAAATTTCCCAATATCCATGGTGTCTTTTAATTTGTTTGATGCCATTAAATACGTACCAGAGCTTGAATTTTTAAGATACCTGTCTATAGGTATAAACACTCACAAAAGTAATGATTTAATTGTTTATTTCGTGTTATAATGTTGTTGCCATTGTCACGGATATGTGACAATGGCGTTCAAAAGGTTAACCTACTATTCCTGAAAGACAATTAGCTAATGCCAAGACTTTTGACAGCAATTAACAACAATATAACCAATGGAAAACAGAAAAGAATAGTTTTTGTTCCAAAGCGTTTTTGTTTAGTGAATGTCATGTTAATGTATATTACACAGAAGTATCTCTTTGCAGAACAGGTCGCCGCCGCCCGCGCACATCCCCAATGCTATGCTGTACTCGCCGCCGGAGCCGCTAGAGGTGAGACAACATTTGTATAATTGTAATATAATAATATCCTTGGACATTGCACACAACGCCATATAATCCCATGCTAGACAACCGAATGCTTGTGTTATGGTAACGAGATGGCTGATAAACTATACTTTTTTTTTTTGTAAATACATACATATTATAAATAGAAAAACACTCACCCATTATGACTTAATAATACTTATCTGGCAATTAATGAGGAACCGTGAGAGCCTAGACCAGGAATTCCCAAACTTATATTGTCTACTGCTCACTTTGAGAATAAATTATTTTTTAGCGCCCCCATTTTTCACCTACTTAAAAACCACTATCTAGATGAAAATACAAATCGCCCCCTAAGCCTCTACCCAACGCTCCCATCTTTTTCTGGGTCGCTTACTGCCCCTCTTTAGGCCTGCAGCGTCCACAAGGGGGCGTTATCGTCTACTTTGGAAAAGGCTGGCCTAGACAAAAAAAATCTATCAGCAATAACAATAATGGTTAAGACAAAAATTCAAGTACTGATTTTTACCCTAGTTAGAATGAATGACTTTTGATTTTTGTTTTTTTTTCTATTTCTTCTCTGACGCTGTCATATGATCCTCAAATCCATGAGTAAGATGGTGGCGCAATGCGGAAGGTATACAATCATATATACCTACACGAGCTGCGAGTCGCTCATAAACCATCTAAGCACATTTAGTGAATTTCACAAATAAAACTTACCGCGATCAGCACATCTAAACTGCACTAAAGAACATGTCGTTATTTCATTGAAAATAATTACACTGACAGCTTTTAAACGCGGTTTATGTTCAGTTTCATTGGTATAAAATTCGTCCTAAATACCGCCGGTCGATTCTGTAAAAATCTAACCTTTAAAACTAAGGTGAGGTGAACGTGAAGTGGGATATAGTTCCACCTAATGCTAGGGACTGACATTATTGACAGCTCACTTTAAATTAACTTCATCTACGTTTTTACGGTGAGATTTGTACAGAATAGCACTACAGTCAAACAGGGTGAATAGGGACGAAGGGGTGAATCGGGACGAAACTTCAAAAGGGATTTTAACATTGAAATAATATAGCTTGTGGCTGAAAAAGACCTGTAATGTGTTTTCTGTTTTATAATAAACAATTAAGGGTCCTTGTTGGCCACAAACTATATTATTTAATATAAATCTAATGTTTTGTTCTTTGTTCATAAATAATTTTTCTAATCTCACAATAAGTAAAAAATCTTGTTAAAACATATATTTAAGAAGTTATTTTTTATGTAAGTGCTGTGTACGCCTGTAAGTGACTAATTGACCATAACTCAATGCTTATAGGTATTATTTGTTTTATGTCAATATTTCTAGTGAATAGGTCGTTGGTGTACCTTTTTAATAAAAATAAAATAAAATAAAATTTCAATGTTAAAATCCCTTTTGAAGTTTCGTCCCGATTCACCCCTGCGTCCCTATTCACCCCAATTGACGGTACTGCAACTCACACGAATGCAAATGAAAAACAAGACAGTTACAACAAATTCCACATAACATCTTGAAAGACAACCCTCCAATTACTACCAACGGTCCGTAAAGCCGCGTGTTAACAAAATGACTTGCTTGATTAAAACATCTCGTCGGTAACCGTCTCTGAGTAACAGGCATCAAATATTCATGTTGCAATTAAAACTAATAGCTATAAGATTTCACAAGCTTTCTGTAATATGACACTTGAGGATTATACAACGTGGCGCTACAATGGTGACGTTAATTTAACACACGGGTAAGGCTAGTGCCCATTAATCATATAAATCGCAAATTTAAAAAAAAACAAACAAACTAAATCATTATCATCATCTGCCTAGTCTTTTCCCAACTATGTTGGGGTCGGCTTCCAGTATACCGAATGCAGCTAAATAATAAAACTAAATACTAATCAGAAACTAAATAACTAAATCAATTCGCCTACTTTTTGTTTTGTTTATTCGTTTTAATTTCATTGATGGGTACGAATGTTATGATCCGTGACCCGGCAAATGACCGCTGCGTGATAGTACAGGTTGCTCTAAGCTACTATTTTACTAACATTTTAATAAATCCGTAAATAGTAACTTTTAATGGAAATATAGGTGTTCTGCCTTTTCGCAGAAAATTGTTTGCCAGATTATCACTTGCCAACCAACGTTTTGCCGATGTTTCACTTTGACAACTAACGATTAACAAATTTTTGTATGACAACGTTTCATTTGGTAGAACTATTGTTAAGCTGATTATTATAATGACAAAAAACGTTTGGGACATTAATCATTTGTCAACCATTTCACTAGGCCACACAACTATTAGACGAATGACGTTTTGTCAGCTTAACAGTTCCTGGTCTTGAACTTGCCTAAAACAAATAAGTTTTTTTTAATAAGTATACAACAGAAGTCTAAGGTACGGCCTAAGGGTAGGTTAGGTTAGGCTAGAGTATGACAAACAACGCACGAGGCGAGCGAGCGAAGCGAGCGTGCCGCGGCAGCGGCCGGCGATGTGCCAGAAGCGAATCGCTTTTGTAAAAGGAAACAGTTAAATTAGTTCGGTTAGCTTACCCACATAATATTACATAACTATTAAACGAAACCCAACTATATTTGGTAATCAATAAACAACTAAATGTATATTACGCAAACTAAAACATTCTGCTACTTAAAAGTTGGCATTTTAAAAAGTGTCATTATGAAAAGCAGACCAAACGTACAGTTGGTAACTGTGAGGTTGGGAAATAATAATAATAATAATTCATTTATTTCGGACCATAATCCATTTTGGGTTAGTATGTACATGAACTTACACAACTATGTTAGTAGAATAAAAATTGCAAATAAAACAAAATTATATTATGATAAGTTGGCAAATGATTATTCGGCGAAATAAAATTCTGCGAAACGTTGGTTGGCAAGAGAAAATCTGGCAAACAATTTTCGGCGAAAAGGCAGAGAACCGGAAATATAATGTCTTCATGAAACGAAAATGTGAAAACGTATATGTTAAATTAATGTTACCATTGTAGCGCCACGTTGTATGTATAGTGTCAGTAGTTTGGGTTCAGTACGAAAGGGGCTTTCCTGAATTTATAAGTAGCCAGTGTTGATCCTAACCCCACTAACATCACTTACCTGAAGTGCTATATCTCACCGTGAAAATGTAGATAGGTGAAGTGAGGAGTGAGTGAGGTTTAAAGTCAGCTGTCCATATTGTCAATCCCTAGCCTTAGGTGGAACGTCAGCTCACTTCATCTAAGTTTCCACGGCGTGATTTTTACTGATGTCGACCTCTACTTCTTCTTCTTCTTCTTCCTTCTTCGTGTGGTAAGTGGCTAACCTGGTGTCAGAGTTTTTATGCTGCCCATGGGCTCTGACTTAGTTGAGAAATATCTCAGACATGCCGGTTTCGTCACGATGTCTTTCTTCACCGATTTTAAGATAACTATACAATACGCACATAAATCCGAAAATTCAGAGACCTGCGTGCCTTGGGTTCGAACTCGAGACCTATGACTTGGCAGTCCAGCGGTCACACCACTAGGCTATCACTGCTTTTACCTCTTACTCAATGTTCTAAAAGCCAACTTCGTACTTAAAAACTTTCATTTTCAAGCCCGAAACTCATCCCAGCGACAATCAATATCAAAATTGTTTGATGGATTGAGACTGCTCTCAAAACGGTGCAGGAAAACATTACGAGGAAACCGTCATGTCCTAGAATCAAAAAATTTGAGGACATAATTATGACGATCTATCAACCTGCCCGCGTGGTAGATTACAGTCCTCTCCCAATCGATATAGGAGACCTGTGTCTAGCATTGGGACCATTAATAGGCTGTGTATGCTTATGAGGCCGAGATTTGAATGCAAACGTTTTATGAAATACAGGAATTGCCCTTATGTGCCATTTTTTTTTGAGTGTGGGAAATCATCCAATGATTTCTCCCGCTCTGGGTGGAGCGGAAGGGAGTGTCAGACTTTTACTGACAAAAACCCATTCTGTTCCTTCCTGAGCCATTTTTGTTCTGGGGTAGCGGTAACCCTTTCGGACAATCCCGCTTACCCGGCCTGATGTGCCCTTAACAGGGGAACAGAAATCAAAGGAATTATTTTAAAAGCACTCAAAATTGTTATGAAAATTATACAATACACAGAATACAGTTTTTATAAGCCCTGGCTGGAGGCTGCAATCTATCGTGGCATCTAGGCAAGCCCAGTTTAGCAGTAGTTTTACAAAAAAAAAAACCTCAGAATACAGTTCTAACAGTATTTAACCAAGTTCTACATAATACGTGGAACCAAAGAAAATAAAATAAAAACGCTGCGCTTTACATTTCTAAGCTCATTGTAAAAACATTCCTTTTATGTGTATACTGTAACAATAATGTAGGTAGTTGTGTTGCCAACTGCCATTAGCTATTAGCACTGGCAACACTGTTAATTAAAATATTGTAACACAATATGTGGTAACGCGCGATGCGGTACCTTTTAATTGGATTAAAATTGCCACGATTTTGATTATAAAGCCTTATGTTTCGTAAATGTGTTTTTCTTGGTCTTATGGGTTTTTTTGCCATACTCATTGTACACTTTCTTCATAATAAAAATGATCTAATATCAAAATGACATTAAGAAAATTAATGACATGAAATGACTTAAAATTGTAGAATGATCTTTTCGTTTAAGTCAGACCCATGGTTCACACGGCTGACGTATAAATCCAAGACCCTGTATCTCAGAAATACCTATTTCGTGAAACTTTTTTTGGTTTTTGGTATGTTTTGCTAATGTTTTTATAACACAGTATTAAGTGCTAGGTACCAAATTAAACGTTTTTTTTTTACGTTTTATCTGCCATGTCCATTTTATAACAATAATAATAATTAAAATAATTACCTTGGACATTTCACACCACGCCATATTATAGTCCCAAACTAAGCAACCTAATGCTTGTGTTATGGTAATAGCTGATAAACTACTTACATATATTTTTTTGTAAATATATACATATTATAGATAGAAAACAAAACACACAGACCCGGAACAAATACTTGCAGGTCGTACAAATATTAGTTCCGTGCGGGAATCGAACCCGAGACATGTTGCGCAGCAGTCAATCGCTCAACCGCTGCGCCAACCGTGTCGTCATACATACAATACTATCCATACAATTAGAATTAACTAAGTAAACGTGCAATGTCTCTATAAAACTTGAAGAAATGTTCCCAATCGTATAAGCAAAACACTGTATGTTTAGATAATACAGTGTATAGTTTTATGAGAACAGAGTAACAGGGCAGTTTTTTCTTACAGTTTTGGCAGGGAGGTCTCATGGGATGGTTTTTTTTATTTGCCAAAACAACTTTAGGATCTCGACTTGTTTTGGCTGGTAGAGAAAAGTTTCTATTGGCTTTTCGGACGGAAGTACAGCACTTGAGGTATCGGGGCACTCTGCGTTAGTAGGAGAAAAGGAAATTGTGTCGACATTAAGTATTGGTCCAGTAACAGAATTTCTCTTAGCAATGATTGACCCTCTGGGCAGGTTTGGCTACTCGCTATCACTAACCGTTGAGCTCTCGCCCCCTATATTGTGCGTAGGTATGTATCGCCATACGCGACGTACCAAGTTTATTTGGTTATCCAAAACACTGTATCTCAGAGTTTCAATATCTCGCGTAAACGTTTTAAAACCAAAACACTATAACTTCAATCACAGTGTTTTGCCATAACAATCCTTAAATTTAACTAAAATACAGTGTTTTTGATATGGTCATATCTTCATTTAAGTACTATAAAATCGTCTTCTTTTCATTTGGTTAGTGGCTAACCTGGTGTCAGAGTTTTTAAGCTGCCCATGGGCCTCTGACTTAGCTTCACATGTGTTGAGAAATATCTCTCAAACATGCTGGTTTCCTCACAACGTTTTCCTTCACCGAATTTTTAAGCAAGTGATAATTATACAATACGCACATGAATCCGTAAAATCAGAGGTGCCTTGGGATCGAACTCGAGACCTTTGACTTGGCAGTCCGACGGTCACACCACTAGGCTATCACAGCTGTACTATAAATTAAAGTATTAATATAGGGATATGTAACTGCCTCGAAAACATGAAATGAGCGCTGTTAAGGTGAATGCTCCAACCAGCCCGCGAAATTCATGCTCAGAAAGGTGTAAAAATGACTTTTTACAAGGTCAAAGTCATTCCGGAACCTTTATGAGCTCGGAGGGTTGTATTAATGATTTTGATGATTATAATTCTGTAACTACATACGTCTTACAGCCGCGAATCAAATGTTCATCAACATACAACCTATCACTGGCCTGCAAATTGCAAAAAACTTAAGAAAATTTGAATTTCGCGGGCTACCCTGGAACATCAACCTTAAGGCAAAACACTGTAACTTGAGTTCAGTGTTTTGGGTTTACACGACAGACGGGTGAGCGACTGACGCTCCCCTATGGCGGTACCGCCGCAGCCACCCGTACTAGTATAAGAAAAGCCGCCCTATAATTTTATGTCATTAATTTCGTAATGTGATTTTGCCTTTAGGTTCGCCCATTTTTATTATTCGCTTTGCATCGGCCACAGTCGTTACTGTCTTATTAATAGGAAATGTCACATGTCCAGCATAAGCGGTAGGTAAACCTCGAAAATAAAACTTCAAATCAAACGGAGAATATTTGCAAGGGTTTTTCTCAGGCGGTAATAGCAATCTTGAATTATTATTCCTTTAACAACGCCATCTTTTGAAAAATTACAGCTCTATTCAAAGACTGCTTACTTCCTATTCTTTCATCCATTTACCGGTTTTTTTTGTCAAGATTTTCAACAGAGTCCCTCTGAATATTTCCAGATTTTTACTTTTAATAATGAGACTCTATATTTTGTTACTTAAATATTAAAACTACTTTCGACACAGCCATGTCCCATTTTTAGCGGCATTGTCATTTCTTACCTACATGTCATTCCTAGATCTTTGGAAGTCTCTGAGGGTATTCGGAAGCACAAAATCTGACAACCTGTCTTACCAAGGGCTATTACCTAATAACTGTGTTATAGACGTCAGATAGGCAATCGCTCCATGTAAGATTTAAGGTAAGACTGGAAGCTGACCCCAACAAAGTTGGCAAGTGGCAGGCAGATTTGTTGACATTTCTTGCATTGTGTCAACATAAGCTGGTAACAAACATGAATCTCTTTGACTCTTTAGAGTTGCAAAACTTAAAAAGAGGAATGAAAAACAATATTATTATAATAATCACAGAAACACAAGAATATAATAAACACAAGTTAAATAAGTCGAATTATTAATAGGGGCCAATACAGTTCCCTTCTAAATCGCGTTCTCGGCAATTTTGACCTTTCTCTAATTGATTTACGTCACTCTAATGACTTTTCCACTTAAATTAAGGACCCCAGCATCAATCAATACCAATGGTCATCTTTGGACCAAGATGCTGAATGGAATAGAAATTAATACATAAAGCAAACATCTTCAAATATCGAGACTCATCCGTGCCTCGGAAAGCACTTTAAGCCGTTGGTCCCGGCTGTCATTTGTGCATCTTTGACAGTAGTTACGGATCGTCAGAAACCCGAAAATCTGACAGCCAGTCTTACCAAGGGGTATCGTATTGCCCACTTACTGGGTTGTGAAGGTCAGATAGGCAGTCGCTCCATGTAAAATACTGGTATTAAGCTGCATCCGATTAGACTGGAAGCCGACCCCAACATAGTTGGGAAAAGGCTAGGCAGATGATGACATAGAGCAAACATCACTATGATCGCTTACTGCTTGGCCACGAGCTACACGCGCGACACGCATCCTGTGACTTGTGTCTTGGGACAGCGACTGCGAAGAAAACAGTTTAAAGAACCTGTCTAGAGCATGTCGCGCGTCACCGCGACGCGACTTATGGGGTAGCGATACTTACACCAATGCGCGCGCGTGTAGTTTGACGCATGTCGCGTCGCAAGTCACATGAACGTGCCCTTATTACAAACCGACTGACAAACAAATCAAAACAGTACCTATTAAATACATTTATGTAGTCGTACATCACGGCACATTGTCGGCACTAACAATAGAGAAACCTGAAGGCCTATTCCGGCAATATACACATACATTGAAAATACGCCATGAATGAAGAAATCGTTCATTGAATGAACCAAACTCAGGGCTTGTTTTTGTGAGTAAATGAGAATAGATTCAAAACAAAGACTGCCTGTGTGCTTCGTTTGGGTCTGAAAGTGAAACAAAGGGTCAAAGAAAGAGAAGCCTATTAGAGTATTGTTTGAACTTCAAAGCTGCTTACTAGAAAATAACCCCGAGGTAACAACGCAGACTTTAGAAACGAATTTATATTAAATATTGGCATCATACATTAGCTAAGCAACATTTTTGTGTTTTTTTTACCTCCACTCCTCCATTCCATATAAAATAGCTGTTTCAGCTGTAATTTAGATAGATAGATAGTTTTTATTTGTCCAAAACATGAGTATAGTAGTAGTAAACACACATAGAATGCAAGATGTTACAACAAATTATAATAATGACAGTCATGTTTTGCCTGAACGGCGTACAAATATAAGATGTCGGACTCTACACAGTGTCAATTGATTTTAAATTCGTCCATTACACACAATAAGTACATCAATTAACAATCCAATTTAGACCATACTTAAAACTTAAATGGTACAACAAAATTTCAATAATAGTGTCATAAACACATCCTAGTAAATAATACAAATAAAAAAAAATACCAATGTCAAAGCAATTATTTATAAAAATTAGGATGTCAATATATAAGTCAAATTAATTTATCATTTGGTTGAACAGGACATACCATCACAATTATTAATCTGTGTTACTGCACAAGCTATAATTTGACATAGTATCATTTGTCGGCAGTTACTATGCGTGTTTCCGGAGCGACAGTCGCGCGTGTGCGCGGCGGCGTGCGGTGCGGTCGCTCGAACGGGCGGCGAGGCGCGTTCGGTGCGAAACGCTCGCGACGCGCTGGACGCGTTGCGACGCGACTCAGATGCCAAACAGCCGCACGTCATTGTTGTAGACGCGCGAGTACCGCAGTCGTTGGACGCGTCTCTTCTAGCCAGGTTGGTATTGAACCTTATTTTGAACTGAACTACTTTTTTTTTGTTTTATTGATATCGAATGTTATTCACTTTCTTCGCTACTTGCGTTGTTTTTTATTTTTAGGCAAAGACGTAAAAATACACGTCTTAAAAGTTGAATTTAATTACCGTTTCAATTAAAGAAAGAAAGCATAGATAGTTTTTTTTAACTTGTAGGTAATCCGACTTAGTTTTATCGCGAACTAAGTAATTAAAATAGCTTTCTATTATTTCTGAAATCTAGGTATTTTAGAGATATTTTTTTTTCATGTACGATCTGAATACAGTCTAAATCACCACAAAATACCTATGATGATCATCAACAAAAGTTAATCCCATCTACAGTCACTGTATAAGTGCAACTTCTGTGCAGCGTGACATGGAACGCAATTTGCGTCCGGGCGGCCATGTTCAATTAGACTTGCTGTGACGTGCACCACGCACCGACAAATTGAAGTGCATGTCTCTGCTCGCTTGCAAATAAACTATCTTCTACGTTCCATATGTGTACTGCGGACTGTTTTGTTTTTTATTTAGCTCGGCTAGCTTTACTTACTGAAATCAACTACTTACTATATTTTATACAGGGTGTAACCGAAAGGGTATATACATATAAAAGCATATGCTACAGACCACCAAACTGAACAACTTTTACTATGGGACTAACTCCGAAATCGCAAAAAAAATCTGCTGTTGAAACTCGTTGAAATGTAGGGAACAGCTGTTTTTTTTTTTCACGATTTCTGACTTCGAACGTGACTGAACAGCAGATTTTTTTTTTATCAGAGAGAGAGAGATTTCAGGTTTAATTCCATTGTCAAAGTTGTTCATTTTCATGAGTTTAGTACCCCCTGAAAGTAGGTATGTCCCTCGTTTAACCTAACACACTGTATAAATAGTAATAAGTCCTACTCCTCACGTCGCAGCTACCGCACAAAGTTTGCTCTCCCAATATTTCCGCAGCCCATATTGATGTTTACTTGAACATAAAATGTTGACACCCGTTTATTTTAAGTTACAGATCCCGGATCAATTCAAATATTATCGTTTTGCATATTGTTTACTTTGGATATCATCGATCCGTTTGATGGTGTTATTTTAGCCAGTTGCAAAAAGGAGAGATCGTTCTCAATTTTTCTGTTGTTTCTTCAGTCGGCTATAGTGCCTTTTAGTTTTGAACTAACCCTTATCAAGTCCTCAATATCCGTGGCGAGAAATTCCACTTATATCCTATACTCCAGTTGTTTACCGTTAGAGAAATAACGTTAAAATAACGCCATTTATTGTGTAACATTAATAATATTACTGCGCTTTAAAGTTATTTTTTCGTTTACATTTACATTACGTTTTTATAGAAATAATGATAGCGTGATACAACCGTTATTTTTGTTAGTTACAATGGATTATAGAACCGAATTATTTTATTAAACAATTTTCGCGAATCCGTCTGGGTGTTATGATTGTTGCTGATATTCTTAACAGTTTCCATAGAAAAACCGTCCTTACATTGACGTAACAAAATGTCAATAGTCTATATGTTAGGGTCTACTTCCAAAGTGTGGAAGGATCGTTGTGTGTTCGAGAATCGATGGAAGGTAGAACCAATTCTTGCCACAATATCAAAACTGAAACGCCTAACTTTCAATAGCGTGAGCAATTAAAAGTTTTGCTCGTTACAACTACAGCAACTTAATATCTAGCTCATGCCTGACCCATAAAAGAAGAACTACTCACTCCGGATAATCGATTTGGACAGACGTAAACTTTTAACTCTATTCAATATATCCCGTAGCTGTTCTACTATTTTACGCAAAATACAGAAGTTGAACATTTTACTAGCAGCGTAATATTTAATTGAATTCCCTATTCGTAAAATCAAGTCCGAAAATGTAAACAAACACCTACCCGCTTTCCAAATAACTTCATTGTTATGAGCTGTCAATTCGACGAAACACAAAAGTTATAATTGTAAAGTATTTTATCCATAAAGACGAATCTTTCCACTACTTTTCGTTTCGACTGAAGTACTTCCAATGTAGGCGAACACTAGAAAAGT
The DNA here is from genome assembly GCA_951799385.1 of Hyppa rectilinea. Taxonomy (NCBI): domain Eukaryota; kingdom Metazoa; phylum Arthropoda; class Insecta; order Lepidoptera; family Noctuidae; genus Hyppa; species Hyppa rectilinea. Next base: position 6,321,877 of record OX637318.1, on the reverse strand, counting down.
TAACGTAATTGGTCGAGATTGAATCAGATTCGGTCCAAAGATTTAAATCGTTAGATTCACGCTACTACATAAAAAGAGGTCTCGTTTCGTTTCGTTGTTTCGTTCTGTCACAATGACATAAGTGACTTGACTTAACTACCATGGAACACATTTTATTTAAAAAATTGTAAGGAATTTTGAAACAAAAATTACTATTTAAAAATTTCACTATTATGCCTGTATTACAGAACCTCACTCAACACTCAAGCATTGCTTGAATCTCGATTAAAGCCATTTGACTTGTTAAAACTAGTTTTAAGTAATGTAGGTCTTGAGTGAGGTTCTGTAATACGGGCCTTAGATTTGTTAAAATTCCTTAAGTTGTTTGAATGTTTTCTAAAAGCACAAGGGGCATTTTAACAGCTATTTGTATTGGATTTCAATGATGTGCTCGCATGTAAGTGACGAATTTATGTACACAGGACCTTTTTGTAAATGTTTAATCTAAGTATTAGTAGTGACATAAGGATTGTAAGGGCAAATCTAACGATTTAAATCTTTGAGCTATCAAATATTGACCGTACTGTCACAAGCACCAATACACTTAGAAACATTCAAAACCGTTTTTTCTCGAGGAATAACTATAACTTTGTGATAATAAAACCTATTTCATATTGGTATGGGTTCCTAAATATTATGTCCATAACAACATAAAATTACAACAAACGCAGAAGGAGAAAATCACTTTTTAAAGGTGCTCCGTGTATGTAATATTGGTGCTCGTGACTGTACACCCGAGGAGCTCGCTAAATCCTATTTAATCACAACACTTTTCACCGTCAGCATTCTCCCTGACAGCTGTCACTGAATTTCCATCACAACGCTAATAAATATGAAGAATTTGAATAAGTAATATATTTAGTGAGACCTTTTTCAATGAAGGAATTTCTTTCTTTGAATTATGACTTGACACTTCCAAAATTAGATAAGCATCTCTTAACGGAACTTTATTTACATTATTCATGTTATCTTTCCTTTTTATTCATTCGTTATTCCAGTTTAATTATTCGGATTTGGTACTTTATGTTTCCTTATTATTCTTTAATTTAATTATAAAATAGCCTTGTGGCACACGCCTAACTTTCTAATAGAATTTGTGTGAACTATTTAGGTATACCTATATATTTTTCATATTGGATAAACGGTTAGCATGCTCAGGGGGCCGACCACCGTCTCTTAAAGCAGTACTATATTAATATTACTTCAGAGTGGGCAAGGAGTAACTACCGAAATGATGACTAATAGAGAAGTATGGAAGAAAGAGACATGTTGCGCCGACCCCAAATAAATTGGGATACGGTCAGGAGAATGATGATGAGTGGGAAAGAGATGGAGCTATACGTCCTGAATAGCTCCGTCTCATTCTTACACTAAAGTAATATTAAAATAATACTCTACAAGACCTGTTGTAGTCAGTTTCTAAAAAATATTAAGGCTAAAGCAGAATTTGTTCTTTCTCACCTTCGACATTGTTCTTTTTTCTTTCTCCTTAAATCCCTTAACGTCACCCAATCAACAAGGTTTTTGCTCCCAATTCTTCCCATTCATTCAGGAAAACATATTAAGATTCCCCGTCGCAATATCGTTTACGTCATCAAGCATTTATTGCCTAAATCTTCCATATAACTAGCGTATTGGTTATTGCTTATTGCTTATTGCCTCTTAGTCGCGTCTAATTCGGGACGATTGGCCCTGATGGAATAATGAGCCTGTACGCAAACGAGTACAGCCTTGATATGCTTCGGGTCACATGCCATTTCATCAAGCACATTGGTATTGGAATGAGAGGTTTTATTTTTGAGAATAAAAAAATAACATAATTTCCAAGAACTCTGTAGATGGCGCTGAACTGACTACGTTTCTAAGTGCCAAAGCCTAAACGCTTGGAAAAAAAAACGTCACAGCACATACGATCGTTGACTGACACTATTGTTGTTTTGTGCACTATTTTATGTACGTTTCGTTTTAGGAACTCAAAATTACATCCAAGTGAAATGATCTGACGTTCTGTTCCTTGCAGTAACTTACCAAGTTCAGCGCCATCTACCCAGCGACTAGGAAAGATTTGAAAAGAAAACACAAATATTATATTCTTTTTTCAAATAAATTATTTTGTGTACGTACAGAGGCCAGCACATCAAGATACCACAATCTGTCAAATTTCTTTGATAGGAATTCCACTTTACTGCAAAGACATAAGGTTCATTTTTAATTGAGAAAATTTGACAGTTAGGGATAGCTTGATGTGCTGGCGTCTGTACCATGTTAGGTCAAAAATAATTCTAAGTCATTTCCAGTTGTATTTTCTTAACAAAATGTTACGTGGTAAGATTTAGCTGAAACTACAACTTTATTAGTAATTTAAGACTTCGTTATACTGAAACAAAATTGGGTATTCAAAAGGGTAGTCAATGACGTTACTTTTTATGAATTGTCAAAACGCGGAAATTGTACGTGATTCGCATGAAATATAACAATGTGACGAGAGAGTTTTAGAATCAAATGTAGGTAATTCTTATTAGCATTAAATGCAATTTTAAAATTACATCTTCACATAATATTTAATTTCTGTACGATGATGGAAGTTTTTAAGACGAGCGGTCTTTTTTCGGTGATTTAATATTTTATTTTTGACCTACTCAAATAGTCCATTAGAAAGCCATTGTGTGTTGTATAGATCCACGTTCTATAGTCGATATTCGAAAGGTTAATGACTATTTTTTGAATGTCCACTGGCTACTATTCAAAATTTTTTCATACGTACATATTTCTTTCGATATCAAGTAGGCTATTCCCTCCAAGCAAGCTGAAAGAGCTTTTATACGTATGTTCACTGTGTTCTTCCCAATATTTAGTATTCCCCACACTTCCCCACATAAGATTTCCATTAACGTCGCCAGTGTATTATCCCTTTCACGAACGAGTGTCCCAGGGTCCGGATTCAATTCGCGTTGAGGACAACTTTGTTAAGTCCAACCCAGCTGAGATTGCTGGCAATTTCTTAAAAGAAGGGGAAGGAGACCTTCTTATGTTTGAAGAACATGTTTACCAAAAAAACAATAAGTTTGTTCAAAAATAGTAATTCTTGAAAATGCTAAACCATAATTATAAACTTAATATTATCTATACTAATATTATAAAGTTGAAGTCTGTATGTTGGAACGCGCTAATCTCTGGAACTAATGGTACGAACTGAAAAATTATTTTTGTGTTGGATAGTCCATTTATCAAGGAAGGCTATAGGCTATGTAACACGCTACGATCAATAGGAGCCGAGCAGAGGTAGTCCACTTAGGGCACCCGTCCAAATGGCACCTTCACTTATGGCACCTAGCCTAGTCCACATATGGCACCTATCAATATTTTTGGCAGGTGCCTTTCGTGGACTCAAATTTATTTTTTAATTTTGTCCACATAGGGCACCTACGGCTCAGAAGCCTAGTGTTGTGATGTATTTGGTTTACAGGGCGTTTAGAAATAAAAGATATCGATAAAAATCACATCAATATTTATTAATTAAACTAACTATAATTTGACTACAATCAGTCTCCGCATATCACATTTATTGCAAAATCAGCCTTTAGATATTTAATTATAATTTAAACAAAGAGGAACCTTAAAATATTTATTAATTAAACTAACTATAATTTGACTACAATCAGTCTTCGCATATCCCAACACTAGGCTTCTATGTCTATGTCAATTATGTGGACAAAATTAAAAAATAAATTTGAGTCCACGAAAGGCACCTGCCAAAAATATTGATAGGTGCCATATGTGGTCTAGGCTAGGTGCCATAAGCGAAGATGCCATTTGGACGGGTGCCCTAAGTGGACTACCTCGCCGAGCTGCCGGTGAAACCGCGCGGCAGCAGCTAGTTAAAAATAAACAGTCATATTAATTTTATTTATACACAAATCTTAAAGTTCTTTACACACTATACAGCCTAAAACTCAAAAATGTTATGTACAAATAGTTAAAAAAAGGCTCATAGGGCATCAAAAAATTAATCCCCATCGGTTTCAGTGGAAAATGTTCCTAAAAGGCTGGCAGCGTTGCCACGTTGGATGGCGATGCGAATTCTTTAACCTGAAAATTGACCAGCCCTCTGGTCAGTACAAAATAAACAGTTATTACTGTAGGTAACACTACAATTTAGTTGTAATTTCTGGGATTACAGGCGTGATGTTATGAAATATCGTTCTTTGGTTACTAACGTTTCTTTCATCTTGACTTTTAATGGTAACTATTCAAACTACTCATATAATCCGTAGTACCTAAACATGAAATATTCAGCAGAAATCTCTTAGATATAAACTCAAATACTCGCACATCATATAAAGGCATTACATTCAACAGAATATTCTCTAACTCGACGTCGGAAGAGCGCCGAGGACGGAAAATACATTATGTCCCGGCAGTTATTTCAAACATTTCATTTCCCTATATTTTTCTATTACTTCATTCCCCTACGTTGCTAGGAAATCGGCTGTAGCAGTAAATGTTTTTCGCACGGAGATTCGAAAATCGAACACGGTCGGAAATGGTGACAGCTTATGATGTTGACTTGTTTATGGTTCTGTAGCGAAAAGTTAAGCTATGGCCATACTGACTCGAATTCTGCGGGGAGCGCGTCTGCACAAATTCTAATCAAATATTATCTAACCCCATTTAAATAACAATTTTTTATTAGATACGTCATGTTTTCCCGAAAATATTAATAATCTTGAATTTTGTAAATTATTTATTGGTTTGCAGAGATAAGCTACCAATAGAGTAGCCTGGAAATGGCAGGGTAATATTATCTATACAGTATTGTAACTCGGCCGCATTTTTGAAATAAATGCCTACAGCCGCGCGGTACGTAAATATGCGGCAGGGCTTCCCGCCTGGGCACGCCACGATAGTGGCGGTAAGGCCCCTCTTTGAGAAGTGGCTAGAGAGGCGTCACGGCGCCCTCACCTACCGCCTGACGCAGGTCCTCACCGGACATGGATGTTTCGGGAGGTTCCTGCACATCATCAGGCGGGAGGAAACGCCCGGGTGTCACCACTGCGAGGATCGCCCAGAGGACACGGTAGAGCACACGGTGCAAACCTGCCCCGCATGGGCGGAGCACCGCCGTGTCCTCGTAGAGGCGATCGGCGGCGGCGACTGTCTAATTTTAGTCATTTCTTTTGAAATAATATATAGACTCGTAATGTTCACTGTTTATGGACACTAGTAAACTTAAACCATAATTTCTGCGCATGATTCTAGCGTAGAATCAATGCTGATGAGCTCAGGGAGCCTAGACAAAGTCACATTAACGAAATTAGATAAATCCGAAATGTAATGGCATTGGCATAAGCTTTCGAAATATCACATGATCAATCGTTTTCAATCGCTAAGTGCTAGACAATGTCAAATTGTGTAACGAACCTCGATCAATATCCCCACACAAATGCGTTGCTTTCTTGAAAATCCGAATCGCTGAGAAAACGGATTGTTCGATCAACAATTTTCGAAATCGAATCGACACGGAGTGATTGACACTTGTTTAGGCCCCCAAGAACCATGTACTGAATACCTGCTGAAAACAGTTTGCGCCTCGATATCTCAGTATAGCCTGTATATTTTGTGTAAATCAAAGAGAAAACTTCGTATATTATTCCACGTGGTTCAGGAAAACCCCGCAGTGACCACGTTTGAACGTGCACCAGGTTTTTTATGAACAGCCACACGCAATCAGCTCGGCTGAAGCTATTCGAATACATGCGACCGCATCGCGACATGCAAGCGCATGGCACCATCCGGTCTGCGCGTAATGACTCTGATAACAAGTGTTAGTTGTTATTGTTCTTGTTGTTTATTGTTAACTACTTCACATAATATTTACATAATTTAAAAGCTTTTTCTTCTTTTTTTCGTGTGCTTAGTGACTAACCTGGTGTCAGAGTTTTTATGCTGCCCATGGGCCTCTGACTTAGCTTCACATGGCTTGGCATCATTTAAAAGCTAAATATTTATAATAATCATCATCTGCCAGGGGGTCAGGGGTCAGCTTACAGTCTAACCGGATGCAGCTGAATACCAGTATTTTACATGGAGCGACTGCCTATCTGACCTTCACAACCCAGTAACTGGGCAATACGATACCTCTTAGTAAGACTGGCTGTCAGATTTTCGGGCTTCTGACGACCCGTAACGACGGTCAAAGATGCACAAATGACTGCCTAGACTAACGGCTAAATTTTTTATAATAATATGTATAATAATTAAAGGGCATCAAAAAGTCGTCCATATCATGTCAACAGGAAAAGTTCCCAAAAGGCTGGCAGCATTGCCGCGTTGCATGGCAATGCTAATTCTTTGACCAAAAAATAGGCCAGCCTTCGTCGTGTGAAGAGTCGACCAACCGCTTGGCGATGTGTCCTTAAACGAAACGGGCAGTCGGACCCCAAGGCCCCAGTGTTTCAACCCCATACTAAACTTGTTGTTAATCTTTAGGAAACCGATATAGACGATCTTCTTCAATCGTAAAGGCTCCCAGTAAAATATTTTGAGATTCTTGTTACAATAAGTGCCCGTGGTTTTGCCCATTCTTCTCCATAGGAACCTAAATACGTTTTGGAATGGGCCAATAGATTTGATAAAATAATATTAGAGAGGTATTTTTTGCTTTATCATATTAACAATAATTACACAGCACGCATAAAGTTGGGAAGTGGGGGCTCGCTACGTAACAAGTTAATATAAATATATCTACATACCCGTGATGACAAATTGTAACTCAATGTATCGACGTAATCGTAATCTTCTTCTTTTGGTGTGGTTAGTGACCACAGTGACTATCCTGGTGTCAAAGTTTTTATGCTGCCCATGGGCCTCTAACTTAGCTTCACATGCTGTTGAGAAATATCTCTCAGACATGCTGGTTTCCTCACGATGTTTTCCTTCACCGATTTTTGAGCAAGTGATAATTATACAATAAGCACATGAATCCGTAAATTCAGAGGTGCGTGCCTTGGGTTTGAACTCGAGACCTATGACTTGGCAGTCCGACGGTCACACTACTAGGCTATCACTGCTAAAATTACATATTCAATTCAGTTGATCAAATTTGTAAATAAATAAGTTTTTCAATATGTCAAGATCCTAAGCGATGATAATTCGAATATATTCCGAATAAAAGCCACAGTGTACATGAATTTACGATCAGAATGCCATTAATTTCAATAAACAAGTATCCAATTTACAGTAACAATGAGATGGTTGGTATTTCATACACAGGTTAAATTATATTCAGATGTAAAACGGGGACTTTATTTTTAAATCGATTCTGTAAAATTCTTACCATTATAACTTACTTAAAGTGAGCGTGAAATGAGAGCTGTCATGCGGCCTTTTGCAAGGAATTGTCAATATTGACAGCTCACTTTAAACTCACTAGATTTTTACAAAATAGCACTACAGGAATCTGTCATACGTACTTTAGTCATGTAATTGAATCGGTCAAAAATAAAATATGAAATCACATAGAAAAAAGACCGCTCGTCTTAAAAACTTGCATCACCGTATAGAAATTAAATATTATGCGAAGATATAATTGTGAAATTCCATTTAATGCTAATAAGTATTCCATATGATTCTAAAAATCTGTAACGTCACTTTGTTATATCTCATACAAATCACATACAGAGGCCAGCACATCAAGTTATCACAATCTGTCAAATTTCTTTGATAGTATTTCAACTTTATTGCAAAGACATAAGGTTCATATTTAATTGAGAAAATTTGACAGTTAGGGATAGCTTGATGTGCTGGCGTCTGTACAAATTCCGCGTTTTGACAATTCTTAAAAATCCGATCTCGAAAGTCTCACCGTGAAAACGTGAAATGAGCTTGAAGTGAGCTGTCATTCCACCAGATGTTAGGTACCGACAGCTCACTTTTAACTCAGGATTTACTGTGACATTTTTACGGAACATCACTACAGATGATGTAACATCGCGTTCTTCATAAAGTTTTACATTATAAAGGAAAAAATAAATAAAAAACATTCCAGAAAATCTGATTCTTTATTTTATTATTATTCTGTGTCTTGCTTCAGTAAATGCTGAAATGATTCACAAGCTTCCCACTAACTTTTGCAAAGGCGATTTTAAAACTGACATCCATTTTCAATTGCACTTTAATCGCCTTCAATAATAATTGATGACCCCTGTCATATGACTACGGGCATATAACTGCAATTTAATTGTTCCAAAGCAATTTGCGTCTTAGCCACTGGAATTTAGATTGAATTTCCAACGACAGACGATCGGTCATAACATTTTATAGGGATTCATTTTCATTTTGCAAGGTAATACTTTAGTTGGACGTCGTCGTAAGTTTTCAGAATTTGATTTTGAAACTTCAATACGCCATGTTGTAATAGGATCGAAGATTGGTGTTGGGTTAAAGTCTTATGTGAATTCGAAACTGTAATTTATTTATCTTCGTAGCAGTTCGCCAATAGTTTCAAACAATTTTCATTAAATAATTTGATAAAAGATGGACAACATCACCTAAAATGTTCTGTGTCACCCAAAAAGCAGCTCAGCTTAAGTCGGACAAGGCCGGACATATTATTTGCCGCATGTCGAACGAGTCATAGGCCAAATTTTTCCACCATGTGTGCCCCAGAAAACCTGCGTCGACATCGAAGCAGGCCCAGGAGAAAATGGTGAGACGAGCTTGACGCCTACGGACAGGAATGGTCCACGCTAGCTCAAGATAGAGAGGAGTGGAAAGTAGAAAAGGAGGAATTAGCTCCGCAGTGGGACAACGCAGGCTAAACATTAAAATGAAAAAAGTCAGTATACTTAGCTTAGCTCTTAAAACTTTCTAAAGTCTTTGTTGCCAACAAACCTTGACCACTTTAGCTCCAATTCACCCCTTCCTCCTTAATCAACCCTTCATTCCTATTCACCCCATTTATACTTCGTGTAGAGATACATATATTAGATGGTGGGATGGAAATGTGGAATAACAGATTCACGTAAGTTTTCACGGAGAGTTATTTACAGAATCGATCGACTGTACCGAAATACTAGTGTTCTCGCCGCCCTGATGGTCTTTTAGGATGCGTATTTTAAGCAATAAACGACGGGTACAATAGAAACATTTTTAAAATGCAATTTATTATTCTTGCAATTTGTTAACTTTAAACACATGTTTGTGTTGAAGTTCAGTAGCGTAGAATATTAGAAAATGTTTTGAGCATAGATGCGACCCACTGTGAAATAGAACAGAAAACACACAGCTGTGTTAATGGCAGGGTATGTGTTCCGCTGCGGGGGACGCTCCGGGCGTCGGGAGCCACGTGACGACTCCCGGCCACCGTAAGCGCGGGCCTGCGGGCGGTGAGTAATGAGTAGCTCACTGTCCGATCGGGCCAGGCCCGTACCGGACGGCGCGTACGTGTTCGACGCGCGCCTTAAATAGATGACAGCATAATACGATGGGTCCCGTTAGGGCCGAAGTCTGCCGGGTAAGCGGGATTGTCCGAAAGGGTTACCGCTACCCCGGAACATAAAGGGCTAAGGATGGAACATGGATGAGTTTTAGTCATTAAGAGTCTGATACCCTTCCGCTCCACCCAGAGCGGGAGGGATGATTCAATGATTTCCCAGCCACAAAAAAAGGGTATGTGTTAAAAAAATACAGGTAAGTACACCTGCCGGTCGATGCTATAAAAACCTTACCGTGATAACGTAGGTGAAGTGAATTTAAAGTAGGCTGTCAATAGTGTCGATATCAACCATTATATAAAACACGACAGCTCACTTATTTTTACAGAATCGACCGACGGTCGTTCCACCTTATGCTAGGGATTGACTCTGTTGACAGCTCACTTTAAACTACCTTCACCAAAATTTTCATTGTCTGATTTTTACAGAAAATCACTACAGTTTTCCTCGTCATTTGGACAGAAGAACAATTTATTGTAACTTTGCGGTACTAAATATTCCAGCAGCCTTCAGCTCACCCATCTTACATTTCAATTAGTTCCACATAGCATTTCAAATAACACATTAGTCCAATACAAACACACTTACGAGTATACGTAGTACGGTTGTTCGGTTCGTAGGAATTCGACCCCACTGACAATTGAAGAGGCGCGGGCGCATTCCTGAACTAAGCACTTTCGGTGTACTCGTAAAAGTAAATTAGACGTCACATGCCCTGCTCGCATTCTTTATTGAATATCTCTACAGTTATTTTAACATGGAGATCTGAGAAACTTGGAGTTGAAAAGGCAGAGGTTTTCTTGACATTGATTAATTATTAATTTTTTTCCAGCTTTTAATGCGTCTATATGATTCTTGGAGTATTTTGTTGATAGAATCGAACCTGTTTTTTACTAACAGTTTTTTCAAAATCGGCTTATGTGCGCCTGAAAGGACTTAATTTTATCAAAAATGACTAGCTTTAGTTACTTTCGTACAAACTTGCTTCCCCTATTTGACTCGTTTTATTTATTTAAAATAAGTCATCAGCCAACAGCATATGCACTGTACATTAAATAATAATAATTAACAGTAATAGGTAGGTAATTTATTTTACTAATTTTTCAAAGTTATACGCTAGTAGAAAAAACAACATTTGCGTATTATATTATATATTTGCGGGGCCAAACACCACCTATTACATGACCATTATTTTAATATTGCTGCACATTTGGTACACACCTAATCTGCACGCAAATGTTTTTTCTGTCTTTTCACAAATGATACTTCATAGAATAATAGTTAATCTGAACTGCCTAGTTATATAACTAAGTCAATAAATTACCGTCTTCAAACAGAACAACAACAATAAATTACAGTTTCAACCATCTTAATTAAATCAATTTAAATTGCATAAAGGACTTCAAAGTTAGTATAAACGAGGCACGGCACGGACACCTTGACTTTGCAGTCACTCGAAGAACAAAGTTATTTCAATTATCGCCTCCTCATTGATTCGACTTAATTTACAAGCTTCAAGAGTCCAGAAACAAATGCTTCGTGAATTTAAATACCCGTACGTATAACAAGAGGACATTTTTAATCCGATTATTTTTTGTACAATAACATAACAGTTTTCACTATCCTTCGTGCAATCGATCGATTCTGTAAAAATCTTAACGTGAAAACTTAAGTGAAGTAAGTTGTTTCACCTGATCCTAGGGATTGACACTATTCTTCTTCTTCTTTTCGTGTGGTTAGTGACTTACCTGGTGTCTGACTTTTTATGATGCCCATGGGCCTCTGACTTAGCTACACATACTGTTGAGAAATATCTCTCAGACATGCTGGTTGCCTTTACCGATTTTAAACAAGTGATAATTATACAATATGCATATGAATCCGTAAAATCAGAGGCTTTGGGTTCGAACTCGAACTATGATTTGGCAGTCCGACAGTCACATCACAAGGCTATCACTGCTGTCGATTGACACTATTGACAGCTCACATTAAACTGACTTCACCTATGACGACACGGTTGGCGCAGTGGTTGAGCGATTGACTGCTGCGCACTATGTCGCGGGTTCGATTCCCGCACGGAACAAATATTTGTACGACCTGCTTGTATTTGTTACGAGTCTGGGTGTTTTTCTATCTATAATATGTATGTATTTACAAAAAAAAATATGTATATAAGTAGTATATCAGCCATCTCGTTACCATAACACAAGCATTAGGTTGCTTGCCTTGGGATGATATGGCGCTGTGTGAAATGTCCAAGGATATTATTATTATTATTATGTTTTCAAGATGAGTTTTTTACAGATTTTTTATATTCTCCTACAATGTAGTTAGTTACTGACAGCTCTAAAACGCGGTTTAGATGTGTTGATCCTGTTCAGTTAAATTGGTGAAATTAGACCTAAATACAGATGACTACGTGTTAAGAGTACTAATGATTAATATTTAATTAGAAACAAACTGTGAACCTCATGTGTCTTCCACTGCGAGGATACTAGATCCCATGACACAGGGTATCCCATTGTGGGGTCTAGAGTAACCCTAGTGCACACAAATCCAATAATTTATATTTATGATTTTTTCAATCCAATCTTGGTGTTTTTTAGTTTCATTTTCATACATTTATTGATTTCTGAACTTGTATTACTTGACTTAATCTTATATCGTTTGTGCCATATTACTATTGCTCCAAATGAATAATACTTACCACACGTAATAATAAATGAACTCCTCTATCTTTATCCCTTTACTGAGTAATTGTGGAAGAAATTAATATAAACATTGTTTACTCTTTTGTGAAATACTTTCGGAACTGACTATCGAATCCAAAGTAATCAAATACCAAATAGCTGCCACACTTACCTAACAACTTAGTTTTCATACGAGCATCTGATACCTTAGTTATCTTAATTCACAAAGTTCTCAGACTCAGTTTTATCCGTAATCTAGACAGCTACGCTCATCTCCTGTAATAGGGATGATACCTGGGTAAAAGAAAGAAATTATATTTAGTCCGTCAATCTTATAATACAAAAATATTAGACACGTATTTTTTCTTTATCATATTAACAAAAAAATACTGAGATAAAACGCATCAAAGTTGGGGAGAGGGGCTCGCTACGTCACAAGTAAGTATAAAAACTACATACTCGTGACGTCATGCCACACCCTGGCTGGAGGCTACAATTCTTTTGTGGCATCCACAGGCAAGCCCGGTTAAGCAGTAGACAACCCTATGGTTGAACAGCGAGATGCCCATTCTAAAAAAAAAAAACGTCATGCCACATTTCAACTCAATGTATCATCGTAATCTGGATTACGTAAAAAAAAAAATATATATTTATTTATATCATAACTTACAACTATTCTTACAGGTAAAACCCAATGCAATAGTGAAGCAAACTTAAATACATGTCCAATATTTTTTGACGGACTAAAAAACAAATTTCAGCCATCATCCTTATTCTATCCACATAGTAACAATCATGGCAACTTTTAATAAGTGCTAATATAAAACGCAACAAACATAAACTCTACTTTTTATTAAAACTTTACTATTTTAATTAAAAGCTCTAGGTTCTGCTGTTTGTGATGCGGAATGAAATATATTGAGCAATTACTTTATAGTAACATTTTATTCGATTTTATTAGGCTTGGTTTATTCCAAAACTATTTCGTTATAGATGGAGATGGTCTTTATGTTATACGATCCTTATTTTAAACAAAAGAACTTCAATTCTTGAAATGGTTGGTGGGGAAAACGAACACCTTCAATCTATACTAATTGTTTAAAGGTAGATAGCAAAAGGACCATGGGGGTTTTGTATGGACTCCGTCCCTACCCTCCAACAGTCAAGGGATGCGTGTCAATATATTTATAAGAGTCCAAAAAAGTCAAAATACCTGTTTCAGTTGCAAAATCGATATAGTTATTTTTTTTTAACTTTTTTGGGCAAAAATGTGTCTATTTTAAATAATAATAAAAAAATCTTTGTACACAAAAGCATGTTTTATATAAAAGAAGAAAACATTCCATACAACCAAACTTCCTTTTTAAACTGAAAAATCATTAAATGACATTAATATATTAATAATTATTATGCCTATAACTAATTAGTAGTTACATATTAAAATACTATCATGCATTTTGATGGTGCATTAAAATCAACACCCTAATAGGTACCACATACACCATAGGTACAACGGATATGATGTGTGCACAACTTACCACAATGCAATTTCCTGTAAGACAAGTACAGTACATACAATAGTATGTCAGTCAGCCAATTCCCAGTCTATTAAAATATAACTATATTATACATATGCGTGATTGGATATGATGAGATTTTAATAGAGTAACGGTGGAGTTTCTTGCCCATTCTTCTCCACACAAAACTATCTTTTAGAAGGGGCGACTACATTCAATTCTGTTTCTTGTTCATTCTGACGTCCAAAAGTGTCTTTCTTGTGCCTATTTAAAATAAATGATTTGACTTTGATTTAGATGCGACTGAATTCGTGTTCTTCCCAACAAATATATCTTTGCAGGATAATGCTTCTGGGTAAATCGTTGAGATCTAATATTTTTTATGGTTCCTGGTAAAATATACATTATATTATAAAAAGGACATTATTGGTCGCTATAATCTATTCCTCATTACTAAGTAAATGAACACGAATTCTAATTAAAAAAAGAACAAAAAAGATATTGAAATCTATAATCTATACTATCTATACTAATATTATAAAGAGGAAAACTTTGTTTGTTTGTTTGTTTGGTTGTAATGAATAGGCTCAAAAACTACTGGACCGATTTTAAAAATTCTTTCACCGTTGGAAAGCTTAGTTTTCTAGGAGTAACATAGGCTACTTTTTATCCCGGGAAAAATAACGGGTCCCACGGGAAAGACCACGGGAGCGAAGCCGCGGGCAAAGTGCTAGTAGTATTATAAAGCTGAAGAATTTGTCTGTTTGAACGTGCTAATCTCTGGAACTACTGGTCCGAGATGATTTTTTTTGTGTTGGATAGTCCATTTATCGAGGAAGGCTATATGCTATGTAATATCACGCTACGACCAATAGGAGCCGAGCAGCGAGTTAAACCGCGTGGGAGCAGCTGGTACCTATATTATAAATCCCAAACCACATATAAATTGACATAATTCGCTATAATAATAAAATTATCTAACCTACGAGGCGCTTCCGATGATACTTGTTTCAAGTCTGTTGGAGGGTGGGGCGTTTCTTCCCAATGTCAGTTTGTAAGTAGGGGGTAATCTTCGGAACTACTGATCCAATTCCGAAAATTCTTTCACTAATGGGTAGCTACATTATCCTTAAATGTCATAGGCTATATTTAAAGAATCACGCTGACGAAATTGCGGGCGAAATGCTACTGAAAACTAAAGCTCATTACATCGAACATTCCAATTACAAAAACCTTTAATTAACAAATCCTTGTCGAACAAATAAAGTCAACGTCAGGACAGAATGTAGGGCAATGACTCGTGCTGAAGGATCCTCAAGTAGGTACTCATTAAGTTGTAACACAAGGGTAGGCACAGAAGGTCGACTCCATACAACGATCGAAAAGATACACACACATCTAGCGTTCCATGTTGATTAATACATTATCATAATCATTCTCTTGCCGCTGTCCCAATTTATTTGGGTCACTTTTTTAATAATAATATAATTTATTTATTAATCAAAGAAAGAAATACGCATACAGACAAAGTTTGAACAGATTGTTCAATATGTTGAGCATGATAATAGCTCAGTTTTTACACAGTAAGTTCACAGAATTTCAATGAATATATAATTATAAACCCTGTCTTTTAAACTAGGCGACCTGTATCTTAAGATACAGTGATCGGCAAAGAAATTGCTCGATTAGGTATGTGACATTTAAATTGAGTGAGGTGTGTCGGAGAACCGTTTTGTTGCCTTCGGTGTAAGTAGAAATCTAATATGCGTAAGATGAGTATTAAGGTGTGTTGTATGTGTGTGTACTGATGTATGTGTGTGTATGCGAGTGTGGAAATGTAGGTGGTATTTTTTTTGTATTATTGATTGTCCGTCCTTCACGCTCAAACGGCTGAACGGATCTGGGTGAAATTTCGTACTGAGGTAGTTTATGACCTGGATTAACACATAGGATTATCCCATTTATCCCGGTAGTCCCTTGTGCTAATTGCTGACATCCACGCGGGCGAAGCCGCGGGCAGAAGCTAGTTTTACATATAAATGAGTTCCTTGCGCACGATTAAGGCTTAAATACACTAGGCCCTATTGGAATACACAAAAACCCGTTTATCTTTATCCAAAAAACAGTAAGGGTGTCTTTAGTCATAACAAGATACAGAGGCCAGCACATCAAGTTACCACAATCTGTCAAATTTCTTTGTTATTATTTCAACTTTATTGCATAACATAAGGTTCATTTTTAATTGAGAAAATTTGACAGTTAGGGATAGCTTGATGTGCTGGCGTCTGTACATTGCACTATCATAGCTTTTCAGACAAAGTCGTGCGTCTTTGTATATTGCTGTTACGGACTTGCATCCGAACTTTCACATTTTGAGAACAGCATACGCGCACATAGACGTGTGCGCGTACGCCTGTTCGCGCCGTTTGTATGGAACTGAACTTCGGTACTTATTTACTCTGTGGCTAAAACCCCTCAGTAACGTCAGGGCTGACCTTTTGACAGGTAACTAATGAAACGGTGCAGCCCTGTGTTTACGCAGCAGTCCACGCTAGAAGGTAATTTCTACCTATTATTGGACTTTTGTTTGGGTTGTAATTTGCATGAATGGTTCGTGTCTGTTTTATGCCTGAGCTTTTTGGCCTGGGCTGATAAGTATTGTTTTTGATACTTCATTATTTTAAGAAGTACTTACATTAAATTATTGACTTTTTTTTTGAAGATAGGAAATCATCAAATAACCCCTTCCGCTTTGGGTGGAGTGAAAGGGAGTGATAGACTCTTACTGACTAAAACCCATCCATGTTCCTTCCTCAGCCCTTTATGTTCCAGGGTAGCGGTAACCCTTTCGGAGAATCCCACTGATTAAATTATTGACTGATAAGTCTTAGCATTATCTACAATGCTAGTTAACAAATAAAGTTTCTTGAGTTTGATGGACAGCAGACATTAGCCATGCTATCACCAGATACAAAAAGATTCGATGACCCTTAATATGTGTTTTATGGAGTTGTTCAAATAATAAAATCTCTACATAGTATAAAACAATGTCTCGCCGCCGTCTGTCCCTCTGTACGTTTAAATAAAAAAAAATAAAAAATGTATATAAGTAGTTTATCAGCCATCTCGTTACCATAACACAAGCATTAAGTTGCTTAGCTTGGGACTATATGGTGTTGTGTGTGAAATGTCCAAGGATATTTTTATTTAAATCTTTTAAACCCCGCAGCGGATTTAATACGGTTTTCTTCTATCGATAGGGTGATTCGAGAGGAAGGTTCATACATACAGTTTAACTAGATTTTATCTACATATACAGGGTGGAATTTTGTAATGCCCCCTGGAGGGAAACTACTCTTAATACTGTAGATAGAAAATTTTACTCAAAGGAAACATACCTTTATTTTTGAATAGAAAGAAAACTGCATTCAAAGATTTCCAAAAAATCGCTTGCCACACCCGGGAATCGAACTGACTAAAATCTGCAAAAAGTACACACTGTACTTTTATTGCCGCGATCGTTAGTATCAATTATAAGGATGAAATCTCTCCAACAAACTTGATAAATTAAATGATAGGAAAACCATGAAATCTTTAATTATTTACAAAAAATTGTAAACTAATTAATTAGTTGCTCGAAATGGGGTTCATTTTCTTGGATACACAAATGTATTCTTGTAATGTATTTCCGTACAAGTTTGTACGGAAACCTCAGTGGATGGTTCCGACTGGTCCGGTGTTTTATATGATAAAGCAAAATACGTGTTTAAAATTTTGAAAAACCTAACGACGCGCGACGGTAAAAAAATTTAAACTTTTAGTCATCATCCCTAATGCTCTACCTGACTATGTTTTCGCTAGAGAAGCCGTGGCCACAGCTAGCTATATACAAAATATCAAGCACACTTATCATCTTTTAGATAACTGAAAACTTAATTAATATTGTAGAGCCGTAGAGCCTCTCCTGCGGTATGGAGACCTGAGGGAGGTAATTATGAAATTCCGTTCAGCAACAATGTGAAGTGTGTTGAAGCACACATGCGTACGGAAGTAGTTATTTGTGTTTATTATCATGTTAGTTCCTACAAATTGTTTATTCATTAGTTTTGGGTAGTCCTCTACCTTTAATTTATTATCGTGTTACACAGTTACTGGGTTGTGGAGGTTAGGTAGGCATGCGGTCTGTGTAAAATGATCAGCCGCATCTGGTTAGACTGACGGTTGATACCAATATAGTTGGGAAAAGGCTAAGGAGGTATACAGTGTATACCAACTTAGCCTTTTGAGGAGCCAACATCGTGATGAAACCAGCATGTCTGAGAGATATTACTCAACATGTTAAGCTAAGTCAGAGGCCCATGGGCAGCTTAAAAACTCTGACACCAGGTTAGTCGTTTAAATAAACGAATAACCACACGAAAGAAGAAGATGGGAGCTAAGTATACAGGGTAGAAGGCACGATGCGAAGCCTGTTACTATGGATACAGTACGTGTTTCTGAACCTCCCAGCGTTGATATTATTCGTCGGTTATAAAAATACAAACTCAAAACTCAAACTCAAATTCAAACTCAAAGTATTTATTTCAAATAAAACCAATTACTGGCACTTTTGAGTTATCAAAGTGTTGGTCAGTCAGAGAGATGAAGCTAGTTGCCCATTCCAAAGCAGTAGGTACCTATGGAGAAGAACGGGCAAGAAACTCCATGGACATTCTTTTAAACAAAATATGCTTACAAAATATTGGTTTCATATTAATATTCATATTAATACACTCGAGAGCAATGAATCCGGGTCACTTAAAGAATCCTAAAAATCTCGGAAACTAAAAATGCTAGGTCAATGCAATAAATTGTATTTAATAGACAATGTAATACTCCTTAAATGAAGGTATTAAAACTTCTTAGTTTTTGTAAAGTTATATCATAAAAAAATCAAATTTGAAAAAGGGCCACTTTCGAAGATGGAACTACGAAATTACAGCATTTGGTTTTGCTTTTGTTTGTAATCTGTCATTTATGTGGGTACATAAACCATGTTGATAGTGCTCTATATTCATTATTCAAGCTGAAATTATGTCGCTTACGCCTGAAGAATGCACCAGAATACTTACAATGCTGGAAACCGGCCGGAGTCAGCGCGATACAGCCAGGACTGTCGGTGTGTCGCTGTCAACAGTACAAAGAGTTCTCCGACGTTACGAAGAAACTGGTTCTAACCTACGCAGACCAGGAACGGGCAGAACCAGGTGTACCACAGCACGAGAAGACGGATACTTGGTGAACACCATGCTTCGAAATCGCTTTCTCACAGGAACTGAACTCACAAATCAGTTTCGACGCCTCGGAGGAAGTAACCCAAGTGCATGGACAGTAAGACGTCGGCTTGCTGAATCTAACTTAAAACCCCTTAGACCTGCAAACGGCCCTAAACTGGAGCGTGGGCATCGTATTTCAAGACTAAGATATGCCCAGGGCCACGTAAATTGGAGTATTGAAGATTGGTCAAAAGTTATGTTCTCCGACGAATCAAAATTTATGCTCTACAAGCACGATGGAAGACACAGAGTGTATCGAAGACCAGGGGAAAGATTCAAGCAAGCATGCATCGAAGAAAAAGTAGCCTACGGTGGTGGGTCTGTACTTGTGTGGGCCGGAATTTCTTCTGAAAGTCACACAGAGCTGGTGATCATAGAAAACGGCTCTTTAACTAGCGTAAGATATGTGGAAGAAATCCTCAATGATCACGTTGGTCCATTTATGGTCAATTTAGGTGAGGATGCTATATTTATGCATGACAATGCCCGACCTCATACAGGTAGGATTGTGAATGACTACCTTCAAGAGATGAACATTACTCGTATGGAGTGGCCAGCGCGCAGCCCGGATATCAACCCGATCGAGCATGCTTGGGACGAGCTAGGCAGATGCGTAAAACAACGAAACCCTCCCCCAATCACGCTTCGTGAGCTCAAAATTGCTCTCACAGAGGAATGGGAGAATATTCCCCAAAATCGTATAAGGAACTTGGTGTACAGCATGCCAAACCGCGTAAACGCAGTAATGGAAGCACGAGGAGGCAATACGAAGTATTAAAATTCAAGAAAATCGTAATAAAGTTCAAAAATTTCATGTTTCCTATTTTTGTTTTAAGGAGAGATCAGCAGTTTTTTTCTTTATGTAATTTTGTGTTAATAAAATGTATGGTGACTCATATTTTTTTTACTTTCATTTAAGGAGTATTACATTGTCTATTAAATACAATTTATTGCATTAACCTATCATTTTTAGTTTCCGAGATTTTTAACATTCTTTAAGTGACCCGGATTCATTGCTCTTTGAAACGGTCAAAAATAAAATATGAAATCACATAGGTAAAAGACCGTTTGTCTTAAAAACTTCAACTTTACAAATTAAATATTATGCGAAGATATAATTGTAAAATTGCATTTAATGCTAATTATAAGTATTGCATTTGATTCTAAAAATCTGTGACGTCACATTGTTATATTTCATACAAATTCCACGTTTTGACAATTCATAAAAAGTAACGTTATTGACTACCCTTTCAAAAACCCGATTGAAAATGAACCTTATAGGTACTCGTGTAATAAAGTCCAAAAACTATCAAAGAAATTTGACAGTTAGGGGTAACTTGATATGCTGGCCTCTGTACTTACCCAGTTACAGTGGGATTTCAAAATTATGTATCACCCATCCATGAAATGACCGCGGCAAAAGTAGCTTTCTCTACAACCCGTGCAGCTGTTATCACCACCAACCGCTAGTTACTGAAAAGTTTTTTTTTGTATTTCATAATTGCTATCAAGTTAATACGGTATTACCCCGCCAAAGCATTATCACCTGAAACACACGGTGTTTAGTATCACCACGCAACGAAAACGAGGGGGGGGAACGTAAACCCTATTTAATTACGTAAACGCCAAACGCGTTCCCCGGCCCATGACCTGATTACCAGGATTATATTAAGCACCTGAAATTAATTTATGAACACTTAATTTTGTAATTAGATTTCGTTTTTTTTTTTTGTTGGGACTGTAAATCTAAAATTGTGCTCTACTTTATGTAGCTTATCTGTTGACCAAAAAGACCGTGATTTTAGTATTATAGATACAACACAACTTGACAACTTGAAACTTTTCTTCGAAGGAATATGATCCTCTTTTGTTTTCAATTTGATCTAGATCACCAAAAAATCTCCATTTACTATTTAGACAGATTTGCTATATTATAGAAAAAATACTTTATTGACAGGTGGTAGGACATGTATATAATTTGAATAATGTAACAATTTTTTGTAACCATATTTGTATAAAAGAGTGTCCGTGGAGTTTCTTGCCCGTTCTTCTCCACAGGTTCTCTACTGCTTTGGAATAGGCATCTTGCTTCAACTTTCTGACTGACCGACCCTTTGACGATTCAAAAGTGCCTGTACTTGGTTTATTTGAAATAAATACTTTGAGTTTGAGGTTTTCATAAAAAAAAATACAAAATATTGAAAAATATTATTATCAAAGTTGAAAAAAGTTGTCCTGACACATGTAAACCATATAATGGTGTTGATGATATTTTTTCAGTGAACAAAATTAATCAACAAAAACAATACTTAGGTTTGTAGTTTTATTTCAAACCCTCAAGGCTTCGTAGTTTAGACCTATATCAATAAGCGGGATTATCCGAAAGGGTTGCCGCTACCCCGGAACATAAAGGGCTAAGGAAGGAACATGGATGGGTTTTAGTCAGTAAGAGCCTTTTTTTTGAAGGCTGGGAATTCTTCCAATGACTTCTCCTGCTCTGGGTGGACCGGAAGGGAGTGTCAGACTCTTACTGACTAAAACCCATCCATGTTCCTTCAGTAACCCTTTATGTTCCGGGGTAGCGGTAACCCCTTCAGACAATCCCGCTTCTCAGTAAGAGCCTGACACTCCCTTCCGCTCCACCCAGAGCGGGAGAAGTCATAGGATGATTTCCCACCCTCAAAAGAAAAAACAAAAAGGCATATATCAATATCATAGTTATAATAATTATAATATACAGTTTTGCCAATTAGCCGCCATCGCGGAAAGTAAGACACGTACACCCAACTCGACTGTAATATTTTGCTGAAACAATAGTATTGTTGTCACGTTATCCTATTTCTGAACAAACAATGTCGATATAAGGTCCTTTGCAATACAATATCATAACAAACCCACTTTACTGGGAAGTTGCCTCACGTGGAAAGAAATAAACAAGGGTTTTTCTCTTTGTAGATGTTGTACAAACGCCAGCACATCAAGTTACCATAAACAGTCGAATTTTCTCAATTGATTTTGAACTTAACTGTAAACGCTTTAAGGTTTTAAATCATTTGGGGAAAATTGTCCGTTTGGTAGAAGTTGATGCGCTGGTGGCCGTATTTTGGTGGTTAAAGGTTCAAGGCATAAATTCGCGTAACAAAAAATGTTCAACATTTTGTCGCAATCTCATCTCAGCGTCAGTCAATGTCAGAAACTTGACAAAATTTATAATAAATTAATTAAGCAAATTAATAAAAAAAGTGTTTTTGACAGATTTAGACTAAGATTAGAATACCAACGTTCTTAAAATAATGGGATTGCTCCTCTGATAGCTTTGAAAGATTCGGTTTACAGTAAGAAATAGAAATTGTATTGAGTCCATTAGTCAGCTGATAATAAAAAAAATTTAGTTACGTATTTTTTGCTTTATCAAATTAATAAAAAATGACTTAGATAAAACGCATTAAAGTTGGGGAGCGCGGGGGCGTTACGTTACAACTTAGTATAAATTCTACATAGAAGTGACGTCTTGCCATATTATATAACAATGAATCAACGTAGGTAATCCTTTCATTACGTGAAAAAAGAAAAAGACAATTTTTAATATTATTTTAATAATCAGCTAGATAGATGAACAAAAAAATAAATTTTAGTCATCTTCTCTATTGGCAACACCTATGATTTTCTGCTGCGAATGCTAAAAGGTGTGTTGCTGAGCGAGGAAACATTACTAGTAACACCATGATTTTCAAATTCAAATTGCTCTGTTTTGCAATTACTGAAACATTAATAGAAACACCCATGGACAGTTAATGTGATTTTTTTTCTTTTTAACCCATTAGATGTTCGCCTATTAGAAGCCGTATGAGTTCAACGATTATACGGTTATATTTACTGTCGTTTCAAGAGAATTTTTCTTATGAACCTATGGGGTTTATACGACAGTTAAGGGGTTAACCCTTCCATCACATACCTCCTTCCACTATAAACTATACTCCGGCGATAAACGAAAAATTGCGTTTCTGACACCTGTCAAATGGACACGATTAGGAACATGGCACATTGCTTGCAGAATCGATGGCTGATGAGGCTAAAAAATTTCGGAGTGGCGACCGCGTACCGGAAGACGTAGCGTTGGAAGGTCTCCCATAAGGAGAAAGATGACCCTTGGGGAGCCCCATTTCGGCAGTGGACAGTCTTTCGTAAGAAGTGATGATGACGATGATGATTAATGTTTAAATTCGTAAAATACCTATTCTTTGTAGTCAAATGACAGGTGTTAGGGGCGCATTCTTGCCGGGTAAGCGGGATTGTCCGAAAGGGTTACCGCTACCCTAAAACATAAAGGGCTAAGGAAGGAACATGGATGGGTTTTAGTTAGCAAGTATCTGACACTCCCTTCCTCTCCACCCAGAGAGGCATTGGTCCTTTGATGATTGCCCACCCTCAAAAAAAGGGGCACATTCTCATCAGCCAGTGTGTGACATTCTTATAAATCAGTAGCTTATACAAAATACCTCACTTAAAGACCTTGATCGGTCTTTCTCCTCCATAATCCTCCATCTCCGTTTAATATTTACACGTACTTGTGTAGTGTCGGTACAAAGCGAATTACGTTCGCAACATTGGGTTTGAAGGATTTCTTCGTTCGAGAGTGATTTTGCCTACCCGAGTACCTGTTACCTACCCGGGTACCCGATTCCATGTTGCCTACTTACCCGGTTACATTTCCGTGTGATCGGGCTCGGCATTGGCAAGCGGGAACGGAATTTCTAAGTCGAACAAGAATTTGTTGGAATAAAATGTTAACAGTGCAGTAAGTTCTCTTTCTAGCTCTCCATTTGGGGCAATGGGGGTAAAAATAAAACACCATTTCTACTAATTACACATTATTATAAAAACATCATTAGGTTATGAAACACTAAACCCATGGGGTCCGAGTGCCCACTTTGTTTTTCGAGACATCGCCAAGTGGTTGATCAAATCTTCACGTGACCAGAGGGCTGGCCTATTTTTTGGTCAAATAATCAGTATTTCCATACAACGCGGAAATGCTGCCAGCCTTTTGAGAACTATTCCTGTTAAAAGCGATGTGGAGGAATTTTTGGATACCCTTTACATACAACATATTATTTGCCTACATATTATAATGAATATTTAGCTTTTAAATGTAAATATTATGTAAATTTGTAGGTAAATAAATATTAATCTATACACTAAGTGTGACAGGAAAAACTACAAAAAAATTGTTATGCTATTCATTATCATCTCACCACAGTAAAAACTATACCGAGACAATCGCATATTAATAAATAATTATTCCTCAGTATCACATAATTCCCTATGACTAAGCATGATAGGGTTAACCAACCCTAATAATGAATAAATAATTCCACCTTCGGGTTTCCCGATAGATTCATAGTGGTAATTTCAAGTAGTTTAAGAACTACAATTGTAAACACAGAAAGATGCGCTACGAGGGGCTTACAATCTGCTGTTTTTTACACGTCAACTAACGGTCTTATTTCCGATTTTAAAAATCGAATTCGATTCGAATTATAAACCATTTAAAAACTGCACATAGATATAGTTTAAAATATAGCATGCGCTTTATGGCTATAGAGAACCATGTATTATTAACCTTAATTATAAATGTATCGTCGCGAATTTCTCTATGGAAAGAAAGACAGAAAATACGTTCATTTGCGGTAATCATAAAAAAGACTTGGACACAAACAAAAAAAATTAGGACAGGTTGGGGGAAACATTCGTCACATCCACGCAAAACGGCTATCGCTCAGCATTATGCTGCGACCCTATGCAAGAGAGAGCCCCAGCGCTGGTCTCTTAAGTATACTCAACAAATTGCACTTAATAATATAAAATTATGTTTGTTTCAGAGCGATACGGGGAACCAAGAACACGCAGCACATCATTCTCATCGCTGTCGTCAAGAAAAGGTATGTTTTCCTCTAATTCACAAAGAAACGTTATACATTAAATCTGTTACAATCGTACTTTGTACTTGTTTTATGTGAAACTTTTTATTTAACGTGTAAACGAAAATCATTTTAGGGACGTTTTCTACATTTCCGTGGGAAAAACAACAAAGTGGGCTTCGCAAGGGCCTAGCAGAACTTATATTATTATACCTAAATTTTGTTTAAAGTATTGCCTGTTGCATCGAGCATGTTGGTTAAATTGAAATTTAACTCTTGTTCAGTCTACTTGGAGTATTTAAAACTGTTATTATGTTAGTAAATTTATACAAAAACTTAATGAATTATACAGAATTTGAATAAAGGCGTCATTGTTGTCATCATTATGAACAACTTTCACTATAAAAAAAAATCTGAAATCGCGAAAAAAACAGCTTTGTTTATAACATGTATTGTACTAGTGATATTGCGTGGACTGTGACATATGCCTGCATTTTAAATTTTAAAGTGGAAAAGTTAAAAAAACCTTTTTGGAGCAATTTCTTTGGTTTTCCAACGAAGAATGACTCAAAATATTTTGCCTTTTCTGTCTTAAACAATTTAATTGGCTATCATTTTATGAATCACGACAAATAAACTATTTGCACAATAATTACGAAGTTACAAAAAAGAAAACAAAAATTTAAACTTAGAACAGTTGTATAGTAACAACTATTCTAAGTTTCAAAATGGCTACTATGTCAAGGTCGGCCATGACATATAAATATGTATATTCGCATCGAACACAGCTATGAAGCCGTAAAATGTATGAACAGACATTTATTGAGATACCCTACGACCTTCAGCGATACCTCGTGTATTCGTGTGCAGGGACGGGATAAATATGATAAATTTTCTCCACATCAAAGTTATTTGATATATTCTAATGCATACCTAAGCATGTAAGGAGCTCGTGGCTAAGTACTAACAGCCGCACAGGTCGATCAATCAGGTTAAGCTACGCTTGCCGGGGTTGGCCGAAGATGGGTGACCATCTTTACATAACGAGACTCCTCCGTGCCTCGGAAAGCACGTTAAGCCGTTGGTCCCGGCTGTAATTTCTGTATCTTTGACAGTCGTTACGGGTAGTCAGAAGCCCGAAAATCTGACAGCCAGTCTTGCCAAGGGGTAACGTATTGCCCAGTTACTGGGTTGTGAAGGTCAGATAGGCAGTCGGTCCATGTAAAATACTGTTATTCAGCTGCATCCGGTTAGACTGGAAGCCGACCCCAACATAGTTGGGAAAAGGCTAGGCAGATGATGATGATGACCTAAGCATGTATAAATATCTCTACATTCAGCATACGTGCTTAGCTGCAGAAATATTCTTCTTCTTTCACTCCTTTTCAGACATACATAACACACATACTAATCAGCCTATAATGTTCCCACTGCTGGGACTCAGGCCTCCTCTCTTCGAAAGGGAGTGGGCTGTAATCAAACCAGTTCATGGAATAACTTGGGAGATTATTCCTAGAATTGGTTATACGTATACATTTTATTCATTTTTTTTCTAGCCGCCGATTGTCAGCCATCTCAAACTCAAAGCATTAATTTCAAATAAACCAATTACAGGCACCTTTGAATTGTTCACGGGTCGTTCAGTCAGAAAGATGAAGCTAGTTGCCCAATCCAAAGCTGTAGGTACCTATGGAGAAGAACTGGCAAGAAACTCCTTGGAAACTTTTTTAAATCAAAATATGGTTACAAAATCTGTGTTACATCATTCATGTTGATATAGGTACATGTGAGAACGACGCAACCGTCTGTCTATTATTTTTCTTAATCTAAATCAATGTTCTTCTCCAATCGGCCATTTACTGACAATAAAGATGCTGAGGCTTTATTCTAAATCATATTTCCTTAAAGCTCTAACTATATCTACATAATATGTTTCTAGTTTCTATGTTCTTTCCTCAAAAGACCATTTCAGACAACATCCTACGTGGTCTTCACATGATTTGACCAAAATAATGTCTGGACATTGAAAGTGACTGACCTCTGATTTTGTTTCGCCCTTTGTTCTCAGAGTAGTCAGTTAGGACCTCATCTAGTTTTACAAATATTATTGACATGTACATACATAATTTATCATGTACAGGTATAATCAAATTATATGCAATATTATTTTGACCATAATATTGTAAGAATGTAGTCAGATAAGTGTAAAGAATCCCTTTTTTGAGTTTGTTCCGGCTTTTCTTCTCAGACTACTCAGACAGGTCCTACTACCGTCCTCATCTACTTTAAAAATATTATTGACTTATAAAAGTGTTTATGAAAACCTACTTACAAAAATTAAAACATTTATAGGTATAATCAAATTATATTGCAATATCATTACGACTGTAATTTCTGAATAGTTGAAATGCGGCATCGCATGCGCGTGTGATTATGTACGAATATAGTCAGATAAGTGTAAAGAATCCCAACACAACATCCTCATGGCTCGAAATAATACAAAATTCACGTGTTGCCCTCCCGTGGTTAATGTTCGATGGAATGTTGCTATTTGCAGTATTTCAAGCATTCGAAGAATAATATTCATGCTGATTGGAAATTCATCGGTCGAAAATTGTACAGATATTTTCGGATTTGCATTGCTGTGATGTTGCTATAGTTCGCGACTGTTGAAATGTCGAAAATTCATATTGAAATATGTAATTTTCAATGACTGCGATATTTTGATTGATATTCATTCAAATGGTTGTTATAAACCTACTTGATTGATACATCAAAAGCATTCAATAATAATATGCTTCATAAACCAGCTATTTATTACACAAAATATGTTCGAAATTACTGAAATATTTCTCGCTGTCATCGTACTATAATAACATCAGACCCTTAGCTTCATAATACTTAGGTATCTTAAAATTAATAAGCTGGGTATTACATCGGAAAATAAGAAAGAAAAATATTTACCTAATTTATTAAAAAGTTCTTTGGGATACTTTTTGTAAGACGCACCGTCCTTCGCTCCCGGTCATCTTTATAAGGTAAAAGTTGGAGCCGACGCTGTATATTGGCCGGAAAACTGGAAGCCGCTGCTGATATACTTTGTGTCGGTTCGAAAATCGGCTTCCGATTCTGTAGAATCTGTCGGTCACCAACAGAGTGTTGGGCCACAAAAGGACTGAATGAAAGACAAAGACAAAGCATGCAGCTGAGATGAGAATGCTAAGAGGGTGTGGTGTTACGCGAATGGATACAATACGGAATGAGTATATAAGAGGAAGTCTGAAAGTGACACCGGTGACTGAAAAGTTGTGTGGAAATCGGTTGTCATGGTATGGGCAGGTTATGCGAAGGAATGTGGAAAATGTTGTCAGGAAAGTTGTGAACATGAATGTGGATGGCTATACAAGTAGAGGGAAACCAAAGAAACGATGGATGGATTGTGTGACTAATAAAGAAGTATGAAAGAAAAAGCCATGTTGCGCCGACCCCAAATAAATTGGGATAAGGGCAGGAGAATGATGACCTGGTATAATTTATTATTAGTTGCAAGTGATAACTTACGAAAACTAAAAAAAGCTGGCGTGGCAACCGCATACCAAAAGATGTAGCATTGGAAGGTTGGTGGGCCGATTACCTGGCCAGAGGAATCGGCTCCATGCGAGATGCGCAAAACCGGTCGAAGTGGCGGTGTTTGGGGAAGACCTATGTCCAGCCGTGAACATCGCAATCGGACTGAGATAATTTGTAACTTGTGTACGATTCTTTCTTTCTGCACTGTACGGCAAAGAAAATGCTTTATTTCCTCCGACAAAAAATCGGTCACCGATTTGAAATCTGCCTGTTACCACAGTATAAAACTGTGTTTCTACATTGAACACCAAACACATTCTTCATACCTTTTATGCCAGTTTGAAGGTAAGCTTACTTAAAAAGTTCTCGTACTCGTATAACAGATACATTGCAAATTCGCAGAGTTTAAAAGTTTTGTTGGAGAATCGAGTTTGACAGCGCGAATCGATACGAGTTTTGTAAACCGTCGTCTCGAATGCTTTAATTAAATAACTTTTAAAACTGAGTTTATTAGCTATTCGTTTAAGAGGCCGATGGCCTTATTTGTAGCTGTAGTATTTGAGATTGTTTGTCTACTTTGTCGGTATTTATTTGAAAGTCCTTATTTATAAGGAGATTTTGAAATAATACTTCACTGTATCTGAATTAGTTTGTTGAATATAACTTAGTTTTATATATAGAATTTTTGCTTCTAGGATATCCCGGTTTCCTCACGATGTTTCCTTTCACCGTTTTGAGAGCAATTGCGACGAAATTATTAATATTTCATCATAGTTAAAGACCGACATAATCTTTGACATATTATCTCTTACTTAAAATAGTAACAGCAGCACGTGTCGATCGGCAGGTACGCTTGCGGCGGTTGGTCCGTGGAAGAGTGACCTTCTTTACACGTCAAGACCTCTCCGTGGCTCAGAAATCACATTAAGCCGTCCCGGTTGCAATTCGCGGATCTTTGACAGTCGTTACGGGTCGTCAGAAGCCTGAAAGTCTGGCAACCAATCTCACGAAGGGGTATCGTATTACCCAGTCACTTTATTGTGAGGGTCAGACAGACAATCACTCCATCCCAGGGCTAGAAGCTGACCCCACCATAGTTAGGAAACGGCTAGGGCACATTGATATTTCTTATTTAAAATCTTAATAAAACCTAATAACAATTCATTCCACGCGACTTATTCTTCTCCATAATACTCGTGAGTACCTACTTAACGTCTCTTGGTATTCCACACAACCCCCGCGAATGGAGGTTATGCATTATCTTTAGTTATCTGTGGCACGTACAACTTGACGTTTATTTTAGCAGACATACTTGTGGTAGCAGAGATCCCTTCTCTCTGTGCACTACTCAACCCGAGTAGTGCACATGTGTTGAGTTTTGTATTTATGATTGACAGAGGTGGAAGAACATTTTAGGAAAGTAAGAATATCATTTATTTGGACTGACTAGTAGGCTATTAAGCTACCTGTATAACCTCTCAAGTCTAAACAAATACACTATGGTGCACTAAACTACACTTAATAAATAATTCACAAAAAAATATTTCATGAAACAATACAAAATGAACGAAACAAAACAACGAATGAATGAACAACGAACGAATCAACGAAACGAACAAACAACGAACGAACGAATGATTATGAACAATGACGTTTTTACATTTCATTAATTAAGCAAATATGTAAAATACACAGCATTAAAAATCAATTTCTATAACGGTGCAATGCATGCAAACCCGTTCAGTCCACCCATTTCCACGGAAAATCAATCTTTGTGCACAACTAAGGTATCAAGTTCCACTATAACTTCGACGTGGACGGCCATTGCAGGTACTAACTTCTCTGATACACAAGTACGGTCAGGCTCAAAAACATGTAGCTATAGACATATAGCTACATTTTTGACAGCTACGTAGCAGACAGCCAGTCTTACCAAGGGGTATCGTATTGCCCAGTTACTGGGTTGTGAAGGTCAAATAGGCAGTTGCTCCATGTAAAATACTGGTATTCAGCTGCATCCGGTTATACTGGAAGCCGACCCCTGTCGACATCATAATCATAATCACATCATCATTGCTGGGACACAAGCCTCCTCTCTTAGAGGAGTGGGCCTTAATCCACCAGACGGCCCAGTGCGGGTTGGTGAATTTCACATGTCTTCGAATTTTTGGTTCTAGGACATGGTTTACTCACGATGTTTTCCTTCACCGTTTTAAGCAGTAGTGATGAAACTATTTCACACAAATTAAAGGGCCTGCCTGGGTTCTAGCTCGCCAGTAAGTTGGGGCAGTTACTACTGTCCCACCACTACTCACACATCATCTCCAATGCTGACATGAATTCATTTAATAGTCAATCTTTGTTCCATAACATTGTATCAATGTGTCCACAAAAAAATATCAGATTTCCATTGGGTACTTAGTTGTAGCTACTCATTATAAAACCAAGCGCACATTACAACCGCAACGGGCCGCAACCATGTGATACAAGTGATGCGTTGCCGTCCGCCCTATTATACACTAGGCTAGGAAGACGAATTGTAGATAATCAAACCAATTCTTGTCGACGTAAAGGTACCTCTTTATTATGCTAACGGTACTAAGGTACTTTAAAAACATCCACAATAACTTGCCACTACCAGTGAGTACGTTGCCGCCAAAACTTGTGTTTCACGACCAACGTTAACTACACTCAACTTCGTGGTAGTTTTGAATTACTGAAATATCCGTATAAGGGTACCTTACTACTGGTGCGAAGAGGTGATTCGTGTAGAAGGTCGTAAATTATGAGTCAACTGAATTCCACTAATTTCCGTCGCTGGGCTACTTATAAAAAAGTTATTTTTAAATATGGAAGCATCATGCTGAGATAGGTGCCTTTCGCCTTCTATGAAGACTTTTGTTTTTGTTTTTATTTCTATGAGTGTTTTTTAATTTGTGATTTTCCTCTGCGAGTCCCAATAAACACTTTTCTTTCTTCCGTCCTTTCTAAACACACGTCCTCTCTGTTTGGCCATCTATGGGCATGTTTACAGAGCGACGCGAACATTAGTTCTATACATTTCAATCGCGGACCCTACGAACAGCTGTGTGAGCTCATTTTCTTGGCTGAAGACAGAAAAGTTCCGCATCACTGTTACCTCGCGTATTTCCACTTACTTTTCATCATCATCATTAATTTGAAAGAATGAACGTTATCAACTGGACGCATTCCCTAAGCAGCGCCATAGTGACCCGCGCTCTGGTTCAAGCATCAAGCGAATGCTCGCTCCACTCTAATGTACAACCAGTTTTTTTTTTTTTGAGGTTGGGAAATCATGCAGTGACTTCTCCCGCTCTGGGTGGAGCGGAAGGGAGTGTCAGACTCTTACTGACTAAAACCCATCCATGTGCCTTCCTTAGCCCCTTATGTTCCGGGGTAGCGGTAACCCTTTCGGGCAATCCCGCTTAAGTTCTACTGGCAGGCTTTTCAATGTACAACCAGCCTAAAGTGAAAGTTTCATCACCGCGTAGGTTTTATTGTCCTTCGCTAATGTGTACACGCTTACAAACATTTTAATGTGAACTTCAAAGGAGTCGTTGAGTCGAATGCTCTCCGTTTGTAATAAATGATGATTCTTTTGGATTCAACAATATACGGAGAAACAAGAGAACGTTTCTTTTGTAATGTGTATTGTGTAATTGCTTATTCTTTTCGCTTTTTTGTATTTAATTTGTTTAGACGTTGATGTGAAAAAAATACATTTTTTGTAACCAATACATTGGTTGGGTTTTGTTTTGATTAGCAAGATATGAATAGCAGTGATAGCCTAGTGGTGTGACCGTCGGACTGCCAAGTTATAGGTCTCGAGTTCGAACCCAAGACACGCACCTCTGATTTTACGGATACATGTGCGTATTGTATTATATAATTATTACTTGCTTAAAAATCGGTGAAAGAAAACATCGTGAGGAAACCGGCATGTCTGAGAGATGTT
This sequence comes from Hyppa rectilinea, assembly GCA_951799385.1. Classification (NCBI taxonomy): domain Eukaryota; kingdom Metazoa; phylum Arthropoda; class Insecta; order Lepidoptera; family Noctuidae; genus Hyppa; species Hyppa rectilinea. Next base: position 6,289,355 of record OX637318.1, on the reverse strand, counting down.
CTCAACAACATGTGAAGCTAAGTCAGAGGCCCATGGGCAGCTTAAAAACTCTGACACCGAGTTAGTCACTAACCACACGAAAAGAAGAAGAAGCAAGATATGGAAATTGTACATATTTTACTCTCCATTTCGATTTAAAACACAATAAATTTTGTCAGGAAGTACATTCTAAAAGTGGTTTAAAATTAACTCAAAATTAGTACCTCCGTACATTACAATTTAGCAAGTTAAACAACCATTTTACAACTACAATACGAATATAAACCTTAAAAGAGAAATTCAAATACGGGCAGGTACACATCAGCTATTTCGAGAATGTGTAACCGTGACGGGCAAATAAACAAAACCACAGGGTTGATTCTAAGAGCGTTCTATCCGTCCATCGGTGCACGCGACTGAAAGCCAATTTACTGAATGCCATGGAGCCGAATCCACCAGCTGAACATTAACGGGTCAGGCGCTAGTGGGCTGGATTTTTTTACCGAACGAAGCGAGGGCCCTGTTTGGTAAAAAAATCCAGATTATTTCGTACACATCATCATTCTCCTGCCCTTATCCCAATTTATTTGGGGTCGGCGCAACATGTCTCTTTCTTCCATACTTCTCTATTAGTCGTCATCTCGGTAGTTACTCCCTTCCTAGATTATTTCGTACACAGTACATATTATTATCTTTATTCAGAATAAACATCTGTTAACCTGTCTACGTGTTAACGATGTGTAAAAAAGAAGTAAACGATATTTCAATCACACTAATATTAGGGGTTAAAGTATGAAATTGCCGATTTGTACTGAAAAAATTAAATTTGTTGTTTTTTAATTTAACATATTTATTTAATCAAAATAATTACTGCTTACCATTGCAAGTGAGTGTGTGTGTAACTAACAGGCTACAAGAGGCGAGATAGTAGTCAAGCACGAGCCTATTGATAATAAACACACTAATATTATAAAGGCGAAAGTTTGTGTGTGAGTTGGTATGTTTGTGCGTCCTTCACACTAAAACGGCTGAACGGATCTGGATGAAATTTGGCACACAGATAGTTTATATCCTGGATTAATACATAGAATACTTTTCATCCCGGTCTCTTGGGATAATTTCCGACAACCACGCGGGCGATGCCGCTGGCAACAGCTAGTCTGTCAATATCGGGGAGATTGGGCAAGTAGGGTTAATCGAGCACGCCGGGTAAATGAGACACGTCGGGCAGATTTGCACGAAACGAATAGCACAAACGATATTTAGCAAATTAAGGGTTGGGGGAGGTTGACAGAGGACTTCCCGGATGTGACAGTAATGCACAATCAGGACGTGGGGCCTCATATCCTGGTACTCTGTTACACACAGGTGTGTGAGGGGTATATTAGATTATATTGGTCTCTGTCCCCCGTTTAGAGGACAAATGGTCATGAATAAATTCCGGAAACTGGGCTTCTCCTAAAATATTTGCTTAAACACTGAAATATATTTTGTGAAAATATCTTTATGTTCGCAATATGGAGTTTTTCTAGAAAACATCCCTAATAACACAATATAAATAACAATACCGGAATGCAGATCTACGCGACACACAATGGTATTTTAAAAGTGTCTGTATTTACTAAAGGTTAAAAAAAACACCTACATGTTTTGCTCAATAATTTCCCAAACTTCATGTTTAAAGACTTGTTTAATAAAAAACTTTAATCTCAAGCATATAAGGTAGGAAACCGGTCTTATAACCACGGCCAATGACCCGCCACCTTTTTTAAACCAAGTGGGAATTGAAAGAAAATAACTGCAAACCTACGCATACCGGCCGAACAGAACGAAACAGAGATAATTGAAAATGGAAGCTGTCAGATGTTTCTTTTTCACAAACTATTCTCCCGATGGGAACAAGATAGGAGAAAATAAGACATTCCTGAAGAAGGAACTTTCAAAGAACACAATGGTTACCATTATTGACTTAAGTAATTACATTATCTGCACTAATATTATAAAAAGAAAAGATTTGTATTTTTGGCATTTGAGAATAAACTAAAGACTTCGACGGATTTCGAAAAATCTTTCCCCATTAGATTGCTACATTAGTTCTGAGTAACATAGCCTAAATTTATTACTAGCTGCTCCCGTGCGGTTTCACCGGCTGCTCGGCTCCTATTGGTCGTAGCGTGATGTTACATAGCCTATGGCCTTCCTCGATAAATGGACTATCCAACACAAAAAGAATTTTTCAATTCGGACCAGTAGTTCCAGAGATTAGCGCGTTCAAACTAACAAACTCTTCAGCTTTATAATATTATATAAATATAATATAGTAGACTAGCTTTCGCCCGCAGCTTCGCTATTTATTTAGTGGTCAAGCGCGAGCCTATCGATAATAATATTTTTTTTTTTACTTTTTTTTTTTTGGGCTACACAAAACTACGATGCGACACGATGCGAGTTGGAAAATAACAAAATTACCTAACATTTTATCTTATCAGCAAGCGTCGGGCTCGCAGAGTTACGATGCGTCATCACATCGCAGTTTCGTGTACAGGGCCTTAGAGAAGCAACTTACCGTTTCTTGTCGTTATTTTCCGCAAAGTATTAAAAAGTTTCGTGGATTTCAAAGTAACGTTTAACACAGTTAACTTGAAGCAATTCCAAAGCGGTAAAGACCAAAGTTTACTTAAAGCGACTTCAGTTTGTATTCACTTTTGGCTATTAAAGTTTCGCATCAAGTTTGTATGGAAATTTCTGTCTTATACTGTGACTTGTACAGGCAACATCGGCTAGCTTAAGTTATTACTTAGTCCAGAACTAAATGTTATTTTAGTTTTTTGTAATTGGACTTTGTTATAAAGCAATTAGGTTTGTTTTTCTTCGATAATTAAGCTGTTAAGGCTAAGCGAATGATGTAAGCCTCTAACCCGATTGTAAAAATGACATGACACGAATTTACAGTCGAATACGAATCGGTGATGCAGTTTCACTGCCAATTTCACCACCAGCATATAGTCACCGCTGCGCTGTAAATTAAAATAAAGAGGCACTATCTAATGCACATTACTTAAACTGGGTGAAATTGAATTCATGGGCATTATTTTAAGGGGTCACTGTACTCATCATTATGAACAACTTTCACTATAGGAAAGAATCTGAAATCGCGAAACAAAACAGCTGAACCCTACATTTTGACGAGTTATGCGAGCATAATGTATAGAACAGCTCATTCTTTTTCCACGAATTACATTTTACCCTGTATAAAATACAATAATATAAATAGAATAGAAATAAATCTCTTGTTCTCCAACAAATAATAAACACAAATAAAATATCATTCACATTTACTTCAAAGATATACTTTGGTAATGATATAACTCGATAATGGTCCTTACAATGCCTCAGTTGAGGCAAAAGGAAACACCTGTTACAGATATATAATGGTCCAAACAGTGCCTCGAAACGTTGAGGCAAAAGGCAACTTTCTGAGATATAAAGAAGTCATCATTACGATCGGAAATTCGTGACGTGAAAACTGGGCTAGGGCTGTCCAAAACGTATATAAAAGAAGGTGCGTTTATGATCACACTATACAGGGTCAAATTGAATTCATGGACAAAATTTGAAAAGGTTTTTGTACTTATTATCATGAGCAACTTTTACTGTGGGACAACACCTGAAATCGCGAAAAAAATCAGCTGTTGCCCACATTTTAGACTAGTTATGCGAGCATAATGTATCGAACAGCAGATTTTTTCGGATTTGAGTACAATGACCCTTTAGAATACTGCCAATGAATTCAATTTTACCCTGTAAAAGTGAAAACTAACGTCTAACTAATTAACGTCAGGGTTTAGTTTCGTTCACTGCTGACAAAGGAAGTTAACATCACGTCATCATCTAAGGGTTGGGCAGAGTACCACTAGTACACCCATATTTCGCCAGTTATGTTTAAGTCTCATTTAAAAACCATCAACCGGCCACAAATCCAGTGTCTTTGACTTCTACTGAAAAATTCCAGGTAGAAAAACCCAATGACACTTTGCCCCAACCCGGAAATCGAACCCAGGACCTTATGCTCAGTCAAAGGAAGTTTTCACTTCACAAAGTTTAGCAAGCAGCTTTCTACCGTTATGTTAAAAGTAAGAATTTACCTCTAATGGTTCCAGGAATAACTGTTATCGTCAGGGTGTCAAAGACAGCAAATTAGCTAAACAATTTAATTACCAATTTTCAACCTTAATTATTTCTTGGAGTCGTAGCTTTTTGACGTAAGAATAAAGTGAAAACTCTTTAAACAACACTTTTCTAGTTACTTTAATCGACACCGGGATTGTCCGAGAGGGTACCGCTACCCCGGAACACAAAGGGCTAAGGAAGGAACATGGCTGGGTTTTAGTCAGTAAGAGTCTGACACTCCCTTCCGCTCCTCCCAGAGCGGGAGGGGTCATTTGATAATTTCCCACGCTCAAAAAAAAAGCTACTGTAAGCGAGGAAACAAATCAAATAGGTATTTACCAAATCATATTGCATCTTGCCAACCCTATCAACAGAGGTAAACTGACGAATAAATGGCGTACAATTTAGTTGACTAATAAGTTTTTGTTGTTGTACCCTCTTTGCGGCCTTTTTAATATTTGCTACGTGATAAACCGTAACTAAGTTGTATAAAGACGGTTAAATAAACGGCTACCTTTTGCAACTTTTGTTTCTGATCATTTTTTCGGGATTATACTAATGGTTCCATGGAGACTGTTGTTCCCGCCCCTCCAAAACTCAAAACTTTTGAAAGTATTTGTGAAAGTAATTAAAAGCGCCACCAAGACCAAGGCCTGCTACTGAAGACGAATACTTACAACTAATACAAACTCTGACAGCAGTGATAGCCTAGTGGTGTGACTGTAAATTGGCAACAATAATTATGCTAGGTTTTGTATCATGATCATTGAGAGAACAGTGCTGGCCTAGTGAAAACAGCCCTGACTTACGAGTTCTAGGTGATGGGTTGAACCCACCTAGGCGCTTTACTTTATGAGGAAAACATTATGAGGAAACCGGTGTCCTGAAATTACATATTCGAAGAAATATGACATCTACCAACTCGCACTGATCCCACTTGGTACATTATAGTCCACTCCCTCTCAAAGACGAGGCTTGTATCCCAGCAGAAAACATGATAGGCTGATTATGCTACATTATAGTACGTCAGTTCATTAATACCTTTAAATAATTTGGAATTACGACACGGTTGGCGCAGTGGCTGAGCGATTGACTGCTGCGCACTATGTCGCGGGTTCCATTCCCGCACGGAACAAATATTTGTACGACCTGCAAGTATTTGTTACGAGTCTGGGTGTTTTTCTATCTATAACATGTATGTATTTAAAAAAAATGTATATAAGTAGTTTATCAGCCATCTCGTTACCATAACTCAAGCATTAGGTTGCTTAGCTTGGGACGATACGTCGTTGTGTGAAATGTCCAAGGATATTATTATTATTATGTACTACGGGGATAAAAGTATCCTATGAGTTAATCAGGTAATCTCTGAGCCAAATTGCATCTAGAGTCGTTAAGCTGTTCCCGGTGTTTGAGTAACAAACATCAGTCCATTTATTTTTTCTCAATTATATTAGTAGTAGATATTTCTCAACAGCATGTGAAGCTAAGTCAGAGGTCCATGGGCAGCTCAAAAGCGCTGACACCAGGTTAGTCGCTAACCACACGAAAAGAAGAATACCTTTTAAGATCTTTTGCAAGATTTCCGCAATTAAGTTCGTTCTCATGTAATGACGTAACAAAGAAGTCGCTGAGGTGTATTTATGGCACGCAGTAGTGGCGCTTTTACCCTAGTTCCGTGAGTGTTAGAGATGTGCCTCAGACACATTGTGGCGCTTTTCACCTACATTTTTCAAGTGGCTTTTTGTGATTTATTTTCTAAAATGAGTTTTCAAGTTAGGTCTATGATTTTGATAAGATTGCGTGATGATTTTTGCGCAAGCTTATGATAACGTTTTTTTTCCAGACTTAACAATGTGTTAAATTAATTAAACATATTTTTGTAAACAGGTATAACATACTAAATATTAGTAATTAACTACCGACCCGCCCCTGTTAAGCGTCGTTGTGTTGACTTGAAAGAATCTTGAGATTTCTGTATAATTCCTTAGTTAAAATAATAATAATCTGTCAAATTTCTTTGAAAGATTTTCACCTTTATTGCAAAAGTATAAGGTTCGATTTCAATTAGGAAAAACTGATAGCTAGGGATAGCTTGATGTGCTGTGCAAATAATAATGAAAATCACATCAAAATCCGTTGCATATTTTGAAGAATAACGCGGTCACACAACCAGACACGGAAAGCAACAAAAAAAATAATTTGTAAAAGTATGTACATTAATGATTGTGCCTGTACATTGTTGTTGTTTGTAGATTTTGTTGTGGTACCGCTCGCAAGCACTGGGTTCAAATTGGTTCGCATTTATTTTTTACATCTAACCTTCTCCCATTTCCACATTTCTTGAAGAAAACTTCGTGAACTATTTTCGCAACATAATAAAATCCTCAAAATCCGAGGTTTAGCTCCTTAAACCAAGTCGGCTTGTGTAAGAGTCTCAAAGGAGCCTGCAATGCGAGATAAGTAAGTCTGCAACCCAAGACGAAATATACCGAGCCTCAGGCCAATTAGCGAATGCTAAAAATACACCGTTGGTTTGCCCCAAATGTCTGTCGAAAATTGCTGGGTAACAACGCAAACATTTTTAAGTAAAAAGAACCTTAATGACGAATTAACAGAATGCGCACTCCGAGACTACGGGGGTAGCAAAGCAGGTCAACAGAATTGTCCGAAAGGGTTACCGCTGCCCCGGAACACAAAATAGCTTGAACTTCTTCTTCTCGTGTGGTTAGTAACTAACCTGTCGTTAAATTTTATTCTGCCCATGAGCCTCTGGCTTAGCTTCACATGCTGTTGAGAAATATCTCTCAGACATGCTGGTTTCTTCACGATGTTTTTCCTTCACCAATTTTTAAGCAAGTATTAATATAAATTATTATTAGTATAATTATAAGCAAGTATTAGTATTAATATAAGCAAGTATTAGTATTAATATAAACAATACGCGCATGAATCCGTTATACCTATCAGAGGTGCATGCCCTGGGCACAATATAAATATGAACAGTATGGAAACTAGGCCTATTTGTTGAAATAATTACCTACGCTCCACTGCAGCATTAGGGTTGTCACTCTTAATGTTTTTGAAACTGAACTGTATTTATTAAAATATTTGTGTTCTCAAACAATCAAGTTGGAATTAGTTCTTTCAACTCGATTGTTTTTTCGATTGTTTACTAATAACATTTAAATAGGTAATCTCATGGCTTCGGTTAATACCAGTAAAAGAAGATTGTTTATAACACGGAACAGTTTAAAATCAATACACAACAACTTGTGAGCTTTATCAATATAAATAAATAAAATAAATAAATAATAATTTATTCAAAAAGTATCGGCGCATATTTGGCGCCGATGCCTGATTAACCCGGCGGCCGCCCACCGTACTGTGCGTTTTAACTAAGGATAGGATGACCTTGGCACACGGAGCACAAAACCTGGTTTTGTGCTCCGTGCCTTGGCACCATATTGTGACATCAATTAAGTATAACAAAAAAATACTTAATGCAAATTACATATCTTGTTCATGTAATTTTCATATTATGATTATTGTTTATCTAATATAGGGTCATCCTATTCTTAGTTAAAACGCAATCGCATAGTAGGTACCACGTGTTAACCCGAAAATGCGTGTGCATTAACCATTCGTCTTGACGCGGCACTCACGACTGACAGCACCGCGACAACCGCTTAGGGGTCTCGTCGATTCGCGTGTTTGTGTGAGTGTGCCGTTTCGAACGTTAGTTCGTAGTTTCCGTACTGTTCATATTTATATTGTGCCCTGGGTTGGAACACGAGACCTATGACTTGGCAGTCCGACGGTCACGCCACTCGGCTATCACTGCTACACAAAAATTTAAGGAAGGAATATGGATGGGTTTTAGTTATTAAGAGTCTGACACTCTGGAAGTCTGGATCCAATCCGTAGATTTTCCTATTATTGTACTCTTTAACCAGAATTCGGGTACAGAGATGCTAATAAAGACTATCCAGATTCAATTGCTTTGTTTATGTACACGGAAGAATTTTAATTTTTCCCGACGGAGCTCCACTCGCCTAGTGTTTTATTTGACCTGCGCTAGCTGACCTAAATGAGATTGCCGAGGATTAACTGCAGATTTTTCCAAATAAGTTTCGACTTTCAAACAGACTTTTATTCATATTTATTTATTTAAAGTTAAAAAGGAAAAAATATCATGATTTGGTATGCAAAATATAAATTAGTAGAAAGGAAAAATGAAACGTATCTTCTTTATTTTGTAATAATGATTGTAATGGTATATCAATAATGATTATATAGCTCCTTTGTTGATTTTTCATACAAACTCCCACCCCATATTTCACCCCCTCACGGGAGGAGTTACCTAAAATGTTTTCTTAGCTTAGTTTTCTCCTACTTATAATCTACGTCTGTGCCTAGGTTCAATAATTTTTGAGATTTCGTGTATTATTTTAAGGAGTCATTGTATACCTACTCATCATTATGTACGCCTTTCACTATGGGAACAGATCTGAAATCGCGAAAAAAAACCCGCTGTTCAATTTTGACCAGTTATGCGAGCATAATGTATGGAACAGCTGTTTTTTTCGATTTCAGATTTGTTCCCATAGTGAACGTTGTTAATAATGATGATTAAAATGACCGCTTAAAATAATGCCCATGAGTTTAATTTCACCGTGTATATTGAAAGGGATAAGTACAAAGGTGTTTTTTTTTACTGTACGTACAGAGGCCAGCACATCAACCTGTTACCACAACCTGTCAAATTTCTTTGATAGTATTTCAACTTTATTGCAAAAACATAAGGTTCATTTTTAATTGAGAAAACTTGAGTTAGGGATAGCTTGATGTGCTGGCGTCTGTACATATTCTGGCTGAATTAAAGTACATACGTACTAACAATTTTTCATAGGTAAGTTCAACACTAATTACGGTCTCAATAGTTCAGCGTTACTATTCCAGGCATAGACTATGCATAAAGGAGGATGATACGCACATGAATAGTCATAAATAAATGCATAGAGAATCTATAGAATTCGGTGAAGGCTGGAAATAAAACGTTTCTATTGCAAAATGAATATCGGCACTTTCATTTCGCTCTATGGAACGTTCGAATTCTAATAATTCCACTGTTCGAAATTAAAAATAGTTCCGTTCCTTTTTTGAAATAGTCATATGCGAGCTAGAATAAAATACCTCATTGACAAAAAGGTTTTTGCGTCTCTGTGATAAATATAGTTCATTGCCTAAAAAGGCATTAGACCAAAATGCTCATTTCATATTAACCTCCATGTTAAATGTGAAACCACTTACTAAATTGGATTATAAACTATGAACTGAACTCTAGGCAAATATGTTAAACATTTAATATTTGACTTAAACTGCTGCGAAACGGTTTTAACTGGACTGCGAGTTCCAGCGGTTCCAACCCAATTTGCCCTGAAGTTAATTACGTAGAAAAATCCGTTTTCGCCTGGCCATCGGAAAATTTAATCGTTTACCGAGCTACTGGTCTGTTACTAGTGTTAATTTCTTTATGCATTGTTACATTGCAACTTTATACTTTACTAGCACTTTGCCCGCGGCTTCGCTCCCGTGGTCTTTCCCGTGGGACCCGTTATTTTTCCCGGGATAAAAAGTAGCCTATGTTACTCCTAGAAAACTAAGCTTTCCAACGGTGAAAGAATTTTTAAAATCGGTCTAGTAGTTTTTGAGCCTATTCATTACAACCAAACAAACAAACAAAGTTTATTAGTATAGAAGATGTACTGAAAAATTACTTCTCCGGTTACTTTTAAAAACGTGTTTAATTACCTGAAATTTGACAGTAATGGCTTTGAAAATGCGTTCTTTCTTTCATCGTGTGGTTAGTGACTAACCTGGTGTCAGAGTTTCATGCTGCCCATGACTGTCTATCTAACTTAGCTTCACATGTTGAGGAATATCTCTCAGGCATGCCGGTTTCCTCAAGATGTTTTCCTTCTCCTTCTCCTCAAAATGGCATTCAAGGGTATTTAAGTATTTCTATTCTTACTTTATCTTGGACATTACTGACATCAGTGAAGGAAAATATCGTGAGAGACCCTGGACTTACAGTTATTTTAAGTTTGAATTCGTCAAAACTTTAAACGAGCATGGCGAATAGTGATCAATGTTCATGTATGTATGGGAAGAGGCCGTCACCCTGAAGTGGGATAATCACAGGCAAGTATTACATGAACTATATATATATATTATACGTTTCCTTATAACACTCCGTTTATATAATAATATCTGCTCCCGCGAGGTTTCACTCGCTGCTCGGCTCCTATTTGTCGTAGCGTGATGTTATAATTATAGCCTATAACCTTCCTCGATAAATGGACTATCCAACACAGAAATAATTTTTCAATTCGGATCAGTTGTTCCAGAGATTTAGCGTGTTTAAACACACAACCTCTTCAGCTTTATAATATTATAAGTGTATATTAGACAAATAACGGTTTTCACCCTATAGTTATTTCGATATTAACGTATCATTTTACGATAAGTACCAAGCAATGTAATCTAATAACTATTTAAATTGAAAAAATAATTCTAAAGTGCAGTTATTTTAACAATATTACAGAATAACTGTCTTTTTTTAGCCAGTATTTGTTTAATGCTAGAAAAAATAAAGTATACAATAAACTAGCATTTCAGCAACAGTTTTCCCATAACAAGCGTTTATTATGAAATTATTGAACAACCTACTTCTATTCGTCATAAAAACTTCGATCGTAATATACCTAGTCGTTTGATTAACTATATAGCACAATATAATATCGAAAACTCTGCAATATAGCCCCTATTGGTTAACGATCATGATTTTTAATGCGACATAAAGATGTTACATCAAAAAGTTATTATTTATCGCATAAAAGCGTTGACGCAAAACGAGTAACGCGTTTCGGCTTTTCACGACGCATAAAAACGGTTTTTGTGATAAACGAATCAGAAGCTGATTTGTGTTTGGTTGCTGCTGCGGGGCAATGTTGCTGACATTGGTTGGTGCATTCAAAATCGTTCGAAATTGGAATGGAAAACAAATGACTATTATTTATCAAAACATATTTGGTCGTCAATAGAGCGTTTAAGTATTTTGATAAATTATATTCCTTTCTGCAAATTGGTTATTAAAAACAATCTTAAACGTGCCCGACGCATTTGGTAAAAAAAATGGCTTATTCAACTAATCCCCCCTGAGAGAATCCCACTCAGGGGGGAAAACTAAACCATAGTGATTTTTTTTTTCCAAAAGTCCCCTCTTGACTGTGGATTAACCTATAATATAACCCCCTTACTAATAGACGTATAGCGTCTGTATCGTTACACAACGCTTTGTCTTCTTCTTTCAAATTTCAAATTTCTGGCGGCTGAAAGAGAGACTATCTGTGTGTTACTATTCACCTGATATAACACGCTTATTAGTAAGGGGGTTAGTTTATAGTTCTGCTTTTATACTTAATGTGTTTTATGGAACTTAGTTGCCTGAAATCTATACTAATATTATAAAGAGGTATTTGTAAGTTTGTATGTAGGGGGTAATCTCCGGAACTAATGATCCAATTTCAAAAATTTTTCACTGATAGAAAGCTACATTATTCCTGAGTGCTATAGGTTATAAATTATATTTATATCATACATATTAGCCGAGCTATCGCAATTTTCGTCTAGCAAGTCGGAAAAAAATACTTCCGAAATAGCATTATTTGCATTATTGCCGAGTATCATAGGATATATTTAATGTTAAAACAAGAAATTTTCCGCGGACGAAGTCGCGGGCAGAAACTAGTAGAGGATAAAGAAATAAAGTTCTTACCTTCTATGTATGAGAAGAGGCCCATTCCCAGCAGTGGGACAATAATAGGCTGATAAATTAGATTTACATTAAACCCTACAATCAAATTTAAACATTAAATTAATAAAAATAGACCCTTTGAATCAAAATTAGATCAAACCCTCACTAAGTAATATAATTCCAATGTTAGTTGTAGCACCCGATTTCACGCTGTACGATTGAACTGTAAAGTTGAAAATCCAACAACGCGATTTTATTTAGGCATCCGTTTAGGTGTCGCCTAGCGTTAGTGAAAACGAAATTGTCTACAACAGTCCCTTATTTAACAGTTACCATTGCTCTTAGTTTTAGTGGTTTAGCCTTTCAACATTATAAAATAACCCACCGGCACTGCCTTTGATCTGAGTCCCAGTGTTTGGAATTATAATTACGAAAATGTTTATTAGGGAATCCTTTTCGAAGTTATTTGGGTTGTATAGAAATTGAGATGAGTATTTGTTAGAAATACCTAAATCGAGTTACTAGCTTGATTTAGTAGAAGATAACATAAATTGTGAGGTCAAATAAGTATTACTCTCGTGTTTATTAAAAAAAAGGTTTTAATTTATTCAATACGTATTTTAGGCTTACAAAATGTTGTACTTATTATTATATTACAATTGAACATAAAAGAAAAAAAAATGACAATCTACATCGAATCGCAATTTTATGTCTGTTTGACTAAAAAACTCCATGTTTTAAACTACTTACTCTCATAATAATGAGTTACTATCTCAATGAAGTTCAAAGGCATTTTAAATCCGTTTCAGTTGTTAACATACTGCCAGTTTTCTCGCGTCATACTCATAACCGAATGAAACTCGCCGCATGGATGATGAAGCGGAACCGCTAGGGTTGCTACCTAGTTCACCATTGCCGCCGCAAAAGTTTCAAAATCAGCAATCAATAAAAAAAATCACATAAATAGAACCAGTTAAGTATAATTAAATAAACTTAACACAACAATACAGTCGTCAGCACATCAAACTACCATAAAATGTCAAATTTTGTCAACCGATTTTGACCTTAACTTTCAATATTTTTAAGGTTTAAAATCATTTGGAGAAATTTGACCGTTTGGTATTTAGTGCGGTGGCTTACAAACATTATCTAGACTAGGAAATACTATGGCCCCTGCCTGACCAATGTGTGATATAAAATACATAGATAACATAACATGGCAGGGGGTTAATCTCACGTCCCAGCCGCTGCGGGAGACGCTTCAGGCGTCGACAGCCGCGTGACGACTCCCGGCTACCGTAGGCGCGGGCCTGCGGGCAGTGAGTAATGGGAAGCTCACCGTCCGATCAGGACCAGGCCCGTGCCGGACGGCGCGTACGTGTTCCACACGTGCCTCAAAGATTTGTATAGTCAGCATCAAGAAAGGGGCCCGTTAGGACCGAAGCCTACCGGGTCAGCGGGATTGTCCGAAAGGGTTACCGCTATCCCGGAAAATGAAGGGCTAAAGAAGGAACATGGATGGGTTTTAGTCAGCAAGAGTCTGACAATCCCTTCCGCTCCACCCAGAGCGGGAGGGGTCATTTGATGATGTCCCACCCTCAAAAAAAAGAGTGTTTATTTATTATTATTATTAACATCAGCTGGTTATGTCTTGCGTATCTTTAGCTGTTTGTGGCCAATCTTAAAGTTCGTTCCGTCATCTGCTTTCCACCGCTGGTATGATTTTTTACCCTAAAGCATGCGACAGCTTTGGTAATTTAACATTATCAGGCATTTTTTTTAAACATTCTGACGAATAGTTACACATTTTTTTCTCACAGCGTAGCGGCAGCCCTACCCGGAACTAAATAGGGTCGACATGAATTGTAGTTAGTAGAGACAAGCCAACGTGGGGGGATGAGACGCAATTTAATTTTGAGCCCAGATAAATTGGATCGGGGACGGCACCGCCACTAAATAGATTGTTAAGTGCAAACTGTATCGAGGAAAAGTTACGTGTCGCGTTTTTCTTTTATCGCAGTTGCTAGTAACGACTTTATACCCCGTAGTTTGCGGCAGAAAATTAGCTACGAGTTATGTTTTAGCATGCGTGTGTAAGCGACAGAAAACCCTATGACAAACATATTTATACCTAATACTTTACACGTGTTACACAGAATCTAGTATAAACAATAATTTTCTAATTTTTCCTTCGTCCTGCGATTAAAATTGAACGCTACTGTTTTGTATTTGATGCCCAGTATATTATTTAGGTTTTACCAAGGGGTATCTTATCATCCGGTTACTATGTTCTTCTTCTTCTACTTTTCGTATGGTAAGTGACTAACCTGGTGTCAGTTTTTATGCTATCCATGGGCCTCTGAGTTAGCTTCACATGCTGTTGAGAAATATCTCTCAGACATGCTGGTTTCCTCACAATGTTTTCATTCACCGTTTTGAAGCAAGTTACTAGGTTGTGGAGGTCAGATAGGCAGTCACTCCATGTAAAATACTGGTATTCAGCGGCATACGGTTAGACTGAAAGCCGACCCCAACATAGTTGGGATAAGGCCCAGCACATTGATTGATATAATTTAGCGTGAATTTCACTATTGACGCCAGTGTCATCATTTTTGGGGAATATTGACACTGACAGATGGACAGCCGAAATTGTTACCATTGCGGGTAGAATGTGGATGAGACTGGAGAGTTGCCACGTGAAAAAAAGGCCTATGCTCAACTGTGGGTGAAGTCAAGCTGTAGATGATGATGATGAAGGCTTACTACCTAGGATGCGCCGAGCATACTAAGTACAGTTGCCAGCATATTAAGCTATCCGAAACGGTCAAATTTTCTCAATCGATTTTGAACTTAGAGATTGACAGTTTGGTTGAACATGATGCGTTGGTGATCGTTCATATTGCCATCAGTGATAATTGAATGGCTATCGGGATTTAAAAGACTGTTGCAGACTGCCGCTGCTCAGCTGGATTGTCCGAAAGCGTTACCACTGCTCCAGAACACAAAGGGCTAAGGTAGCAACATGGATGAGTTTTAATCATTAAGAGTCTGACACTACATTCCGCTCCACCCAGAGCGGGATATTTCCCAATCTTAAAACAAAAAAAACTGTCGCTTTTACGTGAAACAATAAGTTTTAAAGCGAAACCACGCGAAATAACTAGTCTACATATACTTTTAAGATAAACAATGTAAGGTTTGTGATTTTGGGACGACAACCAAGATTAATTACTGTCTATTTGACGGGTCAAACCGTGTCACCACCCCGTTAGTTAGAGAGGGGGTCTACAAAGATAATTTACGTTATCACCTCTGTTCTATCCTGTAGCTGTCTACAGGATGATGGCGACTTGACAGTACAGACTTATGTTAAATGAATCTGCATTATGTAAACATGGGATTATGAGCTATACACGTTTGTAACTTGTTAATTGGTCGTGGTATAAGTGTAGCGACTATTAAAAATTGGTACAATAGTTATTACAACCAAAATTTTAAATTAGATAGATCAATTATTATTCCCATTTATTCCAATTCTTTGATTCCTTTAGAGAAGTTCCTTGTGGCAACAAAAAAATCTGTCTGTTTAGCCTTCATGCAGAATAAATACCAGTATGTACAGACGCCAGCACATCAAGCTATCCTTAACTGTCAAATTTTCTCAATTAAAAATGAACCTTATGCCTTTGCAATAAAGTTGAAATATTATCAAAGAAATTTGACAGATTGTGGTAACTTGATGTGCTGGCCTCTGTACATAGCTCGAGTGCCTATCTGATCTTCACAACCAACTGAGTAATACGTTGTCAGACTTTAAAACATCCACTAATGACAGCCGGAACCAACGGCTTTTTTTTTTTTTTTAAAGGCTGGGAAATCATCCAATGACTGCTCCCGCTCTGGGTGGAGCGGAAGGGAGTGTCAGACTCTTACTGACTAAAACCCATCCATGTTCCTTCCGTAGCCCTTTATGTTCCGGGGTAGCGGTAACCCTTTCAGACAATCCCGCTTACCCGGCAGGCTTGGCCCTGAGGGGCCCCTTCATATGCTGACATCTCTTTGAGGCGCGCGTGGAACATATACGCGCCGTACGGCACGGGTCTGGTGCTGATCGGACGGTGAGTCACCCATTACTCACCGCCCGCAGGCCCCCGCCTACGGTGGCCGGGAGTCGTCACGTGGCTCCCGACGCCCGGGGCGTCTTCTGCGGCGGCTGGGATGGGAGGACCTTTCTCTCTCCCATCCCGCCACCTCCTTCGCGAGCATAACTTTTTCGCAGAAGGAGGTGACTGCCTCCCACTCCCTCTCGCCCCGGACCATGGCTTGCACCAGGGCTGGGCGCGAGAGGTCGCCGCCGCCGATCGCCTCTACGAGGACACGGCGGTGCTCCGCCCATGCGGGGCAGGTTTGCACCGTGTGCTCTACCGTGTCCTCTGGGCGATCCCCGCAGGAACCAACGGCTTGACGTGTTTTCCGAAGCACGAAGTATTCTGGGTATGTAATGGTCACCCATCTACGGAACAACCCCGGCAAGTATAGCTTAACCTGATGTGGTGATCTGTGCAATTATTACTTAGCCAAGAACTCCTCCTTAAATAAACAACAACGCTAGTAAAAAGTATCAGTTTTGCGTTTAAAATCGACCAGACAACTATATACCTCTTTTCTTATATAAAAACCCATAAAGACTTGAGAAAGTTTCGAGTCTAAAAGAAAAGTGAAATAAAAGCTATTATTAGTTGTAAAGCTTCTTAGACTTTTTATGATACGCAATCACTGCCTCGTTTATTGCCTATTGCGAGCTTCTCGAACCCTGAGAAAATATGTTTCATTAACAAAGGTAATTTTCTATTAAAGGAGTCTCTCTTTCTTTTTCGTGTGGTTAGCGACTAGAGTATCAAAGTTTTTAAATCATCAAATGACTCCTAATTGATGACTTACCACCCTCAAAAATAAAATCGGCAGCTTTAAAACTTTAACACCGCTCTGTGTGGAGCGGAAGGTGTTATCACACTCTTATTGACTAAAACCCATCCATGTTTCTTCCTTAGCCCTTTATGTTCCGGGGTAGCGGCTTGCTGACTGGCTTCGGCCCTAACAGGCCTCTTCACTAATGCTGACATATCTTTGGCGATAAAGGAGTTATTATGCTGACCACTGACCTCCGACATAGCTTCACATGCTGTTGACAAATACCTCTCAGGCATGCCGGTTTCCTCACGCTGTTATCCTTTACCGTTTTTTAATCAAGTGATAATTAAACAATCCACACATGTATCCGAAAAGTCAGAGTTGCGTGGTTTGGGTTGGAAGTCGAGACCTCAGACTTGGCAGTCCGACGGTCACACCACAAGGCTATCAGTGCTTAAAAAAATGAAAAGTCAATATTGGAACGTCTTTTGTTTTTAGCAATGGCAGTGGAGCCAGTTTTGCTTATAATTCCATTGTTTTCTACTAATTAAATGTTGAAACCCTCGGGCGTTCGGTCCGATTGCTCTTGGTTAGTTCAAAGAGGACTTTTACCTTGACCAGAGACTAACAGTCTTATTCATAAAAAGTTAAAATAGGTTTATTAGCTTGTTATAATGAGAATCCCGAAAAGCATTATTGATAAACGTTCAATAACGCTAAAAAGCTTTGTAAGTATTCAATAGCGGCTTCGTAACTTAAAACAGGACCGACCCTACTATAAACCTTTATTATACAGAAAGATGGCCGAAAAATGTGCAACAGCTGTTTTTTTTTTTCGCGTCGGTACCGTTTTAGGGTTAGTTTTGGTTGAAGCTAGCTGGGAAGTAGATACAATTTCATAAAAAAAAATGTGAAATCGTGTTTTGTGTTAGTTATGCAAGCTCTGCAAGCATTACATGCTATTGAACGAGCAGAACATGTTCCACGTCGCCGTCGTCGAAAGATTTACCAAGAGAGATGTGTTTCGTTGCCCGATGTAGAGTTCAAAGGCAGATACCGTTTCAACAAAAATACTATGGCCTTTATAGTTGATCTCGTCAGGCAAGGCCTGCAACTGGACTCAAAAGGTTGTGGAACGTTACCAGAGTTACAGGTGCTTACCGCTATAAGATGTTGGGGTCGTCGTGAAGTAAGCATATGCTATTAAATTACTGCATTTAAATATTCGTAGTATAAATAAAAACTTCGATCAACTTCTAGTACTATTGCGACTAACTAAAATAAACTTTGACATCATAGTTCTGACCGAATGTTGGCTGAGTAAAGCTCACAATCTACCTATAATCGAAGGTTTTCAGTCTCACTCAACTGAAATAAATCTCAACAAAATGATGGAGTTATAATCTATACTAAACTGGGACTGCAAACTAATGTATGGGAACCCACCTTAAAGGGCGGAACTTGCCTCATGTGTCAAATAGAAAACAAGCTTGCAGTTGTGGCAATCTACCGCTCTCCATCATATAAACGATGACTTTGATAACTTCAAGACTAGCTTATCTAATATCCTCGACACCATATCCGCCTGCCCTAATATAGTATTAGTGGGCGATTTAAACTTGGATATAATCAAACGTAATGAGGACTACAAATGTCTTGACTATCTCATCTTAAATGCTTCTCAAGGGTTATTGCCCACTCACGAATTTCCTACTCGCCTTGATAAAAGTCTAGACCACATACTTATAAAGACCAAACTATTGTCGACCACACTGGTTTTAGAGTGCCATATTACTGACCACAAGCCGATTCTCCTTGACATCACAGACGCAAACCCTGCGCGGAGAACATGTTATCTTTCCACCCGCCTCAACCATGAAGCAATTAAGCTGGAACTGGAAAATACCGACTTTTCAAGTATATATACTGAGAATAATGCTAATATTTCTATGAACAAATTTATAGGCATCGTAAAAATGGTCATATCAAAACACACAATTATAGCTAAAATCCCTAGACACAAAAGAACTGTAAAACCCTGGATAACTACTGGTCTCCTAAAATGCATTAGGCACCGGGATAAGTTACCATGCAGTCCAAGAAAGCACCAGACAACCTTATACTTAAAATTACTTATAATCGTTACCGGAACTTTTGTAATGACCTACTCCGAAAATTAAAAAGATCATACGAAAGGAGTGAGCTTGAGAAAGCAAGTAATAAACCAAAGTTTTTATGGAAAGCAATAAAGGAAATAACCAATACCACGAAAATGTGTGCAAGCCCCGTTGAGCTACTAAAAATACGCAATGATCCTAAGTCTTCAGTAAATGAGGTCTGCAGTTTTTTCAGTAATGTAGGAAAAAAGTTGGCTGACAACATTATATCACAACACAAGACCCCACAACCTCAGACTAACGATCAGTCTCATCTTGATAGTACAAACCCCTCCCTTATAAACTCTCTTGGGCTCGTGGAAGTAGATGAGGCTGAAACAGAGTCGCTTATACTACAGCTACGCAATGATTGTGCTATTGGGTGGGACGGTATATCGCCTCTTTTATTGAAGAACTGTCGCCACGTACTGACACCGCCACTTACCTTCATATACAACCGCTGTCTACAATCGGGCGTGTTCCCGGATGCTCTTAAAAGGGCGATAGTCCATCCTATATACAAAGGGGGGAGCAGAAGCTGTGTCAATAATTATAGGCCTATATCTGTTTTGCCGACACTCTCTAAGATCCTCGAGAGGATCTTAAACAATCAACTCAGGACCTTCTTAGAAAAATACAATATTATAGCAGACAACCAGTATGGCTTCCGAGCGGGTGTTTCATCGGAGGATGAAACACAGAGGTGGCTAAAAATCTGGACAAGAAGATAAAATGTCTAGGTATATTTCTGGACCTTTCTAAGGCATTTGACACGGTTTCTGTTCCCATCCTTATCTCAAAACTAGAGCACTTAGGTGTGCGTGGTATGCCACTTGAAATATTTAAAAATTATCTCAAGAATCGCACCCAGAGAGTTAAAATTGACACCCACCTCAGTGAGGAGGAGGTTGTTACTTTCGGCGTCCCTCAAGGCAGCATACTGGGACCCACATTATTTCTTATTTACATTAACGACCTTTGCAAAATGAACCTCCCAAATACTAAGATATATACTTACGCTGATGACACCGCGATCTTAGTTCATGGACCTACTTGGGACGCTATCAAATCTTCAGCAGAGTCTGCAGTGGCAGAAATAATGAAATGGCTCAATATTAACCTTCTCACCTTAAACATTAGCAAATCCTGCTACATTCCACTTGCAATTAGGCGCAAAGACCGCACCGTCATGCAGTTTTTCAATTACTGCCCATTCTTGCTACAACCGATCAGCACCTTGCCGTTGTCCAGCACTAACTAGAAGTGACAGCGTAAAGTACCTCGGAGTCTACATAGATGATGAACTTACATGGAAAAACCAACTTGGCGCTGTCACAACTAGAACCTTGCGTCTCATACACATGTTTAAATCTCTCCGCAACTCTGCTAATGCCGATATATTGAAAATGGTGTACTATGCACTTTGCCAATCGGTCATAGGATACTGCATCTCTGTATAGGGTGCTGCATCGAAAGGTGGCCTCCTGAGGGCAGAGAGAGCACAAAGAGCCGTACTAAAAGTAATGACTAGGAAGCCCCAAAGATACCCAACAACTCAACTGTACGCAGACTGTAAGGTTCTTACAGTCCGTCAGCTCTTTGTGCTCCAATCCGTTCTTAGGAAACATAGCAGCATTCCACCGTCAAACCCTAAAAAGCGCACAAACCTCCCTTCAGGCACCAAACACAGGAAAACGTTCGCAAAGCATCAGTTTTATGTAATTAGCGCTTACATTTACAAAAAAAATACTAAAAAACTGAATATCTTAGACCTCAACAAACACAACCTAAAATATAAATGGGACAGAATGGCTACTTACACTGGACTATGCCGAAACGGAGACTTTACTTACCTACATCACCTAATAAGCACATACTCATCAAAAACACTCTTATCCTCGGATCCATACACTCTCGCACATTCCACTCTCTTACACACAATCACCACATCACCTACGTATACTCACTCACACACAAACATAAACACACCTATAATCACACTCACTCACCCGCACCCTCGCACTCACCTATGCATGCATAATTTAAAAACTAAAGTATCTAACTTATATTTTTCTTTTCATAACGTATAACTATTTTTTTTTTTTTTTCCCTACTTAAGTTAAATCGACACGGTCCACTCATACATTTCACTTGCAAACCCATTGCGGAGCACTGTCTCTTAAGATACAGGATACCCCTAGTTTAAGAGACAGAGTTTAATGTATTGTGTACAGATTTCTGCAGCGTCCAAATGATTTATGTAATGTACTCCACAGTATTGCCAAAATTGTAAACTTTATGTACAATTATCTGTATTTTCGGGAAATAAAGATATTATTATTATAATTATTTACAAATATTTATGTATCCCGCATTTTAATAAACCTACCTAAGTATTATTTGTTAACGTTTTTAAATCTCTGTAACATTTTAGGTTCATGATGATGGAAGAGATATCCATGGGTTGTCTCAACGAACTGTAAGTCGCATTTGCGCCAGAGTAGCCCGCGCGATTGCTCGCCACTCTGATACCTACATAAAAATGCCAGAGTCCCTAGCAGAACAGCAAAGAGTTATGAGGGAATTTTTAGGAATAAGAGATTTTCCTTCCGTCTTGGGTTGTACAGATTGCACCCATATAAAAATAAAGAAATATGGTGGTGACGCAGCTCAATCACTACATAGTATAAAACAAAGTCACTTTCTCTGTCCCTATATCCCTATGTATGCTTAAATCTTTAAAACTACACAACGGATTTTGATGCGGTTTTTTTTAATAGATAAAGTGATTCAAGAGGAAGGTTTATGTGTATAATTTGTCGGCATATTTTGCGGGCGAAGCCGCGGGCGGAAGCTAGTACTATATAAATAGAAAAGGATTAAACACGTGAACGAAAAACGAATTAAGAAGCCAAGAAGCTCTCCAAATGTCACAAGTGACGTTGTCTAACTTTTTTTGCGATTTTTGGCCGTGGACACTAGTTGTTTTGGCATTTAATCTATGGATTCATCAGAACGACAACATAATCACGTTAAAACGACAACTTAGCTATGACGGGTTTATTGAACGTTTATGAATAGTGAATTTTATAATAGGTTTATTAGTTCTAATGAGCATTTTAACTAGTGAGTGTTTAAAACCTATTTTAGGGGATTTTTATGAATAAGACCTTAAGTATTGCAATACGACGTGGCAATGCCGTCGCTAGTCTCTTGGGTATGGACGCCCGGCGCACATCAAACTATCCCACTCTGTCAAATTTTCCCAATTGAAAATGAACTTTATGCTTTTAAAATAAAGTTGATAAACTATCTAATAAATTTAGCACAGGTTACAAACAAATTGTCACCCTACGTAAATTTGCTGTGTTATAGCCATTTCATACCGTAATCACAGAAATACAGTTGAAATTTAAACATACAAAATTTTTAAATTTGTAAGTCAATTTGCTTGACAATTAATTTCGGCGACATTACAAAATGTACACAATTATTCATATAATATTACAGAGACTCTAGAACAGCTTTTTCTAACTGGACAAGTCATTCAATCAAAAAGCCCTGTCTTAATTATTCATTGCCGAGAAAGTATATTTTAATTTAACTTTTCTGCAGAGGCAGTCTCGGACATAATGGAATTAAATTGGTCACAAAATTAATACTTTAACAGCATGAAAGTTAATCTGGAAAAGGGTTTTATTTTTCTCTTTATTTTTCGAAAAATTCAGTGTCAGCCATGAATTCATTATCCCTGTTTGTATTTTCTTTGAAGAAACTTAAAATCTCCCTAAAGCTTCGTGTAGAGTAATAAAAACTCCATTATATTTACGAGTATTTTCAGTGTATAAATCAGAAATGGTAATAAGAAATGAAAATCTCATTCCAAACATGGATGAAAGTCGTTACAAAGATCATAAAAATCGAATATTAAGTTTACAATCAAAATTGCTCGCATTAGTTTTCAGTAGAAAACGAATTTTTCCAAAACAATACTTGGAATTAATTAATTTATAGTATATTTTAGAACTGGCCTGGTGAAAATAAAACTAACTTAAACCTTACTTAACATAAACTGCTACTGCTGGTCCTAGGTTCGATTCCCAGGTTCGCTAAGTGTTATCGGATCTTACCATCTGTAATTACGTATTCATAAGCAGCCCGGAGTCTGCATCTATTGCAGACTCCGTGCTGCTCGTGATAGATTCATATGGAACTTCAACATAACGGCGACATTGGCGACATACAGGGAGAACTATAGGTACACCTCTGCTTAACCCTGCATGGAACACAGGAATGATTTATGTAAATATTATGTGTTGTAAAACAAAAATAAAAAAATAAAATTAGAACAACAACACCATGTAACAAGACAAAATACTAAAAGAAAGCTTTATTAAGTCACTAATAAAACTACCTACCAAACGAGATACTCAATAAAAAACCACGCTTTTCATAAAATAATTTAAAAAGGTAACTTTAACTCAATGTCCTACATTAGAGCTTATTAAGAAAATGTCCAATCTTCGTTGAATATTTTCCAACACAACGCCGTAAAAATCACAGCGGCGATGTAATTTTACGTTATTATTAAACTCTGCAAAGTTTTCATTGTAAAAAAACAGTTAACACAAAATTGATGAGGAAGCATTTTGCTTTGACTTTTTATACTTTTTTGGTTGGTTTTTAAATTCAGTTTATTTACACGTGACCAGAAGGCTGGTCAATTTTTAGGCAAAAGAATCAGTATTGCCATCCAACGTGGCAACGCTGCCAGCCTTTTGGGCAAATTTCCCACTAACAGCGATGGGGATGAATTTTTTGACGCCCTATCATCATTCTCCTGCCCTTATCCCAATTTATTTGGGGTCGGCGCAACATGTCTCTTTCTTCCATACTTCTCTATTAGTCGTCATCTCGGTAGTTACTCCCTTCCTAGCCATATCATCCCACACACAATCCATCCATCGTTTCTTGTACAGCCATCCACATTCATGCTCACAACTTTCCTGACAACATTTTCCTCATTCCTCCGCATAATCATCCGCATGCCCATATCAAAACAACCGATTTCCACCGGTGTCACTTTCAGACTTCCTCTTATATACTCATTCAGTCATTCCCTATTCTATCCATTCGGGTAACCCTATGAGCTCTAATAATTACATTTAATGCTAAAAAGTATTCAATTCGATTCTAAAAATCTGTGACGTCACATTGTTCTAATTCATTCAAATCACGTACAAATTCCGCGTTTTGACAGTTCAAAAAAAGTAACGTTATTGACTCTTTCAAATACCCAATTAGAAAGCCAAGTATAATGAATACTCGGCTACAAATAGAAAGTTATATGTTATTTATGTTGTTGATTTAGCAGTATTATCGTGGCTTACGACACATCTATTGTCTTCTCCCGGGCGCCATTCTGACATAATCCATTAGTCTCCTTTGTCAACACCTAGGACATGACACGTTCATTAAAGAGTTCTGCTCTATGACTTTCCTTTGTTACTGTTTATAGGACGAGATGGAAACAATAGGTGTTCCTATCAAAGACATCTTCTTCCCGTATTGTCTTTTATCATGTTTTGATTTTACCAGATATCACTAAAGTTACAATTTCTATTAATATTATAAAATAAAAACTTAAGTCATAAGTCATGTATTTCTTAACAATATACGTCTTGTAATAAGCAAATTAGAAACAAAACCATAAAAAGCGATTCCTAGTGAATAAATAAACCGCGGCAAAACGCGCTGCGCGAGAGTTCTTTAAGTATTTCAAATAAATCCGTAAATAATAACGTTTAATGGAAATAATTATAATGTCTTCATGAAACGAATATATGTGTTAAATTAATATGACCGTTGTAGCGCCACGTTCTTATCGGCAATTACATTTTCGAGCTGTTTTGGGTTGAAGCTCTCGGGTCGTGGGGTCCGAGTGCCTAGTATAGTTAGTTTAAAGAAATCTAAACAGCTAGTTGCCACTTCCCGTGATCCAAGAGCTGCCTTTCACCTTGGCCAGAGGCTTAGCATTGCCATACAACGTGGCAATACCGCCAGTTTCTTGGGTACATTACCAGTCGACAGCGATGTGTAGGAATTTTTCGACGCCATATTTAGTTAGTTATTAGTTTAAAATACTTGTACAGACGCCAGCACATCAAGCTATCCCTAGCTGTCAAATTTTCTCAATTAAAAATGAACCTTATGTCTTTGCAATAAAGTTGAAATACTATCAAAGAACTTTGACAGATTGTGGTAACTTGATGTGCTGGCCTCTGTACATGGTACTCAGATATCTATACTAATATTTTAAAGAGGAACGATTTGTCTGTATGTTTGTAACGAATAAACTTAAAAACTACTTAACGGATCTGGATGAAACTTGGCACAAAGATAGATTATAGTCTGGAGTAGCATATATGCTACCTTTTATCTCGGAAAAATGTACGGTCCCCGTGGGCGAAGCCGCTGGCAAAAGCTAGTATTTTATAAAGATGATAAAAATATGATTTCAATTCTCGCTTACTACTAGTGTAGTGGGTCATTCCGTACACGTGTTTCGGCAATTTATGTACTTTTTAATTTCATTCGTAGCTATTGTCAACCTGTGTTACGCGCGCGCGCTGAATTTGATTTGTATTTTTTGTTTGTAGAATAAAATGGATGGTTTATTGTTTTGAATTCTAACTTTACAACGGCGCTATCGAGTGTTTTTATTTTGTTGAGTTTTTTGAAAGCGCTTTTCACTTTTATTAAAATCTAGTTTCATTGTAAACGTAGTTTAATATAGGCACAAGTGTTGAATAGTTTTCAGTGCGAAATTGAAGGGATTTTTATTCCGACTGAGAATTGAGTTGATAATGGTACAGACTTCTTTTCTTATACAGTGTTTGTCTTTCATCTATTCGACTGGATGAAAAGTCTGGGAGTATTTCGGTCGAGCTCGATAACATAAGCAAAAAAATTACCCATTCTACTGTACCCTGTTCATCTCTACAGCAATTTCTAAAACCAACAAATTAAACTTGGAACACATAAAAAAAAGAATAAATGCGATGCAATATTCTGTACCGATCCATCCATTTAATGAAGCAATCCCTTTTACTGGCTATAAAGAGCGCGTCGACCCGTCCGAGCGACCTAAAATGTTGTACACCCCTGACAATGTATCTACTTTTAAATATTTTAAAACTAGTGAAACTGCTGCAACTGCAGTGCTTTGTACGGTTTTACGATTGGACAAAACAAATACATTTCTTTATTATGACGTGTGTAATTTTAATATCCATTATAATACGGTAATCTGTGACATGGTATATTATAATTATTGTAAATTATAAATTAAGTAGATTTTTATGTGTTATTAGTTGATATTTTTTATACCTGTGATAGGTTAATCAGCCACCCACTATTGTATTAGGGTGACCTGTAAGGATAGTGGATGCAAGATTAAATAAATAAATTGTCCTTAAATGTCACGATTTCATGAAATAGTATTTTCATAGCGTAATATAAACTTAGAAGATCAATGATTTTAATCAATAAATAATTAAAATGTTTAAATACCTAACAGCGCGAATCATATTTTCATCAACATGCAACCTGACACTAAAAACGTAAGAAAATTATCAATTCGCGGACAACCCCGCAGCTTTCACCTTAATGTTTTCCAAAACAGTGTTACAATCATGTTCTGTACAGACACCAGCACATCAAGCGATCCCAACCTGTCTTTTCCCAATTGAACATCAACCTTAATTTTTTGTAATAAAGTTGAAAAACGATCAAAGAAATTTGAAAGATTGAGGTAGCTTAAGGTCTCTGAGGTACTGGCCTCTGTTCTATGCAGTAGTAACTGAACCACCATTCTACCTATTCCCGCCTCTACAAAACGTTCCTGTGTTACAGCTTTGAGAGTATAAGTGCTGGAGCAATTTGCAGACGGCTGCTTTACTCTTAACTGCTCTAACTTTTTTTAAATCTTATCACTAATCTTCTTCTTTTCGTGTAGTTAGTGACTAATCTGGTGTCAGAGTTTTTATAATAAATAATAATATATCATTTCTTTCTTATTCTTTTTTTTTTATGCTGCCCATTGGCCTCTGACTTAGCTTCACATGCTGTTGAGAAATATCTACTGCTAATATAAATGCGAAAGTTTAAATGGATTGATGTTTGTTATTCAAACACTCCGGGAACAGCTAAACGAATCTGGATGAAATTTGTCGCAGAGATGACCTGATTAACACATAGGATACTTTTTATCCCAGTAGTACTATGTTTCGTGTGGTAATTTCCGACATCCGACAATCCACGCGGACGAAGCCGCTGATAGAAGCTGCTAGAACCTATACAAAGTGAAATTAAATTTTACTATGGGAACACACCTGAAATAGCGAAAAAACATCAGCTGTTTCCCTACATTTTGACGGGTTAGGAGAGCGTAATGAATTTTTTTTTCGCGATTTCAGGTTTGTTTCCATAGTAAAAGTTGTTCATAATGATGAGTACAATGAGCCCTTTAAATATTTCCCATTAAATTCAATTTCATAGTCTGTATACTATATACTGTATTTATAGCTGTTACTACTGCAAACCAAATAACAGATAACAGCTAAACGCTGTTTGACAGCAGATTTACAGATCAGAAACTTGATCGGTGTATCAAATTCAAAATAAAAAGTCATTTCTTCAAACTAAGCTGAAAATCAGCACTTTTTGAAGGTCAAAGTTACATAAGACAGTCCGCCAAAAACGCCCACCCTTCATCACTTCCTAGTGCTTTAGCTGGGAAGAAAAAGTGGCGCAACTAACTCCCCAGCAGCACTCAAAGGGTGTATCTCCTGAAATGTTACATACTCGTATCATCGGAAAATTACAGAGCCCATTTCCAATACCACATAAGCCAATAAAATTGCTACGTAAATATTACTTCAGATCCACACTTTAAATTTACCGATTTTGACAGAGACCCTCAAAGCTTTGCACAAACACGAACTATCGCGTTCACGTCAACGCGACGTCAACGTCAAACGTAAGCGTAGCGGCTTTTGGCAGCGTACAGAGATCAAAAGAATGATCAAAACATACCTGAACGTAGTTTCCTTTTGTGGAACGTGTTGTTTATAATGAAAGTGTGCTCTTTTGACGTCACAAGTTTGAAGGACTGCCGCGCGTGTCCATCCGTGTGGTGTTTTAACTTGGTTTTGTTTTTTAATTCTGCAGTTTTGTGCTGGGGTTTGTCAGGTGCTTTTGTTTTCCTTTTTTTCAAAAATGAAATCTGTCTCTATGGTTTGAAATTTGAACTCTTTTTTAAATACTACTTCGTCGGCCAAAGTTTTGTTTTACGAACATTTTTTACAACACGCTGAATTTTTTTTACTTCCCAAAAAGTTTATCCGGAAAAGTTTTTATACAAAGATTTAAGTATTTATTCCTTGTCAGAGTCACAGAATATTGTTTACTTTGCAGATAAATTTTTTAAGCTAAAATACAAATTGTGAATAACGTAATTCACAAATTCCCGCAAGACTTCTTACTGTCTTTAAGTTTACATAAAAACAACATATAATATACGACTTACGTTAATCTCCGAGATTCCTAAATATGAGGCATTCCACGTATTCCAATCACATAATCCCGGAGAAATATTTCGTGAAGAGGAAATTACTTCGGCAATTTCGTCTCGTTTCATTGAATATCGTATATAACAGTCAGTGACGTCAATCGTGTACTTATAAATAGTTGTTTATGGTCTCATGATTTTTGTGTAGTACTGGCCTTATGGGAACAGCTGCAACTTACGAGTTGTAGGTAGTGGATTCGAATCCTGACAGGCGCACGCGACTCAGGCGGTATACTTTCTGAAAATAATTTCATCACCACTGCTCTCAAAACAGTGAAGGAGGACAGCGTTCTTCTTCTTCTTCGTGTGGTTATAACTAACCTGGTGTCAGAGTTTTAATGCTGCCCATGGGCCTCTGACTTAGCATCACATACTGTTGAGAAATATCTCTCGGGCATGCCGGTTTCCTCACGATGTTTTCCTTCACCGATTTTAAGCAAGTGAAAATTATACAATGCGCACATGAATCCGAAAAATCAGCGATGCGTGTCTTGGGTTCGAACTCGAGACCTATGACTTGGCAGTCCGGCGGTCACACCACTAGGCTATCACTATTTTACAGCGTTAGGAAACCGGCATGTCGTAGAAACAAAATTTTAAAGAAATGTGACCCAACCCGCACTGGGCTCTCGTGAATTACGGCCCAAGAGAGGAGGCTTGTGTCCCAGCATTGGGAACCTTATAGGCTGATTATAACCATGATTTTTACCGTGAAATAGCAAATGGCTCATTTTCGGTGACTTACTGAATGTTACTTTGGAAATACTAGTACTTACTTATGTAAATAAAATCCTTTTTATGCATTTTCCTTCTGTGTCCGAAGCGTACGATTTTTAGCTCATAATATTATAAATATATGAGCTGTAGTTCACATGGGTGAACTACATACTTAAAATACAGAAAAACATCTATATAGATATTAACTGGGTTTAAAGGTTATAAGTTAGATTTACAATTGAAAAGAAGTATACGATATGAGAAAATTAAATTTCTTGAAAAACATGCACTACTTTCACAAGCACATATTATTGACTAGCATTTGTAAAAAAAGTACCCAATATAAAATATGAGCTGAAATTAAAATGAAACTTGAAACTGAAACTCTTCATAGAAATATCATTCGACAGTGAGTTCAGAATATTTCTCTCATATTTATTTTACTTTGCCGATTCAAACTACAAAACCAATAATACAAAAAGAATTAGCCAGGTTTAAAAATACAGAAAGTAATATTACACCAACAATACAAAAGGATTATTGTATTAATAAAAGCGTCAATGCAGCTTTTATTAATACAATAATCTTTTTGTATTATTGTTGTAATATAACTTTTTGTACGTTTAAACCTGGCTAATTCAAGGTAATCCCTTTATTTAATAAATAAAAACAAGGCAAGTGCGAGTCGGAGTCGTACACGAAGGATTCTTTTCTCAATTAAAAAAGAACCTTATGTCTTTGCAATAAAGTTGAAATACTATCAAAGAAATTTGACAGATTGTGGTAACTTGATGTGCTGGCCTCTGTACAATATTTAACACAACATATTTTAACGAAATACTTCAGTTTAAATAAAACACGTTTCTTGCCTGGGGACCCTTTAATTTTTAACTTTATTTTATTTGTTGTTATAGCGGCAATCAATATACGCAATGCGTAAAAAAAACAACTGTTACCTATTACGGTTCTTGAGATACAGCCAGACAGACAGACCGACGGACCGTGGAGGCTTTTTTTTTTTTTTTATGGCTGGGAAATCATCCAATGACTGCTCCCGCTCTGGGTGGAGCGGAAGGGAGTGTCAGACTCTTACTGACTAAAACCCATCCATGTTCCTTCCATAGCCCTTTATGTTCCGGGGTAGCGGTAACCCTTTCGGACAATCCCGCTTATCCGGCAGGCTTGGCCCTGAGGGGCCCCTTCATATGCTGACATCTCTTTGAGGCGCGCGTGGAACATATACGCGCCGTACGGCACGGGTCTGGTGCTGATCGGACGGTGAGTCACCCATTACTCACCGTCCGCAGGCCCGCGCCTACGGTGGCCGGGAATCGTCACGTGGCTCCCGACGCCCGGGGCGTCTCCCGCGGCGGCTGGGACGGGAGGACCTTTCTCTCTCCCATCCCGTCACCTCCTTCGCGAGCATGGCTTTTTCGCAGAAGGAGGTGACTGCCTCCCACTCCCTCTCGCCCCGGACCATGGCTTGCACCAGGGCCGGGCGCGAGAGGTCGCCGCCGCCGATCGCCTCTACGAGGACACGGCGGTGCTCCGCCCAAGCGGGGCAGGTTTGCACCGTGTGCTCTACCGTGTCCTCTGGGCGATCCTCGCAGTGGTGACACCCGGGCGTTTCCTCCCGCCTGATGATGTGCAGGAACCTCCCGAAACATCCATGTCCGGTGAGGACCTGCGTCAGGCGGTAGGTGAGGGCGCCGTGACGCCTCTCTAGCCACTCCTCAAAGAGGGGCCTTACCGCCACTATCGTGGCGTGCCCTACCGTGGAGGCTTAGTAATAGGATTCCGTTCAATGCCGTTCGGGATTCCAATAAAAAGATTCCTAAGCTAGCTAAGCTCCTTAAAAGCAAGAAATATTGATAAAACAATTGAGATAATAATCATATAAAAAACACACCAAGAAATTCTCTCACCCGTGAACATCACTACCACAAAGCAACTTGTATCTACTAAACCACCTAGTCTTCTCAGAAAAGAAAAGAAAGAAAAGATTATCAGAATAAACAACAAAGGCCATCACATAAACAAAGTGAAGAGTCAACTTCTATCGAAGTGGTTAAACACTATGAAAAATCTTTGACTGGATTTTTGCTGAGGCTCATCATTTCCGACCCAATGGGCCGGAAAAGCTTCCCACGTACATTTTGTACATTCCGATATAGACATTTTTCTTTAGACAAATTATAGGTGAAGTGGATCATGAAAATTTTTATACAGTTTTATGAAGAGATGAGTATTTGAAACGCTTGTTTTAAAGTTCATATTTTGATGATTAAAAAAAGGGCAAAGAAGTAAAATTGATGTCCGAAAAGGTTACCGCGTTGCCCCGGAACATACAGGGCTAAGGAAAGAACATGGATGGGTTTTAGTCAGTTAGTCTTATTTTTATTTGAGGGTGGGAAATCACCAAATGACTCCTCCCGTTCTGGGTGGAGCGGAAGGAAGTGTCAGGCTCTTACTGACTAAACCCATCCATGTTCCTTTCTTAGCACAAAATGTGGGTGTTATAAAGGTACACCTCTGCACAACCCTTTGAAAAAACAAGTCATGATGTTATGTTATATATCGAGTTTTTCCCAAACAAAAAAGTTATTACCAAATTGTGGAGTACATTCGATACCTTTTGTGTTGTGTCCTGTTTACCCTCTGCCCCGAATGGGTAATCAATGGATGCTTCGTATCGTATGTACCCTTCAAATGTGCTCCAGACAGCCAAAATAGCTTTGATTCTGTACACCCTCTGCATCGTGTAAGAACGCTCTAATAATGTACATACAACGTGGCGCTACAATGGTGATATTAATCTAACACATATTTACGTTTTCACAACCCAGAACTGGGCCATACGATACCCCTTGGTAACTGGCTGTCAGCTTTTCGGGCTACTGACGACCCGTAACTACTGTCAAAGATGCACAAATGACAGCCGGGACCAACGGCTTAACGTGCTTTTCGAGGCATGGAGGAGTCTCCTTATGTAAAGATTGTCACCCATCCACGGCTAACCCCGGCAAGCGTAGCTTAACCTGATGGATCGAACTGTGCGGCTGTTAATACTTAGCCACGAGCTCCTTCATCATAATATTCGGATCAATAAAATTAAAATAAGCAATACTATTAGGATGAAACAACTGCAAAAAGTAGGCGAATTGATTTTATTATTTAGTTTGTTTGCATTTGTTTTGTCTATTTGCGATTTATTTTAACTTATCAACATTTATATTAATGGGCACTGGTCCAAGGGTAGGGCTGTTAAAGTAATGTCACCATTGTAGCGCCACGTTGTATGTCGAATGTAATCTGGCTCTCTCACAAGATTTTATTAAATTTATTTTTTCTTTTATTTATGTTAGGGTGATCATTTTTATCTAATGTTGGACATTTCACAATATAGATAATGCCAACATTTTTTTTAGTCCGTCAGCTGGATTATTGAGAAATATTGGACACGTTTTTTTTCTTTTTATAGGTAATTCAAAGACTACGTCGATACATTGAGTTAAAATATGGCATAACGTCACCCGTCGCGCGAGTGTTAGATAAGACATTTTATTTTAATTGGATTAAGCAAAAAATACGTGTCTAATATTTTTTTTATTTTATGACTGACGGACTATATATAATTTCTTTTATTTAGGCTTTCATCGACCTTTATATTAACTTAATGGGTTGGAATTATGACAAAACTTATCTTTAGTAATGATGCTGAAGCCAGAAACTTCTCCTTACAAGGAAACTCTCTGATGATTACGGTTGTTTTTTTATAAAAGCCATTTTTTAAAGAAAGAAATCATTTATTTGCTGATAAAGTAGGTAGGTAGTTGCTTTTTTTTAAATTAATTTATTTAATAACTGTATTTATTTATTTAGATTAGATACACCAACAATTGATTTCACTGATACAAACAAATAATACATTTTTAAAAGTAAAAAATAACAGTGCATCAGTTACTTATAGGACATAACAACAACAACACAGTACCTAACACAACACACACTCACACACACAGCAACATGCATAATACAATAAATCTCTACCGGTTTTTGTTTCAACAATACGTATTTATTTAGCTTATGATGACATGACAAATCACTTTAATATTAATTGTCGAGCAAAAAATAAGAAAACATCTTTAATCTTTTATTAGATGCTTTCACCTTAATTCAAGGCTTTCATTCTTTATCCGCTTTCCAATTTAAGTAACAACACAGCTCTTAAAAACATGGAGGAAAATTGCGAAATTTTCTTAGCGTCTTATTTACAAGCTAAACAATAAAATGATATACATTCAGTCAAAAAAGTATCGGGAATGGATGATTTGTTTATGGTTCCAAATTCAAATTTTTGTTTTTTTGTAGTTGTTAGATTGGCACAACTGTTTTCCATTTTGGCGCGGAGTTTGAGTTGCATCTGTTATTTATATTAAATACAGTGCTGGTTTTAGTAATATCATATATAGTGTGTATTGCGAATTTCATAATGGACAAAAATATCGAACAAAGAGTTTGTCTTAAATTTTGCATCGCCAATGGAATTTCGTGTTCGGAGTCACTGAAAATGTTACAGAAGGCTTACGGTGAATCGACTTTATCAAAAACTCGTGCTCATGAGTGGTTCAAAGCGTTCAAAAGCGGTCGAGATGTGATGGAAGATTTGCCTCGCTCTGGTAGGCCGTCAACGTCTGCAACTGAAGTTAACATCGCAAAAGTGAAGAAAATAGTGACTGAAAATCCCCATTCAACTCTGAGAGAGATAGTCGCCGAACTTTCTGTATCTCACGAGTCGATCCGTACCATTTTAACTAATCATTTGGGTATGAAACATGTTGCTGCTCGGCTAGTCCCAAAAGATCTGAATTTTCTCCAAAAACTCAATCGCATGAAAGTCGCTGAGGACATGCTAGAACGAGTCAGTTCGGACCCAACATTCATGAAACGCATTGTTACTGGTGACGAGACGTGGGTTTACGAGTTTGACATGCAAACTAGTCAACAAGCTTCGGAGTGGCGCCTTCCAACTGAACCGAAACCGAAAAAACCACGCCAAAGTCGATCAAAAGTCAAAGCCATGTTGACTGTTTTCTTTGACTATCGCGGTGTTGTGCACTCTGAATTCTTACCGGAAGGTCTAACGGTAAATAAAGAATATTATTTGAGCGTTATGCGGCGTTTAAGAGAGCAAATTCGACGAAAAAGGCCAGATTTGTGGAAAGAAAATTCTTGGATTTTGCACCACGACAATGCGCCTTCGCACAAGGCTATCATTGTGAACGAATTTTTGACCAAACACTCAACAAATACCATCCAGCAACCACCATATTCACCAGATATGGCTCCTGCTGACTTTTTTCTTTTTCCTAAACTCAAATTACCACTTCGTGGCATCCGTTTTCAATCGATAGAAGACATAAAGGAGAATTCGCGGCGAGAACTGAACTCAATTCCGGAAGCAGCGTTTAAAAAATGTTTTGATGAATGGATTATTCGTTGGCGCAAGTGTATCGTTTCCAAAGGAGCATACTTTGAAGGTGATAAAATAAATTTGGATGAATAACAGTCATTTTGTGTATTATTGATCTTTTCCCGGTACTTTCTTGACAGAGTAGTATTTCAGCATCAGAGAGCTACTTATTAAAATCGACAGACGATGACATTTGATAGATTTTTTATAGTTTTCTGCTTTATTAATAAAGCCATACCATACTACCATTGAAGGTGACAATTGGCTCTAAAGAAATTTTAAACTTTATGGATCTTTTGGCAAATTAATTGTAGGCTCTTTTTTTTGAGGACCTGTGTCAGGCAGTGTGTGAGGGCGCCGTGACTTCTCTCTAGCCACTCCTCAAAGAGACGTCTTACCGCCACTATCGTGGCGTGCCCATTTGTAGGACCTAAGTCCTACTTATACATCATTTAATATAAATTGATATTTTATGTTTTACTTTTCTAGCCAGTCGTCATATAAAATGACACTATTGCACTACTGCGAAAAATCAACAACCTGCTTATTAAGCTTCCGAATACTCAGTTACTGAATTGTGGAGGTCAGATAGGTGGTCGCTGTATTTAAAATGTTGAAACTCAGCTGCATCTGGTCAGACTGGAAGCCGACCCAAACATAATTAGGAAAAGGCTAGGCAGATTGATTAAGAATATAAAACAATCAATCCAAAACCCATTATTAACTTAACAAACATTCAAAAGATGTATTTAATCAGACTAACGACTCTAATTAAAAAAAATCTTAAATACAATATATACAACCTAAAACAAAAAAAAATATATCTATTGTGTACAAGTGTTCAAATGGGGGAAAACGTCATAGGGCGTCAAAAAATTCATCCCCATCGCTGTCAGTGGGAAATGTGCCCAAAAGGCCGAAACCGTTGCCACGTTGAATGGCAATGCTGATTCTTTGGCCTCAAAATTGACCAGCCCTCTGGTCACGTGTAGAGTCGACCACCCACTTGGACAAAACAAATGATTTTATATTTAAACCTTCACGTAAAACTTTAAAACAAAAGTGAAATGCTTTGAATTGAAACCAACTCTGAATTACCAGACCCATCCAAACTTAATTAAAACACAATTTTAAAACACAACTTTGTCTCTTATCAAGATTAATTGTTGTATGCAAATAATTAAGCCAACACAGTTTAATTAATTATTCACGAAGGACAAACGTGTAGGTACGTTGAGCCAGGATCACAGATTCTAGCCATTTGTTTTGATAAAATGAGAGAATGTGTCGAAAGCTGGGACGTTTGCAGCCATTTTATTGTGGGCGGTATGACACGTTTAGCTCCAATGATTATAATTCAGGGGGCCTAGACACAGTCAAATTTTCATTAACCATAACGAAATTAAATTAATCCGATATGTATGGCATTGGCATAAGCTTTCGAAATGTCACGTGATTAATCGTTTTCGATCGCTAAGTGCTAGACAATGTCAAATTGTGTAACGAAACTCGATCAATATTTCCATACAAATGGGTTGACAAGTGGCGTTCTTGACAATCCGAATCGCTAAGATAACGAATTGTTCGATCAACAATTTTCGAAATCGAATCGACACGGAGCGATTGATACATGTCTAGGACTCGTTTGTATAAGCACAAAAATGTCTTACACAAGGTATTTTTTTTAATGTAGGGTATGAATGAGACCATATCAATAAATCAACTGCCAACAATATGTTTTTTTTTTGTTTCATTTTCCATACAGAATAACTCGACCTAGTTACGATTATTAATGTAAACACCCTGACGTGAGATATGACAACGTCGCTTTTTCTTAGCTTTAATTATGACTCAAAATAGGCTAGCCCCAGGGACTTAACATAGCTGGCAAAGTGTGCCTTCTATTCGTACCTTTTTTTTGTGGATGGGAAATCATCAACAATCCCTCCTGCGGGAGCGGTAGGGAATGTCTGACTCTTACTGACTAAAACCCATCCATGTCCCTTCCTTAGCCCTTTATGTTCCGGGGTAGCGGTAACCCTTTCGGACAATCCCGCTTACCCGGCAGACATCTCTGCTGACGAGCCCCTCCACCTATGCTGACATCTCTTTGAGGCGCGCGTGGAACACGTACGCCGTACACGTACCCGCCCGAAACGGACCTGTATGCGTACACCTAAACCTAACTTTAGGCGTGATGTTCTTATATTCATACTTAAACTGTAGATACTTTTTATTCAGTCACACTTCTTTTCAGTGCCATAATACCTGTTGGTCTGCTTCCTACAATATAATCTAGACAGCTATGTCCTAGACGCGACAGCTTTCATACTCATTCAATGTCGCTTTCAATCTATCCTACGGGTCCCATTGTCGGTCGCCTGTCGCAGGTCCGATTTCGGATGGAATTGTACAGAGAGAGACAATATTCCCAGATAATATTGTTGAGAACTTGCCGCTCAACCACTGAAGACGGTTCGTCTGTGCGAGGGATTGATGAATGGACGCCAGACCTCGAATAGACGTTTATACCCTGCGAAGGATTAGTGCAAATTAATTTATGACCACCCTCTGTTCAGCCTTGACACAGTTTGCCTGCTATGGTTTGTTTTGTTCTGTGTACCTACAATGTAATTTTATGTTGTTGTAATTTGGTTGTTGACTTTTACGGATCTGTATTATTTTTGTTTCATCTGATTAGTTTTTGGTGTCGACGCTTCCCCGAATCGGAAAGACACTGTTAGATGTTTTATTAACCACTCAAATGTCGTTTGAACCTCATAGGATCATAAGAAAAATTCTCGAAACGACCATAAATATAACCGTATAAATCGTTGAGCTCTGCGAACATCTAATGGGTTAAGTACTAGCTTCTGCCAGCGTCTTCGCTCACGTGAATGTTTGTATTTATCCCACGGTAACATACTACAGGGATAAAAATATCCTATGTGCTAATCCGGGATATAAACTATACCATCATCATCATCTGCCTAGCCGTTTCCCAACTATGTTGGGGTCGGCTTCCAGTCTAACCGGATGCAAGTGACCAGTACCAGTATTTTACATGAAGCGACTGCCTATCTGACCTCCACAACCCAGTAACTGGGCAATACGATACCCCTTGGTACGACTGGCTGTCAGATTTAAACAACATATGATTTTGCATATAAACTATATGTGAGCCTAAATTCATGCAGTAATTTTTGCGTGATTGAGTAACAAACATCCAGACATCTTCACAAACTTTCTCATTTATACTATTAGTAGGATATCACCGTTATAATTGTGACATGGTCTCCATTTTAATGGTCTCCATGTTATATCATTTCAAAATTAATCAAATAAAAAATTATAGAACAACCACATCGTAGCACAACAAACAATGAAACCGAGGTCGAAGACTTTTCATTCAACAAACATTTATTGAATACAAAAACTTTCCTTAGCTTTCACGATTTCATTAGGTTCGTCGGGTCCTTTCACCGTATTTATAAAACTTTTTGTTTCTAAAACGGTATTATTTCCAAACAGAACTGCTAAAAGCCAATCGCGTTACTCATTATATAAACATGGCATTTTCCAGCAACCTTTTACGCGTGAGAACAATATAATATAATGTACGTACCCACTTGATTTGCGAGGAAAGTCACGATCCAAAAAAGAGGTAATTTTTCCTCGAATGTGAATAAATTATGTGTGGAAATTGGTTCTGGAGATTTAAAAATCTGAGACGTATTTGCAAGTAAAAGAAAAAGCATTTTCCGCGTACTTTATAATCTGAAAATATCCACACGTTGACATGACTACACACTTACCCCCATAAAAGTGTATAGCGTCTGTATACACAAGTCAAGTCAAAACATTTATTTCAAATAGGCACAAGAATGGCACTTTTGAACATCAAAATGAACAAGAAATAGAGTTGATTCTAGTCGCTACGCTTTGTTTTCTTCTTTCAAATGTCAAATATCTGACGACACCTGATACAAAACGTTTGTTACTAAGAGGGTTAGAATACTATTTAAAAAATAATTAACAAATCCACGGCAAGAAACAAACTACCTAGGTGAACCTGCCTCCAAAAAAAAATACTACAAGTCCCTCAAGCTTTTAAAAAGAATTAGTTATTCATGTCAAAAGCAATGCAATATCTGAATTGAGTACCTACGTTAAGAGCTACGTTGCGAGCGAAATTCATTCAATGCGAATCGGCAAAACAAGCCGAGTTTCATGAAACTATTCACTACCGAGCCACTGTCGAAAGCATTTAGTTGAAATCAGCGAAATGCATTGCCGTCGCGCTGAAAGCTACTTACTTCACAAACTCACAACGAACTAATAGTCGAAATACTGCGAAATACTCCAATGTTACTTAATATTTTAATAACTGGAAACGTATTTCATTTCGCTGAACGAGAGAAGTTAAAGTATGATATTTCTAGGAACGCTTTTAGATGGTAGTCTATGAAGAGCAATCCCGAATAATATCTACTAAGTAATATGAATTTTGGAAAAGTATAAAATATCAAAGAAGAAACTGTATGTTACAACTTCCAACCTGTCTCGAAATCAGTTTGTCTAAGTCTAAATAAAATCTCTACCGTCGTATAGTCGACCTCATAAAATGATTATTACTGTTCATGGACAAATACACCTTTTTTAAACCTTAGGTTGGTGAATCAATTACGAGGTCGATGACATAGTCAAAAGTTATAGGGATTTGCATAACTTCAGTCATCTAGCATGGCAGACGGATAGGTGATTATCATCATCATCATAACATCAAAATAAGCCGTTGGTCCCGGCTGTCATTTGTGCATGACAGTCGTTACGGGTCGTCAGAATTCCGAAAACCTGACAGCCAGTCTTACCAAGGGGTATCTTATTACCCAGTTACTGGGTTGTGGAGGTCATATAGCCAGTCGCTCCGTGTAAAATACTGGTATTCAGCTGCATCCGGTTAGACTGGAAGCCGACCCCAATATAGTTGGGAAAAGGCTAGGCAGATTGATTGCTGGACATAGGCCTCCCCAAAGCACCGCCAACTCGTCCGGTTCTGTGCTTCTGGTATCCAACGAATCTTGCGGCCTTCTAGCTAAACGTCTTCTGGTACGCGGTCGCCACTGCAGAACCTTTCGGCTCCATCGGCCATCTGAAAGAAAGAAAGAAAAAATGTTTATTCTGCACATACAAGACGCACATTTCTAACAAAACTTACTTATCTAAATACACCCGTACTTTGTAGCTAAAAAAAACCTCTTATTCAGAGCCATTAAAACAATTGACAATCTGTATGTAATGTGCACTGCCCTCTGCCACTTAAGTTTAGCAATTCTTCAGGCTGTGATAGGTGATTACGATCATATATAAGTACCTAAACTGACTATAATTGAATCTGTACCTATTGTTAAGGATAATTCTAATAAATGAACGAAGTACCATAATTCCTAATTGATTATCTCTTTTGTTGCAGCGCTTACCTGAAGGATGAGTTCGCGGTGCTTCCCTACCTGGAAGCTGGCTTCAACCGGGTGAGTTCACTCCTGATTACCTTACTCTGGTGGTAGATAAGTCGATCTTGTGTATTGTTACTGAAACTAGAAAGCTCTCAATATAAGGGAAGCTTTGAGTTCGTATTCCTTTTTTTTTAATGTGGGTGTACTTACTATGTGCACACCTTTTCTTTTATTCTGAGGGTGGGAAATCATCAAATGACCCCTACCGCTCTGGGTGGAGCGGAAGGGAGTGTCAGACTCTTACTGACTAAAACCCATCCATGTTCCTTCCATACCCCTTTATGTTCCGGGGTAGGTAGGTAGTTCAAATACCTAACCCTACGAAATGAAGATTTCACGAACGTTCAGTCAAAAACAGTTTTAACGCCGATTTGAAGGCTTTCTTCCCAAAATTCTAGCTTTGTAGCTCATTTTTTTACGCTATTTTGTTTATTATGTGACAATGAATTCACTTTTACTGAACGTGAAAAAGGCTTCGTAGAAATGTTTATTAATAAGTCTAGCTTTTGACTGTTACTAATAATACGTAAGTATCATATTTCTAAAATATTCATTTCATATATCACCGCGCGGTGTTTCTCCAAAGATTCAGAAGGTGCACCTATAGTACAGTCACGGGACCAATATGTATACACCTAGCAATATTCAGAAGTTATTTTCTCATACAATTACTATATCAACTTTGAGATACGACATGTTCGGTAAACCGATGGATTCGAAAATGCAATGTGTGTAACAACATGTAATACAATTTCATTCAATAATTAAGCAGAAAACTGCTTATGAAATCAGCAAACTGGATACATAGTTTTGCTCGTGACTGTACTCCCACAATCCACATTTCGCCAGTTATGTTTACGTTCGATATAACAGAGGTCGAGCCAACTGCCATCTACCGGGCACAAATCCAAACTCTGTGCTGATACTGAGAATTCCCAGGTAGACAAACCCAATAACACTTTGCCTAACCTGGAAATCGAACCTCGTCGTGCTCGGCAGTAGCTCTTGCGACCATTTTGATTACACTATTTTTTTTTATTAATCCCTTGATAAAAATTACATTGGTAAAAGATTCACTAAAACCTAAGGTACTAGTACTACAATAAAAGTAATACAATAATACAGTACGAAAACATACCAGTGCACAAAAACAAGCTATATTTCGATGTCATCCATATTGTTTACAAAAAGTTCAGAAACGTTGAAAGCTCAGTATAACAAGACAACACAAAACGCGACGTCTGTTGTTTTAAAAAGCCGGGCTACGTTTTTCATTTTCTATTAAGTACAAGTGAAAAGGAATCTGTAGAACTGTGCATTGTAAGGAAAACTGTCGCAGAATAAACTAAGCTCTCTGTCAATATCGATAATGTTCAATTCTGAAAGACTATTATTAGCAAAAATCACGGAATATTTTTTAAAATTTTCTGAAAAGGAATCTATAAAACTAAGTACATTGTAATGGAAACTTTTGCAGAATTTGATGTGATTTTTTTATTGATGACGTATCTAATTGAGTCGGATTTAGAAAAGTGCTTCTAAAATCTACATTGTTTCTTTGGTCTCGATAGTGCTTCTATTTAACAAAATTCAGCAAATTTCTATTGTACGCCTATTTTTTTATACTTGTCTGGTTTTCTGTAGACCTAAACTGCTGAGCTCATAGTTAAATTCTGTAATTTAAACTTTTATTTTAATATGCAATGTCCTGTTTAAACAGTCCTAAGCCTGGCCTCGGATCTGTTTACACCTAAGCCACTGTATCATATTTCAAAACAACTATTTATATTAAAATCCTTCACTAAATGGACATGGTAGTTAGAGTTTTGATGCAAAATGCGACCTTATATCGCAGCAAACTGGTTATAAAATAACTCTGGCTGCATTCAAACATTCAAGCTACAATAAACACAAATATCTTCATTCAACATTATATACCTATACCCTTGTAAACACAACAATATTATTATCATAACACTGATAATGAACTTATCCTGGATCCATATTTTACCTAGTTTCTAGTCAATGAGAGACAAGAGGACCGACCTGAACCAACGCGGCTTACAATGACTTCAGAGAATAGCAATGAGTTTATGTAAATGTGAGCCACTTATTCCGAGTGTCGGCTTTAAACAGACCTAGTAATACATGTAATCTTCTTTCTTTTTCGTGTGGTTAGTGACTAACCTGGTGTCAGAGTTTTAATGCTGCCCATGGGCCTCTGAGTTAGCTTCACATACTGCTGAGAAACATCTCTTGGCATGCCGGTTTCCTCACGATGTTTTCCTTCACCGTTTTATAAGCAAGTGATAATTATACAATACGCACATGAATCCGAAAAGTCATAGGGCTGGTTTCGAACTTGGGACCTAAGACTTGGCAGTCTGTCGGTTACACCACTAGGCTATCACTGATAATAAGAAGCCATTGTGTACAGACTGGGCTGCACGTTCTTGCTAGTTGTCGCCATTAATTTTCCTATACCTAGTGAGTTTCAATAAGACTTTCCTACCACTTTGTTTACCCGACCATCCTCAATCTGCCTAGCCTAGCAAATATAAAAATAATTTTGATACTTGGGCCAAACTTACCACCATGTGGGTCCCAGAAAACGACTGTCGTCATCGAGACAGGCCTAGGATAAGATGGCGAGACGAGCCTGATGCCTACAGGCAGGGATTGGTTCACTCTTGCTCAAAACAGAGAGTGGAATGAAGAAGGGGAGGCTTTTGCCCTCAGTGGGATAACATAGGCTAAAACTAAATAAATAAATAAACAATTTCAGGCGCATACATTATTAAGGGCATACGAAAAGATTACTTTAACGTATTTGTTCACATAGTTTATAACTTAATTTAAAACATACGAGACATGCTTCAAGTCAACGTTTCATCTGTACCAACTTACCAAAATGTCTAGACACATACCCACAAACTTATCTAGTCAGACTAGTGTCGCAACGAAAGATGGCGGCCTCAGCAACACGGTGGAACAATAGCTTCGTCTGAAGTTTGCTCCCTCATCGCTATACTAGTAATGAGCTCCGAACGAACCACTTTGAGCCACCCCTATACACGTATCATATGATATCTTGTCATTAAATTCGAGAATGCCAAGCACGATTCCGTAACACAGACTTGGGTGTATGTTTTGGATAGTCTTCATTAAATATTTTTAGTAAGTTCACTCTCCAGTTATAATTTTATTGTTTTTTTTTTCTCAGAAATAATGGGTATTCGTACAATATTGTAGGTCCTAAACAGGTGATGCTAACTTAAAGTAACTATTACAGTATTTTTATCTCACGAAGTGACGCGTGCTTTAATTGTGTAACCAATTGATCAATCATGTTTCGATGAGGGTGTAAGCGCAGGAGCTCTTGGTACCATTCGGAGAATGGCGATGTCGGAAGAGTGTGTGTGCGTGTGCATGTGTGTGTGTGTGTGTGCTATGTTACAGTG
Source organism: Hyppa rectilinea (assembly GCA_951799385.1). Classification (NCBI taxonomy): domain Eukaryota; kingdom Metazoa; phylum Arthropoda; class Insecta; order Lepidoptera; family Noctuidae; genus Hyppa; species Hyppa rectilinea. The sequence goes on along the minus strand of OX637318.1, from coordinate 6,245,522 downwards.
CATTTGTACACTTGGTAACCACAAGTAAACCGCGCATCGCTTCATATGATAAAAATGCTATACTAATACAAATTCTTGTCAGGTTTTTCTAAATTTAAAAATAATTAAATGTGTTTTATAAAATTGTGGACACCCCAAAGTTGTTGAAATCTAAGAAATTAAGGTTCGATCATAAAGACATTCCAGAAACATTCAACTTTTCAAATGTTTGCGAATGTTTCATTCAACTCTGTGTTGACAGTTAATGAATGTCGAAACTATGTAGTTTAATTCGTTTCAAGAGAACGGCGCCAAATAGTCGCAATTGTTTTATAAGAGTGGAGTCGAGAATAGTGACCCTCTCACAGATAATCCTGGCACACTGTTTTTTACATAATAAATATTTTGCGGATGCTTCGATTATAAAAAAAGAGTCGTTCCGTTTTCAAATATTAGGAATGAAAACGTAGCGACGCGAAGGCAAAGGTTCTTTTAACTACTTTTAGTGTTTTAAAAAAAATGCTTTGATCAAGCATTTACATTTCCGTAGCTTTTTAGCTTTTTTAGCTCGGAAGTGAATTGCAAAAATATGATCAATTCAGTGAAAATGTTCTAAAAATCTATAATTTCGTTATAATTTAGAAAAGAAATAGCAATAATTATTGCAATGTATACAGAGATTGGACTTTAATAATTATTAAAGTCCAATCTCTCTATACATTGCTCATCCGTTCGTCTGATATAAATAGCAATTAATTAGTACCTACCTATCTAGTTAGTCTCCTTTTAACAAAGAAAGGCAGTGCACACATTATCAACATATTATTAAAGCTACTAAATCTTAAAAGCTAAAAGCTAAAGTATATAGTAGGGACCTTTCCTACATATATAATTCTAATTATAGGTCATATTGTTCTAAATTGTTGTGTAGGTTTTTCTTAACAGAACTCCTCCAAAACACCAATTAACTGATATCTCTAATGCTTACAGGTGATGGTGGAAACATTGAGTGCCACAGCGTGGTGCGCGGAAGTGCTCCAGTCGCGCGCCGCGGGCGCATCAGTGCGCGCGCACGTCGCCGCCGTGGCTGCCCTCGCCGCCGCCGCCGACCGCTGCCGCGACCTGATCGCTATCACTGACGACCAGCAGAGAGTACTTGTAAGTACATCACCACTCGACCCGATTAGGACTTTCATCCCGGGAATCACGGTCTCGAAAATTTCGAGAGTCTCGACGATTTATTGGTATTTTCAAGACTCGAGACTGATAGTTTCGGTTTCGGGAATAACGAGACTTTTGAGGCTCACATAATTAACCGTACTAAATAATGAACAGTAAAAATAAGAAGATGTAATTTATGAACATGTGATTAATAAATTCCGAAAAGAAGCGAAGTTGCTCAGAAATAACACCAACAGAACAAACTTTAAGTACTAAAAAAAAACTTACAGGAAGAGTTGATTGCAAGACGAGATAGTCCAGTTTAGCTGCAGTGCTTGAACGAAAGAAAAATTAAAAATAATGATGCGTATGAAAAGCTCTGGTTGATTTAGGATCCGGAACAGAGCACGCTGAATCTATAAGTATGAAACCTACTTTTGAAATGAATAGTCTCGAAAGTCTCGTTTTTCCTGGAAGTTTCGAGACCGCATCGAGTCTCGATTTTTTTTTCCCGAGACTGAAAGCTTTAGACCCAATAACTCGAACTCGACACGTCTCTTCCGTAATACGATTGGAACTTTTAAACCAACGGCTAAGCGTTCAGCATTTCTTCGTATGAATATTATATGAATAAGATGTTCGAGTAATCCTGGATAACCGCAAATAAATCAAAAAGTATAGGGTACATCCCGTTAACCTAGAACCTTCAAAGATTCGTTAATTAAAATACGCAACACACGGCTGAACGTGCGACAACGTGCGTACACGCGCGCTTTTGTTTTGTAGCACGAAACATTATAATACTTATTTATAATTAAAATAAAGACGTGAAATTGAACTACATATTGTTCAACAGCTGGCCAACAAGTCTTGGTGCAAGGTACTGGGCTGGCGCGTGGACGAGGTTCCGAAGCTGCTTTCTGATACCGCGGGGGGCGAAGCCCTGCGTTTGGCTACCACCGGTGCGCGAGACTGGGAGGCGCCTGTTACGCTGCGTCGTCGCGCCGCTCCTGACCCTATACTGCTGCCTTGCCGCGGAGCCGCTGTTGGACTGACCAAGTAAGTTGCTAGTCATCCTTTTAACAATCTGTACATTGAGTAGTGAATAGTTACTCCGGCCTAAACTCCGGTCTCTTCTTTAATGTGATCAAGTTCATCACTTCCTTAAAATATTGCCAAAACTTTTGGATTTTTAACCCAAAAAGATATATCATCTAGTTTCTAGCTTCTATACGACGCAGTTACTGATATTAGGTCTTTATTTTAATTATAGACACGTCTAAAAGTTTACTTGCGATAAAATTGGCTAATTTCCTCGTTTTGTTCAATTAAAATATAAGAGAACAAGAATATTGCCAAAAATAATATATCCTCATTGGACGCAGGGGGAATTAACGAGCGAAATATTGATAAAGCATCTAAAACAAACACACTTACATAACTAACGTGAGCTGAACAGAGTGTCGTGAATTTAAAAATAATAATTATAATAAGCAGTAGCAACGCATGCGCAGTTCACATTCCTGTGGTTATCAATACTGACCACAACTGTCATGATCATAACCCGAGACCAGAGGATACTTTACCAGTTATTACAGTATAATCTATCGAATATACAGTTTATTTTAAGATAGAGACCAATATGCCGCATTTATTTATTAAAGTAACTTGCCTTCAGTCACGTTTGGCCGGTAAATAAATAAATGTATTAGAACCCAAGAGCCTTCATACCTTTACCGACCTTTAGTATTATGTACAGGGACCATCCTATAACATGTTCTTATTACTGTTTACCCGGGAAATTTTTCCCAATTTCGGGCCGTTAATAATTTTCATACTAGATACTGCGTGCGTGTCTTGAAGGAGGTCACGCTGGGCTAATTTAGATGCAGACCTATGAGCCAGATATCTTCCTTGGTATGCTTTTTCAGATATATTTTTTTGTCTTTTTCTAACTCTTCTCTGTTTCCCCACAGGAGCACTTCGCACATAGTTTTCGTATGCGAGCCGACTCACGCGATAGAAAACGAGCGTGGTCGAGGATCCCTGCACTCCATCCGGCGAGGGTCTTTGGATGTGCGCTCAGTCGCTTCCGATGGCTTGCGACGAACTTCTCTTGCGAAGCTGCAAGGGTTGCCGCTTGAAGCTCCCATTACTAAGGTATGAAGATTTTAATGGTGTTGGAAGAAAAAATACTATAAACTATAGGCTGAGTGTTCTAAGTGATGCCTGTTGAGGGTCACTCTCTCTGCCGCGCTGCTCTTAACTCACTAAGTTATTAGAGGAAAGCAGACTTTAGGATTTAAAGTCTCGCTGAGACAAGGTTTGCGATGCAGCTACTACATTATTATTATGAGCCTGCCCCTCGAGACTTGATAGCATTTAAGTCTTGTTATAAAATGAGATCAAATTATCACTCTAGTGCAAAAACTTGTAAAACTGTACACCGTGAATTCCAACCACTAGAGTCATGAGAAATATTTAAAGCTAGTAATTAAGGAAAGGTAAAATTACGAAGCATGTGCCCATCCATACAAAAGAAATTATATTTTTATGCGACACACATGGCCCCTAAATTTTATGACATATTTCATCAAAGAACATTTCATACGATATATGAGTCGCTTTATGTCCACGTATTAATATTATAGCCTTTGTTTCATATGTTCAGCTGCAGGTATCTACATTATTACCAACTTTCGGCTACCTTGATAAACTTTGAGGGCAATAAATTTTCATATCCACTGATAGTCGTAATGAGAATATGTGGTCTCGTACTAACTTTCGTAAAATACCTGGAATTCTCTTTGGCTTTCCTTATCTCATTTTTTTATAATATTACCTTTCTAGACCTCACCTCTCTGATTCACATAATCCCTTTGTAATTTTGCTATAAATTACTCGTGGAATGATATCATTAAATAAACAAACTCGCAACACATATTGTTGGTAAACAGTGATTCAGTTCATATTAATACATCCTTTATGTGATATAGAAATATGAATATTGAAGCATCGTCCGATAAAAAAGCTGTGAATCAACTGCTTTTACTTTGTAACAAAACGTCAGTTATTATCATAAAGAGCACATTGAAGCTTCCTTTGAAGTTATTTTTATTTTATTTATTGTAAAATTAGTGAAAACGTGTCGGACAGTAATTATAAATTGTCTTTTCTTAGGTGATATCGCTGTTGTCCGCGGCAACGGAGGGTGCCCCTCCATCAACTGTGGCGTGCATCGACAGGGCAGTGGACATGCTAAGGACCTCCGAGCTGTACTTACCTCAAATGAGGGGAAATGATGACCCTAGAATGCGTGGTGTTGAAGACCCCATCGCCACTGACCTCATCGGAGCCTTACTATCGGTGAGTTAAAATACTCTTTTTAACGACCCAGAAGAAGCTTTCTACCAAGTTGTAATAATTATACAATTTAGTGTGTAATCGTTCTTACTAAGACACGTAATGCAACCCCGCACTCCGTATAATTATTTCAAAGTGAATAATAAAATTGATGTTGTCCGTTCACATAACGATAATTATTATGAATTCTGATATTACGTTTATGTAGATGATATTATGATATTTATGATATTTTTTTGATATAATATTGATAGTAGACATTGGTTAATTTAAGTAAAGTATGCATGTAATGTTGTTTATGTATGTACTAACGGTTGTATTTATTTGTTTACGATCCTGTTCGCGTGGGCAAGAGGGAGCAAGTGAACACTAGCCTATTCTTTATGGTAGGAGGTTTGGAATTACAAGTCTGTCTATGTCTATACCTTCAAACATATAGACTATTTAGATATTACATAGATCTTTGTGATTCATGCTTTCTTTTACACAGGGCTCATTTTTAAGTAATATAAATTATTAGGTATTGTATGTATTATTGTTTAATATTGTTGCTATTTAATATTTATTTATAAAAGTTTGGCTTTCTTGAACAGCATCTAACACTTTACAATATTCGCACAATCTAACATCCTAAGTATACAAATGTGAATGTGTACATACGTGTTATGTCTAACTTATTATTGGATGTTTTATTTTTATTTATAATTAGGCATATAAATATAAAATGAACCCTGGGTAACAAAATTTTCGTCTCAGTATCCTTTCGGAATGTTTCACTATAAATCTTGTGTTTAGCACAATTTTCAAAAATCCTTCTAAAAGTTCTTAGCAATTCATCATATATTCTTTTAAAAATATTCAGTACTAACTATATTCTTTAAACAGTCATTATATATTATTTACTAATATCAATACTAATAACTATCTAACTAATTGCGTGAATGATATGAACCCGTCACGCAATAACACAATAATTGTTAATCTGTCTAAATATGTGCCCCTAAAAACAACAAACATATTTTCTAAACAGAATATGGAATGCTGTCTTAAAAGAAAATTATAACTACAAAATCTTTATTACTATAATTTTTAGAGCATGCTTCGAAAATTGTAGAATACCTATCTACACACTAAAGAAACATCGAATGAACTAATCAATAAGAAGATAATTAATTTAATAAAATGACAATTACATTACAGCAAGGGCCCACCAATACTTTGTCCTCTCGGCGAAGCAGCAACGATTCTACTGTCGTCAGGTCGCAGACCAACAGGACCAACATCAAGCACAAGGTAATTCTTTATTTCATTTTTATGTGTACGTAGGTACTTCACTATTTTAATCTAAATTCTGTCTTAAGCATTGGTTATTTAGGATAATAAGATTCGTTACAATTATTACAGGGACCATGCTGCCTTTTGAAAGCTAACCTAGAATTTGTAGATCATCATTTTGCTCATAGTCAACGATGGCTCTCTGCCTTCAATTTCTCATTCACACACACAATTCTTTACCACTTTACCCTTAATTGTATATCAAAAAACGCTTTTAGGATCCGTGTCTTTTCTTAAGAATTGTGGATGTGTTGGTATTTATAGTCAACATTTAAATCTTATATGGACTAAACACCTTAAAGGTTAACTTCACCCACGACGCCTTCAAGCATTGTTACTCACCACCTTCAGAAAGTTATATTTAAATAATGGAAAAGCGATTTACTTATTTATCATGCCTTTTAACGCAACATGTCTATCAACCCACACCGTTTGCGTGGGTTCTCTCGATTTTCTATTATTAAGTAAAAATTAAGATTTAAGACTTAAGATTATGGTGCCAATAATTTAACATGTTAACTGCCCGACTACATATGTATCAGTTGTCGTGCTCCAAGAGCCCAACATAGAAAAAAAAATTGTCGGACGCATAATTATGGTCTAGCAATTACATAAAAAACGAAAACCGAACATAGATTCTCAGTCGTATAAACACGACTCAGGCGGCACGGGCACGACAACATTTGTCGTATTAATCCGACTGGGGCGGTTAAAAGTTTAAAGATAAATGAGAAATTTCTTCTTTGACTCCAGGACAGCAATGACCACTTACCGTCAAGGCCTTCTGCTTGTTTTCCGCCCATAATCCAAAACCCACAGATCACTGTACCTCACAAGAAATGAAACAAAATTTTCAGACCACTGGCCAACTCCGCGAGCTCCTAGACACAGCTTTAAGCTGGGACTTCGAGATCTTCAAACTAGAAGACCTGACCCGTGGAAGACCGCTCGCACACTTAGGTCTTGCTCTTATGGGGGGACGCTTTGACGTGTGCGCTGCGCTTGAGTGCGATGAGAGGACCTTGCTGCACTGGCTGACTATTGTGGAGACAAACTACCATGCTGTCAACACGTACCATAATTCGACGCATGCTGCTGATGTGCTCCAGGTATGGTTGTTTAACAAGTATGTGTGTGTTAATCCTTAAGAGTAGTGTATTCGTAAAATATGAAAAGGCAAAAATCAAATCATTTATTTCAAATTTACACAAGAAAGGCACTTTTGAACGTCAAAAGAATACGTTTGACTCAAATCTTTCTTCAAAATTAAGATGTCCAAGCACTAATGAAATAAATATATTTTACGATGAGTAAAATAGATCATGAAACTCATAAACAATTTAGTTTTTCTAAAATAAAATGTCTCATAAGTTTGAGAACTGAAAGTAAAGCCTTTCATTCCATACGACACGATAATCTATTAAATGGGTAAACAATAACAAGGTATCCCTCAGGGTACTATTCTCAGCCCCATTTACGATTAGAACTTAAAATATTCTCATAGCTTTTTGTGGTTTTCATCGCAGTAAACAATGTTATTTCTACTTTCCAGGCCGTAGCATTCTTCCTGGAGAAGGATCGGCTCAAGTCAGTACTAGAGCCTATTGAAGCCGCAGCAGCTCTGATAGCCGCCGCGGCTCATGACGTAGACCACCCGGGCACATCGTCCGCTTTCCTATGCAATGCTCGTCACCCGTTGGCTGTGCTGTACAATGACGTCAGCGTTTTAGAGTCGCATCACGCTGCTTTGACCTTTAAGCTGACGCTTAGTAAGTGTATTTATAGTATATATATCTACTTTATTACTCTTAAATTCATTCATAAATTTACTCACAGACAATGCACAGCCTAAACCGCTGCATAGACTAATGGTGTGACCGTCGGACTGCCAATTCATAGGTCACGAGTTCGAACCCAAGGCCTCTGATATTACGGATTCATGTGCGTATTGTATAAAAATCAAATACATTATCAGATTGTCACTTGCTTAAAATCCGTGAAGGAAAACTTCGTGAGGAAACCAGCATGTCTTAGAGATATTTCGCAACAGAATGTGAAGCTAAGTCAGAGTCCCATGGGCAGCATAATAAACTCTCACACCAGGTCAGTCACTAACCACACGAAAAGAAGAAGAAGACCGCTGGGTGTAAACCTAAACAATTATGCACAAGAGTTCCATTACGAAAGTGAGTGGGTTAAATAAGGGATGGAACTTTGTACAGAAGTTCGTCATTTCCTACTACATCCTTTCTGTCCTTTTTAAAGCTCAATATCAACTTTCTACCCTCCACAGACGACGACCGCGTGAATATCTTCAAGAACATGGACCGCGACACATACAAGCAGGTGCGCCATAACGTCATCGACATGATCCTCGCCACGGAGATGACCAAGCACTTCGAGCATCTCGCCAAGTTTGTCAACGTGTTTTATGCCAAGTCTAGTGGCAGTAAGGAGGATAATATGCATACTGACGTGAGTAACACACTTCTGGACTCCCAAATCAAACCAGTATAACAATACCAAAATAATGATGAGTCAAACTGACCATCATTTTGTGTCGTCTTTGTTCCGAATTTGAATTTAAAAAAAGTGCAGGCTCGAGTTTGGAATCAGATTTGCACAGTATTGATATTTTGCGTCTTTCATCTTAGAATCTTAAATCTTGATACTATTATCAAGAGTTTTTCAAAAAATATAATTATCACATTTAGAAAGTTTAGTTAGTTACACTATTCCCGAGTAATCCCGGAAAATGTACGGTTCCTATGGAAATCTTTTTGCGGAAGGCAGGGGGGGCAGCAGGTTTGTAGCTTACAAACGTAGAAACTTGCTGATTTCAAATATCATCACATAATAATAATTGTTACTAAAATTCTCGACCTAACTCACCTCAATAAGAGACAGGAAACTATCAGGGGTATATAATATGATAAATATTTCCAAAGCGTAGGTAACACAGGAGCCACTACAGAAAGAAACTGGGTGACTATATAAGTGCTTCAGCTTAATTTGAATTAACTTTTTCAGCAAGAACCTCTAGCGCTAGATACAACAGCGCTGTCGTCCCCGGAAAATGTGGTGTTAGTGAAGAGAATGATGATCAAGTGCGCAGACGTGTCCAACGCGTCGCGGCCGCAGAAGTTCGCCTTCGAATGGGCTAGGAGGTGAGTCCAACGACAGAACTGTGTTCCCCGAAAACTTAAGCAGAGTACCCACACAGTCACACACACATTTCGCCAGTTATGTTAATGGTAGTAGTCGAGCAGGTACAGCTTAGCAAACTTTAAAATGGATTTTAATATTTAAATAATTATAGTTTGTTGCCAACAAGGACACGTAATTGTTAACTATGATACAGTAAACACATTACGGGCCTTTTTGGCCACAAGCTATAGCTATTTTAATATTAAAATCCCTTTTAAATTTTCGTTCCGATTCACTCCTACATCCCTATTCACCTTAGAGCATTTAACCTACTATTCACCCGTTTGACGGTAACAATATTGATGCCAATTCGACTAATTTCCATTAATCTCTGATTTGACATACCAGGTCATCTAACCATTAAATCCGTATCACTTAAATCTTGCACTGAAACTGAATTGCACATACAGGATCGCAGAAGAATACTTCCTGCAAACGGATGAGGAGAAAGCTAAGGAGTTGCCGGTGGTGATGCCCATGTTCGACCGTGCGACCTGCTCCATACCGCGCTCGCAGATTGGCTTCATTGATTACATCATCATCGACATGATGGAGGCCTGGGCTGGTGAGTACTAACACTTTCGAAGAGAACTCTAACATTTATAAGAAAGCTCTCTGTGAAGCATTTTTCCTAGAAAGTATTGTCAACTTAGAATACCAATTTCTGCTCTGAAACAGCGTTGTTGTGTTCCGATTTAAAGATGGCGGAGATACCTCTTTGTGCCTTATCCAGCAAAACAGACATTCTAGCTTTGTCTATGAGAAGGCTATGCTTCTGTGGTGCGTCTGGCATTACACGTTTCCTGGCAACGGTGACCATTAACTTACAGGTGGTCCGACTGCTCGTTTGGCATCCTAAAGTCCTACAGATTAACTAGGTAGCTATTTCTATTCGAAGAGTGTATTTGAAGTCTATTATAATGTACCAATTTGAGCCATCATCGTCGAGAAGTCTTCTCATTGAATGCCAAGCATCCTCAATCATTCAATCAACAACGACCTGACCATAAATTCATGTTTTCCAGCATTCATCGACATGCCGGAGCTGGTGAACCACGCGCGCATGAACCACGGGCGCTGGCGCGAGCTGGACGAGGCGGGCGTCACCACGCTGGCCGACGTGCGGCGTGCGCAGGCGCGGCACGGCGCGCACACCACGGCCGAGGAGTAGCCACCCACCGGCCACGTACAGGAACCGAGCAGAACCACCCGCTGACGTCACACGATGGAGCCTCGGGGGCATTCGGGAGTGTTCGGGAGTGCGCGCGGGTGGACAGGTACGGATGTCAACGTTATAAGTCTGAAACGGATCATAGGCTGATGCCTGACGGATGTGTCCGATAATACGCTTATTTTATACTTATATATCCGTATTAGTGTGGATATCACTAATTATAATTGTTGATATCTACTTTTTTAAGTAGTCGTATTTATTAGGTAATATTTGAATGCAAAATATTTACTGCATCGATGTATCATTGGATTCTTCATTAACTGTCCACAGATGGCATGATTTTGTCTGGCTTTTTGTGTACTTAAATGTTTTAACTCGTGTGATAGAATATGTTACTAGTGATGTGCTGAACTACATATTGGCCTTATCGTAGCCCTGAACTTTATCGTATTGAATATGTCGAGTCAGGAGAGCTCATGTAAGCTTATATTGTCCTATTAATAAAAGCAACTTATGACATGAATAGCAAAGATATAAAATAATATAATACATTGTGCTTATCCAAATATTGTCTCTATTATTATGTCGTCTGTGGAATCATAGACAATCGGCATAATCCACTAATTGTTGTATTCAAGTTGCCATATACACGGGTAGGTACCTTAGTTACATAATGTGTAATGTTATAATGTTTTACATGTCCGTGATATAAGTGCCATATTAACGATTGGCCATGTTTCATTCATTTAGCGGTGTTACAATCATTTCTCACTGCATCCCATGACAGTACTTCATCACCATACCTTACTGATAGAATATGATTCGTGTGTAGTGAGGGCGTGTAGTCGCTTGACTTTTCAACCGAACTAAAATGTATGTGAGAAAACTTTCTTGTTATTGACAATGTTATCCATGGAGTCTATACCTACTTCTCCATCAGCCAGTAACTTGCATCCCTAGGTAACGCCCCTCACTTTAAGAATCGCACCAAACTTGAAAAGTATTTCTCTACTTCTTATATTGATATACTATTGAACAATTGGTCCATTTATACACTTGAGCTTTCAAAGAATTCCTATTTTTATAAAAAAAAACTTTTTGTAGTGCACACTTTCGGCCTCAACCATATCAAAATTCCAAATTTTTCTAATGATTTTGATAAAAAAACTGTTGAACAATAAATCTACTTGAACACTTTTGTTTCATTCCTGGAGAATATTTTATAACATTTTATACTTAACAATTATAAATGTTAATGTTATTTATTAATAGATATATTAGAACACTTGAATATTTCTTTAATAAAATAATTTATTGTATTCGATTAAGGTCTAACATATATGTAATAGCGATTATTGAATTATGTATTCGTCTTTATGACGCTGGTATTTAAGAGTTGTAGGTACTAGTTAATACTACAATTGTAATGAGATCATAAAATAAAAATTACGCTTTCTTGTGCTCAATGTGAATACATAGCGGTCTAATGTTAATGTTATACATACATACCTACTTCAATATTCGTCAACATTATACATATTATTACGTAGTTCAATTTGCTACTCTATTGTGCCGTTTTGATTAGGTCGCGATATTCAATCTCATATTATATTATTTAATCAATAATATGAACCTACCAAAACGTACATAAAGCCTACTAACAAATTCTAATGATCAAATTAGTTAATTTTTGTTATAATTAGCTCAATTTAATTAGATGTTAATGATTATAAAATCTTGATGGGATTGTCTTATGGCGAAAATGATTTCGTCCCCTCCCAGGGATTAATTTAGTCTCCTACAGTGGTTTGTACATGTTTGTGTTATTGTTATTGTAGAAGATCAAGACCTAATCCAACTGATTTCTATTTATATTGAGTGTAATGTAAGTTGATCATGTTTGAGAAATTATAACTATTAAGATACCGGGGGCTGGTCCCCATATTTAAATGTGAAGAATAGATAAAATTACATTGTTGTGAATTTTATATGCGGACACGTGTGCTATGCATAACTTGTATATGTACCAATTAATTAATGTTAATGTAAATGAATAAAGATTCAAAACACTTCACAGAGAAGTGACGAAACATGTTTGTTTTATTTTTATACATTATGGTGTCTTCATTCCCACCCCGCACGACGATACGCAAGAATGCTCGAGCATCCGCGAAAGCAAAGGCCACAAGCGGATGCTCGAGCATGCGAACGGCTATGCGCGACTTCTCGAGTATTAGCGAGAATGGTCGAGCATCCTAAAATGCCAGACAACAAGCGGATGCTCGACCATGCGCGAGGCTACGCGTGTCTACGGATCCGAGGGTACCCTCATTCTCACGATCAAGAATATCTGAAAAAATACGAGTTTTTTCCATAAAACATTTTATTATAAACAATAATTATTTTAAAAAAAACATACTTCATATAACTTATTACAATTGCAACATTGCGGTATTATAAATGCAATATCTTTACACTTTCGCTCACGTTTTAACTTTTAAAGTGACGTAATATTTACCGTTAACCTTTTTACTACAAACAACAAAAAAGTTATCAGTTTTACATTACTTAACAGCAAATAATATATTACTTTGAGACATAAACGTGAAATTCTGTACAATATTATATATTTTAAGTTCATCTGAGTAACTTTTAGTTATTAAACCTATGTTTTAATTGTATACAAAATCAAATATTCGATTATTAAAAAGCTGGAATGGAAGTCTGCTTCATACAAATAAAGTAACATTAATAAAAAATATAATTGACAGTACAACGTATGTAATACTATCGGTATTTGTTTATGTGCACAGTAAATGGTTTTGACCAAACAAACTATCTAGAAAAACATTAATTAAAGCATTCTCACGTAAATTATAGAAAAAAAACAAAATGATCTGTAATAAATGGTTAAATTATGTGCGGTCACATTTACGTAGTACAAGTAACTCGTCTAGATTTTATTTGGTCAAAAATCGTTGATATAATATTAAGAACTACATTTATTTAGTCCCACCCTGTACATGAAATGGAGGCCGTGGACTCGACAAGAGGCCAAGAAACACGTAAAAAGGACTTTATATCAATGTCTTTATAGTTTAAAACGGTTTCTTCGTGTTTCGGCCGCCTCTCCCGCCCACGGCCCAGAAAGTGTTAAAGTACGTGTTTTCTTTCGCGAACTTATCTAACTGAACACATCAGACTATCACCATCCTCGAATATTACCCTCGTTCCTTCACAAACAACAAGGCCTTCTATAAAAGATAAGTACTAATTCTTTCCATTTGCTACACAAATTTTTCAATAATTAGTATAATATTGTTCAGCCATAAAGTTCAAATCGGCGTGACAATCTACGTCAGGTACTAGCACGCGCCTTGGAAAAGAAATTTCGCCATTTAGAGATTCCTCAATTAACACGCATATGTTTTTAAAAGTCCAATATATAATATTAAAGAGCCACAATATCCACCCAACACTTATTTATTTACAAAGGCATTTTTATCGACATTTTAACAGCCGAGTCCCCAGAAGCATCAGTACGTAAGTTCAATAGCGGAGACTGGCCGTATGAATGATATAAAACTCTCCCCAAAGCCTATTTTAACCTTTTGAACGCCAGATCATTTAAGCACGCGCGTGCCCTCCACGCCAAGCTACAAATTTATTTCTCCTTGATTATCAATCATGAATTTCCCAATATCCATGGTGTCTTTTAATTTGTTTAATATCATTAAATACGTACGAGAACTTCAATTTTAAGATTAAGATATCTATATAAACACTCACAAAAGTAATGATTTGATTGTTTACTTCGTTACTGTTGTTGACAATGTCACATATTTGTGTCGTTGGCGTACAGGGCATGCGCTTGCTCGCATGTACACTATCAATACAGCCGAAGTAGTATTTCTCTCATATTTCTCACAATAAAAGCTTCTTTTTAATACTTACAACTTAGTTACTTGTTTCAGATAAGTGTACAGCCTTACCAATACCGTGTTATTTGAACTCGAAGAAAGTAGTGGATATAGAATCAAATCATAGTATTTGCAGTGCTTTAGAAAAATCCATCAATTCACAACATCGCTTTAAAGAATTCTATCGACTCATTACGAGTATTATATCACTATTTTATAGAATTAAATTGTATATATTTTTATTATATTGTAACACTCAACGACATACATTTTATTTTACAGCAAGTTCTACAGTCCCATTAAAATACAATGTACAAGTTTTTTAGAAATCTGTTCTAAGAAACAACAAAATATAATCAAAATATTATTATTATTGAAGCAGTTTGCTACTTATTTTGTCGGTCCAAATTAGAATAAAGAAGAATTTAAACATTTTTATTTTTAATACCAAAAATCAATCAAGGCAGAATTTCAAAGATTTAAATACTTTGATCATAACACAATTATGCTAATTATGACATGCTTCTCCAGCACGATTATTGTATACTAGCTTCTGCCCGCGGCTTCGCTCGCGTGGAGGTCGGAAATTATCCCACAGGAATGTTCTACCGGGATAAAAAATATCCTATGTGTTAATCCAGGATATAAACCATCTCTGTGTCAAATTTCATCCAAATCTATACAGTAGTTTTTACGTGAAAGAGTAACAAACATCCATACATCCATACTTACAAACTTTCGCCTTTATAATAGTAGTAGGATTATCAAACAAATATGTTTAAAAAAAGTAAAGAATAGTACATATATAGCTAAAAACAGGCGGACACGTGACGTTTGCTCTCTTTCTAGCGCTAAGTCGACGTATAGCTTTATCCCTCTCTGTCATTCCGAATATACGGTTTCAATTGTTAACAAAAATCTCTACTAAATAACGACATCGAAAAGAAATATGTCCACAGATGCCCGGGTCTATTTTCAAACGAAAATGTTCCAGCAGTTTTGTGTGAAAATTAGACTCGGGCACGGAGATCGCGAAGAAAATACAAATAAACGGAGTACTATGAAACAGGAATCCTTAACATCACCCTGAATAAAACCTTTAACATTACATAACACCTATTTAAACGTCTAATAGCACTACACTTCGGTTGGGAATTCTCAGTTCACGTGAGATTTTATCTTTCTCACCAATCAAAATAGAAAAGACAGCTTCAATTCTTTTTTTACTTCTGAGAACAATACTATTCGAAAATACGAAATGTAGTGCCGGTACGGTTTGTAAAGAATAATTCTTCACCTGATCTAGATCAAGTGAGCGCCATTATTCTTATTGGGAGGTGCTTGGCCCTCCGCCTGGCGAGTCGCACCGCTAGATGGCGATAGGTTTGTCGCGACACTGTTCCACTACGTAGTTGGTGAACCGCTTGAGGAACTTGGGGTACTCTCGCTTGTACACCGCTCGCAGCACGCCGGCGGGCGCCCAGCCGCCTGGGTTCACTGGCAAAGAAATAGAGAGATTAGTTTACATAAAAGCAACTGGTGAAAACTGACTAAAAGGCCACATACAGCCTTTGTACACCTTAAAGACTCAATCGACTTAAATGTTAAGCACTGAGATATGAACTTTAAATCATGTGACGTACAGTAACATTTCTGATGGTTTAAAGTTATACAACGGCGTCGTCCACGCTTCGTTAACTGTAACTTAATTTTGGAAACAGCTCTGTGGCAAATTTCATTCAGGTTCATTTAGTTTTTGCGTGATGCAAGAAACAAACACAAACACACACACACACACACCAAAACACACACACAAACACACACACACACACACACAAACACACACAAACACACACACACACCAAAACACACACAAACACACACACACACACAAACACACACACACAAACACACACACAAAAACTCAAATACATACACACAAACACACACACAAAAACACACATACACACACACAAACACACACAAAAACACATACACACACACAAACACACACTATCTTTCGCCTTTATAATATTAGTGTGAAGTGTTTACCTGTACTGCAGTAAGCGATGTCGGTGGTGATGTTCTGCCTGGAGGGCTGCTCGCCGGCCGGGTACGTGGTGCGGCACGCCAGGCACACCGTCACGAACAGGCGGATACACGCGCCCGTGTTCGACTGGAACAACGAAAACAGTTGAAATTTTTTTGTCAGAATATCTAGTACTTACCTACTCAATTTTAGGGCAACAATTTTGTGGAAAATATTAACTAAATTTCATTATAGGTAATTTTTTTGTAAATTTAAAGTTTTCATTGATCACCTACACCAACCAACATTGGATATTATGGAAGGAGTGAAGAGAGAGAGGCCCAGATCTTTCATAGATATACTACACAGGCCAGGAGACGTGATCAACTTCTTGAGGGAGGTGGACTGGCTGGAATAACCACCAAAGGCCGCCATGGCCCACGCACAATGGTCCGCCTAGGGACCGAGTGCAGAAACCAAAACCTCAAGATAAGAAAATAAGAAGGAGTGAAGAGAGAATGATGTTAAGCACCGCAGACAACCCACATTTGCAGTACAAACACCTTAAAAAGATAAACTTCAAAAACCATAAGATATGAATATTTTTCTCCCCCTTTGGAAGCGAGCCACATACACATTGTTCACTGTCTAGGCCAGGGGTTCCCAACCTTATTTTGTCTATTGTCCACTTTGAGAATAAATATTTTTTTAGCGCTCCCATTTTTTCACCTACTTAAAAACCTCTATCTAGATGAAATTACAAATCACCCCTAAGCCTCTACACAACGCCCCCATTATTTGTCTGGGTCTCTTACTCCCCCCACTTTGGGAAAGACGACCAGTCTTTAGGCCGAAACATAACAAAAACAAACAAATGTTATCCTTTTGATGTGAAACATCTATAGCCGCACGTAAAACTAATTTCCGGCGTGGCGACGCATGCCGTGGCGACGCGTCGCCAGGTTATATGATGGTGTATATAATTATACAGTCTATATGCAGTAGTGTGTACTGTGTGGCGACGCGTCGCCATGGGCAATCGACTGCGATTTAATGAAAATAAATGTTTACTGAATAAACAGTCATCATTTTCTGGAAAAAATCGTAATATGTTATTTTATCATTATGCCATATTTAGTTTCTATCGCAATGTGTTCTTTTCAATCATATTACTTTTACAAAATAATGTCCATGTTTCACATCTGCCAGGCGTCCCGTGACGGCTCACATTTTTTTTTTATTGGACTTACCGGATAATCCGCATTGGTAGTGGAATGATTAGTGACGGCGTAAGTATTGTCGCTGTCTTGTCGGACGTGTGACCAGAAGAGCGCGTCCCGCTGCGAGGCCGGCCAGATGCGCTTGAAGGTCTGGTGGAACACGAGCGCGTCCGACGAGATCTCCTCTACTATGGTCATCGTTTCTAATGTGGCTGGAATAAAAATACGTAACATGGAATTTATTTCATAAAAATCTTACATTCATTCATTCGTTCAGAGACGGACAAGCACAGCTGAACGAAAGTGAGTACAAATCAATTTATTTGCAAGTTATTTCATCCCCTGAAGTGGTTAAACAGTTTATATATAAAGTATAGAGGTTCACAATCTTTACTGGTTGGAAATTCCATCGGGCAGACGGTCAGAAATTCGTGGGAGAATTGGGTATTTGACAGGGTAGTCAATGACGTTACTTTTTATGAACTGTCAAAACGTGACATTTTAATATTTCATTCTATTCACGTACAAAATAGAATGAAATATTAAAATGTGACGTCACAGATTTTTAGAATCAAATGGAATATTTATTAACATTAAATCCAATTTTAAAATAACATCCTCACATATTATTTAATTTCTGTACGCTTACGGAAGTTTTTAAGATGAGTGAATTTTTCTATGTGATTTCGTATTTTATTTTTGACCGTGTCAAATAGCCAATTCTTGCAAACACGAGTAAGTTTCGCTTTATAATATTAGTATAGATTATGGTATAGTTTTGACTTGTGGATGTCCCGATTAGACGGTTTATAGCGACCATCATTCTGAGCATTTCGTTCACGATCGAACACAAACAAACAAATTAAATTAAGTTTTTTTTGGTAGAATGGATTTCGTCATCATCATAATAGCAGTCCATTGCAGCATTGCACATTTAACATAGGCCTCTCCAATCACACGTCATTTATCATTAGAATAATCTCTTAAATTATTAATGATATTCCCCTGAGATAACTAAATCTGCAAAGATCTGTTGTCGAAGGACGATGAACCGCGTGATATTAGCATAATTTTAGCGAAGTAAATCTATACATACCAATAAATGTTGTATAGCGTCTGTACAGTTACACAACGTATTATCTTCTACTTTCAAAAGTCAAATTTCTGACAACTGAAGGAGAGAAATTGGTGTGTAACTAATCACCTGTGTGTGTATAATACGTTACTAATCAGGGGGGTAATATTATAACCGCGAAAGTTTGGATGGATGTTTGTTTGTTACTCAATCGCCAGAACGGTTGATCGGATCTTGATGAAATTTGGCACAGAGATAGAGTAGAGACTGGAATTGCTTAGGCTTAGGCTACTTTTTATTCTGGAAAAATGTGCGGTAGCCGTGGGAAAACTTGTGACATCCACACGGGCGAAGCCGCTGGTAAGGGCACTGACAAGGGCGAAATCGCAAAAACAAAATCCACTGTTCTATACATTTTTGATCACGTGACTCGTCGAAATGTAGTGGACAGCAGATTTTTTTTTCACGATTTCGGAGTTGGTCCCATAGTAAAGTTGTTCAGTTTGGTGGTCTGTAGCATATCTTTTTGTATATATATACCCTTTCGGTTACACCCAGTATTTTCATATTTGATAAAATATTGACAGTTGACAACATAATCTCACACAAAATTTCTGCTTGTTTTATTTATTGTAAATCATGTTAAATCTACGTTATTTTAATAATTCATGAATACTGCGTGCCACTCATAAATTTCGTCGGTCACGGGCTCGCGGCTCTCAGTTTCGTCATTCCACGAAAGTATGACAACTGAGATATTGTTAATTTATTGATATCTATGATAGCTTTCTCGATTTCGGATTGCAAGTAATGCAGTCTTGGGGTATAAGACATTAATTATACAAAGAAATTAGTATAACACGAAATATTCGTAAAAGGAAAGTATAAATAAATAGGTTATTTTATTGTATTGCTAGTAAAACGACAAGCTCCCGTACCATTTTTTGGGTACGGAACCTAATTGCTAAGTCTCCGCTATCCATCATTCTGTCTGTCAGCGGAATTTATCTCATAAACCGTAATAGGTAGCCATTTAGTTGGAAATTTTACAGATTGTGTATTTCTGTTGCCTCTACAAAAACAAACAAAGTCGAAAATTAAAGGGAATCCATACAAGTAACGAACTGAAGTTTTTTTTTAATAATATATGTTGTGTTAAATATTCTACTGTGGTACGAAACTCACGAAGAGTTTTTTTTTTAATTTTATTTTATTTCTCTAGACCCAGCGGTTTATCCTATACATTTTTATTAAGTACATTATAATACTCACTTTCCCACTCATACCGGTAGCGGGGGTTGAAGAAGTAGTGACACATCTCGCGTGCAGTCACGCCGCGCACTTTGTGCATCGCCTTCAGGGGATCAGTCACCATGCCATCCACTTCCATCTCCCTGAGAAAGTATACCAAATGAGCATCCCGGAATATGGGGGACTAAAAGTTAGGCCCATTGGAGTATTACGACCAAACAAAACTGATGTGTGTACATGCAAAGCTTGCCCAGTGATATAAGTTCGCAAATGTATTGACAGGATCTAACACAACACCCAAAAACAAACAAAATCCTTCATACTACTGTCACTAATAATCCAATATATTTACAGTAGAACACCGATCATCCGAACGCTGATTAACCGAATCGCCAATTATCCGAATCGGTCCTGAGCGTAATATAAAAAATTAAAACCAAGTAATTTTTGCTACTATGTACCTCTATTATTGTATCTAGTATTGTAGAACTGTACCTATTTGTAAAACTTAATAAAGTTTATTCTATGTGTGGCAGTTCGTTTTTCTTTATTACCAATCTATGTCCGATTATCCGAATCGACCCCGGTCCCATCGGCGTTCTACTATACTCAGAATAATCGCGGAAAAACATATTCCGTATACCACATACCAAACTACATATTCTACACCGCAAACAAATCCAAAACTTAAAACCAATACAACTGCGTCAATAAAAACTACTGACTTACATTAAAGCTACATTCTTACCCCTTTATTCATAGGAACACTATTAATATTAAAACTAAATAAATATTACCGGTTCTTGTAATATGAATTTACACATTTCGGGATCACGGCCGTTTGCAATTCATTGTTTGGCTCGTTTGGGCCTCAGTGTTCCGGAGAATATTTTACTTACTTTTCTTACGCATAGCACATTCTAAAAGTATCTGACGAAAATGTAAACAAATGGATCAGAAAACATATCCGTGGATACCAATTTTTTGTCATAAACAGTTGTATATTGTTCCCACTGCTGGGACGCCGGCCTCATTTCTTCTGCCAATTTTTGGTGCAACAAATTGAGCGTTTTAATTCGATTATAACACATAAATTCGAAAATTTTATTTTAAATCACTTTAAAAGATATGTTTAATTTGATAAGATTTTTCAGTCACTATTTAGTCATTATTGTTATTCAAACAATTACTTTTAGAAAAATAACTGGTGAGATAATAAGCAAATGTGTTACTAATTCCTTTAAAAGAGTGATTGTGTAAGAATTTAACTGTTTACATTTTCAATAGATACTTTTTAAACAAACCTTACGCGAACACTAAATCCAAAAGCTTTGCAACCACGCATCTTTTATAAATAAAGGGGTACAATATAGGTAAGCAAAAGTAGTATAAGAATGGAGTCCACATACCCACTTCTACAAACATTGTCCACGTACCTCCTGTACATCCTCATGTCGCCCTCCTCGGCGAACAGTTGCCATCCGATCTCTCCGCCGACACCTTCGAACGCCGCCTGGATCTGCTCTGTCGATATCCTGTCGATCTGGAAACATCAAATGGCCATAATAGTTATTCCGAAGATACTTTCACCAATGCATGGCCAGACAGAGCTGGCTGTGGGAGGCAGTCACCTCCTTCTGCGAAGCAGTCATGCTCGCGAAGGAGGTGGCGGGATGGGAGAGAGAAAGGTCCTCCCGTCCCAGCCGCCGCGGGAGACGCCCCGGGCGTCAGGAGCCACGTGACTACTCCCGACCACCGTAGGCGCGGGCCTGCGGACGGTGAGTAATGGATGGCTCACCGCCCGATCAGGACCAGGCCCGTGCCGGACGGCGCGTATATGTTCCACGCGCGCCTCAAAGAGATGTCAGCATATGAAGGGATTGCGGAAGCGGGATTGTCCGAAAGGGTTACCGCTACCCCGGAACATAAAGGGCTAAGGAAGGAACATGGATGGGTTTTAGTCAGTAAGAGTCTGACACTCCCGCTCCACCCAGAGCGGGCGAGTCATTGCGTGATTTCCCACCCTCAAAAAAAAAACAAAATAAAAGGCGTAGCTGGTTTTTCTCCCTCCATTCTTTCTATAATTGTATCTAGTTTTTTTTTGACCTGCCATAAATTTGAAGCCAAGGAGCAGAGTGGCGCTAAAAGGTACTGAATATCCGTTAAAAATAATACTGTTAACGTGACTGTCTTGTTGTTGTACAGAATAAACTTTTTTTCTTTTCTTTCGTAAAACATTTATCCCATTAAAAGTTATATTTGGACAGTCCATCTACAACGTGACGTTACAATGGTGACATTAATTTAACGCATGTGTAGGGCTAGTGTCCATTAACTGAAAATGATAAATTTTCCAAACGAACTAAATAATAAAATCAATTCGCCTACTTTATGCAGTTGTTTCATCCGCTATTTTCTAATATTTTAAATAAATCCGTAAATAATAACTTTTAATGAAAATATAATTTCTTCATGAAACAAAAATGTGAAAACATTTATGTGACATACACACACACACACACACACACACACACACACACACACAATTGTGTGTGTGTTTGTGTGTTTATATTTATGTCACCATTGTAGCGCCACGCTACATACTAATATTATAAAAAGGTAAAATTTCTCTGTGAATTTGCATGTAGGGGAGTAATCTTCGGCACAATTGATGCGATTCCGAAAATTCTTTCAGTACTGGGAAGCGACCAGAAGATATATAAAACAAAAAAATTACACGCGGACAACGCTAACGACAGCAGCTAGAGTAAAATAAAAACAAAAAACGTACCGGTCGATAACTAGATTTGATAACGCAGTGGCATTTGTGACAAACATTTTTTCCTGGGAAAAGTTACTGGCATTAGATTGTAGTCATACAAGATTTGAAATATCATTCGTTCTGTTATAAGAAACGACTAATAGAACTCGCATTCATAAATGAATGTTGTCGTTAACATTGTCTCTACGCTAACATCTTTTTGTCATAAGATCTAATATGAAAATAGATAAACGAAATATTTCCCTTATCGGTCCATTAACCCAGAATATTAATACCGCGGTATAGTCATCAAGTACCTGGCCTCAGGCCTGTGGTAATTTGGATGGCATTAAGTTTTTAGGGCAACGGCGAAGTGGGACAGACTTAGTTGAAAGGCTTGATCCAAATAATCCGTCCATAATAATCTTGGCTTATGTACAAATAATCTAGGGTTTGTCAAAGGCTTTCAAAAGGTTAGCGCCACCAAACACAACTTTAACCTAGACATCAAAAATTAACTTAGGACTTAGTTCATAAGTAAAGCCACATTTTTTTTTTTTACAGGGAGGGAAATCATCAAAGCGGAGCGGAAGGGAGTGCTGACACTACGGAACATAAAGGGCTAAGAAAGGAACATGGATAGGTTTTAGTCAGTAAGAGTCTGAACTCTTACTGACTAAAACCGATCCATGTTCAGTCAGTAAGAGTCTGAACTCTTACTGACTAAAACCTATCCATGTTCCTTCCTTAGCCCTTTATGTTCCGGCGTAGCAGTAACCCTTTTGGACAATCCCGCTTACGCGTCGACACATTCAGTAAGCACGGAAACACACATAGTAAATGATGCCAACAGCAAAAACGAAATAAAACAAGTACTATCTGTCAAGAAGAGAAAAAAGGCTTTGCCCAGGAGTGGAACTGACGTGGCCTTGAGGACGTATTATCGCGAGCTGTGGTCAAAGGCGAGGTCAATGACTATAAAAAGAAATAAGATCCATAACCTCAGACCACAAGGTGTGCTCGGTGTGGCGGTTGTCAATGGCCGGTGGTGGCAACTCGACCCGGTCACGTGTGCAAACGCTGAGCACCACGATCCTCCATCACAAGTGACAGATAACTCACCTCATTCCACAAAGTGTGAACAGTGAGTCGGTTGTCAATGGCCGGTGGCGGTAACCCGACCTGGTCACGTGTGTGAACGCTGGGCCCCACGATCCTCCATCACAAGTGACAGATAACTCACCTCATTCCACAAAGTGTGAACAGTGAGTCGGTTGTCAATCGCCGGTGGCGGCAACTCGACCTGGTCACGTGTGTAAACGCTCGGTCCCACGATCCTCCATCACAAGTGACAGATAACTCACCTCATTCCACAAAGTGTGAACAGTGAGTCGGTTGTCAATCGCCGGTGGTGGCAACTCGATCTGGTCACGTGTGTGCACGCTGGGCGGCACGACACGTGCACACCGCTCCTCCTCCATTTTGTCGAAGCCCGTCTCCACTGCATCGTAGAACTCGTCGTCTGGCAGTGTGGAGTGAGGACCCTCCTGTTGACAAAGGAAAATAACTTTATTTATATTATTTTTACTTGTTAACATCGGCGCATGACTGTCATTTATGATAAATTCAATTTGAATTTTGAACGTCAAAATCGTGACCATCTAAAGGCTTTAGAGATTTCTAAAAAGGATTACTTAAAAATCGATGGATGGAGATGGTTTATCTTTAATATAAGACGCCATCGCCAGGCAGCAGACCTTAAGCGGGATTGTCCGAAAGGGTTACAGCTACCCCGGCACATTAAGGGCTAAGGAAGGAACATGGATGGGTTCTAGTCAGTAAAAGTCTGACACTCCCTTCCGCTCTACCCATAGCCGATGGATTGCATGATTTCCCACCCCCCAAAAAAAAAAAGGCAGCACACCTACCCTCATTTAAACAATACGACAACTTCCGATATTCGTTATAATAATAATAATAATAATATCCTTGGACATTTCACACAACGCCATATCGTCCCAAGCTAAGCAACCTAATGCTTGTGTTATGGTAACGAGATGGCTGATATACTACTTATATACATTTTTTTTTTGTAAATACATACATATTATAGATAGAAAAACACCCAGACTCGTAACAAATACTTGCAGGTCGTACAAATATTTGTTCCGTGCGGGAATCGAACCCGCGACATAGTGCGCAGCAGTCAATCGCTCAACCACTGCGCCAACCGTGTCGTTATAATGGGAAAAGCCACATTTTTTAATATGACCGCTGTAATTTTAACGTCCACGTTCTCCGACATATTTAGAGGCCCAATTAGTTTCCAGTCGTAACTTTGCAGAATTAAATAAGTTAAACGAACTGTGCCCAGCCAGACTAATGTATCCATTAGTGCATTTTCTAATTAGTGAGAGTTGAAACTATTTATGCTTTTGGAATCGACATAACATGTTTAATGTAATTCTGATATTTCAAATGTTGTCACGCTTGCGCTCTTTAAAAGATTATTTTTAGATGCTTTCTTTATGTGGTATTTTCAAATTCTCGCCACAAATATATTTTCAGTTAACCCAAGGATCGACGTTTAGCAGTTTGCGATCAATAGCCCCATTTGCATAAACAGAAAAGGCCTCGCTTACTTAAACAGACAACTAACACAAAGGTACACAAATATAATAAAGTGGTAAGTATCAATAGCCTCTAGATAATATTATTCCGCGTCGTTCCGACCTACATACATAGACACAGTCGTGAGGACATGCTAGTTAATGAAATTTGGTTGATTGCGCGATCCACGTGATGGCCCGCCTCGCATAATTATTAGTTACGGTTGCTATCTTGTTTTTGTCATTCCGAGGCTGTTGTATACTGTCAAGCCCAAGGGCACTGGGTTTACGAAACAGGAAAATGGTATTTTTCTGAACTAATAAAGAAAGTGTTGCATGATGGGAATAACATTTGTATTGTGTAGAAAAAAAATGAATTTAAATAATTTTATTTTTAGTAACTTTCAACTTTGAAGATCGAACTAAAGTTGAAATCCCTTGAATCATGAAAACGACTACGCAGTAACCCAGAAAGAGGTGACAGGATGAGTGAGTATTAGCAAATCACAGTAGACCGATTAGTAGAGGAGACATTTGGAGGAGCATATGTTATGCGGAGGAACGAGGAAAATGTCAGGAAAGTTGTGAGTATGAATGTGGATGGCTATACAAGTAGAGGAAGACCAAAGAAAGGACGGATGGATTGTGTGAAAGATGATATGGCTAGAAACTAGAAAGGGAGTGACTAGCGAGATCACGACTATTAGAGAAGTATGGAAGAAAAAGACATGTTGCGCCGACCCCAAATAAATAGGGATAAGGGCAGGAGAATGATGATGAGAGGAGACATTTGTCATGCAGGGAACAGGATATAAACTTATGGTAAATCATTTTGCAAAGATTAAATCATACTCCAGCTCACAAACCAAGCATGCTATTAGCTCCAAGCTAATGTTGTAAAATCGATGCACCGGACGCTAAGGCCAACGCTGTCCTTAACAAAGCAGGTAAACATAATTATATCTAAGTAAAACATAATTGTTCTAGACATTGTTTATCAAAGTTCAAATTATATACGTTTGTGTCGGCATCTCGCCTGAATGAAGTACTCAATGGGTCGTAGGGAAGGAATCATGTAACTATCATATGCCTGAGATTATATAAACCTAATATCTTATTAATTAATAAGAACAGCAAAATAATATCCTAACTTATCTTAAAATTCATATTAATATGTACAGAAATAATATGTATAATAATCAAAGAGCATCAAATAATTCGTCCACATCGCTGTCAACAGGAAAAGTTCCCAAAAGGCTGGCAGCATTGCCGCGTTGTATGGCAATGCTGATTCATTGACCGAAAAATAGGCCAGCCTTCTGGTTACGTGAAGAGTCGATCAACCGAAACCTTAACCAAATTCATCCCCAAATATGTCCCTTGGACCCGTGATGTGCAATGACATGAGCTCCCGAAGAGATAAAACACCTTAAATAAATTATGCGAATACTTGACCACACACAAAGCTAGAAGATACAACCACAAAAATACAATCCATGCTTACTAAATGACAAACATTCAATTCTTGAATAAAATAGTGGTTGTAAATTTTGCAATGACACTTGCAGTAAATTTTGCAATGACCTCGACTGACGTTTATAAAAACGGAAGATAATCTCTGTAATGTTCGGAAATGACTATTACGCCCAAATACAAGAAGGTTTGCAAGGACCCCAAAAATGTATTCAGGACTCTTTCGAGACATCCATCAACCATGCGGATCTGCAGAACTTTTTCTCCCCTACATATGGCAATGGATTTCTGGACGAGTAAAATACTTGAGTAACGCTAAGCATCTCTTCTTTGTCTAGATAAAATGCAGTTCACCTTCTCCGGCATTCACTAAGAGCCTTAAAGACTTCATACAGACGCCAGCATATCAAGCTATCCCAAACTGTCAAATTTTCTTAATAGAAAATGAACCTTATGCTTTTGGAATGACGTTGAAATACTAAAAACATTTTATTTTTGTTTTTGAGAGGGGACAGTCCAGCTTTTTAGTTCAGTCAATGGTACCGATATGAACTCTTGATAGTTTGTTTAGATGGAGTTCCCCTAACCAATGTCGCTTTTGGCGATTTGCTACGCGTATGTATTCATCAACGATTAAGTGAAACCGTGACCAGCAGAGCGGTTAAACTATGAGCCGAGTGCTCACATCATGAAATGATCCATGAAGGTCATTTGCAAGGACAGTTTTGGATATCGCACATAAAATGTAATTCATTTTGATCAAATCTGCTTTAGCCAACTGCTATTCGGAAAAAAAAATTACGACAAAGAGTAATGAGTGAGAGGCCAGCAAAAACAGAGTACAGAGAAAAAAACGGTTATTCTTTTTATAAAATGACTTCAGACTAGAATAACAATAAATTTAGAGCAAACAAATCGTTTAATACCAACAGACGCGGAAATACAATTTAATACCTGAAGAATGTGTGTCCATCTAATTTTACGAGATGAAACCGCAAAATGAGGCAAGCATGTCGGAGTCAGGGCAGATATAAATACTATGAAGTGGCCAGTTTTAACCGGAGAGTGGTTAATACCAGCACAAGGGCTTAAAATACCAGCATATAAACATTCACGTTTAAACATAACAGTAAATTCCCTTGATGAATCAGAACCATTATTTTGGAGTTGTGACGTAGATGATTAGTCATTTAACAAGAGCTTTGATTATAATATCAGAAAAAAACAATGTTCTATAATTCCTATGTCTGGTTATCAACATACATAATCAGCCTATAATGTTCCCTCTGCTGGGACACATGACAGGCCTCCTCTCTAAGAAGGAATGGGCCATAATCCACCATGCGGGCCCAGTGCGGGTCGGTGGATGTCACATGTCTTCGAATTTTTGGTTCTGGACATGCCGGTTTCATCACGATATTTTCCTTTGCCGTTATCAACATAAAAAAGGATAATCCGAAGATGTGTTAGATTTTTATAAAAAATTTGAACTAATATTTCAATTAAATCAATTACATGCACTTTTGATTTATCAAGGAATCGGTGAGTTAGAAAATTGAATCTAGTTGTCCATTCCAAAACTTACAGATCTCTATGGAGAAGAACGGGCAAGATACTCCAAGGACACTATTTTAAATCAAAATCCTGGGTAAATCATTCTTGTTGCGATGTGACATCAATTAAAAATAAAATAATAAATATAAGCGGATAGTTAGGAGATGACCAGTCTCAAGTAACGGCTCCCGTTTACGAACATGTACTATCCAACTCAACCATATTGTAGGGAACCGAATGATCCAACCACACGCGCCGCGATCAGGGTGACATTTAAGTGAGCATGACATACTCTCAACAACCATGCTCTTCTAAGTCAACGTCAATTCAACTTATACGCCAGACCAAAACAATATATAATAATGGTATTCTTACCAAATCGTATTATGTAAACGTTAAATAAAAACGAAATGATACAGATCGGCCAATAGAATTGTAGTACATATACAATGTGTTAGTTAAAACAAGGGACATACTTTTAGGTCGTATAGTACTCATGGAAATCAACAACTTTGTCCATGAGACCAACTCTGAAATATGAAAAAAAAACATCAGCTGTTCCATACATTTTGACGAATTTTGCGAACATAAATGTGCTGAACAGCTGTTTTTTTCCATGGTTTCAGGTATAGTTCCATAGTCAAAGTTGTTTATTTCCATGAGTATAGTACCACCTGAAAGTATGTCCCTCATTTAACCTAACACACTGTATAAAATACCAACTGAAAATTTCCCAGGATATCCCCAAAATTCTCCGAGGACAAAATAAACACCTGCTTCTCAAACATATTTTATCTTTACGAGGCAAAGCTTTTAAACAACAATATTCATAAATCGTGAGGTTGGGGAACCTTTTACCACCTGTTAGTACCTACCTAGACAATTCCCCTGACACCGTATGTAGGTTAGATTTGCTTTACGCCCTAAATAAGAACAATAGCCGTCTGGGGGTACCTTTAGTGACCTCGATTGGTGTTGTCTAGGTTAACGTGGGGTAATTAGCGGGCTAGTGTCTATTCAGCCATTATTTTCTGATACAGGGGTGATAGGACGCGCCCTTTTTACCTCGGTTCAATCACCCACTATAATCGGCTTAGTAGATTTAAACTTCAAAGTTATTGAAGCTCTCCGTACGATGATCTTTACATAGTATAAAACAAAGTCGATTCTCGGCTTACGTCCTTTTGTACGCTTAGATCTTTGAAACTACGCAACGGATTTTAATGCGGTTTTCATCAATAGATAGAGTGATTTAAGAAGAAGGATTATACGTATTATAGTTTAACCAGCTTTCTCCCGCGGTCTCGCCCGCGTGATGGTATCTACATTGCACCCGTGCGATGATGGGCCGGGGCTGTATATCAAAATTGCATAACCACCCGAGACAGATATACACAGATATGTTTATTTTTCTTATATGACGAGGAATACATCATATGACAAATACAAAGTACTTTATGGTTACAATAATATCTCACAATTAGTACACACTTTACAACAATTCAAACATTCTGTCGACAGTAATTGTTTTAAAACACAGTCATTTGTAAAGTGTTTATCTTTTATATCTATTTGTTAGAACATATTACTTATTTACTGAATAACCTAATGAGATATGTAAATGACAACGTTTGCTTCATGGTGTTCACAGATAACAGGTGCGATAACACGACTTTAAAGACGTCGTCATTGGAAAAAGGATAATTTGATGATGGGCCGTATTTCAAGGACATAAGATTCATATTTCAGTACTGTATTGTATAGACATTTCATAACACAGCTTGATTTGAAAGTCATCATCAACATTAAAATAAAACGAAACGTACAGACGCCAGCACATCAAGCTATACCAAACTGTCAAATTTTTCCAATTGAACATGAACCTTATCCTTTTGCTATAGTTGAAAATCTATCAAAGTATGTAATTTGACAGATTGTGGTACCTTGATGTGCTGGCCTCTGTACATGTAAGAAGTTAACCGACTCGCAATAATTCATTCTTTACGAGTTTCACAAACCAATTTGTTTGAAACGAAACTACGACCTAGGTCAATTAAGCTAACTAATTTGACTAACGCATTTCATCGCGTGTTTGTTTTAGTAATACAATAAGTAAAATGCCATAGTATTCGAGCATTCGTACAATATACGGGATATTTGGAGTTCCTGCCGAAGGGTAGCTGGCGCACCCCGTTGTGGCGATTTCTGCGGCCAGTGACGTCAGCTCGCCACTCCCCAGTCCCCATAGTAACGACATGCTATACATAAATAGATATTCCCCTGACGACTCGCAATCATAAGGCCCTTAATTCACGCACGTTTTTCTTGCTGTGAATAACTGCGATTTATTTGCCGTGTGTGCGGCACGTTCGTCAGTTTGTATGAATCACTGTGGAAGCTATAGCAGTGTTAGCCTAGTAGTGTGACCGAATTCGAGACCTCTAACTTTTCCGATTCACGTGCGTATTGTATAATTATCATTTGCTTATAAAACGGTGAAGGAAAACATCGTGAGGAAAGCGGCATGCTTGAGAGATATTTCTCAACAGCATGCGAAGCTAAGTCAGAGATCCCATGGGCAGACACCAGGTTAGTCTCTAACCACACGAAAAAGAAAGAAAGACTATGGAAGCTTGTTGACAAAGGAGTTTTTTCTTCAGCGCGGTTTATATGCCGTGCGCGCACGGTCGTCAGTGTCGTATGGATCATTATGGAAGCTTGTTCACACAGGAGTTTTTTTCTACGGTGCCGGACCGTAAAGAAACCGTGTAGAATGGGCCTTATGATGTCTATTTTCGAACACGATTCCGGCAATAGTGCTTTAATATTCCAGAGGAAATAAAATGTTGTGACATAATTTATGTCAATAGTGAGACGAAAAACACGAATTAAAACTTCTCGAACTAAAGATATCTGAGTGTATAACCGGTAAAAGCCCCTTCAAATTGCTGTTAACTTACGGGACTAGGCTATATATAGCACTTCCCGAAAACTGTGGTTTCTCGGGGAGGGCTGGATACTAGTACTAGTCACTATCATCACAACACTATACGGTAACCAAAACCGCTTCCCATATAATCAATCATGTCAATACTATGCAGTAAACCTTTCACCTCCTTTATAAAATATTACTGGCTGAAATAATTATACTTTACTTAAATTAAACCTCTTTACCGTGGTTACAATTCTCCAGACAAGTTATAACAATGCTATTTTCGTTGTCATTTCTCATATTTCACGGTGGTATATAGTTTAAATGCTCAGCAGCACTTTTTCATGACAGTGCCAATCCGTGATTCAGAGCATTTATTTTACAAGCGTAGCATTTGTTTTATGATAGCGGTGTCACGCGAAGCCCGCATCTATTTCTCATATATTTCTTTATAACCAATGGGAATTCATTGTATTCATAGCAAGTTATTTAACTCTCACAAGTTTTTTTTGTATTGCTTTTTTCCAATTTTTTTTAAATCTGTAGGTAAAATATGAGGTTGTTCCTGAACAGGGGTCTTCCAGAAGGCTTCTTCAAATTTTATGACTACTAACCGTTCAAAAGAGGTGCGTTGACTGGGGTGTGTCTTAACAACAACCACGTTGCACGTCTTGGTTAACCTTCACAGGGAATTATTCGCCACTGTCATTGTATTGTATACAGTTTAGATACAGAATATAAAAGCGTTGCACAACACAGCATAACTTAGAGAAGCATCGTATGTGATCGCGTTCCTTAACATTGAGGGAATGACGAAGAAGAAGAATACAAGCAAAGTCTAGGAACTTAATAACTCTGTTTTTACCACTCTTTTTTTAACGAAGTAACGCAATTTTAGCCACAGTTTAGATAACCAAAAGATTGACATTGCTTTATGACCATCATCTTCCTGGAAAACAGGTCTAGTTCACTGATGAAATAAAAATATAATCAATCCGCCTAGCCTTTTCCCAACTATGCTGGGGTCGGCTTCCAGTCTAACCGGATGCAGCTGATTACCAGTATTTTACATGGCGCGACTGCCTATCTGAGCGCCAAAACCCAGTCGGTAACGGGGTAATAGGATACCCTAAGTAAGACTGGCTGGCAGACACTCGGGCTTCCGACTACTAGTTACGACTAAAGTTAAAAATAATCTACAAAAAAAAGTTTAGAAGGTATTATCACTGTATGAGTCACATCCAGTCATCCGTATTATAATGCTACCATATACTGCCCAAGGCCACTATTACACCAACTGTGATATCGGTACAACTGTACCCACAATAGTTCTTTTGTTCTGGGATGTAGTGAGGGAATTAGCACATCAAAGGAATCCTGACTTACAAAGTGCTTGGTCGTTAGCAGCGCACTAAATACTTATTAGTTGATGTTATGATAACAGATGGGCAATTTCCGTGATTTTAACTGACTTCGAAAAGGACGAGGTTCTCTATTCGACTGGTTTTCTTTTTTTGAACGCAGTTCCTTATCGTGCGTTGCGAAAGGGGGCTAGACCGAAACAATTAAGATTAAAAGTTGTAACGACACTTTTTGCTATAGTTGTAAGCCGTGCGGCGTGCGCGTGTTTCTCTGTTTTTATCTTTCTAAGGTAGGTATGTTTTTTGGAGTAAAATATGATGTCTTTTTAATCAATATTTTTGGATTGGTTTATTTTGAATCAGTTTTTTTTTTATTTATAACTTAAAAGAACTAAAATT
Organism: Hyppa rectilinea; assembly: GCA_951799385.1. NCBI lineage: Eukaryota > Metazoa > Arthropoda > Insecta > Lepidoptera > Noctuidae > Hyppa > Hyppa rectilinea. Next base: position 6,212,719 of record OX637318.1, on the reverse strand, counting down.
TTATTCCAATTCCTTCATTAATTAATCGAAAGAAACATCGTCCCATCCGGGTGTCCCTTGTTACCTCTTACACCTCCCAAGTTTTTTTTTTTTTGTAAGAACGTTCGCTTCTATTCTAAAAACGCGCCGTCGACGCGCGTTTGTAGCGATACAGACGCGATACGCACGCAAGTCAGACGCAGCCTATAGACCTTTGCACACCTGACGCGCTTGTGTCGCGATGCAAACGCGCGTGTGTAGCGATACAGACACGCGTGTGTAGCGGTACAGACGCGATACAGACGCGCGTGTGTAGCGATACAGACGAGATGCAAACGCGCGTGTGTAGCGATGCAGACGCGATTCAAACGCTACTAGCGTAGATTCACACTTCCCTTTCCCTCGTTGCTAGCGCTCGTATCGGTGTCGCGCGTTTGAATCGATACAGACGCGCCGGTGCCGCGCGTTTGTATCGATACAGACGCGCCGGTGCCGCGCGTTTGTATCGATACACACGCGCCGGTGCCACGCGTTTGTATCGATACAAACGACAACAAACTGCTCTGCAGGATAAAAACGCGCCGGCGACGCGCGTTCCCAAAACGCGCGTCGACGGCGCGTTTAAAAAACGTGGTGTGCATAGGCCCTTACATTTCTGCTTACAGAACTACTAAGCACTTCAAAATGAGTGATCCACCTTGTGCTGGCACTATGGTATACAATAAGACACATTTTTCTTACCGACAACAGCACTATCTTTCTCTTTAATTAAATAGCCAAAACATAGTATTTTCATAACTCGTTAATTACCAGCTATCTAACCCGTAATTAATTGTAATAATCATAATGATGTTTCTACGCCCTAAATAATGTCAAATTCCTATGACATTTCCGTGACCTCTAATTAATAATAACACTAATAACAGTGTTACAACGTTAATTAATATCCTTATTGGAAGCGATACTGAAAATTTTAGGAATTCAAAACTTTTACTCTTTGATATGCTGTTATATAAAGTCACTTATAAAATTATTCATATACAATTTGCACATCGTAATTTAATCAAGGAATGATAATTTATTTAAAGAGTGCAAGTTTGAACCGAAAGACAAAAGAAGCACTTCCCACCTGCACAGAAGCAATAAAAAATACTAGAGTACCAAATATAAACAGGGTATAGTCTGGACAAAACACCTCATTCAATGACATCATAACAAACCCCAAGTTGCGCCATCAGAACAGCTTGTTACGGGAACATGGGAAAATGACGTCACCGCCGCAGACGTCATGATGAAGGGGAACCGAATGTTCATTTTTATAGGCGGTATTTGAGATACCTTACAAATGATGTCATAGCATTGAATCTAAGGTCAGGAGATGTAACTTTGTATGTTTCTGCACCATATTGTTACAATATGGAACATATTACATGGGTTAAAATAATGGCAGAATTGTAATAATCATACGAATAATAAATACATGAGCAATAGCTAAACCACATAACTGTAACCACGATAACTAAAGAGCGTTTGGTTCAGTTGAGTTATGCATGCTGTCAACGATGTCAACATGTTATCTATACTAATATTATAAGGCTGAAGAGTTTGTTTGTTTGAACGCGCTAATCTCTGGAACTACTGGTCCGAATTTAAAAATTATTTTTGTGTTGGATAGTCCATTTATCTAGAAAGGCTATATGATATGTAACATCGCGCTACGACCAATAGGAGCCGAGCAGAGGGTGAAATCGCGCGGCAGCAGCTAGTAAATAGTAAAGCTCGTTCGTTTTCCGATAATGTAAATAAAATCAAAACATAATCTGTTCAGGAAGGAAACAATACTGAACGAATAGCAGCACGATTACGGAAGTACATGGACAGTTATTATAACTTTCTTTTGATATGATTAACTACGTTTGATATTATTGATTCCAATGAAAATATCGATACAGCACCAGAGCCTTGCAATGCTCCCTTCGATTCCTAGGAATACGAACGAGTGACGTTGAAAGTATGATTAACAAAATGGTACAAGAACTTTCTATGGAATCGAAGCCTTTCAATAGCGTATTGGACGTCGATTAATAATTATACTTCAGCACACAAATGAAAGTGGTCCCATCAATTATACTCGACTGTGGCAGACATTAACTGGATGTTTTTTTGTAATAGTAGAGCGTAATGGTTATGACGTCAGCCAAAATTGAAGGGTTTTAATTAAAGGGTTCAATCAACCAAATGTTCAATCAGGCTATCGCAGTCTACTGCTGGACACTATCTTCCGCCTACCGCATCCAGTCTGTCCCAGTCACCTTCTTAAGGTCATTGGTCCATCTAGTTGGGGAGCGTCCCACACTACGCTTGCCGATACGCGGTCTCCACTTCAGGACTCGTCAGCTCCACCGGCCATCGGTCATTAAGTCGTTGACTGCCACGCAGCAGACACAATAGAAAAACTATTGTTCGCGGCTCACCGGTGACCGCGTTGGCGCTCAACGTGTTAAAAGGTTAGTAAGAGAAAATGACGAAGCTTTTGAAAATAAACATAACTGACCCATCCTAAAATTAGATACTCCTGACAATGATAACACTTAAGAAAACGACATCTTTATAGTTTCAGACACTGAGCTAATAGAGTAAAATATAGTCTTTTAATGTAATGACAACAATTGAATAAAACAATGCTTAACAACAATATTTAACTCATTTGACCTACAAACTTGAACTTTTCATAAAAGCGAGTGTTCATTCATGAAATAATAATATAATTTCAAAATTCAACTTTGTCCACGACAACTACATTGTATGATTAGGTAAACTTTGTACTTTCTAAGGCAATAACGTTTATGAAGAGGAAAAAGGCAATGTGTGGCAACATTTATATAACGATAAAAGTCAGGTTGTAGAGAATATCAGGATTTTTCAAGGGTAGGTGATACTGGTATTCAGTTGCATCCGGTTAGGCTAGAAGCCGACGGAAAAGCTGGGCAGATGAAGAGATGGGATTTTAAGATGTGCAACATACAACAGGAATACCCTGTTGTATCGGACAGATCAGCACTCAGCAACAAATAGAAACATGGCAAGAGTTAGTGATAAATCCTCCCTATATGTTGCTGTGGCGGCTGGTAAGTCTTGATTTACCCGAAAAGATTTTGTACCATATCTGAAACCTTCACAATATGTCACTGTCAATACTATTTATCCAGAATTGACATTCAAACGTCGTATAGGACTGACCGTGGCCTTAAATCACCATTCTACAAACACAAACCAAAAATCTATTGAAAATAAACCAAAATAAATGTATTGACGTTAGCTTAAATGCCATCAGTAAATGTTTTGACAGGCAGGGCGTTAGAGTTATAAATAAAGTTAACCACGAAATAGGGTTACAAAATCGATAGGATTTGTTCGTTAACCTTCGACTAATCGGTTTACACTCAATTGGAACCGATTTAGAGGATGGCCGTGTGTGAAACAACGTGACTCGAAAAGCACGTAAAACCGTTGGTCCCAGCGGTCATTCCTGGATCTTTGACAGACGTTATGGATCGTCGGAAGTCCGAAAGTCTGACAACAAGTCTTACCAAGGGGCATCGTATTATTCAGTAATTGGGTTTTGGACAGATAAGCAGCTGTTCCGTGTAAAATACTGGTATCCAGCTACATACGGTTAGTCTGGAAACCGACCCAAACATAGCTGGGAAAAGGTTGGCAGATAAATGATGAATCGGGAATGAAACAACGCTGGAAATACGTGCTCTACACAGTGGCAAGGTCATGGTTAGCGATAGGATAAACTGCAGTCATACATGATTATGGAAGCTTACATTTATTTTTAGTTGAAAGGAATTGTATGGTCAAGGGTCATAATATACTGCGATATGACAGTTTATTGAAGCTATCAAGATCTCAAACGTATAAGCTTCCGATGCGAGATGTATTTAATCAAATTGCACGCATTAATTGAAGTAAAATGGTTCTTCATTTTTACCCATTAGATGTCCGCCTATTAGAAGCCGTTTGCTTATTAGACCTCAACTATTTTTACGGTAACATTTATTGTCGTTTCAAGATTTTTTTTTTTAAGAAACTATGGCGTTCATACGACATTTGAGACGTTAAGTCGCACGATGACGACGACGTCGATGTTTAAACACAAGTTCCGCAGAATTTACTTTCAGTATGTTTGCATCTTCAGTGACGTGTGCATGAGCAGACTTCTTTGAAAACTTCAGCGGAAATCAATTATGTAAACAGGTAACTTAGTCACCTGTTCGATGTACTTGTCTATGAGTAACTTTGTCTAAGCCATCAAATATTGCTCATCATATTTATTTTTAAAAACACATTGCTATTGTTTATCCACTCCATGAGTCACTAGAAGTGGTAGCCAAGTCTTAATATTGTTTAATGCGATTAGAATGCAGGTCGGTCATTGTCTTATAATCACTTAATAAGTATACTGGAAAGCCATTGCGTGCTGGAAGCATTTTCCTCATACATAAATATGTTAGACGGGAATAGCACAGAAAATAATAATATTGTTACTTTATAATTATGCGATAGTGCAAGTGCTAGCAGTACGTTATTTTAAATTAGTGCAAGGCGAGCTAGTTTACAAACGAGAAATAGCCAGATGGTGTCATGACGTATGGAACGCGAGCAGACGAGACTGGTTTAAGGACACTGCACAAATTTCATGAATGGATTGTACTTTGTACTTCCAAATCTGCTGGAATGGAGAGGGTACAACTTTAAAAACTATCCCGAAGTAAATTTAGAAAATGGGAGAGACCAAAAGTCATGAGTATTTACAAAGGATTTACTAGACAAGAATGATAAAATATAAATCAAGGTGAAATGAAAAAAAACAGCTGATTTGAAAATTTTCGCGATTTCTATTTATTTGTATGAATGAAGATGAAAAGTATGTTTAAGACTGTGTTTTTTTTTTACTTTATTTCGGGGATTGGTACTTAATTATTATATATTTGGCCTTTGGCATCCAAACCATTAAAATAAATTAAAAGTTAACATCGAAAGGCCTTTCTTTGGACTTTGCGTCAACTACGCCTTATTTACCGACCATTACCAAGAAAGGTATTTCAAGTATTCGAAGCCATACATACTTAATTACTAAGCTATTACAGGGCACCATATTTCTTTATAATTTACGATCGCATGCAGTGATTGAGGTTAAACGTCGCTATCAACTAGAGTGCGTATGGCTTTAAATCAAAGGATCCATTTTTTATTTCTTGCAGGAGTGGTTTATATGAGATATAGTGCAGGGAGTCAATACGGGCAATCAGAAAATTTAGGGTGAATTATATCAACACACATCTAAATCTAAGTCCCATGTGATAGGAGGCGAGTCTTTTGCCATGAACCCGGGCACAAAACTAGACTTCAGGCTGCAAAATATAATCCTGATGTAAAAACCAAATAATACCGGACCTGAAAATCAAACCCTTGGCCTCATGCTGAGCAATACTGCTTGCGACCACTGAGGCTTAAAATAAAAACGGATATCATTTAAGCTATTTGCAAAAAAAAAAAAAAACAAATAACCTACACAGATAATTTTTACAAGCACTTGTAAATTAAATACCTCAGCAAATGACTCACACAGCGCAAGTTAGTCTAGCTACCGAGTACCTTAACACAATAACAAAAAACATCGCCCGATCAATGACAAGTGGGTAGGGTAATTAACTGCACCCTAGTTCATGCACCGGTCTTAATAACCTATATATTATTCAACGTAAACTAATTAATTAAATATAGATATTGATAAATATAGTACCCGCAAAGCAATCAAAGTACGATAACAAATTACACGAAGTTAAAACCAATATCAAAACGCATTTACTTTAAAGGATGAGTATTGACACTTCACAAAATTGCCTCAAAAACGCCTATCTTCACCACTGACTAGTGCTTTAGCTGGGAAGAAGTGGCGTGACAGCCTCCCCAGCACCAAAACTGTCCGTTCAGTTAGACAAACTTGATTCTATAAAATCGTATGCCAAGTAATTAACATTTAAGCGGGATTGTCCGAAAGGGTTACCGCTACCCCGGAACATAAAGGGCTACGGAAGGAATCTAGATCTAGATTATTAGGATGAGGTGAGAAGGTTATCTAGATTATTATAATACAATGCATAATTAAAATTACTAAGATATTTATTTATTAAACCTAATACACAGACCTAAGATTTTAAAAAATATATACACATAATTATACATATCATACACATCCAATAACATATAATCATATTATTGAATCGCTACTAGCCCTCTTCCTCTCTCCTAATGTTCCTGTGCTCGACAGGGTCCATATTGGTTTTTTTTATTATTATTTTGATTACACCATCTATGAAATACATATGGAATGCAAAAAAGATTTGAGTATTGAGTATTGAGTATTGGAACATGGATGGGTTTTAGTCAGTAAGAGTCTGACACTCTCTTCCGCTCCACCCAGAGCGGGAGCAGTCATTGGATGATTTCCCAGCCTTAAAAAAAAAAGTAATTAACATTACGAAACACAAAACATGAAGTACTGGTTTCTACCAGCGGCTTGGCCCTGAAATTTTCCCACGGGAACCCAACATTTTTCCGTGATAAAAGTATCATTTATCTAGGTTATAAACTATCTGTGTGCTAAGATCCGTTCATTAGTTTGAGTAACACATATCCTCAACTAGATATCCTCACAAACTTTTACGTTTATAACATTAGTAATACATCTATTATGCAGAAAGAAATAGAAACCTTTTTTTTACTATCTTTCAAGTACATTATTTGTGTCACAGTGTTGACATTGTAATATTTACATAGTAAGCATAGATATCTATATCATGATACATACTACAATATTATTTATTATCGCTCCATTACGTGTCAACGTTGACAAAACAATTCGCGCAATTTTTCGCAGAATAAATCATAGTATGAATTACTGACTGATTAATTGATAAGTCATGCTCCTTTATTTTACAGTTTAATTGATTTAGTTTCCAACCGTTCCATGTAAACTAAGATAAGAAGCGAAAGTAGCCTATTTTAAAACCTTTTTAAAACCCATAAGTTTTTTTGGTGTGTATATAAACGTTTGGCTTATACTTGCACTTGCACTTACACCTTCGCTCGTGTCAAATTTAAATGCCATAATATGGCATTTAAATTACGACGAGCACGATTTAGAATAATATTCTAAATCGTGCTCGTCTCAAATTAAAATGCTGTATTGTACCAGTATTGACTGCCTCGTTGGGCTGCTTATCAAGAGGTCATGTTATTGGGTTTTTATGACCCGGGGTCTTTTTTTTTCGCAGAAGGAGGTGACTGCCTTCCACTCCCTGTCGCTTCGGACCATGGCTTGCACCAGATCCGAGCGCGAGAGGTCGCTGCCAATCTTGTATGCCCATAAAAATATAAAATTGTTTAAAAAATATAGTGATATCCATGATAAGAATACTAGGAACAAACACAAATTTGTTGTACCCACTACAAGGCTCAAAAAAATAGGAGGCTCGTTCAGATGTCAATGTATACGCTTTTATAATAAACTTCCAAGCCACGTTCGATCTAAGCCTTAATAAATTCAAATCGTTCGTTAAACGCAAGTTGTGCCAGAATGCTTATTATACTGTCAAAGACTTTATTGAAGACAAAAGGGCTTGGGATTGAGCTGCTCCAATTGTTTACATATTGAATATTCTTTCTCTTCTTTTTATATCCTAAACTAGTTGATTAGCATCTGAGATTACTCCTGGAGCTGCTGAAGATTCACAAAAACTTTTTGCATTATATAACTTCAACCTCTTAGCAATGTATAATTCCATAGCACGTTTGTGAGTACTATGTACCTACTATAAAGCTACCATTTACTGAGTACGTCTTACATTGACCTGAATGTGCCCTGGCGGCTGAGAGCATGTCATGCTCCCTGTAATGTCTCACTGATGGTGATGCGTATGTTGGATCATTTAGCTCCCATCAAAATGGTTGAGCTGAATGGTGCTAATCCATGTGTCATGTTCATGAACGAGCGCCGTCAGTAGGGCCTGGTCACCTCTTAGCTGCCACGGCTGTTTTAAAATTAAAATAATTTTGAATTGTTTTTTTTTAACTTGTAATTATGGACGCTTTTATTAAGTTCTGCATCGTTCTCACGTGTAATTTCAACATGAATGATGTAACACAGTTTTTGTAAACATATTTTGATTTAAAAGAGTGTCCATGGAGTTTCTTGCCCGTTCTTCTCCATAGGTACCTACTGCTTTGGAATGGGCAACTAGCTTCATCTTTCTGACTGACCGACCCCTTGAATCAAAAGTGCCTGTAATTCATTTATTTGAAATAAAAGCTTTGAGTTTGAGTTTGAATCGTCTCTATGAGGACACGGCGGTGCTCCCCCCAAGCGGGCAGGTTTCCACCGAGTGCTCCACCGTGTCCTCTGAACGATCCACGCAGTGGTGACACCCGGGCGTTTCCTCCCGCCTGTTTATGTGCAACAACCTCCCGAAACATCCATGACCGGCGAGGACCTGCGTCAGGAGGTAGGTGAGGGCGCCGTGACGCGTCTCTAGCCACTCCTCAAAGAGGGGCCTTACCGCCACTAGCGTGGCGTGCCCTGCGCTGGGTTGCAACAGTCCCTGTTTCACGGCCCGGAGTCCAGACTCCGCTCCAGGCTCAGCTTTTGATTAAACCAAAATGACCCAAAGCTTCCGTAGACAGGCGTGACACGACTCTAGTAGAACCATTGCTATGAAAACTTCGTGGAAATTTTACAGAGCCAGCACATCAAGCTAAACCTAACTGTCGAATTTTCCTACCTGAAAATGAACCTTATATCTTTGCAATAAAGTTGAAATTCTATCAAAGAAATTTGACAGATTGGGGTAACTTAATGCCTCTGTACTACTAGAACCACGTTGCATCGTTGCGTCTTACTTGTCCGCAGAAGCCTTCAACATTACAGTCGCATCGAACAATGCGATGTAAAAAAAAAATGCGCATTTGTGAACTGGCATTTTAAGCAAGGTTTAAATGCATTTCAATCGAACTGTTCAATGAATAAAAATATATACTTGGACCTACATCGTTTAACTTGCATAAGTGCATTTGGCACATAGTCAATGATCTATTGTCCTATAACCAGTTACTGGAGCCATGCGGCTTGTTGACCTAGGCGCCGTGCCAGGTGGCTTGGCAGTAGGGCTGGCACTCTTCAAGTTATCCCAAAACATATTGCACATCTTTAGTACATAACATTACATCACGTCTGTTTTTTGCTGTTAGACAGAGGTGGATCTGTAGGTACATACATATTTCGCCAGTTTTGTTGTCAGTCAAATCTACTGCTATCAATCGGAAAAAATCCAGACTCCAGGCCGCTTCGGAGAAATTCCTAGCGGAAAAGCCCATAGCCACTTAGCTCGACCGGGGAATCGAACCCAAGACCGCATGCTCAACAGACAACGAGGCCGTCAATATACGGCAACAACACTACAATACGGCATTTGACTATGACACGTGCACGAGTGATAGAGACGATACTCTCTAAAAAGCCGAACTTCATCTACATAAACTCAATTTATCTTGCTTACGGTCACATACAAAATTTAAAACAGTCATAATACAACCACTGCAATTGTACAGGAAAAAGGATAAAAAAAACTGTAACAGACGCACAGTCACGCATGGAGAAAAACAATTAAATTTTCCTCTTTCTTTTACGCCTCAAATATATATTAAATACCAACATAATTGACAAAATGAATCACTTTGTAACATTAACTAATATGCCTTACAATACTACCAATAAGTAACTTATAAATGAAGCACCACTTTTTTTTTTGAGAATGGGAAATCATCAAATGACCTCTTCCGCTCTGGGTGGAGAGGAAGGCAGTGTCAGACTCTCACTGACTAAAACCCATCCATGTTCCTTCCTTAGCCCTTTATGTTTCGAAGTAAGCCTGCCGGGTAAGCGGGATTGTCTGAAAGGGTTACTTTCAGACAATCCCACTTACCCGCCAGGCTTCGGCCCTAACGGAGCCCTTCTTTCATGCTGACATCTCTTTGAGGCGCGCCTGGAACACGTATGCGCCGTCCGGCACGGGCCTGGTCCGTTTTATGTGTGCTTTTAGAATATCTAACGTGACGATATCATCATGGACGTTACGTCCACGTCACAGCATCACGATAAGACAGGAAAGTAAAATTTACAGAAATATATAAAAACGCTTTTATATTTCCGTCCACGACGAAAGGACGAGGACGAACACGAAAAAATCATGACGTTAGAAATAATATAACTTATGTTATGATCGAGTGTAAGACGCGGCAACCCTAGCAAATCTAGGAGTAGTGGGAGCTAAGCTAACATATGATATAAGCAAAGCATACATGAGCTCTCGAGATTGACAGGCGAATTAGGCTGGTTGCAGACGCGATAGCTTGGCATGTGGCATGCCAGCACTATCTGTCGACATTCCAACCTGGCTAGGTTAAGTCAATGACGGACACACAATTCCACAAACTTAAAAATGTCCTTAAATTAGGCTGGTTCGCGGTGGTCCAGAAAAAGAGAAGAGAAAGAAGTCCAGAGAGAGAAAAGTAAGTATCCGGAGGAGTTAGGGAGGTATTTTTGTCCAGCAGTGGAAAGTATTATAGGTTAACAAAAACAATGAGTGGACCATAGTAACCCCAGGTTAAGGCGGATGCGCAAAGTAGCTCGCGAAATTAATTGTTTCTTGTGCTTTTTCCAATTTGCAGGTCAATGCCAACAACGGACATACTTTTATAAAGTATGTAGGTAATTCATACTTTCAGGATGTATATTACTCATGAAAAACAAAAACTTTGTCCATGGGACCAACTCTGAAAATATGCAAAAAAATATCAGCTGGTCCATACATTTTGACGAATTATGCGAAACTAAATGTATTTTTTTTTTAAGTTCCATTCTCAAAGTTATTTATTTTCAGGACTATAGTAACTCCTGAAAGTATGTCCTCGTTTAACCTAACACACTGTATATTGATCATAAATGATTCACGACCATAACAAAAAGCCATAAACAATCATCAAGATAGAATTAGCCTCAAATATCATCATTACATGAAACAATGGCGCATATATCATAAAAAAGTTTTATTTCACTTTCATACTGAAGAGTGGACTACAGTGTCGTTAACCATAAGCAAAGAATAACCAAAGACAATACGATACAAAACCGACCCACTTTTTAAAACATTTGATCTTCATACAAAGAATTTCCTTATCACATTATGATTTCCGAGATTCTGAGACAAGATCACATGTTTTTATGCAAACACCTGAAGACAATACGCAGGCATTCTTATCAACTTCTCGCGAATTATGTAGCTGATAAGCGGAATTTCTATATCAGCAATCATGATATTACCACTGCCCTTTTTGTCAGTACCGTCTTTACCATTAGGGCACACAGGGCCCGTGCCCAGGGCCTCCATCGTCAAGGGGCCCCGAAACTACTGAATGAAATTTGTGAAATATCTGCATAGAAACTGTAAAAAAAAAACGAAAACTCCGCGCCATAGCGGTCTAAGGCTACACTCTAGCCTAAGTATATTTGATTTTGCCGGGTAAGCGGGATTGTCCGAAAGGATTACCGCTACCCCGCAACATAAAGGGCTACGGAAGGAACATGGATGGCTTTTACTCAGTAAGAGTCTGACACTCCCTTCCGCTCCACCCAGAGCGGGAGAAGTCACTAGATAATTTCCCACCCTCAAAAAAAAATATATATTTGATTTGCACAAATTAACCAAAATAACAAAAATATAAGATCCTTTTCATTTTATTTTATCATAGCAGAACAATGTTCTTGTCATTCACTTTTATTAGTTTCTAATAGGGCCTCAAATTCTTGTGTGCTCATGGGCTCCCGCATGGCCTTTTTGTACCGCGCATGTGTGCAGACCTTTAGAGAAACATATCCGATTATATGTGCCGTGACCGCAGTCCAATCACGTTTTACGTAAGTACAGTTCTCGGCGGTAATGTCGCAGTGTCCTATACTTATTTAGTCATCAATGGCGTCGTCCTATAATGTGTTTGACAAAGAAAGTTAACATACTTTTTACTTTGAAACACTCGTTTAATTACAGTATTTGCTTTTCACGTTTACACGACAAATGGTATATGTAATAAATCTGTAATTGCTACTTTTATAGGCTCAAAGGGACGAACAGACTAACTACAAAAATAAGTATTTATGACATACAAGAATTATACTGGAGTTATTTTCCATTCAATTCCAGGGTTTGCAACCTCGACGGGGCAATAAACAGCTGATTCCTATCATTCCCTTTGGCATCTACAATAACAAATCAATCACATTCACAAAGGAAACCGTACTACTGCTTATCAGAACGTCTCTGTGTAAGTAGTTCTTCGATTGCTCTCGCTACAGCCTCCAGATACACGATCAAAAGTTTCCAACGTTATTTTCATCTCCAATTATTGTTTTTACCGCAGAAAGAATGTAGGTAACGATGCAGAACAATTTATGTCAACATCCCAGTCTTAAAATGTAAAAAAAAAACGCAAATATTTAAACTTACGCAAGACTTGAACAAAATTGTCACATTGCGCCTGAGTGCACTCTTTTTGGCGTCAAATTGTTTTTAAATAACATAATTGTTGCTATCAGCTGTATTATTAACCTACTTGAAACAACCACAAGAATTATGTATGCCTCAAACTAACGCAAAAAGCATTTCTACTATAAGAGGAGCGATATCAGACGATTCGCAAAAGGGGTTACATAACATCGACGTAAGTGGTAATGAGCGAAAAATATAATACGTACCTACTCGTAGGAAGTAAACGTAATAAAAACTGCATAATCCTTTCACTTTCTTTTATTATTTCTTTACGTTTTTAAAGTGTGTGTAACGTGTTCCTGTCTGAATTAGCGAGTGTGAAGTTAATAGTAATCCACTCGGAAATTGGAACAGCTGATATTTTTTTTTTTTTTTAATATCCTTGGACATTTCACACAACGCCATATCGTCCCAAGCTAAGCAACCTAATGCTTGTGTTATGGTAACGAGATGGCTGATAGACTACTTATATACATTTTTTTTTGTAAATACATACATATTATAGATAGAAAAACACCCAGACTCGTAATAAATACTTGCAGGTCGTACAAATATTTGTTCCGTGCGGGAATCGAACCCGCGACATAGTGCGCAGCAGTCAATCGCTCAACCACTGCGCCAACCGTGTTGTCGAAATATTCTGTTAATATCTCACCGTGAAAACTAAGGTAATGTGAGCCTTTGTTTAAGGATGGGAAATCATCAAATGAATCCTCCCGCTCTGGGTGGAGCGGAAGGGAGTGTCAGACTCTTACTGATTGAATCCCATCCATGTTCCTTCCTTTGTGTTCCGGGGCAGCGGCTACCCTTTCGGAAAATCCCGCTGGGGTAATGAGAGCCTGAGGTGAATTGCCTTTCCACCTGATGATAGCGATTGACACTAGTATTAATAGCTCACATGTATTCACAGAGAGATTTTTGCAGAATAGCAACTACATAAATAAACTCTTGCGGGGGTAGGCATAAACTATAGAACGTCCTCTGCTACGATCCTTACATATTCCTTTTGCTTTGTTTAAGTTCATACATCTGGTCATACGCACACGCTAATTGCGAGTACTGCACCTGACCTTTCTGAAGAACATCACCAATTAGGTCACTATTATGTAAAAATTTCACCGTTAAAATGTAGTTGAAGTGAGTTTAAAGTGAGCTGTCGATGTGCAGTGTACATTAGGTGGAACGACTGCACGCTCACTTTATCTTAATTTCACGTTGAGATTTTAACAGAATCGACGGGCTGGACTGATGGCTTTATAGTCTCCGTTTCCACAATGTCACCGAGCAATCGAAGTGTGGGACAATAAAATATAGCCATTTCATTGGCATACAGGCCATCGTTCCTTCTAGGTCCTTCCGCTCAACTAGTCTTTTAATAGCTTCAATGAAGCATTATACGTATCATTATACGCGTCCATCATCCTCCTAAATTATGTCAACTCTTTTACCAGGGCCACAGCAGGTTTCTCTTCCATACATCTCTACCTTAACTAGTATTTTAACCCTTTAACCGCCCCAGTCGGATTAATACGACAAATGTTGTCGTGCCCGTGCCGCCTGAGTCGTGTTTATACGACTGAGAATCTATGTTCGGATTTCGTTGTTTATGTAATTGCAAGACCATATTCGTCTGAAATAAAAGTTTTTTCTTTTATGAGTTGGGCGCTGGGGGCACGCCAACTGATACTTAGTCGGGCGGTTAAAGGGTTAATAGCCACAATAGACTTACTTAGTGCACTTATTGCGACTATTTCTGACTATCGCGGCCCTCAATTTGAACCTCTAACCCTCAGATAGATCGTGTTGACGTAAACAATTAATAAATAAATCAATGCATAAATATAATATTCAATTGGACTAAGAAGGACACTTGTGTATCAAAATTGATAAGTAATTACAATTTGCACAAACTAATTGGTAACATTAATGTCATCACATTTTTTCTCATTATAAATATTTTAAACTGTTCCCATCTTTGGTAAGATTAATTAAGTTATTAATCAAGATACTGGATGTAAGATACCGGTATTGTTTGTAGGTCAGTGTTCAAACTAGATGCGACGGTTCTGAAACCGGCTGCTGGCTGTACATACTGTGCCCAAGTCTTTGCGTACAACAGCACTGGCCGGTACAACAATTGACCCTTGCATGTCGTGATTTAGTTTTTTTTTTTTACACCTTCTAATTTTGAAAAGAGAATGATTTTGAGTTCGTTGGACAAATGCACGGCACAGTTTACAGCCTGCCTGCCTACAGGTCAAAGACAAGAGCTGTCCAAACAAAATTTGATAAAAACGCATTTGATGAAGAAGTTACGAACTTAATTCAAACAGATGGTAAGCTTTCTGTTTCCGATCTATAAATGTTTATGACAATTTCAATACCATGAATGTACAAAATCGAGATGATTGGGCTTAATATTCTACATAGGCAATTTTGTTTATAGTACATAGTTAATCGATAAAATCAAACTGCTGCAAGAAGTATGACCAATTTTATAACTATTGTGACAAGCAAGGCTACTTTTTATAGCAAACAAAGAAATGAGTTTTGAATTACTTTCGTTTGTAGAAAAAGTCAAATGGTAACAAGAAAGTCTGTCCTTGGTTTGTTCATGTTGTTAATTTGGTAATAACATTTCGCCTTGCACCAAATACCACAATGGGCATACCACCATACATGAATCGCCAGGAGGGGTCACCAAAACTAGGGTTTTTTTCTGAGGCTAGGAAATCACCAAATGACCCCTCCCGCTCTGGGTGGAGCGGAAGGGAGTGTCAGACTCTTGCTGACTAAAACCCATCCATGTTTCTTCCTTAGCCCTTTATGTTCCGGGGTAGCGGTAACCTTTCGGACAATCACGCTAAGGTTGTGGTGAAATTTTTGGAGGATCTTGAAAGTTGAGAACTTTCATAAGCTAATTTAATGTTGAAGTTACATACTGATCATAACTTTTTTTAAATGCCAAAACATTTGAAAAAAAAAATTGTGTGTATTCGTTCCACCGACAGCGTTCTAGTAAAGAATAATGAAACACTTGCTCAAACAATCCACGTAATTTTACAGAACTGCACAGTTAACAGCCAAAGTGACCTAACATGAAACACAGCTATTTATACCTAATGAACCATGCAAGCTATCACGTAAACATTCAGCTAATCGAACTGTAACATCGCTTAGAACGCTGACTCAACAACATACCTGGCGCAAAATCTTCTTGAAAATCTTAAACTTCATATCGGCAAAATGAACTCACTTCAACACAATACAAACATCACAGAACTTAATGGTAACTAAATTTATATCAAGGCTAGAGATAAAAGCACAGAAATAGCGGCAAAGTCAACGGAACGCGAAAGTAAATAAATAAAAATTAAATTACGTACGAACGGACGTCCGTTCGCAGTGGCGTCCGTGCCCGAAGTGACGCTCGGGTAGAAAATAATTCTGTACACGATACGCCAATAAACATTGTAGAGTATGCAGCAGCGTGGATGTATCGCTAAGCAATTTTCACTTCTATAAAAACTTGGAAAGTTGTCTTGTAGACTGTTAACACAGATTGCAATCAGTGATATCGATACTGCAATCAGAACTCTATTAGATCTTATTTTGCTAGATTATAAGGTACGCTGCATCTGCATATCGAATGGATAATGTACAGTTTATCATTCTGATCTGGCTCGTGTATTTCTGGTAGCGTTTACAAATTCAATGCTGGAGAGAGCATGAAAGGCAAGGTTTTTTTTTTTTGATTTTGGGAAATCATCCAATGACTTCTTCCGCTCTGGGTGGAGCGGAAGGGAGTGCGAGTGCCAGAATTTTACTGACTAAAACCCATCCATGTCCTTCCTTAGCCCTTTATGTTCCGGGGTAACGGTAACCCTTTCGGACAATCCCGCTTTCCCGACAAGCTCCGCCCTAACGGGCCCCTTCAAATGAAAACAGGGTTTAGTAGGCACGAAAGGATTTTGTGCTAAAAATAAGGCAACAAGGGACAGGTCCTCACATGAACTGACCAAGACTGTCCGAACTTTATTTAGACTGAATTCTGAATTTGTTTCGGCCTTTCTCCTAAGAGCAGTCAGATTGGAAACTGCGACTCCATCTGGCTTAATTACAAAAATATATATTTTTAATAATTTTAAGTAAGAAGTGATTCCAATATTCTATTTTCTTATGTCGTGTAAAGTGATTAAGTGATTTACAGAATAAACAATTTCATTTCATTTGACTGATCTATCAAAAGGTGAATCCTGACAGATGCAGTATATTAGGAGATTTCTCTACAGAGCCCAAATTTAAAAATAAAGTTTGTAACAGGAGTTTGAGCCGTTATCGAAAGACTTACTGGAACTACGAGAAAACATGACATATTCATAACATCCTACTAATATTATAAACGTGAAAGTTTGTAAGGATGGATGTTTGTTACTTACAATAACTAATGAACGGACCTAGAGATATAGTTTACCCAGTCTGAAATAGCAAATAGGCTGAATTTTATCCCGGAAAAATGTACGGTTCCCGCGGGATACCTAATTTTCTAAAACACGAGGGCAAAACCGCTGGCAAAAACTAACACATCATTAACTGCACTAAATGAATGAGAACAAAATTGTAATTAATAATCGATGTGTAATTAATACTCATTTAACAGACATGAAGCGTTGTAATATAGATTTGATTTATAAATGTCTTTGTTTGTTATTTGTTGTATCTCCATACAAACACAACCTATCGCATTAAAATGAGTAACCGCATCTTTCTCCGAATTCGGAGTACCAACATGTTTTCCGACAGCCAGTCTTGACGAATACGATTAACTATCTATAGAAATTGGACTGATTGCGACGATTGAAGTTAAAATTATAAGGAAAGAGGTGATGCTGAGGTGATTCATGGATAGGTAGATAGATACGTTTGGAAGATAAAATATCTTAATGCCGAATCGATAAATCATCGAATGACTCCTCCCGCTCTGTGTGGAGCGAAAGGGAGTGACAGACTCTTACTGACTAAAACCCATCCATGTTCCTACCTTAGCCCTTTATGTTCCGGGGTAGCGGTAACCCTTTCGGATAATCCCGCTTACCCGGCAGGCTTCGGACCTAACGGTCCCTTCAAATGCTGACATCTCTCTGAGGCACGCGTGAAACATGTACGCGCCGTCCGGCACGGGCCTGGCCCAGATCGGACGGTGAACTACCCATTACTCAGGGCCGCGCCAGTGAATCGAACCTTAATAAATAATGATTTATTTCTAGAAAAGGCTTACTAATTAAATACATGTAACAATTAAGCCCGTCTTTTTCATAGTTATAGCTCTCGCATGTTCCTTATGCAGCATTAAGAGCAATGGTGGCCCAGTGGTAACGGCCGCTAATAACGAGTAGTAGGTCGCGGGTTCGTACACAGACTGGCACTTTAACACATAATCAGCCTATAATGTTCCCACTGCTGGCACACAGGCCTCCTCTCTTAGAGAGGAAGTGGGGCGTAACCCACCACGCGGGGCCAGCGCGAGTAGGTGGATAAAAAAAAAAAATTATCTCTCTCTTTATCTCTTTTAATGTCTTTGAATTTCTCGTTCTAGAACATGTATGTGTAGTAAAGCACTCTACTATAAATAAATTACTTAACCACCATTGCTCTCAAAACGGTGAATGAAAACATTATCAAGATCACATCTGTAGTATAATGATTTTAGATCGTTATCTGCCTAGCCTTTTCCCAACTATGTTAGGGTCGGCTTCCAGTCTAAACGGATGCAGCTGAATACCAGTATTTTACAAGGAGCGACTGCCTATCTGACCTCCACAACCCAATAACTGGGCAATACGACACCCCTTGGTAAGACTGGCTGTTAAGCTGAACAGTAGAACAGTTTTTAGAATATAGTAAGTACTAAATACCAGTGCACCGTTCAAACAGTTACAAATACTGTGTCTAAAAGACATTAAATAATATCACCAGTTAATTAATATAAAATATAAAAAAATATAAAAAGTCAGTCAATTTTTGAACGGTGACTAGGACTGCTGAGCACAAGTTCCTGAGATCAATTCCCGGGTCGGGCAAAAGTGCTATTGAGTTTTTCCATCTAGACTTTCTCGGTAGTAGCCGAGTTTGGATTTTTGTCCGGTTGTAATGGCTCGCCCCCTATTACATGGGACTTAAAAACATAACTGGCGAAACCCTTGTGTAGGTAGGTACTATAGGCTCTGTCTCTGACTCCTACCCTACATACCCTACCTCCCCTACCTACCCTACCTTCCCTACCTACCCTACATACCCTACCTACCCTACCTACCCTACATGAGTACAAGGTCGTGGCGAATACAATATAATGTATACCTACATTAAGTGGCCTACTGAGGAAATTGATAGTGTTGTCTAACCCTACGGTAAAAACAGTCATGATATTATGTGTTTTTAATGTTTTAATCTTGATAACCGTGGGTGTATAATATTTCCTGGCAACGGATGAGTCATCATGTTATTGGAGGGAGTGACTATGATAATGTCAGTAGGATGGTCCTATCGCTTATCCGTCTTCCAAACATGTGGTAACTTAATCATATTTTTTTGTGTTCCGTACCCAAAGGGTTAAACAGGACCCTATTACTTAGACTCCGCTGTCCGTCCGTCTTTCCGTCTGTCACCAGGCTGTATCTCATGAACCGTGATAGTTAGACAGTTGAAATTTTCACAGATGTTGTATTTCTGTTGCCGCTATAACAACAAATACTAAAAAACAGAATAAAACCATTATTTAAGGGGGCTACCATACAACAGACATATTTTTTGCAGTTTTTATAGATAATGGCACGGAACTCGGACATGCACATGGCCGGGTTTTTTTGTTTTCATGTTACTAGTGGTCGCAAGTAGAGACGTCATTTGTACATATCATGAAATCTCGATTTCAAGTCGTAAAAACCGAGCGAAGCAGGTCGCTAGTTGTAATTTATAGGCAGTGATAGCCTAGTGGGGAGGCCATCGGACTGCTAAGTCATAGGTTTCGAGTTCAAACCCAAGCCACCTCTAACTTTTCGGATTTATGTGCGTATTGTGCAATTATCACTTGCTTAAAAAACGGAAGGAAAACATCGTGATGCCTGAAAGATATTTCTCAAGAGCATGTGAAGCTAAGTCAGAGGCCCATAGGCAGCATAAAAACTCCACTCCACTAACCACACGAAAAAGAGAGAAGTAGTAATTTAATTTCGGTTGACGTCGAGCCTCGTTCTGATGGCCGAACTAGCCCAGTATGTAATTTGTATGCCAGTGATTAAGTTGTTTCGCTATGAAATATACCTGTCTGGGTCTAATTCGGGAGTGGAATTTCCAGATCATACTTTCCTAGGAATTATAGTCGGGCTCGAATTTTATTCTCATATGAAAAAAGGTATTTCATCATCAGATTCGATTTTTACATCGTCGGATAACTTTAATCACGCCTGTCCCCGAAGGGCTTGGCAGAAGTATACCGATAATAACACCCACATTTCGACAGTTTGACCGTTTGACGACACGGTTGGCGCAGTGGTTGAGCGATTGACTGCTGCGCAGTATGTCGCGGGTTCGATTCCCGCACGGAACAAATATTTGTACGACCTGCAAGTATTTGTTACGGGTCTGGGTGTTTTTCTATATATAATATGTATGTATTTACAAAAAAAATGTATATAAGTAGTTTATCAGCCAGCTCGTTACCATAACACAAGCATTAGGGCCTATGCACACCACGTTTTTTAAACGCGCCGTCGACGCGCGTTTGTAGCGATACAGACGCGATACGCACGCAAGTCAGACGCAGCCTGTAGACCTTTGCACACCTGACGCGCTTGTGTAGCGATACAGACGCGATGCAAACGCGCGTGTGTAGCGATACAGACGCGCGTGTGTAGCGATACAGACGCGATACAGACGCGCGTGTGTAGCGATACAGACGCGCGTGTGTAGCGATACAGACGAGATGCAAACATGCAACAGGTTTTGAATTTCAGTAATGAAGTTTTCTGTGTCGAAAGACTCCATTTTTTTGTTCAAAAGACGTGCGGTGCATCAAATCGCTCGATTGCTACTAGCGTAGATTCACACTTTCCTTTCCCTCGTTGCTAGCGCTCGTATCGGTGTCGCGCGTTTGAATCGATACAGACGCGCCGGTGCCGCGCGTTTGTATCGATACAAACGACAACAAACTGCTCTGCAGGATAAAAACGCGCCGGCGACGCGCGTTCCCAAAACGCGCGTCGACGGCGCGTTTAAAAAACGTGGTGTGCATAGGCCCTTAGGTTGCTTAGCTTGGGACTATATGGCGTTGTGTGAAATGTCCAAGGATATTATTATTATTATAGTTATGTTTAAGTCTCATGTAACAGGGGGCGAGCCTAGTGCCATCACTTTGCCCAACCTGGAAATCGAATACAGGATCACATGCTAAGCTATGCTAGCGACCACTAGAACAACGAAGCAGTCATATTTATTCCATGTTTAAAGTTATCTGACGATTAGAAATCCCCCCCCCCCCCCCCGAGTTAAACGGGCCTACAAATATGAAATAAAATGTTAGTGTATCTGTATAATATAATATATTAATACAATAGGTATATAAGATATTATTTTATACTGTAATAAATATATGTATTCGAAAGGAGAATTGACTACAAACAGGATAACTTTAATCCACACTAATATTATAAATGCGAAAGTAACTCTGTCTTTCTGTCTGTCTGTCTGTCTGTTACCTTTTCACGCCTAAACCACCCAACCGATTTTGCTGAAATTTGGTATGTAGATAGTTTGCATTCATGAGAAGGGCATAGGCATATTATTTTTTGGAAATTCAACCCCTAAAAGGGTTACAAGGGGTGGCAAAGTTTGTATGAGAAAAATATTTTTATTGCACTTTTTTGCATAGGTAGGGTAGGTAGGGTGGGTAGGGTAGGTAGGGTGGGTAGGGTAGGTAGGGTGGGTAGGGTAGGTAGGGTGGGTAGGGTAGGTAGGGTAGGTAAGTTGGTAGGTAGAGTAGGTAGGTAGGGTAGGTAAGGTAGGTATCATAGTTAAGACAGGACAACGTCTGTCGGGTCAACTAGTAATATATAAATAAATACTTACATATAAAATTATATTTATTATGCGAATCGCAAGACGATTGACGTCACAAACAACAATAGAATTTCATCAATACTAGTATGTTGTTTTTTTATTTTATGACCCGATCATACTAAGCACTACTACCGTTTCTTTTACATGATACCTTACATGGTAAAAAGACGGACTCGCGCACGAAGGGCTCCGTATCTATAAAAAACGGCAAAAAAAACATGTTGTATGGGAGCAACCTTTCTATTGGAGGGTGGGAAATCATCAAATGACTGCTCCCGCTCTGGGTGGAGCGGAAGGGAGTGTCAAACTCTTACTGACTAAAACCCATCCATGTTCCTTATGTAGCCCTTTATGTTCCGGGGTAGCGGTAACCCTTTCGGACAATCCTGCTTAGTGGGAGCCCCCTTAAGCACTCAAATGTCGTAACCCTATGGGTTCATGAGAAAAAATCTCTCGAAACGACAATGAATATAACCGTAAAAATCGTTGAGCTCTTATAAGCAAACGGATTCTAATAGGCGAACATCTAATACATGCTCCTCAGTAGCGTTTGCAACCAATACAGTGTGTAACCGAAAGGGTATATTTATATACAAAAGCATATTATGCTACAGACATATGAGACACAGAATCGTGAAAAAAAAATCTGCTGTTCCCTACATTTCGACGAATCACGTGACCAAAAATGTATAGAAGAGCAGATTTCCGATTTTTTTTATGCGATTTCAGAGTTGCTCCCATAGTAAAAGTTGTTCAGCTTGGTGGTCTGTAGCATATCCTTTTGCATGTATATACCCTTTCGTTTACACCCAGTAAATCAACGAGACAGTCGTATTGGTTGGAAAAGAAATTAGTAGTTCTTTTTCTACTAGTAGAAATAATACAAAGCTTCGAATCTTGAGGCATGAACTCAACCGAAAAAAAAACATATAATAATCTGCATGAAACGCAACATTCATAATAATAATTGGGAACTAACCTCATGGTCTGGTCCTGGCTTCGATGCCAACCTTGCTTCCGTCAGCTGGTTCTTCAAAGCCCTGTGGAAACCGATTCGTTGAAAATAACGTTGCATAAACATGGCATCACGCCTGTTACCCGGCAGGGTTGGGCAGGCCTGTAGGTTTAGTAAACTCACATGTCACCAGTTATGTTTAAGTCCCATGTTATAGGAGGTGAGCCTATAGCCATCAATGGAGACAAATCCGGACTTCCGACTGATCTCAAATATTCTTATTCAAGTCAAAGTCAAATCATTTATTTCAAATCTTTGAAGCAACACTTAAGTAATTTTTTAGCAATTTAATATTGAATTATATTTCAGTGGCGCCATCTAGTAACAAAGTTTTGTATCAATTTACATTTACACTTGTTTCTTGTTTTATTTTTACACAGGTTCCCAAACAAAATACCAAACAGCCACATACAATACTTATACTTTCTGAATGGCTATCAACATAATTATGCGAGCAACTTCAAGATCTCATGACAGCCCTACACTTGGTATATTTGTGCAAATATTCAAGTAATTTGGATAAAACAAGTTGAACTTTATTTCAATAAAAGTTGGGTACATTTTGTATCTTTCAAATAACACGAATATTTGGATAAAATATTGTATCAAAGTGGTGCAACGCCTAAATTTACAGGAGCGTTGTATCTTTTTAAGCAGTATGATTCTTCATTCGATACGCTTCCGAGCCAAAGCGAATAACAATGTTATGGAATTATTTCCCTAAATGCGACTATTTCACAAAGCCCCAAACCCGAAAATGTTGCCAGTTTAAATCAAATAGACATCCGTTATTCTTTTGACAGCTTCTTACCGGGAGCTACACAAATCAGGGAATCGGCTATCTGTCATTTTCGACGGCCTGTCGAATGGTTGCCTTTTGACCCAAGGGGACTTTATAGCAGCATAAACATTATTTATTATTTATTTAAACTTACACCCACTATCATTACAGGTCACCCTAATAGAATAGTGGGTGGGTGACTAACCTATCAACACACAACACAACAGATTAGCTGTCTTTTACTAGAACAGTAATAAAACTTACATATACAATTCCTCAGCCTTGCTGGCTTGCTTCTCCCGGCGCCGCAACAGTTCAGCGCAGTGTTGTAGTGTGGCGATAGTGGCGCCACACGTCGCACGGAAAGACGCACTAGTTGCCCGAACTTCACCCACGTGTAAGCTCAGGTCGTTACCTGGTGAATAAATGTATTATAAGACCTTTTACCAGAAAAAACTAAACCTGCCAACACATAACATAATTTGGCGAATTGTGGGGAATTTATCATGTCTGTCATTGCTTTTTCCGGACAGTGCTTTCAACATAAATATTTTTTTTTATGCTGCACATCACCTGAAAACGGTTTTTTTTTATATTCGTAGTGAAGCGTCTCCCTATCTGACCTCCTCATTGTACAACCCAGCTGCTGGGTACCACGATACCTCTTGGTATCACTGGTTGTCGGACTTTCAGGCTTCTGACGCCACGTAACAACTGCCAACGATCTTCTTTTAAATTTAAAGCCCGTTAAGCCGTTGATCCCAGCTGTCATTTCGATATTTCAAAGCGGGGAGGGACTTTTTATCTAAAGATGACCCTGGTATGTAAACATGGTCACCCATCCATGGATCAACCACGGCAAGTGTAGCTTAAACTAATCGATCGACACGTCATCATTCTACTGCCCTTATCCATATTTCTTTGGGGTCGCCACAACATGTCTTTTTCTTCTATACTTCTCTATTAGTCGTCATCTCGGTAGTCACTTTCTAGCCATATCATCTCTCACACAACCCATCCATCGTCTTCCTCTACTTGTACAGCGATCCACATTCATACTCAAAACTTACCTGACAACATTTTCCTCATTTCTCCACATAAAATGCCATGATTTCCTCACAACTTTTCAGTCACCGATGTCACTTTCAGACTTCCTCTTAATTACTCATTCCTTAATTTATCCATTCGCGTAACACCACACATCCCTCCTAGCATTCTCATCTCAGCTGCATGCAATAGCCTTTCACTTGCGGCCCGTGTGGCTGTTATTACTTAGCCACAAGCTCTGCTTCAAACAAATATTTCGCAAGCAACAAAACTTGCAGTAAAGGCTCGACCCTATTAAAAGAGTACTTGTTATAACTGGAGGATTATCGGGTATTCCCAGTTAATGTTCGAATGTACTTGGTGATTTCCCGATAGATCTTGCGATCCTGGGATATCCCGGATGATCTAGTCAATAGGCAAATTAGAGTTACTTATCTATGTCATAAGGCAGGTCAAGCGGATTGGTCATCCGACCACAACCTCTTATTATTTCTGTATTGTATTTACATGAGCACTCACTTATATGACAAGGAATCATACTGAGACCATTTATCTATAATAAAATATCAATACATTTGTTACATTTCTTTTAGACTAATGATAATGAACAAGATATTACAAACAAAAAATCTTTTTAGACTGCCTGTCCATTGGAGCGGAAAGGAGAAATCTATAAAAACATTCACCACCCTTCCTAACAAACGCGATCATGGCGCACGTATGCGATTGTCGCGAACCTGAACGCGGGGTCTCGTCGACAGAGGGCGCTCTCCGCTTTTGCGAACAAATGAGTGGCATAAATGTACTATTCTGCCTATTTAACTATTTCTTTCTATTTTAAATAAATGATTTGACTTTGACTGCAACCATCACCCATAATCTGTAGAAAAAGTAGAAAATGATCGCCGCATTCATAATGTCACTTTTTTTTTGAAAACCGAAAAAACGAGTTGTGACGCCGACAGCCCTCTGTCGGCGTGACAACTCGTTCCAGATCACCGAACAAAAAGGATCTATAATGTACCCGACGATCATGTATTCCACTAGGATGAGATGTCAGACATTTTATCTAATTCATGAGCAATTTATTCAATCTCAAAAATTACCAACCTTGTCCAAAGCAATTGAATATGATGTCATTGTGTGTAGCTATTAATTTATTTGACGAACTGTAATTGTGTGATAAGTGATAACAGTAGACGGGCAGGAAATATTTTGAATTAAGTATATAATTTCTATATCAGCTGTAGGTAGGTACAGTTTGTCGGATTGATTACGGAAATATGGTTTATGGCGTTTACGATAATTATGTAAAAATGAGATAAACTAAAAAGTGCGGATGTTGACAAAGAGTTAAAAAAAAAAATATTGTATGTTACTTGGGGTCGGCACAACATGATGTTTACCCATTCTCCATTTTTTTTTTAAAGATGGGAATTCATCATATGACTCCTCCCGCTCTCGGTGGAGCGGAATGGAGGGTCAGACTCTTACTGACTAAAACCCAACCATGTTCCTTCTTTAGCCCTTTGTGTTCCGGGTCAGTGGTAACCCTTTCAGACAATCCCGCTGACTCATTCTCCCTTGTCAGCTGTCACTCTATCATTCACTCCTCTTTAATATCATTCCTCACATAACCATCCATATTTACTTTGATCTTCTGTTCCGTCTTTAAAAAAAGAAAAAAACCATAAACAACAAACCATCAGCAAGTTTAACAGCATCGATAGCTTCGGTTGCATCGTCATTGATCTGCGGGTAGGCAGCGACGCACTTTTCAAAGTACTGCTGTAATTGCACCGCCTGCTTTGAGAGGAGTTCGTTGTACGTGTCCAGCTCTGCGATCTTCTCTGCCAGGCGACGTGCTGTACGACCTGGGGAGAAATGGGTTGTTTAAATAGATACGATAGCA
Organism: Hyppa rectilinea; assembly: GCA_951799385.1. Taxonomy (NCBI): domain Eukaryota; kingdom Metazoa; phylum Arthropoda; class Insecta; order Lepidoptera; family Noctuidae; genus Hyppa; species Hyppa rectilinea. The sequence goes on along the minus strand of OX637318.1, from coordinate 6,186,203 downwards.
TCACGCCTTTAATCCTCGAAAGGTTATGCAGACGTGTAGGTACTAATAGAACACCTACATTACGACAGTGAAGCTTAAGTTCTATGTAATAGGGGGCACGCCTACTGCCATTAACGACGTACAAATCCAAACTACGTATCTACAGCTACTGAGAAATTCAAACCTTTCCCGACCTGAGAATCATACCCAGGACATGTTGTTCAGCAGGAAGCCTAGCAACTTAGACTAACAACGCAGTTCCGGGTTTTACAGTTTTTACTTTATTTTATAATAACAACTAAAGTTGTTAAACAACAAAGAGATACAAAATATTCGGTATGACAGTAAAACAAGTTGCGCCTCTATTCCGCAAGGGACTGTTTCCTTAATTATAGGTAGGTAGGTAGATGGGTAGGTTGTTTCCTTATTTTACCATTTGCTCATCAAGGAAATTTTACCTAAATCTTCTAATGAGGAAGGATAACATGGTTAACCTTTTTAGTGCCAACATACGCAGGACGCGATGCCTCGCCCAGCGAAAAGCTATAAATGCTTAACAAAGAAGATAGTTAAAATGGAGAACTTCACAATTTTGAAGTCGTGGCGCTGGAGGCACGAAAATCTGGAACTTTTATTCAAGTTCCCGGTGGTGAAAAAAATAATGCATTCTACCTACTTTCATGCAAAATTGCATTGGAATATATAGTGACCATCTATGAAGTAAATCCAATGTGTTCTGCCCTAAGGACGGATACCACAGTTGACAACGTTCGGTCACGCTACGTCCAGCCACGCAGTATCGTGACCAATCAACACGCCAAAATTTTCTGACTGGGTAATATTCTCATGATGTTTTCCTTCACCGTTTTGCGAGAAGTGGTTTCACAAAGTAGAGCGCCTGTCTGGGTTTCGAACCTACTACGTACAACTCGTAAGTCGCGGCCGTTATCACTGGGCCACCGCTGCTTATGTCCTAGAGCCAAAAGTTAATCTGACATCTTCAGCACTGGGCCCGAGTGGTGGATTACGGCCCACTCCCTGTCTCATAGAGGAGGCCTGTATCGTAGCAGTGGGGACATTATAGACTGATTATGTATGTATATTCTCAAAACGAGACAATTTTCACGGTTGGCGCAGTGGTTGAGCGATTGACTGATGCGCACTATGTCGCGGGTTCGATTCCCGCACGGAACAAATATTTGTACGACCTGCAAGTATTTGTTACGAGTCTGGGTGTTTTTCTATCTATGATATGTATGTATTTACAAAAAAAAATGTATATAAGTAGTCTATCAGCCATCTCGTTACCATAACACAAGCATTGGGTTGCTTAGCTTGGGACGATATGGCGTTGTGTGAAATGTCCAAGGATATTATTATTATTATTATTATTATTTTATAATTGAGATTTTTCCTATTTTGATGCGTATGGGCACGTAGGTGTATTGGCCCCGCGCTGCGGACTCGCGATTCTAAAATCGTGTCGCAAACAATAGTCGGGAAAATTTTACGCGCTTCAAATTACTTGGAGCTGAAGCTAGCTAAATGTACAACCTACCTATTCTAAATTTAGTTCCACAGGATAAATAAATGTAAAAAATATTGATTATCTGTTCGCCAGTTGTGTTTGACGTGCAAGCCAACACGCATAGATTTAATTTTATTAATGGCTCACTCTTATAACTGGAATTTACGTAATTACTTACTGATATGAATAATTGTTTTACATGCCAAGTTCAGACGTAAATATTCTAATGTTTTCCGCATAACGTATTAAAGCTATAGGTACATGTAGTATCTAAATAAACATAAGGAAGCGTAGAAGTACCTACCTTTACTTTAATAAGGAAAATAAAAATAGATCGTACATAATTCACTAAATATGCAACATACATTTAAAGAAAGAAATATCCTGCCTAATATTTTAATCGGTGGCAGTAAAAATAGACCTACAGAGATGTTATTAATGCCAAGGCCCCATAAAGTACCACGTCTTATAATAACTTATAACTATCTCTCATTGCTAGATAAATTACACGATACAGAGACACGCAACTCGACACGGTACATTCATAATTATATGAAAACTTAGCCTTATCATGATAATGGGGATAAAAATAAATGCTTATCCATCCATATAATGGCTTTGCAGAGTGTATTACAGTAACAACATACATCACATATTCACGCAAAGACGGCAATTACATAAACCCTATAAACAGTACATACTAATTCCATGCATAAAAGAGGGCGTGTCTGTTATCATTTTCAGGGTAGAACTTAAATTTTAAAAAACGAATAGTGATGCCCGACATTTTACCGACCCAGTTTAACCCAGTGAAAAGCAGTTTTGTCATTGGAGTATACTCACAGCTTACAGATCACAGTGGACATTTTGTTTCAGCTTCATCTACACGTGATCTAGATAAAATGGTACACTATTGCGTCGTTACATGAAGAGGGCACTTTAAATGATATGATCATATTATGATAAACTTTAATGAGAGGCAAATAAAAGATGTATCTTGCGACAAGTACCTACCTATATCTACATATTATTATGTGTATCGCGAAATTGGATGAACCTCTCCGTAACAGAAATGTTTGTCAAATAAAATAAACTAGCAAAACTTTACAAACCTGAATTGTGTTGTTGATCTAAACCAGGGGTTCCCAAACTTTTTTTGTCTACTGCCCACTTTGAGAATAAATTATTTTTTAGCGCTCCCATTTTTTCAGCTACTTAAAAACCACTATCTAGATGAAACTACAAATCGCTCCCTAAGCCTCTACACAACACCCCCATTTTTTTTCTGGGTCTCTTACTGTCCCCCTTCACGCTCGCAGCGTCCACAAGGGGGCGTTATGGCCCACTTTGGGCAAGGCTGATCTAAACTAATAAAAAATAAATAAGTGTAATAACCATGGGAGCCAGTTGACTGCAACGAAGTAGCTGAGCCATGTCTCCGAAGACCGCCGCCATTGGAACTGCTGTCTGAACTGGTCCCATACCCTGACTCCACCTGAGAATTAAATTAACAATAGGTATTAAGTACATCATTATTAAAACATAAGTGTTCACTGTAAGCACTTAGTAAGTCATTAAGTGACTATAAGACAATAATGGGATAGTTAAAACTCTATTAGTAATGTCATACCAATAGCCCAATAATAGTGTACTAATAGTCAACCCCAATAAAAGATTTTTTCTGGTTTTCTTTTATTCCCATGTACCCATATTATTGAAGTTACCTGTCAGTACCGTATGTGACTAAGTTTGACTATTGCAGAATATTTTTTTAATGGGTTTTGTGATGTTATAAAAAAGCAATAATATGAAATAAATAATATTAAAATAATACAGCTATAAGAATTGGTGGGCGGCCCTCTGGTCTGTTATAGTTGGGATGACTCATTACATACACATAAAAAATACCCAACTTTACCAATAGTATGTCATAATCTAATCATTAAATCTGTCAATTCCTATTTTTAGAACAATTGAATACAATCATAAACTACATAGAGTATCAGTCCTTATCAGTGGCATTACTCACCAAGCTGATAATGTGAAGTATTATAAAACAGCACAACACAGCTGTAGGTCACATAGTCTAGTGATGACTAATTTAAAAATCAATAGATATAACAAAAATTGAAGAAAAAAAAAGATTGTGAGCAGTTGATGAGCTGTATGTTTCCAAAATTGTTTTTAATAAATAAAATGGCTATTTCAACCTCTTTGCCCACACTTCTTTTTGCCAGACATTCATATAGCTATGAAACCCTTTGTTTCATAGTTAATTTGTGGATATCCATGTGCATGTCACGATATTAAGACAACATAGAAAAGTACTTAAAATATAGGGAAATATATAAAGCCACTTTTAAAATCCCACCCGCAATAATGATATAACATTCACTTAATTCCATAAATTTTTTTGGCCAGGGACAGGACAGGAAAAAATATTGCCAGATCAAAAATACCCTTTAGCTGTCTTACTGCAGCAACATTGGTAGAAACAGTGTTGTAACTGATTGTTTTAAAAGAAAAATAAACGAATTTATTTAAGTAACTTAGCTAAAAATTTACAGAAACAGTGATTTATGGGTACAAGTAACATAATTACCTAAAAATAATAAAACCTATAGCTTTCGAAGTCATGGAAAAACAACAAGAACATTGTAATTACAATCTACATTATGTTATAATAATTATTGGATGTTCATGAGTAATATGATACTTCATTATTTGATAACAAGACATCCACACATAAACACTTAGTACTCTGATTGAATGTTATTGACTGAATCATACACATTAACTTGTTATTTTTATAAAATGTATACATAAATATCACATGACCTTAATGAACTAGATGCCCCCGCGCGGTTTCATCTGCTGCTCGGCTCCTTTTGGTTGTAGCCAGATGTTACATGGCTTATAGCCTTCCTTAATAAATGGACTATTCAACACAAAAATAATTTTTCAATTCCGACCAGTAGTTCTAGAGATTAGCATGTTCAAAAAAAAACAAAACTCTTTAGTGTTATAATATTATTATGGATAATAAAAAAAAACTGTTTACGTGAGGTTATAACTTGATTGTGAACGTCATCCGAATTTATTTTGAATGGCGCTCAAGGTGATCATCTCAATTTAGATAATGGTAATTGAAGTCACATGAATAATTTGATGTGAATTGATGGAATGTTGTATAGATGAGTAAACTCAAAAATTCTACATAAATTTCTTTAACTTTGTATGTACCAACAGAAAGTGGATGTTATGAAATGAGGTAAACAAACACTTTCAGGGTAACAAATAATTGTAAACACTCTAAACAAGTGGTTGCTGTTGACATACATGTCTGATATATATGTAGAAGAGTGTAGGATACAAATTGAGTGTACATAGATGATGATAGCTATCCAATTACGGTCAGCAAATACAAAAACGGTAGTTTAAGTTGTAATTTTAGTAAAAATAAATCATACTCACTTTGAATGACTCCAAAACATCAATCCACTGCTGCTTCTCCTCAGGGCTTGTCGCTCTCAAGTACCAAACACAGTCATTTACTGACACATCAAATCTGCAGTCATCAAATTCATGAGGCTGAAATAATAAACATCCAAGGTCGAATATTTGACTATTAGATCACATGCTAAGTCTGTTTTCTCAAGCAGAAACCGTTGCGAGAAAAAAGTCGAGACGCAACAAGGACAAATTAATCTTTTTATTGGACTTCGCCGATAAAACAACTATGCATAATCACCTTGACTTTGGCTTTTTTCAGACATAAGGCACCTCGGCATCCAAGATTACTTTCCAGTTCACTCTTGTAGTACGATAACGTAGAATCCTTCAAAACAATAAACCTGTCCTGCCAACCATGAATGTAATTTGTCCATTTACTCAAGTATCCGCGAAGTTCAGGATTTCCGCCATCCTCTAAATCTGAGTTATCGCTCACTGTTATATTTTCTTCAATCATGTTGCAAATGTTAAGAATTAATATTTACATTAAATTCTACACAAAACAAACAAAACGAAAAACAATAATTATCAAAAACTCGTTACATGGGAAGATACACAACGAAAATTGTTGCTGTTTTTTGACGTTTGACTTCAGTGCACAGATTATATACAATAATGAACATGAGCACAGATTATCATTTCTAATCTTAGTCAATCAAAAAGTAGTCGTCATGCTTTATCATGTGACAAACGGAAACGACAACTAAAGAAAAAAAATCAAGTTCCTAATCAATTAGTCATAATTAGAATGCTGCTGATTACTGAAAAGAGTAATTAGTGTTGATAAGTGAAGGTTTAATTTTATTTGCAAGTGAACTTAGAATTATATACTGATAGTCAAAATCGTTGGTTTGGGGATACTCTTGATGTATTCAATAGAAGGTAAATCCATTTCAAAAATCCTATATTCTAACAATTTCGACACACTGTGGTTGGAACAAAGTAACGAGCAAAGAAAGTTATTTCCAATAAACGTAGTTTGGATGAATTTTTTATTTGGTATTTGAACGTTCCTAGTTTGACATTTCGTTGAGTGCCACTATTTCCGGAAACAATGTTCTTTTGCGTATTGATTTTGGACGTCTTGTAATTTCATTGGTGGTTATACATTAACCGCCAAAACACCACGATACCGGCCAATAGCACACCGCCATTCTACAAATAACTCACCATATCCGTTCAAGATGGCCGACAAAACTATGCCTATTTTTGTTCCATCAGAAAAACCTTTGAAAGTAGTAAAGTGGAAAGTAAAACAAGGTGTTTTTGTGTCGCAAGGACAAATACTATTTTTATACAACGATTCATCAGGCACCGGCACAGAATTAAAGAAATATAAGGCAGTACGCGCTGGTACTATATCATCGATCAAGGTGAAGGAAGGAGACATTGCAGAGCCTGGGTAAGTGACGTCACACTTTAAATGCGCTTTGGAATAATATTTATCATAAAATCCAAAATATTCTTCACAAACAAAAATAAATAGCGTAATCTTGCATCGCTTATGTTACTCTTTATTTTAGGTGCAGTTGCATTGTTTACGCGGCAAATACAATCGCAGTAAAAGCTTCCCGCCTAAAATGTAACCTAAAACAAACATCCCAGATGTTTTGATTATTTTATTTCGTGTAGCATTCAATTTTTATCTATAAGACACCTGTATTTAAAACCTCTGCTTTTTCTTAAAGTTTAATTAAAGACCAATCTTTTCATCGACATATTTGTAAACATAAACAACACAAGAATACAATAGTAATAATACATCCCATGCCAATTACGGCTGCGGTGACTATTTTTGTTTCCTACGACTGTAAGTTACGGTTACAATACGTTGGCGTCGAAAGAAGCGTCGGTAACTCACAAACTAATTCCTTCTTCAATTGTTTTATCGCATCATTTATCTCGGTGCGTGGCGAGAAAGACATCCTCAACTATATTCATTCATAAAAACATGAAAATTTAACTTTTCAGTGAACCTATAGCAGAGCTTGAAGAATGTCGTCATCCTACAGTGATGAAGGAGATGTGTGCCGAGTGCGGTGCCGACCTGCGGACAGACGAGGTGACGAACAGAGACGTCGCCGTCGTCCCCATGGTACATTCTGTACCTGAATTGAAGGTGAGACAAGAACATTAATGTTCTAGATTTGAATGACTACCCTTACCTACCAGGGCAAATTGGCGTGAATCAATAAATACGGTCTGTTTGCTTATTGTTAAATATGAGCTCAATCTTTGTACATAAGCTATGGATCATTAATTTGCAACAAAGTGATGACTATAATAGATAAGATTACTTAATAAATTGTCAAAACATGTTTTATTTAAATTTTATCTTAACCATCACTAATAATTTATGACTTTTTTGTTTTGATTTTTTTGTTCAAATAAATTTAACTATCTGAAAATGACCTAATTATTAAAAGTAATAAGTCAATGTCATTGCCTCCCAACAAGTAAGCATAGGACTCTTAAGAATGCGTAGAAAAGTGGATTAGATACAAGTTGTAACTTTAGAATACTGGTTATAACTTCACTTGTAATCCAGATATCAAAATATATAAAGTCCTTCTGAAGACTTTCTTTTTTTGAGCTTTGAAAGAAAGACAGATACAAGGCCTACATTTAGTATTATTCCAATCAGATGGGAGTATTTGCGCCATTTGAGGTTTTCTACACCTTTGATAATTGATAGAACTCCCATCATTTGAAATCATTAATATTTTCAGGTGTCAGAAGAGCTGGCACAGAAACTGGGGCGGGAGGATGCTGACCGGCTTCTGAAGGACAGGAAGCTAGTATTACTTGTGGATCTTGATCAAACTTTAGTTCATACCACTAATGATAATATACCACCTAACTTGAAGGTAAATATGGAAACAACTCCGATAATGAAAATCTTAAATATGCATTGACTAATTTATATAGTTTTTTATTTATGAAAATCATATCTTATTCCCTTTTCAGGGAGTTCTTCACTTTTTCCTGCGTGGTCCAGGATGCCCTGGTCGGTGGTGCCACACGCGCCTACGTCCAAGAACCAAGGAGTTTCTTGAATCTGCCTCCAAAAACTATGAACTGCATGTCTGCACTTTTGGAGCTCGCCAGTATGCCCACGCCATCGCTGACTTACTTGATCCAGAGAAAAAGTATTTTTCTCATAGAATCCTGTCCAGGGATGAGTGCTTCGACGCTAGAACAAAAGCAGCTAATTTGAAGTAAGCTAATAATGATAGCGGCTTACTAGTGATATTTGAAAGTCGTCCATATTCAAATCTCTGAAAAAATATGGTATTTTGAACAAAATTAAATTACTTTAGACGAAATTCATTCCTCTTTATCATATCATGTCTGTATAACTTTTCAGAGCATTATTCCCTTGCGGTGACAACATGGTGTGTATAATAGACGATCGTGAAGACGTATGGCGACATGCGACAAATCTGATTCACGTCAGGCCTTACTCATTCTTTCAGTCCACAGGAGATATAAATGCACCTCCCCCACCTGGTAAGACACTTTTATAGATTTTACTAAACTAGTTTTATCACTACATAGCTTAGTATAAAACAAAGTCACTTTCTCTGTCCCTATATCCCTATGTATGCTTAACCTTTTGACCGCCACAGTCGTGTATAGACGACAAACCAAAGTGTGCCCAGCACGCCACGGTCGCGACTGGGTGACAGAATTTTAAACGTAAATAAATAATAATAATAATTATTATATTGTAATAATTTCGACCTCACTACAAATTATGTAGGTATTAAAGGATGAATTCGGAGCTTGGCGCTGAGGGCACGCTTTTTCATTTTTGACGTGGCGGTCAAAAGGTCTTTAAAACTACGCAACGGATATTGATGCGGTTTTTTTTAATAGATAGAGTGATTCAAGAGGAAGGTTTATGTGTAATAATTTGTCGACATATTATGCGGGCTAAGCCGCGGGCGGAAGCTAGTGTTACATAAAGTGATGCGTGCCCTTAAACTCAACTTTATCATGTTACAGAAAATGAAAAACCTAAAGATAAATTAGCGAGCGGAAAAAACGGCGCCCAAAATCAAATGCCTACCCTAGACGCCGAGCCAGAACAAAAAGAAGCATCAAAAAACAAAGAGAACAAGGAAGAAGGTAGTAATGGTAAAATAGTTACTAAGGATAAGGAAATAAAGAGTTCTAATACAGAGGAAAAGGAAAGTGAGGAGGCTGACCAAGAGGGTGATGAAAGGATAGCGCAGGACCCAGCCGAGCCGCGGTGGGTAGAGACCTCAGATGGGCAAATAGAAGTAGAGGACCCCGATGACTACTTAATTTATTTGGATGATATACTTAAAAGAATACATAAGTAAGTATTGTTTACACAAAAATTAAGTAAAATAAATCACAGAAGCAGTCCAAATTGACATAAGCATTATTCATAGATGGGCACAGTCATATATATAGTTTTTGTTGTTAAAGTTTGTTCTTTTTATTTTCCAGGCATTTCTACGATAATTACGACAAAATGGGCAAGAATCAAATTCCGGACTTGAAGTCTGTTATCCCAGAGGTGAAATGCGAAGTATTAGCTGGTACTAGTCTAGTCTTCAGTGGTTTAGTGCCGACGCACCAGCGTTTAGAGACCTCAAGGACGTATCAAGTAGCAAGAAGTCTTGGGGCCGAAGTTACGCAGGATTATTCTGATAAGACTACTCATTTGGTGGCAGTGAGAGCAGGTGAACATTCAGCAGTTAGTTTATTAGTTTTTACAAGTGTATTATCTAACATAAATGAGCTGTTTTCAATGTATGTCTTGCTAACAGGAACAGCAAAAGTGAACGCGAGCAGGCGTATTGGCGAGGGCAAAACGAACAAATTACATGTAGTTACGCCAGACTGGTTGTGGACATGTGCTGAGAGGTGGGAGCGAGTCGACGAGAGACTGTACCCTTTACAAAGAGGAGGACAGGTACAGTGACTAAACAACTTTATTTAAACTAAAAATGCTGATAAACATTGAACCCTTGACTCTGGCTAAAACAGTGTGCTGTTCGACCGTTGGTGATCTAATAGTCGGTTCGCCTTCCGCGAAATTTTCTGCTAATATGAGGCCAAAATAAACAGTCAATAGAAAATATTTCTAGCATTAAATCAGATGAGTGCATGACCAAGCAAGTTCCGTATCCACAGAGCAGTTCCCGCCGGCCGCCGGCGCACTGCAGCAGTCCGCCGCCGGCGCCGGCTCCCGTGGCCGCGCTGCGCAAACGCACGCCCTCTGGAAGGTTCATGGACACCATCAACCCGCTGCTGTCGTTCTCAAGCGATGATATAGCTGATATGGACAGAGAAGTAAGTCACTTATTCTATAATAATAATATTAAGTAATGTAATATGGCTGTGGGGCACATGAATTGCAGCAAAACTTTTCAATTTTGTGTACTACAACAATTGAGTATGCAAAATTGAATGGTGTCTCATCATAAGATGTTTTTGTACATCTATTGTATGTGACTTTAATTTCTGTTTCGAGTTTTTTTGTTGTTAGTGTGTGTATTATATTAATTTTTTTTACATATGTACAGGTGGAAGACATCTTCAATGAATCGGACGAAAGCTCATCAGATGAAGAGAAACCAGGTGACGATGACCTGGATGATGAGGAGAATCCTCCCGAGGATAGGCTTATATCAGTCAGTGCGGATAATAGCATGCAGGACAGCTTACAAGATAGGTAAACAAAATAATCAATATTGGTATACTGTAAAAGATTCGAACTAGTATGTTACAATGAGGGAGAGTTTGGTAATTGTTTAGGGCTAGCAGCCTTGATAGTTTTCTGTACAACCTATAATAAAACCTATTTGACAAGAAATAAGCTGCTTTGAAAAAACTTAAATCAATTTCTAAATTTTTCTTTTCCAGATTACAAGATTCGCAAGATGCAACAAATGACTCTGAAATGAGTGAGTAATTTCTCCCAACTTATGTCCAGTCACTAGAGATTGAATATAACATGCTACTTAATTTATTTTCCATACAGAAATAAAATGTTATGCGAAGATATTGTAAAATTGCATTTAATGCTTATAGGTATTCCATTTGATTCTAAAGATCTATGACGTCACATTGTTATATTTCATACTTGAATCACGTACAAATTCCGCGTTTTGACAGTTCGTAAAAAGTAATGTTATTGCCTACCCTTCCAAATACCCAATTGTAGAATCGGTTTAAGAATTTCCCGACCTTCTTAAGTGCCTACTTACAACTTCCATTTTAATTTTAGACGACGAATCCCGACCTCGCAAGAGACCACGAAGATCGTCACCGCCTTCAGATGAGGAGCCACCGGATGACGATGACAGTTCCTGGAACCTCATGGGCGCGGCGTTAGAGAAAGAACTCCTAGCACAGGACTGATGCCACCAATACAAACAATCTTTACAAATTATGAGCCCTATGGCTAAGAAAAAAATAAATGCTCTTTTCTTTAGAATCTTTTGTGATTTATTTTATACAAAAACCCAGGCACATAAAAACAAATTTAATAAACTGCAATAGACAAAACTAAATTTACAGTAATAAGACCAGATCAGGATTCACTATAGTAAATGCTGCATGCTATTTTATTACTGCTTCAGATAATTTATCATTATAATACCTACATAAAACTGTCAAGAAAGGGGAATGTACATAGACAGAGAAACTTGTCACATATTATACATGAGAAGCAAATGCATGCCCTGTACGCCAACGACAAATATGTGACATGACAATGCACATACACTAACACGAAATAAACAATTAAATCATTACTTTTGTGTGTTTATACAGATATCTTAAAAATTTAACACTTTCGCTGCCAAGCACCCGGCTCCCGGGTCGAACGAAAATTCGTTCAGGTGCCCACAACCCGACTCCCGGGTCCTACATATAAATAGTTATACGTGGCTTGTGGCCATGCCCAGCACCCGCCTACCGGGTGCAAATCAAAACGTGCTACTAGGGTTGCCAAAAATAAGCTAGGTGAGAATAGTATGTACTTTTGAGTAAGTCTTTCATCAATTATTTATTTACTTTAAATGTTGTACGATTTAATATTATGCTGACAAATCTCTTAGAAACATACTAAAGTGGATTTATTATTAATTGCCTTTTCATCATAGGTACCACCTATACAAGCCTATGGCGCCACGCAATTTTAATGAGATTTCTTGTTATTAGGTAACTATTTTTCTTTATCTGCGCGTGTTTTATTGAGGTAAAAACCGCCGCTGAAGGTTTAAAAAATGAAAACAAAGGCATCGGTTTGGTTTTATTAAGATTAGAAACAAAAGAGGTAATGTTAAAACTTTTCCTTATCTGTATGTGTTCGTTCTATTGAAGCAAAAACACTCGTTAAAACATGAAAACAAAGGTATCAGTTCGGTTGTATTGAGCTCAAAAACAAAAGAAGACAAATGTTTAATCTTTTCTTCATCTGCACGTGTTTTATTGAGGTAAAAACCGTCGCTGAAGGTTTAAAAAATGAAAACAAAGGCATCGGTTTGGTTTTATTGAGCTTAAAGGTTTTTAATCCCTTGCTGGCGATTTAGACGACAACTGTTTATACAACTTTAGCTACCTTACTTTAATTCACTTAGCTTAGATAATTCTGTTGTTATGCGTGTGAATCATCTGGCATCAGAGGGTTAAAAATCTGCATTAATGGCTGTATGAAGATTTGATGTTTTGACATTTAAAAGTTTTTGACTAACAACAAGTTGAGATTGAGAAGGAGGAGCAAGAACATTACAATGTTTTTCGTTATTTTGTGGAGTGTGTTACATATAATTTCACAGAAAGTATTCTTTGTTCTGTATTGGTTACATCTCCGATAAACATTCTTGGATAAAAAGTGTGGTATCGTATTCAATAGGAAATACATTTCATAGGTTATCATGAAACTTAAAAAGAAAACCAATTAAAAAGAAAAACACTACAACTGCGAATTAGGCAAATCATGTAAGGTTCTCTTGGCGTAAGTGTTATGATTTTTAAATACCTAGAAAAACAAATAAAAATATAAAAAAGAACCGTGTAGTTTATTTCTTTCAATAAAAAATTAGACGTTCGACAACCCTACTATCGGTGGCTGGTCGTGGGCGTGGCTTAGTGAACTCGGATTCGGGTGCTGCGGCATAGTGGTACCGTTACGTAACCGTTGCGCCGATGGACTCAACAGATGGGTTGTTATAGATATGCGAGACACATTTTGTGGCATGCCAATAGACATGCAATAAATGTGCTTGGCAGCGAAAGTGTGCTCTTGTATGTATTTAACCTTTTCACTGCCACAGACTTCAATAGAAGCTCTTCATTTTAACTATTTTCATATTTTGTTTGTTATGCATTTATAGCTTGGAGCTGGGCGCGGCATCGCGTCTTGTGTATGTTGGTGGTGAAAAGGTCAATGACATGAATCAAATTAAAAGACACCATGGATATTGGGAAATTTGTAATAACAAGAAATCAATTTGTAGCTTGGCATGGAGGGATGTGCTTGCATTCATGCTCTGATTTTCAAAAGGTTAAATCTTCGCAAACTATATTTAACTAGACATTGCTTGTAGATAAAATACAAAATGTCTCATGCCTATTTAACACCTGAATTACTAGTCAGTGGTGTATAGCACAATCAATCAATCGTCCAGTCTTTTCCCAGGTGTTGGGGCTGGCTATGTAGAAGATCCATGCTAATTTAATCCAATTCTAAACATGTGATAGTCATAAGCGACCACAATAATAAAAGTAAGATTAACACTAACTAAATACTTTATTGCTAATTCTTTACACTAAACAACTTGTAACTTAAATGGCATAAGGATCATTTTCATCAAAAACATGAAACTTTGTGTATGTAGGTTTTGATGTGAAGTCTTTCTTTCCATCTTGCCAGCCTCGCTCTGGTGCCTTATCATAGTCAAAAGTAGAGTCTAATTTTCCATACAGCTCTGCTTGCCTGTCCATGTCTTCTCTGTATCGTTCTTTGGCAACCTTTTTGCCTGTTATTGGGTCAGTAATATCACCAAAGGGATATACAACCTCTTTGACTTCATGAGTAATTAACTTTGTCAGTTTTTGTGGTAAAGACTGTATGAGGACGATATCGCCAGTCTTGCAAACCTTTTTGGGATCATGGCAGTAGTAAAATTCATCCTTTCTGAAATACTGAAATTGAAAGAAGAAAATTTTGGTTATACAATTTCGTATTTCTAAGTATTGTGTCATAAACATTTAATATATACTAACCATCAGTAAATTCTCGTCCAATTCTAACCTCTTCACTCTAATTTTGGCAGCATTTTGTTTAACAGTAGGAACACACTGGCCTAATAGTAAGAATTTCCTAGCCGTCTCCGCTACATTACGAGCCATTGTTATTTATAAATTCTGCAAGTTTAAAAAAATACTAAATAATGTACCTACTGGTCAAAGAGTAATATAATAAGACTGTACTGGTGCTCGTCAGGCACCTGAAGCCTGAAGCAAAGAGTAATATAATAACAATAAGACTGATCACCTGAAGTCAGAAATTGATTGACCTGACACTGACAGCCTTGTTGACATGACATGATGTGTAGTGTTGCCATAAATTATAATGTGCTAAAAATATTAATCGACGATTTTTTTTTTTTATGGCTACAGTCATTTTCATCATGATTTCAGCCGACAGACGCTCAATGCTGGAAATGGGCCTCTCCCAAGCAACGTCACTTCGACCGGTTCTTTGTTTACAAGGTCCCTTGTGGGAAGGTCATCCACAGCCGTTTCACTCGGAGACAATTTGTACTACATCGATAAATTTTATGAACTACTTTTTGAAAAAATTAATATGCCATGCGTATTTCCCCCTTGTAATTAATTCTAGAAAATTATAGTTATCATTTTTATACATGTACTCTGTTTTATGGGCCTTCGTTGCTAGGGATAAATAAATAAATAAAATATCACTGCATCATCAAAATTACCACTATTCGACATTGACCTTCACCAACCTTTTTGTAAATACATAAATTATCATTGTCTACCAAATTAAAATCGGGCGATACCTACTTAAAGTTGCCCTCCGAGACCGCCAGTCGGTCCCAATTTGTGTAGTCGCTTTATTCACACACGAACAACTAAGAAGGCCATCATCTATCATGAGGCCTATGCCTCAGTACTAAATTCTTGGCAGACATTCATACATAAAGTTACGCTTCTTTCCCCTGAGGGTAAACAGAAGCTACAGAACGCCACCTATTAAGATACATAGGTACCTGTTGTTATAGAAAAAAATGTTCTTTACACTTTTATTATGGATGCAATTGACGTTCTGCATCGTTCTCACATGTGTAGTAACAACATGGATGATGATGATGTAACCATATTTTGTTTAAGTGTCCCTAGAGTTTCTTGCTAGTTTTCTCGTTTTTTCGTAATGGTGTAAAAATTAAAAAACAAACGGATTATGTATAATTATGTATGTGACAAAAGATACACTGGCTAAACTAACCATTTAATATTGCATAATCATTATTTTCTTCCCTTGTCTCATATCACTTAGGGTTAGCACAACATATTTTGTCTCCCCATGCTCCTCTGTCAACGGTTTAATATTACATAATAACCCTTAATCATTATATATCAGTTATACACAGCTACAATAAGTTTTACAAAAAGATAAAGTAACGATAAAGTAGATGCTGATTAGTTTGATACAAACTCATGGTACAAAAAGTCACACATCTTTGTGTACTATTCCATACAAAATTATAAGAAGTTCTCTCTAATAATTGTTACCTATTATTAAGACTGACTTGCCGGGGATTAATCCTGGTACTTTTACTTACAAATTACAAAACAAAGTCTTTAGAATTTCATTGAACTCATACAAACTCAAAAAGAAAATATCACAATCGACTTACAAGCCCAGCACCATTAAAATCAATCATTTAAATATAAATTATGTTCAAGCGGGTACCAATTTCGTAATTGGTTTAATAACAGTCACTAATGCAGCCAACGATGATACTGCTCCTAGCACTCCAACAGTGCTTGGACTTAATTTTGTAAACCCTAATGCTGTTAGAGGAATGAATATGTCACAAGAGTTCTTCAATGTATCAATAAATACATCTTTGTGGCAAGTCGTTAGCATATACATATATTTCATCCAACCATTCCAATCATAGTTTGTGATTGAACTATTCAATAGTTCGGATGGATTTAAGAATGTTGATTTGTGCAAATCCAAAAGATGAACTATTTCATAGAAGTCTCTAGCTAAATTCGCAATAATTGAAAGAAGCCAGAATTTATTTGCTGTTCTGTTCCATTTTTCCGAGTCAGTTTTTAGGAATCCACTCCTGGTGAGCCAGACTATATGGTCTGAGTAGAGAAACAATGCATTTGCCAGTTTACTGATGGTTAATGTTACTCTTAAAATAGGATCTTCAATGTGCATACTATTTAAGGCAGTGTAACAAATGTCTATGCATCTTCCAAGCCTTAAAACTGAAAAAAAAAGCAGGAATTAGAAGTTTGTTTGTTGTTGTTCGTAGTTTTCACCTGCTTTTATTGGTTGTTGTTGGAAACAACTCAAGTCAAAGTGAAGACATTTGGTTTAAACTAATACTTAAAAAAATAAAAAACTTTTTTATTACCTATCTGTTATTTCAAGTAATAGATCCTCCACAGTAAAACAAAGAAGATAAGATAGTTTAGGTACTTACTCTTTCTAAATGAACTAAAAGTGAGTTCCAAATTCTTTATTCTATCGACAGAGTATTTATTTGCATTTCTTATTGCCAATTGGTGCCAGACCAGGCGACTTGTATATTGAATGAGTCTGTAAATAATTATGAAAGAGTTATTATTGCTGAAAACCACCATTTACTTTGGATGACTTTGTTTGCTTCAACTTACAAAGTCTACTTAAGATTTTAATCAACCCATCATTCAAAAACATAAATTCCACCAGTGTTAGCCTAAAGTACGTACACACATTTAGAATGAATAACTAAAAAAGAGTTGTAATAAAATTTTATTTCTTTTAAGTTACAATAATAAAAAATATCTGATCTAATTAACCAATCAAAAAATATTGATTAATAAATAAATAATTTACTCCAAAAAAAAGTGTTGTTACAACTTTTGGTCTTAATTCCGTCTAGCCCCCTTTTGCAACGCGCGTTATGGAACTTCGTTCCAACAAATAAATATGCAGTTACCAGTAGTAGTACTGACCTGGCTAGTTTATCCCTGCCATTTGACTGGTTATTTACCATTATAATAACGTCCATCCTAGCGCTGTTGTGGTCTCCGATCAATGATAAAAACTGTAAATTTTCAGTAGGTAATAAAAAGATTTGTTTATCTGACGAATTTAGTAACAATCATTATGATACCATTTTAATAATACATAGTTATTCGATTGTTAACGTTTTTTGTAGCGTTGAAATGGACCTTGACCTCTACACGATTTTTTGTTTATTGTAATGAACATAGTTCGAATATTTAAAATTATCTACACAATTTTCTATAGTACCTTGACTTAACTTCAGTAGCGAAACCGAAGCCGGAAGCTGTAATGAACCGATTGTAAAGTAAAGGTATTATTATTAACCCAATAAGTCTATCATTTCTGTTTCTAGCCCACTCCGATGATTGAAGATTGAAGCATGAAGTCAACAAATAAACTTGAAACATAGAATTTTCAATTTTGATACCATTGACGATTTGACATTTTGACTTTTTTATTTATTGGTTTTGGAAACTGGGTCCTTGAGCCAAGTTATTATTTTGTCATTTCACAAAATACAGTTGTAGGGTAAAACTGTGTTAGAATTAGTTAAATGCAAGAATTTCGCATGTCACATATTTTTCTGTAGTGTTTGTAAAACGTCTCTTCAAACACCTCTTATCAGGCTGCGTTTATAATTATGTTGCTCAAAGTACAGCTTGGCCAAAAACTCGTATCGTAGACGTTGGCGTATGGACAGAATTATGTGAGTCAGGATATAGGGTTATAGAAATTTAGAAAGACTGGCTAGAGAAGTTGATTGGCTTATTTTGACATTGACATTCGACATGGCCAGGTGAGAACGAACGATTTGTAAAAGAGCGAAACGGATGTTGCAGGTTTGCAACTTGCTAACTCGAATGATCAATTGATCAGTACTCCTACTCTTTGACTCGAATAAGAACGAATGTCGATGAAGTGGGGCGGCGTCACGTCTAGAGGTGGCCGGCGGAGTTTAGCTTGTCGGATGTCGGCCATATTGAATTAAATTTTTGATGCGCGATACGTGAGTAACTCAGCCGTCGAAGTTTCTAATTGTTTTACGTTTCATGACCTGCTAAATTCTGTGATTATCGACTATATCTTGTGCAGAGTGGAGGTGTTCAGTGATCTAAGTGACATAAGTCGCTAAATTCGTTGTGGTAAGACTAAAACACTATTGTGCGTTGCGGTGATTTATCTTCTGGAACAAAGCGACATTTTGAAGTGACGTGTAATGTTGTGCATTTCAGATAGTGGTTCGTCGTACTGAGCTTTCATGATTGGATTACCGCGTAGCGATAGAGATAGAGATCGAATAACGGTGAAAATTCGTAACATGAAGAGGAGTTCATCGAGAGATAGTATGCCGCGATCGAAAAGGACACGCAGTAGTATAGGCAGGTATGATGACAGTTCCGATGAGCGCGTCACTCCCGAGCGGGTGCGCCGGCGGGTGCGTTCTCCAAGCCCCCGGGGGCGATATGTGTCGCCGCACCGCGAGGACTATGTGAGGTCCCGTGACGTCAGAGAAGATTCGACTCGCCCTTATTACAAAGTTCTGTGCGTGAGTGCACTCCACCCAAAAGCTTCTGATGAAATCGTCAAGGATACACTTTACAGAGAATACAAAAAGTTTGGTGATTTTAGCATCAAGATTTCTCACGAATTAGATGAAAGGGTTGCCTATGTTTGCTTCCGTAGTGCTGAAGACGCAAGAGACGCTAAACATGCCAAGCCTAGGATAATATTGTATGATAAAGTAGCTATTGTTGATCCTGTCTATGAGCCTGTTCGTGCTGAATATAGAAGCAGGCCAAGAAGCATTACACCCCCAGATTATGAACGCCCTTATTCCTATGCTTGGTCCCCAGTGCCTGAGAGACGAAGGCCACCTCCTGATGATAGGGCTTATGGTATTCCCCCTTCAGTACCTCCCCACCACAGAGATTTTCGTCCTCCGATGCATGAATACCCAATGGCTGGTCCTCATGGACCGCCAATGCATCACAGGCCACCTATGCATCATCCACCTCACCCTCATTATATGCCCCGTCCGTACATGCCCCGTCCCCACCATCCTCCATTTGAGAAAATGGAAAATAAAAAAGACAAATTCCCCAACTATTTACATCATGTTCAGCCTGAAGATGATCCACTGGCTACTAGGACTCTTTTTGCTGGTAACTTGGAGATTAACATTTCTGATGAAGAGCTCCGACGCATCTTTGGCCGTTATGGTATTGTAGAGGACATTGACATAAAACGCCCACCACCGGGCACAGGAAATGCATTTGCGTTTGTGCGCTATCAAACTTTAGACATGGCTCATAGGGCTAAAGTAGAACTTTCTGGCCAGTATATTGGCAAATTCCAATGTAAGATAGGATATGGTAAAGCTACACCTACTACTAGAATATGGGTAGGTGGCCTAGGCCCCTGGACATCTGTTGCCCAGTTGGAAAGGGAATTTGATAGGTTTGGGGCCATTAAAAAGATTGAATATGCTAAAGGGGAACCTCATGCATACATTTTGTATGACTCTATTGATGCAGCCCAAGCTGCCGTAAAAGAGATGAGAGGTTTTCCTCTTGGTGGTCCAGAAAGACGTCTGCGTATCGATTTCGCCGATGTCGGCACTGGGGGTCCATACAGGCCAAAGCCTTATGCACCACCTGTAGGGGAAGATGGAAGACCTGTAGAAGGCTATGAAGGTTATGAAAACTGGGAGGAGGGGGCAGCTTACCCTGCCTATGGGACTCCTGGGTATAGGGGAAGAGGTGGTCGCGGCCGAGGGCGAGGGATGTATAGAGGCGTATATCATGGCTCGGGCGATTATCGCGACGAAGAGTGGAGGCGAGCCCCAGCAGATCCTGAATACGAGGGACGAGTCCGTCGCTCTGGATCCCGCGAACCAGGTGTAGACCGTTCTCGCTCTCGAACACCGCGCCGACGGTCCCCCGACAGTGATTCTGACGGAT
Organism: Hyppa rectilinea; assembly: GCA_951799385.1. Lineage (NCBI taxonomy): Eukaryota > Metazoa > Arthropoda > Insecta > Lepidoptera > Noctuidae > Hyppa > Hyppa rectilinea. Next base: position 6,165,919 of record OX637318.1, on the reverse strand, counting down.
CCCCTCGTCGTGGTGGCGGCATGCTGGCATCCGCGCGGACCTTGCCAGAAGTTGTACGCAAAGCTACCACAATATGGAATGGTGCCCTTATTTTAAAGAACTCTTTATTCCCAACTAAGTTCCACCTGACTGATGGTGATTCCGAAATTATTGACAGTCTCATGAAAGATGAAGATGGCAAAAACCAGCTGAGAATAACGCAGAGGCTGCGTTTAGATCAACCTAAGCTAGATGATGTTCAAAAGCGCATCGCCACATCTAGTTCCCACGCTATTTTCTTGGGAGTGGCAGGGTCGACAGCTTCCATCACAAATGAAGACGCAAGTATTCAGACCAGACCAATGAGGAATCTGGTGTCTTACTTAAAGCAAAAAGAAGCAGCGGGTGTCATTTCTCTCCTGAACAAAGAGACAGAGGCTACAGGTGTACTATACTCCTTCCCACCTTGTGAATTCTCTACTGAGCTGCTCAAGCGGACATGTCACAACCTTACGGAGGAGAGTTTGAAGGAGGACCATCTGGTAATAGTGGTAGTTAGGGGTGGGTCAGCCTAGTATGAACTTCTGAGCTCCCAAACTGGACAGGTCACAATCTGACCCAAAAGTTTGCAGTGAGATCAGTAACAGTGATGGTGACTGGTGGGTTCTGCACAGAACGAACTAATTTACTAGATTAACACACATTTTGAGTTTACATTTCTAGCTTAAGTTCTGATAAAACTTCCCTTGTCTTCAGAAAAATTATAACTTTAAAAATATGTACACTTGTGATGTGTAGTGATGTGAGGTGTTTGTAAATCTAAGTTAGTGAGTTTCATATTTCTTGTGCAAGTGCTGTGTTAGCCTTGTAGTGACAGCAATAATCATTTATTGCAAATGTAGATGAAAGATAGTTTTGCTAGAATTGCAGCAAATATTTTTTTTGAAACTTTTTTTTAAGTGTATATTTATTATGATAAAAAGATAAAGTGTATACTTATTCAGTGTATGTTAGGTGATGTGTAGTGTAAGTGTGTGAAGTTGCAAATAGAATATTTCATCTTATGATGTAGTTTTTTTAAACCTTGTGAGTTGTGATCAGGCAAGTGCAGTTGTTGACACAGTGACTGGTTTGTGATGTTCAAATGTGCCCTCAGTGATCAATAATCACTTGAGTGAAAATCCTAATGACTTAAAAGTCACTGCTCAGTAATCAAGTGAAAATGCTTCAACCCTATAATGATTCAGTGAAGCCTTGTGTTTGTGTTGTGGTCCATAAAGACTAAAATATGACAATAACAAAGTGTAGGTAGACATAGTGATTGCTCAGGCTGTGTTGAAAAACAAAGTTATAGTTCCGCTTTATCATAGTGAACAAAAAAATAGTGATACAGTTAGGTATGCAACAATCATTTTAGATTCGACATTTGGTAAGTATTTTGTGAGTATGGACACATCCTCCCCGCTTTTGGAGCTTTTTATCCCCAGCTAAATGTTACATCTAGTTCTAGTCATGTGTAGTCTTTGCGGTAAACTTTTTGTGATACAAGATCAATAAAATTATCTGGCGAAATATCACAGACTTGATGGGTATTGTGATATGATGATGACAAAACAACAACAACAATAACCATAAAATGATTTCCTAAACTTGGGACTGTTGTGTGTGGACCCTATAATCATGTGAAAGAAAAACATTGTTTTTGTGATTTTATCAAATAGGTATCACGCCTCATCGCCTTTGTGAAGTTTCGCCAGATAATTTCATTTGACCCCGTTTTACAATAATTAGGATAAAGATATATAAAAGATATTCTTATTTCTTATAGTTGAGCTTAAAGTCACAAGTCAAGGCAATAGTGTCCATTGTGTTAAAAACACAGTATTGTTTTTTCAATAATCTTGGTTTCCTGCACCTGTTAGATTTCAAAAATATCTTTACTTTCATTCATTAATGTAGAATTAATTTCTGAGATTCCTAACTTAGACGTGCTTTTAAACGGGCCGTAGTTTTTGACTACAACTGCAACGTAGTCCGGTCCAACTGCATCGCATCATCATATTTTTCTATACATGTTTGAGGGCAATATTTTACATGCCCCTAGCATGTGCTAAAAAGATTATTGTCAAAATCTGCAATTAACCAAGGTAACTTAATAAAAGATCAACAGCCGGCTTGACATCGATTGAACGGATTTGGAATACACACACCTGTTTGACTTCCAGGCAATACTTAATATTTTTTTGTTTAACATAGCTGGCAATGTGGCAAGAAATTTCATTATAGCCACAAAATAATTTAAAAAAACGACCCGTTTAAGAGCACGTTAGCCTCTACATGCGGCATAATAAAAACTAAACAACCATACACACAACCTTACTATTTCCGTACCAGCCAAAACTTTATCCAAGATAGATAGTAATGTAATACTAATTAGGTGTCGTGAAGATGTCATTTTGTATCATCATAATTTTTTGGTTCATCAAAATAATTGCAAGGTGTTTCTATCGACTGGAATGGGCGAGAGGACACAGGACAGTTAAATTATTCAATTAAAACTTATTAACATTTGTTTTATTAGCTTCGCAGCGACATGAACAGAAATTTCCATAGGATCCTAACCGCCTCTTGTCTCGCCCTCCCGAATCCGGCAGATAATAAATACCGAGTAGATAATTAGGTAAATAAAAGCTGCAGTTTTGTACATATTCACCCGACGTAGCCGCACTGGACTAGCCTGGAATTACGTCGTGTCATCAACCGATTTAGTAAGTATTTGTGGCAGTGGTAAGGAATTAGAGTTCCTAATCTGAATTAATCAATATCATAAACAGACAGGGTGTATCCGAAAGGGTATATACATACAAAAGCATATGACCAGACCAACAAACTGAACAATTTTTACTACGGGTCCAACTCCGAAATCGCAAAAAAAAATCAGCTGTTCTATACATTTTTGGTCACGTGACTTGTCGAAATGTAGGGAACAGCCGATTTGTTTTTCACGATTTTGGAGTTGGTCCGATAGTAAGTTGTTCAGTTCGGTGGTCTGTAGGCCGTTTGTATGTATATACCTACCCTTTCGGTTACACCCAGTATACCGTGTGCGTTCGCGCAGCGGAATGTTGTTGAATTTAAAGATTTTAACTATGCAGATATTTAGTGTATGACGTCGTATGTATGGTAAAAAAAAAAATTGTGCACGCAGCCATGAAATTTACCAAAAACTGATTCCGCTGGGCGAACGTTGTCCTGGCGGAACTTTTTTTAATCCATAGACAGAAGAAAAGAGATGTGTCCAAAAATTAGTGTGTATTTGTGTGTAATTGTGTATGTATGAATAAAATTAGTGCACGCATAAACTTCGGAGAAATTCAAGTCTCCGCTACGCGAACGTTTGGCCATTAGCTAGTTTTCATATAAAGCGCTTACATAGAGAGCTGTAGATTTTTACATACGTTGTTTTGAATTTGTTTATATTTGTTTAAAAAACAGATTTAGAAAAAAACGTAGGGCTTTTCAAGTTTATACAAACCTTGTAAGTGTCTGCAACATGTTGCCAAGTATCAATGATGTTCCGTTAGTAATTAAAGAGTTATAGGACAATTTACCATGAATAGATCACTGTTTACAAACAAGTCAAATATCACGACGTTCTAAAGGAATTGCATGGTAAAATGTATGCCAATAATTAGTGTATTCATTCAACTATTCACATGCAAAATTTCATGTCATTAAATTCAGTACCTAATTAAAGAAAAACAATTATAATACTGACGAAGCATCGAAAACCTACATAACCCGACCAAGTTCGGATAGCTAGAAAAAAGCGGCCGTGCAATATATTTAGGTAACATCCCAAAATTTACGTAAAGTACCTACGTAAATAGTACCTACTTTCTGTCATAGTCAAATACATTTAAAAAAGTAGGTGTACAAAAATAAATGACCTATAAATTATATCGAAACAACAATTGTGTTATCACCTATACCAATTCAATACCGGTATTATACTGTAAATTTTGGGATGTTACCTAAATATGTGTGCGTTTCGACCGCGCGACCATGGCGTCATATTAAAAAAAAAACCATGCCAAGATTTTGTAAAAATTTGTCAAAGTTGATTCCCAAAACCATAAATTTGTGTCAAAGTTATGGTTAAAAAGTTATAGGGGTGTGAACGTGGCCGCGCCATCGAAACGCGGAGAACCGCGCGGCCACGGAGATCTCTAAAACTAAACGTTGCAGAGACCTGAAATTCAGGTAAATAACAGATTGAATTTGTAAAAAATTTGTAAAAATATAGAAAAAATTCCCAGGTCAATATTTTAGGAGCTATAAGACTAAAACTCCATGGCCGCGCCATTGAAACGGTGAAGAACACGTTATCGCCGATATCTCGCTGAAGAAGTTTCGCAGAGGTCTGAAGTTTTTTGTAAAACCTAGATCTGAATTTGTCAAATAGTGTAAAAATGCACAAAAAAGTCCTAGGTTAATATTTTAGGAGCTATAAGACTAAAACTCCATGGCCGCGCCATTGAAACGGTGAAAAACACGTTATCGCCGATATCTCGCTGAAAAAGCATCGCAGAGGTCTGAGGTTTTTTGTAAAACCTAGATTTGAATTTGTCAAATAGTGTAAAAATGCAGAAAAAAATCCTAGGTTAATATTTCAGGAGCTGTAGTAGGTACGGTATCGCGTAGAAATATGTCGTGATTATCTACCGAAGAAAGTAAGAGTAAAGCGAGTTTTTTATTGTAAACAACACCTATTAATATGTAAAACTATATAAAACCAGGCAAAATGTTTTTTTTTTTTGGTTTTTATAACTTTTGATACGTCTTGAATATTTCAATAGGGTGACCATGGCTTTTTGCTTACAGAAAACTTTCCACCTATCGTTTTAGAAATCACTAACTGTTCCTCGCAGTTTCACCCGCTTAATGCAAAATTCGAATGAATACTATGCAGTAGTTTTTGTGTTTATCCCGGACAAATAAACAGACAGACCAAATTCTAAAAACTATATTTTTGACGATTTTATTATATACTAGCTGTCCCCAGCGGTTTTACCCGCGTAGTGCCCGTTCCTGTGGGATTTTTGGGATAAAAACTTTCCTTCTTGTCCTTTCACAGGCTATGGACTATTTCTGTACCAAATTTCGTTTAAATCGGTTCAGTAGTTTTGCCGTGAATGCGAGACAGACAGACAGAGTTATTTTCGCTTTTGTAGATAATATTAGTATGGATTTAGATATTATAGATTTCTTTTAAAATCACTTAAATCATGGCTTGATGCTGACAATACTGTGGTTTTGAGTAAAAGTACGAGAACCATAACAAATAACTTTACACAACATTCGTAATTTCTGTAAGATTATTTGATGAATTATTGTGTACTCAAACACATAAGTTTTGTCTAAGACTAAAATCTGCCAGAAATAACACCCTATAAATACCCCATTAGCAGTATTATATCAGAAATAACTCATACTTTTCAACATTGAATTGCACTGAAGGAATTAACCATAATGCCACAGACTACAGTACAACAGGAGCGAACGGAACGCGCCGCACCCCGTCTTCCCACCAAAGGCTTTTTTGTTGTACAGTCGTCGTTTTACTTCCTGTTGGTAAGGAAGTAAAACGACGACTGTGAATGTTGAAAAGCACGAGTTGAAAAGCGAGCTCTGAAGTTTTTTGTAAAACAAAAAACTTCAGAGCTCAGCGAAGCTTTTCCAGCGAGATATCGGCGATAACGTGTTCTTCACCGTTTCAATGGCGCGGCCATGGAGTTTGCGTCTTATAGCTCCTAAAATATTGACCTAGGAATTTTTTCTATATTTTTACATTTTTTTTACAAATTCACGTTTAGTTTAAGAGATCTCCGTGGCCGCGCAGTGCATATTTTAAAAACTAAGACCTAATAAGCGTATTTTACGTTTATATTTTTATCTTTTAGCCCTACGATTTATTCTAAATCTGTTTTTTAAACAAATATAAACAAATTCAAAACAACGTATGTAAAAATCTACAGCTCTCTATGTAAGCGCTTTATATGAAAACTAGCTAATGGCCAAACGTTCGCGTAGCGGAAACTTGAATTTCTCCGAAGTTTATGCGTGCACTAATTTTATTCATACATACACAATTACACACAAATACACACTAATTTTTGGACACATCTCTTTTCTTCTAAAGTCTATGAATTAAAAAAAGTTCCGCCAGGACAACGTTCGCCCAGCGGAATCATTTTTTGGTGAATTTCTCCACAATGGCTGCGTGCACAATTTTTTTTTACCATACACAATTATACGACGTCATACACAAAATATCTGCATAATTAAAATCTTTAAATTCAACAACATTCCGCTGCGCGAACGCCCACCAGTATACCCCCTTACTAATAAACTTTGTATAGCGTCTGTATAGTTACACAACGCTTTGTCTTCTTATTCAAAACTTTCTGACCGACTGAAAGAGTGTTATCAGTGTGTAACTATTCACCTGATATAATACGTTTATTAGTAAGGGGGCTAGTGTATAGTTAAACAGGCGATATCAAGTTACGATAAGTAGGTAAGTAATAACACTCTAGTCCAGCCAGACCAACATTCACTGTCATCTTTCAGCATCAGTCTGCTTTGACGAGGGGGGGGATATATTAATGGCTTTCATAAGGGCTTAATCAAAGCTAGTTGGAAAAGTCAATGGGTACTTAATACGCGCACGAAGAGTTTACTTTTTGTGCAAGCACTTTTTTATTTCTGGACATTATTATAAACAGACACACATTAAATTTTCAAAGAGGCGCACTAATATGGCCGCTACCATAAATCTAAAAAAGGCGGTGCCCATACAAGAAACTGATTATGAACTAGTTTTATCGTATAACTAGTACGGAAGCCTAACTCGCACTTGGCCACTTTTTGCATAATTTGGAAACTAACAAATGGAACTTGCAGGATACTCCAACAGATGGACTTAATCTTCACTCCTACAGTGTATGTTTACTAACTACGCTTGTACGTGTGTAACGCTTTGATTCTATAATATAGGTCCAAAGGTCAACGACCCGAAGATAAAAGTTCGCCAACAAGTCTAATAATGAGATCATAACGGTGATAATTATTTGTGCTTTCCGTGTAGCTGTGGTTTATGAATAAACATTGTTTGATAATAAGTTTGTATTATTTATTGGTCCTGAATCTATGAAATTCACCTTTCTATAGGCACACTACAAGAATCTACCTACTGTAAACAGTGTCTATTCTATACACACACCACACAGTACCTATACATGTAAATTAGGAACATATCTTATAATAGCTACAGTAATGATAGTGAACTAGTAAACTGATTATAAGATTCTAACTGAAGCTGGAACAAGCCATACTTCGCCCCTATTCATTAGGTTTCTCTCAATAACATAAAGGCTTACAGTTCGCGGATTTCGTGATCGACTAGGTAAGTAGACAACTAAGTAAGCAATGAGTACTATTTAGCTATACAAATATAAAGCTGAAGAGTTTGTTTGTTTGAACGCGCTAAGCTCTGGAACTACTGGTCCGAATTAAAAAATTTTTTTGTGTTGGATAGTCCTTTAACCTTTTCACCGCCACGGACACCAATAGAAGCTCCGGATTTTCGTGCCACCAGCGCCACGTCTACAATAGAAGCCCTTCATTTTATGTTATAAAAATAAATTTACTGAATTTAACAGGTTTTTTCCATTTCATAAATTAAAAGCACTGTCTAATACCCTATTTTTTTATTTTTCCACACAAAAGAAGCCCTTAATTGTCACAAAATTGGCAAAAACAAAAACTCCGAAAATTTTTGATGTCCCCAGAACGCCAAGGACTTGATATATAGTCGGCCAGTGATGTGACGCGAAAGTTAACACTGTTTGATTTCACCCGATGAAATATTTAGAAACATTATTATCGAAAACAATTTGAGGTCAGTAAAATATGAACTTAGATAACTACATTATAACAAATGGAAAATAGACGAGTTTCGTCCGTCGGATAGGTGCCAAACCGTAATTAAAATAGTTATTGGCAATCCTTATCGATAATTATATTCGCATCCCTACAAAATAGTTTGTTTTCGATAAAAGTTTATGGTTTTCAGTGCCCCGGGCGCCACGGACTAGTATAGAAGACGTTCTGTGACGTCATAAACGTAAGACTGTCAAGGTCACTTTGTAATAGTGCAGCCAGCAGCAATATTTATTTATTTTATTAAATATGAACGAGGAACTGACTGCGGATGAGCTTTTAAGTATTCTACAAGGTGTGGAATCGGACTCGGAGAATGTTGGACCAGAAGATGATGATTCTGAGGTATGTCTTGATAATAATAATAACGTTTATTTAAAGAATAAGAAACTTATTTATAAGCAGGTAGTTACTACTTTGTGTGTGTTACTTAGAAGTGATCAGATTCTACATAATATACCGTAGAAGACAATTTTATAGTTGCGTTTTTGCAACAACATTCTGCATAGATTTTGACTGCATTGTTAACTTTGTATTTACTTATTTATTTACGTACAAAATTATGTGATGAATAAAATTTCGTTGACGTCGTTTTATATTTATTCCTTCTTGTGCTCATTGCCAAGTCATTATAATTATAATATAAAGAAAACTATTATTTGATACAGTCACTAAAATATTGATTTATAACTTATAGCATAAGATAAAATGTGACGTTCGAAAAGTGCTGACTTTCAGCCTGTTTTGAATGGGAACAATTTTTTTTTGTCACCAAAATTTATATTTCTCATCAAGTGGTATCACCAAATAAATAGATCTATCACCAGGAAATATTTTCGTTCTCAGATAAATATAAAGTGTTCCCAGATATAAATTATCAAAAAAATAAGAGATGCATCACCAACAAAGTTGTAGTACATGAATATAAACTTCGTTCTCATAATATTAGTTTTGTTACTTAAATAATAGCTTTGTGCTCAAAATGGAACAAAACATAGAAAAAAGACCATAGACCACATCCCTAATCAGAATTGAATTTAACGTGTTCTGAGCGCCAAGGACTTGAAATGAAGTCAAAGGATGACGACATGAAACAATTAGTGATGTGCCTCATTTCTTATGGCTCTAATTGAGTTATGTATTTGTTTCATTGATATTTGTTATTTATATTGTTTTTCTTATCAAGGATACTGGGGAATAAAACAAATATGGCAATATTTAATCGGTTTTTATTTATATCCGTAAAATTATAAATAAAACATAACGTGTATAATTCTCATTCATCGATATGACGCTACCCTCATCACTACTGTTTACTATACATTTCGTTATACATTTATAGCTTGGCGTGTGGCGAGGCATCGCGTTCTGTGTACGCTGGCGGTGAAAAGGTTAAAAAGTTCAATAGGTAAACAATCCGCGAAAGCGTATTGAGTAAAATGTACCGATAAGTGACCAGATTAAAATAATGATGTTAAAGTTCGATCAGTGGGTCGTCTTACCTACCTCCTCAGTCATTACCAAGGAAGTAAACCTCGATGGCTATTTACCTTCTCATTCAAAAAAGTAGAGAAGGATTTCTATGGTAGAAAAAAAATTACCAATTTTTTATAGTCTGTGCACTAAAAATGAGTTTTGTCACTCATTTTTAGTGCATATTTTCGATTTTATCGTTTTCTTAACCCGGTACACAGTTTGCCCAGCCGCTCATAGTAATTTTCTCTAATTAGGTACCTATGTTGGTGAAGGATTAAATTGATTACTAACAAAAGGCTAACACATAAAACTTTCCGAGATGCATGAAGAAAAATCGTGGGAAAGTACGTACCTACAGGGACTAAACGCCTATTTTACCGAAGTACACGGTACCCGATAATATACTTACTTCGATTTTATTGGGCTTTTTCTCTAGGTTTGACCGAAGAGAAGGTCAATTCGGATGCTCATGAAACTCTTCCAAATAGAATTAGTCAAACAAATTATGACGAGTATCTGATGGCTATGAAACGGATACACCATCGGAATTCCGCTCAGTTATTACCGCGCGAGATTGAAAGCCCAAGAGCACGCAGAAGACAACAGAGCACCGCGAAACAATCTAGGTATGACATTAATATGCATGCTTTCCTTCATATATGCAGGTAATAATGGGAACCAACCTAAAATTAATATTTACTGCTCAATTAACTATAAGGTTGCAATCACAGATATAGATAGACATAGATAACGCAAGAGCAACTACTTCGCGTGCCTAGCTTACGTACAAAAATCATAAGTGGTCACTTTCGCGCTCAGTCTGCATCGGTATACAGCGCTAGTCGTACGTCAGTCAAAAATATAAAAAATGGTTAATTGTGCTGTTATAAATTGTAAAATTGTACAAATGCGAGGAGAAAAAATAAAGTAAACGTTTCCTTCCATCGGTAAGTCATTTTGTGATTCATATTATGCGTAATTAATTTAAAAAACAATTATTTTCAATCTAATACCCTCAGTAATACCTGGTAATACCAAATATGAGAAAAACAAAACATTCGTATTACATTGCGTCTTTTACATGGAGTGGTTGACGAGACGTTTTGTTTTAACAAGTGATGAATATCGAAACAAGCGATTCTATCGTGTATTGCTTCGGTTTTGTAGTACAGGAACTTTTATCATTTTTCTGTCAATTTTAGCGATTAGTGCTGTTCATCATATGCAACACAAATCGATTCTCGAGAATCGATTTCGGAAACAGAGGAATGATTTTGTGTGATATAATAAGTACTTATTACGTAGACCATTTTAATAAATAATCGTTACGTTTCGTGATTTTTTTAGTTTTCCACATGAACCCAATTTAAAACAAAAATGGATTGAAGCGACGGGAAACAAAGATTGGTTCCCAGCAATTACAAGAAATAATTAGGGAAATATTGGTGTATTCCCGTTCGTCCCCTCGACTTCGTCCCTCGAGGGGGACGAACGGGAATTTACAAAAATAATATTTAATTTGTTCCCGATCGTCCCAATCCTAATTCAAGAGGGGACGAATGGGAATATGTTCTTCGATTAGTGCCATTCGTCCACTAAAAAGATTTGTGCAGAAATGAAATATGTATTTTTATTCCTTAATAAATGAAAGATTTTTATTTAAAATTTGTTTTTTTTACCAATTAAAACCACCAGTCTTATATTATTTGGTGGGAGCAATAGACCTAAAAAAAAGAATTAATAGATTATTCCCATTCGTCGCCCCAAACAATTTTGAGGGACCATCGGGAAAATAAATAACGAATTCCCGTTCGTCCCCCTCGGGGGACGAAGTCGAGGGGACGAACGGGCATACACGGAAATATTAACAATTTTATAAAAAATAAATATTCCTAACTGCCTTATAAGGAGATCAGGAATTTTATTGTCCTCTCTCTCGTTTATCTCATTCCTCTGTCTATCTCATTGCTCTGTCTATCTCATTACTTTGTCTATTTCATTACTCTGTCATAAAATCGATTCATAAATCGATTTGAACAATTCTTACAAAGTCTTTCAGCGTACTGCTGGCTGGGTGCAAGGCGGGGGTGGAGCGAGGGGGACGCCGTACGCGGCGGCGTCTTTGAATCGATTTGATGTTCCCATCACTAAATAGTGCTTGTGACGTCATAATAGGTAAGTAGTCAAAAAATGGCACGCTTGGTTTTCATACAGATCGTGATACTTGCGTTATCTATATCTGTGGTTGCAATTGAAAGAAAGAAACATGCGTTTATTGGCATTACAACAAAAATACCGAACGGATTGGTAATTGAGCTAATGAAACCGATTCCAAAACAAAGAATCTTATTCTGAATAAGATTCTAGAAATTTAAAAACATTACGAACTAACGACTTAAAATAATGTTTTGTCAAGTCGTAAAAGCTTTTCCAGGCAGGGGCGGGTCGCTAGTTAAGCGAAAGTAAGTTCTCTGTTAGGTTTGTCTATTAAATTTTCACACCTTAACGGCTGAACGGAATCGGATGAAGAAACACGGGTACACTATGACCAGGGTGTAGGACATACTTTAAGTTTCTATCCCGGTCATTCCTAGTAGTAAGTAAGTAGTAGTAAGTAGGTACTAACGTACCTCGACGTTGGCACAATATAAATATATGAACAGTACGGAAACTACGAACTAACGTTCGAAACGGCACACTCACACAAACACGCGAATCGACGAGACCCATAAGCGGCTGTCGCGGTGCTGTCAGTCGTGAGTGCCGCGTCAAGACGATTAGTTAATGCTCACGCATTTTCGGGTTAACACGTGGTACCTACTATGCGATTGCGTTTTAACTAAGAATAGGATGACCTTGGCCCTATATTAGATAAACAATAATCATAATACGAAAATTACATGAACAAGATAAGTTATTTGCATAAAGTATTTTTTTGTTAAACTTAATTGTTGTCACAATATGGTGCCAAGGTCATCCTATCCTTAGTTGAAACGCATAGTACGGTGCGCGGCCGCGCCGGGTTAATCAGGCATCGGCGCCACATAATTATACGCCAAGCCGCGCGCCCTTCCGACAAGGATCGCACGAAACGTTTTCGTCTTTTCGCGGCTCACGCCACTTGTAAAAGGTTACGCCATATTGATAAAGCTCACAAGTTGTTGTGTATTGATTTTAAACTGTTCCGTGTTATAAACAATCTTCTTTTACTGGTATTAACCGAAGCTATGAGATTACCTATTTAAATGTTATTAGTAAACAATCGAAAAAACAATCGAGTTGAAATAACGAATTCCAACTTGATTGTTTGAGAACACAAATATTTTAATAAATATAGTTCAGTTTCAAAAACAAACCCTAGTGCTGCAGTGGAGCGTAGGTAATTATTTCAACAAATAGGCTTAGTTTCCATACTGTTCATATTTATATTGTGACGTTGGCGAAGTCGAGGGGTAAAGCTAGGTTGTTAAAAAAGATAAGTACATACCTACAGGTACCTAATCGGCGCTAATAAATGTTCCTCAGATTGAATAGCAAAGATAATTACTCTTTGAGCGATGCGGCTCGAATGGGCATCGTAGCGTCGATGGTTCCCGACGAGATCATTTACCAGCACAGCGATTATTCTATTCGGAGCTACGAGGCTGCCCTGATGTTTTGTGATGTTTCTGGTGGGTATTTTTATGATGATCGGCCCTTCTTTGGTCTCCATGCGCTATCGTTAGTTATAGCTTAGTATTACCTGCGGCTAGCGTTGTACTACTCTGTCAAGAAAGTACCGGGAAAAGATCAATAATACACAAAATGTTTTGTTATTCATCCAAATTTATTTTATCACCTTCAAAGTATGCTCCTTTAGAAACGATACACTTGCGCCAACGAATAATCCATTCATCAAAACATTTTTTAAACGCTGCTTCCGGAATTGAGTTCAGTTCTCGCCGCGAATTCTCCTTTATGTCTTCTATCGATTGAAAACGGGTGCCACGAAGTGGTAATTTGAGTTTAGGAAAAAGAAAAAAAATAAAAACTTTTTTACAAAAAATAAAACCGACTTCCAAAAAAAACACTAACTACAAAGTGAAAAATAATTTTGATTTCGGAAGTCGGTGGCAAAAAATGAAAATACAAAACCGAAGACTCACTTTTTAGTTGTGGTACCTATGCAACCCCCCCCTCCCCCCAAAATTTTAATACCACTACCTGGTATGTAAAAATGCCTTTAATATTTCAGAAGTTGTTTTGTGGACACATTGATGATAACATCAGAACTAAATTTTCAATGGCACCTTTCATTCAGAATGTATCTTATGACAGTTCTAATAAACCCAAATACTGCTAGGATACATTGTTTTATTTTGAAGTTCTCATGCCAACCTTGCACCTTCCGGCTCCATCATCAGATCAGTTCGATAGTACCTTATAGCCAAAGTGCATTTCATGACAATTCTAATAAGCCCAAACACGGCTAGAATACATTGATTAATTACGGAGTTCCGGTGCCTGTCTTCCGGCTCCATCATCATCACCAGATAAGTTCAATGATAAAATTTTCAACAAAACTATTCAGGATTGTATGTTTATTTGTTTTGTCATAGTTGCTTAACTATCTTGATTGTGATATCTATGCGAGTGTCAAGTTCCGTTAGCCATATCTGATCTTCTTCACCAGTTCCACTTCATCAAATGTTACTTTTTGACTGTAAACGCTTGATTTCTCGATGAAAATATTAAAATTACTATATAGTTGCCTATAATATTTGAGGAGTTCCCTCGATTCCTCATGGATCCCATCATCAGAACTGGATTTTGAAAAAAATAGGACCAATCTGGAAGCATATCCTTTAAAGTTTAAAAAAAAATTGCAAATCCATCCATAAACAACGGAGTTCTGAGGTAACAAACATAAAAAAAAAAAAAAAAAAAAATACAACCGAATTGAGAACCTCCTCCTTTTTTTGAAGTCGGTTAAAAAGTCAGCAGGAGCCATATCTGGTGAATATGGTGGTTGCTGGATGGTATTTGTTGAGTGTTTGGTCAAAAATTCGTTCACAATGATAGCCTTGTGCGAAGGCGCATTGTCGTGGTGCAAAATCCAAGAATTTTCTTTCCACAAATCTGGCCTTTTTCGTCGAATTTGCTCTCTTAAACGCCGCATAACGCTCAAATAATATTCTTTATTTACCGTTAGACCTTCCGGTAAGAATTCAGAGTGCACAACACCGCGATAGTCAAAGAAAACAGTCAACATGACTTTGACTTTTGATCGACTTTGGCGTGGTTTTTTCGGTTTCGGTTCAGTTGGAAGGCGCCACTCCGAAGCTTGTTGACTAGTTTGCATGTCAAACTCGTAAACCCACGTCTCGTCACCAGTAACAATGCGTTTCATGAATGTTGGGTCCGAACTGACTCGTTCTAGCATGTCCTCAGCGACTTTCATTCGATTGAGTTTTTGGAGAAAATTCAGATCTTTTGGGACTAGCCGAGCAGCAACATGTGTCATACCCAAATGATAAGTTAAAATGGTACGGATCGACTCGTGAGATACAGAAAGTTCGGCGGCTATCTCTCTCAGAGTTGAATGGGGATTTTCAGTCACTATTTTCTTCACTTTTGCGATGTTAACTTCAGTTGCAGACGTTGGCGGCCTACCAGAGCGAGGCAAATCTTCCATCACATCTCGACCGCTTTTGAACGCTTTGAACCACTCATAAGCACGAGTTTTTGTAAAGTCGATTCACCGTAAGCCTTCTGTAACATTTTCAGTGACTCCGAACACGAAATTCCATTGGCGATGCAAAATTTAAGACAAACTCTTTGGTCGATATTTTTGTCCATTATGAAATTCGCAATACACACTATATATGATATTACTAAAACCAGCACTGTTTTTAATATAAGTAACAGATGCAACTCAAACTCCGCGCCAAAATGGAAAACAGTTGTGCCAATCTAACAACTACAAAAAAACAAAAATTTGAATTTGGAACCATAAACAAATCATCCATTCCCGATACTTTTTTGGCTGAATGTATGTTGGGGTGTGAACGCAGATAAGTTTTCGTCTCCGCGCGCCGTCTTCAGCTTGTGAGGCACAGCTGTCATCTCCGCTTTGTAGCGCCGCCTAGCTGAATCTCAGTGAGGCACAGCTCACAACTCCGCTTCGATCGCTCAGTGGTATCCACTGAAGCTGAGTGGGCACGAGATGTATCAATAACGAGATTCTATCTCTCCTCTCGTCTCATCTCCGCTTTGGTGGACCCCACCTAAACGTCCGTTTGTGGGTGAGTCAATTAATCAAGATTTAAACTACCTTCATAATTACCAAAGCTTGACCTTCAAATAGTTATCGAGGTAGGAATAATAAGAGGTTAAACAAAATAACTAAAAAGTGATCAAGCGCATGACATGGGTTCGACTCCTAGGTCGTGTAAAAATCTCTGCAATGATCACGTAAAAATGATAGCAATAACTGGAGAAATGTGGGTGTAGCATTTCTCCTATTATATTTTGATTAAATTTAAGCAAAAAAAAAAATTACAGAAAATATTATTTAAAAAAAAAATTGCTTGAAGGTTTTACTGATCTTTGCGAAAAATACTCAACGTTTGGCCGCGACGGACCTTCGAGGCTCACCAAAGTACTGAACTCCTACATTGGGGCCATGGTTCAGGAGATACTGACTCACAGCGGTGACGTGCTCAAGTTCTCTGGTGACGCCTTCCTGTCCATGTGGAAGAAAACTGCCCAGCTATCCATGCAGGATGTGGTGCACAATGCGATTGACTGCGGCCTCATTATACAGAAGAATTACGGGACCTTTACCACTGATGTCGGAGTGGTTCTTAAAGGTCAGTGAAAACTATTTAGGACTCTGCGTAATGAGGAGACTGGAGAGTTAGTCCAAAAGAATATTGAGGAGATGAGCAAGAAGACGAAATAGCACCTTCTTATTGCGTATTCGTAACATCTTCCGAACTGTTTTTGTGACCCAGTGTTTTCAGGCCAAAAAAATATTATGAGAAATCTTGAAAATACAACTGTTAAGAATCTTATTTTGACATTTAAGCAAAAGTTTCTGTAAAAATGCTTTTTATACATTATAGGTACACTGACGTATGGCGTCCATTCTTATCACAGCTATGCGACATAATATTAATAAGTCAAATCTTTGATAAAACAGTAAAAGTTGCAATTTCCGCCGGCATGTCCCACTTTTCGATCATCGGAGACGAGAAACTAATCAAATCAAGTTCATCGAGCTACGTCATCATCGGCCAGCCGGTATGGGATGTGAAGATGGCCCAGTACATGTCCAAGTCAGGAGATGTGCTCACAGCAGCCAGTGCCTGGATGTATGTTAATGAAGCTGAGTATTGGACGCAGCCCTGCGGTGATGGGAGACATACTAAGGTACATTATACCTACCTAGGGCCTTTTTTTTTGAGGGTGGGTATTGTGGGTAATCATCAAATGACTCCTCCCGCTCTGGGTGGAGCGGAAGGGAGTGTCAGACTCTTACTGACTAAAACCCATCCAAGTTCCTTCCTTAGCCCTTTATGTTCTAGGGTAGCGGTAACCCTTTCGGACAATCCCGCTTAACCTACCTAGGGCCTAGGCTATTCTTTGGTATTATAAAAGCGGAAGTGTCTTTCTCAGTCTGTCTGTTTCTTACGTTTCTCAGTCAAGCTGCTCAACCGATTTTGATGAGATTGTGACGCTATAGGCAGAGGTACTTCCCAACTAATAAAAACATTCATACTACAGTTTTTTACCATTCGGAAGACCGAAATTCACGTACAAAAACTGGCAGGCATAATGTTAGTCATTTTTCTGTGAAAATCACTACATAGTATGAAGCAAAGTCGCTTCCCGCGTCCTAATGTCTGTATGTATGCTGAGATCTTTATAGCTACACAATGAATTTTGATGCAGTTTTTTAATAGATAGAGTGATTCAAGAGGAAGGTGTATAATTTGTTGACATATTATGCGGGCGAAGCCGCGGGCGGAAGCTAGTAAATTATATAATGTACTACAGAGGTTAATTAAATGTTGTTTTATGACATTAGGTGCTAGGAGTTGGTGCGTCTTGGAAGAGGGTGGAAAAACTACGAGAATATTTAGCAGAAAAAAAAAGTAAGTCACGTCGTCAAAAGTAAGGTTCGTTCTGCAACTTCAAGTTTATGTAAGTTCAAAGTGAGTTTCTCACCTGGGCATTAGAATAGGGCAAGAAATCAGTTACTTATCCCAAGGAATTATGATCCATTCATATCTTACTAATGTCTAATGTATTCTCATTTTCAGTGTCTGACTTGGCGACTGATTTTCCGCCAAAACATCCTGGCTCTAACGTTTATACAGAAGTACCTTCGCTTGGTCATTTGTATAAGAAAGTCGTTTTTTTTTGTGACAACTCAATCATTGGTTTTTTATCGGAACTTTTTGTTTATAAGCCGTGTTTATGACATCCGTCATCCCGTCACTCGGCAAAAATGGGAGGCCGGTAGGGCTGAGTGGTTGATCTTAAATGTACTTATTTATTAAACATACCATCAACCTATAAAATATTCGCGACGACCAGCTGTCAAAGTCCATCGGACCTAATCACTACCGTAGGTACCTAATGTACCTTTGAAGGGCACGCCACAATAGTGGCGGTAAGGCCCCTCTTTGAGGAATGGCTAGAGAGGCGTCACGGCGCTCTCACCTACCGCCTGACGCAGGTCCTCACCGGACATGGATGTTTCGGGAGGTTCCTGCACATCATCAGGCGGGAGGAAACGCCCGGGTGTCACCACTGCGAGGATCGCCCAGAGGACACGGTAGAGCACACGGTGCAAACCTGCCTAGCATGGGCAGAGCACCGCCGTGTCCTCTTAGAGGCGATCGGCGGCAGCGACCTCTCGCGCCCGGCCCTGGTGCAAGCCATGGTCCGGGGCGAGAGGGAGTGGGAGGCAGTCACCTCCTTCTGCGAAAAAGTCATGCTCGCGAAGGAGGTGGCGGGATGGGAGAGAGAAAGGTCCTCCCGTCCCAGCCGCCGCAGGAGACGCCCCGGGCGTCGGGAGCCACGTGACGACTCCCGGCCACCGTAGGCGCGGGCCTGCGGACGGTGAGTAATGGGTGACTCACCGTCCGATCAGCACCAGACCCGTGCCGTACGGCGCGTATATGTTCCACGCGCGCCTCAAAGAGATGTCAGCATATGAAGGGGCCCCTCAGGGCCAAGCCTGCCGGGTAAGCGGGATTGTCCGAAAGGGTTACCGCTACCCCGGAACATAAAGGGCTACGGAAGGAACATGGATGGGTTTTAGTCAGTAAGAGTCTGACGCTCCCTTCCGCTCCACCCAGAGCGGGAGCAGTCATTGGATGATTTCCCAGCCTTAAAAAAAAAAAAAAATGTACCTAATGTATATTCAACGACGGCCAAACAGAATAAATAAATAATTAGCATAAGTACCTATATTGTTACAATTAACAATAGCCTCTCCTTTTTCCACTCAACTCCTGAGCCAATATGGATTAATCCCTCCTTTATGCGTCAAGTTCGTCCGGCCATCTATGCCGCTGGGTCTGCTGCACTCTGCTGCGATGCCATTTGACATTTTCAGGCACATGTTGTGGTGGTCTTACCCCACAATGCTTTCGATATGCGATAAAAGTGTTCGGCCTAGTCCCATTTGAGCTTGACTGCTAAAGACTAAGATTTTTAGTGTTATAGAAAGATAGAGTGCGATCAATGATGCAAGCGAATCCGCATCAGATACCACAAAAGCCATTGCGTTAATTAATTTGACCCATAGATATTTTATCAAAAACCATCTTTTGATTTCAGTTCGCCCAGCCGTGATCGCAGCTGTCCAAACCCCATGGTTTCCCAGCCTCCGTCGTTTCATGGCCACGCCCGTCCTTCGAGCGGTGGACAATGAAGAACCCATGGATTTCCTAACCGAAGTCCGTCGTGTCGTCGTGGTGTTCCTCAATATTATTACGAAGACTATCACTGACGACGCACTTATTGAACTGGTTGATGCTGTTTATAAGCTCGTTTCAAGGTAGATGAAACGAAAATAACATTCTTTTGGATGAGAATTACAACTACTCAATGATCGATCTGGCGGTTACCTTCCTACTGCTAACTGTAAAATTTTAAGACAGCGCATTCATTTATTTACCCCTAAGCTATAGTTCCTATGAATTAAGTGCAAGAAATAACCACGTCATGACGTCACCAGGGGGTGGATGTTGTCTTATTAATTGGTAATTGAAACTGAGCGTTTCATCATCAACATAGCCGGATGACCGACACTTCTTCCAGTCCTTGGGCGCCATTCGGTTACTGCCTTATTTCATTTGTCATCATTGCGCCTCGCCAGGTGGCCTGCCCAACTCCGTTTGAGTTCGATACTGGAAATCTAAGAATGGAATTTAAATAGATTATCTATACTAATATTATAAAGAGGTAAAATTTGTAAGTTTGTAAGTTTGTATGTTTGTAAGTTTGTATGTAGGGGGTAATCTCCGGAACTAATGATCCAATTTCAATATTTTTTTCACTGATAGAAAGCTACATTATTCCTGAGTGCTATAGGCTATAAATTATATTTATATCATACATATTAGCCGAGCTATTGCATTTTTCGTCTAGCAAGTCGGAAAGAAATACCTCCGAAAACAGAATTATTTGCATGCGCTGCCTAAACAGTTGTTTAAAATTGAAAGCAATGTATGGCAACCCGGTTCGCCTTAATTATTTCTACAAAAAGTCCGCAACACCACATTTCTATCTTTTTAACCGACTTCAAAAAGGAGGAGGTTCTCAATTCGGATGTTTGTATTTTTTTTTTTTTGTTTGTTCGCGCATAACTCCGTTGCTTGCCAACCGATTTGAAAAATTCTTTTTTTGTTGGAAAGGGTATACTTCCCAAATGGTCCCAAAAAATTTTAATCGAAATCGAATAAGCGGTTTTTGAAAAATCAACAAAAATAACCTACTTAATATATGTGGACGATGTTCTAATAAGTTCCTGTCACTGTAATTTACATACCAGGTAGTGGTATTAAAATTTTGGGGGGGAGGGGGGGGTTGTCTAGGTAGGTACCACAACTAAAAAGTGAAAAATAAAAACTTTTTTACAAAAAATAAAACCGACTTCCAAAACAAACACTACAAAGTGACAAATAATTTTGATTTCGGAAGTCGGTGGCAAAAAATTAAAATACAAAACCGAAGACACCGACTTCCGAAATCAAAATTATTTGTCACTTTGTAGTGTTTGTTTTGGAAGTCGGTTTTATTTTTTGTAAAAAAGTTTTTTGTATTTTAACTTTTATATTTCGTTTTATGTTTTAAAAAAGTATTTTTTCGACTTACTTCTATTTGGATGATTATTAAAACAACAAAATATCAATTCTTATCAAATAAAATTATTTTATGATCACAAGGACATCACAGAGATAAGATTTGCCCTCTACAGTATGTCAATTGGTCATATATTTTCCGAGATAATATAAAATTACTAAACGCAAAATGCTTAAACATTCGCCGAGCTCAACTATAATTCATACTTCCTACGTGCTTTGTGCGGACGTTTTATCGTTTTAGAGAAGCGTAGCGCAGCGTAGTTTGCTACGCTGACGACACGCTGGTCCTGGCGCAGGGGAGGTCGCATCAGGCGGCGGCCGACGCGATGACACGCGTGGTTGCGACAGTCGTTGAGAGGATCCGGCAGTTGGGTCTCGAGGTGGCATTGCACAAATCCGAGGCCATGTCCTTTCATGGACCTCGGAATAGGCCACCATCGGGATCCCAACTTACGGTAGGAGGGGTTCACATCGGCGTCGAGACCACCTTGAAATACCTAGGGATGAAATACCTAGGTCTGGTCCTCGACAGCCGATGGATTTTCGTGGAGCATTTCCGACGTTTGGCCCCCAAGCTGGAACGGACTGGGGCCGCCTTCAAGCGGCTCTTGCCCAATTCGAGGGGGCCAAAGGCCTCCTGCCGGAGGCTTATGCGGGAGTCGTGCGGTCCATGGCTCTATACGGGGCCCCGGTATGGGCGCGTTCACTGGGGTGGCGAGCCGCCCACTATCTGCCTCCTTGCCGGACTGCCGCCGTGGGATCTGGAGGCGATAGTCCTCGCGCGCCTGTACGAGTGGCGCGCGGAGGTACTAAGCCGGGGGGAAACTCCGTTTCCGCAGCAAATTGCGGCGGAGCGGACGGACCTCCGGCGCGATCTCATGGCGGCCTGGAATCAGCGACTGTCGCAACCCAGCGCAGGGCACGCTACGATAGTGGCGGTAAGACCCGGTTTGAGAAGTGGCTAGAGAGGCGTTACGGCGCCCTCACTTACCGCCTGACGCAGGTCCTCACCGGGCATGGATGTTTCGGGAGGTTCCTGCACATCATCAGGCGGGAGGAAACGCCCCATTGCGAGGATCGCCCAGAGGACACGGTAGAGTATACGGTGCAAACCTGCCCCGCTTGGGCGGAGCACCGCCGTGTCCTCATAGAGCCGATCGACGGCGGTGACCTCTCGCGCCCGGCCCTGGTGCAAGCCATGGTCCGGGGCGAGAGGGAGTGGGAGGCAGTCACCTCCTTCTGCGAAAAAGTCACGCTCGCGAAGGAGGTGGCGGGATGGGAGAGAGAAAGGTCCTCCCGTCCCAGACGCCGCGGGAGACGCTCCGGGCGTCGGGAGCCACGTGACGACTCCCGGCCACCGTAGGCGCGGGCATGCGGGCGGTGAGTAATGGGTGACTCACCGTCCGATCAGCACCAGACCCGTGCCGGACGGCGCGTATATGTTCCACGCGCGCCTCAAAGAGATGTCAGCATATGAAGGGGCCCCTCAGGGCCAAGCCTGCCGGGTAAGCGGGATTGTCCGAAAGGGTTACCGCTACCCCGGAACATAAAGGGCTAAGGAAGGTACATGGATGGGTTTTAGTCAGTAAGAGTCTGACACTCCCTTCCGCTCCACCCAGAGCGGGAGCAGTCATTGGATGATTTCGCAGCCTTAAAAAAAAAAAAGGGTGTCGTAAAAGGCGACTTAGTTGAGCAGAAAGGATCACCTCGGTAATCTTTGAAAATTCTGATCCGATTTTAAAAATTCTCTCACTAATGGGAACCTACAGTATTGCCGAGTATCATAGGATATATTTAATGTTAAAACTAGAAATTTTCCGCGGACGAAGTCGCGGGCAGAAGCTAGTATATAATACTTTGATATTCTTTCAGCGTGACATCTGAAGCAGATGGTATGGTTAACAAAGTGTCCATGTTCGACAAAGACATGATGATTCTCATCGTCTTCGGGCTGCGAGGTCTGAGCCATGAGGATGAGGCGCAACACGCACTGCTATGCGCCTTCACGTTGAAAGACAAAATCCTTGATGAGAATATTATTAGCGTGTCTATTGGTGTTACTTCTGGTAAGATTTGGGATTCCATTCAGAGGGAAAATTGTAACACTAACACACACAGTTAACAACTGTCAAAATGAAACCCATTGTTGAGCAGATGTACAGACGCCAGCACATCAAGCTACCACAAACTGTCAAATATTCTCAATTGAACATGAACCTTAGGCTTTTGAAATAAAATTGCAAATCTATTGAAGAAATTTGAAACTAAGCTAGGTACCCCAATTAGCTTGATGTGTGCTGGCCTCTGTACAATGGGCGATTTCTACGATCAAACTTTGCTAATCGCAACTTCTGTGTTACGGGTTATTCGAACTCGTATTTTTTGTTCTCGTTTACCAGCAGGCTTAGCATGACACTTTATATTTTTACTCAACTGTAGAATAAGTAGACTTACCCCCCTGTCTACGTTCCTCGTGCTAAGCCAGGTTCGTCATGTTATTGCTTTCAGGGACGACTTATTGTGGGGTTGTCGGTCACGTGCTGCGACGAGAATACACGGTTATTGGACCTGCAGTCAATAAGGTAGCTTCAAGTTCCATACATTTTTAGGTCACCATATTAATAGCCTACAGGGAAGTCTTATAGCAAGATTAGCAAGTCATACTTTTTTGTTCTCGGCAAAGTCACTCACGACTATGAAGAGACATGGTATTATATGATTGTCCTCGATTTATTTTCTTATACTTTTAAACTACTTCCACTCCTCCGTGGAGTTCATGTTGGCCATCAATGACATCGGTGAATAAAAAGATCGTCAGAAATCCTGGACTTGTAAGTCCAGGTTTATCAAGTAATTTTCCACCGTAATTGCTGAAAACACTGTATCAATCACAATCGAAATAATTTTGTGAAGGATATTAGGTACTAATCCATCACACTTCACACTAATATTATAAAGACGAAAGTTTGTCAATGAGTGTGTGTGAGTTTGTATGTTTATCCGTCCTTCACGCTCAAACGGCTGAACGGATTTGGATGAAACTTGGCACAGAGGTAGTTTATGACCTGGATTAACACATAGGATACTTTACATCCCGATAGTACATTCCCTTGGGATAAATTCCGACCTCCACGCGTTCGAAGCCGCTGACAGCAGCTAGTTGCTTCATATGTGCGAAAAATTGGTTTGCTCAACGACGACGTAAATAACGCAATGCATGTTTTTGAACTGTCAAAGTTTAAGCCTACAGTTAGTGTTTCGCAATTAGGACGCTGGTTTCCTGACAATTTTTTTCGCACAAGCAACCTAGGTAGATTAATGACTACGCTTCTCTTCTTATTAGTTCTTATCGTGTGGTTAGTGACTAACCTGGTTTCAGACTTTTTATGCTGCCCATCCCATGGGCCTCTTCACATGCTGTTGAGAAATATCTCTCAAGCATGCTGGTTTCCTCACGATGTTTGCCTTCACCGATTTTGAAGCAAGTGATAATTTATACAATACGCACATGAATCCGTAAATTTAGAGGTGCGTGCCTGAAGTTCGAACTCGAGATCTATGACTTGGCAGTCCGACTGTCACACCACTAGGCTATCACAGCTGTGACTACTTTTACTTTTACGCCTTTTTGCCCTGCAGTGGGGACAATAGACTGATATTATTATTTTTATTTATCTTTAAAGGCTGCAAGATTAATGATGACCTATCAGGATAAAGTAACTTGTGATAAAGAGACCTTCCTGAGGAGTAAACTTGATCACGAGTTCTTCAGGCAACTCGTGGCGATACCTTTGAAGGGTATACCTAAGCCTGGCCCAGTCTACGAATTTGATTATTTTGGGTTTGTGTTTTTATTTACCCCATTTTACTGAATACTGTTATTATTCCTTGATGCCCCGATAGGGGCCTGCATCACCAAAATTTCGACAGTTATGTAAGTTCCATCCAAAAATACTGGTATGCAGCTGCATCCGGTTAGACTGGAAGCCGACCCCAAAATAATTGGGAAAAGGCTAGGCAGATTGATGTTTAAGTTCCATCATTTGGGAATTCAATACCCTTTAACCCCAACATGGATCGGCGAGAGTTTGTTTGAACTACTGGTCCGAATTGAAAAATGATTTTTGTGTTGGATAGTCCATTTATCGAGGAAGGCTATAGGCTAACATCACGCTACGACCAATAGGAGCAAAGCAGAGCAGCAAGTATGTAATAAAGCGACGAAATATGGTATCGTTTCATATATCCATAGGAATTAATTTGCATAGTGAGATACGGAACACAAAGGCTTCCCATCACTGAGTTTTGGATGGAATCGACAGAATAGCGTTTTTACCGAGGTATCCATGACGAGATTCCTTCACATAAACGCAAATAAAAATCGCAAAACAAATGTTTCAAGTTTCACAGATTCCATTCTTCGTAAACAGGTGGCCTGATCGCCCACCCGGTAGTCGTCACCCAATATTGGGACGAACCGATGAAATGCGCAAATTCAAGACTGTCCTCCAAAACGCCCTGGAACAGCTGAACAGACCCTTTACTCGTTACCGGGACCATGTGTACGGAATAGCGTTTACTGTTAGTACCTACTTTAAACATTATTATGATGTTGAACGTTACGAACCTCGTTTACAAGTTGCCCAGTACGTAGGATTATTTACTTCCACCAATTGACCCGACAGACGTTGTCCTACCTTAACTATGATATATTACCTACCCTTCCTACCTGCCTACCCTACCCTACCTATCCTACTTACCCTACCTACCTAGTCACTTAGGGGTATGAAAAATAGATAGTAGCCGATTCTCAGACCTACTGAATATGCATATTTTGACGATACGGTTGGCGCAGTGGTTGAGCGATTGACTGCTGCGCAGCATGTCGCGGGTACGATTCCCGCACGGAACAAATATTTGTACGACTTGCAAGTATTTGTTCCAAGTCTGGGTGTTTTCTATCGTATGTATTTAGAAAAAAAATGTATATAAGTAGTTAATCAGCCATCTCATTACCATAACACAAGCATTAGGTTGCTTAGCTTGGGACTATATGGCGTTGTGTGGAATTTCCAAGGATATTATATAATTATATAAAATTTCATAAAAATCGGTCAAGCCGTTTCGAAGGAGTATGGTAACTAACATTGTGACACGAGAATTTTATATATAAGATTTTGTAGTTTTTGTGTTGTTTAAGTACGTAATGCTTGCGTTGGTGTGCGTCCACACTGAATGCGCGGTGACTGGAGCCTAGGCGGGCGCGGCGAGCGGGGGCGTGCGGTGGCCACACTTAAGCGCGAGCTCCTGTAGCGGTTCGACGTATATCAGGTGTTGCAAACATGGACGAGGACCTGCTTTTTTACTAGACAGACCGATCCTGAGATGGGAGGTGTTGAACACTAGAGATGGTGTGCACGAAATTAATAAAAACAGAGGAATATCTGGTGAATTTTTTAACTGATATGAAGATCTGAGATTATACCCTACAAACTTCTTTGAGTACTTATACGCGAATGCCCATGTCAACGTTTTACTACATACTAAGTAAAATCACCAAAGAAGATACTAACTTTCGCAAAAGCATTAGACCTGAGGAGAAATTGTTCATAACTCTGAGGTAGGTAAGAATAAAACAAGATTTTACTAAGTTTTGTATTTATATGTAGACGCGCATACGCCGAGCGACAAGACCGAACTGCTTTGTTACCCCCGCCACCCGCGCATTGGGTCGCTCGCTGACTAGGCCCGTAGTGCGGCCAGAACGCGCGGACAGGAGCGTTTGAAAACTACGCGCGCTGTCTCGCTCAGTCCCGTCGCACTAGGCTTCCGCCTTAGTCACTACAATATGGACGCAAAGGCGCGTTTCATATGTTTGATACTTCGCGCCCGTCGTCGCAACCGCGCTAGGCTCGCAGTGTGGACGCACACTTATGAGTGAGGTTCTGTAATACGGGCTAAGTCCAACCAAACCTTTTTGCACGCTTATTTTATTGAAGGTGAGATACAAGAGTCGACACATTTTTTGTTAAACTTCAGGGTTCAGCGACTGTTGGGAAGACGCGCTTAGTGGATGAATGTCTGTACTCCACCCCGGATTACTTACGCAAGAAAAAAATTATTCTTACTGTAAAGGATAAGGTCAGTGGCATCTGATCTTGATAAGATAACGATCCAACCCATTTATTATTTTTGGATTTATTTATGCCCTTAGTTGCCTTTTTTTAATTCTTTATTTTTCTAGGTGCCATTCCATCTCTTTCGGAAAATCATGGCACGGTTCTTCAACCTAGGAAGCTCACGGAGTAAGAGAGAAAACAAAGAAAACAAAATAAGACAACTGTATGTGTTCCGTTTTGTTTTTGCTAGTAACTTTCGCCGTGGTGTCAGCACTGGCTAGAACTTTTCGCATCTCTTATAATTATTATGGGACTAAGTAATAAGCTAAGCTAGGCTAAGTAGTGTGGATCCATCAGGTTTAATCTAGGCTGGCCGGGGATAATCTGTAGATGGGTGACCAACTTTACATACCGAGGAAAACCCGAAAAAAAGTACGTTAAGCCGTTGATCCCGGCTGTCATTCGTGGATATTCGACGGTCGTTACGGGTCTTCAGAAGCCCGAAAGTCTGACAGCCAGTATTTCCAAGTAATCCATCGTATTACCCCTGGGTATCCGGCCTCCACAACCCAGTACCTGTACTGGGTTGTGGAGGGTAAAACTGTAATTTGTTACAGTTTTACAAAATACTTAGGCTTTCTTTACTCCTTTCTTTTCCTCTTAGACTCGCTATGGAGCACCTGTCTCCGCTTCAGATCCATGGCATCAACACCATATTCAACTGCCAATTCCCGTTGCCAGAAAAATTCGAATACACTGGTGATCTCCTCTCCGAGATGACGGTCAAGATGGTCGTACGGGACATCTGTACGGAGGTATAAACTTCTTATAGCTTGGTTAGGGCAACTCGTCATCAAATTCGCTCGTAGTGCCGGTGTGTCCAAAATTCATAAACTCTACGTATTAAACAAAATCACTTCCCGCCATCTGTCCCTCTGAATGCTTAGATCTTTCAACCTTTTGAGCGCCACGATCGTTTATAGCCGATATATTAAAAAGTGCCCAGCACGCCACCGGCGTCTTAGCCGTCAAGAAAACGACATTATTTATGTGGCTTGGCGTGGGAGGAGACGCCGCGCACCTATGCGTTTACGCTAGGTTAAACTGCGTAACGGATTTTAATCAATTAGATAGAGTGATTCAAGAGGATGGTTATATGTATAGTTTAACTAGCTTTGGCCCGCGGCTTCGCTTGCGTGATAGTAGGTATCTACATTGCACCCATGCGAAGCCGTGGCGGGTCGTTCGTAGTAGATAATTGGGTCATGTAGGTAAGCATTGAGTTTTGAGTTTCCTTACATAATTATCTGCTAAGCATCGAAAATGGAAAATCTGACAGTAGGCTTTTATTAGCCACCGCTCAGCTACCTCAGCAATGGTCTCAGACGGCCATTTATAGAATTCTTAATTTAACGTTTGGTTTTTCGGTTTATTTTCCGATTTTCTAGGTTCTCAGCAATCTTTCGGTGATTGTGATTGATGACGCCCAGAACATGGACATCGAATCTTGGCGCCTTATGCTGCTCCTGCTAGAAACTAAGATGATGTTCTTTGTCTTGTCTGTCGCTGTCGCCGATTTAACAGGTAAAACCATACTATTTAAACACACGAAAAAGAAGGGACCAATGAATTGACAAGGAATGCATTGTTCATAATTAGTTATCGATGTCAGTAAAGATTAATTTAGGATATCCGCCTCTATCGCATTAGGTTATCCTGTGACTTTTCATTATCTATGGCGCGACTATCAAATCCCGAGCGCTTGTATTTGAACGGCTACGATTGCTTACATTCGTGTAGGCCGGGACTCCACCAAAGCAGAGATGTGTGCGGTGTGCAGTGTGCTGTGCGAGAAGAGATGTTTTTCAGCTCGGGTGCGAGGCGTTGAGTGCTCAGTACGCGCACTCACTGCACGCCGCTCACATCACTCGTCTCCACTGCGCGTCGTCCGCGCACAGCTCACATCTCCGCTTCCATCGCACCATACAAATATTACACATCTCCGCACAGCGATCTCCCCTGAAGCTGAGCGGAGAGATATGTCAATAACACACTTCTATTGGTTGTTTAAAAAACATCTCTCCGCTCGTCTCGTCTTCGTTTTGGTGGAGTCCCGACCTAAAGGTCAGGCAATCATACATGAGCACGTTCACTAAGAGAATCATCCATACTGTTACGACATAAAGGCGATGTCAATGTCCACTTCTCACCACTGATGTGTTGAACGAACCAGAGCTTGCCTCGCTTTTCAGATATGGCTAGAAAATGTCTGGACAACAATATGATCTTGAAGGTTCCGCTGACAGGCATAGACCGCACGTACCACGCGGCGCTCGCGTGCCAGCTACTCGACGTACAGGCCATTCCTGCTGATTTGGAGAAGTAAATACTTCATTTTATATTTTTTGCATCAATAAATTTTATCTCTGCTTCACCCAAAAGTTGACTGATAGAAAATGCCTACCTCATGAAATCCTACGTAAATTTCTGTGCTTGAAGTATTAAATAATTATATTGTGTATGAAATTATGCCGTATCACCATTTTGTGAGTGTCTCTGGTCCATAAACATAGTAGAACATGAGAATTTCCGACTAAGCTTAATATTTACGCGGTTAATGTTTTGGCGCTTAATGTTTTGGCGCTTAATGTTTTGGCGCTTAATGTTTTGGCGGTTGGCGAAAAATCAGAGAAACTCAGAAAAAACCGTTGTTATAAAGGTAACGAAAATCACTATTTATGAAAGTCCGCTAGCTTCTTTCACGAAAATAATGTCTTGGAGAAGTTTCTTTAAATCATTCGTTACATAAGAATACAATTTTCAGGGTGATCGAAAGCGCAAGTAATGGCATGCCAGGTTGGATCCAAAACTTTTTAATAGCCCTGGTGCAGCGAGGCTCCTTGACCATAGTCACGCTTTCTCGCACTGAGGCCGCAAAGAAGCCAGGAATCGTAATGCCTGCGCTGTCGTTGTTACAAAAACCCGTTGAGGTTGAAGATGATAACTTAGTTCGTCCACAGAGTGGTCAGGTACTAATAATTATGCTCTAAACAAACGTTTACTTCACGTAAAACATCATCAGGGGAAAAGAATGAAAAGTATTGCCACTACCAGTCGGTAGTAGGGGTTTGCTTGGTGCATAACGTGAATACATCACACTCTCTCCCACACAAACGAGGCCTCAGTGGCTCGGTCACAGCAGTGGGATGGGCATATAGGCTGATCGCACGACCACGTTATAATATTAGCCTGCAGAAATAAAGTACCCTGAAAAAACAGATGCTACTTGTGGCGACATCTATCCAGCCACATAGGAGCTACACCGATAGCGAGCGATGTGTCAAAAAGCTGACATGTGTCGACACCATACGTCACACAAACTCCTACATCGCGCAAACATGAGTTTACAGCGCGATCTAACATAATTATAAATACTCAGTGAGTGAGTTCTACGCCGAGTTCTTTTTACTATTGAATAAGCAATTTAATGACTCTTTTCCACTACAAACTAAAAGCATTTTCACAAAGTTTTTATTTAGCGATTGGGCGACTCCTGGTATTCGCAAAAGCAGGGCAAAACTTTTTGAACTTTATGGCCTCAAGCAACATACGAATAATACAAACTTTCATCAGTATGTTGCAAAATACTCTAAAACTTTTAAAAGTGTGTGCAAAATAGCTAAAGCTCTTTATATTAGCAATAAAATAAAATCAGCTGATGATAAAATAAAAACTACCTGGCAAATAATAAATAATGAAACAGGTAGGAAAAAGCAGCGTAATACTGAGTTTAATTTAGAGACTGCACATGGCCGCATCAACTCAGATATAGAAATAGCTCAGGAATTTGAAAACTTTTTTGCTAATATTCCTCTCAAAACTACTTCATCATTAAATTCCTCAGCCGCACTTTCTGCTGCCTTACTTAGAAAAAATGTAAAGGCATGCCCTTTAGAATTTACATTTCAGCATACAAACCCCCAGGCTGTTATAAAAGCTTTTAAAGATCTTAAAATCAAATCAACAGAAGATCTCTGGGGAATGTCTGTAAAAGTCTGTAGTTCTATTATCGATACCATTGCGCCCTATTTAGCTTTCATATTTAATTCTAGTGTGGACCAAGGAGTCTTTCCGGATCTAATGAAACACAGTAAAGTAGTGCCATTGTTCAAATCCGGTGATAGTAAAGAACCCAACAATTATAGGCCCGTGTCAATTCTGCCAGTTCTCAGTAAAGTGTTTGAAAAGTTGATGCTCAATCAAATGTTACGTCACTTTAATAAAAATTCCATCTTGCATGACCAACAGTTCGGTTTCACCAAAGGGCGTTGTACTACTGACGCTGGTGTCACCCTAATAAAGAACATTTTTAGCGCCTGGGAAGAAGCACAAGATGCCATTGGAATCTTTTGCGATCTCTCTAAGGCGTTCGATTGCGTAGAACATGAGACGCTTCTGCTGAAACTAGAGCACTATGGAATTAGAAATACAGCCCTTGATTTACTTAGATCATACCTGAAAGATAGAAAGGTTAAAGTTCAAGTAAATGGTGTGAACTCGCTGGGGTCGGAAATGACAATGGGCGTTCCTCAAGGTTCGATATTGGGTCCATTTCTCTTTTTAGTTTATATTAACGATTTACCCCAATTACTTCAAAATCAACCGAAGATGGTGTTATTTGCAGATGACACTTCATTAATCTTTAAAATTAATAGACGCTCACAAAATCTTGACGACGTGAATAACTCTATTCTTCAGGTCCAAGATTGGTTTACGGTAAATAATTTGGTACTAAATGAAAAAAAAACCAAATGCATTAGATTTACATTACCTAATGTTAAAAGTAGCGATTGTGACATCATATTGAACGGAGAAAAGCTGGAATTTATTAAGCAGACGGTTTTCCTGGGAATCACGCTAGACGACAAGTTGCAATGGGGTCCCCACATAACAACTCTTGCGGGACGGCTAAGCTCGGCCGCTTATGCTATTAGAAAGATAAGGCAGTTAACAGACGTAGAAACCGTGCGTTTGGTCTATTTTAGTTACTTCCATAGTATTATGTCGTATGGCATTTTACTGTGGGGTCGGGCTGCTGACATTGAATCCATTTTTATTTTGCAAAAGCGAGCGATCAGGGCTATTTACAATCTTCGTCGTCGCGAATCGCTTAGGGAACTATTTAAAAGGATTAATATTATGACAGTACCTTGCCAATTCATTTATGAAAATATTATGTATGTAAGAAAAAATAGACATCTTTTTAACAAAATAAGTGATAGGCATAATTTTAATACTAGAAATAAAGATAAAATAATTCAACCATTTTTTCGATTGTCAAAAGTACATACATCTTTTATGGGGTTCTGTGTTAAATGTTACAACAAAATACCTTGTGACATACTGCAATTAAATGAAAGAAAATTTAAAACTCATATTAAAAGTACACTTTGTAAACAAGCTTATTACAAATTAGAAGATTATATCAAAGATAAGGATGCTTGGAAACATGCTGGTCCTGCTCCACAGGACAATCTAGTGTCTAGACAAAATCAAACTGGTTGCTAAGTAAATTAGGTAATTTGTACCATATTATTTTATAATATTGGAATAACATCTCACACATTGATTAATTTATTATTATTAACTTTTAGAATGTTTGTAAATATGTGAGCACCATGCACTTATGACATAATTAAGTTTACTTGCCACTGCTACATGTGTTTTTCTTTTCACCTTTTGTGATGTATTGTTTTTATTCTGGGTGCATCGTCTTCACATATAATGTTATAATACATGTATACAAAACATTGTGAAACATTTTAAAAGAGTAACGGTGGAGTTTCTTGCCCATTCTTCTCCACACGAAACTACTTTTTGGAAGGGGCGACTAGAATCAGTTCTATTTCTTGTTCATTTTGACGTTCAAAAGTGCCATTCTTGTGCCTATTTGAAATAAATGTTTTGACTTTGACTTTGACTTCAGCCCCGACTAAGAGTTGTCGGGCAGTAGCCAGCCAGACGCAACACCTGTCTGGTTGGAGAATCCCTGTTCAATAGAGGGACTTTCCACCCTGTTCCTCCATTCCCACCAAACTACTGAAAAGCAATTCAAAACCCCAATATAATTTACGAGAGTAAATACTAAGACTGGCCCAAGTACACGGGATGTTTTGTAAAAACATAGTTTTTTTAAGTGGTCAAATAACAATAAGGAACTCAACACACTAGGCACGGTGCGGAGCTTGTGTATAAGTACACAAATTGCGCAGCACGTTCGTGTGTCGAGTTCCTAATGAGTCTAGCTACTGGTCATACCTAAGCAATGTATTTCAGAGTTTATACAGTGGTATGTTAAGTTCAAGTATATTTAGCAAACGTGAGAGTTTAGTCGCCGATGAAGATAACGAAACCATTCAAGTGGCAGTGATGGCCAGTTCTTACACATTCGAAGATATGAAAGTCGATATGGCTATGGATGGTAAAATTTTGACAAGAATTTATGTAATTAGTTCATTGAAGTAATTGATAGTTTTCTTAAGCTCCATGGAAAAAGCGCAATGAGAACTCCTGCGCCGATCCCCTAACAAATTGGAATGAGGTCAAGAGAATGATGATGGTGACGATTTATACACGGTGAATTTTAATTCACTGATAAAAGTTTCAGGAGATGAGAGTACTCATGATTGATGATGATGATTATAAACAACTTTCACTATGGGACCAACTACGAAATAACTAAAAAAAATATCTGTTTCATACATTTTCAGCGATTATATATTGCATTGTTGTATGAAAAAGGCGATTTTTTTTGGTCTCATAGTGAAAGTCTCTCATAATCATGGGTACTTTCATGCCCTGAAAGGTTTACACTGAATTAAAAATCACCGTGTATAGTAAGGTAGAGTTTTGAAGCTGCGCTCTGTAAATTATAGCAATAAGCTTTAATATTCCATATAACATGAGCCATGAATATCGACAAAGACTTATATACCCCACAGGGCAAAAAAATAAGGGCAGATGCACTAACGACTAGCCTCATTGACATCTCTCTAGCCTTTTCCAAACTATGTTGGAGTCGGCTTCCAGTCTGCCCAAATGCGGTTTAGCCTTTTTTCATCATCAAATGACTCCTCCCACTCTGGGTGGAGCGAAAAGGAGTGTCAGACTCTTACTGACTAAAACCCATCCATGTTCCTTCCTTAGCCCTTTATGTTCCGGGGCATCGGTAACCCTTTCGGACAATCCCGCTGATGCGGTTGAGCCTGACCTTATGTCTTGATAGGTGTTTATCAAGAACATGTAGTTCACATGACCATAATATCTTTTGCAGCAATTATCCTGAAAACATACGACTCTTTGACACCATTTGAGAAGATGCTGTTAAAGTGTGGCTCGGTGCTAGGAGAGATATTCTCGAGACGTATGCTTTTGAATTTACTTCAAAGCGATTCTCCCAGAAAAGTTGCTCAAGGTAGGACTTTATACTTTTTTTGGGTTACCTATTATCACTATGAATTTCACATGATTCTATTAGGTAAGACTCATACACACGAGTGTCGACGGTTGTAGTTGGCTCTGTCATCGACGCGTGTCGCTTGTGTTTGTGCTTGTGTTAATGAATCTTTGTTTCTTTCTTCGTGAGGCTAGTGACTTAACTGGTGTCAGAGTTTTTATGCTGCCCATGGGCCTCTGTGTTTATGAGTACTAATATAGTTTTAGAAAAACTTCGCTTAGTGGCATTCGTTTTTGTCACTTCTATCTGTGTGACTAATATTCGATTCTGTGTGACTGATATTAACGCTCGGTTGCTTATTATCAGAATTTGATCAGTAGGTACTTGTTACTGCCAAAATTAAGACGAGCCGCAACGTAACATCCTCCATCATCACTTTGGCGCCATGTATGGTATAGAATCAAGTTCTTCTAACTTAACAGACACTTGTGCTGCTGGGGAGTTGCGCCACTTCTTCCCAGCTAAAGCACTAGTAAGTGATGAAGGACGGGCGTTTTGGGGGACTGTCTTGTGCAATTTTGACGTTCAAAACGTTCAGATTTTCAGCCTAGGTTGAATAATAATAATAGTAATAATATCCTTGGACATTCCACACAACGCCATATCGTCCCAAGCTAAGCAACCTAATGCTTGTGTTATGGTAACGAGATGGCTGATAAACTACTTATATACATTTTTTTTGTAAATACATACATATTATAGATAGAAAACACCCAGACTCGTAACAAATACTTGCAGGTCGTACAAATATTTGTTCCGTGCGGGAAACGAACCCGTGACATAGTGCGCAGCAGTCAATCGCTCAACCACTGCGCCAAACGTGTCGTCAAAAAAAAAAATTACTTGTGATTTTGATTTTGACCTACAAGCAGCCTGCAACGCAACGATTTTCATACATAAAATATGGTTTATATGAACTTGGTCTCACCTTTCAGCAGTGGCAAAGCTGTTTACCATCCGAGTGCTGGAGTGTGAGGGAGGAGACTTCACTCATGATACTTCTCTGGTGTTGGTGCACCCGGCGCCTTCGCTATCTAATCCCAAGCCACCTTACTGCGCCTGTTTGGGGACCAGAAAACCTCGTTAGTTAATGAACAATATAATTTAAAAAAATATTTTATTGCTGAAACTTGTACAACTATTACAGTAAATCTTACGTATGGACCTTTTAAGTAATTGGCTATTTGAAACGGTCAGAAATAAAGAATGAAAACACATACATTAAAGACCGCTCGTCTTAAAAACTTCCATCACCGTACATAAATTAATTAATATGCGAAGATATATATTTTGTAAAATTGCATTTAATGCTAATAAGTATTCCATTTGATTCTAGAAATCTGTGACGTCACATTGTTATAATTTCATACAAATAACGTATAAATTCCGCGTTTTGGCAATTCATAAAAAGTAACGTTATTGACTACCCTGTCAAATACCCAATTGGTACATATATCTGTGCTAGCTGCTCTTCAATGACAAAATATAAAGTAGAATATAATATGCTTTATGACGGTAAGAGCTACACGAGAGAGAGCAAAGCAGCTCAGAGCTTAGCTTTAAGAAGTTAATTGTGTTATAACGGTTGTAAAAAGACGCTAAAAGAAGCCGACCCTCGATGCACCCCGTCAATGTGATCATTTTAGAAGTGGCACCTTCGGGTTAAGAAGATATTGAACGTCGAAGAACATGGATGGGTTTTAGTCAGTAAGAGTCTGACACTCCCTTCCGCTCCACCCAGAGCGGGAGAAGCCATTGGATGATTTCCCAGTCTTAAAAAAAAAAGACCGTTTTCCTGTAGGTACTAGGTTAAGGTACTAACTGCTCCGACTCAAACACTTGCCTTGTTTATCATGATTAACTACTTATATATACCTCCATATATAGCATGATGATAATCATTTGAAAAGTTAAATCTGTGACTACCTTTGGCTGTAAGCTAGCTGTAGCTTTTGGCTCATCTTTTTACAATTTGCGACAAGTTATAAAAGATTACAAACGTAATGTAATATTGCTCATTCCCCGTTACGAATAGCCTGAAAATTTACCCCCTACAGACTCACAAGATTTATAGGGAATGTCTATGCAAAATTTGAACTGGATCTAGCCGGTAGTATTTGCGTGATGCAAGAACATACAAAATCAATCTGCCTTGCCTTTGCCCAACCATATTGGGGTCGGCTTCCAGTCTAACCGGAGGCAGCTGAATACCAGTATTTTACATGGAGCGACTGCCTATCTGACCTCCACAACCCAGTCACTAACTGGGTAATACCTACGATACCCCTTTGTAAGCCTGGTTGTCAGACTTTCGGGCTTCTGACTACCCGCTGTCCGAGGCACGGAGGAGTCTCGATATCTGAAGTTGGTCACCTATCCACAGACCAACCCCGGCAAGCATAGCTTAACCTGGTGGATCGACCCGCGCGGCTGTTCTTACTTAGCCGCGAGCTTCGACTTTGAGTAATCAATTTGATTAAAAAGGACAGTTTCCTGTCCGCCATAGTTAAAAAATACTCATCGAGTTTCCGCTTATTCTCGTAGTCGTCGAATTGCAGTGGTTGGGAAATATTGCGGGCGTTTTTTTTGGGCAAGACTTTTCGCAATAGCCAATAAACGCTTGACAATAGGTATCTAAGTTAAATGTGTTTGTTGTAGCGTATTGCAGAGACCTCCCAATGTACGCGTTCTGCGGCTACATGAAATTCCGCCACTCCTTATTCAGGACCACTACTTACGAATTATTGACTGAGACTCAAAAGGTAAAGTAACACGTGTCCTTCCACTTACCTACCGATACCGACGATGTCATAAGGATAAATAATTATATTATACAAAGAGAAAAATTAGATTTTCTTCAGAAAATAATTAAAGTGCCATGAAGTAGTTCGCATCATCATCTGCCTAGCCTTTTCCCAACTATGTTGGGGTCGGCTTCCAGTCTAACAGGATGCAGCTGAATACCAGTATTTTTCTTGGAGCGACTGCCTATCTGACCTCCACAATCCAGTCAGTAACTGGGTAATACCCCTTGGTAAGACTGGCTGTCAGACTTTCGGGCTTCTGACATGAAGTAGTTCGCATGGGGTCGGCAAATAATAGTTATTATTTCCGTGACAGCTTGAAATGCATGCCCGTGCGTTACTTTACTTGGAGCGCTACACAAGACGATGTAGTAATTGCGGTGCCGGCTGCTTCGTCAAGCTCCTAGGACTGCGGTGTGACGACGTATGTATCGCTACTGGAATTCATACAATAATATTATACATTCGAAAGTAACTCTCTGTCTGTATGTTACCTTTTCACAACTAAACCACTGATCTGATTTTGAAAAAAAATGGTAGAGAGATAGATTGCATCCCGGGGAAGGATATATAGGCTACTTTTTGTCTCAATAATATCGCTAAAGGAAGGGGATATAGGGGATGAATATTGCGATACAACTTGAAGTCCACGCGGACGAAGTCGCGGGCAAAAGCTAGTAGCTAATCTTCTAGGATTCTTTGAGATTAAATATAGAAGTAATTTGTTTGCGATTGTTTGTAGACTTTTGCCCAAAATTTAGAAAAATTAAGTACGTATGTTAGTATCTATGCATCGAAACGATTCTAAATCTATTTAAAATGACATGATGAATATGTCCACAAAGGAAATTCAACAGCCAAACCCACTGTCAGTTTAGCTCGCTGACTACGTACGTGACGGCTGCCATTAGAATTGTAGTTATTGTTCACTTATGTGCATTTTTATTTAGGAATTTCATTATGTGTGTCCAGGGTCTTATTGAAGAGACTGAAGAACTTAAAAAAACGCGTTTGCAAATATGTGCCCTAAGCGCTGAATCCAGGATGACCGGTGAAGGCAAGGCTCACTTGGAGATTAGCGACGTTCACGACGGTGCTTTTACGGTAAAACTAACTGTACTAAATTTATTTAGGCCTATAGTGAAAAAAATACGTTTTTCTGGGTACATCAAGGGTGACTTAAGACTGATGAAATCCGGTGAATGGGTAAGCAATTCATACTGTAAAGACATTGGCAGCGACTCGCACGATTTCAACGGTGGTCCGGGCACCTTCTACACCTCAAGGCCAGTTCGTTTTTTTGTAATTTGGCCCTTGGGGCTTTGGTTTGGAAAACTTGAACTAACATTGTGTAACAGGAAATAAAGAATATTATTTGAGCGTTATGCGTTAGAGAGAATCCGAAAATTAGAACTCGCAATAGGCCAGATCTATGGAAAGAAAATTCTTGGATTTTGCACCAAGATATTGCGCCTTAGCACAAGGCCATCATAGTGAAGGAATTTTTGACCAAACCCTCAACAAATACCATTATCATCACTAGATATGGTTTCATCCGACTTCTTTCTTTTTCCTTTACTAATATTTCCACTTTATGGCACCCGTTTTCATTCGGTAGAGGATATAAAGGAGAATTCGCAATGAGAAGAGAAGAACTCAATTCTGGAAAAAGTGTTTAAATAATGTGTTGATGATTATTCGTTGGCGTAAGTGTCTTTAAAGGAGCATACTTTGAAGGCGAAAAAATAACTTTGGATATACAGGGTGACTGGAAAATAGTGGCGGAGCCGTTAAGGGGTGGTAGTCTAGGGTTATTCTGACAGATATCTTTAGGAGACCTACCGTCCTTACTTAATCCTTTCCAAGATATTCCTACTTAAAGAGTGTAACCCAAAAATTCGTACAAAAAATTTTCAAATAGTAATAAATTCTAAAAAAAAAGTGATTTTGGCCTACTTTTTTTTGTTTTGCAACAAAGATATTCTAAATAAGTAATATTAATTGTTAAATTTCCGCGACTGTCATTATTTTATGCAAAAACTGCTAAACAAAAACGGAAAATGTAAAGAAAATACTTTCATGGCTGATAAAACATTAATTTTCTTTAAAAAGTCACCCTTTATTATTACGTACAAAATAATTAAAAAACTTCTACATTTCGTTCCCTTTCAAATGATATATTAAAATCCAAAATCGGTTAAGGAACCATCAAGATAAAACTAATAATAAAAATGAAAGAAAAAACCAAACTACTGAAGAATAAAAATTTATTGAATAAAAAACTGTCTACAGTTCATTTTCGAAGTGCCCACCATTATTTCTAATACAAGCTCGTGCTCTTCTTACGACACCCGTTTTTACGACGCTTGAGTCTGTAAGCTCCCTTTGTATTTCCTGCGCTGCATTGATTATTCTGTTGCGCAAGTCTTCAACGTTTGGTACAGGGACGTCAGTGGCATAAACCAAAGTTTTCATTCGACCCCACACGAAGAAGTCCATGGGTGTGAGGTCGGGGCTACGTGCCGGCCATGGTATTGGACCACCTCTACCTATTCATCGGTCGGGGAAGTGTTGGTCTAGCCAACTTCTCACAGCTAGCCTAAAATGCGCCGGACAGCCATCATGCATGAATATCATGTTTTGCCTCGTTTGTAGCAGCACATCTCCCATTAATTCAAAAAATACATTCCTCAGAAAATTTTCATATTCAACCCCATCGAGGTTTTGCGGTAGGAAATGTGGTCCAATAAAGCTGTTATTAATTATACCCATCCACACATTTAAATTAAACCTTCTCTGTGAACCTTTTTGTCTTTTCAGGTGTGGATTACCCATGGCTCGTTCACTCCAGTAATGAGCATTATGGTAATTCGTAATACCGTCCTTATCAAACTTGGACTCGTCAGTCCATAAAATTCTTCTGAGATAATTTCTATCTTCAACGTCCGCATTTATTAAAAATCTGCAAAACTGCATTCTTCTTAAAGGGTCCCCTTCTTCTATGGCCTGAACAGGTGTGTAATGGTAAGGATGGAGGTCATTTTCGTGAAGAGTGTACCACACCTTCCATTGAGAGCGTCCCATACGGCGAGCTATCATTCGGGTAGACAGCGTTGGGTCTCTTTGGAAATAATTTAAAATTTCCTCTTCGTCGTCCCCGACATCCAGTCGAGGTCTACCTGCGTCACCTAAAAACAAAAAAGTTTTTTTAATTAAGTGTTACTACCATAGCTATTGTTTAGGTTGGTGTGGCTCCGTGCAAAGACCCACGTCGGTTGGACCATAACATAAATCACTTCTGTAATTTTAAATAAAATGTAGGAATGCGTCCGTCGACATA
The DNA here is from genome assembly GCA_951799385.1 of Hyppa rectilinea. Lineage (NCBI taxonomy): Eukaryota > Metazoa > Arthropoda > Insecta > Lepidoptera > Noctuidae > Hyppa > Hyppa rectilinea. The sequence goes on along the minus strand of OX637318.1, from coordinate 6,125,318 downwards.
GTGCAATGAGCGTCAACAATGACCGCACAATAAAAATTCTTACGATAAGAAGCTTTACCAAAATCCATCGACTTCGACAAAAATAGTAAACAATAATAGCGCGCTGCACTGCAACTTGGTGACGTCACCCATAAGACGCGTAAGTGCGAGAGAGGAAGTGATATCCGTTATCTTGTATGATTTATGGCACCCATCTCTGCGAGTCTTGGCACGGACTAATTTGGACAGCGACATTTGTTTTGCAATCTTACAATTTAAAGGGCACGATAATAAGAGTGATAGGAAAGGTTGATTTTTATAGCTGGACAATTATCGAAAGCGCTAGAACAAAACATTTTTATAGCGCATGTATGGAAACTAGCGGCGGCGCAGTAATGTAGAGCGGCCTGTACAGGAAGGAACTACATTTTGTATGGCGAAATCTCTGGTTTGAACATGCTTTAATAATAATAACTTTCTCTTACCTTGGTATCTTACGACGGTTCCGCGCTCTCGCACCCGCCGGAAGGTTCGGGAGAATACGCGGGCATCAGGCAGTCGACGATTAGGGAATACTTCGCCATATTCACGACGAGCTTGTTCAGCGTTTCCTCTGGCAGCTCCGTAATAAAAAAGAATATCTGCGTATTCTTCGTTACTAAACGATGTTCTTCCTGCCATTATTGGTCCGATAAACCACACAGCCAAATCGAAAGGAGTCACAGAAAACAGGGCACAGTCCAAGTTGTCGGGAAGAGAATTAAATACAAAAGTCCAGGAAAAAGCCAAGTCGTTAGAAAAATCAAAACTGAGAGAAAGTAAGCACATCCGAACACAGTAAACCGTAAGAGCGGACTGAGCAAGAAGGAGGGGCAAGCTCGACTCGTGCGCGTCGACCGAGTCCTTTGTTCTCGGAACAAAGGGCTCTACACGGGCTCTACGGGTTTTTTTCCATTGACCATATCTTCATAGTTCCTAAACCGATTTTGGACTTTAATATCTCATTCGAAAGGGAACGAAATGTAGAAGTTTTTTAATTATTTTGTACGTAATAATAAAGGGTGAGTTTTTAAAGAAAATTCATGTTTTATCAGCCATCAAAGTATTTTTTTTACATTTTCCGTTTTTGTTTAGCAGTTTTTGCATAAAATAATGACAGTCGCGGAAATTTAACAATTAATATTACTTATTTAGAATATCTTTGTTGCAAAACAAAAAAAAGTAGGCCAAAATCACTTTTTTTTTAGAATTTATTACTATTTGAAAAAAAATTTGTACGAATTTTTGGGTTACACTCTTTAAGTAGGAATATCTTGGAAAGGATTAAGTAAGGACGGTAGGTCTCCTAAAGATATCTGTCGGAATAACCCTAGACTACCACCCCTTAACGGCTCCGCCACTATTTTCCAGTCACCCTGTATAACTAAAATGTTGTGTATTATTGATCGGTTACAGCCAAACAGCCTTTCTGATGATTTTAGTTTCTCGACAGTAGAATATGTCCTTACAGCACCAGGTTCTATCTATTCTAATCTATGGACGGCAAATGATTGTTTCTTTTCCAATATTCTATCTTTTCTGGTATTTTCACCCATTTGTTGACATTCAAGATATCTTTTTTTTAAGATTAACCTACCACCAGACCTAGCTAGCTTCGAAATGCAAGAAACCGAGGGACAACTGATGAACCATATACTGGGTATGTTTGTTTAAATTGTATAAAACCTTTTTGCCGTAACGGCGTGGCGGCAGATCACGGAGACGATGGCGGGGGGGAGGAGCTTGGAAAAACCAACAAATGATAACTTAAAGTCATGACCTGTCATGGAAAAGTCTTCGAGCAGCAGTGGTAGTATGGATAGATAGTTGATTTTATTGTATAGGTACCATATTTATGCTAGCTAAAAGTGCTAAGTCCCCTACAAAGTCTTTGGAATGCCAAAAGGTCTTTGTAGCATTATATTTTGAGTTTGAGGTGATGAATTTGGGAGGTAATGTTTTGTTCTACCTGCAGAAAGTCGCAGTCGGCGACCATCAAAGGATCTTATTACAAAGAACAAGCGCGTTCGTTCCTTCTCCTCCTTTGAAATGGAGAATTGTGAATGTTTGGCGATTCTAATGAGTTTTTACAGCCAGGTCATTGACCACTGTCGCGGTGCTGGTGAGAACATTTTTATCTTCTGTGTCAAAAGTTAATAAATTACTTACTAATATCCTACAACTTGTTTATATCCTACATTGGCAGCGATAGCCTAGTGGTGTGACTGTCGGACAGCCAAGTCATAGGTCTCGAGTTCGAACCCAAGTCACGCACCTCTGATTTTACACACTATTCATATGCTTATAGTATAATTATTGCTTGCTTAAAATCGGTAAAGGAAAACATCGTGAGGAAACCAGCATGTCTGAGAGATTGTTCTCAACAGCATGTGAAGCTAAGTCAGAGGCCCATGGGCAGCATGAAAACTCTGACACCGAGTTAGTCACCAACCACACGAAAAGAAGAAGATATCCTACATTCACAAAGTGCAAAAGAAAAAAAAAGGGTCAACTCTATGGTATAATACTCTTATGTTTGTGCTTGTCTTTGCAGGTGAATATCAGAAACTGTACGAAGCATATTTGGAGTACATAGACCTGTGCATCAACATAAACAGTAACATACCACAGGCTGTACGACTGCTGATTGAAGTCGAAAATTTTGTTCAGGTAACACTTTTACTTAGTAATGACGCAATTAATTAGCCTGTGTGTGTAATAAGATTGTACAGACTGTACTTGCAAGCTATCCCAAATCGTCAAATATTCCCAATTGAACATGGACCTAATTCTTTTGTCATAAAGTTGAAAATCTATCAAAGAAATTTGACAGATTGGGGTAACTTGATGTGCTGGCATCTGTACTAGTATTATACGTCCTTGGGTCTTTATTAGTTAGTATTATTAGTTAGTTTTGTTTAGTAGTTTAGTTAGTTATTTTACCAGAAATGTCTCTAGAAACCTGGGTCTCGATTTGTGCCCATTAAATGGTATTAGGCTCTTGCGATATAACATGGAACTTATAAAATAACTGACATGGTGTACTGTAAACCACCTGTGTTTTTTCAGAACGAGAATTTCTACCCAAAGAATATGAACAAGAAATGGGTGAAAGATTTTAGCATGGCGAGCGTCCACTCATTGCGAGGGATATGTATGCTTGAGTCCGGAAACAATTGTGAAGCTAGAAAGCAGTTGTTTCACGCTATGGAACTGTATAATCACCCGTTCCCTACTTCTAAGTAAGTGTTTATTGGAATGAAGTTCTTTAAGGCCCAGCGCCCATTGGCGGCACGGCATGGCAAGGTATTTTTAGGCGACAAATAAAAATATAACTTAACAGTATGGAAATAATGTTGAAATTTAAATGTTAAGCGCCAGGGGCCGCGGATTGTGGCAGGAGTAAACTGATAGAAAATTTGGGCGTAACGAGAAAAGCATTATGCCTTGTTGACCCCATGTTTTTTTAATATTAAATCAAAAACTTTTGACACTTAATATTTGAGACCATTCTAGATGTCTATGTAATAATACGTAGGTATAGGTGTACAGCGAAAGGAACTCTTTTCCAATGATTTCGTAGCACTAGAAATAAAGAGCTTGTTAACGTTCCGGCAACTATAAATCATGCTCTTCTTATTATTTCATTTGATAATCCTCAATAGCATTTCACATTGTACAATGTATTTGAAAAAACAAGATGGCGAAAATGGTTTCGCGCCAAAAGAGCGTTGTAGCGGCCTTGGCTATTCTATATTTCAAAAACTTGATGGCCGATTTTTAAATGTTTTCAGGCACATGAGAAGATTATGTAGCCTGACAGCGTCGTTTAATCAAATGATGGCGCTTTACATTGCCCCGAATCTTTACATACAAAGGGAAAGCGGCATCATTGGTAACTTCTACGAAGACATCGCCATAACTCTGTTTAGATTATACAAACTTTTCAAGGTAAATTACTTGGTATTGGATAGATTGGTATGCCATTTGATTGGGGGGCGACATCAATCTAAAGATTGTCGCCGACGTAAGGATATTCTAATAGAAATCGGTGCATGTTCTGCTACAGGAGGAAAAGGAGACAGCCAACGCAACTTTAGCTGCTAAATGGTGTCTGCACTACGCTCTTCGAACCAATTCTAATTTTCGACTCCTGTGTGTCAGCTACGCGAACATGATAGTAGATTATGGAAAAAACCATCAAGTAAATTCTTCTCTTTTATTGTCGGAAGAATATAAGTTTTTTTGTTCTCAATTGTCTGCCACGCATCAGACAGGATAGAAAAACTATTTTTCGCGGTCACGCGGTGACACCACGTTGGCGTTTAACGTATCTTTACAGTACCTACACTTAGATCCTGGAGACTCATTTGTGATTTGAAAATTTTTCGGGAGTATCTTATGTTTTTTTATACATTATTTCACGTGGCTAAGCTCTGTCGTCCACCAGATTGTTGGTACTTACACGTTTTATTGGTCCCTCCCGAGGTGCTTTGCATTTGTGGAAGTAACAGTCGAGACAACCGAAAGAATTGATCTGAAGATGCCTTCTTTTGGTCTATTACTAATAGTCATCTTTCTAATCCATACAGTTCTCGATTTGCCAGAAGCTGGAGTATAGAGCGTTGGAGGTGTGCCGTCGTAAACGGGGACAGTTGGACGTAACCGAAGTCTCAGCTGTCTGCTATCTATACACCAGCATATTCCTTTTCTAGTTAGTAACCTTTTTTTCCTTGTCTAGTTAAACGTAGGGTCAGTGGAACGGGGTAAGTCCACTTGGTCAAGTAGGAAATTATTACCTTGCGTAGATGCCTATACCTGATTATCCTGACGTTGGCCTTCAGCTGCATCCGGTTAGACTGGAAGCCGACTCCAACATAGTTGGGCAAAGCCTAGGTAGATTAATTGATTGATTTGTCTTCTACACAACCGCAATTATACCTATTTTTTTTTTGGTGTCCTGCCTTTTCGCAGAAAATTGTTTGCCAGATTATCACTTGCCAACCAACGTTTCGCCGATGTTTCACTTTGACAACTAACGATTAGCAAATTTTTGTATGACAACGTTTCGTTTGGTAGAATTATTGTTAAGCTGATTATTATAATGACACAAAACGTTTGGGACATTTATCATGGGTCAACCATTTCACTAGGCCACACAACTATTAGACAAAAGACGTTTTGTCAGTGTAACAGTTCCCTTTTAAAATCATACATTGATATAATGATAAAAATTTAAACTAATTTTTACATACATTTTGGCGAAACCCTGGTCTTGAACTTGCCTAAAACAAATAAGTTTTTTTTAGTAAGTATACAACAGAAGGCTTTTTTTTTTTTTTTAAGGATGGGAAATCATCCAATGACTGCTCCCGCTCTGGGTGGAGCGGAAGGGAGTGTCAGACTCTTACTGACTAGAACCCATCCATGTTCCTTCCGTAGCCCTTTATGTTCCGGGGTAGCGGTAACCCTTTCGGACAATCCCGCTTAAGCCATACAACAGAAGTCTACGGTTACGATAGGTTAGGTTAGGTTTTGCGGAAGAATTCTTTTTGATTCCCGCGACCCCCGCGCAGGTGAGAGAGGGAACACCCGGGGTGGTTTTTAGTCAGTAAGAGTCTGACAGACCCCTCCCCGGGGCGGGGGACATCCTAGAGGATTTTCCCCCCGGATCAAAAAAAAAAAAAAAAGGTTAGGTTAGGTTAGAGTATGACAAACGACGCCAATACGACGCCAACGGTGCCATAAGCGAATCGCTTTTGTAAAAGGAAACAGTTAAGTTAGGTCACATTAAATATAAAGTAAAAAAAAATAACAATAACTACCTGTATATAATTTGTCCCAAATGAAAATGGCATCCTTGTAAATAAATTTCTTCAATATGTGATCCAAAACTCAGTATTGCAGCTTTCTCGAAATCTAACACACAAAAGCACAACGGAAATGTTTTTTTACTGTCACATAATATTACAGAATTATTAAACGAAACCCAACTAGATTTGGTAAACAATAAACAACTAAATGAATATTACGCAAACTAAAACATTCTGCTACTTAAAAGTTGGCATTTTAAAAAGTGTCATTATGAAAAGTAGACCAAACTTACAGTTGGTAACTGTGATTTCGGGAAATAAAACAAAATTATATGATAAGTTGGCAAATGATTATTCGGCGAAATAAAATTCTGCGAAACGTTGGTTGGCAAGTGAAAATCTGGCAAACAATTTTCGGCGAAAAGCAGAGGACCATTTTTTTTATTCATGTTAATTATCGGTAAGAAAATCCTGAGTTTCATCTTATGTCTATAATCGCCAGCGCGCAACAAAACTTTGAAAGTTGAGACTTATTCCGCAATTGGGGCCATCTACTGCAGAAATTTCTAGAATGGAAATCTAAATTTCTAGTAAAGTTTAAATATCTCGTCCTAATAGTTTATATTAATATTCTTTAAAAAAATAATAAGTATGTTTAAGGGCTTGTACACAAAACAGCGATGCAACGCGATGCGAATTCGCAACTTCAAAACTTACCTACATTATCAAGCGTCGAGCTCGCAGAATTTTAAGATGCGACGCCGCATCGCAATTTTGTGCACAAGCTATTAATTAGAAAACACGGTTTAACATTACATTGCAGCGTGGATCACGGCAAAAAGATCGAAAGCCTGGAGTTTGGGCTGTCAGTGATGCACATGGTAACAAGCCGGACCGAGATGAACACGCGGGAGTCACTGGTGCTCTGCATGCTGAGAATATTGCTCGACGACCTCAAGATACATGACATGGTTACCATAATGAGAGACTTCTTCTACTTGACCGACCATTACGACTTATGCTGTAAGTAGGATATGCGGCTGTGCCTTAGAAAACAACGTTTAACTTCTATGACAATTTGCTTTTATAACAAACAAAGAAGAAGAAGTGAAAGAAAACATCGTGTGGAAACCAGCATGTCCTAAAACCAAAAATTCGAAGACGTCAGACATCCACCAACTTGCACTGGGCCCGTTAGTTGGATTACGACTCTCCTCTCACAGAGAGGAGGCCTGTGCTGTGTCCCAGCAGTGGGAACATAATAGGCTGATTAGGATGTACTTTAGGAATCAGTATGGCTGTGCTACCCTCAAGAACCTATCTGCACCTATAAATACAATGATTCAAGATATTTTGTCCAATATCTCCTCTATCTCCACCTTGGTAGATAATGTAGATATAGATATTTAAAAAATCTCGTATTTTGTTGATATTTTCCAGCCGAAACCTGGTACTATTACTACGCAATAGTGATCCTACTCGACACTGGTTACTGCGTAGAGCCATACTCTGCTTGCGAGACATTTTACATGAAGAAGGGGGATGCCTTACTGAGGTCGAAATCAACGGAAGCGGCATGGAATTTCTTCGTGTGCATGTGGCTAGTGTAAGCAACAAATAATTCTACAAGTCTATATATAGCACAAGTTTTCAAATAAAGAAATGATTCGCAGGCCTAGAAAGAGATGACGGCTTGAACTAGACTTCTTTTTTTTATTTTTTTTTTCTGGTCAGTTGAACTTGACTAATAAATCTAAAGTTCTGGTTGACGATAGTAGACAAGACGAGTCGAAGAAATGACGGAAGACTTTTGGCTTTCAGTAGAACACAATCCCTTTTCTCAAATAATTGTTAGTCTGAACAGCAATGAACTAATAAGGTATCTGATCCTTTTTCCATTCTAACTTTTCAGAACTATACGGGTAGGTGCCTGGGAGAGGTCCATCTTATGGGAAGAGAAGATCAAACAACTTCTGTTAATGAAGATAGACAAACATGAGTTCAACATGATGATGATCGTCAGACTGGTCGAGGGTCTTCTCATTACGCTTGTAAGAGAGGTTGGTTAATACAAATATGTGTATACCTACTCATCTTGAGCACAATACCTCATTTTAAAAACGTTTCCAATGTTCAGTACCCTTTTTTTTTGAGGTTGGGAAATCATCAAATGACTCCTCCCGCTCTGCGTGGAGCGGATGGGAGTGTCAGACTTTTACTGACTAAAACCCATCCATGTTCCTTTCTTAGCCCTTTATGTTCTGGGGTAGCGGTAACCCTTTCGAACAATCCCGCTTACCCGGCAGGCTTTGGCCCTAACGGAGAGGGCCCGTTTCTTGGTGCTGACATCTCTTTGAGGCGCGCGTGGAACACGTACGCGCCGTCCGGCATGGGCCTGGTCCTGATCGGACCATTACTCACTGTCGGCAGGCCCGCGATGTTCAATACCCTTGGCCAGTAATTTGTAAACGAATGTCATACGGATTGATTGCGGTCAACGCAACCTTGCAGCTTCCTTCCTGACAGTCAAACTCAACCTTGACTTTTGTTAATTTCTTAAATTCCGAACAGGAAATTGAACAGATTTTTATTACGATTCATACAGTTTTTATTATTTCCGTTCTAAACTTCGCGTCAACACAGGGTGACATGGATTCAGAGCATGAACCTCTTTGCGTTGAAATCAGAATAGAATACAATTTCACTGCGTAAGTACATAGGTATAAGTAGATAAATAACATTTTTTTAAATAACTGACGAATGATTTCAACGCAGAGAAGTTTATGTACCGAATCCATTGTAACCGGATTCGTGTCGTTGCTCCTTCGGAAGAAAGGACATTGTTATTGAAAGGTCAAATGTAGTATGGTTTTCCTTACTTTCTTTTGACAGATGAACAACCGGAATATAAAGAAAATCGTGGTGTTAGAGAGACACCTCAAATCCCTGTTCCACGATATGGGGAAAGCATCTGATAGAACTCAGGTTTATCGGTCAAGGTATTGGACGCGTAGTTTAAAATTATATTAAGTGTTTAGATATAATTCTACAGCTTGTAACTCAAATTACCTAGTTAGTATTAAGACTATACAACATGGTCGATCAACTGTTACATGATGCTGGGCAGAGCGCCAGGTGAGATTAATATTTTTCGTTTATCTGTGGAACTATAAGCTGGCTATCTCTTGCGGCCTTATCACGCTAATATTACAAAGTTTGCGAGTGTGTGTGTTTGTATGTTTGTTACTTCTTCACGCAAAATCTACTGAACGGCTCTGGATGAAATTTGGCACAGAGATAGATTATAACCTGGATTAACACATAGGACTTTTTATCCCGTTGGTATGTTCCGGACTTATAATTTCCGACCATTTTCGGACCACCACGCGGGCAGAAGCTAGTATACAATAATCAAGAATGATAGAGCTACCTTTGTTGATTTTGTAATGAAACGCGTGAATGTCGCAAACATAGACTAAAAATTTATTTCTGGTTTTTAGGTTATACACAGATAATACAATATAACCTTTACATGGTACAAGAGATGGCGCTACTAGCCATATAAAAATAAATATTTTGATACATTATTATGACACCCCCACTTATCAAAATAAACAAATAAAGTTATTTTGGTACAATACCCAATTTAAGCAGTAACTTATAATGTTTAATAGGACATAGTCCTTTAGTGAAAATATCGGCTGTCATTTCTTCAGTACACAAATACAAAACCTTCACACATCCATACTTAACAACATCTCTTATATAATGATATTTCACATCAATATGTTTCGATCTATTGTGACTTTGATTGCTTACTGACAATTTTAATGCACTTTGATTATCACAATAGACCTCAATCACATAAAAACTACCTATAATTTCATGAAGAAGGTTTCTAAGATACATTGCTTCCCGAGCTGCCTCAGAGAGGGCAGTATATTCTGCCTCTGTACTGGAAAGGGATACCGTCCTTTGCTTCCTGCTTTGCCATGAGATAGCAGATCCAGACATGGTGAAGCAAAAGCCTGTATATGACTTCCTGTCCAAGACGTCACTAGCCCAGTCACTATCTACAAAACCCTGTAATTTGCTATCATCCTTACAAAATCTTAAACAATAGGTTTTTGTATATAACAGATATTTTAAAATACGTTTAGCGTAATGCCAATGTGTCTGATTGTAGCAACTATTAAACTGGCTCAGATAACTAACAGAATAGGAAATGTCTGGCCTAGTTAGTACTGCCACATACATCAATGATCCAATTAACTTTTGATACGGAAGATCAGACACACATTCATCAGCTTTCTTAACATTTAATTTACATTCAATTGGGGTTTTATATGTTTTACAATCTGACATACTGAATCTAGAAGCTAACCGCTCAATATATTGCTGTTGATCTATTGTTATTACATTTTTATTTTTATCCACATTTATTCTAATGCCTAAATATTGTCTTACAGGTCCCAAATCTTTCAATTTAAATTCTGCACCCAAAACACGTTTCAAATAATCAGTTTCAATGGAATTATTAGAAAAAATTAAAAAATCGTCAACATACAAGGCAACAATAATTTTAGTTTCACCCTTTGTTTTTGTGAACAAACAAGGCTCATAATGACTATTTTTGAAATCTAAGTTACAAAGCAAATCTTTAACTCTGTCATACCACGCAAGAGAAGACTGTTTTAATCCATATATTGCCTTTTTTAACTTCAAGACCTTTCCCCCACTTTTGTTCACAAAACCTTCAGGTAACGACATGTAAATAGTTTCTTTCAAAAAACCGTTTAAAAAAGCTGTAGTTACATCTAAGTGATCAATACTCATATTTAACTTAACACTGAGAGCAAATAATAACCTAAGTGTGGAATGTCTTACCACTGGCGAGAAAGTGTCGGTATAGTCAATTCCAGGTTTTTGTGAAAAACCTTTAGCCACAAGTCTAGCCCGGTACCGCACATTATTTTCCACATCTAACTTTTTATTGAGCACCCACCTACACTTCACAATAGTAACATCACCTGGATTGTCAACGAGCTCCCAAGCATCGTTGTCTTCAAAAGACTGCAGCTCATTGGCCATGGCGCATTTCCACTGCTCACTCTCAGGCCCATTGAGAGTGAGCAGTGGAAATGCGCCATGGCCAATGAGCTGGCTTAGTGTTGCCAGAGTAGAATTTATTTCGCGCGGCAAATGCAGCTCCGGAGTCCGGTTCCCGCGCTGGTTTATCACTGGTCATTTCCATATCAAGTAATTTCGACTTTATGATATCTGCAGTTATCGAAATACCCGAGTGTTCAATTGCCATGATCATGGGAGCATAATGATCTGACAAATTCGCTAATAATAATGAGCCTACCCATTCGTCGGTTATTGTAAAACCCGTGCTATTTAACCGCTGTGCTGTCTCGACCATTTGAGTCACATAAGTCTCCATGGAATCACAGTTTTCTAGCCGTATGGATATCAAATGTCGCAGCAAAGTTATTTTTCTTGCGAAACCGGAATCATCATACATAGACTTCAATGTAGTCCATAATTCTGCTGAGTTCTTGGCTTTCTTTATATGCACGTACAATGACGGGTCAATAGTTAATATTAGCTTTGCCTTCGTTTTTGCGTCCTCCACTGGCTTAACTTCAAAATCTGTTGTCGGTTTGATGTACCTGTCCATCCCTTCGAGCACCAACAGATTTTCAGCCGCGAAGCTCCACTCATCATAATTCTGTCTTCCTTTTAGTTTAGGAACACTGGCAATATAGTTCGTAGTCATGTTTCCGCGATCTAACTTTCACTAATTATCTATTTTAAACAAAATAACTGATAATTTCGGGATAAGCCCATAACCTGTAATGAAACGCGTGAATGTCGCAAACATAGACTAAAAATTTATTTCTGGTTTTTAGGTTATACACAGATAATACAATATAACCTTTACATGGTACAAGAGATGGCGCTACTAGCCATATAAAAATAAATATTTTGATACATTATTATGACAGATTTCTAGATATTATCTGATGTACGCTTACTACAACTACATAAATGGAAAAAAGCATTCGGCGTATAGTTACCTGAACAAGGCTCGCGACTTTGCCAAGCTGAACTCGCATCTGGTCCTCGTGTTTTGGGTTGAGCACACGCGCGAAGTGAGTTTACACTGGCATTTTTCACCTTAGCCATAGCTTTAATGTTCTATTTCAATTGTTTTTGGCCTGTAGATAGTCTGTAAAACGAAATAATGTATCAAATTAATATAGCGATAGAACAACGACTTTAACTGAATGGTCTAGTCATCTAGTGTCTAGTTTTAATTGTCCCTTTCAAATATTCCAGTCGATTTGACGCAACGACAAACGAGTCTTTTAATATAATTTATAGGTAATGTAACTTGCCTATTGTCTCGGGTCTTGAGAACCGAGATGAATGTAGGTGGATAGGTGCCTTCGGAATTTTTACAAACTCAGACGTGATTCACATATTAAACCAGTCCAATTACCGGGCTTGATTTTTCGTGTCGCAGTAACTTTCGGCAAATTAGGTTTGAGCAATTTATTCAATTTGCTCTCTTGCAGAGGTCATGCTAAGCCGCAGAATCTGACTTCATCATTTCAATTGTTCTTCAAAGACACCGTCTTAGGCACTATAATATAATATAATAATATCCTTGGACATTTCACACAACGCCATATAGTCCCAAGCTAAGCAACTTAATGCTTGTGTTATGGTAACGAGATGGCTGATAAACTACTTATATACATTTTTTTTTGTAAATACATACATATTATAGATAGAAAAACACCCAGACCCGAAACAAATACTTGCAGGTCGTACAAATATTTGTTCCGTGCGGGAATCGAACCCGTGACATGCTGCGCAGCAGTCAATCGCTCAACCACTGCGCCAACCGTGTCGACACTCTCACAAACTTCCAAAAATCTTCCGTTGATTTTCCCAAATCCTAAATACAGAGGCAGAAAAATTGTTAGTCGTCCCATACATTTTGAGTCGAGTAGACATTGATGAAGTTCTCTAATAGGTGACAGTTGATTTTTTTTTTGACAGGTGGAGCTTCTTTTTTTTTAAGAATCATTTAATTTAAAATATACTTACTTGAATATTAGGAGTAATTATTTTATTTAAGTATATTAATAGCAACAAAGACAGCATTTAAAGGATTTTATGTTCTCCTACTTTTTTTTTTGTTCAGTTTGAAGGTCTGCCTTCAAAATGTCCATACGTTTCTATACGATACATACCTACTATAATATGATTAGAAAATTAAAACTGATCGAATTATTGACATGAATGAGAATCTTGTATGTTTTCAGCACTGGAAAGGTACTCTGAACCCCAAATACATAGATTATTGGTGTGAGCACGTTGAGCTACACAATTTGCTGGATTACAGAGATTTTGACTCGGAGAGTGGCACCATAGTGCCCTATACTTTACCGTTACCAAACGATTTAGACAAATAGATGCTACTTATTTTGTTTTTAACCAACTTCAAGAAGTTATGCATTTGGCGAATTATATTTTCAGTATTTAGTTATTTTTTAAGTGCACTGTTATTAGTACTTAACACTTAGGTAATTTAGTTTTAAAAGAAGGATATTTTAGTTTTATGTTTTAAGAAAATGTTACTAAATAAAAATGCATTTTAACAAAAGTAATTTGTGTTTCAATTAAAATCCATTAAATGAAAGGCAAAGTATTTTTTTATTGAATAATACAATTTGATAGCTACCAGTTAAACAGAGCCGATGTAGACGAGGTCTGCATAAAGTGACTTATGTTTTTTTGGCAAAGTACTGTAATAGTATACCCAGGTCACATTTGGATATTCGTCTGCTACTATATTGTTATAATTAAGTGAATACGTATATCAATATTATGTTTTTTAGAAGAATACAAAAGTACCAATACTTTGCGCCGTGTCGCGCGTCATCAGTTCATCACACATCAACTTAGGGCAATATTCACAGACCGCACATTGACATACGGTAATTTGTTAAGACATAAGGCATAGCCTTTTGACGCATTTGGTACTCTCATGTACACCGGCTATTTCTTCAAATCCAGGGCGCAAAAATAATATAAATACAGCCATTTTTATATACAATATCAATGAAAGTATCGTTATGTGAATCAACTTTACATTATATTAAGTTACGATGGAATGAATATATAAAGGTATCACAACATTAATAGGTAAGTATATAATTTTATAGTATAGGTATTTAGATAAAATGTCGTGGATTATGTTACTCACCAAACCCGATTTTTGGATTAACTTCGATTGGTCTAGGACTAAGGCAAAGCCAATTTATTAAAAGAGCTAAAGCTGCACCAATTATTCTAGGTGAGGTTGCATGGGTGGAGCCCGAATTTGCTTGGCATTAGTGTGCCCAACTTCGATGTTACCTTAACACAAGATGCACAGGCCCTTGATAATGCGTTGACATTGAGTTTACTAAAGTAGGTAATCATTTCATACGTGTGTTATCTAAATTACTATTAATTTAATGTTGATATTCATAAGAACATTCGCTTACGAAAGAAGTTGCATCTTCGTATCAAACGTCCTTACTGAAGTAAAGTCAAAGTGCGGTCTGTGAATCTTGCCTATACTACGCAAATTCGCGCTCTATTCGTACCTGGCTCGCCTAGCGTTGAAGTAAGCAGAGTTAGGTCACTACTCATTAAAGCCACCCGGCACCCCCGCACCGCCTCGTCGCATGGCGACCACTCGTTGTCGACAGGTGGTCCACGGGTGGACGCCGCAAGTGTCGCGGTCGACCAGTGGACCTCGCGTCGTCAACCAGTGAACCCCTAGCGGGGATGAAGGGAGGGTAGCGAGCGGCGCATCACCAACGTATCGCCCTCGCGTGAATCATTCGCGGGCAGCGCGCGGTCCACAAGGGCCCGACGCGTTGTCAATGCGCATTCAACGTACGTAACTTCATATAAACAATATTAGCCGCAATAGGTGTAGCGGCACTGAGTGGGTGCCGCGTGGCTCTAATAATCTGTGACCGTTATCCTACTAAAACCAACTATGATTTCCATGCGTTTTCTTAACCTTTAAGTGAATTAGCTAATTAACTAACTCGGGTTTTGGATAAAATAGTTATCCTAGGATTGTGTTTGGCCAGTAAAAATATTTATAAGAACAATAAAATATCATTGTTTTCTTGTTTTACAGCTAAGGATATGGATTTGCAATATTGTTAAAAAGTTTTGTCATGTATTAATTTACATCATGTTTCTCATATTAGTAGCATCGATCACTAATAAAGAACTAGATACACAATCTCATACAAAAGTTCTCTTAAAAATGTCGCCAATTGTGTTTAGTTAAAATAAATCTATATTAATGTAATTTCAACCTTACTTGCAAGGTTTAAAGCCGTATTCACAAAGCTATTACAAAAAGCAATAAAATTTTACGACCGGTACTCGCTGCTCAACATACATCAAAACAATTTCAACCTTATACGCATGCATTAAAGTAACAATTACTAAGTGTCAAAAAAAAGTAATAAAATTTTACAACCGAGGCTCGCCACTAGCACAAGGAACGAGTGGAGACGAACCAGAACAATATTTTTTGTTTGTACTGTAAATTATTATGTATGGTATTTTTAACATACTTCAAAAAAAAGAGAAGGTTACTCAATGCGTCGCGTATTTATAAATATATATATGGTTTTTTTTATGTTTTCACACCAAATACTTCGGATCGAAGAATTCTTCGGATCTTTGACGTGCTGTAACTGATATCCATTCTCCACACCTCACTGGATCACGAGGAAAGCTAAAAATACTTGAATATTTTCAAAAGTCCCGACTAAAATACCACAAAAAAATATTTACAATATCAAAAAACCCGACTGATAAAAAACAACTAACAAGTTCCAAACAAGTCACTTTTCAAGTAGTCTTATGCAGTTGGTGGCAGTTATTTTAGGTCAATTATTCATACATAGGCTAATAAACACAAATAACCCTCCCTTGCATCGCGCAGTCAGGTAAATGACAACAAAAATCAAATCTCGCATTAAAAAAAAATAAGAACTATAATAGCGTCTCCAACAAATGGAACAGAGTCAACGCGGATAACCCAAACAATTTAAGTGGACATGCGTAAGTATGATAATACGTTTAGTAAGAGTCTTTACAATTGAGCTGCATTATATCGCCTGCTATTTGTTACGACTTAATTTAAAATAAAGTTTTTACGATGATTTCTTGACAAAATATTAGTATTTACAATACAGTGTTAACAATTATATAATGATAATATTAATACTTAGAAAAAATAAGAAACTCCATCCTTTTTTAGCGTCCTAGACGTGTGATTTTTGCAGTTTTTAAACGAGCACTGAGGCATGTTTACCGTCGGAGCGTTCGAATGCTACTAGATGAAAAGACCACCCAAATGTTCAATTGGGTGGTCATTCGGTGAGGACATTTTTTGACGCTGATTGTGTATCTAGTTCTTTATTAGTGATCGATGATTAGTAGCCACTTTACCATTCATAAAATGACACTGTTTCATCTTGCTTAAAACTTTTTCATGAATGCTTCCATAAAAAAACTTTTTTACAAAAAATAAAACCGACTTCCAAAAAAACACTAGTGAAAAATAATTTTGATTTCGGAAGTCGGTGTCTTCGGTTTTGTATTTTCATTTTTTGCCACCGACTTCCGAAATCAAAAGTATTTTTCACTTTGTAGTGTTTTTTTGGAAGTCGGTTTTATTTTTTGTAAAAAAGTTTTTATTTTTCACTTTTTAGTTGTGGTACCTACACAACCCCATAATTTTAATACAACTACCTGGTATGTAAATTACAGTATTAGAACATCGTCCACATATATCAAGTAGGATTTTTTTTAGATTTTTGTTGATTTTCAAAAACCGCTTATCCGATTTCGATAAAAATTTTATGGGACCATTTGGGAAGTATACCCTTTCCAACAAAAAAAGAATTTTTCAAATCGGTTGGCAAGCAACGGAGTTATGCGCGAACAAACATAAAAAAAAATATATATATATACAGTCGAATTGAGAACCTCCTCCTTTTTTAGAAGTCGGTTAAAGAACAAATATGTCCTTTCTCTTACAGAATGCTAACCACGTAAAAAATCTTACCCCTTGCTAATAAACGTATTATATCAGGTGAATAGTTACACACCAATTTATCTCTTTCAGTTGCCAGAAATTAGACTTTTGAAAAAAGAAGACAACGCATTGTGGATATACACAGGCTATATGTACAGACGCCAGCACATCAAGCTATCCCTAACTGTCAAAATTTTTCTCTTTTAAAAATGAACCTTATGTCTTTGCAATAAAGTTGAAATACTATCAAAGAAATTTGACAGATTGTGGTAACTTGATGTGCTGGCCTCTGTACAACATTTGTAAGGGGTATAATAGGTAGTCTCTTATGCCCTCGGCTCTTTAAAATAAGACTATAGAGAATGAATCTTTTTTTTTCTATTGCAGTCAAGGCAATAGTAGTTAGTTGTTTGTCCATAGAGTATTTAACAAAATATGATGTAGACTCATTCAGTTAAATAGTTATTTCCTTAAGTAAACTACTGCAGATCAAAATTAGTTTAACCAGTGATTTGCTTCCATTGATTGCTTCTGTACAGTTGTAAATAAAAATGAAAAACAACTTTTTAACACTAAAGAAAAGTATAATTAGAACTAAGATTTCATTAATAAAAAAATTAAACGCATTTCTGCATCATACCTATTCACAACTTTTCAAAGAAAGAAATCAAAGACTCATTCTATCAAAATAATAATATTAAAATTATATTTAAATAAATAACTCTGACTTGATACAATTAACTGGTACAAATTACATTTGCACTAGTTACAAATCACTGGTACATATATTTTTCTAAACTCTAAGGTCATAATTATATGCACATTCATTTAATTATTGCAAGACATTATTCACATTCAATTATCATCATACCTAGTTCCCACAAAGAAAGTTACAATTTACAATTTCTTGGGTGACACTTGGGTCTAGTATTTAGTGATGGTACTTGTGACAGTATATTGAAAGTTTTTTTTTTCTCCCTTTCAACACTTATATAATAGGTAATGTCTCATTCTGTCATTATAAAACAGCCTTGAAGAGCCATCACTAAACAATGGACTTACTGTTGTTACAATTGACCTGTTTTTAGGTTTATTCTGATTCTGGGAATCGCCATGATAAATATTTACAAAATAAATAAGTATTCAATCATAAAAACTAAAGTCATGAATATGTTGTCCTCAGTCTCTTCATGCCAATTAATCATATTTACATTCATGAATTAAACATTGGATTTAAACATCAAGAATCATCTGGTATAATATACTAACTTCATATGAATACATTAGTCTATCTACTTGTCTATGGGTTCTAAAAAGATCTAATAGAGCTGCAGAAAAATAAATTGAACTTCCCATTTCCATCATATTCCCATCAAATTTTTTACATTTCTGGACCACAACATAATACTTGTTTTGTCATAAGTATTATAATTTTTGCAAAGCTCTTCCAATTGCCACCATAATGATAATTTTCACACATATCTACACCTTAATTTAAAGATATATAAAAATTTAAATAGTTACAATATCACCCAGTCATTGTTTTAAAAAAAAAGAACAGTTGTTTAACAGCCTTATTGTCAAACATTTCATTCTTTGCTTTAAGCCCAATTTTATGCAAGTAAAAAGTCTTTTAAGCACTTTGGCAATGGTAACGCCTTTATCGAGCTACTACTCATATTTTGTAGAATTGAATCTCTGCAAACACTTTGTAGTGATTTCACTGAAATAAATAACAGAATCCTCATTAATGATTATAAAAGTAAACAACACACTTAAACAGATTGAACAACTTTCACTAAGTAGTAAGAAAATAATGTGAATGCAATTTAAATTAAAAAGAATTCCATTTTTTTTTAAAAGGTATAGTAAAACTAAACGTAAAAAAATAAACCATTCCAATAACAATACTTGACTCACCTCCATACAGTTGAACTATTTTCACTTGTTTGGTAGTGCCATACACATCAACAACTGCATGTAGTGGCCCTCTAGTGTACGGGATAGCCTTTGTGCACGGGCCCTGGTCCTCACCATTTATTATAAAATGCATCTCAGCTAAATCTGGTTCATCATCATTCACTTTGGCACAGGGAACAAACATAACACCTATGCGACTGCCAGCGTCCATTGGTAATATGCCTTGTGGGGTGCCATTCAATGATAGTGGTTGTGGTTTCAGAACCATTTTAGACACATAGCCGCGCGGCGTCCTCACGACGGGCCCGTCCCCTAGCACGGACACGCGCGGCTCCGTCTCCCTCCGCCCATTAGCTACTTGATTAACAAGCTCCACTAACACATTGTTCTGTGATTTTGAAATAGGAAATATCCATGACATACCAGTGTTTGCAAGATCAGGCAGCGCATACTGAGGCAATCCTCTATCACCCAGTGCAGCTGACTGAGGATCGAGCAATGTCAACCCGAGTCGCATATGACCACTCCAACCTCGTTCAGTTTTCTCAATTTCCACCAGGAATATTTCCCCAGGCAGCAGGGGCTTCTCACTGAAGGTTAAGCCATGGGCAAAGCTCGCTTTTCTAAACGCAATGGTATTATCCTCGAATAATATAATATTTGATCCGTGGTAATGGTGAAATCTTGACAACAAATTCAAATGCATTGTGGGAAGAATGAGAACACTACTTATCACTATTATTATTTATTACACTTTAGTATGTTTTACCGTTCTAAGTAATGAACATCAGAACGGTAAATAATCAAACAAAAACTAACAAAGTACCCGACGTCCATCCGTCGTTAATCGACAGAGGTGTAATTTGTTGACATTTCACAACAACTGTCATAGTTGACAGAAACAGAGATTATGTCATGCATGCATGTTCGACACTGTATTACCAACATTTACCCGTTTGTATTTATTTTGAAATTATGCACAGTTGCTTTAAAGGGGCCCCGAGACGGTCAAACGGTTTGATTCAAACTCGTAAATTTTGGTTTGACTCAAACCATTTTGATCGTTTACATAGCTAGTTTGAACGGTTTGTCAAATATTTACGAGTTTGAAGCTTGTTTGATGAAATTTCATATTTTTGTTGTGTTTGACGCGCCGTTTAGGGGCTCCGAGACGGTCAAACGGTTTGATTCAAACCTTACGTGTTTGATGTCGGTTTGAACGGTTGTCAAACGCATTGCGCAGTTTGGTTCGGTACGCCGGCGCCGCCATAATTAGACTTGTGTGTGATGCAGACATGATGCGTTTTACCCACGAACATCTACAGAAAGTGCTAGAAACTACCGCTCCAGATGATTATAAGAATTTTCTGAGAATGGATTTTGTTCGACACACAAGTTCACGCTTCAAAATCCAGCTCTAAACTAAGCAGAGTTTGTTCAAACGCGTCTGAACACTTTGGAGGAAGGGTTCCAATCCACATAACACAAATACCCTAGCCGGGATCCAATCTCTTTGGACAGCTCATGACAGCTACGTTCATATTAAATCAACATACATTTCTACGAAAACCCAGGTTTGTCCATTCCTCCAGGTTTGTTCAGTCCTTTGTCCTTTCATAAAAAGGATATGGTCCTGTAAGCGTGGTCGTGGTGGTCATTTGTCTGATGTTATTTTCCACTATTAACGGCATACCTTCCTTTTTATGATGAAATAAACATCCGATCATTTAACTAAAAAAAAAAATGCATTTTTCTTTGAATATCAAAATAACACCTCTTATTGGAAAACCCTGTATAACTTAGAGACTACACACGACCTAATCTGTGCCATCTAAAACTCTAAAAGTCAAACAAAAAAAAATCAAAAAATGTCACTCTCCGTCAAAGTGGTCACGCGGGTTTTTCAATTAAATTTACGAAATAATGTTTCACATATAAGGCAAAGAACCTGTTCAGTTATTTTTAAACAACCGATACACCAATATGGTACTATATTCAAGCAGAAATTGTTCGATAAAAAGGGAAACTTGTGTACTGCAAGTTCTACCATGTCAACACAGCGGTAAGGCGTTTAGTTTTTGCTTTAGTTTTATACGAATAGCAATCACTGTAAAGTGCACTAAAGCATTAAATTCTTTAAACTCTTTCAATAACTAGAGGTATATATGCTTAACAAAACATTATTACCGTTTTAGTTCCAATTGTTTGCGAATAATTATTATTTATGAATATCAATTTACAATTTGTTTAAATTGCACAATATACTAGAAAGAAGTAACTAAACGTAACTGCAAATAACAATTTGTGCCGCGTCAAGCAGAAAGAACTGGAATAGTTTTTTTAATTTACTTTACTACACGCACAATATTTTATTTACTGTTGAGTTACAAACATTTAGTAACTTTACACTTCAATACAATTTATAACGTAAGTTTTTTAAATGTAAATAAACCTAACCTTTTAGATGAATGTATTCCATAATAGTTCTAGCACATAATACAATATAAGATTTTAAAGGTATTTACGCTTTGCATATAGAATGGAACTTGTAATTTGTAGAGTTTACCAGGTATGTAATATTTTTATGTGCAATTAAGTCTAGAAAGAAAGGTTCTAAATGATCAGTTTCCAAACTTTTTGGAAACTTAAGAACTGAACTTGCTAGACAGATGCAGAGAACATTATGACACTATTTTATCAATGACTACATATTTATTTTAGTTCAAGTGGTTTTATACTGGCTTAGCAACTGTATATAATTTAACAAATATAATATTATGTTATGTTCGATAATAGTTTGGATTAATAACAATACTATCAGTTTTCATTCTTACCTTAGTATTTTATTTATTTATGACAGTTATTAATTGTAATAAATTTACCATTTTGAGATATTGTTGGTTAAATGGAGGCATTTTTTAGTCTCATTAGCGTCAACAGTAACAAAAATTTGCTGATTTTTCACAATCACATGATTTTAAATCTATACTAATATTATAAAGAGGAAAGATTTGTATGTAAGTATGTTTGTAACAAATAAACTCAAAAACTGCTTAACAGATCTGCATGAAACTTGGTACAAAGATCTGGCATAGCATATAAGCTACTTTTAATCCCGGAAAAATGTATGATCCTGTTTGATAATTTCCTACATACATGCTGACGGAGCCGCTGGCAAAAGCTAGCAATAAATAAATCAAATAATTTTAAAGGGATTTCTGCCCCACCTCAGGCCGACTGCAGGGAAGTGCTCAATTAAGTACTAACTATTTTGGTAATATTGTGCAAGCCTAAATTCTGCCTGGGTTTTTGAAAATATATAGTATCTTAAAACTTGTGACCAAAATCAGGGAATATTATGTGTACACCATATGGCTAAGTAATAACAGCCGCACAGATTGATCATCAGGTTAAGCTACGCGTCTGTGGATGGGTGATCGTCTTTACATATCAAGACTCCTCCATGCCTCGAAGTGGGGAATGGAACAGGCGAGAGATGTCGTGCGGTGTCCCACAGGTATCGGTTCTGGGGCCGCTCCTGTGGGACATCGGTTACGACTGGGTGCTGCGGGCCGACCTCCCTGACGGCGTCAGCGTAGTAGTTTGCTACGCTGACGACACGCTGGTCCTGGCGCAGGGAAGGTCGCATCAGGGAGTCGTGCGGTTCATGGCCCTATACGGGGCCCCGGTGTGGGCGCGTTCACTGCGACGGCGAGCCGCCCACTATCTGAACGCGCCCCAAAAGGTGGTAGTCATACGGCTTATCCGGGGGTACCGCACGATCTCGGGCGAGGCGGCAAGCCTTCTTGCCGGACTGCCGCCGTGGGATTTGGAGGCGATAGTCCTCGCGCGCCTGTACGAGTGGCGCGCGGAGGTACTAAGCCGGGGAGAAAAAAACCGTTTCCGCAGCAAATTGCGGCGGAGCGGACGGACCTCCGGCGCGATCTCATGGCGCCCTGGAATCAGCGACTGTCGCAACCTAGCGCAAGGCATGCCACGATAGTGGCGGTAAGGCCCCTCTTTGAGGAGTGGCTAGAGAGGCGTCACGGCGCCCTCACCTACCGCCTGACGTAGGTCCTCACCGGACATGGATGTTTCGGGAGGTTCCTGCACATCATCAGGCGGGAGGAAACGCCCGGGTGTCACCACTGCGAGGATCGCCCAGAGGACACGGTAGAGCACACGGTGCAAACCTGCCCCGCATGGGCGGAGCACCGTCGTGTCCTCGTAGAGGCGATCGGCGGCGGCGACCTCTCGCGCCCGGCCCTGGTGCAAGCCATGGTCCGGGGCGAGAGGCAGTGGGAGGCAGTCACCTCCTTCTGCGAAAAAGTCATGCTCGCGAAGGAGGTGGCGGGATGGGAGAGAGAAAGGTCCTCTCGTCCCAGCCGCCGCGGGAGACGCCCCGGGCGTCGGGAGCCACGCGACGACTCCCGGCCACCGTAGGCGTGGGCCTGCGGACGGTGAGTAATGGGTGACTCACCGTCCGCTCAGCACCAGCCCCGTGCCGGACGGCGCGTATATGTTCCACGCGCACCTCAAAGAGATGTCAGCATACATGAAGGGGCCCCTCAGGGCCAAGCCTGCCGGGTAAGCGGGATTGTTTGAAAGGGTTACCGCTACCCCGGAACATAAAGGGCTACGGAAGGAACATGGATGGGTTTTAGTCAGTAAGAGTCTGACACTCCCTTCCGCTCCACCCAGAGCGGGAGCAGTCGTTGGATGATTCCAGCCTTAAAAAAAAATGCCTCGAAGTAATAACAGCCGCACGGATCGATCATCAGGTTAAGCTACGCTTGCCGGGGTTGGTCCGTGGATGGGTGACCATCTTTACATATCGAGACTCCGTGCTTAAAGCACGTTAAGCCGATGGTCCGGCTGTCATTCGTGGACCTTTCAACAGTCGTTACCAGTCCTACCAAGGGGTATCGTATTACCCAGATACTGGGTCGTGGAGGTCAGACAGGCATTCGCTCCATGTAAAATACTGGTATTCAGCAGCATCCGGTTAGACTGGAAGCTGACCCCAACATACTTAGGAAAAGGCTAGAGAGATGAGACATTAGTTTATTGTTGGTAGAAGCTGTTCATTTCACTTTTACAATTTTATGCAGAAAAAGGCTTTTGTAGATCCTAAATGGTACGGTACTTAGAAAGCCCATAACAGTACGCACAAAACGAGCTTTTTGACATTCCCTAATAAATAGCACCACAATTACGGAATTCACTAGCAATCACAACCTCCTTCATTGTGAAAATTAACATTGTGAGTGTGTTGTAGAAGATTATTTGACACAGTAGAATGGCAAATCTTAGATTACCGTGAGGCATAGCGTAGATAAACCCACACACGGTGGACTGACGCCTAGTGAAGGTGGCGATAAGTGCCAAGCGGTCACTGTGACAATGTTTGGAGGCAACCTCCTAGGCAGCAGTGGATGTTTTTTGGTAGAGGATTTTTATCATCAGTCTCAACTTTCCATCCAGCCAATTAGCTAGCTTGTAGCAGTTGCTGGATCGGATGAACCAGACGTGATTTGAACTGCTTTCTCTCAGGTGACCCTGAAATTATCCAGTAAGTAAAGCACCGGGATTACGTATGCCGACATAGGCGAGAGTACACCTGCTCCGTGTACGTACGTACGTACACAAAGACACGCGCGTTAACCCCTGTCAGACCGGGTTACGCATACGTGTACGCTTACGCATACGTAGTGCGCACGCAGCGCTGTTGCTCCATTGCGTCCCGAGCCGCTCCGGCAGCTATGCATTCTCTTTTTGCCGCCAGTGTACAGTTAGCCAAAAAATAAATCTGGCAATAAATAAAACAAATTTGACAAAGAATTTCACTCTGAAGCTGAGTGACAAAAAGTATTGTCAATGTCAACATCGAAAGGTTTTGTGAATATTCCTTAAAATGTTGCGTGTGACCTGTCCGGTCTGTTATTTTATTGTAACACGATTATTTGTCTGAAAATGTCAACCGATGAGGAGACACATTCATCAAGATTGAGTAGCCCAGTCCTTTCCACAAAGGTTTTATCAAAGAAGATCCCATGTTCAGGTTTGAGCTCTGAAAACTGTGAATGCAAATTATCACTTGACTCAAAGAATTCGGCTTGTGACGAGATACAATCAGTAAACGCTAGTCACGAATTGTGCACTGTGCTTTTCAATAAAACGTCGACTTATGAGGAGATCACTTCAGGTTTAACCTGCGGTAACTGCGAATGCCAAGAACTTTCCAAAAAAAGTTCCGAAGTGCTCCCGAAAAAAAGATCGACTGATGAGGAGGTACAATTAGCAGCACTGACCTTTAGTAACGAGGAGCCCAAAAAACAATTGTCTGCTGAGAGCCAATCACTAAGTCGCGAATCCTGCATTGCCTGCGAAGAGCTTTTTACTAATAAGTCGATTGACGAGGATATCCATTCACAAAGCTTGAGCTGTGAAACGCTTCCTCCAAAAATGTCGACAAAGTACTCAAAAAGCTCGTGTTGTGAAAATTGCAGAGCCGAAACAGAATCGAGCACAGATAGTTCAAATTCGTATGTATTTACTTCCACTATGTCATGTTACGTCGTTTATACTGGGTGTAACCGAAAGGGTATATACATACAAAAGGATATGCTACAGACCACCAAACTGAACAACTTTTACTATGGGACCAACTCCGAAATCGTGAAATAAAATCAACTGTTCCCTACATTTCGACGAGTCACGTGACCAAAAATATATAGAACAGCTGATGTTTTTTTGTATAGTACCTAGGTAATCTTCTATTCGAAATGAATCATGGATAGTAGATCGATATTCCACGCTGGAACGCATGGTGCTTCGTGTTCGGGACTCCTTATTATGACGATTTCCTAATTAATTTCAAATTGACGTACCTCACCAATCATGCATGCTGCTCCGCTATACACAAAAATCCATAACTTGTTGTTGTTACCTGTTATTGCGCAGATTTGGGTATTGACACAAAACAAGTTCATCTGAAAAATAATGGTCATTAAAAATTGAAAGTAGTATCAAGCTTATTAATCTTTAATTTATGGATAGCTTTGCAGTTTTGATTAATAATTATATTATTAATTCAAGCGTTATTACACTAGTGATATAATATTGAGCTTCTTCAAAAGCAATCTCCACGTTTGTCGTTCGATTTGATAGTGAATTGAATGTGGGTGTAACTATCACGTGTACACTTCTACCTAGCGTTTCGGGCAAACAAGGCGTGATGTTATAGTATGTCCACATTCGTCCATTCGCTATTTACGAAGCCTAACTTTCTAATCTTTTCAATCTAGTTATCGCTAAAGAGACTATTGATCATTCTGTGTACCAGTCGCGTTAGTAACACTGTGTTGTGTGGACGTGCCTGACAATGGCCGAGAAAATAAGCATTTTACTATCATGTTTCGTTGTTTTGTGTTTTAGTCAAATCAGAGCCATGGGTCCCCTAAGTCCTCTTGATCCGTCCTCGTATTCGCGACCTGGTAAGTTTTTGAACCTTTCAGATTAACGCCTTTGTTTTAAACGTTACTTAAAGTTAAGAAAGTTTTAAAATCAATGAATGTATGGTTAAACAGTCGTTAATTAATTACTTAACCTATAAGCAACGTTTATAAATAAACCCCAAGCTTTTGGTCCGGGCGCGGTTTGGGAATTGTTTTGCAATATATACACTTACAAAATGTAGAATAGTCGACAGTGGAAATAATTATTGTTTGATAAAAAATCTCGCGTTGACAAGATAACCCCTTTGCTTTTAAAACAATTACTCTTTGCTGGAAAGGTAACTTGCATACCTACTAATACTTGAAAGAAAAATACTCAGTACGTTCAGTAATTAATCAATTAAGTAACTAGTTCCTCTTCCATTAAGATGCTTGATGAATAGACGTATTTTCTTGTTACAGAACTGGCGATTATAAGACACATTGGATTGTCTTTAAACGTAGATTTTGAGTCCCAGGTCCTGAGTGGACAGGCGTCGTTAGATTTCGACGTTTTACTAGACAGCAACGATTTGGTAAGTTGGCAAAGCGCGAGATTGGGAGATTGTAGTCAATGTGTCGGCAGAACTATTTTCGACGCGCATTACGTAATTGAACTATTCCCAAGTACTTTTTTTCTCATCTCGCAGTCCAACCATAGGGTTGTCTACTGCTTAACCGGACGTGCCTGTGGATGCCGCAATAGAATTGTAGCCTCCAGTCAGGGGTTTAATAAAACTAAGACTAACTTACAAACTCGACTACACGCTAAGGCCACCCCCTGTGGGGTACGGACCTCGGTTTAGGGCGTCGCTGGGGGAGGACAGCAAGGGACAAGCTGGTCCGGGCGTAATTCCCAAGTACGCTGTTATTAAGTGTTAAGTAAGTAAGACCTTTAATACCCATGGGATGATGCGGACTGATGATAATAGTAATATCAGTTAAGATAGCGGCCTTCATGTCAAAAGTATCGATATGTCACTCATTTTTAAGGGGCGATCAATTGAATAATCACTATCAACAACGCTATGTGGGAGGCGTTCGCATTTTTACTATTTACTTTAGGCGTGAAGATATCATATTTATAAATGCTATAAGATTTAAATAATTCCGTTCTAATAAAAAAAAAGGTCCAATTTGGATTTTAAATTGGGATGCTCTCAGACTCGGAGCGACGATCATCGCAAGGTGGTTGGTAGCATCTAGATGACAGTTGCCGAGACTTAAGTTGAATGACGCGCACAGAAGAGGCCTATTACCACCAGGGGAACTACTATAGGCTGATGATGATAATTATAGCTTTCATTAATCGTCGTTGTCGTTGAGTAGGGAAAGACTTTTCTTGAACCCGCCGCGGCTTCCTAATTTGTGGTCGTAAACTGACGGAACGAACAAAGTTTTTCTTTGATGGTACTTATGTATTTAAAAGTATCAAGAAAATGTGGGAGAACAGGTCAGACTACAGTATGACTGTTTTAGCCTTTTTTTGTGTAAAAATGAATCTTGTAAGCTTAATACAAAACTTCTTTCTCAGGTGCTAGACACAAGCAATCTTACAATCGAGTCCATAGAATTGGAAGATGGCACGCAACTGCAGTACAAGTTGGGGGACCATTTGGCCAACATGGGATCTAAGCTGACCATATTGTTGCCGAAGCCACTTTCTGCGGGCGAACAGTAAGTTAACATATTGGCCATGGTTTTTATAGGTAGAAAGCGCCAGACTTGTGACTGAGTTCTTGGCCTGATTCTATTAAGGCTGCTGTCGACACGCTTAGAATACGAGAAAGGTAAAGTAATTTGAGACCTCACCGAAAAAAAATCTAGGCCAAAAAGGTTCTGTAGTGTATTTTTTGTATCTAGGTGAACCTATATAGTTATAGGTAGGTTGTTGGTAGGATATCAACATAGCAAATTATAGCTATTACTTCAGAGTTGTGGCTAAGTAATATAACAGCCGGGTCTATCGATCAGGTTAAGCTACGCTTGCCGCATCTGGTCCGTAGATGGGTGACCATCTTACATACCAATACCCCTCTGTGCTTCGAAGAGGATGTCAAACCGTTGGTTCCGGTTGTCATTTGTTAATCCTTGACAGTTGTAATGGGTCGACAAAACCCTGATAGTCTGACAACCAGTCTTTCCTGGGGTTTCGTGTTACCCATTGACTGGTTTGTAAAGGTCAGATAAGCAGTTGCTTCTGCCTATCTATAATACTGGTATTCAATTGCATCCGGTTAGACTGGAAGCAGACCCCCAATACAAATGGGAAAACGCTACGCAGATGATAATCTATTTATTATTTAGTCAAATAAATAACCATGACTTGGTTGGAAACACAAACACATGAAAATGATTTAATTAGGTACGCAATATTGATCATCGATTGAATCGAATTATTTTCTGTTGCACGGCACGTATTGTATAAGGTTGGTCCATACAAACGAAGGTCGTAGTTTGATAGAATAATGACTTCGTTTAACTAGCTAGACGAACTCCTGAACAACATATCTATTAGCTGTTGGTTGTGTTTAATGTTCTAATTTTACTAAAACTCGCTCAATGGGCTATAGTATAGGTACATAATTATCAAGTTATCGCAAACTGTCAAATTTCCCCAATTAAAAATGAACCTTATACTTTTTTAATAAAGTTGAACAACTATCAAATAAATTCGACAACCAATTTGTCGAATTTATTTGATAGTTGTTCAACTTGGTAACTTGATCTGCTAGGTATACCGGAGGCCGTGATGATTTTTTATCACTAGGATTTTATTTGTTAAGAAATGTATTGATCTCGGCGAGATTAGTGGTAATCGATCGATGGATAGTGGTGGTGGTATCTGTTTTTTTTTTCGGTCACAATAATAAAATAATTGATAGGTAGGTAACTAATAAAAAAATTGATGTATATTTTAACAAACAGTTAATTATAGTATATTTTAGTTAATCGAATAGTCAGTATTCTTATTTTGTACTTAAGAAATTCTCACAATGAAGTAATTTAAGACAGTAAGTAACTATATAAGTACTCATTAATTAAATAATATTAAAAACATAAATCTCGTTGATTTTAAACTATAATAAGTAGGAATAGACTCGATATTCCATTATTATTCCTCTATTTTATGTCTTTTCAGGATAACTGTTAAGATAAAATATAGCACCAGCCCTCAAGCGTCGGCCTTACAATGGCTGGACCCAGAGCAAACGTCGGGCAAGAAACATCCTTATTTGTTCAGTCAATGTCAGGTGAGTTTCTCTACTGAATAAAACCCTTAATTTTCCTCACTGACTGGGAAATACCTGGGTGTAAATTCTTCTTGAAATTTTGCACAACAGTCATAATAATAGGTCAAATGAGAACTAAGGAAGGTTTAAAATTCACCCCCTGAAGAGGTTAAATAGGGGATGAAAGTTTGCGAATAAAAAATCCTATCGGGTATATGTTTCATACATATATATTTTTGAAGGTTTTGGGAGATTTCAACTGTTATTTGACATACTATGCAGGGTTCGATTTGGATCCTCTTTTCATGATTAGGTTGTAAAGCAGCACCCGATGAAACCTCAAAAATGTGCTTCAAACAAACTTTATTAGTTTTCTATTATTTTTTTGTTAATTGACATAAAAATTATAGCAAAGTAATAATTTTTGGTTGTATGAAGTCGTATCTGGTTAGACAAGTAACTACTTGTTTAGCCAGATGTGGCTAGTTATCAATAAACAACGTATGCCAACTAACATCTGGCTTCTACTCAATTTACCATTGTACGAAAGATATTAATATTTAAAACGTAAATTGATGTCACATACAGGAAAACGAAAAAAAAACAGTAATACCCAGGCCAACAATGGCCCAGTCATAAAGGCTACGACTTACGAATTGTAGGCCGTAGGTTTCAACCTAGATAGGCGCTTTACTTTGTGTAATTAATTTCATCACCACTGCTCTCAAAACGGTTAAAGAAATCATCGTAAGAAACAACAGAAGTTCCAAGAAATTTGACTAATCCGCACTGACCTGTGTGGTACATTACAGCCCACTCCCCCTCGAAGAGGGGAGGCCTATGTCTCAGCAGCGAGGCAGATTATACCGTTTATGCTACAGGAAAACGTGACAAATGAGACATTGTTATATTTCAATGAGCATATCACTCACTAGTCATAAATTAAAAAAGTTATTTGACTAAACAATGGATTGTTAACTTAATAAAATGTAATATTTATAACAACACAGTACATTTCATAATGTAATGGCCTTTCCAAGATTCAGTTGAAATGATGATGCTGGAAAATTATACTATGGATTCAGGACATAACTTACATGATATACAAAAACATACATCAGCTGTTTAATAGAAAAGTGCTGATATTAACTTTATATTATGTAGGTATTTAGTTCACTACTATTAATTATTAATTAATAACGTAATTTTACGTTACTTAAGAGTGTAATAACATAAATGTATATGCTTAATTCAAAAGGTATATTGAAAACATAAATTGACTCTCTTACACATGTACATACGCAGTGAAAATGTATGGAACAGTATTTTTTTTAACAACTTACCAATTATTTGGGTTCAGAATGATGTACTGGATCTATGGTAACCGGCGGATGACCCTTCCACCATATTGCATCTAAAATCATGTATAAGAAAAGGCACTTTTCTTTCTTTGTTGATTTCGTAAATTGGTGACCTACTTATATCTAAAAATATTTATGGAAATGACGGCCAAACTACACTTTTTTTCGTAAAAACTCACTGTATCTTGTATTTCGAATTGCCAACCAATTTTATTATGACTTCTGCTAAAACTTTTATCTTTAGCATTTTCTAAGTTAAAGTGATATATCAACCCATTAGATGTTCCACTATTAGAAGCCCTTTGCTTATAAGATCTCAATGATTTATTCGGTTATTTTTACTGTCGGTCCGAGAGAATTTTTCTTATGAACCTATGGGTTTATACGACATTTGAGGGGTTAAAAAAAAAGCACAATCCATATTGACCGTGTACATTTTCGCCCTAGCCCATCCACGCCCGTTCCATCCTTCCGTGCCAAGACACCCCCGCTGTGAAATTTACATACAACGCGGAAGTGACTGCTCCTGAGGAGTTCACCGTCCTCATGAGTGCACTGAGGGGTGAGGTGAAGAATAACAAGACTACCTTCAGACAGCCCATGCCGCTGCCTTCGTACTTGGTGGCCATTGCTGTAGGTGCTCTAGAGTCTAGGACACTTGGACCTAGGTGAGTAAAATTAGAAAAGGAATAAAAAAAAAACATACCGTCGAATTGATAACCTCCTCCTTTTTTGAAGTCGGTTAAAAAAATGATTATTTGCGGTATTCACGAGCACCAATATGTATACACCTAGTAACTTTCAGAACCGATTTTCTCGTAAATAACTATTTCAACTTTGAGATACGACATGCACGGTAAACCTATGGATTCGAAAATGCAATGTGTGTTAGTCCTCTAAACAACAAACATACTAATTCATTTAATAATTAAGCAGAAAACCGCTTATGAAATTAGCTAAGTGTATAAATAGTTTTGCTCGTGAAGTACACAAGACCCAAAGAAAGAACACTTACACAAAAGAAAAAGTTGGGGGGAAATATGCGTCACATCCACAAAAAACAACCATCGCTCAGCATAATGCTGCGCAAACCTATACGAAACAGAGCCCCCAGCGCTGCGCTGATTTAGCCAATAGAGTGTACAGTATCATTTAAAAGTTAGACATATTACTCAAATAGGCGCAAAGTTGCTCTGTATCAAAAGGATGTTGACCATAAAACGTATGTGTGTGTAGTGTGTGTGTGTGTATTTTGTATTGTATACCGGGCTGATGTCTAGAACTCCACTTGTGAGTATCTGTAAACAAACGTTGTTCAGGTTAAATTTTTACGCAAACAGTCACTAAAAGGACACATTCATCTATAAAAGGTTTAAAACGTTTTATATCTCACCACTTTTGGCAACAAATTGTTTGTTCATAATATTATTATATGATGAAAATAGAGGTATACAATTACATTCAGTTGTCAAATAAAACATCTATAAAGTGATTTTAAATTAGAATTTCGGGTTTAAGTATTCAAATAATCAAATCAAGGCAGTCAATTTGTAAGTTACCGTAAGAATTGCCACCATCGGGTATGTTTTTTGATTCATTTGTTTACGTATTCTTCAGATGCTTTTGGAATAGACTATAGATATTCGAATGCACGGCGGTTGAGCTATATATGG
The DNA here is from genome assembly GCA_951799385.1 of Hyppa rectilinea. NCBI lineage: Eukaryota > Metazoa > Arthropoda > Insecta > Lepidoptera > Noctuidae > Hyppa > Hyppa rectilinea. Next base: position 6,092,667 of record OX637318.1, on the reverse strand, counting down.
TTGATTATATATCAATCATTGATAACGAAGTATACATGTTGGATGCGTGTGTGTGTGGCTGGCATCCTAGTTTTTTTTTATGTGAAAATTCCTCGCCATTGTTTTTTGACACTCAGATTTAACAACACTTTCAGATCAAAAGTATGGTCAGAAAAAGAGGAAGTTGAGCGCAGTGCGTGGGAGTTCGCTGAGACTGAGAAGTATCTTCAAGCGGCGGAGAAGCTGTGCGGGCCGTACGAGTGGACGCAGTACGATCTGCTGGTGCTGCCGCCCTCCTTCCCTTATGGTGGCATGGAGAACCCTTGCTTAACCTTCGTTACACCAACGCTTTTGGTATGTTGGTTTATATATAAAAATGAATCAATACGCACCAAGTTTTATTTATTGTTTTTGTTCAAGGTCAGGTGAAAGCTACACGAAATTCAAATTTTCTTAAGTTTTTTTTTTGCAATTTGCAGGATAGTTTCAGGTTATATGTTGATAAAAACATTATTCGCGGCCGTAACAAGTATGTGTTTACATAATTGGGTATTTGAAAGGGTAGTCAATAGTGTTACTTTTTATGAATTGTCAAAACGCGGAATTTGTACGTGATTTGTATGAAATATAACTATGTGACGTCACAGATTTTTAGAATCAAATGGAATACTTATTAGCATTAAATGCAGTTTAACAATTATTATATCTTCGAATAATATTTAATTTATGTACGGTGATGGAAGTTTTTAAAATAAAACAAGTGAAATGCTAGTATTCAGCTGCATCCGGTTAGACTGGAAGCCGACCCCAACATAGTTGGGAAAAGGCTAGGCAGATGATGATGGTGATGGAAGTTTTTAAGACGAGCAGTCTTTTTTCTATGTGATTTCTTATTTTATTTTTGACCGTTTCAAATAGTCAATTATAACCAGTAGAATCATCCATTCTTATCTAAACATCTCTGGCGGAATATGGTTGTGTCATCATCTACCTAGCCTTTTCCCAAATATGCTGGGGTCGCCTTCCAGTCTTACGGGATGCAGCTGAATACCAGTAATTTACATGGAGTGACTGCCTATCTGACCTCCACAACCCAGTAACTGGGCAATACGATACCCCTTGGTAAGACTGGCTGCCAGATTTTCTTGCTTCTGACGACCTGTAACGACTGTGTAACTTGTGTACTGTCCATAAATCCCTGCTTATCCCTTCAAATTAAAAAGGCGTGATGTTATAATGCCAATCTTGTATGATTAATCAAGACTCAAAGCATAATTACGTCTTGTACCAACATGTGAATACAATCTCATTACGTAATTAACACGGAGATTGACAATCAATGATTTATGTTCTGATCAGATTTGGACTTGATAAGAGAAAACAATACAAACAGTAGATTGTAATGCAATTTACTTCGATGCATCATGGATTGTATTAATCCCTTTATCAAGAAATCGGAACTAGATAATTAACCTGTAACGAATTTAATAGATCCGGTTATGAGTATTCTTGTGATTAGGTTTAACCTTTTGAACGCCAGAGCACGCGGGTACGTTTATACCCGCGTGCCCTCCACGCCAAGCTACACATTTATTTCTTCTTGTTATCATGAATTTCCCAATATCCATGGTGTCTTTTAATATTTTGTTTCACGTCCTTAAATACGTACGAGAACTTTAATTTTTAAGATATCTGTATAAACACTCACAAAAGTAATGATAGTGTTGTTGCCATTGTCATATATTTGTGTCGATGGCGTACAGGGCATGCGCATGCTTGTCACGTATACTATCTCTGTGCCAAGTTTCATCCAGATCCGTTCAGCCGTTTGAGCGTGAAGGACGGACTAACATACAAACTTACAAAGACACACTCACTCACAAACTTTCGCCTTTATAATATTAGTGTGATGTTAAAGTTCTTGTTAAAAAAACATACAATTTATATATCTTTGAAAACTTAAAAGGAAAACTTGTGCGAAAAACAGTTACATAAATGTCAATCAATCAAGTCTGCCTATTCCAGTCCAGTGCTAGACATGACCTCAAAAAGAAATAAGTGAATTAACTATTTGAATCGGTCAAAAATAAAATATGAAATCACATAAATAAAAGACCGCTCTTCTTAAAAACTTCCATCACCGTACAGAAATTAAATATTACGCGAAGATGTAATTGTAACAGTGCATTTACTGCTAATAAGTATTCCATTTGATCCTAAAAATCTGTGACGTCACATTGTTATATTTCATACAAAACACGTACAAATTCTGCGTTTTGACAGTTCATAAAAAGTGATGTTAGTGACTGCTTTCAAATAACGAATTTCAAAATCATAATAAATTTCATCTCACAATAGGCAGGCGACAGAAGCCAAGCTGACGTCATAGTGCACGAGATAATGCACAGCTGGACTGGCAACCTGGTGACCAACCGGAACTTCGAGCACTTCTGGCTCAACGAGGGCTTCACGGTGTTCCTGGAGAGGAAGGTCGGCGCCTCCCTCATCAACGACTCCGTAGAGGCCAAGAAGAGCCGCGATTTTCATAGCTTGTTGGGACTGCAAGAGCTGAATGAGGCGGTGAGTTTAAGATATTGTGTAGATTTTTATTTTCAGTGATGGGGCAAACTAGCCATATAGTTTTTGTTTTAATATAATTATGTTCTCAACAATCTTTAGGTATAAATAGATAGCACTAGTCCTAGGATTATTCCATACCCAAGTATGTAAGGCCTACGATAAGGGGGAGGGGGGTCCATTAATTACGTGTGTCGTTTAAGGGGTTGGGAGGGAGTGGGTCGAGCTCGAAGTCTCACTCATTCTGACATGGTGGAGAGAGACGGGTCTCATCAAATATCAAATAAAAACTGGTTTAAATAAATATATAATAACTAGCTTTTGCCAGCGGCTTCGCTCGCGTATTTGTAAGAAATTATCCCACGGCAACCATACATTTTTCCGGGATAAAAAGTAGCCTATGTGCTATTCTAGACTATAATCTATCTCTGTGCTAAATTTCATTCAGATCCATTCTATAGTTGTTGCGTGAAAGAGGAACAAACATCCATCCATCCATCCTCACAAACTTTCGCATTTATAATATTATTATTATAGTAGGATGTATTATGAAAAATAAGTAAGTAAGAAAATTATGTTTATTTAAATAAATCCAACGCGCAACGACTAACGTATATATATACTCAACAAAATACGCTTTTTGAAAAAGTTCACTTGAGTTTAGGAGAGGGGAGGGGGTTAATGCTGACGACATCTAATAAAGTGGTGGTTGAGGTCGAAATCTCCTAAATCGCCTCACGCAATTAATGGACGTCCACTATTATAATACTCGTATCTTAATCCTTCGAGTTTTCGGAAAATTTTACTGTACGCCATTATTCTAATAGGTCACAAAAAATTCGCTGCATTCATGTTTTGCTATGTTGTTAGAATAGACATTAGTATTGTGAATCCTAATTTGCAGCTTCGAAAGACCTGTGCTAACTGCGTGGTGCTCGAAAAACCTTGATATTTCCGGAATTTTAGTTTTTGATTTGTTTCTGCTATAATGTTCCCACTGCTGTGACAGACTTCCTTTCGGTGACAGGAAGTGGGCCGTATTCCACCAAGCGGGCTTCCTTTAATTTCGTTTTTTTTTCAACTGATCTCTATAATTTTTGTCGTCGATACACCGGTCGATGAGCTAACGGCTTGAAAATTAAAACGCAAAATTGCAGATAGAAGTCTTCGGCAGTTCTAGCCCTCTTACGAATCTCGTGGTAGACCTTAACGGGATCCATCCAGACGACGCCTTCTCTCGGGTGCCTTACGAGAAGGGATCGCTCTTCCTCCGCTATTTGGAGGACCAAGTCGGAGGCCCCGGTAAGTGCTAAACTATGCTCTGTTTTAGATTAACGATGTGTTGGGCTCTACGAACCTTTTAACGAGGCTCGTCGTAGATTTGGATGGAGTACACCCTGATGATGCGTTTTCGACAGTCCCCTATGAGAAAGGATCCTTATTCTTGAGGTATCTGGAGGACTTGTTCGGCGGACCAGGTGAGTTTGCAAAGACTACAAATGAGTATTTCAATAAAATGTCGTAATAAAGGGTTTCATTTAATTAGAATTATATTATATTTCACTTGCTATTGGGTTTTTATCTATGTATATTGCCGCTTTTGCCATTTCCTTTACTAAGAGCCCGTAAAATGAAAATAAATTTATTTTCACGCAATTGTACTAAAAATAAATCATAGCCATTAAATTATGTAGCTTTCCACCTTATTTTTATAAAAAACACACTTCACTAGGGACAAATAAATTAAATAATAATGTAATTGATCACCGTATTTGTGACTTCATTGTCTATTTCTTAACTAAACACATTTTGTTGAATCACATATAACATGACCCAATCGTTCCCGTCACAGAAGTTTTCGATGACTTCCTCCGATCATACCTGGGGAAGTTCAGGAAGAAGTCCCTGGACACTGAAGAGTTTAGGCGGTTCCTGCTAGAATACTTCAAGGGTAACGCGGCATTGAAAGAGGTTGACTGGGACACCTGGCTATACAAGAGCGGTATGCCGCCTATCATTCCTGCGTGAGTTTATTTTGAACAAAGTATTTTAACTCTGCTGGCGGTAAGGTTTACTGGTATATAACACTTTTTCCTTCCGTGACGATTCCTCACGTAAGGAAAGAGTGTTATGCCCCCCCCCCCCATACGACTTTCTCTCAGTCTCTTTCCATTATCTTGTGTGTGGTAACTTTGTAAGAACTTCTAAAAACTTCTACTAGATGGCTCTGTATTAAAGAAGCCTCTGTGGGTGGGTCAAACAGTCTATGCGACAGAAAAAACTAAAAAAAAGACGGATTCAATTCTCAAAAGTTTTTGTTTTAAATCAAATTTGAGAAGGAACTCTGTTCCTAAGGACGTCCCCCGTACCGCATGTTTAAAAAAAAATATTTTAAGGATCGAAAACGTTGTCGTGTCCGCATGGCTTTTTTGTGCTCGCAAGGGCGGCGGGAGGATATTGCAAATAACGTTTTAACGCAGTGTACCTAAATAAAATCGCAGTCGTATTGCAACCCTACATGCTGGGAGAATAAACTACATCATAATAACTAAATCGATTTTGAAATACTTTCTAAGAAAGACATTCTATTAAAAGGTGTGACACTTCCGAATATCAAAGAAGCGTTTCAATTCTACAACCTTGATACGATTTATCTATGGAAACATGGATACAAAGTCTAAACCTCAATAAAATATCCTTCTATCATTCATAGCTACGACACATCAATGACAAAAGCTATATCAGCGCTCATCGTGAAGATCGACGACCTGAGCGAGACGTTATCGTATGACGATGTGAAGTCCTTCACCCCGCACCAGATGATACATATGCTGCAACGGCTTATCGACCAGCCAGCTCTGCCGCTGGAGAGACTCACGACTCTTGGCACCGTGTACAAAGTCAACGGGAACAAGAATAGCGAGATTCTGTATAGGTGGGTAGTTTGGATGTTTTTAAAATTGTATTTTTAAATGTCCATTAGGATTTTTCCGGTATCGTAGCAAACTGGTAATGCAATGTTACAGTTCCAATTAATGTCTATAAGCAGTCTTAAGTTAATTATTTATTGAAGGAATCTTAAGCTATTGAATATTGTTTCGATTAATCGACTTCAATGCCTTGCTTAACGATTTTTGAAAAAGTAAAAATTGAGATTGTCTTTTTGTCTAATTTATTGTGCTGAGGCTGTTCATCATAATAACAACTTAAACATAATTCTGAATATTTTCCAGATGGTTGAGACTGTGCGTCAGAAGCAGGGACCTGACCAAGATTGGCGAAGTATTCAACTTTGTAAACAGCCAGGGCCGCATGAAGTATGTCCGCCCTCTATACAGGGATCTCTATGGCTGGCAAGAGGTCCGTGACCAGGCCATAGACAACTTCCTCAAAAACGAGAAATACATGATGCATGTTTCAGCCTATACCTTGAGAAAGGACCTCCATCTCGATGAAACCACTAAAGAATAGTATTTTTACACGTTTATAATGTAAGATATAGTGTAACTATAATTTTATGCAATACTGATTTTGAATAAAATTATTATATTATGATGGTTAGCAAATGTTTTATTTTTACCTCTTTCCGAGCAGTAGGTATTTCAAATAGGTGGGATTTTGACTGGAGATTTAGTTTGGTATTGAAATAGAAGGACCACAAGCACAAAGACTCTGAAGACATCATTGGAAAAATATTTGGCTTGCTGTGTAGGTCACTCACAGTGGCCTACACAGCTAATCATGACTGTCGCGGTTAACTGATGCCGCCCAAATAGTGGCGCTATTTAGACGGCAATTTTTAATTGACAGCGAGAATATTGTAGACGCAGGGTGCTGGTTTAAAATAGTGGACTGTTAGGGGCTGCGGGGTTTGAAAAAGCTTGTATGATGATGTGTGTGATCTTGCAAAAGCGATGCGAATTAGGACGACGAAAGTATGATATCAGGAACCAGGAAGTTGATAGGAAACATGCAGCACTTACCTTTAATTCACCGTCACTGATGTCTTCTACGATGGCAGAAGGTTCGAGTCCAAGATATTGCAAGGCGGCGCACAACGGGTCGCACTGATTTTTTTCACCACACATGCCCCTACTTTTCCTTCGGCTTTAAACGGAAGACCGCCGTGTTTGAGCAGTTTTGCAAGGCGGGTCGAAGTATATCGTGCGTATGCGCTCGCGACAAAGGCTCGCGTAGGAGCGATGCGCGAAGCGTGCGCGCGCGGCAGTTCGCAAAAGACAAAGTTCCGCACTGTTCCCTCAGTCAAACCGTCCTTGTCAGACGGCGAAATTTTCTACCCTACAATAAATATTATAAACCAAATTATAAGAAATTTAACTCCGCGGAACACCCTTTCTATTGAGAAAACAAAAGTCAACTGTGCCTGGATTGATAAAGGTAAATAATCCTTATGCTGACTTCCTAGATTAATATTATTAAATTCCTAGAGAATGATGCATTGTAACAAATCATGTGTTATGTGTTATTCTTATTATGAACTGAGTTTCAAAGTTGAGTGAAGATTCAAACGTGTTCAAACCACACTGAGACTGACGTTACAGAACGAATATAGAAATAGCGAAAAGGGTTTGACGTTAATAATGACAGTGACATATAAATTAAAAATATAACCTGTCTTGTTGTAGAAGTGTCTCTAGGTACTAAAAATACAACTTTTGATTGATTTTGTAAAACGATTAGATAATAAATACAATGTCTGCAGCTAAAAGAGTGCAGGTAATGTTCTTTCAACGTATAGTATTAATTTAGCGATAAAGAAATAATTTCCTGGAGATAACATACCTAACCTAACAAAAACAACTATATTTTCAGCAATGGGCCACTTTTGCTCGTACTTGGCACGTATTTGACTGCAAATGGCAAGACCCTTATGAATCTGCTAATATAATAAAGAAATATCTGATGGGTTTACATAAACCTATTTACCATCCTATGAACGACTGTGGGGATGTTGTGGTGTGCATCAATAGCCGGGACATCGCGTTGAGAGGCGACGAGTGGCGTAAAAGAGCTTATTTCCACCACACTGGGTATCCCGGTGGAGCTTCATGGACATTAGCATGGGAACTTCATAATAAGGATCCCACTATGGTAAGCAAAAATAAATTTTTATCTTATTCTTCAAGAAGTATATTATGAAACTATGCTTATTATGCCTATACAGTGGAATCCGTTTATAATGACATGGAAGGGAATTGACAAACACATCATACTAAGCGGACGTCATACAAAGCATTTTTGTGAAAAAAGCAACCTTATTTTTTCTCCATTTTCTAATCTGCATATTATTGCACCTGCATTGAGGATAATCTCAATCGTAAATCCTTTACGACGCACAGTGTTTAAGAAACCCTCAAAATCGGACATGAGTAAGTTAATGCCATGAGTCTATGGCGTTTCATATTTTTTTACGGAGTTCAAAAATTAGCAACTTTAATTTTTTTCTCACAAACGAAGTAAATTGGGTACATGGGAGTTTTACTCTTGCATTTAAAATATGTAACGCCATAGACTCATGGCATTAACTTAGTCATGTCCGATTTTGAGGGTTTCTAAAACACTGTGCGACATTGAGTTATTTTTTTTTACATGGGATATCACTAAAAGCAATGTGACGTTCAACTGACAATTACTCACTGTGATTCAAAACAAAAACAAGCCACGTGCCGAACGTCATCGGGAATCAACAAACATTGTGTATAGTGTAAAAATAATGTCGGTCACTATAAACGGACAAAATTTATTTAAAATGGGTCATATTAGGCGACATGTCACTGTAAGCGAAGTCAATATATCCGACTTTGTTACTAAGAATTTTATATAAAAACCAAACTTCGGCGTGTAATTACGTCATAATAGGCGGTTGGTTAATATAACCCGAGTCATAATAAACGGATTCTACTGTAGTTTAATGTTTTGAATGACTGAAAAAGTTGTTTAAGTAATTATTGTTTTCTTTGGCTCCTGCCTAGAAATAGACAACTTGTTTTCACTGTAAAAATTTAGGTAACTGCTACATTTTGTTTTCATGTTTCAAATTTTTTAAAGTTAATGTGTGTCAGTTAATTGATAGTAATCACCTAGGGGTACTTACTACACAGTTAGCTGCTGTAAAGCATTGTAATTGTGCAAGTTTTCATTGTATCAGAAGAAGATTTTGCCCATAACTGGGACAATAATGTGCTGGTATTGTAAGGGAGTACCTACACACATAGATGTGAGAATAGGACCACAAAAAGTTGTTGATATTTTCGGTTAAAAGAGTAATTTCCTTTACAGATTGTCAAAAAAGCAGTTTACAGAGCAATGAAAGGCAATCTCCAAAGACGTCACACTATGGAACGACTCTTCATATACCCTGGTGAAGGGGTGCCCGAGGATGTGCTACAAAATCTGACCAATCAGATCCGTCAGATACGCCAAGTACCAACCAGACTTGATGAAATACCTGAAGAAGTAACAAAGACGTATCCTAAAGTAATGGATTATCCTGAAGACTATGTACTGAAATAAATTGTTTTAGTCATTATGTAAATATAAGTAGATAAGGTTAGATGGTAAATAAATTAATGAGCATCAATTAGTGGCTTCTTCCTTGACAACACTTGTAAAAGCAACATAACATCATATCTGTATTTTCCCAAACCAAGGTAGAAATGTACAAACCAAGATACATCCACAATTTCCAACTAATATTTAAGGCTCATATCATGAGACCCCAATTGGTAGTAACAATATTTAGGGTATTAATATGCCATAAATACTGTGATGCTCATATAATTAAAATAACTTTGTCCAATGGCACGGGATGCGCGGCGGCTGGGGGCTCGACTTCCGAACTAGGTACAGTTGCAAGCAAAACTATGTACACTTAACTAATTTCATAAGCGATTTTCTGCTTAATTATTGAAATAATTTGTATGTTCTCACACACATTGCATTTTCGAATCCATAGTTTACCATACATGTCGTATCTCAAAGTTGAAATAGTTATTTTACGACAAATACGGTTCTCAAAATTACTAGGTGTATACATATTGGTGCTCGTGACTGTACGTGTCGCATAACAGTTAGTGTGGTTAGAGGTACAAAATCCACTCTACTGTTAAAACAGCATTAAACCCAGTATTGAACCCTGTGGTACTCCATTTTCACTAGTAAGTTCACGTTACTTAACAGTATTCAGATGTAAACTTAAGGGCGCACCGAGTTTCTAGCGCTAATCGATTTTAGGTATTCTGTGTGCGCCGTGTATGTGTGCGTGAGGCACACCGGCAAGAGAGCGAACGGCTAGGCAGATAAGAGCACTGCGCCGATCGAGCGCCGCGCGCGCCGTGCCGTGCACCGATTGACTAGCGAGCTGCTACCAATATTTACAAAACAAAAAAAAAGATTTCAAATACTTTTATTGGAAATATAAAATTTTTTAAATTTATAATTTACCATGTCGTTAGGTGGGTGTCTATGATCAGATCAATGAAAAATTAATATAAGGTATTTAGTCGTAGTAGATAATTAGTTACGTTATAAGATAATATTCTAATTTCTAAGTACAGACGCCAGCACATCAAGCTATCCCTAACTGTAAAATTTTCTCAATTAAAAATGAACCTTATGTCTTTGCAATAAAGTTGAAATACTATCAAAGAAATTTGACAGATTGTGGTAACTTGATGTGCTGGCCTCCATAAGAGAAACTTAAAAGTGATTTCAATAACTTAAAATAACTTATCAGCTGAATAAGTAGGGTAAAAGTCCCAGTAGTTGAACTTACTTTCAATTTAAAATTATTTATTCTTCAAAGTAGATTCAGTAAACTACTTTTTTTAGTACGTAATGTTCGACTTTTAATTCCATTCAGTAACTTGACAGTTAATTTGACAGATTTTAATAAAAAAAACAACTATTTGAGTTGGTGTAAGAAAAACTAAATTCAATGAGCTTCACAAATGTACTAATAAGCAAATTTTATATTTTAAATTTAATAGCTTGCCTTCAAAACAGGAAAACGTAACATTATTTTTCTTTGAACTGTCAAGTGTCAAGAATGGAATTAAAAGTCGAAGTATAGTAAGTTTTTGCAGGCAGATTCTATTGAATTTCTGATAATGAAGTTACACTGTAAGTACCTACTTTGTTCGTTATGGCAAGACGTCACATAGCCACAAAAAAGATGCATTCCCTACGAAAACTAATGTGATACCGCCGACTTCTGGATAACATGTTTCAGGAATGAAGAAGCCAGCTGAATCTCTGCCGTAATTTTGAAGTCGGTTACAATTTTTTGATTTCATCTATTTTATATTTTTTCTTCGCTTCGGGCATAACAGTCGCGGAAGGTATAGCTATTTTTCTTTTTGCTGACTTTTTCTTGTCTATTGCGTCTAAAATATATTGTGGCTCGCGAATTTCCATTTTTCTGTCCAGCCTGGAGTCAATTATTTCTGGAAGAAGACAATCAAAGTAAAATTTCTTCAATTTTGTTTCCATGTTGTTCTTCCAGAATTCGTGATCTCTTTTTATTTCTTCTACCTTCATATCTTTTTCTGTCCACAAAACAAATAAACATGATTCTTTCCTAGTAATGTGGAGCTGGCCCTGCACCTGGTAGAACCAATCGTGTTGTTTATTTATTGTCAAGTTCCCATTCTTCTCCAGTTTCCAGAAACTAATTTTTTTTTGTGCTATGCCTTCCGTGACTGTCATGTCCTTAGCCGAATACGGACACTTCACTTCAATAATGTTACTACCTAGTAATCCGTCTGGACTTGCCGCCAAAAACGGCAGTTCAGGGTCGACGAATAGACCACATTTCTGTATACCATTGAAGTTTGCTTCTGCGTTTTTTAGTACTTCACCCAATTGTTCTAATGCAATATGTTCGTGTTCCTTGCCATAACGAACTGATTTTACGTGGCTTAAATCACCAGTCACATTCAAAAGAGTTTTTACTAATGGTGCACATTTTATAAGGCCTCTTTTGCATACCTTTCCGAAGGCAGACGCAGTGAGACGTAATTTTCTCTCTTGGTGCCATTCTATCGAATCTGCTTGCAAAACAGTTCTCTTTTCAAGAGACTGACGATCCTCATCAGAAAGATGAATTTTCTTAATATGTTCTGATTTAGCAAAATCAAAGTCATCTTGTTCTAGATCTGGCTTTTGACAAGAGTCGCCATAATGTTTATCATTGATATTGTTTGTAAACTTTTTTGTTGCGAAAGATTTTGATAATCTTCGTCTTAAATCTGCGATTCTTTTTTTATTGCGTTTCATCTCTAAGGTTTTTACAATAGGGTTAGGACTTCGCATCAAAATCTTTCTGCAAATATATGATTGTGATTCTTTAGCGTTGAATGACACAACTGAGCCAGAACAGCGAGCTGTATAAGACTGGCGACTTGAATAATTAATTCGTTTACCGCCCACAAATTTCGCAACAACGCTGTTGAATACTTCTGCAATATTACTATTTACATCATGTATTAGGCTTTTAGCATTGTTTACCAATCGGGACATAACTTTCATGATAGCTGCAAAAATATTGCTATACTTCAGTTCAGCAACTCTGTAGGTTCATTTTGATCAATATTTTGGCAAAAATAAGGTTTGCATGATTTATGATCTCCGAAAACATGATTTGGTGCATTAATTAGATCTTGTTTTAGGTCAATTACTTTTTCATTGAAATTTGAATGTTTGGAATTGATATGTTTGACAGCCCCTTTAACTGATCTACGTAAGCGTAGTATATTTTTCCAAGAAGTTTGCGATATTTTATAGGATAGCAAGTGTTCTTGGTTAACTCTTCAAGTTTCGTGCAAAAGTTTCTCAACAGGTGATTTGTACATTCAATTTTTTCTACCAACAAGTTTCCATATGGTTTTGCTTCTAATATGCTCTTATATGTGCTGGAGTCCCCATCAGCAATTAACTTCGAATAAATCAAGCCCTGATTTGGTAAAGAATGTTTGAAGCCTTCGACTATTGCAACGGATTCCATTCCACTTGAGGAACCATTGTAATTTTTATAACACGTGTGATCGGGAGCTAACATATTTTTGTTCTCTGAGCGTGCACAAATCATGCAATACTTGTTTTTTACTGCCATGTAAAGAACTTTTTTTGTTTTGTAACCAATAATTACCGCAGCACCCGAATAAGCGTTATAATTCTTTTTATATGATCTTTTGGACCAACATCCATCAGCAACCACGGTAATCATAGGTACTCCATCTGCATTAACATTACCATCTCGAACTGCTAAATCGTATTCTTCTTTTGCTGCTTCAGCCATACATTTTTCTTTTGCCGTTTCCCAAAGTTCACAGACTTTTGCATGACACTTGGCATAATAATGATCCGACATAGAAGGGATTTCAAGTGAAGCAGACACTTGCTCTAAGCCCGCGTATCCTGAACCTATAGCCATGAAACTACTTACCACGTTTTCGTTAAAATCAAGTTCTTTTTTATCGTTGGATTTTTTAAAATTCTGTATGCTCAATTTAGTGTTGCACATTTTGCAAATAAACTGGAATTTTGACTCAAATCCTTTTCTTTTCTCTCCGACTAATTTCAAACAATTGAAGTTACAACCTAAGGGACAGTTATGGTGTGAAATTTCTTGTAACTGTTCTAATAAATACATAAAATCTACAACTCTATTTCCACTTATTCTGATCTCTTCCAATTTTTCTTCTGGTTCTATTGTGTAATAATCTTCTTCTGAATCTGAATCAGCTGGTAAATCATGTGTAGAATGCTAAAAGGTAAAAAAATTATGATATTAAATCAAATAAACAAATATCATATTTTTCTCAGTAGGTTCAGGATACGTTGATTGGTTCATACCTAATACTACTTACATTGGGATTGTCTTGCGTCCTAGTTACAGCAGCAAGCGTCTGTAATTTCTGTATTTCATCTAACGGAAAACTAAAATAAAAAAAAGAAGATTTATGTTAGCAATTATTATGCACACTGCTACAAATCAAGCTACACTGATTTGTAGCAGTGTGTACACACGCATATAAAAATATGAGGACACAAGCAACAATAATAATCAATATCGGACTTACTTCATGGCAATATTTTCTCCGTGTGAGTAAGTCATCTCACTGTCTATTTCTCCTTCCACTGGAAGACAAGAATTTGGTTCCGGTGTAATTGGCATCCTATAATAAAACAGAACATTTGCTTTAATTATAAAAAAAACTGTTTTGGGATGAATGTAAGACTTATTTCATAAAAATAATTAGTTTCTGAACTTACAATTCCAGAGTTTGATAAATTTTGGAATCGGTGTCATCCATGAAATTTACCCTGAAAATTGAAAGTTATAAAGATAATGTGGTACTTAATTTATTATAATGTTCCACACATCCTATTATTTTTACGCTTACCTCACCAGTTCTTCAGACGACTCTTTGTTCTGTAGTGAGGTGCCAACAACTGGTACATTTACCCTATAAACAGAAAAAGATGAAGAGTTTTCCAGCGTAACTATTTGTTAAAATATCGTAAATAGATAGATAAGTGACAACTATGTACAGACGCCAGCACATCAAGCTATCCCTAACTGTCAAATATTCTCAATTAAAAATGAACCTTACATCTCTGCAATAAAGTTGAAATACTATCAAAGAAATTTGACAGATAGTGGTAACTTGATGAGCTGGCCTCTGAATAAGTACTTACTTTTAATAACTGGGTATAATAAGTAGGTAGGAAGATTATACATACGAAGCCACAGTATTCTCTTTATCCTCAAAATTTTCTATCTGTAGTTGTCTTTTTCTCTCGGAATCAGATGATTCAAATTTATTTTGCAGTGAAATGTCAACAACTGGTACATTTGCCCTATAAATAAAAAAAAATAATACAGAATGATTCAAATCATAGTACTTACGAAATTCACAAAGACGATCATCGAACCTTGATACTGAGCACCTTTTTTAAAAAAATCTTACCGAGTCTTCAGTATGAATTTGGCTGCATGAATTAGTGTTACCAGATACCTAGTAGAAAGTAGGTAGGTAGGTACTGTACTGAGTATACTTACGAAACAACAGGAGTATTCTCATTGTCTTCAACATTCTCAGCCCGTACTTTTCTTGCTCTAAAAGATAAATTCAATTGTTTTTAATACCCCATAAAAAAAAAAGAATACCACTTAGTATGGCAATTAGTAAATAAGTAGGTAAGTATACGAGTTTTACTTACTTAATTTCTTCATGCAAGCGTTTAGCATTGGTTTTTCGCCAACCCCTTCTCTGTTCCCCATTTCAAATATGCTACAATTAATTTTCACACAACTTTTCTTCGTAACGTTATTATTCCGTGCGTAAGCGCAAGCGACACAAGCTCCCCGTCCGATGGCCGCCGCAGGACTAAAGCGGACAGGAGGGCGGCGCGGCGGCTCTGCATAAGCTGGCCGAAACTTGCGCGACTTTAGGTATTTCCTTCTCATTTTTAAACAAATACACTTTTTGAAAATGTAAAGTGTATACGTTATATAAAACATGTAGTTTTGTTATTACTCAAAAACTGATGACCTTCCGCGAAGTATTCACGCCGTACTAAGCGTTTGTTGTGTTTTTTAGAGATAACTTTGTGAATTTATTCTATCGAGCCAACTTTATCAAATCGTGTTTCCATCGTGTATACTGCCTAGTATATATGGCCAACAATACCAATTTATTTCCTTAGATTTTAATTTAATTGTTTACTACTTCAAACAACCGTCATAAAAACGCGTTTTTGTCTATAAACAGCTCGGTGCCCCGTTAAGAACTATTAAGGCGTCACATTGTATTTGAAAATGTTTGTTTTATGATTAGGGAAGTAGCGACCACCGCAATGCGTTGAAGCCGGTACTAATGTGATAAGCCTAAAAACTCGCAGATCCGACAAAATTTCTACCTGGTTTGGTATTGCACTGCAGCCATGTACTTATTATGAAGACAAAGTGCTGCTTTTGTACCACAATACAAAAGTCTGGCTAGCCTACTACTTTTAAAATAACAAAAACAAACAAATGTTTTCAAGTTTAACACAGCAATTTTCTGTTTAAGTGTCATGCTTACACAATAATCTTAGGCGCACTCGGCAAATTAAAACTCAAAGTTTTTATGTTATTATGATTATTTTGGGTTAAAAATATTCTAATCCATACGAAGATTGGTATCACTTTACAAAACACTGAGTCGCAGTATAGGTACTTACTATTATCTTGAGTAATCAGTGCTCGTTTTTATCAATTATTATGCAGCTGTAGGTATTTTTTTCTTTGGTTTTTCCATGTAGTTAATTAAATACTTATTACTAAGATTTTATTAATTAACGGTTTATCTTATCAAACACTTGGCCAAAATCAGGGGTATTTCCTAGTGTCGAATGGTAAATAAGTTTTAGTCATAATCCCGTCACGTAAGTCTTTGCCAAACACTGCATTGAGAATGAGGTTCCTTTCCTGTTTGATGGATGAGTAGGTCTCTTCTCACCCAAGCTATTTCGAACTTAGCTTCGTCTATCGCATGCGTGTATTGTACACCTACTATGACCGCTACTTTGGTCATCATCATTGCAATTTGTACGTTCGCTGCTTCGCCAAAATCATTTCGTCTCTATATCAATCTGCCGAGCCTTTTCCCAACTATGTCGGGGTCGGCTGCCAGTCTAACCTGATGCAGCTGAACTCCGTTATAGGCCTTACAATTACTCATAACAGTTAAGAGATAACAATGAAGCCAGATGACTGTATGAATAAAGGAAAAGTAAATAACCAGTAGGCATATTAATTGTATTGTTTTATTGTAGATAGTCCTATAAAATTGTTAATTCATTGTGAAAAAGACCTTTTTTGAGATTGTAAAGATGCAGAGAAACTAAAGATTGTGACACTCAACCAAATTGCTTCAGACGAAAGTTAATTCCTCAAATTAACGCAACATGGGGTTATCGTAGATCTTGCCGGGGTACCTGGGGAAGTCATTATCGGCGATGGGTGCTACTTCTACGACCTTCACAGCGGAAACCTCCTCAGCAACGTCTCCGGCGGCGGCTTCAACGTTTTCGGCGTTGTCGACGAAGTGTACAGCCTCAGGCATAATCTCCTCAGCGTTAATTTCTTCCTCAGCGACTTCGCTGTATTCAATGTTCTCAGCGACATCAACAAAGTTAACTGCGTCCGCGGGAATGTCCTCAGCAGCGGGGGCGGCGACTTCCTCCTCGGCGTATTCAATGTGTTCGGCAACATCAACAAAGTTCATAGCATCAGCGAGGATCTCCTCAACAGCGGGAGCAGCGACTTCCTCCTCAGCAACTTCGCTATCTTCAGCGACATCTACGAAGTTAACTGCGTCAGCGGGAATGTCCTCAGCAGCGGGGGCGGCGACTTCCTCCTCGGCGTATTCAATGTGTTCGGCAACATCAACAAAGTTCACAGCATCAGCGAGGATGTCCTCAACAGCGGGTGCGGCGACTTCCTCCTCAGCAACTTCGCTATCTTCAGCGACATCTACGAAGTTGACAGCGTCAGCGGGAATGTCCTCAGCAGCGGGGGCGGCGACTTCCTCTTCAACGACATCATGGTCATGTTCGTAAATTACATATTCGACGACGTGAACGACCTCCTCTCCTGCGTTCTCCATAGCTTCAAAAACTGCTGCGGCGTCAGCAGGGACCTGAGCCTCCGCTAGTCTCATGGCGTCAACAATCTCCTGGGGAACGAATAGTGGCTTGATGGCCACAGGCTCGATCATAGGCACGTACGGCACATCTTCGAATTCAGGCAGGGGAGCCTTGGGCATTGTGATTGGCTGGACCAGAGGGCTGGCCAAAGCCACGGTGGCGAGCGCTAGTACGATGAAGAGCTTCATATTTGCTGAAAACCAAAATAAAAAACTCAAAATCTATCGGTTAGATCAATTACTTATGATAGCTTATTATTATTGTTGTTCTTTTAGTCTAGATTGTGAAACGGCTTAACCGCTTAACGTGTCGTAAGTTTTTGATACACAAACAATCTTATCTATTGGCAAATAGGGCAAAGTGTTTTATGATTAATTGAATTCGATAGCCAAGGCAAGGTGACTAGATTTTTAAACCACTTAATGATGACTAATTTTCCATAACTGCAGTTATATATTTAAAAACACAGACAGCCGAAAAAAAGAAATCATAATGTGTAATAAAAATAATTGATAATAACCTAGATGTAAGAACTATTTAGGTATCTCGTTTTAACTGAACTGTTATGTTCTTATGAAAAATAAAATTCTTTTAACTTATATTTTAAATAGTGCAACTGGCTTCGGCTAGACTATTTAATTAAATAAATAATCACTAAGATAACTCTAGGTACGTACTGATTTATCAAGACAAATTAGCTAAGGCGCTGAATAAGTTAACTAATCATTCCTGAGTAAGCAAAATTAGCAGATTGCTAATCAAAGAAAAGGAAAACAACACGCAAATATAAATTAAAAAAATTAACAATACTGGAACAGAAAACTCACCTGTTCGTTTTATTTTTCAACAAATAAACTGTTGTTTATTACATTTACTTTATTATATATAGGTATCTAGTTGTCCTTATCCTAATCTTACGATAAGTACCTAGGTATATCAGGTAAATCTGATTTGTCCACGTATTTTGATTTTTTAAATTAATGCCTTATTGATACTTATATAGTGACTAAACCAAGCAGCAAGATACATTAATTAGTCAAGACAATTTTTTATCTTTACAGGATAATAATCGAACCATCATCTTTGGAGAATTTTCCTCAAAGGTTGGTCGCTAGTAGATTTTATATTTTATTCTCATCTTGTAGGTGAGTAAAATTTGGGCTCCACATTTCTTATCCTAAATACATTACCCAGCATACAGTGGTTTAACAAAGATGCATTTAAGCTAAATAATGCTATGTCGACCTACCAGCAGCATATGACACGTTTAATTTAAAATAAAAACTTTTTTTTAAGTAAACAACTCTAGGTAGGTACTTATTTGCAATTCACAAATAGCACATGAACACTCTAATAAATCATATCACCGCTTTTTTTCGAGTCGATAGGACCGAATTCAATGTGGATGGCTTGTCAGAAGAATGGGCTACCCCAGGGAAGTACGCTGGGCTCCTATATTTTTCAACTGCGAGCCTCTTCCTTCTTGAATGCAGCGTTTTATTTACTTCGACCACCTAGCATGGAAATGCTTCAGAAAAGACGATAACTCTGGAAACGCGTGCTAAATACTCCCATAATATGCCGCCAAGCCCATCCCCTCTGGTGTCCATTTTCACAACAAATCCGCAAAAAGAAGGTTCGACATCAAAGTCAAAGTCAAATCATTTATTTCAAATAGGCACAAGAAAGGCACTTTACAACGACAAAATGAACAAGAAATAGAATTGATTCTAGTCGCCCCTTATAAAAGGTAGTTTCGTATGGAGAAGTATGGGTAAACAACTCCACCGTTACTCTTTTAAAATGTTTTACAATCACATCACATATTGACATCTTCCAGTGTCAATATGGATTATTGCTCGTGCCTGCCTACCTGGGATACCCACATAACTGACAGACCTTCAACTCATCATCATTCTTTTGCCCTTAAACAAACTTTTTTGGGTCGGTGCATGTCATCTTCTTCCTCTATAAGTAGGTACTTCTTTATTAGTCGCCATCCCAATAGTTAATACCTTTCTAGCAATGTCATATTTCACACCCATCATTTATTGAAGAAGCGCTTGTGGCTTATTAATAACAGTCGCACGGGTCGATCGATCAGGTTAAGCTACGCTTGCCGCGGTTGAACCGTGGATGGGTGACTATTCTTAAATACCAAGAATCCTCGCTGCCTCGGAAAGGACGTCAAGCCGTTAGTACCTACCGGCTGTCGTTCTTAGATCTTTGGTGTTACGGGTCGTCAGAAGCTCGAAAGTCTGACGTTATGAAGGGGTATTACCTAGTAACTGGGTTGTAAAGGTCAGATAGGCAGTCGCTCCAAGTAAAATACTAGTATTCAGCTGCATCAGTTTGGACTGGAAGCCGACCCTAACATAGTTGGGAAAAGACTCGGCAGATGATGACAGTCACTAAATTAATGCAATTAATTGTTGCAACATTGAGTCGGCTACCAAAATCGGACCCTGACTATGCATAAAGCTCCAGGAAGCACTAGACGAACTAAGGGTCCGTTAGCTAAAAAGACTAGAAGGTTGGTGCAGTTTTCACAAAACCTGACAAGCGTGGTGATTGAGAAGAACATTAATTTAAGTCGGCGTAGAGGGTTACCGGTACCCGGAACATAAAGGAAGGAACATGGATAGGTTTTAGTCAGTAAGAGTCTAACACTTCCTTCAGCTCCACCCAGGGAGGAGTCAATTGATGATTTCCCACAGTTTGTTGTTGATTGATGATTTTCTCGTCGAGTTATCAATGGCCATCAGAAGTGAAAGTACGGGCTGAAATTAATGTAATTACGTACCTACTGTTTTTCCTTTCCTATAAAACTCATTTGCAAGTTGCAAATTTGATTTATAACAACAATCAGCTTATCCAGTACTGATTTATCACTATTTTTGTCTTAGAGATTATATACTTACATTAATAAAAATCACACGCAGTTGATTACGAATTTTAGTATCTGTTTAATACCAAGGTAAATTGCAAATATTAGGTACCTACCCATTCAGTTCTATATGTATATCATCAATCTATTATATATTGGATATGGGGAAGATAAAATTATTTTAAATTAGAGAATTGAAATCCATCTTCATCGAGTATTGCATATTTACTTGTTTTTGTTTCCCACAAATTCATATCCTATCACTGCAATCATTCATGTTTTCTGTGTCTGAGGCCTTCGCGCCAAATGGTTGTGTAATGCATATTATTTATATGTGTAAGTAATGGGTTGTTCGTCTTATTGGCTTTTGGCTCCAATGAAAGTAAAAATTTCGACAATAGTTTATTTGCGGTACGGCACCTGTAAGCACCTTTTTACAGCTACAAAACATCTTACTCTTCCTCTCTTGAAAGTACTTAGTACCTACCTAAAGAGATAGCAACAATTCATATATCTGCATTCAGTGGCGATGGGACAAACCGCTCCCATTGGTATATTGTTCATAGCTCGTACAGTACGTCAGACTCTTACTGACTAAAACCCATTCATGTTCCTTCCGTGGCCCTTTATGTTCCGGGGTAGCGGTAACCCTTTCGGACAATCCCGCTTACCCGGCCGGCTTGGCCCTGAGGGGCCCCTTCATATGCTGACATCTCTTTGAAGCGCGCGTGGAACATATACGCGCCGTCCAGCACGGGCCTGGTGCTGATCGGACGGTGAGTCACCCATTACTCACCGTCCGCAGGCCCGCACCTACGGTGGCCGGGAGTCGTCACGTGGCTCCCGACACCCGGGGCGTCTGGGACGGGAGGACCTTTCTCTCTCCCATCCCACCACCTCCTTCGCGAACATGACTCCACCCAGAGCGGGAGCAGTCATTGGATGATTTCCCAGCCTTAAAAAAAAAGACGTATTTTGGCGGTCCTGAAGTTAGCCGATTATCTGCGCAGTAGACAATTTCGTTCCTAAAAGATCCATTGCGCAGACAAACAGCTAACTTCAGGACCGACAAGATACGTCACCGCACTATAGCCCGGTGGATATTCTTCCTGCAGGTCATTGCGGCATTTGCAAGATTATTTCACAATATTGACATGAGCAATAGTTGTTTCTCACATAGTCCCGAGGAAAAAAAATGTTTATATAAAAAAAACACGCGAGCGGAACCGAAAGCTTAGCGTAGTGCTTCATATAAGTATTAAGATATTATATATCTAATAGATAAAGTCACAGATAATAAATTTTCTCAACTTATTGGAAATTTCGGGTCGTTCGGGAAAATCTAAACAGCGTATCGATGATTGTATTATTGTTTAGAATCGTATTGATACTATAGTCAACTACCTTAATATTCCACTAAAATGTTCAATATAGTGTTGGCGCGTAAAACTGGGGATAAAAGGGAATAACGCAATCACATTGAAATGGAAACCAACATTATATACTTTATTCATAATTATTCATCTCTTCCATTACACCAAATTACCACTAAAATATATTTGGCAATATAAAAAATAAGGAATACATTAGACTCGAATTTTTTTTTAATCATACTACCTAATATTCATATCTAAGTTAAATTTTGTGTTACGGTCAGAGTAATCAATTCGGACAGATGGAAAACACGTTACGATTATAAAACTACAACAGAGTTGTAACTGTTAATAATACCAACAGGCGTCGATATTATTAAACTAAAACATTTTTGAAAAATTCTAAATTCTAATCAACCATTATTATAAAATCTCCAATTTAATACTTTGACTGTAACATACGCATAACCATTCTTCTGGAATACAATTCTAATATGCATTATCTAGTATTCTTATATTTAAGATAAAAAACAAATGACTATATAAAAATATACAATGATGAAAACAAATTCTTAACAATAGTTTAAAACGCGAAATTATAATGACGAAGCGATGAGCGTGAACTTGCGATGAAACTATACCGTCACCATAAACAATTGAATTATGTCTTTAGAAGAAAATATTTTCGATATCTTTTATATGTCACACAATAAAGGATGTTGTGTTGAGCTCGAGACATTAAGGTGAAAGCACTAGGGTGGCCCGTGAAATTCAAACTTTCTTTTTATTTTGTGAGATTTTATGTTGATCAAAATATGACAATTTGAATGACGCGGGCTCCCCTTGTCGGATCCACCATAAACTAGCTATCAGCGAAAAATATGAAAACTCTATAGTATACAGCTTAAGATTATAAAAATATCAATAAAATACCGGTTGAGAGAGGTAGTTTAATAGTGCAAAATACAGTGTGACAACAACTACATAATTATATAAATCTGTGAGAATTACTGTGATTATTTATATCTTTCATTTTATATAGGTTCATCGCAAGTAATAATAGCGAATATCTAAATTATAATTTAGTACACAAATAAACGTTTCCTTAAAGGTAATGTCGACAAAAAATAGTAAGGAATACATCACATTTTCATCTATATATATCGTAATTTAATTAAATAAATTGAAGCCCGACTGAAAGTGTGCGAAGCAGACAAATTCAAGTTGTTCATTCGTTTGATGGAAATTATCATGTTTATGATGATAAGAAACAAGATACCATTTAAATTAAGTGTTTCGTGACGTTATCCAATGAAAACTTGAACTAATTTAATGAAGGCCTGTGTTGGTTGGTGGTGTTGGTTAGTTTGGTCGACCAATCAAAGACGCTTGCGTACTACTAGTGTCTATGAATTTTATTAAAGTCATATAGCAGCCTGTGCATAAGTTTGGCCAAATTCCTGGCCGTCACCCATTATTTAAAAAGAAACCATGTTTGCTACAAGTTAGGTAACAACGCGTCTTCGATGTAGGCAGGGTAGCTAACAAAAGTAGAATGCAAAATTTCTAAAATTGGGCTATCTACGAGTGGTACACTACCATTATTACACCCAGCGCAAGCTCTTTCACAAAAAAAAGGTACTGACAGTTCCACCGGAAATGGACCATACTTTGCTTCTCTATGGTTTATCACGGTATTGCCAACTATCATAGACTTTTACAGACACGTTAGTTATGAGTAAGTAAAACAAAAACACCGGCTGAAGATTAGTCTCTAAAATCTACAGGAACATAATTCGAGACAATTATTATTATTATTTCACAGTCCAGGCTTCAATTTCCGCTAATCAAGTAAATGTATACATTTAACTTTATTATTCATATAAAAACGTAGAGATCAATTTGATGAACCAACGTTTTATTGGACCTTTAAAATCATAATGTCTAGCGCGGACTGAGGTGTGCAATCTAAATTGAACTGTAATCAATTGAAAATAAGTCTTACAATTGTTTAATATTAAAATATACGGTTTGGACGCATGATACTTTAAAACAATTGAATTTTTATGAATGTCAAAAGTATCAAATTCTCATGTTAAATCAAATAACGTTAGTAAATGAATTAAAAATGCCGATATAATGCATACAAAATAAAAAACTTGTTTATTTTAAACTATAGAAACAATTTGGAATGTATTTTTTTTATTTGGCATTAAAATTCCGCTTACTTAAGTCTGAAATAACTTATCTATCTACCAGATGACATTATTCATGATTTACACTAGATTTAGATTCATTTAAAATATCGACTTTATCGATTATGAAAACGATTCTTGTCAAATGAATTATAACATTATAAAAAACAATTTAAACCTAAAATCAATTACACTTTTAGGATTTAATATATTCTATACATAAGTGGATATTTATAGCATTATGTTATCTAAAAAATTATAAAAAAAAACTATTTAAACTCTTCAAAGCTCTAGAAACTCTTGTAATGATAAGAATTTAATTTTAGCTACATTATTGACATGGGTCATTATTTCATTAATTTTACACAGAATATTAAATTATTGAAAAAAAAAATATTATCTCTAAAAAGACATCTTGACTATACTCATTGCAATAATGGTCTCTATAAGCAGACGAAGGTCTGTCTGTGCGTTTGATCTCGAAAACCACTGAGCAAACATCGATACAATTTCCACCACAAATTGAGAATACAAATTAAAGTATTGATGTACATATTTATTTAACTATTGCAAAGCTGCTGGCTCTCACATTTAAAACAAGACACATTTTTAACAATCTGGGAGTAGCAAGAAAGATTTTATGTAATAGATAGAGTGCTTATATGCAAAAATCCTTTATTTAATTCAAATTTCATCACTTCAAAGACCTACACCACATAGTAAGGCTCATTATTCCACCGAAAATATACAAAAAATTAAAAATGGCAGACGTCATATAAACACTCTTTTATTCCAAACTGGTTTCTTTACTCAAAATCATCATAAATATACCCGTATTCATGAAAAACAAAAGTTGCACAACATTGTCTCAGAGAAATGTCCTGGGCACCAACCACCACGTCTTATAGCAGAATTATTTTTACATTGCTTCTCATTGAGAAAGAGATGGAGCTATGCGACTTGTATAGCTTCATCTCTTTCTCACACTGAAGTAATATTTAACTAATCTGATCTTTGAGGTGGTAGTTGGTCCCCAGAAGTATGTTGCTGCCAGCACAATATAACATCACGCTTGTATTTCCAGAAGAGAAAGGCAGACGTGTTATTTATAGCACAAACACATTTTCGACGGTATTGCTGGCAATACTGCATACAAAACCCCCTTTCGCTAGGTTTTCATAGGCTTTCCCTAAAGTTAAGACTAACGTTTTCTTTTTAAAGGTATTAAAAGGAAATGAATCAATACCTGTGCATTTTTAAATTATTTTATCAGAATTATAATATCCTCTGCGCGCCATCTAGCGTTCAAATTTCTAAACTATCACAAAGACGGCGCTTTGGTTTGCCTGTCAAAACTTACTGACACTACTAAGTGTCAAATATTGCCTGAATTTCACGATTGTTTTTCTCAGTAAATATGGCGAGTTATTTTCTAACAAAGTCGGTAAGGTCGTGGGTAAATTTGATTGAAGAAAATTGATAACATGATTCGTTTTGAACAAAGAGTGTCTATGGTATGTATGACCAAAAATGCATGAACGAACTATAGGAGCACTCCCTAATCATACATTTTCAGTCGTTTAAGCGTCTCATAACTTTAAGCAACGTTTATAAATGAGCCTCAATAAGCTTAGTTGGCAACTTTTATTACTCTGAACACGGGGTTTAATTCACAGTACGGAAGGTAGTAATGAAATTAATTTACTAACGTCAGGCGCCGCTGGACGCGCTCTCCGCCACTCATTTGATGGCCCGCGCTTCTGGCAGGAACGCGTCCCAGTAGCGGATGGCCTGCAAGTAACATACACATTATTATTGAAAACCTTCATTAGTCACTATTGCTGAGCATGACGGTTTTTTTTTAAATGTGGGAAATCATCAAATGACTGCTCCCGCTCTGGGTGGAGCAGAAGGGAGTGTCAGTCTCTTACTGACTAAAACCCATTTATGTTCCTTCCTTAGCCCTTTATGTTCCGAGGCAGCGTAACCCTGACAATCCCGCTGACCCGAAGAAACGAGATGATGTTATGTTTTGGTTATAGTATGTACTAATTCGTGTGTTTACACAGTGTGTGTGTGGTTTTACTACTCATGTCTTTGTACAGCAGAGAATTTTGGATATTTGAACTCATAAATGCGGGTGTATACCGAGGAGCTCGTGGCTAAGGAATAACAGCCGTACAGGTCGGTTAAGCTACGCTTGTCGGGGTTGACTGCGGATGGGTGACCATCTTTACATACCGAGACTCCTCCGTGCGTCGGAAAGTACGTTAAGCCTTTGGTCCGGGCTGTCATTTGTGCATCTTTGACACTCGTTATGGGTCGTCAGAAGCCCGAAAATCTGACAGCCAGTCTCACCAACGGGTATCGTATTACCCAGTTACTGGTTTGTGCAGGTCAGAAAGGCAGTCGCTCCATGTAAAATATTGGTATTCAGCATCTGGTTAGACTGGAAGCCGACCCAACTAAATGGGAAAAGGCTAGGCAGATTGAAATGCGGGTGTATACCTGTGCCTGATGCTTCATGTGGTCGTCGAGATAGCGCAGCAGTGCGGCGCGGAGCTCAGTGAGGCGCAACTCGTCCCATCGTTCTAATTCCTTCTTTATAACGCGAGATATTGTGTCGAATTCCTGTTGACCGCGCTCTACCTTCGCTTCCCACTGTGGACAATGTTTGTGTTACGTGAGTCGATGCCTAATATGCAAGAAAAATTAAAATGAAAATGATGATGAATGGTAAGAGGGATGTGTGGTGATATGCGGATGGATAGAATACAGAATGAGTATATAAGAGGAAGTCTGAAAGTGACACCGGTGACTGAAAATTTGTGTGGAAATCGGTTGTCATGGTATGGGCATGTTATGCGGAGGAATGAGGAAAATATAGTCAGGAAAGTTGTGAGCATGAATGTGGATGGCTATACAAGAAGAGGGAGACCAAAGAAACGATGGATGGATTGTGTGAAAGATGATATGGCTAGAAAGGGAGTCACTACCGAAATGACGACTAATAGAGAAGTATGGAAGAAAAAGACATGCGCCGACCACAAATAAATTGGGATAAAAGCAGGAGAATGATGATGATGATGAGTCGATGCCTTTTTTTTTTTTAAGGCTGGCTAATCATCCAATGACTGCTCCCGCTCTGGGTGGAGCGGAAGGGAGTGTCAGACTCTTACTGACTAAAACCCATCCATGTTCCTTCCGTAGCCCTTTATGTTCCGGGGTAGCGGTAACCCTTTCGGACAATCTCGCTTACCCGGCAGGCTTGGCCCTGAGGGGCCCCTTCATATGCTGACATCTCTTTGAGGCGCGCGTGGAACATATACGCGGCACGGGTCTGGTGCTGATCGGACGGTGAGTCACCCATTACTCACCGTCCGCAGGCCCGCGCCTACGCTGGCCGGGAGTCGTCACGTGGCTCCCGACGCCCGGGGCGTCTCCTGCGGCGGCTGGGACGGGAGGACCTTTCTCTCTCCCATCCCGCCACCTCCTTCGCGAGCATGACTTTTTCGCAGAAGGAGGTGACTGCCTCCCACTGCCTCTCGCCCCGGACCATGGCTTGCACCAGGGCCGGGCGCGAGAGGTCGCCGCCGCCGATCGCCTCTACGAGGACACGGCGGCGGTGCTCCGCCCATGCGGTTGGTGAGGATGGATGGATGTTTGTTACTCTTTCACGCAAAAACTATTGGTCGGACTTGGATGAAATTTGGCACAGAGATAGATGATAGTTTAGAATAGCAGAAATGCTACTGTTATCCCGAAAAAACGTACGTTTCCCGTGGGATAATTTCCTACATACACGCGTTCAAAACCGCTGGCAAAAGCTAGAAATAAATAAATATATATTTTGGACGTAACATTCTTGGTAAAATTGATTCTTCTCAGACCCATACCTCAACAATCTCATTAGCGGCTTGTTCGATCTTCTCGGGCCGGTTGGCCAGCTCGGCCTTCGCTTTGTTCTCTCTCCGCTTCGTCAGCTGCATCTGAGCGTGCTGCCAGTTTTGGAACACCTATTGATACAAGTGCATAAAGATTATTGACATAATTTAATGTGAGACCTTTACTGACATAATTATATTGACAGAAAAACAACGATATTTTAAATCATTTACATATTTTGTATAAATATTATAATTACCTTGACCCTCTCATGGAACACGTCTTTGATAGCGCCGATGAGTCCGAGGTAGTCTTTGACATGTTCAGCGAGCACGTAGAAGTCTGTGTTCGACTGCTCTAGTCTCAAATGTTCTATCTGTGGAACAATGTGATATGAAGTTAATAACATAGTTCTAGAAATATTAAAAGAGTATGTAAGCTTTATTAGCTTACGAGTTGTAGGTCGTGGGTTCGAGCATTGATAGACGCTTTATTTTGAGTAAATTACTTCATCTTTGTGTGTCTGTGCGTGTTACCTTCTCATGTAAGTCTGCGGTGTGCGACAGTGCGCGGGACAGCGGCGCGTGCGGGTCTGCGCCGGACAGCGCGTCGTGTGTGCGCAGGCGCAGCTCTATGTGTGTGCGTGTTACCTTCTCATGTAAGTCTGCGGTGTGCGACAGTGCGCGGGACAGCGGCGCGTGCGGGTCTGCGCCGGACAGCGCGTCGTGTGTGCGCAGGCGCAGCTCTATGTGTGTGCGTGTTACCTTCTCATGTAAGTCTGCGGTGTGCGACAGTGCGCGGGACAGCGGCGCGTGCGGGTCTGCGCCGGACAGCGCGTCGTGTGTGCGCAGGCGCAGCTCTATGTGTGTGCGTGTTACCTTCTCATGTAAGTCTGCGGTGTGCGACAGTGCGCGGGACAGCGGCGCGTGCGGGTCTGCGCCGGACAGCGCGTCGTGTGTGCGCAGGCGCAGCTCTATGTGTGTGCGTGTTACCTTCTCATGTAAGTCTGCGGTGTGCGACAGTGCGCGGGACAGCGGCGCGTGCGGGTCTGCGCCGGACAGCGCGTCGTGTGTGCGCAGGCGCAGCTCTATGTGTGTGCGTGTTACCTTCTCATGTAAGTCTGCGGTGTGCGACAGTGCGCGGGACAGCGGCGCGTGCGGGTCTGCGCCGGACAGCGCGTCGTGTGTGCGCAGGCGCAGCTCTATGTGTGTGCGTGTTACCTTCTCATGTAAGTCTGCGGTGTGCGACAGTGCGCGGGACAGCGGCGCGTGCGGGTCTGCGCCGGACAGCGCGTCGTGTGTGCGCAGGCGCAGCTCTATGTGTGTGCGTGTTACCTTCTCATGTAAGTCTGCGGTGTGCGACAGTGCGCGGGACAGCGGCGCGTGCGGGTCTGCGCCGGACAGCGCGTCGTGTGTGCGCAGGCGCAGCTCTATGTGTGTGCGTGTTACCTTCTCATGTAAGTCTGCGGTGTGCGACAGTGCGCGGGACAGCGGCGCGTGCGGGTCTGCGCCGGACAGCGCGTCGTGTGTGCGCAGGCGCAGCTCTATGTGTGTGCGTGTTACCTTCTCATGTAAGTCTGCGGTGTGCGACAGTGCGCGGGACAGCGGCGCGTGCGGGTCTGCGCCGGACAGCGCGTCGTGTGTGCGCAGGCGCAGCTCTATGTGTGTGCGTGTTACCTTCTCATGTAAGTCTGCGGTGTGCGACAGTGCGCGGGACAGCGGCGCGTGCGGGTCTGCGCCGGACAGCGCGTCGTGTGTGCGCAGGCGCAGCTCTATGTGTGTGCGTGTTACCTTCTCATGTAAGTCTGCGGTGTGCGACAGTGCGCGGGACAGCGGCGCGTGCGGGTCTGCGCCGGACAGCGCGTCGTGTGTGCGCAGGCGCAGCTCTATGTGTGTGCGTGTTACCTTCTCATGTAAGTCTGCGGTGTGCGACAGTGCGCGGGACAGCGGCGCGTGCGGGTCTGCGCCGGACAGCGCGTCGTGTGTGCGCAGGCGCAGCTCTATGTGTGTGCGTGTTACCTTCTCATGTAAGTCTGCGGTGTGCGACAGTGCGCGGGACAGCGGCGCGTGCGGGTCTGCGCCGGACAGCGCGTCGTGTGTGCGCAGGCGCAGCTCTATGTGTGTGCGTGTTACCTTCTCATGTAAGTCTGCGGTGTGCGACAGTGCGCGGGACAGCGGCGCGTGCGGGTCTGCGCCGGACAGCGCGTCGTGTGTGCGCAGGCGCAGCTCTATGTGTGTGCGTGTTACCTTCTCATGTAAGTCTGCGGTGTGCGACAGTGCGCGGGACAGCGGCGCGTGCGGGTCTGCGCCGGACAGCGCGTCGTGTGTGCGCAGGCGCAGCTCTATGTGTGTGCGTGTTACCTTCTCATGTAAGTCTGCGGTGTGCGACAGTGCGCGGGACAGCGGCGCGTGCGGGTCTGCGCCGGACAGCGCGTCGTGTGTGCGCAGGCGCAGCTCTATGTGTGTGCGTGTTACCTTCTCATGTAAGTCTGCGGTGTGCGACAGTGCGCGGGACAGCGGCGCGTGCGGGTCTGCGCCGGACAGCGCGTCGTGTGTGCGCAGGCGCAGCTCTATGTGTGTGCGTGTTACCTTCTCATGTAAGTCTGCGGTGTGCGACAGTGCGCGGGACAGCGGCGCGTGCGGGTCTGCGCCGGACAGCGCGTCGTGTGTGCGCAGGCGCAGCTCTATGTGTGTGCGTGTTACCTTCTCATGTAAGTCTGCGGTGTGCGACAGTGCGCGGGACAGCGGCGCGTGCGGGTCTGCGCCGGACAGCGCGGCGCAGGCGCGGGCCGCGTCGTGTGTGCGCAGGCTCAGCTCGCGTCTCTCTCCCGCGAGAGCCTCACAAGCCCCAAACATACGTCGTAGGCACGCTTCTAGAGCCTCTATGCGCGTTGAACGCTCTTCGAACCACTGGGAATGTGAATACCAATATTGTAGATTCAAAGAATACTTACGCTTTTTCGGATTTCGGATGCTAGTATAAAAAAATAATCAGCGATGATACGGACCAAAAAATAAAAAGAAATTAGAACCTTATTGTACAAATAAATGTGTACGTTACCGGGTCAGACTCGTCCATTCTGTACGTGATCTTGTTGACTGTCTCGCCGACCTTGTTGAACAGACGCAGCACTCCTGCGCCGCTTAGAGCTGAAGTACTCGTCGCTTTTGGCAGTTCTGTCTCTATATCAACAAGAATCTTATATAAAATCCTGAATGATAGGATGATAGCCTAAACCAGGGATGGCGAACCAATGGCACGCGTGCCATCGATGGCACGTAACAACATAATTTGGGCACGGCATCATTTCAAAAGTTGCAACTGTTAATGTTGATATTATGTAACACAAAATGGTACTATTGTGTATTCTTTCCTATTACAAGATTGTTTCTTGGCACGTCATGACCCCATTCAACATTTACTGCAAATTGTACGTAGATGTGTTGAGGCTCGCCACCCCACCACGCCGCCTAAACAGTGCATGAAAAACACATTAATATAGCATGATTCAGTGACCGACACGATGAGCATGATTTTTTGCAGTCTTGCAGCTCGCCAGTAAGAGACGAAGTGCCGTGCTTAACCTTTTAACGCCAGAGCATAAAGGCACGCGCGTGCCCTCATGAATTTCCCAATATTTGTGTTGTTGGCGTACAGGGCATGCGTTTGCATGTCACGTATACGTGACAATGGCGTTCAAAAGGTTAAGGACTCGTGACCGATAAAAATTAATATGAAATGTTTTTTTTCGTTTCATCCTCTCTTATCTTCAAGTAAGTCTTACTGCTAGATAGTATTACCAACCTGACTCAAGAAACTCCCTGAAGTCAGGGTCGATGCACAGCACGGGGTGCTGCGCCACTCGGTTCAGAAAGCGCTCGAGCGCTGCACGACGTCTCTCCACAAAAATGGACTGCACGCTTCCAGCCGCTATGCTGCCGTTTGCACTCTCCGTTGACGGTGTGGATGTCATCTTGAGTTTTGTTGTGCCTAAAACGGGAGTTAAAACTTTAGTGATAACTGACAAAATTTTGTTAGTCGTTTATTGTGTTTATGTTAAATGCACCCATAATATTGCTCTGTCCAGAAGGGCTCTTTCTCTCCAGGTTCTATAATGCAACCCATCTTTAAGTGCCAAATTCACTAATGAAACTGAATGCGATCAGCACCTGTAAACGTCGTTCAAGACCAGACACTTTGATTATTCCACAGAACATAGTGACATTTACAGCCGTTAAACCAGGTTTCGGTACCTACTGATCGCCTTGAGTTACATTGGTGACATTTACCTTCAAACAAAATGACTGTTTTGTTCCTACAAGATTGCAAAACTTTTTTTTTACAATACAATCCATGTTTACAACTGCCATGTTTTTTCCCTAACTAAAACTCAGTAGCGTTATAGTTTTTCGGCATTCATTTCTAAGACAGAATCAATTCTATTTCTTGTTCATTTAGACGTTCAAAAGTGCCTTTCTTGTGCCTATTTGAAATAAATTATTTTGACTTTGACAGTGAGAAGAAAATAGATAAAAGTGAGTTTTCCATGTTTTTTAAATAAAAAATTGTGGTTAGCCACTAACCACGGGAAAAGAAGAAGAACGCATCTTTAGAATGAAAACGACGTACCTAAAAAAAGTGACTTATAGGGAAATAGCAAAACAAGTTTTGAAATTCTTAACACCTCCATATTATTTCGTGATTATTTACGTCAGTGACTATGTTTGAGCTGCAAATTATAAAAAAGTCGTTTCACTATTTTCGTTTTGAGTCATTTGATGACGATAACTCAATTTTAGATTTTTTTGAAATGTGTCATTTTCATTCTAAAGGTGCGAATAACAAATAGGTCGTAAAATCTTCATGTACCCACCGACTATACTCTTCTCGGGCGCAGGAGGTATTATCCTCCCCGACCTCAGATACTTTTCGGTCAGCTTCTCATGAAGGCCGAGGAAATCGCTAAACCTCCTTAGCACAGCGAAGTCATGCTTGCTGAATATAGGCATGTTGGTTTTCGTGAGCACCCGGTAGGCCACGTACGAACTCATGCCTTCGCCTATCTTTTGTGGTTCTGTTATAGTTATAATAATGTTGTTCGCTCGTTCTGTGGCTATCTGTGAAATAATTAAAATGGGTAAATTGTGTGTAGGACAATGTTATCTATATTGTGACGTCAGTTTGAGTCTGGTTTTGTAGATCGGTGCTATTTTTAATTGGAACGATTTTATTCATGTTTGTTTTTAAGCTCTTTGTGCTCTATATATTTATTTGAAATTGATGGTGGGTTTTTCTTTATGGAATTATCCGGGTTTTGTGCCCGGTTGGTGGCAATGCTACCGGACTCACAACATAACTGGCGAAATGAGGGTATACCTACAGGAACTACGCAACGGATTTTGATGCGGTTTTTTAAATAGATAGAGTGATTGAAGAGGAAGGTTTATGTGTATAATTTGTCGACATATTATGCGGGCGAAGCCGCGGGCGGAAGCTAGTTATAAATAAAATAAATGATCGACGAGTTCGAAAAGCCTTGACCCTTATGTGACCCATTATGTCAATTTTGATCACTACCTAGATACTAGAAATTAGAACGCAGCCTTCGCCGCGCGTCGCCCGCAGCACGCAACACTTTGCACGAAAGTATTCAACGATGACATAAATGGGAAACGGTCGCGTTCTGTGTCTATTTCAGGCCATACTTCTATTCACCAGTACCATATCTATACTCAATCAATCTGCCTAAAATTCTGACACAAGGTTAGTCACTAACCACACAAAAAAGAAAAAATATCTGCTTAGCATTTGCCCAACTATGTTGGGTTCGGCTTCCAGTCTAACTGGATGCAGCTAAATACATCTACTATTCTTTACATGGCTGAATATATTTTACATTGAGCGACTTATCTGACCTCCACAACCCAGTAACTGGGTAACACGATACCTCTTGGTAAGACTGGATGTCAGACTTCCAGGCTTCTGACAAGTCGTAACGACTGGTCTGTCAAAGATCTACAAATGACAGCCGCGACCGGGGATTTGTTTGTACTAACAAACAAATCCCCAGTCGCGCTATTACGCTACAACAGCTGAACGGATTTGGCCGAAATTTGACACATGACCAAGTTTAGGTTATAGGATACTTTTAATCCCTGTAGTACGTTTCCGAGAAAAATAAAACAGAAGGTCAAATGTGTATGTTTCATTAAATTTCAACTAATAGAGTTAAATGACGACGAGAATTAAGTTTCGGCATTAATATGACCTTTATTTTTATTACTGTGAATTTAAATACTCCTTGTTTGTAGTATTTTGACTGCTTTGTAGGTCTAGTAGTCGCAAGCGAGGCTGCAAATATGGGGTTCTGAGTTCGATCCTCAAGTAGAGCAAAATTTTCAGCACCATATTCTTACGAGGTCGTAGGTACCTTCGAACCTAGACAGGTGCTTCACTTAGTGTAAATTGATTCAGCACCACTGTTCACACACATCGTTAGGTCCGCACGTCCCAGAATCAAAAATTCCAACACATGTGACGTCTACCAACCCGCATTGGTCCCGCGTGGTAAACGGGATTGTCCGAAAGGGTTACCGCTACCCCGGAACATAAAGGGCTAAGGAAGGAACATGGATGGTTTTTAGTCAGTAAGAGACACACTCCCTTCCACTCCACCCAGAGCGGGAGAAGTCATTGGATGATTTACCAGACTTAAAAAAAAAAATTGGTCCCGCGTGGTGGTTAACGGCCACCACCCTCACTCCACCCTCTCTCAACGAGAGGAGGCCTGTGTCCGAGCACTGGGAACATTACAGGCTGAATAAGATGATTCTCGATTTGTGCCCGGTGTAATGGCAATAGGCTCGTTCTCTATTGCACAGAAAGAAGAAGAAACTTGCCAGGAAGTTGATATAGATGCAACCACTTTTTCGATAGCTTAACACAGCCCTTATACAGGGTGGAATTTTGTAATGCCACCTGGAGGGAAAGTACTCTTAATACTGTAGATAGAAAATTTTACTCAAAGAAAACATTCCTTTATTTTGGTTCTCTGCCAGTTCGCCGAAAATTGTTTGCCAAATTTTCACTTGCCAACCAACGTTTCGCAGAATTTTATTCCGCCGAATAATCATTTGCCAACTTATCATATAATTTTGTTTTATTTCCTAACCTCACAGTTACCAACTGTACGTTTGGTCTGCTTTTCATAATGACACTTTTTAAAATGCCAACTTTCATTTAGCAGAATTTTTTGTTTGCGTAATATTCTAATAATAGAATACGGCAAAGAACACGGTATTAATCTTGCACCAAAAGTATGTGTGTTAGATTTCGAAAAAGCTGCAATTCTGAGTCTTCAATCAAATTTTGAAGAAATTTATTTACAAGGATGCCATTTTAATTTGGGACAAATTATATACAGGTAGATATAGTAATTTTTTTTTTTTTACTTTAACAATATATGACCTTACCTAACTGTTTCCTTTTACAAAAGCGATTCACCTCTGGCACATCGCCGGCCGCTGCCGCAGCACGCTCGCCTCGCTCGCTCGGCTCGTGCGTTGTTTGTCATACTCTAACCTAACTTAACGGTTTCTTTTTACAAAAGCGATTCGCTTCTGGCACATCGCCGGCCGCTGCCGCGGCACGTTCGGTTCGCTCGCTCGGCTCGTGCATTGTTTGTCATACTCTAACCTAACCTAACCTATCGTAACATCGCTAACAACCTTACACTTCTGTTGTATACTTATTAAAAAAAAATTGTTTTAGGCAAGTTCAAGAACAGGGTTTCGCTAAAAGGTACGCAAGCGACATACAGTTTAATAAAGAAGTAAAGTGTTTGTTAGCACTCAGTTTTCTGGAGGTATCTGAAATATACGTATATTTCAACAGAATCCAAAAAAGTATTGCTGTGCATTGCTACCAATTTAAAGATTTAATGATATTTTCGAGATTGTTAAATAAAAAAATTATGTAAAATTAGTTTATTTTTTACCATTATATGAAAAGGTTGTTACACTGACAAAACGTCATTCCTCTAATAGTTGTGTGGCCTAGTGAAATGGTTGACAAATGATAAATGTCCCAAACGTTTTGTGTCAGTATAATAATCGGCTTAACAATAATTCTACCAAATGAAACGTTGTCATACAAAAATTTGCTAATCGTTAGTTGTCAAAGTGAAACATCGGCGAAGCGTTGGTTGGCAAGTGAAAATTTGGCAAACAATTTTCTGCGAAAAGGCAGGACGCCCTTTATTTTTGAATAGAAAGACAACTGCATTCAAAGATTTTAAAAAATTCGGATACCTTAACAAATTCGGATAACTTATCAAAATTCGGATGTTTACCATTTTTTGTAAATAATTCAAATAATTTAAGATTTCATGGTTTTCCCATCATTTAATTTATCAAGTTTGTCAGAGAGATTTCATTCTTATAATTGATCCTGACGATCGATGCAATAAAAGTACGGGGTGTCATTTTTACAGATTATAGTCGGTTCGATTCCCGGGTGTGGCAAGCGAATTTTTGAAAATCTTTGAATACAGTTGTCTTTCTATTCAAAAATAAAGGAATGTTTCCTTTGAGTAAAATTTGCTATCTACAGTATTAAGAGTACTTTCCCTTCAGGGGCATTACAAAATTCCACCCTGTATAATAATATTAAAAACACGAATGTAACACTGTCTAGTGTTGAATTAACTCTAATTTATTTACATGCTATCTGCGAAAACTTGTAATTGGCCATCAAAATGTTATTATCTCTAAATATTGTGTCTGCATAGCTGTAAGTTTTCCGAAAAAGATAAAAAAAAAAAGAACTTGAACATAACAAGACAATTGAGTCTTTTACACCTCTGGCTACCCTTGTAGGCAATACACGCGTGATATTACGTATATTCCTCAAGTTTCATCATTATTGATAAATTATTTTTACAATGTAATTAGCTACAAACAAATTAACATCTATGCAACCTATTTCGCTAGCATTACAAGGCAATATTGGTCGCGCATGGGTCGTTTTTCCGTCGGGTGATCTCGTGCCACGGATTTAAAATCAGCTATTTATTAGCCGATTAGTTCGATCGGTGACCTTGTACGGGCGTGAGCATCGACGAGGCTTACCGATTTATTTGACACGATTGAAGCCATAGTAGAGACTCAATTATGGTACCTACTTTTGTAAGGATTACATGTCATTATGGTTCGTTGCATGGTCGTTGTTTGCACAATATTCTTGTATTCTTGTAAACATCTCTTACTGCCTAAATATGTATTATCTATACTTATATTGTAGAGGAAAGATTTGTATGTATGTTTGTAACGAATAAACTCAAAAACTACTTAAAGGATCTGGATAAAACATGGTTCAAAGATAGATTATACTTTGGAATAGCATATAAGCTTTTTATCCCGGAAAAATGTACGGTTCCCGTGGGATAAATTCCTACATATACGCGGGCGAAGCCGCTGGCAAAAGCTACTATATTATACATTAATAGTTCGCACACTAGATCTATCGATTGATGAGATATACTGAATTAAGTCGAAGTGATTTTCGTTCATAATAAACTTCAAATGTATTAAAAACAACATTTCTTTGCCTAGGGTGAAAGCAAATTAAATCATTCAAATTTTCTTAAGTTTTGTTTCAAGTTGTAGGTCATTGCCAGGTTGTTTGTTAATCAAAATATGATTTGCGGCCGTAGCATTTAAAGAATTATAATAATTCTCATCAATACAACCCATTGAATGAACCCAAAAATTGAATGAAATTTGACTGAATTTCACGAATAAAAAAAAAATTGACTGAATTTCACGGGCTACCTTGGTGCTTCACCCTTGAGCAATATTATTTTACTGATTTACATTAGCGAAGATCACTACTGGTCCAATTGGGTATTTGAAAGGGTAGCCAATTACGTTACTTTTTATGAACTGTAAAAACGCGGCATTTGTACGTGATTTGTATGAAATATAACAATGTGACGTCACAGATTTTTAGAATCAATTAGAATACTTATTAGCATTAAATGAAATTTAACAATTATATCTTTGCATAATATTTAATGATGCAATGGAAGTTTTAAAGACCAGCGGTCATTTATCTATGTGATTTCATATTTTATTTTTGACTGATTCAAATAGTCAATTACTTCATCAAAGTTTCTATTTTTTTATTTTACCTCTTCCATAATAGGGCTGCTCAGTGAAGTGGTGATGGATGGTGGCGCGTCACTAAAGCTGACCTTCTCTAGACCTTCACGGGCTCCATTCACCTCTGGGTCCAGACTGACTTCCTGTAATAGACAATAAATTGTTAAACTACTTAATAGATCTTCAATTTATGACAATGGCTGACAGTTAAGAGTGAATGTGTTTGAGATTTTCTGTGTAATTATCTATTCTTTTTGATAGATTTATTTACTACCTACTGCTCCCGCACGGTTTCACCCGCTGCTCGGCTCCTATTGGTCGTAGCGTGATTTTACATTACATGGACTATCCAACACAAAAAGAATTTTTCAATTCGGAGCAGTAGTTCCAGAGTTTAGCGCGTTCAAATAACCAAAACTTTTCAGCTTTATAATATTAGTATAGATTTCTTCCTGAATGATAAGGAAAACATATCTAATTAGTTCTGTAAAATGTTGGTATATGCACACAATGCAAAAAAAAAGGTACATACATAACCAAATAGCTCTATCTATTTTATGTAATATGGTAGGCCCATAAAAACTTATTGAATAAAACATGTAACTCTGCCACAGAACTTGATTTCTTTAGCAAAATTGACTTGGGTACAGGGCTAAAAATGGTTGACTTCAGTTAAAAAAAAACCCCCAATATAAAGTTAAAGTGCTCTGCCCCGAAACTTTCATACGCTGAAAAATCGACCTAGTCTAGATTCTAGAGCAACAGTTTTTTTCCATAAAAGATTTTCATCTGGTATGTAGGAAGATAATATAGATGGAATATCTGCTGTCATATCCCCCCCACGCTTGTAGTTAGCCACGCCATTAAATTACTATTTATTTTCAGGGTTGGCCATATATTTTTTAAAAATATAAAATACTAGCTTCTGCCCGCGGCTTCGCTCGCGTGGAGGTCGGAAATTATCCCACAGGAATGTTCTACCGGGATAAAAAATATCCTATGTGTTAATCCAGGATATAAACCATCTCTGTGTCAAATTTCATCCAAATCTATACAGTAGTTTTTACGTGAAAGAGTAACAAACATCCATACATCCATACTTACAAACTTTCGCCTTTATAATAGTAGTAGGATTACAAGCATGCTTCTGTCTGCGACTTCGTTTGCATAGAATAGCGGATGCCTATGTCATTATAACTATCTGTATAAAAAATGTCAGCACAATTCATTCAGTGGTTTGAGCTATTTGTTGATCTATTTGTCAGCCAGTCACGGTTTATTTTTTTATATACTTGCTAGGTTAGGCAGCTATATCCTATTGGATCAGGTTTTTGTAATAAAATGGAGTTTTTTAATAATTTTGAAAACTTCAGTTACTTCATCAAAGAGAGGGTAGATTTTACAAGTTTTAGATAATTATGAAGACAAATAAATTAGAGGCTGCTGAAAGAATGAATGATTCAGATGATAGCTTTCACATCTGAAGAACAATAATCGTTAAATAAAAGACTGATAGAAACATCGATCATGCCATATGTCTATGCACCACTCATATAAAAATGTTGGATGAGTAAGTATTCAATTTTCTTATTTATAGAGATAGACCGAGCAGATAAAATATTAAAATAATTTGATATTCATTTAATAATAATTTTATTTTATTTTTATTGTATATTAAAGGAAAATTGATACTTCGGATAACAGGCATATGGATACAGGAAACGTTCAATTAGGTATTAATTTAAATAGCAGTGAAGTAAGTAGTGATAAACAATTATTTACTATTGATGGAAAAAGCAACAGATGAAACATAAGACTTTTATTGCACTTGTGGTTTCCTATTGGAAATAAAAGAAATTATTATTATTGTTCAAAAGACTGTTTTTAACAAATACCTGCACAAATGTAAACACAGGATTAAATTCAAAAGCCATTTCAGTTATTAAAACTTTCACTACCTATCCGTCCAATAACAAAATATTATTATTGATAAGTAAAAAGCAACTGTGAAAACAAACAGCTACCTATCAGAAAGGTGACTAATACTGAAGATAATAGAATGAATTTATACATAGGCCATTGATTCAGTAATTAAATTAACTTTCAAGGATGCCTCAAAGAGAAATCAAGTTCTAATAAAGTCGGTATCTTGTGAAAAATGCTATTTACGATTCTACGGAAATTTTGGTCGAATAATGGTAACAAGCGGTAATTAACAGTAATAATAGCAGTATCAGCAACAAGAGGTCGGTGGAATGTTGTAATTATTCATTATTTTCAAATGCACAGGGGCGTCAACGATCTGCCTGGCGCCGGGGGGCGGACGCGGACACAACAAGTTATTAAAACTGGATTCCAATAAGATACCTGGACCGCAGACGCGAAAAGATCTTCGTCATCCCTGTTATCATTGTTGATATCCACTGTGCTAAAGGGCGGCGTATCAGGCTCTTCAGACATAGTTAATTTGCTCTAAATGTAGACACGACCGCAAATGACTGTACGAACAATAATAGCGTCTAATCAATTTTTTCCCGAAAACAGCGAGATAAGTTTCCGATACCAAGGTTCGCTTGACAGAAATGAACAGAACAACCCCCCGTCAGTAATTATGTCGAAAAATTAAATACTATGTTGAACATGATTAATATGACGTGCTCAGAAAATCCGTAAAGTGTGAAAGAGAAAAGAAAAGTACAATGTTTAAAATGCTGTCAGTTTTAAACTATGGACTGATCTCATGCGTCTTGTCAGAGTTTTAGTGACGTATTCAATTCTGTTTACAAACTCAGCTACGACTAAGTTAAATATTGTAGACAAATTGAATTTATTTGATTATAGAGAGTCTTACTGGATTACAGGAGTTCTTCTTCTACATTTATGTTTCAAGTGTTATACTAAATATTGTGAGCTGCTGTAACATAGTCAATAAAAGAACTTTTTATACGACTGCAGAAAGGCCGAAACGCAACTCTTTTGCCTGTCAGCCGGAGCCTTTCTTTATCAGCTGTCAAATCGTCAATAGATCCACAAAATTGTTTTGTTGTGAAGGTAAAAAAAAACATGTTTTTTCCCATTTATTGAGTGCTTACTTACATTTACTGAAGATAATTACAGTAATCGTTTATTTATTTCTTTGTAGTCTTTAAAAAGGTATGTTTGTAGTTGTATTTTATTGTTTTTTTTTGTGATTTTGTAGTAGATAATAGATAGTGAAAGAAAATGAGTGGGTTGGATAAGAAGCCGAGGATCCCGCAGCCGCCGGCGCCTGCTGCTAGTACCGGCAACCTGCTGTCAAGCGTGGCTCCGCCGTCGCAGCTGCCTAACTTCGTAACTGCTAGCCCCATAGTTCCAGCTGCCGAGGTACCTATTTGACGTTTGTTTACAAATTTTATAGCATATGCCCAAATATATAGTATAGGACCCAAATACATTATTTGGGTCCAAACCCAAATACATTATTTGATATGAAAGGAATTTTTTAACCCTTTAACCGCCCCAGTCGGATTAATTCGACAAATGTTGTCGTGCCCGTGCCGCCTGAGTCGTGTTTATACGACTGAGAATCTATGTTCGGATTTCGTTGTTTATGTAATTGCAAGACCATATTCGACTGAAATAAAAGTTTTTTTTTTTATGAGTTGGGCGCTGGGGGCACGACAACTGATACTTAGTCGGGCGGTTAAAGGGTTAAGGAGTACCATATACTAGAATATGTTCGCTTTTTTCATTGCTTGATGATCCTTGGTTAAATAGTTAATTTTTCTTTACCATATTTCCTGATTTTACTATGATTGCAGACACCCCAAGCGGTAGCCAGCCAGTCTGTACCAGTCCCAGTGCCAGTTCAACCAATCATTGTCCAGGCTAGGGATGAACCTCCAATACAACCTGACAATTCTGAAAAATTCAGGTACTCAAAATTTCATCATACATACTTATTTGCATCATGTTGTATGTGAATAGGCAACTAAGTTACTATCTAGGAAGTGTCTAATATGAATCCTATTGTAATTAATTGTTGGATAGCAATTAATTTAATGTTCTTGTTCCCGATAAAAAAAAGACTTGCAAGGATTTATGAGTCTTTACTTTGTCGGGATAGAGGAAGTAAAATTCAATTGAAATTGAGTATTCACACATACTTAATACAGGTTTGATTGTGACCTATTTTTAGATGTTATGATTTTTTTCTGTAACATAGTTTTCACAAAAAATAAGTAATACTGCACAGCTAATTACTTATATAACAATTACAGCCATAACATCTGAACACTTCAAATTATCATAATAATAGGTGCTCAAACAAAGTCATAAAATAATACAAGTAGGTAATTGTTTATACATTGTCTTTGTAGAATTTTCAATGGAAAACATTGACAAATTGTTTTGAAATGAAAATACCTACATCTTTTTTTTTTGAGGGTGGGATATCATCCAATGGCTTCTCCCGCTCTGGGTGGAGGGGAAGGCAGTGTCAGACTCTTAATGACTAAAATCTGTCTATGTGCCTACC
The DNA here is from genome assembly GCA_951799385.1 of Hyppa rectilinea. Classification (NCBI taxonomy): domain Eukaryota; kingdom Metazoa; phylum Arthropoda; class Insecta; order Lepidoptera; family Noctuidae; genus Hyppa; species Hyppa rectilinea. The sequence goes on along the minus strand of OX637318.1, from coordinate 6,050,380 downwards.
ATAGCCCAAAATTTTCTGGGGTAGTGCTAACCCCTTCGGACAATCCCGCTTACCCGGCAGGCTTGGCCCTAACAGGCACCTTCTTACATCTGTAGTGCAGTAAATAACTTATTTGCTACAGTGGGAAAGATATTGCAATATTGTTACATAGGTTTAAAACAACAGCCTTCTAGCCAAGAATACTTCACGGTTGACCATATCATCGCTTACCATCAGGTGAGACAGTGGTCTAGTGCAAGTATTCTCCTGCCCTTATCCCAATTTATTAGGGGTCAGCGCAACATGTTTTTTTCTTCCATACTTCTCTATTAGTTGCATCTCGGTAGTCAGTCCCTTTCTAGCCATATCATCTTTCACACAATCCATCCATTGTTTCTTTGGTCTCCCTCTACTTGTATAGTCATCCACATTCATGCTCACAACTTTCCTGACAACATTTTCCTAATTCCTCCGCATAGAGTCAGAAATAGTTCCCGTGACCTGCCGCCATTTCATCCACCCAGTGGTTATGTGGTCAAGCGCGAGCCTTTTGTAAAATTTTCATTGATTGCTTTGGTTCCAGCCCAGCGATCCCGCTGAGTAAAGGGGAACCGCTGATGTCCATCAGGTCCCCTGAAGATACACAGGCCACACAGTCACCAGAATCATTGCCTGATTCCACATCAGAAATTGATAAAATTGGTGAGTTTGATAAAACGTTCTATACATTATGCTCGCATAACTTGTCAAAATGTAAGGAAGAGTTGGTTTATTTTTCGCGATTTCCGATTTGTTTCCTTAGTGAAAGTTGTTCATAATGATGAGTACATAAAAATAATGCCCATGAATTCCATTTCACCCTGTATAGTGTTCTATACAGAAAACATGACAAGATTGTCTTAAATTTTTTGAGAACGTGAAATTATTGTTTGACTGTTTTAATTGACTATTAAGAAAAAGTAAAGTAAAGTGAAACTGACAAGGAAATGTGTAACATAACAACAAAACATTAAAGGTTATTTCACCAAACGAGAAAAACAGTAATTCTCCAATTAACGTTTTTATGACTGGTTTTTATTTCTCGCAAAAAAACACTTTTTTCACTTTTTTAATTTAAATCTAAAGTGATTTTTAAGTAATCTGAAGAACGAATAATAATATCAAGGATGAAATAGTGGACAAAAGGATGTTTGGTTAAAAGGCAAAGATGTACCCACATTTGGCCAATTGTCTTTTGTTTAGTGTTAACAGAATATCTTATTCATAATCAATTATATTATACCAGGTGACATAATGCCAGGAAGTGGCATCTTCACTTGGATGAAGGGCGCGGTCTCCACGGGAGGCATATTGTCGCGGGTGGCGGAGAGGGCGAAGAGTTCCGTCGACTCCATGATCACCACACTTGATCCTCAAATGAAAGAGTACCTTAGTAAGTTCCGTTAAGGTTACTTTTACAATAGCATCGTCCTACTTAATGTTCTTGCACACACGGCAGACACGTCAACGTCAAGTCAGACATGTCACCTTCAAGAACGTGACGTGGTGTATTACAAAAAATAGTCCGTCACAGCAACGCCTCGGTTATAAATTGGCTTCGTCACAATGCTACGTTTCACAAATACGCAGTTAGCAATTATTGCATTAATTTTAGATGAAGAAGAAGAGGAACCCTAGTCTCTTTCCGAGACTCGTAACGTTACGTGTACGTACCTTAAGCCGGTGTTCCCAGCTGTCATTTGTGCATCTTTGACAGTCGTTACGGGTTGTCAGAAGCCCGAAAATCTGACAGCCAGTCTTACCAAGGGGTATCGTATTGCCCAGTTACTGGGTTGTGGAGGTCAGATAGGCAGTCGCTCCATGTAAAAATACAGCTGCAACCGGTTAGACTGGAAGCCGATCCCAACATAGTTAGGAAAAAGCTAGGCACATGATGATGAAGAGGAGGAACTCGTAAACAGACACGTATGTGTCCACGACGTCAACCGATACGCACCGGTAGCGACGTGCCTGATGTGTGGCAGCCATTTTGACGTGACTTGACGTCACCCAGACTGACGCGTGTGCGTGACCTTTAAAGTGAAATTAACCTTTTAACCGCCCGACTAAGTATCAGTTGTCGTGCCCCCAGCGCCCAACTCATAAAAAAAAAACTTTTATTTCAGACGAATATGGTCTTGCAATTACATAAACAACGAAATCCGAACATAGATTCTCAGTGGTATAAACACGACTCAGGCGGCACGGGAACGACAACATGTGTCGTATTAATCCGACTGGGGCGGTTAAAGGGTTAATAAGGATTTCTGTAGAAAAATTTCAGTTCATTGTGCGATTTTATTTCAGGAAGTGGAGGAGACCTCTTAGTAGTTGTTGCATCAGACAAAGAAGTAAAGATCTCACCAGTCAGAGAAGCATTTCAGACTGTCTTTGGCAAAGCTAATGTAGTGTAAGTTTAAATAACCTATAGTGTATTTTTCTTTAGTTGTGTCTTTTGGTAAACAAATGTCGCAACTAATATTAAGATTTCTAAGTATTGTATGTGTCTCTGAAGCATTTTTTTTTAAATTCATGCCTTATGTGTATTATACAAAGATTAAGAAGATTATGCTCAACTTAAAGTGTATGATTTATACGAAAAATCATAATTTTCGTCCCGTGTTTGTTAACCAAATTGGACACTGTAAAAGAAATACACTATAGCAATTTACTGTTAACCTATTGACCGCTTGATTTTCTTGTAATTGCCGTGTCCCCACCGCCCAGCTTATAAATCGACAAGTAACTAAATACATAACATACATAATCAGTCTATAATGTTCCCAGTGCTGGGACACAGGCCCCCTCTCTTTGAGAGGGAGTGGGACGTAATCCTCCACGCAAAAAATAAATATCTACGATGAGTATGGTCTTGCATTGACATAAAAAACGAAAACCGAACATAGATTCTCAGTCGTATAAACACGACTGATGCGGTAAGGGCACGACAAAATTTGTCGTATTAATACGACAAATGTTTTTGTGCCCGTGCTGCCGCCTGGGGTGGTTTAAAGGGTAAACAGAGCTAGATTTTGCACCATGCATTCGGATTGTCTCATTCCAACAATATTACATATTTTATCAACACATCGGATAGAAAAAATGAGCAAATGTATCATATTCTACCGCTTCTTAGTCTAGATCAGGCTCGATAAAATTGCCAGTCAATAACCTACCTTTTTTTGGTACTGAGTACGTTACAATTTCTATTTTTACATATTTTATCAATACATTGGATAGAAAAAAAGATCAGATGTATCATATTCTATCGCTTCTTAGTCTAGATCAGGCTCGATAAAATTGCCAGTCAATAACCAACCTTATTTCGTACTGAATACGTTACAATTTCTAGTGGCTACGCAGCACAGAGTGACGTCACAGCAGAGCAGCCGGTTGGCTATGCAGCCGCGTACGCAGCAGCCAAACAACGCATCGCTCACATACGATCTGTGCACGGAGAACTTAATAACAACGTGCCTGTGGTCGCTATAGAGGGTTATTTACATGAATCTGTCACTGACAGGTTAGTATCAAAGAGTTTTTTATACAAAAGCCTTAAACTTCTGAACGCCAGAGCATAAACGCACGCGCATGCCCTCCACGCCAAGCTACAAATTTATTTCTTCTTGTTATCATGAATTTCCCAATAAACAAATGAAACAAATTAAAAGAGACCATGGAGTCTCTTTTAATTTGTTTCATGTCATTATATACGTACGAGAGCTTGAATTTTTAAGATATCTAAATGAATACACTCACAAAAGTAATGATTTAATTGTTTATTTCGTGTTATAGTGTTGTTGCCAATGTCACATATTTGTGTCCTTGGCGTACCGGGCGCTTGCTTTTTACGTATATGGGACAGTGGCGTTCAAAAGGTTAATTAATTTACAGACAGTTATCAATGTCGAACGTAGACAATTTTTTTTGACATGAAACTTACTTGTACTTGGATCCACACGTATCAGTCGGGTTAGGTTTACCCAGGAAATCAGAGATAATGGGGATGATGCCTGGGTAAGAAAAAAAAAAGAAATAAGTCCGTCAATCAGATAATAAAAAAATATTAGTCACGTATTTTTTGTTTTATCATATTAACAAAAAATTGTTGAGATAAAACGCATGAAAGTTGGGGAGTGGGGGCTCACTACGTCACAAGTAAGTATAAAACTACATACTCGTGACGTCATGCGACATTTCAACTCAATGTATCAGCGTAATCTTTGGATTACGTAAAAACGGAAAAAATATGTGTCCAATATTTTTTGTAAATCTAGCTTGCGGACTAAAAACAAATCTAGCCATCATCCCTACTATCGTTTATGCAGAACAAAAAATAAAACTCTCAAAGAAAAGTGAGCGGGTATAATACATTACAAAGGTAAATCAGCGTTGCGTAAACGCACACTAAACCCGGAAGACTAAGGGCTTGTACACAAAACTGCGATGATCGCAAAAATCTACGAGCTCGAAGCTTGATATTGTAGGCAGACTTTGGAGTTGCGAGTTTAAATCGCGTCGCATCGCAGTTTTGTGTACAAGCCCTAACTCATACGTATGTCGAATGCTAGTAGGCTTTTATTTACCTCAGTGATTTTGATTTTGACATGGAGCATTGCCAACTTATTTGGAAATTATGACATATTGTGATAAAATTAAAATTCAATTGTTTTCAATATACATTTCCTGAGCAGATGGTACGACATGTCCCTGGTGGTCCTGTGCCAGCCGTCGCTGGGCATCGAGCTGCAGCTGCAGGCGCAGGGCACGCCGGTGCCAGCCGCCGCCGTGGCCGCCGCGCGCGCCGCCTCGCCGCCCGGCGCAGCGCACGCGCAGACCGGCTACAGCGTCACCATCGGATCTATTATGGGCGCTAGTTTACAGGTAACGCCATTGATAGGCAAGCAAAAATAATGGTTGTACGCCTTTGTGTTTTTTTTACCTTAAATTTCAAAAGAGATAAAAATTTCTCATCATTATGAATAACTTTTACTACGCGAACTACCCTAAAATCATTTTAAAAAAATGTGTGCATGAATTTGTGTTCATAACCAGTTACAGGCTTGAATTTTCAAGGAATTGGTCACTCAGAATGACAAAGCTATTCGCCCATTCCAAAGCGTAGTAGTTCCTATAGAAAAAAATTGGCAAAACATTCACGGGTATTCTTTCTCTTTTTAAATTGCTTATAACTATTGTAACAGTAGTAGTCTGCCTAGCCTTTTCCCAACTATGTTGGGGTCAGCTTCCAGTCTAACTGGATGCAGCTGAATACCAGTATTTTACATGGAGCGACTACCTATCAGACCTCCACAACGCAGTAACTGGGTAATAAGATACCCCTTGGTAGGCTGGCCGTCAGATATTCGGGCTTCTGACGATACGTAACGACTGTCAAAGATGCACAAATGACAGCCGGAACCAACTAGAACAATTACTGTTTATAACTATTGATTAGTTTAAAATAGAGATAACAATGTCCAGTTCAAAAGTAACTTTTTTAATATTTACGAATTAAATGTCATAATTAATTATATAATTTGCCATGCTACCCCATCTTTTACCAGGTACCCCACAACCAATGGCAAGAGGAATCGACCGGAGTGTCAAGGCGGGAACTTCTACACTTAGCGGCGCGATCGCTAGCCGGCTCCTATAAGAAATTGCTGGCCGTGTCGGCTGCTGAGGCGTAGACAAAAGACTGGAGGATTATCGACGGATTGGAGCACGAAATGTACAGTTAGTATTATTTTATGCTTCTATTTCATCTATACTCTATTCGTTATAACATTAGACAAATAACGGTTATCACCCTTTCGTTATTTCTATATAGACGTATATTAAACTCCGTTATTTCACGTTACATACGAAGCAATGTTACCTATTAACCATTTACATTATAAAAACAACTGTAAAGTGCAGTTATGTCAACAATATTACACAATAACTGTCGTTATTTAGCCGTTATTTTTCTATAAACGGAGTATAGATAATGTTCTTGCATTTTTGACGTGATAACGTCGAATAATTCGATGAACGCCGGCTGCATGCATGAAAAAGGATAACTTATTGTCCCGTTACGCTCATTGTCCGCTACGTATGACGTTGTCACGTTACACTATCTTCCGTAAACCAACTATACAGACAACCAATTGTTTTACACCAAAAACTTGCACCTTTATAAGATTACTAGTAATAAAATTTAACGGTACTAATTACTGTCTTATTTAGTATCAATTTTCTCTTATGAAACTAAACGCGATCAGCACTTAAAAACCGCGTTCAAAAGCTATCAGTGTCAATTTTCACCAACAAGGTCAACTGACAGCTCTTAAACGCGGTTTTGATCTGTTCGCGTTAAGTTGCGTTTAGTGAAATCAGCCCTTGGAAGCTATTACCAAACAAAAAGCTAAAGTGTACTTTTATAATCACATCAGTTATGTAAAAAAAACTATGTAAGTAGATATGTTCTAAAATGAACCGTACTTAATTTCCTTAATCGGTTTTACAGCCCATTTGAATGTTAAAGCAGAATAAAAATAACGTGATACTTGTCTCATATAGTATTTTTATCTCACCAAGCGCTGCGTGTTTTACTTGTGGTTACCAAGTGTACAAACACGCTGTGAATGTGTGTGTATGCGCAGGAGTTTTCGGTACCGAGAGCTGAGACAATGGTGAAGTCGGACATGTGTGTGTGTTATGTGTTGTCGCTACTTGTCTTCACGCACACATTCACAGCGTGTTTCTTTGTACACTTGGTTAACACAAGTAAAGTGCGTGTCGCTTCGTGGGAAAAAAAATACCGTAATTAAATAGTTAATATGTAAAATGCACTTGTATGCTTCATTGTGGCAACATTTCAACAATGCTTATGCTAGAAGTTAGCCTTTTTTGTTAATAATCCGTATGTTTTGTTTCAGGGGCACGAGAGGAATGTAAAGAATCTATAGATATCGTTAAATTATAACAAAATACTTATAATAATTAATATGTATAGTTAAGAGTTATAATTATAATAAAATTTATTTGGGGCCAACTGTGTTTTCATTCTATTTTTTTAGGATCTAGTAGTATCCTTAAATAAAGGATTAACGTTCGATCCCTAGACACAATTTTTGCAACAACTGCAAATTATATTCATCAATACGCATATCTGATGAATAAAATCAGAGGTGTCTGACCCTGGATTCAAACTCGAGACCTATGACTTGGCAGTCCGACGGTCACATCACTAGGCTATAGAACAAAATGTAGGATCATTAAATTGTTGTCCATCTCTCTGTGTGGGTTCCTTTTTTTCTATTGAAGTACGGTACCCTAAAACCGAAAAATGTGCCTTCATCAAAAAATGTACACTGAACCCTTCGTAAACCTGTTCTTGGGGCTGAGATCTCCAAAATATAATTTATAATTAAAAGCTATCAATAAAATTTAAAAAATGTGCATAAAGTGGACGATTCGTCGGCCATTGAACTGAACCGCGAGGATCTTGGATCGCGAGAAGTAAATACGTCATTGACCATGCCAGCCTTTTTTCTAAGATATTTACTAATTATCTGGGTTCAACGACCTAATCATATGTTTATATGAAAGCGGATGGCCTTAACGGTGCTATTCAAACAAAAAACTTTATTAGAACATAACTGTACATAAACGCTTAGACAAGTAAACAACAAAAAACTTGATTGGGCAGTGAATAAGGTGCAGTCAATAGGATTATGAGATGAAATTGTGGATGTAATTTTAAATTAAAGATGGTAGGTACACTTACGTGCAAAAATATTTAGTAAATATCTATTTTAATGAAGTAAGTACTTATGAATTTGCAGGATATTATATAGATACTTCGCAAGAAACATGCAAGTTATTATTATCATTGGAATATACTTACCTATAATCCATGCATTCTATCATTAGACTCACGCCCTTTCGTTATTTCGATATAAGTACCTACCTACCTAAAAGTTTAATAAACTCAACTGTTTCAAAGAAATGTACTATTTTTATTTTCCATATACATTAAAAAATTACTCGTTAAAGTGCAGTAATTTCAACAATATTACACAATAACTCATTATTTAGCCGTTATTTATTGAACGCTAATTTTAAAATGTAATAAATGTGGTAAGATTAATCAAATCTAGTATGAATCCTTATTCAGGAGTCCTCTATTTCGACAGAATAGTACAAAATACCAGTTTAATTCTAAAATTCCAGCGTACTAGCTCGTAGTAAAGGATTATCTCGAACAGCGGATAGCAATTAACTACTTATTACGCACTAGTGAGTCGTGGAATTTGTTCTCGCTTTTCGTGACAAATTTTCACTTCTGTATTTAAAATGGCGTCGCATTTGCTGTGCTTGATTGTACCTACTCATTGAATGTTTTTGTTATTTTCTTTGAGAAAAGGACCAAGTAATAAGAAAAAAAAAAATTAAAGGGACCAAATAAATGCCTAAACACACATTTTTAAAAGAGTTCCTGTTTCTGACGGTGGCTATGGTTAAAAAAAACATTTATATGGCGATAGAAAGGTACGAGATTCACATCGGAAACCAGTATTTTAATATGAGAAAACTTTATTCAGGGGCTAAAGGCCTTTAGTGTCCAAATGCCCTTTACTTAGTATTCTGATATATTGGAGCATCGCACCCTGTTTTGTCTCTTTCTAATACTATGTGAGCGAAAAGGCAAGAGTAAGGTGGTCTTATGGGCCGCAGATTTGATACTAACCCCGCGTAAGTGCCTTATTACACGGGTTGGTAAGGCTATCATGATTTAAGTAGCGACTTATCTTCATGTTTATGAACTTGGAGGAGTAGAATAAAGCTGACCGTAGGAGAATGGTTATTAAGCGGGATTGTCCGAAAGGGTTACCGCTACCCCAGAACATAAAGGGCTAAGGAAGGAACATGGATGGGTTTTAGTCAGTAAAAGACTGACACTCCCTTCTGCTCACCCAGAGCGGGTGGATTCATTTGATGATATTCCACCCTCAAAAAAAAAAGGATGATTATAGGACACCTACTCTGCTAATTCTGTGATTTTATCTGAATGCTAGATTTTTTATTTTTCAGTAGTTACTACTTGCTTTTGCTCGAGGTTTCGCTCACTTGTCGGCAATAATTGCTTGTGGATGCCACAATAGAATTGTAGCCTCCAGCCAGGGCTTAATAAAAACTTACAAACTAAGTGACTACACGCTAAGGGCACCTCCTATGGGTACGGACCTCGGCTTAGGGCGTCGCTGGGGGAGGATAGCAAGGAACAAGCTGGATCGGGCGTAATTATAATAATAATAAAAATTGTTTATTTCTTAACCAAATTAGAACAGCAGGTTGATGATTGGAGCCTCCTTTTAACCTTTTGACCGCCACGTCAAAAATAAAAAAGCGTGCCCTCAGCGCCAAGCTCCGAATTCATCCTTTTATACCTACAAACAAAGTAGTAGTGAGGTCGAAATTATTGTTATTATTATTATTTATTAAGGTTTAAAATTCTGTCACCCAGTCGCGACCGTGGCGTGCTGGGCACATTTTGGTTTGTCGTCTATACACGACTGTGGCGGTCAAAAGGTTAAGCAAAGAATAAGCCTGTATTAGATAATTATCCCTCGTGAAGTACGCGTCAATTTGTATGGGGGCTCTGAAGGTCGCCACTCGCTGCTCAGTACCGCACCCCTCACCCCCGCTGTTACATGAATTCGTTACTGCGCAGCGACTCGCCTCATGTTCCGAGCCGCCATAAAGTTTAAATCGGCCGTACTACCAGGATAAAAAGTATCATGCCTTATACCTTATCCCGGTCAAATATTATCATTTCTAAATCCGTGAACCGTTACTGCGTAAATTGGGACCAGACAGAAAGATGAAAGTATATGGAAGTATAATGCCTTCAACAAAATTACGCAAAAGAACCTTTTGATCTGTGACAAAAACGACGGGGCCTACTCTACTTAGTATTGTTTAATGCTTAAGTTATGTTGGTAATAGGAACGTACGTATTTGGGCTTTCATTCCGGGAAACTCGGTCTCGAAAATTCCGAAAGTCTCGAGACTCTAGATTAACTTTTTCGGTCTCGGGACGAGACTTTTGAGATTGGAGTCTCTCTCTGAAAATGGGGGCGACAGAGGTAAATACTAAAATTATTTAACCTTTTTAACGCCAATGTCACGTATACGTGACAAGCAAGCGCATACCCTGTACTCCAACGACACAAATATGTGACAATGCGAGTACACTATATCACGAAATAAACTATTAGGTAAATCATTACTTTTGTGTGTGTTTATAAAGATATCTTAAAAATTGAAGCTCTCGTACGTATTTAATGAAAAGAAGCAAATTCAAGGACACCATGGATATTGGGCAACTCATGATAACAAGAAGAAATCAATTTGTAGCTTGGCGTGGAGGGCACGCGCGTGCGTTTATGCTCTGGCGTTCAAAAGATTAATATAATTATCCATTCTCCCATTATTGGTATTGAAGCAAGAGCTGAGCTTTTTCTCTTCTTTAATAGAAAGAGATGCTCTCTGTCTGACACCAACACACCCTTTGTTTTTACGTGCCCACTACAAGAATGAAAAAATAAACAGAATAAATAGGTAATTTTTAATTTACGTTTACTAAATTACTTGTATGAAATATCTTGTTTTATTAGTCTTTTCTTTTTTTGCGGGTGGGAAATTATCTAATGGCTCTGGGTGGAGCAGAAGGAGGTGTCAGACTGTTACTGAGTCCCATGCATGTTCCTTCCGTAACCCTTTATGTTCCGGGGTAGCGGTAACCCTTTCGGACAATCCTGCTGACCCGGCAGGCTTCGGCCCTAAGGGGCCCCTTCACTAATGCTGACATCTCTTTGAGGCGCGCGTGGAACACGAATGCGCCTTCCGGCACGGGCATGGTCCTGATCGGACGGTGAGCTACCCAATACCCATTACTCACCGTCCGCAGGCCCGAGTTTTATCAGCCTAATTGCATAGCATATATCTAAGAAACCTAGTTTTGAAATTGTGTCCTAAGTCTTGTTTTATCCGGAAATTTCCAGATCAGAGCATCGAGTCTCGTTTTTTCTCCCGGGACTCAGAAATGCACCTAGACTGAAATCCTTTTTTTTGAGGGTTGTAGGCTTTAGGAGAGATGCAATTGCATTATTATCTCAAAAGGCCACAATATTATGGCAGTGGGCCGCGACACTAATGCTCAAGACGATTATTTTCCTCAATCGGCCATGTACCTTAAACCGATATACGGTTAAGCCAAGCTTTATTTCGTTTTGAACTTTATTGCTCAGAAAATTAGATTTATATTTGCTTAATACGAGTAAGATATGTGAAGTTTATGGGGGAGACTTAAAATTCATATTGGATGTTGTTCTTCGAATATGTTTAGTATTGTGCGAGTTGTGTTCGTTGCTGCAAGTATATTGGCGTAAAAACTAATAATTTATTTTACTTTGTTTGTTAAATCTTGATTTTTTATAAGGTGAGCCCAAACACTGCTTTATTGGTTTATTAACTCATTGTTAGGTATCCAGACGCCTACTTCGGATCGAAACTATATATTTATACCCACTAACTATTGTGATTCTGAGTAACAAAATACCTTTTTTTTCTTAAATTACCTTAAAATACATAGCCGAAACCTAACTTTAAAAATTCTGCCAAACATCGAAATCCGATAAGGCACTCACCAACACTTTTATATTTTCACAATATAATATAGTTACGTATTTTCTAAGCGACTCGCACGAAGTTAAGTTCTTTGTGGGCGAACCGACAACTCCAGAAATTTGTATAAGGCAATTGGCAGATTTTGAATTCTACGCAATTATTACTTTTCCTGTTGACAGCGATGTGGACGAATTTTTTGTTGCCCTTTGATTTATTTTATTTTTTTCCCTCCTGTTATATATACTTGTACATAGTTATTAATAATGTTTTAGGTATGTAAATATTAAGTTTAATGATTATAATTTCGTTTAGTCGATAACTCATTATTAGGATATTATTATTAAATAAGTTAAGTAAAAAGTACCTAGGTACACAGTAAAATAGTAGTACAAGTAGTAGTCAAATTCGCACATTTCAGTCGAGTATTTCGTGCGAATCGACTAATAAGCCGACGTAAAAGTAAACAGAAAGAGATAATTTCGCTTTTTTATTATAGTATGGAACTGTGGCATTGACTACCTACATGAGTATTTATAGTCATGTTAATAAAAAATCAATGATTACTAACCTTTTGCATATTTCTCCACAGTAAAAATGAAGGTGCTAGTATTATTCGCACTCATCCTGGCAGTAGCCACCAGCTACCCAATCGTGAAGACCTGGACTCTCTCTTCATTGTCAGATGCCATTGAGAACTCCAAAGTAGAACCTGCCATGATGCCGTATCTTGAAGATGCCTTGAACGAGATCATGTATGCGCTGTTTACTGGCAAAAATGAGGTATGTAGCGTATGACGGCGAATTTCACCAATGAAACTGATCGCGATCAGCGCATAACCTCCGCTTAAGATAAAATCCCTGGACATTTCACACAACACCATATAGTCCCAAGTTAAGCAACCATGCATGCTTGTGTTATGGTAACGAGATGGCTGATAAACTACTTATATATTTTTTTTGGTCAGTGGGTAGCCTTAGGGGCGTTTTGTAAATTCATACATATTATAGATAGAAAAACGCACAGACCCGGAACAAATATTTGCAGGTCGTACAAATATTTGTTCCTTGCGGGAATCGAACCCGCGACATGCTGTGCTGCAGTCAATCGCTCAACCGTTGCGCCAACCGTGTCGCCAGATCTGTCAGTGTTATTATTTTCTATGATAGAAGATGTACTGTGAGAGAGGGTGATAACTACTTAAAACAAATTTTCTTTACCCAGTGGTTTATAACCGTTTTATTTAGGTAGGTAGGTACCTGGACAAGTACTACCACCTTTTGTAGCAGTGTTGTTTTAATATCACTTCTGTGTAAGAATGAGAGAGAGCTATACAGGTCGTGCAGCTCCATCTCGTTCCCACTGTGACGTAAGTCGCCCCCCTGAAGTACCTAACAAAACCTAGGTAAATATTTCAGCTGCATCGTGCAACTTAGATTACTTACAGGAATTCCGAATGGAAAAAAACACCCGTTCATGGCTGTTATATTCCTTAGATACCTAAAAAATATTGTTCTGTGCGTTGGTAAATCGAATTCGCGTCTGTGGCGTCGAATCGCAAAACTGTTTAGGTATTCTGTAAGTAGGATAACGGCCTCACTTTTACGCGTAGCATTAAGAAGGAAAAATAAGCTAGATGGAGTCGACATTTCCAAAAATGGAGAAACATACTCATTCTTTTGAAGTCCAGACATAATTTTGGTCAGATCATGAGAGAGCCATGACCGCCTCGCAATATTCTCGATTCCACTTCTTTTTATTTTAACGTATTTAAGCAAATGGCATTGACCGCCTCGTTGGTCTCGTGGTCGCAAGCGCTACAGCTGAGGATGAGGTACTGAGCTCAATGCCCGGGTCGGCCAAATGTTATTGGGTTTTCTGGAATTTCTCAGTAGCAGCCCGGTGCCTGGGTTTTGGGACCGGTTGATGAATATTGGGTATTTGAACGGGTAGTTAATAACGTTACTTTTTATGAACTGTCAAAACGCGGCATTTGTATATACTTAACACAGATTTTTAGAATCAAATGGAATACTTATTAGCATTAAATGCAATTTTATGATTGTCTCTTTGCATAATATTTAATTTATGTACTGTGATGCAAGTTTTCAAGACGAGCGGTTTTTTTTGTATGCGATTTAGTATTTTATTTTTTACCGTTTCAAATAATCAATTGTCTCGCTCCCTATTACATTGCACTTAAACACAGCAGGTGAAATGTGTGTGTACTATACATATAGATGCACCTCTGCCTGATCCTTCTAAGTATACAAGCGTGATGTTATGTTTATGTTATGTAAATTGACAGAGAATGGAAGTCGCTATATTACTATTTTACATCGCTTGGTGCCTGTCGTTATTCCAATAGCACGCCGCAGATGCCAGCACATTAAGTTACCCTAAACTTTCAAATTTTCCCAATTGAAAATGAACCTTACGCTTTTGTTATAAAGTTGAGAATCTGTCAAAGAAATTTGACAGATTGGGTGTAGCTTGATGTGCTGGCCTCTGTACATATTCACTGTGCAAGCAGACAGCAAGATTAGAATTGTGGTCACGCAAAATTGGAACTCTTTGTCCCTTATAACAGAACGTGGTTTAACGATATCTTTGATTTCCATAAGCTTTGTTAAGAATTCCAAAGAAATAATCATTATAAATTGTGTTGATTTTGTAGAATTTCTGCGTAGTTAGGCAAAAGCAAGTAGGTACCTATCTACATAATGATATGTAGATTATAGTAGGTATATATTAAGCCCATTTGTCAATATTTTTTTAAGAAATATGCAACTCGTTTTCGTAAACTTTGCACTTTGAGTGTAACAATAAACTAATTTCGGTCAAGTTCGAGTCGTATCTTTCTTATTTGCGCTCTGATGGATCCGTACCTACCTATACTCAAACACAAAGCAGTTATTTCAATTAAAACAACTTAAGGATTAGAGGCACTTAGCTCAAGTACATTTTGTTCTTGTAACTGTTATTTAAATAGCAGATAGTAGTATTCGATTTAATGTGGGATACGTACCGCCGCTGAAAAGTGAAAAAAAATAATAATTTTACACAAAAAAAAAATACTTTAGTTTCGGAAGTCGGTGGCAAAAAACGAAAATACAAAACCAAAGACATGTGTCAGCCTAACATAAATAATGATAATATTAATTTATTTCAGATTCACATCCATTATTGTTAGTACAAAGCAAGCTTACAACATAGTGTTAGCAATAGTTGATTGAAATAATGAAAGCTTTAAACCAAACTTAGGTTCAAACGGAAGGACCAATGAAAATAGTGCTAAGTTAAATTAGCTCTCGAATGTACAGAACCCCAAACACGTAAATGTAAACAATGTCCTCTACCTATTTCGTATTCATATTCCATATTTAAATTCCGTAAACTCGTATTTTTATCATTTTATTTAAAAAAAAGAATAAATATGTGTTCACGTAATGTGTGAATAATGTGATTTATTATCGCAGAAGACAAGGTTGTTACGATGCCATTAAATATTAGTCAATATCTTTATAATTTGTCGGCTTACCAAGGAAAATAATATATATGATTACCATTTCTAGTTCCCGGTAGGTACCTAATTAAAGCAGTAGGTAGGTAGTTTATTATAACTGGTTACTGGTTTATACGTGTTATATAATTAACTACCATCGAGAAACGTAGAGTTGTATAAAAAAAACGGCAAAGAGCGAGTCGTACTGGAAGGGTTTCATTACCACCGTACAAACATCACAACATAGTATAAAACAAAGTCACTTTCTCTGTCCCTATATCCCTAATCCCTATGTATGCTTAAATCTTTAAAACTACGCAACGGATTTTGATGCGGTTTTTTAAATAGATAGAGTGATTTAAGAGGAAGGTTTATATGTATAATTTGTCGACATACCTATTATGCGAGTGAAGCCGCGGTCGGAAGCTAGTTAAACATAACTTTATTTAATTTAGCGGACGCTTCGTAATAGGGTTCCGTTTGGCACACTTCAGGTAGAGAACCCTACAAAACACCAGAATTATCTAATTGGCAGAATCCTATACGGTTCAATCAAATTCGTGTACCTACCTACTTTAATTAAAAGACACGGAATAGATTCAATTTGGTTGATTGATCCAAATTGTATTTGCAAAATGTAAAATTACAACATCATTTAGGTGGGGATAAAATACTTAAGTAACCAAACAGAAGCTATTTATTCAAATTAGGGTAACAATTAAAGGTACTCTTTCAAGATCAAGGTGTAAGTCACTTTAATGTGTATGTCGAAGCGTTGGCGCATATCAATCAATCTGGATCAACGCCATCTATCCCTCACTAGAGAAACTATGTAGTTAGATTTGACAGCTTACGTTTCGGAACGTCAAGTAATAACTTGGGGATGGTTAGCGTGGAGTAATGGAAACACCGAGCGAATAATCGAGTCAAATGTCGAACCGGAAGTATAATCAGCTATTTGACATTGACAGGTGACGTTGACAGGTAGGTTGGCTAACCTGTAAGTGGGGGGCACATGTGTGCGGTGACAGTGGAGTAAAGACTTTGAATCGGTCCGTCAGTCTGAGTGGACGTTCGTTACTCCACGCTAAACTTCCCGCGTTCCTTGGTTGTTAATCGAGCCATCCTTGATTATTTTGTATTCAGTGCGATTTAGCAAGTAATTAAAAGTGTTAACGAATAATTTGTGAGTGTTATTTCCGATGACGCGACCCACTGATAACGAATCCCTTCGTCATGTATAAAACATTTTAAAATAGTAAAGGTGGAGTTTGTTGCCCATTCTCATCCATACGAAACTACCGTTTGGAAGGGGCGACTAGAATAAATTCTATTTCTTGTTCATTTTGACGATCAAAAGTACCTTTCTTGTGCCTATTTGAAATAAATGTTTTGACTTTGACTTTGAGTAGGACCCTCAAAATGCCCATCACCACTGTTTTATCTGGGAAGAAGATGTGGCACCACAAACTCCCCATTCAACATATGAGCCCTTGTTTACAGAAATTCGTCCACGCAGTAGTGCCATCTCCCTCAGGTGGGCCCACTTGGACTGTGCCAGAGCTGACGGCGGCCATCGCCGATCCTGCGACAAAACAGGAGTACAGGCCTGCGCTGTTGCAAGCCATCAGCTTCGTTCAGCTCCAGAATGAAACTGGGAATATACAGGTGAGCACTGCTGCTATTAATTCACCTATAGGAACCGTACCTTTTTTTTTTTTTTTTTTTAAGGCTTGGAAATCATCCAATGACTGCTCCCGCTCTGGGTGGAGCGGAAGAGAGTGTCAGACTCTTACTGACTAAAACCCATCCATGTTCCTTCCGTAGCCCTTTATGTTCCGGTACCTGGGAAAAGGCTATTATAGGCAGATTGGTAGATACTGTGGAGGTTTGATGCGACCTTATGTCGTAGCTGGCTGGTAAGAAAATAACTCTGGCCGCATTCGATCTTTCAAATTAATTAAAATTCGTTTAAATAGACTGCGTAGAATTTGGTTTGGAAAAGATATGGCTTTTATAGTAGGCGCATTGCCGTAAGCATGTTTCTTTAAAGAAATATGTAATAATGTATAGTTTAAAAGTGTTTTTAATGTGACTGCACTGGCAATTTTTATATTCATTGTTCTTATCTACTAAAATAGACCTTATTTTGATAAACATTTTATCTCCGCCCCTAAGGCTACCCACTGACCCTGTGAACATCTTATTCTTTACAGGAATCTGTGGAGGTAGCAATCCCAGCATTAGACATATCAACCTGGACTCAGTCAGATCTGAACGAAGCTCTCAGGAGTCCTAGCACAAAGGCAGCCCTAATTCCTTACCTGGAGAAGGCACACCGTGAGCTGAAGGAGGCTCTTGAGAAGGGAGAAACACGGGTAAGGAAGTTATGACTACTTCTTCTGTCTTTTCGTGTGGTTCTGGTTAGTTACTAACCTGGTGTCAGAGTTTTTATGCTGCCCATGGGCCTCTGACTTAGCTTCACATGCTGTTGAGAAATATCTCTCGTTTCCTCACTATGATAATAGCAGTGATAGCCTAGTTGTGTGACCGTCGGACTGCCAAGTCATAGGTCTCGGGTTCTAACCCAAGGCACCTCTGAATTTACGGATTCATGTGCGTTTTGTATAAATTATCACTTGCTTAAAAATTGGTGAAGGATTATGACTACTGAAATGCCAGAGCTGGTTCCCAGGTCACAGTGATTTTTTTTTGTCGATAGCTGTAAGTCGTTTCATTTTCTTGTTTCCTCTGGTCGTGAAGACAAAATGAATTACATCAGAAATGACAATTAATCCTTTATTTTATGTGAACAGGTTAAATATAAGTATCAGTCATTGCATTTTTAAAAAAATGACTAGCAAATCTTTTTAAGAATGACAAATAAAAAACTTTGCATGAAAATGTATTACAGGAAACTATCCACATGGTGACTCCTGTCGGCCTCATCCCTCCTAAGGCAGACTACGAATTCTTAATGAAGCGTTTGAAGAACCTCATCAAGAAAACGAAGAAAGGGCTATAAGTAATTACTATTATAATAGTCTAGCATTACAGCACGGTCAAATTAAGTGGTCGGCACTTTTGGCACCACGAAACAAAATAATTGCGATTTTATCGCAATTATTTTGTTCTAATACTCAAACTCTTCATACTCAAACGGCCTTATTACAAAAAAGGTTTTATTTAGGCCCTGGTTTATAACATCGAAACACTTTTGAATTTCGAACTGTATTTCGTATAAGTCAAACCCGATTTTAAATTTTGAATTTTGTATTAAGAACTCTTCCCTGCTTAGAATAAAAGTCAAAATACAATAATTGGCTTAAATAGTAGTCTCGGACTAAAATTACAACTCGTTTTGTAATAAGACCAATTATTATTTCAATTAAACCAATTACAGGCACTTTTGAATTTTCAAGGGGTCGGTCAGTCAGAAAAATGAAGTTTGTTGCCCATTCCAAAGTCTAGAAGGTTCCTATGGAGAAGATCGGGCAAGAAATCTTATGGACACCCTTTTAAATCAACATAATATTATGACAAAGTATTGGTTACATAATTCATGTTGAAACTATACATGAGAGAATGATGTAGAAAGAATAAAATATTGAAAGTGTCTGCAGTAAGCTAATAGGTACTTAAAAAAGAAAAAAAAAACAATCTATTAATTAATGTAACTACTTTATGTTAAAAAAATAATATGGTACCTATGAAATTGCAGAGCTTGGGTTATTATCGTCTTCTATCCAAATCAGGAGAATCATTTAATAGGACATTTTAATTTTCAGGTAATTGATTCGCGAAATTTTAAGAAATTATGACAATTTGGTGTAATGAGATTGTGATATAAGGAAACTCTTGGTGGTCGGAGTTCTCACTTGACGGTTTTTTTAATAAATTGGTAGAATAAACATTGTCGTTTTATTGTTAATCTTCTTTAGGTATATAGTTAAGCAGCCCTGAGTATGGATTTATGCCCGGTTGATGGCTACAGGCTCAATCCCTATCAATAATATTCAATCTGCCTAGACTTTTCCCAACTATGTTGGGGTTAGCTTCCAGACTAACCGGATGCAGCTGAATACCAGCATTTTACATGGCGCGACTACCTATCTGACATCCACAACCCAGTAACTGGTTATACGATACCCCTTGGTAAGACTGGCTGTCAGATTTTCGGACTTCGACAACCCTAACGACTGTCAAAGATGCAAAAATGACAGCCGGGACCAACGGCTTAAAGTGCTTTCCGATGGTCACTCATCCACGGTCAACCCCGGCAAGCGTAGCTTAACCTGATGGATCGACCTGTGCGACTGTTATTGCTAAGCCACGAGCTCCTCTTCTACTTCCTATTACATGGTACCTTAATATATCTGGTGGAATGTGGGTGTACTATGGTCAACTTTGCCTAACCCCTCGAGGATATAGCCGACACCTTTGTATTAACACGAATTTATTGAGCTATTGAGTATGTGACTCTACAAACAAGGTTTCAAGCATGACACCCGTCAGGCTTGAAACTTCCACCAACCAATGGGATTGTCTGATAGGGTAACCGCTACCCTGGAACATAAAGGTTAGCCCTTTATGTTCCAGGGTAGCGGTTACCCCGGAAGGAACATGAATGGGTTTTAGTCAGTAAGAGTCAGCCACTACCTTCCACTCCACTCAGAGTAGGGATGGAAATCATCAAATGACCCCTTTTGAAGAAAAAAATATATATTTCAGCTAGATTAGGCATGTGTTTTTAATTCATACTTTTTGAGAGATTATTTATAATTCCGTTAATCCGATGAAATATACATGTAAATTCACGAGACGAGCCACGAAGACACGAGTCACGTAGGTGGTCTGACTTTATCAAATTTATTCATAAAGTACGGATGTTGATACAGGTGTTATTTTAAGATAATGTATGAAAATAAATATTAACATAATCAAGGAAAATTACTAAACTGTAAGACATTTACAGTTAACTGCAAAAATATAAAAAAGTGTATTCCCATTCACAAAACACTCAAAAACTGTAATTTACATATGATATCTTTTTTTATTGACAATCTAGGTATGGATTGTTATGGGTTACCGCTACCCCTGAACAAGGAAGGGTTTTAGTTAGTAAGTAACTTATTTTAATTTTTTTCATGTTCGACTTACTATCCTAACTATAATCGATCGCACACCTCACTGGCATCCGCTGGAACCTGGAGGTACCGAACCGGTCGAAGTGTCGGTGCTTGGGGGAGGCCCATATCCAGCAGTGGACGTATTTCGGCTGTAATGGTGATGATAATGACCGCACAGGCTAAATGTTTGGTACGACAAATAGGTAGGTACTGTGAAGACCAGATAGGCCTTCACTTAGGGAGCTCTCAGTGGGAGAGCTCGTGTAGTGTGTTATATAGGGATTTCTACGCTACAACTAGAAACACACGGGGCAGAAGCTATTGAATTATATTACTTTTAAAGAATACATGCGTCCAGCAGCACGGCTAGTGACAGACCGTTATTCATTTGTTATTATAAAAACCTATGAAAATATTCCATCATTTTCAAAGGTCGAATGCTGTCAGTTATTTTCTAACCAGCCCTAGATTCCACATAAGGTTTCCAGGCTCTACATCTCTCTAATTACTTATAATGTGTACAAAACATTGTAAAACATTTTAAAAGAGTAACGGTGGAGTTGCTTGCCCATTCTTCTCCATACGAAACTACCTTTTGGAAGGAGCGACTAGAATCAATTATAGATTTTGTTCATTTTGACGTTCAAAAGTGCCTTTCTTGTGCCTATTTGAAATAAAAGTTTTGACTTTGCCTTTGACTTTGGTACAGCACTAAGTAGGTAAGTGTGGTAGGTACGTACGAAACATTTAGCCAGTGCGGTCTGTGATCTTTGAGGTAAGTTACCTACCTTGTACCACGAGCGTACTTGGGTTAAATATGGATATCCGATGACAGAGCTACAGGGTTGCTACAGGAAACCTGAAGGTAAAGTCACCAGCACATCAAGTTACCACTAACTGTAAAAAATTCTCAATCGATTTTGAACACAATCAACATTTTAAGGTTTAAAATCATTTGTAGTTTGACAGTTTGGTTTAACTTTTGTAGTTCAACAGTTGTAACCCATTTTTTTAACAGCACTACGTGTAACAAATATCTCCTGATTAGAAATATTTTATGTAATCCCATTTGTGATCCACATAGGCTTACGATTGCACGTCATCACGTGCAATCGTAAGCCTATGATAACTTAACCGTTTTTGTCACAACACTAGCATGCTTGCCACCTATGAATGATATATACAGGGAGTGATTTTTTTAAACTTCCGTATTAAACTTCCGCTATTTCTTGTATCACCATACCAACATATATCTGCCATCAAACCTACATCGAAAACGGCGAAAAATGCATCACACTGACGTCACGCAAAATCCTGCATCGCGCAAGCAGAATTTACCGCGTGACTAGCAAGATCAACGTCCCGATATCAATCGTCTCGCAATAGCCCAGCAGACGCAACACCCGTCTGGTCGGAGGATCCTCCTTTTTCTATGGATGGTGAATAAATTTTACACTGGCCTCATATCTCTTAATTGGTCTCTCTCTTAGTCTCTGCTGCGTTCTGCAGTAGGTACAGATTCTACTGGTGAAATTACAGGCAAATGAAGAAGTTTAGTTTTGTCTTCGGTATTGCAGCCGATCTATTCTGTAAAAATCTCATCGTGATAACTAAAGATTGACATTATTGTCAGCTAACTTCACCTTAGTTCTCACAGTGAGGTTTTGACAGAAAACACTTGCAGGCCTACATTAATGTAGGCCGTCGAGTTAAACGGTCTTATTACAAAACGAGTGCAAATTTTAATCCGAATCTAAACCTCAAGACCAGTTATTGTATTTTGAGTTTTATTAGCAGTGTAAAGAATATCAAATTGACAATTTCAGCTCGGGTTAGACGACACTTTTTTCACATTCGATCTTTAACGTAGTCGAAATACACAACGAAATTCAAAAATGGTTCGATGGTGTAAAGGTTTAATGATAAACCTGAATCCAAAGTTGTTTGCTATTTAATGGCGGGAAATAAAGTTGCAGCTTGCACGCAGGCCTGTGAACGATTAACAGGTTTTGTCGGGAAGTAGATAAAAAAGAAACAAAACAATTGACTTTATCAACAGAATTAAGCAGGTACGTATGCTTTCGTACATCCCCTGAAGCCTTCATAGGATTAACTCTTTGATAAATAGCTATCATTGAATAATAACTTGACGATCAATATCTGTGTGGCATATTTGTTCCAAAACAATGAGATTATTTAATCATGATTTATTATTGAGATATAATTGATCGAATGCAATAAAATGCTCAAGATACAGTTTATTGCATCTCGATTGTAAAACTGTATAAATATTGGAATTTCGGCAAAATTCAGTCAAATTACTCGACGGTAGGTAAGTAGCAACATATTAAAATATAAGAGTATTTTTAATTATTTCAAAATAACGGTTGATATACTGGGTGTAACCAAAAGGGTATATACATACAAAAGGATATACTACAGACCACCAAACTGAACAACTTTTACTATGGGACCAACTCCGAAATCGTGAAAAAAAAATCAGTAGTATCCTACATTTCGACGAGCCACGTGACCTTAAATGTATATAACAGCTGATATTTTTTTTTGCGATTTCGGAGTTGTTCCCATAGTAAAAGTAGTTTGGTGGTCTGTAGCATATGCTTTTGTATGTTATATACCCTTTCGGTTACACCCTGTATAGCCTCGGTTCTAGCGGTCGGTAGAGTGACTGCTATACAATTTGATCGGGATAGTGATGATTTTTCAAATTTTTCTCGGAATCTGGATTTCTGACCGGTTAAAGGGAATAAGCTTGACCTCTATTCCATCAATATAACAGGGGAATCAATCTACATAACCTTTTTCTAACTATGTTGGGGTCGGCTTCCAGTCTAACTGGATGCAGCGAATACCAGTATTTTACATGGAGCGACAGCCTATCTGACCTCCACAACCTCTTGGTAAGACTGAGGCTTTAGGGCTTCTGACTACCCGTAACGACTGTCATCCACGAATAACAGCCGGGACCAACGGCTTAACGTGCTTTCCGAGGCACGCAGAAGTGTTGATATGTAAAGATGGTCACCCATCCACAGACCAACCCCGGCAAGCGTAGCTTAACCCGATTGCTTGAGCGGCTGTTATTACTTAGCTACGAGCGATTAAATGGGGAAATGTAGGGGTATTATGTTTTTGTGCCTACACTGCCTTACCTTTGCAGAATACGTACGTAGGCGTGATCATGTTACTCAGATAGTATCTACAATCTACATACCTACCAATTGATAAGTATCATGTCAGGTATTCAAAGTCATAGTCAAGTAATTTATTTCAAATAGGCACAAGTAGTTCCAAACGTAAAAAAAACTTACACGTATAAATTTTTTTCGGTTTCTGACATTAATTTGCCTTATAATAAACCAGTATTTCTTTGCCTTTACTGCAAGTATAATAGTGATTAACATAACTCCCTTTACCAACAGCAAAAAAAATCTTAAAAGATGAAATTCTTCGTTGCCTTCGCCGTCCTGCTGGCCGTGGCTGCCGCTGACTTCAGCACCTGGACCCTGCCCCAGCTGTCCGATGCCATCCAGAACCCTAACACCGACCCTGCACTCTTACCAGCTCTCGAAGACGCCCTCAATGCCATGATGGACCAATTATTCGCTGAGGAGCCCGTGGTAAGTAGTTTGTGATTTTTGGTTATGGATATGTCAGTTTGGTGGCACGTAGGTAAAGAAAATTTACAACTTTTTGTATGTGATAATACTTCTAAGATAGCAACAAAAGTTTCTAGATCTGACATAGCTGAGTAGCACTGTCTTTGGTTTCTCTCATCACCATGTAGGTACTGTCTAGTTATCTTGATAACTGGTCGCAAAGTCTTAAAGGGTTTTTACCTGGTAGAAATTTCTCAGTAACCGCCAAAATTCTCAATTTATGTCCCGTTATACAGGAACGTGAAATTGAATTCATGGGCAATAGTTTTAAGGGGTCATTGTACTCATCATTATGAACTACTTTGACTACCCAGACCCCCGAATGACCGCTTAAAATATTTCTCATGAATTCAATATCACCTTGTATTGGCAAACCGCTCACCCTCTAAGGCTAAAACATATCTAGAGCAATATTATGTAACTTCGCCCACGTCTTCAGGAATCAAAGGCATCACATTAAAAAAGCTTTTCAGTTTCAGGTACCCGCAGACGTTGCCGCCCCCGTTGACTTGACCGGATGGACTCTGAACGATCTTTCCGTCGCCCTCCAGGACCCTGAGACCGACCCTGCTCTGGTCCCTTACCTGGAACAGGCCTTGAACGAAATGATGGAAGCCATTTACGCTGGCATCCCTGTTGTAAGTTCCTAGACTCAAAGTATGATGAACATGGAGAAGGGTGTTAGTACGACGCCAGATTAATGCATGAGTGATTTGCCATAACGGCTTGGTGTGGAAGCATAAGCCAATGATCTCCATTGATCTCATAACCTCGTTTTTCTCTTCAGGAGGCCGTCGGTGTTCCCGTCAAACCCATGGAAGTCAGCTACTGGACCGTGCAACAGCTGTCCGACGCTCTCCAGGACCCTGCCACTGACCCTGCTCTGATTCCCTACCTGGAACATGCCCTGAACGATATCATGGATGCTCTTATCTCTGGCAACCAAGTTGTAAGAACATCAAACTTTTCTTATTACTTAAGATAAAGTTTTTTAGCATTAGGTAGTAATAGGAGTAGACTTTAGGAGTGGACCTGTAGGTTGGTACAAACGCCGGCACATCAAGCTATCCCTAACTATCAAATTTTCCCTTATTAAAATGAACCTTCTTTTGTAATAAAGTTGAAAAACTATCAAAGAAACTTGACAGATTGGGGTAACTTGATGTGCTAAATCTTTCCCTAACACTTGAAGGAAAAGTTTTAGAGTGTAATACCTTCAAAAGAAGTATAAAGTATGGGTATTGTGTGGTCTAGATTCGAGTTAGTTTTATCGAAAGATACATGAGACAATTTCATTTCATAATTTAATTAGAATCTTAATATTTCTGATGATACACAGTTATGTAACACTTTTTGCTATCATTAAACATTCGAATAGGTGTTTTATTAGTAGTTACAAACTCAACTTGATACTGTTGCTGCTTTAAGCTCCTAACGATGTTACCTCTAAATTCAGCTCTTCATTGTCTTTGAAGTAATCTTTACTAATATTATAAAGCTGAAGAGTTTGTTTGTTTGAATTCGCTTATTTCTACTAACTACTGGTCCGAATTGAAAAATTCTTTTTGTGTTGGATAGTCCATTTATCGAGGAAGCCTATAGGCTATGTAACATCACGCTACGACCAATAGGAGCCGAGCAGCGAGTGAAACCGCGCGGGAGATGCTAGTAATTAATATACTTCATCTTTTTTGTTTCGCAGGAGGTCATCGCCGTCGTCGCCCCCGCTGGTCTTGCCCCCGCAATGCCCGAGCCCGTCGAGATGCCCGTTGTCGCCCCCACCCCAGTTGTGGTCGCCCCCGAACCCATCGTGTCTGCCCCTACCTCCACTTCCGGCCCTCTTGTGCAGATCATCGTTAACGTCTAGGACCTGACTTAATTATGTTGAAAAAAAATTAAAGATATTTATTCACGATTAAAAATTTATAAATAAATTTGTTTTTTAATTATATGAGAACTGCGTCCCAATTGCGTTCACCCTTTCATTCACCATCCAAATAATTTTGAAGGTAACTCCTAATGCATCTTACTAATACTACTACAAATTACTCATTTTACTATTTTTTTTCATATTATAAATGTGAAGGGGTTTAATAACTACATAATTACCCCGCTGGATTTCCTGGCAGATAATTATTTTATTCAGCTTTGGCAATTCTTTGACTTGTAAAGGAAACTTGAAGCGATAAGCTATTAGACACAAGTTAAAAACTGTTACAAGAATGCCGATCATCTTGCAAAATATTGGCGACAATGTAAATAGCCTTAATTGATCTTTATTATGAAGGACTTTCAGATTAAATTAACTAATTGATACGTGAATTTGCAGTGTAACAGCCATTTCAAATACAACTGTAAAAGAATGAGACAAGTCTTTATTAAGTTATATTGTTATTATATCACCCACTGCTGGGCCATAGGCTACCGTTTCTTGTGTCAATCCCCACGCTACTGTGCCACTATCATCCAGGTTTTGTCCGCGATTGCTGGATAAATGCATGGATAATGTCGTCCACCCATTTCGTCGTTGGACGCCACTTAGTCAAAGCCTTAATCCTGTGTGAGTATACAATTTAAGTTGGTAGTTAAATTGTGTTTTTCATCGCATAGCATTTCACGCCCACATAATTATGTGACGATATAATTATATTAGTCATTAAAACGCGGTTTTCGATAAATTGTCTGTGGTCGGTGTAGTTTGCTGATAACATTGGCACTGAAATATTGAGTTATGGAATTTATTTCAATTGGTATTTAACTGTATTTACTACCAAGTTGTATCGCAATTCGCAAATGATAACAGGGATTAGGTTAATGCAAATTACGTAATTTAAGTGTGCCTAGGTTGGCAGGTAGACACAATGGAAAGTACTCTCGACTCAATACTCAATCTTTATTTGCATTCCACAATGCGTACTTAGGTGGTAAGGTAGAAAATTGAGATCATTATGGACCCTGTCGGGCACAGCTAAAAACAGTAGGAGAGAGGAAGCTTTAAATTAAGTTACAACGTAATTAAATCTAACAATACTATTTATTAGGGATTCTTTATACATACATAGGATTCCTTTGATTTTATCATTGAAGTATTCATCTATATTATAATAACATTTTTTTATTAGGAATTGTTATAGTTTTTTTATAAATATATTTATTTTGTCTTCTTTTTTGATTTATTCTGGTAATTTGTTATATATTTTTATAGACATTACGTAGGGCTGGACTTGTAGAAAGTATTTTTAGCCGAGAAGACTCCTGTACGTGAAGGTAAAAGGATTTACAGGCGAAAATCCTTCCTCGAGCCAGCCCGCTGAGACTAGCTTTAAATTCTCTAAATAACAATCAGTCATCCGATTCAGCGTGTCCCTTCCTGTCACCCCCAGCGACCTCCTATGCCGATGTCCGTACCCCACAGGGAGCCCAAGCAACACGTAAGCCAGATAGTAGCGAAAATATACCACAATAAGCAGTGTCAAGCTTTATTACTTTTGTATTACAGCTGATGGTATGGCTTTATTTTGAATAAGAGAGTTCTTAAATTAAAATAATGTTGTAAGCTTACTAAATTCTGTATAAAGTTCGCGGTATTTTTTTAAGCTGAATAGTAATCAAGAGTAGAATCTGCTAAACAAGCGATATTCAGATAAAAGTAATTGAAACAGCTATTATCTGCACAGTAGCTGAAGTTTTTGCATTGTCCTGTATAAAATATTTAAGCAAAGCACTGAATAATAGACGAAATATTTTCTTTAAGCTGCATAGTGTACGAAATAGTACTAATTTATTCAGATGCTGAATATTTTAGATTTTTTCTTCTTTACACAGCTGACTTCTGCATACTTGAAAATAAACTCCTTGTTTTACCTAACTTATAGCGCTTTATGCGTACAATTGTCTTTATGTTCAGCTTAAAACAATATCAGTTACAAATGTGGGTATCTTAAGCAGCAAATAACTGATTAGTTGAAGATATCGTATGTTTATATCCAGATATTTCACCATTTTGTGACAAAACTGATAAATGCTTCATCAACAATATGCCTTCTCAGAAAAATAATGACAAAAGCGTAAATGAGAAGAATGAGAAGAAAGTGTTCACGAGAGTATGTAAAGATAAAAATAGTATCTGTGCAGTAATAGAAAAGGGTTTGACAACTGATACAAATAGGCCCGGGTCAAGTGCGACCAATACAGTTGAAGAGGGTTCTGTACACGATGATTGTGCATCACCATCAGGATTAGTGATTCAAACAAATTAAAACAGATTAAAATCTTTATTTTGTGAAATACGGGAAGATGTATTAACGCGTGGATCTTGTTGTTATTCGTAATCCGTATCATCCGTATTATATACTATTCAACATTTGAGATAATTCTTCCTCAGCTCCTTCAAAAGTTTTGAAATGATTGCGTTTTAATGTGCAGTTGTAGGTGTTCCAGTCAGGCTGTGGTAGGTTTGCAGGGTTCTTGCAAAGTTGCTCGCCATTTTTTTTGGCCAGTATAACTTTCCATTGTTCTCCCAAAAAGCGGGCACTGGTGATAATTCAACCCGGCCTTTTTTACTAGTCGAAACGATTTTGAACATGTTTCTGAAAAAAATATAAAATTTTTCTATAACACTTCAAAAATACTACAACACTATTACAAACAACAACAAAGCTATTATAAATACTAACATTATATAATAAATCTCGATGTTTACGTTTGTATCTTACTTATTGACTACACATACTACCGGGGATAACGGGGACCTCTCTACTTAAAGTTACAATTTGGAATGAGCAACAACGCAGCGAGCGTATAGGTCCCATCAACCTCAAATATTCATGGATTTATTTTCTATAAAAAAGAACCCTAAAAAGCTGAATAAGAGTATAATGCATTATGTAACTGAAGACCTTTCTCTGAGAAATGTATAATTATTATACTTTAAACCAAATAATTTCTGGATATGAAGTCGTATGTGAACTATTATGCAGAAATAAGCTAAATAATTACTGAAATATCAACTTTTATTCAAATTGGCCGTCCGCCATTAACTAAGGTTCGACATAACCTCTTTTTATACAAATCCTCAACATTTATCTTATGAAACACTTTGTTTAGTGAGTAGGAAACATTAGCAGTTATACAAAATTTGATTTTCATTATTTGCTGGGACTGAAATTTGATAAAAAAAAAGATAATTTAATTTAAATATTATTTCATATTTGTTTACCTTTTAAATTGTAGCTTTATCTTAAGGCGCTCAAAAAATGTACAATAATCATATTGATAATTCACAGTAAAGTGCCATGCGTTTATATAATTCACCTTAAATTTACTTAAAATGTATGAAACAATTTACTTACCAAATGTTTGAAGACGTGATCAGCGACCATTACAATTTTTTGAACTAAGTAACACAAAATAATTTCGTCACAAGGAAAAATACATTTATACTTTTTTTACTTGCATAATTTCTTTGTAAAACTACTCCTGAGATCGGAATTTTGAATATCATTTGAATATCTGAATTCACAAATTAACAACTGCATAAAATATGTATAATTTCTGGACTAAAGAAAAATCAGAATTTATGCAGAAGATATTCAGTGTGTTGTACATTTATTCAGCTGCTATGTGGCTAAATTAATCAAATGTTATCCAAATTGAAGCAAGATATTTTGTGCCCAAATTGCTTGAATATCGCCTGTATAAGCGCTTATACAAACCTTATCCCTACATCTTTTACAGCGTTAAGTCATCAGAATTGCTATTATATAAAAGTTAATCAGCTAGTTTGTGTTGCTTGGGAGTGCCCTTAGCGTGTAGAAGCTTAATTTGAAGTTTTTAAGTCCTGGCTGGAGGCCTTAATTTCATTGAGGCATCCACAGGCAAGTCCAGTTAAGCAGTAGACAACCTCCAAGGTTGAACCTCGAGGATTAAAAAAAAAAAGTGGCTGTATTGTACCTACACATCTGACAACCTGCAAATTCTATGGAAAGAGGTGTATGTTTTTTATTATATTAGTAAAATTAAGTAAGTGGTTGGAGCAGTTGTGGCCAAGTGTATGGGCTTCGACTTACGACATGTAGTTAGTGAGTTTGAACTCAAGAAGGCGTTTACCTTGTGTATTTAATTTCATCACCACTGTTCTTAAAACGGTGAAAGAAAACATCGTGAGGAAACGGGCATGTCCTAGAACCAAATATTCGAAGACATGTGACATCCGCCAACCTGCACTGGGCCCGCGTGGTGGATTATGGCCCACTCCCTCTCTTAGAGAGGAGGCCCGTGTCCCAGCAGAGGCAACATTATAGGCTGATTATGAAACTAGGTGGTTCGTGAAAGACGCTGAAAATACTTGAATCCTCGTTAAAGTTATTAACGGTATGTAACAGAATCAGTAATTGCTTACTGGAAAATCCTTAGCGCTCTTTTTAAATGAAATGGTTTTTAAATTGTTGTTAATAAGCGCTTTACATGGACATACTATAGCCTCGTAAACACGACGGGAGAGAGTCTCTCCGTATCCATGAATGAGCCAATGAAAAAAGTGTAAACACATGAGATCGACAAGCGCCTGATGATTATCGCCTAGACATGCACTTTCTCTCCACAAAAAGATGGGCAGTATTTTCTTTTAAGTAATGGAAATCATTAAGTGTATCCCTCTACCGATGTGGGTGGAGTGGAAGGGAGTGTCAGACTTTTACTGTTTCAAATCCCATCCATGTTCCTTCCATAGCCCTTTGTGATCCGGGGCATCGGTTTCCATTCGGACAGTCTCGCTGACCTGCCAGAATGGGCTGTATTTATGCAGTGTCTAAATAGTATAACGTGTTTGCTTTCCAGGGGGTCATAATTACGTACACCTTACTATTGAAAACACCGTGAGGGACCAGCATGTCTAAGAGATATTTCTCAACAGCAGTGAAGCTGACTTAGCTAGAAGCCCATGGGCAGCATAAGTTTCTGATACCAGATAAGTCATTCACCACACGAAAATAATAAGATGATAAATGAAAATAAAATCAAAGATAATAATTTGATTTGATCAAATAAAACAATGAACTATACACCCTTCACATATCAAGAGCATCAGTAGCTAAGCTATCTGAGACCAAGTATTTTTAGACCCAGTTTATCAATCTATGCGTTTAAGGAAAGTAACATAAACAAAATACACATGAAGAGATAAGAATGACAGATCGATGTGTCTGTGTGATAACGTATCAGGGGTCTGTGTATCATTCAGTTGCAGTGCATGGCTAGGTGACATGTCATGATGGAATTTCCTACGTGGAAACATCATTGCACCGCGTGACCACTGGGTGGTCGTTTGATAAGTATAGGTAGATAGATCAAGCACACCTAGTGGTGAAGGGAGAATGGATAACCGTTGGGGTAGACGTATTTTTGAATAGAGAATACGAATCGGCAAACGTTAGGTAGGACGTTCTCAAGCTAGGTAGAGTTAAGCGGGATTGTCCGAAAGGGTTACCGCTACCCCGGAACGTAAAGGGCTAAGGAAGGAACATGGATGGGTTTTAGTCAGTGAGAGTCTGACAATCCCTTCCACTCCACCCAGAGCGGGTGAAGTCATTGGATGATATACCACCCACGAAAAAAAAAAGGCTTGGTAGGGCGATGATCTTCGCCAGGTAGTCGGATGAGAGTTGCCAAGAATTGAGATGGATGACGTGCAATTGAAAGGCATGATTTCAGGTACCTATAGTTCCACAGTCAAAGTTGTTAATTTTCATGAGTATTTTCAGTATGTCCCCTGAAAGTATGTATCGTGTTACTCAGTTACTGGGTTATGGAGGTCAGATAGGCAGTCGCTCCATGTAAAATATTGGGTATTCAGCTACATCCGGTTAGACTGGAAGCCGACCTCAATTATGTTGGGAAAAGGCTAGGCAGATTTATTGATTGACACGCATTTACTCACAAATGCTGATACATTTTTTTCGTTTCTCAAAATACATGACTAGTCTAATTTCATTTCAAAAACGCGGAGTTCGAATCATAAAGACTCATACGTTATTCGTCATTGATGTGTCACAGTAATGCGTGTTCAGTTCCATTGAAATCTTTGTTTTATCTCTGCTTTTGTGTCTTTTTATCTTTAATTCAAACATTCGAGCGTATTGAACGCTTAGCCCCGTACTTACACTGACTGAAAACCATTTCAGTTTCATTTTTTTTCAAAGTAGCCTCATTGTTTTAGTTGAAGTCAAGTAGAAGTGTAGGGTAATAATCCCTAGTCCAGCAAAGTCGAGAGAATCCATTAGGAATTTCTCAGTACCAAGACTTGTTTTTCGAAAACCGAGGAGTATATTTGACCTAATGTGTAACGTAGTATTTAAAAAACACCCTTCAGAGAATTAAGGCGTTAGGTTGTATTTTAGATTCGCACATGTTAGGTACTATCGCTTACATAAATCGAACAGAGTCGAGTTGTTGAGCTTCTCAAGTTCTAAGTGGAGATACACTATTACTGACAAATGCTTGCATTGACTGGACTGGTCCACTCAAATCTGTGTGATTCTCTCTTCAAAAGCCCATTTCAGGCACTAATCTATCTATCTGATCTGAATCTATATATCTGACTATGATTATGACTTATTTAAAAGAGAGAGAGAGTCTTTGACTCTTGAATTTGTGTTTGGCCGTTTCTTCTTAGTACCCCTAAGAAAAACGGCCAAACACAATGTGTTATGGTGTAGCTGGGCTCTTGGAGTTCCACAACAGGTGTTCCAGGTCTTCGATTTGTATAAGACAACAGAAAGTGTTCATCAGGTTGAACAACTTTTGCTATAACGTCATTCCTATAAATGTTATAGTGTAGCTGGGCCCTTGGAGTTCCACATCAGGTGTTCCAGATCTGAAAATGTATTCTATCAGCAGAAAATGCTCATCACGTCAAACAATTTTTGCTAGGGTACCATTTTTGTATCTCTAATAGTTTAGCTGGTCTGTTGCGGTTCTGCATCAGGTGTTCAAGTTTCCAAGATAAATTATAGCCTATATAAAAAAATCATTCCAATCCGTCCAGTATTTCCGAAGATTAGCGTGTAACACACAGACAAAAAGACAAACAGGCAATTTTTTTTGGATTCGTTCTCTATTAATGTTTCTAATTCCCCCTCAATTTTTTTTTAATTATATTCAATTTACAGACACAGTTTTTTTAGTGTTTTCTTATAATTATGTATAGAAGTTTTTTACTATTTTATTATATGTATAGATATGACGTGTAGAAGTGATTCCGAAATCCTATTTACAGAAAAAAAAAAATTACATTTTATTTCAGAGAGTTTTTGTTATAACTGACTTCAATTAAAATAGAATGCTTATTGAAATGTAGATCTGTTAAACCAGGGTCGATAATTTTTGAAACGAAAAAAAATTATAGTAGGATGAAACAATAGGTACAATTTTACCATTTTCAAAGGCTTCAGCTCTGGTGGCTACTATGTATTATTATTATCACCTTATTTAAGTTTGTGGCTAGTGTGAAGGTCCTTGTAACCATGAGATAATGATTCATCAGCATTTATCATAGACTCTGAATACAGCTGCGAATCAGTATGAATCATTAAGTTCCATGTTAAAATGTAAGGATACATTTATTGATATTCCGTATCGGTGTCATGGATTTCGAATATCGGAGTATTTTATTGCGTAACTTTAGTCATTTAAAGTTTCACCGTCTTCCGCATGATTGGATGGGATTGAGGTGCTCATAAAAGATAGGATTTGTGGTACATTATGTTATGTACCCATGTTTAACTTCAAAATCTTAAAGTCACGAAGCTTCATGAAAACTTTCTACGGAGATATGTAGCTTTTCCATATGGAAACTGTAGTATATTAGTTGTAGGTAGGCCTTTGGTGTGGGATGCAATGTGTGTCGACTCTCTTGCGCCATTTCATCTTTCTAGCACAGTGGGTGCTGCAGGTGGGGAGACCCTCAAACGGCGCAAGTACTTCAATCTTATGTGGACTTATATGTTTTAGTCAAGACCAGTTACTGGTCACTCAATCAGTATTGCATTAAACGTGCCAAATTTGGGAAGTTGTCCTGTAGGCAGCAACGATTATTTTTTCAAAGGGGAGTTTTTTAAACTATGTCAAACTCAAACTCAAAGCAATTTTTTAAAATAAATCAAGTTTAGAGACACTTTTGAATTGTGAAGGAGTCGGTCAGTCAGAAAGATGAAGCTAGGTGCCTTTTTCAAAGCAATAGGTAGGTATGGAGAAGAACAGGCAAGAAACTCCTCAGAGAGAAGTTTCTTGCCCGTTCGACACATACTTATCCACTGGAACATAGCAGTAGGCAACTGGATGTTGTCAATATTATACTCGGTATTATCAAAATAGCAGGTTGAAGTTCTTGAATAAATTGATTAGAAATCAGCTGTTATATAATCTGCAATGTTATGTAATAAATCCCAAAACATGTAAATTTTATCTTTCTAAGTGGTCAAAATATTAATTATCCGTTGGCATCCTTAACAACAATCTAATCAAGACTTATCATACAATGGTATGATGTGTATTTACTTTCTCAGATATATTACACGACGCCATTGTTTTTATTGGAATTATACGTGATTGATCGTTACTTTCTTAGAAAATAATATTATGAAAAAAACATTAGTAAGAAGTTTATCCAAAACAACGTAAAAAAAGAATAAACCTCGCCTGCTAAGTTTTTAAGATTTTTCATTCTTCCAGAATGGATCAGCTGAATTAATTCTTAACCTACTTTGTCTTACAATAAGCTAGCTATTTTAATAATTAAATTAATAATGATTAAATTATTATGTTCCCGCACTTGGGGTTTTTATTTATTTATTTATTTGCACAAAGTACCAACACACAGTTACCCACTAGGCTAAAACTTAGGAGATTACATCAACATTTATTAAATCTAGGGTGAAAATCACTTTTTGAACTTAAAAATTACATGTGACAGTCTCCCAAAACGCCCGCCCTTCGCCACTTCCTAGTGCCATTAGATGTTAATTTATTAGAGCTCAATGATTTATACGGTTATGGACGGGGTATATACGGGGTTCACACGATTTGTGAGGGGTTAACCAGCAAGACACTTTAATTCACCTGTAATGTAAGTTGTAACCTTTACTTGCGATCTAGCCTAGTTACTTCTACCTATTTATATCTATTAACCTTTCCTGCAGCGTTGAATCCTATCCCCCTTCATTGTCTATCAGTTCACGGCGCAGTCTGTGCAGTAGAATAGAAAAAACCATAAAGTTTATTCGGACAATTCGTGAAACACAGAATACAAATTTTAAAAAAGTAAAAATAATGTTTTAAAACAACAAGTGTGCCTCATGGCTGCGCCAGATCCATTTCAGCATAAATGCCAGACACATGCTGTTCGATCTCCGATTGTTACATAAGTACTAGTGAATGCTCCCGGTGAGGGAGCGCCTTTACTTAATTTCTAATATTATCAACGCGAAAGTTTGTAAGTGAGTGTGTGTGTGTGAGTTTGTATGTTTGTCTCTTCATCACGCTCAAACGGCTGAACGGATCTGGATGAAACTTGACACAAACGTAGTTTATGACCTAGATTAATACATAGGATACTTTTTATCCCAGCATTCCCTTCGGGTAATTTCCGACATCAACACGGGCGAACCCACAGCAGCTAGTAATGTCCTAATCCTACTACTATTATAAAGGCGAAAGTTTGTAAGTATGGATGTATGGATGTTTGTTACTCTTTCACGTAAAAACTACTGTATAGATTTGGATGAAATTTGACACAGAGATGGTTTATATCCTGGATTAACACATAGGATATTTTTTATCCCGGTAGAACATTCCTGTGGGATAATTTCCGACCTCCACGCGAGCGAAGCCGCGGGCAGAAGCTAGTTGTGTAATAATGATGGTATGGGGTACTGAAAACTAGGCTATAGCAACAACAACTAAGTAAGTAGATCAGTTGAACAGTTAACAAAGTCATAGACAAAATATAGAGGATGACAAAGGCGTGACACGATTCCAATGTTCTCACAGAACATGTTATCAATGTGATATGCACTTTCGCAACGCTGCATCAGTATTTTACCGAAATATTTCATATCTGTAGTGGTTTGAATCATGTGCGAATTTTTGGCCACGGCTTGCGAAATTCTTATCAATTGACTGGTATTGTGCGGTGTTGTAGGGTACCGTATTGATGAAGCAAAACGGTATTTTTTTATGGTGGCATGGAATGGTTGATTACCTATTTTTGTGTGAAGCAAACGATTTTATTACAATTATAATGCGTAGAAAAATGTAATTTCTCGCACACCAACCAGTATTTCTGTATTTCTGGGGCTCATATTTAGTTAAAAATTATTCTGAAATACTTAGTAATGAAATGACTTTCAATACGTATAGTACATACATTTTGTTATTTGTTGTTTTATTGAAAAGCATGGGAAGCATCACTACTTCCTAAAGCAGTATTTTAAAAATATATCTTCAGTCCGGACGAGATGGAGCCATAAGACCTGCATAGCTCCGTCTCATTCTCCTGTAGGTAAAAGTATAGCTAAAGGCTTTTATATAAAATGTGGTTATTATACGTAGGATTTCGTGGAAATTTTTAAACGAATGATGAAAGCGGGACCAATAATAAATTCCACGTATATTTTACTTTCCACCAATTTATATTAAATTGAAATTGGTTCAACAGACGAGCGATGAAAGCGGAGCGCAAACATATTGCTTTTATTTATTTTTACATAGCTTTTATAAAAGGGACCCATTGTTTGAATCATAATTATTACCGTACAACTCACTAGAGAGTGATATACGATAAAATGATTGTCAAATATCGAAGAGCTCGTGGCTAAGTAATAACAGCCGCACGGATCCATCCATAAGGTTAAGCTACGCTTGTCGGGGTTGGTCTGTAGACGGGCGACCACTTTTACATATCGAGACTCCTCCGTGCCTTGGAAAAGCACGTTACGCTCTTCGTACCGGCTATCATTCGTGGATCTTTGACAGTCGTTACGGGAAGTTAGAAGCCTGAAAGTCTGACAGCTAGTCTTACCAAGGGTTATTGTATCCCGTTACTGACTGAGTTGTAGAGGGTAGATAGGCACTCGCTCCATGTAAAATACTGGTATTCAGCTGCATCCGGATAGACTGAAAGTCGAACCCAACATAGTTAGGAAAATGCTAGGCAGATTGATTGACAAAAATGAGTAGCAGAAGACCAAAGTAGGCACAATAGACATTCCCAGCACATTCCGAGGTGCACTGGGCTCGAAAAGTGGCGTATGTCCTTCCCCGGGGTGCAACCTATCTCTCTGGCAAATTTTATTGAAATCGTTCAGTAGTTTAGACCTGAAAAGGGAAATATATAGACAGACAGAATTACTGTCGAATTCAAAATATTAATATGGATATTAGTGGGAAGTCGGATAGAATCTAAGCCATTATCTGAAAAGCATGGCGGAATAATAATCTAACAATCTAAATTGGGAATAATTTAATTACCTCTATGTAGTTTCGTGTTTGTAACGTTTATGATTACAAATATACTAGCGCGATATTAATATCCGCTCAATGTTTGTTGTTGAATTAAGCAGGTCTGCTGGTTCACTTGCTTTGTTTTAGATTAAAACTTTATATTCAAGAAAGTATCTCTCTAAGTCTGCTTGGTTGGTCTGGTGGTAACAAGCTCTACTGCTGAGCATGAGGTTCTAGGTTCAATTCCCGGGTCGGGCAAAGTGTTATAGAGTTTTTCTATCTGGAATTGCTCAGTAGCAGCACGGAGTCTTGTGCCCGGTTGATGGCAATAGGCTCGCTCCATAATACATGGGACTTAACATAACTTTGTAAATATGGATGTTCAGACCTAGGTACTCCTACCTACCTAGGTACTCTATTGGTACAACTCTGCCTAACCCTTCGGGGAATAAATGCGTGATATTATGTACTACTCTGTCAAGAAAGTACCGGGAAAAGATCAATAATACACAAAATGTCTGTTATTCATCCAAATTTATTTTATCACCTTCAAAGTATGCTCCTTTAGAAACGATACACTTGCGCCAACGAATAATCCATTCATCAAAACATTTTTTAAACGCTGCTTCCGGAATTGAGTTCAGTTCTCGCCGCGAATTCTCCTTTTTCGGTTTCGGTTCAGTTGGAAGGCGCCACTCCGAAGCTTGTTGACTAGTTTGCATGTCAAACTCGTAAACCCACGTCTCGTCACCAGTAACAATGCGTTTCATGAATGTTGGGTCCGAACTGACTCGTTCTAGCATGGTTCAGCGACTTTCATGCGATTGAGTTTTTGGAGAAAATTCAGATCTTTTGGGACTAGCCGAGCAGCAACATGTTTCATACCCAAATGATTAGTTAAAATGGTACGGATCGACTCGTGAGATACAGAAAGTTCGGCGGCTATCTCTCTCAGAGTTGAATGGGGATTTTCAGTCACTATTTTCTTCACTTTTGCGATGTTAACTTCAGTTGCAGACGTTGACGGCCTACCAGAGCGAGGCAAATCTTCCATCACATCTCGACCGCTTTTGAACGCTTTGAACCACTCATAAGCACGAGTTTTTGATAAAGTCGATTCACCGTAAGCCTTCTGTAACATTTTCAGTGACTCCGAACACGAAATTCCATTGGCGATGCAAAATTTAAGACAAACTCTTTGTTCGATATTTTTGTCCATTATGAAATTCGCAATACACACTATATATGATATTACTAAAACCAGCACTGTATTTAATATAAATAACAGATGCAACTCAAACTCCGCGCCAAAATGCAAAACAGTTGTGCCAATCTAACAACTACAAAAAAACCAAAAATTTGAATTTGGAACCATAAACAAATCATCCATTCCCGATACTTTTTTGACTGAATGTATGTGCGTATCATCGTAAGTTCCTCAAAACTGTTGTAAGAAAAAATACATAAATAAATTATAATTATTTAGAACTATGAACATACTTTCTACTATTATAATTTCTAAAGATATTACAATACACTTATTTTAAGAAATTCTTTCTGATTGCCAACTTTTATAAAAATGGCTTCGTTAACAGCATGTATTATTCTTCTAAAATAATAATTTTGCAACATTAAGTAACTACGAACTCTCTAAAAAAATCCTACTGAATTACCAAAGACACCAAAGATTTCCCTACGGAACCTCTAGGGAATATCACTAGTACACTTGACACACCCATGACAAATTGACACGTCCCACGCCCATATCTCGACAGTCACCGATTGGGTGTGATTTATATACTGGAACCACAACATTCGACGTCAGTACAACACTAAAGTTCTAAGGGCGAAGTTCTAGAAGAAAAAAAACAAGTGAGTAACCATAGACAAGAATTCTTTTAGCTTTTCCTCTGCCTTCTTTCGGGTACTACCCTAGTATCGTTTACGGTCGTTAGAGTGGAGATTTTGACTTCTATTTTAAATTCTTCTACTGTGAGACTTTGCAATTCGTTTCGAAGTTGAATGTGATATTTTTTAAATTACCGTAAACAATATGAATCACTTCCTCTGTGTTAATTATCGTTTAGTTTTATAACTGATAAAGTATCTTATCCCCTTTAATCCACCATACTTTTGCTTGATTAAAGATAAATATGTATTGGAAGATTCCGAAATTGTTTACACACGGTTTGGCGCGAATTTCGTGTCGGACGCTTCCTTTTAGTTCAGTTTTCAATGTTTTTAAGTCCCTTGTAATAAGGGCTAGCCTATTCAAAGTCAAATCATTTCCTTCAAATAGGCATAAGAAAAGCACTTTTGAACGTCAAAATGAACAATAAACAGAATTGATTCTAGTCGCCCCTTCCAATTATTGCCATCAATCGGGTACAAATCCAATTTCGGGCTACTACTGAGAAATTTCTGTTGCAAAAATCCAATAAAACTTTTGGTCGACCCGGGCAGCGAGTCCAGTGTCTCATGTTCAGCAGTAGTGCTTATGACCACTAGACCAACGAGGCAGTTGTTGCTGAATTGTATTTTCAACGTGATATTTTTGTTATCTAAAGTAAATAAACACGTTTGGTGATAAATATTACATGTGCTGATAAAATTAGTCAGTGTAGCTGGTAAAGATTAGATAATAGCTTCACCGTCCTAGACTGAAAGGGAGAAAGAATGACAGAAAATTTGACATATTTGACTCAGGTCAAGAATGTGTGGAAGAGATCAAATCGTATTGTTTACAAGCCTCTGATTGACGTCTGACTTCGTCCGTCGTGTTAAAAAATTAACTAAGAGGGAGCATTGTACATCGCTACGAACAACTTTTGCTATGGGATGAACCCTGAAATCGCGAAAAAAAATTGAGCTGTTCTATACATTTTATAGAGTTACGTGTGCATAAATGTATGGAACGGCTCATAATTATTTTAAACTTACATGTACAATTATATAAAACGGTAGATAGAAAACAATCATAGGGCATCAAAATATTCGTTCATATCACTGTCAACACGAAACGTTCCCAAAAGGCTACAGAAAGAGTTGAATTTTCTCAATCTCCTGAAAACCATTCCAGATAAAGTATTTATTGAAACGTGTTAATGGTTAACGTAGCATTTCCATTATGCTTGTTTAAAATTATAGGCACTTTAGCAATGGGCTCTATATCAGGATTTGGTTTAACGATTCCTCCTCACCTTATTTTGTGTTTATAGCGGCGAGATGTCTTTAGCTAAGCAGATGCAGATATTTAAAATTGTCTTTTTATCCAAAGAGCTATTATCTGAAATGTTGTCGAGAGATATGTTTTTTTCCCACATTCAGAACCAATAAAAGCCCCAAAACACTTATAAGTTTATTGATTTGGGCCCGACCGATGATTTAGAAAATAAAATAAATAAATAATATCCTTGGACATTTCAGACAACGCCATCTAGCCCCAAGCTAAGCAACCTAATGCTTGTGTTATGGTAACCAAATGGCTGATAAACTACTTATTTACTTAAAAAAAAACACAAACAAAAATACAATAACACTTGACTGTTATGTGATATCACATGAATAATGCATGCCTCAATTACTCAATACTCAATACTTTATTGCATTCCATAATGTCAAATAAAACGTTAATTAATCCCACCATTGTTATTTCAACAGCTTACAAATCAAAATGGCTCTCCCAACCCTGACAATTCGCGAGGTGTCCGACGCGACTCAGGACAACACACTGTGTCCCAGCACTAAGAAGGTGGTCGAAGGCCTGCTCAACGACTACATGGACCTGCAATACGGGAAGGAGACACCGTACACTACTGGAAAGCAAGTAGTGCCAACCGGAGCAGCGCTTGAAGACGTCGAAAAAGCGGCAGCAGATGAAAGTGCTCCGAAGAAGTACCACGATGTCTTTGCCCAGATTGAGAAGACCGCTAAGAGCGGGGACCTCACTCCTCTCTCCAAGAATGACGGCACATGGGACCCCAAGTTCACCCCCGTCTTAGTTCTCATCACCCCTAACCCTTAGAAAAAACTCCAGAATCTGTTTTGCTATTTATTTTTTATGTTGTTTTTATTGTACTATGTTTAATTATTAAAGATTTAAATTATGTAATGTTTGCGTATTTTGTTCACAAAAAAATGTTGAATACATCTAATACGTACGGTTGAACGTAGTAAAAGATTGACGTAACTAAAAACTATTTAGATTGCAGGCAGTTTTGTAAAAAAAAAGAGTTTTGTAGTTTCAAGCGGCGCGGCGGCGCAGCTTCAAAACAACGTGAAATAGAACAACTCGAAGTCAAAACACGAAATCTATTGGAAAAAGCCTAAACAAATCGGTGCGAGCACAGAATATATTTATATAAAGCGACGTCGGAAAAGCTTTCCTGTAGAAATAACAAACAGAGATCAACAAGTCTATTGTTTCTAAATCTCTCTGTATGAAAGGCTGACATTTGTGAAGTTTTTTTTAATAGTCATTTGCTAAGCAAGGCTGCAAAGTTTATTTGGCGCGAGTAGGTCGTATCGAGGGTTTCAAAGATACGAGGCGCAGAATAACATTGTTGCCGAGCAAAACATACAACTTTTCACCGCACTACAGCGAGGAAAATGCTAGGTAGCAAAATAGCTAAAGGGGCACGTGCTAGAGTAGCCCACGTAGCTCAGCGTCTGAGGACCAGGCCCGTGCTGGACGGCATTAGGGAAGGAGCCCATTAGGGCCGATGGCTGCTGGGATTTTTAGGAACAGAACAAGGCTAGGGAAGGGATATGGATGGGTTTTAGTCAGTAAGAGTCTGTCACCTCTCTACCCAGAGCGGGAGGGGTCGTTTGATGATTTCCCACCGTCCGTCGGATAAATTCAAATTTTCATAGGCTTTTGCAATTTGTGGGTTAGTGTCAGATTGTGTGTAGATCCAAATATGACTCGCGGACGTTGCAATTAGTATTAAGAGAATTATAATCGTTAGATTCACAAATACAACTCTCTGTTAGAATTGCTTTCAAATTTCATGATTTCATGAAATAGTAATTCCGTAGGGTTATATGAACTTAAAGGGTTGTATCGGTGATTTAAATGATCGTAACAGTTCTGATGGATGGAAGTGGCTCAAGAGAAAGATGTGATGATGATATGAAAGGATTTGGGGGAGGCCTTTGCTCAGCAGAGAGACAGTGTAGGCTAAGTAATAATCTTTATTTATCCAAAAACATACAGAGTTTGAAATACAGTTTGGTATTTGGTTTAGAAAATACAAAACTCAAACTCAAACTCAAAGTATTTATTTCAAATAAACCAATTACAGGCACTTTTGAATTGTCAAGGTGTCGGTCAGTCAGAGAGATGAAGCTAGTTGCCCATTCCAAAGCAGTAGGTACCTATGGAGAAGAACAGGCAAGAAACTCCATGGACACTCTTTTAAACAATATATGGTTACAAAAAATTGGTTACATAGTTCATATTAATATTATACATGTGAGAACGATGCAGAACGTTAAAAGCATCCGATATAAAATATGTAAAAAGTATCCAAAAAATAAATTAAAACAAGCCTTAGCCGCTAAGAGATGACCAGTCCCTACTGACAGCGCACGTTCACGAACATGACGCACATATTACAAAAAGAGAAGTAAAAATAAAATAAAAAAACAGTTCTGTGAACACGTACTTGTTGCGGCCCGGAATCATATTTTGATCAACATAAAACCGAAAGATATTAGAAATAGCTTAAAAATTCTAGTCACTAGATTCAATACTGTAGGGTGAACACAGATGGCAGTATGTTACAAAAAATACGCACAAAAGCGCTGATGGTTATGAAAGGGTTACTTGAAAAACATAGCTGTTGATAATACACTACCTAAGACATTTATGATTTTTGTCCTAAGAAAACCATGGATACGTAAAATGCCAAGTGAAGTACAAGCTAGCTTAACTGGTAGTGCTAGAAGGGAAAGGTAGATGGCGCTACTTGTCCCTTAATTTGGTGTAAAAGTTGCTAAATAA
This sequence comes from Hyppa rectilinea, assembly GCA_951799385.1. Classification (NCBI taxonomy): domain Eukaryota; kingdom Metazoa; phylum Arthropoda; class Insecta; order Lepidoptera; family Noctuidae; genus Hyppa; species Hyppa rectilinea. The sequence goes on along the minus strand of OX637318.1, from coordinate 6,006,870 downwards.
ACCGCGGTTTGCGTAGCATGAATGATGGGACATGTTTAATACTATTCAAGTTTATATAACTTAATATCTTATCAACATTATAGTTCAATAAATTTAAAACTAGTGTACAAAGGTAGCCTAATCTTTTACCGCCTCTAGATAGTAGCAATATATATTTACAACGGAATAAGCAATACAGTTGAGGATTATTTTTTACAGTCCATTTTATAATTTTATTTAACTCTTCCGCGGCAAGCTGCACCTGCATACGGCATACAACCTTCGTGGTGAACACAAGTAAGTCTTTGGGTTTTGATTTTATCTTTGACATCTTTGTGTGTCACTATGACAGAATATTTGGCACGATCACGTTCAAACTTTTGGTTTACAAAACTATTGCTTAAGTTTATTTTTATTTCAGCTTGATGAAAATGAAAGCGATATTCTTGGCTCTGTTCGTCGTGGCGGTGACTGCCACCCCTGTTCCCGAGGACAGTGGCAGTGATGCCGTGGAAATGATTGTGAACGGTGTGCTCGATGGAGCGGCTTTGGAAGTCGGTGACATCGTGGACATCAAGCTAAAGGAACACGCTAATGGCGCAGTAGTTGCTACCGATCTGCTGCATCCGTATACTGCTGTTGGTATCGCTGAAGCCGCTGCCGTCGCAGCTGCCGCTACAAATGATGTCTCAGTCGTTGACAGTGATTTGGCTGATGTAGCAAGAAATATCCACCCTATGCCTGTGGTCATACCTTCCGTACCTGTTCCTGACGCCCCTGCAGTTGTGATTCCTGAACCCATTTTGATGCCACCTCCCGCTGTCCCAGAACCCATAATGATGCCGCCTCCCGCTGCACCCGAGGTTGTTGATGAGCCAGAACAGCTGCCGGTCGCTGCTCCTCAGTTCAACGGTGAAGTATACAATGACGGACTTGTTCAGGTCCAGTACAACGGCCCAGAGGAACCTGGCATGCTCGCGACTCTTCAGAACTGGTTCAACATAGCCATCAATTACTTCAACTCGCCTGAGAGCAGGCACCCTGCTCCACATCATCATTATTAGACACATCTTAAGGTATTTAAATGTACCCCATATTTTTGCTAAAATTGAAAGAAGAATTTTGTAACGTTTTGCTTTTAAAATCCTATTCTGTGCTAATGTGATCATTTGGATTACCGACTTTTCTATTGTATTGTAAGCTCAATTTTAAGAAAGAAAGTCGTAATAAACTCTTTTATATTGATAAATTGTTTTTTTTTTAATTCACCACGGGATCCAGTACGGGTTGGTGGTTGTCACACGTCTTTGAATATTTGGTTCTAGGGCTGCCAGTTTCCTCACGATGTTTTCCTTCAACGTTTTGAAAGCGGTAAAGAGAAATGCACAAAGTAAATCGCCTGCTAGAGGTCGAACCTAAGACCTAGTGCTTGTAAGTCACGGCCGTCATCACTGGAACACTACAACTTCTCTTATACCTCAACAATAGGTGTTATTCATGTGTTCATAGCTTTCATTTAGATTTGGAAGTTACAATGAAGGGAAACTTCTGAACTTAAGGTCATTATCTGCCTAGCCTTTTCCCAACTATGTTGGGAAAAGGCGTCGGCTTCCAGTCTAACCGAATGCAGCTGAATACCAGTATTCCACAACCCAGTAACTGGGCAATACGATACCCCTTGGTAAGACTGGCTGTCAGATTTTCGGGCTTTGACGACCCGTAACGACTGTCAAAGATGTACAAATGACAGCCGGGACAACGGCTTAACGTGCTTTCCAAGGCACGGAGGAGTCTCGGTATGTAAAGATCACCGATCCACGGCCAACCCCGGCAAGCGTAGCTTAACCTGGTGGATCGACCTGTACGGCTGTTAGTACTTAGCCACGAGCTCCTCCTAACAGAAACTTCTAAACTTAAGGTAAAGGCCATCATTCTCGTCAGTCATTCACAATATGCCATGCGTTGCTATAAACTATTCAAGTGTTGTGTGAACTAGCTTAGGGGCTTGGCACGTTCGCTTACTTGCCCAAACTCCCCTTACTTAGCTCGTTAACATGAACTTCGGTAGTTGTGTGCTACGACAAAATGATCGCCACTATTATATTTAATAGTTTAGCATGCAACACATTGGACCTTTGAATAGTATGTGTACTGTGAATACGAGATGGGTCTTCATTTAGGTAGCTCTTAGTGGTAGAACTCGTGTAGTGTGTCGTGATGTAGGGATTTCAATCCTACAAATAGAAAGATAACAGCAACTACTGGATTATATTACTTTTAAAGTTCCATGCGTTCGGTAGCACGGCTACTGGCAGAGTCCATCATTCATTTATTTTATAAAATCCGATCAAAATATTCTATCATTTTGAAAAGTCGAATGTTAACTGTCAATTATTTTCTAACCGACCAGCTAGCTTCCACAAGGTTTCACCTAGGCTCTACAGTACCTGCGTCGATCTCTTCATCGCTTACCATCAGGTGAGATAGTGGTCAAGCGCGAGCCTATTGATAATAAAGGTGAATGTTATGGAATCTTTTCAGTCCTGCTTCTGGAAAATGTTTAAGCATAAGCATAAACCGGTGGTCAGGTCAGGAAACCTCCTCATTATGGGTCTTTTAGGATCACTGTCTCTTGAATCAAGCCCAGTCGCGCAATAAGAGCCCCCTTAGGTATTTGTTGAGGCTCTCCAGTATTAAGTAATTAACTGTAACGATTATCGGCACAATGGTATGTCGACTACCACCAGTGCAATTTTATTAGTACCGTCACATGGGATGAATAGGTTGGGGTGAAGCGAGATTGTCCGAAAGGGTTACCGCTACCCCGGAACATAAAGGGCTAAGGAAGGAACATGGATGGGTTTTAGTCATTAAGAGTCTGACACTCCCTTCCACTCCACCCAGAGCGGGAGAAGACATTGGATGATTTCCCACCCTCAAAAAAGAGGGGTGAATCGGGACGAAACTTTAAAAGGGATTTTACACACACACAACACATTCAGGTCCTTTTTGGCCACAAACTAAATCCCTTTTGAAGTTTCGTCCCGATTCACCCCTGCGTCCCTGTTCACCCCGTTTGTCTGTTATATTATTATTATGATACGAGTACTTTACTTTACGATTCTTATTGGCCACAATAAATAAATATAACTCCTGTATCACTCAGGTTGATAAAAGTACTTACAATAAAATGTCTTAACGATAATCATTTGTATATTCATGATGACAGACAAACGACACTGTTGATTATTTTCAGTAAATAAACTAATATTTATCCCGAACTGGGAATCGAAGCAGAGAACCCAATTCAGTGAATCACTTGGCCACTCGATCATCAACCACTGAACTGTCGGTTCATAACGGTTCATAACTTTCAAATGTTTAATGAGGCTTTGGCTTCGCGCAGCAGACATGAATAGTCCAGCTACAAAAAAGCTGCACTTTGTAGGCTAAATATCAAACAACAGCGATCGCTGTACAACTCATAAACGTTAACTAACATTTACAAAATCTGTGAAAACATAGGTTGCTGGTCGCATTTTCCGTCAATGACTAGAATATGTTTATACACAATTCCTTTTCCTAGCCTTTTCCCAACTATGTTGGGGTCAGCTTCCAGTCTATCCGGATCTAGCTGAATACCACTATTTTACATAGAGCGACTGCCTATCTGACCTTCACAACCCAGTCTTGGCTGTCAGACTTTTGGGTTTCAGACGATACGTAACGACGGCCAAGATCCACGAATGTGAGCCGGAACCAACGGCTTAACGTGCTTTCCGAGGCACGGAGGAGTGTTGGTATGTAAAGATGGTCACCCATCCACGGAGTAACCCCAGCAAGCGTAGCTCAACCTAAAGGAACGTTCCGTGCGGCTGTTATTACTTAGCCACGAGTTTACACAAATATAACATAACATCACGCTCGTAATCCCCCAAGGGTTAGGCAGAGGGGTACCTATAATACACCCACATTTCGCCAGTTGTGTTTAAGTCCCATGTAATAGGGGACGAGCCTATTGACATCAACTGGGCACAAATGGTCTCCAAACGGACCAGGCCAGATGGAAAAACCCAATAACACTTTGCCCGACCTGGCAATCGAACCTCATGATCAGCAGTAGCGCTTGTGACCACGAGACAAACGAGGCATATTTGTAGAATAAGTTGGGAAATTGTGTTTTCTGGAAAAACACACTGATGGCAGTGCAGGTTATATTTTAGTGTTAACTACAGTTTTTGTAATATACCTATTTAGTGGGGATGGAGGAACAGAGTGGAAAGTTCCAGCATTGTATAGGGACGATCCTTAAACCAGACAGGTGTTGCGTCTGGTGGGCTACTGCCCGACAAATCTCTTTTTTTTTATACTGGCATCTTGCAGTTCAACCGTAGGGTTGTCTACTGCTTAACCGGACTTGCCTGTGGATGCCACAAAAGAATTATAGCATCCAGCCAGGGCTTATAAAAACTTACAAACTAAGCGACTACACGCTAAGGGCACCCCCTGCGGGGTACGGACCTTGGCTTAGGGCGTCGCTGGGGGAGGACAGCAAGGGACAGCTGACGATGTTTTCCTTCACCGAATTTTAAGCAAGTGATTATACAATATAGACATGAATCCGAAAAATCAGAGGACCTTGGTTTCGAACTCGAGACATATGACTTGACAGTCTGATAGTCACACTACTAGGCTATCGTTTTTTTTTTGAGTGTGGGAAATCATCACATGACTCCTCCCACTCTGGGTGGAGCGGAAGAGAGTGTCAGACTCTTACTGACTAAAATCCATCCATGTTCTTCCCTTAGCCCTTTATGTTCCGGGGTAGCGGTAACCCTTTCGGACAATCCCGCTTACCAACTAGGCTATCGCTGCCGCTGAGTTTTAGTTGGAGTTAGTACACACAGAAGTGTTAAAAAAACAGTTATTTATAAAACTGTAAAACTCATAACCCAACTTCACAGAAATCGGCAAAACAAAACATAAGTACAAGTATCTCGGATGGCCGCCGGTCAGCCGTGCGCGGGTTTTAATACGTTTTTTAAGAATCACAAACAAAGTGGAAAGTGGCACGCATCTGTTGTCACGCGAGGAGGGCGCACGCCACCGTGCGACGTGCGCGCTGGTCGATTACCCGCAGTGCCCGGGCCTCCAACCTGCTCCTACCGGACTGACGAGTCTATTGGGGGAAACTGGGATTTTATGTCAACTATTATTAACATACATATTGCCTATTTACTGGGTTGTGGAGGTCAGATAGGCAGTCGCTCCATGTCAATTACTGGTATTCAGCTGCATCCGGTTAGACTAGATGCCGAGCAACATAGTTGGGAAAAGGCTAGGCAGATGATGATATTATGAACATACAGGAATGAGAGTCTACAAATATTATATATGTGAAAGTTTGTCAAAATGTTTGGATGTTACTCAATCACGCTAGAACGGCAGTATGAATCTAGATAATAATAATAATAATATAGAATTTATTGCATAAACAAAATCACGTTGCACTGCATATATTAGTAGTATCATAGGAGGATAATAATTTTAAACTCTATCCCTTCAACTAGGTCTAGCCTGTATCTTAAGAGATAGGGTTCAGCCATTATGTTGGACTATATTAAATACAACCAGCTAATACTACGGAGGTATGAATCGGTTACGTATTTTTCGGTGTGTGTGTGTTTGTGGTGTAGAGTGTGGTGTATGTGTATAGTACGGTGTGATGGTAGAAGAGATATTAGATGATGACCTGGATTAACACATAGGATACTTTTTATCCTGGAAGTAAATTCCTACTTCCACGTGGACGAAGCCGCGGGCAGAAGCTAGTTTTCTGATAATTTTAACTCAAACTGATACTATTTGTATCAAATAAACCATCTTTTGAATAATCAAGGAACAAGACGATCGCTCAGTCGAAAATCGGAAGCTGGTTTCGTCTCGCCGGTTCGGTTACTACATGGGACTAATACATAACGCGCAATGTACAACAACCCTTTAGGGCAGGACGGGAGCCTTACATTAAGGGGAATACAGCCATGGTGTTAAGTTTTGTTCAAGCGATTTATGACCAACAGTAAAACTGTGACTTGATAGGATGAATTTTAGTTTCTTTGTCGCCAGAATTTTATTTTTATCGGAAGCAAGTTATAGAAAGTAGAGGGAAAGATGTAACTATAGAAATGATGGTTTATATAAATAAAACAATACAATAAAAACTGTCATAACCCACCGACTTACATTGGCTAACTTAATAAATGTTTGAAAAATAAACATATGTGTTCTGTAACGTATAACCAAGCGTCATTATAGACAATATACGACAAATTCCATTCACAATTTGTCATGATGTAGAACCACAAAAAACATTTCACAATACTTCTATTTTTCTCAACTTTTATTTAGAAAATGTTTTTATCAACAGCGCCCCCGCCACTATTGCGAGAAATCATGATAACCTTTCGTAGCACGTCGTAGCGCTGAATGCGTAGCCGCGTAGCTTATTGTAGCACTCGCCTACGGTGCCCGCGTAGATATAAGACAACGCATAGCTATTTAGGTACTGTTTCTGTATACACCTTCAACTATTTATGAAACAAAATTATGGTATAAAATTCGATCTGAATAGAAATATTTAGACGTTATAAATTATTAATGAATTCAGGGAAATGTGCTTTTTTATTAACCATAATAAAATCCACGTCTACTCGTTTGTTTAAAATCAATTTCCTGTCGCTACAGACGTTCAGGGCTACGATAATACGTTAGCTTATTTTTTATTAAAGCAATCGTAGAAGTTGATGTCGTTAGTTTGGATATTGTCCGAGTTAATTCATATAATAGTCGTACAAGTCAAAGGATCAATAGTAACTTTTAAATCGACTTTGTGACCTAGAAAACGACTGGATCGCGTTTTCAGAAAACCGTTGACCGCATCGTATTCGATCGAGTTAACTTTTTACTTTCACGAAACGTACGCGCCATGAATCGATAGGGTGTGCGGCCGTCGCGGCTGCAGGCAGCGGCACGACAATTATTGTGCCGGCGGTAGCGCAAATTTAGGGCATCGGCGCGGCGGCGCGGACCGCCGGCACCGCCCGGGCCGGGCGGCCAGTCCGCGCCGCGCCCCGCGCCGGCCGCACGTGTCGCCCCGCGCCGCGCGAGCCGCTCCGCCGCGCCCGCGCCAAGCCGCGTCGAGCCCGCCCCCCTAACATGTTGCGAGTGTTGTGATAGGGCACAGGTGAGCATTGCACTAGTGAAACTTTACGGTTTTTAACGTGAAATCGATTGAACTTTACGTCGACGAGATCGATATTTGTTGGTGAGTCGTGTTACTGATACATTATTTATTAAAGGACTTTTAATTTGGTGTTATCCCTAATTATAGATTTGGGACGGCGCGGCGTGTATTTTTGGTTGTTAAGGCTGTATTTCAAATTTTCTTTAGTAAAAGTTTTGTAGCGCGCGTGGGTATTGCATGGTGTTGTGCAGGATGTATCCCATGCTGGTATCCTGACCTACTTCAATAGTGCAGATCGATGACGACATCATCCGACGTAACGGCACATTGGTAGGGATAACAGTGCTCCTAATAATACAATAAGTGCCGCGACTACGTGCTGCGTTAAAGGTAAAAGGTCAACAAGTCAAAACTAAGTTCGTTACGTCCTGATACTGCAGATGTTTAGGCAATTAATTATTTTATGATATTACAAGGATAACATACTACGGTAATCACTCAATTTAATATTCAATAGATTTGGTATTTATTAAAAAAAAAAACAAAATAATCTTTTAAATAAAACTTTAATTTTTACCTTTTAAAAACTTTACCTACATAATAAACGAGTAAACGATATGAAATTTATTGAAACACAAAATAGTTGCGTCTTGTTTCGCTCGCCGTATAGTTCGGTCAAAGGAATTCTTACTCGTATAGCTTAATACAAGTTCTACACACACACACACACACACACACAAACATTTTCCATAAAGTCGAGTGAACAACATTCTTTCAATTTCCTTGTTTTCGACTATAGCAAGCGCTCGACCGTAGAACGGAGTAGATTCTTTATTTCTCAAAATGTGATTTCCAATAGTTTTGTTTGCCGGAGATTGGGCGCAGAAGCAAACAAAGACTCTTTAAATAATAGATTTTTCTAAAGCCCGCTGAGGTAAATAGCAAAAAGTTTCCTTTTTAATCTATAATGTGTTGCCATATCTTTGTTACATTATACAACTTTATTTATAGAGCCTATTTTTTTTGGAGATTTTTTTCACGTGAGTTTTGAGATGAGACTTATAAACAATGGCAATAAAATGCCTTTTTTCTTCCCTTGCTAGGAACTGCTTATCTAGTTTCTAGCCTCCTGTCTCCTGCGCCATGCTGACATTTTCTGCAACCATTATATCTGTTTTCCTCAGCAGACCGATATTTTACTGTTCACTGATTAACCAATATTTAGACTGTCATTATCTCTAAGTCTATGCTCTTCGTTAGATTTCTATTCAAATGAAGGTGTACTAATTGTATATAGGGCTTTTTGGGGATCTCTTTAAAGTATTTTAATTAGCGACTATTGTTACAATATACCTGTATATATAAAAGAAAACTGAGTCTGACTGACTGATCTATCAACACCTAGAATGGATTGGGCTGAAGTTTGGCTTACATTACACAGTTATTATGACGTAGGAATCCGCTATTCCACGCGGACAGAGTCGCGGGCAGAAGCTAGTTCTAAATGATTTCCAATAACATTATCGAAGGAAGACCCAGACATTCCCTTAAGTATTTAATTAGAAGTTTAGAAAGAAAAACAAAACCTCTGCGATCCGATTTATCTGAAGAAGTTTAGGAAGTTTACAAAAGGCAATACTTTAAGACTTAAATTACTTCTCAAATATTGGTTGTTTTAAGTTTATAATACTTTTAGTGACTTCTTGAAAGTAATTATTGTTTTCTCTATTTTATGATGTCCAATAAACATTATTGAGCAAGCCTTAATGTTTGAGTATGTGTCTTCAATAAAGTGCAGTCTGTTGATTAAATCAACAGTTTTACCGTGAATGCTTCAACACTGTTTGCAGTTGACAACCGTGAAGGTATATGAAAATCAATATAGATAAAAATGAAAAGTATTTTGCTTAGAAATGTTTTTAATAATCTGAATGAAGTTTTGATGAAAAGAAAATATGAAAAATTGCTTGGATATTTAGAAAAGCCGGGAAAAACTGAATTTGAGAAAAGACCACATGAATAATTTGACAACGTCTGTCGGGTGAGCTAGTTATGTCTAAACGTGAATTCCTCAAAAGAATTACAAATTCACTTATAGAGAAAACATAATCAGGTTTAAAACATTAACTGTCAGTAAGCGTAGATAAAAAAAAATAAAAAATAAAATTAAAACAAAATATAATTATGTAAGTATATAAAAACAAACATTATATCAATAATATGAAAAAAAATGTATGTAAGTAGTTTATCAGCCATCTCGTTACTATAACACAAGCATTAGGTTGCTTAGCTTGGGAGTGGGACTATATTATGGCGTTGTGTGAAATGTCCAAGGATATTATTTATTTAATAATACTTCGTATACTATCGTTTTAGCATAGCTAAGTACAAAATGAAACAAATCAGAATAAGGTAGGTTACACAAGAAATGACACAAAAGTTTTGAGCACATTAAAGATTAAAAGAGCTCATCTACTATTGTATAGTTTTGTCAAAATAAAACATGAGTAACTGTAAAATATTTCTTTTAGAAATCAACAAAGCTTTGGCACAGTTATTAATAGTCAATAACTCTCGCTAATAAATCAATAAGTAGCAAAATGATTTTTCTCTGCAGTGGCAGTGATTTTCTTCGAACTTTCTATATTACCGCCATGTTAAAAATACTTTATGAGGAAAAACGCCATAATTCATTTTAGCACGATAAATTGGAAATCGGTACGTGTCCCCTTCGCTTTACAGTTTACCGCAAGAACGATTTTTATTACATTATTTTTTAGATTAAAAAACTTGCTAGAAAATGCAGTTTGAAGTTCGGAGGGTTAAACGTTAAAAAAACAACTTCAAGTGATAATTTTATAGAATCTGAAGCATCTATTTTCGACGCCATATTTTAGTTAGTTATTAGTTTTAAATACTTGTATACATAGAATATTATTTTGAGTTTTAGTGTTAGATTATATATTGTTACCGTTTTAATGAGGAGCTCGCGGCTAAGTAATAACAGCCACACGGATCGATCATCAGGTTAAGCTGCACTTGCCGGGGTTGGTCCGTGGAAGGGTGACCATCTTTACATATTGAGACTCCTCCGTGCCTCGGAAAGCAGGTTAAACCGTTGGTCCCGGCTGTCATTCGTGGATCTTTGACAGAGGTTACGGGTAGTCAGAAGCCTGAGAGTCTGACTGTCAGTCTTACCAAGGGGTATCGTATTTCCCAGGTAGCTCCATATCAGTAGCTCCATGTAAAATACTGGTATTCAGCTGCATCCGGTTAGACTGGAAGCTGTCCTCAATATAGTTGGGAAAACGCCAGGCCGTTGATACCGGTTTAATGAAATAAATATTAGGCCATTTATGTTCATAATTCACATTCAGCCTTATTGCTAAGTGTAGGAACATACAATATTATAGGATACCCGACATCGAAACGTGCCGGTAGTGGCAATTTATTGGTATCCCATCGCTTACTGTTGCGGTCATTGGGATGCCAATATTCCGTACTACTTGATATGATGACCATTTTTGATTTCATTCGTTTTTGGTTACTCGATTTTATGTGTATATAATTATTTTTATACCTATTCGTTGAATATCTTGTTTCTTTGATTGTTGTTCATTATTTTTTAGTCTTTATTTCTTTTATTTGAATGTTTTTTTTTCTTTTTCCTGACTTTACGCTCATTAGACTAGATAAATGTTACTATATTCTAGTATATTCTCGGCCCTCGATTTATGCCATAGCCTAAGAAAAAAAAGGCGTACTTACCAGCATACCAAATTAATATTGTTGCAAACGGGCCCAAAAAAATCCGTCGACACACGTGTTAGCTAATCCGATTGATCTCGGACCTCAGTATCCAGACCATCGAGTCCGGAGGCTGTAAGTCGAGATTTGCTCCTGGATACGCTAGGCTCATCCCTCCGGTAAATCCGTAAGTCTCAGTGTACATAGCCTTTAGGCTAAGGATACACTCACGTGTTGTTACTAAGATGAAGTCTGAACTTCGAAAGTTACTTTGACTTTTGAGTTTATTTAATTGTTTCTTCTCAGAGTAATCAAATAGGAAACAACGACCTCATCTAGTTTTTTAAATATTACTGACGTGTAGAAATGCAATCATTAGACAGCTTGCAGTGTAAGTGGTACGACGCATTAAGATAAATATGGACTAGATTTAAGAAAGCGAAAGGTCACTCATTCATATATCCTTTACTGGATTAACCCTTCAAATGTCGTATGAACCCCATAGGTTCATGAGAAAAATTCTCTCGAAACGACCATAAATATAACCGTATAAATCATTGAGCTCTTATAAGCAAACGGCTTCTAATAGGCGGACGTCTAATGGGTTAATCACGAAATCTCAAAAACGACTGGAGCTACGAACATGAAATTTGGCACAGAGGTAGATTATGAGTAGGAGACGTTAGCTACGAAAGGGTTTCTGGAAATTCACCCCGTAAAGGGGTGAAATAGGGGTTTCAATGAAATCTTTGCAGCAGCTAGTACTCTCTTCCTCTTTTCGTGTGGTTAGCGTGACTAACCTGGTGTCAGAGTTTTTATACTGCACATGGGCCTCTGACTTAGCTTCACATGCTGTTGAGAAATATCTCCCAGACATGCTGGTTTCTTCACGATGTTTTCCTTCACCGATTTTTAAGCAAGTGATAATTATTCAATACGCAAATGAATCCGTAAAATCAGAGGTGCGTGCCTTGGGTTCGAACTCGAGACCTAAATGACTTGGCAGTCCCACGGTCACACAACTAAGCTATCACTGCTTGCGGCAGTGATAATACACAATAACATACATTACACGTAGGTATACTTCACTGAAGTAAGTCTCATTTACGTCTAAATTCTCATCTGTTTTAGGGCCTCAGGAAACGCGACAACCCTACTCGAACTGGAATCTGATACGCTAATACCAAGTTAATGGAATTAATTACACTTCAACGATTTTAGTGCTTGTGATGTTTCGTCAATTAACTCTGATGGGCATAATTATCGGAGAATCCATGTAATCCTACTACTATTATAAAGGCGAAAGTTTGTAAGTATGGATGTATGGATGTTTGTTACTCTTTCACGTAAAAACTACTGTATAGATTTGGATGAAATTTGACACAGAGATGGTTTATATCCTGGATTAACACATAGGATATTTTTTATCCCGGTAGAACATTCCTGTGGGATAATTTCCGACCTCCACGCGAGCGAAGCCGCGGGCAGAAGCTAGTATAGAATATCGGTATATTAGTTTAATTACTTATGCAATTGGCTAAGTTAAAAACTGGTCGAAGCATCAGGTTAAGCTTCCCTTGTCCGTGGATAGGTGACTATCCTGACAACCACTCTTACTAAATGGGTATATTATTACCCAGTAACTGGGTTGTAGAGATCAGGTAGGCAGTCACTTCATGTAAAATATTGGTATTCAGTTGCATCTAGTTAGACTGGAAGCTGACGCGAGCATAGTTGGAAAAATGCTAGAATCATTTCAATAATTTTATTAGCATAGGTTCTTATACGACAGTTTTGCCCAAATATTTCTGCGGAAGTATTTTTGTTTTTGTTCAATATAAAGTTCTTGAGTATTAAGATATTACTCAATACTTACGTAACCCTAGCATGTACCTTAGAATAATACTTAAAACAAGTTACAATTATGTGTGTTGATAGAATTTTATATGTTTATCTATGTTTTTAGAAGTGAAATTATTTGAATTTGCGGGATTGTCTGAAAGGGTTATCGCTACCCCGTAACACAAAGGGCCAAGGAAGGAACATGGATGGGTTTTAGTCTGTAAGAGTCTGACACTCCCTGCCGCTGGAGCCATTTGATGATTTCCCACACTCAAAAAAAAAAGCTCTGCCGACTCCGTTAGAAAAAGCGTGAAAATATAATTTCCTGTACACCACTCTTATAAAACCGTGTATTCCGCATGACTTACGAGGTACCTCGGCACCGAACTCGCGCGCCACAGCCTAATATCAATGAGCAGTAAATTTTACGCCTCTCTCGAGACCAGCGGATTGATTGCACCAAAATTGTTAGGCTGTGCATACTTACTTTTATGCTGCTGTAAAAATATATTACTTTGTGATGTGATCCTCAAATATTATAGTAAGGTTACATATTGATTTAGTCTTACTAAACTGTTGTTGTTTTTGTATTTTCAAAAGCATGAAAACATCAAGAACTAAGCAAGGAGATTGTCAGAAGTGAAAATAAAAAAAAAAACATCGTTTTTGATTTTCACATCAAAAAAAATATTCAATATATTTATTTTTATAAGATAATTAATATACATATATTTATTATAAGAGTGTGTAAAAAAACTGTAGTATTCAATTAACGACGACAGTTCATATTTAATTAAATCAAACTTTTTATAATAAATTACGAATTATGAAATTTACACTCACAATACCTTTTTTCCATGTCATTAAAAAACGATACTATGAAATGAATTGCCGTGGGTATGTACTTTAACCTTTTCCAGTAAAAAGGTTCCATTGTGGATGGTAACTGTGACGTAGGGCGGGCGGTATTCGCCGTAGATACATAGTAGGCTGTACAGAGTAGTGCAAAAGGTCAGATCCATTCGTGAGCGAAAGCTGACACACAGATGCCTTAGGCCACAGATGTCATTTTCGTCATTATAGCAGTCCACTACTGGACATAGGCCTCTCCAATATTCGCCTTTCAATTTGGATTTTGGCCACTCTCAACCAGCTGCTACTAGCCCGCGTGACGACTCGACGATGAGTAATGGGTAGCTCACCGTCCGATCAGGACCAGGCCCGTGCCGGACGGCGCGTACGTATTCCAAGCGCACCTCAAAGAGACGTCAGCATATGAAGGGGCCCGTAAGAGCCGATGCCTGCCGGGTAAGCGGGATTGTCCGAAAGGGTTACCGCTACCCCGGAACATAAAAGGCTAAGGAAGGAACATGGATGAGTTTTAGTCAGTAAGAGTCTGAAACTCCCTTCCGCTCCACGCAGAGCGGGAGGAGACATTTTCAACCAAAGAAAAAAAAAGGCCAAAGATGTCATCATCATTATCTCTATCTATTTTGTCAAGCTACCCCAATCGTTCAAATTTCTTGGATAGTGTTTCAACATTATTACAAAAGTATAAGGTTCATTTTCAATTGCATTCATTTGACAGTTTGGGATAGGTTGATGTACTGGCGTCTCTATGTTGTGTGCAAGTTGTCGCTCGTTGTATGGAGTGTACCTTCTGTAGTTTCTACCCTGTGGCAGTAGGTATACTGTCGTATCTCTAAGTTACAATGTCAGCTTATCAGGGATTACTATCCTCCCGAAGTGCCGCCTCTTTCTTTATGTACTTGTAATCTAGGTAGGTGAATAGAGAGAGGATTCCAACGAAATGGGTGCCTTACTTAATGGAACGTGATGATTTTTATTGATGCTGAAGTATTATATTTTACTGCTGGTGTATATTTCACTGCCTCGGCGGTTTAGTGGACGCAAGCGCTTCAGCTAAGCTGCTGGGTTCGATTCCCAGTTCGGGTAAAGTGTTATTGGATCATTGATCAGAGTTTTGTCAGTAGCAGTCCGGCGTTGGGATTTGTGCCGCGTTGATGGCAATAGGCTCGCCCCATATTACATAGGACTTAACTGGTGAAATGTGGAAGTATTTACTAAGGCCACACCCCTGCCTGATCCTTTGGGAGTAAGGCGTGATGTTGTTGATGAAAAGGATACAGATTGTTATAAGTAGCTCATGCAGACTATAAATAAGTATCATAATTAGTGAAACGATAAAAAGGTTAAAGTACAAGAAAAAGAATAATAAGGTTAAAGTTCTTTATGATATATTCGTTATGGACACAATAACATCATATGTGGCCCATTTTAAATAAATAAGAGATTTTAGGACAACAATGTCGAAGTATTTATTAGTTTATTTTAATTTTATAGCTATACTCTAGCCGAACTATTCTGTAAAAATCTTACCGTAAATACGTGGGTGAAGTCAGCATTCATGTCACCTGAACTATTATCAGGTGAAGTCTGCTCACTTGATATATTTATTCATTTAACTTTAATTAAGACAGTTAGCCAATTAAAATAAAAGTATATCACTACATAGTATAAAAAAAAGTCGCTTTCTCTGTCCCTATATCCCTATGTATGCTTAAATCTTTAAAACTACGCAACGGATTTTGATGCGGGTTTTTTTAATAGATAGAGTGATTGAAGAGGAAGGTTTATGTGTATAATTTGTCGACATATTATGCGGGCGAAGCCGCGGGCGGAAGCTAGGTAGTATACTTATACAAGAAACACAATTGCCAAACTATTTTATGTACATATATAAATTTAAAAGCAAAAAGGTCATTCAGTCATTGACTAATCACGAAATCTCAAAAACTGCTGGACCTACGAAGATGAAATTTGCCACATAATTAAATTATGAGTAGGAGACGTCAGTTACGAAAGGATTTCATGAAACTCTCCCCATAAAGGGGTGAAATACGGGGTGGAAGTTTGTATGAAAAATTTCAACATTGTCGCGGGTGGAGCCACGGGCAGTAGCTAGTTACTAATTCACTTATAAATCTCCTTTAAAACCAATACCAATATAACTCGGAAAAGCTCAACTCAAACACAAAGAAAATTTTCATCCATCAAAGTTTTTTATTGGGCACCCAACTGAGTTATAAGGTGAATAAAAATCAATAGGAATGAGTAATAAACTATTTATATGACGTCTAGACCACAGGCAGGTTCAGGCTTAGACACATGTTAGCTTCGAATAGGTTGACTACCACTGCCAGGCCAAATAGCCGAACACGGCATAAACATCGGCTGCCATCTATAAAATTAAAATTATTTAAGAAAAATTTAAACTGTTTGTCGATTATTATTTAGAATCGTTTACCAAATAGTTTGCAAGGCCTACCGCTGACCATTTTTAAAACAATACTTTTCAAAATATTACTATTTAAAAAGTTTTATACCATAAAGGAATATTTAGAAGACAAGTCAATAGATCCTGGAATTGATCGATTGGTTGGCCTTCCCCCTTTAGGAATCCGTACTCAAAGGGTAAAACGGGACCCTATTAATAAGACTACGCTGTCCGTCTATCCGTCAGTCTGTCTGTCCGTCTGTCACCAAGCCGTATGATCCGTGATAGTGAGGCAGTTGAAATTTTCGCTGATGATATACAGAGTTGATACGACAGAGGGGCTTTCCTTTAAACAGCTTATACTAGGGACCATTTTCAAGCTCTGTACCAAAAATCAATTAAATAGGAGCAGTAGTTTAATCGCAAATGTTTTTTTAAGTTTTTGCCCCGTTTGAACACGATGTATCTTTCCTAACAGCAGCGCTCCGGCGCGCGCGCGTCTGTGCCGCTGCATTACAAGGTCAGTTTTTATTTACAAAGGGTGGTTGCGTTTTACTCTGATTTGTAAGCTATTTAGTTTGTTTGAAAAAATAAAAACCTCATTTTTCGTGCTTTTTATTTTTATACCGTACCGAGCTAATACTAAACACGTGTAGTATACGTAGTGTAATTTAATGCCCCTCTGTCATATCTACTCTGTATATTTCTGTTGCCGCTATCAGAATTTTTTTTTTAAGTGGGGCTCCAATACAGTTATGTTTTATTTGCCGTTTTTATAGATAATGGTACGGAACCCTGCGTGCGCGAGTCCGACTCGCACTTGGCCGGTTTTTTTTTAAGGCTGGGACATAGGGCCGCCCCCTATTACATGTTACTTAAATATAACTGGCGAAATGTCTACCTTTCTATAGGTACACCTCTGCCTAGCCCTTCGGGGAATACACGTGGTTATGTTACGTGTGTGATGTTTTTAGAGGATTTGCTTAGATATTGCCTGTCAGCAAGTCAGACGATATACTGATTCAAAACCGTGTATACTTTTCTCATCTTCAATTCCTCAAAGTTGCAATACGTACAGACGCCAGCTTGATGTGTCTATCCCAAACTGTCAAATATTCCCATTGAATATAAACTTTATCCTTTTGTAATTAAAGTTGAAAATATGTCAAAGAAATTTCTTTGGTACATTTTCAACTTTATTACAAAAACATACGGTTAATTTTCAATTGGGAATATTTGACAGTTTGGGGTAGCTTGATGTGCTGGCCAATGTACATCATGTTAGTTCTGCAAAAAAAAAAACAATTTTCTCCTAAACACCAACAAAACATTTCATTATGAAAACAACATTCTTCCACTAATTCCTATGTCGACATTGTAGTTAGAACCAACAGGAATGGCGGAGCTGTGACGTCATGCAAACCACAGATACGCAAGCAACGCTCGCTCTAACGCATACGCCATGCAAATCCAATTTTCCAATAGAGTAGTCGGCTTTGCAACGGGAAGCTATTCTTATTTCCATGAGAGAAAAGGATTCTATTTTCGTCAATAAAAACAAAAGAAGGTATGTATTGGACATGGTAATAATAATTTTTACACGCTTTATATTAGCTTCACTTGTATGTTTGTTTGTATGTTTGTAACCGACTCCTTTGGGCGCGATTTTGACCCACTTTAAACTGCCAGATTTCGTTCAAACTGTGTAGATTTATCGAGGACCGATGACAACACATTAATTTGATAAAATTATTTTATTAGGCGGGAATTGAAGTTAATTTTAAATTCCTGCTGCTGGTGCTTTTTAAAATAATATTCACTACCACCATGAACCACATGATTTAATTTTTTTTTTCTTATTTACAAAATTATTTTCTGTTTTTTAGTTCGGTTTTCTATAAAAAGCGTGTTTTGTAGTTTTTTTAAACTGTTATTTTTAAATCATTCTTTGTCGCGCTTACAAGAAATCTGTGGGATAACAAAGGTGATGCCAACAGGGTCTTGTCATCTAAGGAGCGTTTCCAGCGAAGCGATTGTTCGACGCGACGGTGCGTAGCGAGTACGCCACGTGTGCGCGACGTGTTCACTGCATTGCTGTAATGAGAGCTTTTAATGTGAGTGTACAAGAGAGAGCGAGAGAAGCGTGTGTATTATTCTGTGAGAACGCGGAGAACACTTACAATTAATATGAGCCTGATACCTTTCCAAGTATTAGACGAGGCCATTGTCCTGCATTGGGACAATAATAAACTGCTATTATATTTTTAAAATTTCT
Organism: Hyppa rectilinea; assembly: GCA_951799385.1. Taxonomy (NCBI): domain Eukaryota; kingdom Metazoa; phylum Arthropoda; class Insecta; order Lepidoptera; family Noctuidae; genus Hyppa; species Hyppa rectilinea. The sequence continues at coordinate 5,988,486 of OX637318.1, read as the reverse complement.
TAGACGTATCTCGTGAACCCAGAGGTCGCGGACGTTTGGAAGACGTACTAGGGCCAAGGCCGACTAGCAAAGGCCCCTTAGACAATTCTACATGATGAGGAGTCACCAACGTATTATTATTATTAACCTATTGGTACAATTTTTTGTCGTCTCATTGGTTCAACATTTCCTCTATGTCCGGATGACTACAGTTAAGGAAACATGTTACTGAGATTAGGGGAGCTATCTTATAAATTGATCTTTAAGGGGTCCGTAAATAGTCGCTGAGTCGACAAGTTTCGTGTTTTTGTGTATTTCCCAGGATTCTGAGTACGTTTAGTGTAATGATAGGTACTGCTTTTGGATATCTGCAAAGATTGTATGTATTGCTGGTAGACTGTACTCGGAATGAAGGTTTTTGTAGTCATATAGAGGTATGTGGATGGATAAGGGTGTAAAGTTCACTCATGCTCCATAGGAAAGGAGAGATCCGGAAGGAACCTCCAACCAGATGAGTGTTGTTTGATAGCTAGTCGCGCGTTAAACTCCGCTTGCGCGATGCAGAAATTGCTTGACGTCAGTGTGACGAGTAGTTCGCATGTGGCGATATCAATGCAGCTACCGTAACTTAGTTCAGGCAGCATCTAAATCTAAAGTAAGGTAGGAAGCTTCCCAAAATATTTTCAGAATCAGATCAGTAGTCTTTCTTTTTCGTGCGGTTAGTGAGTAACCTGATGTCAGAGTTTTAATCCTGCCCATGGACCTCTGACTTAGCTCCACATGTTGTTGAGAAATATCTCTCAGGCATAGCGTTTCCTCACGATGTTTTTCGTCACCGTTTTTTAAGCAAGTATATAATCCAGTAAGTCAGAGGTGCGTGTCTCGAGATCAAAGACTTGGCAGTACTCACAAAACTATGCTATTACTACTTTTAAGATGCGCGTTAGCATAACGCGATAGCGTGTGGATCAGTAGTTATATACAAACTCAGCTCTTTTTTAATATAATCCTACCTACTAATATTATAAATGCGAAAGTTTGTGAGGATGGATGGATGGATGGATGTTTGTTCGTCTTTCACACAAAAACTATTGAATGGATGGTTCCCGTGGGATAATTTCCTACATACTTACACGCGGGCGAAGCCGCTGGCAATAGCTAGTATAATATATATTAGTATACATAAATAAAGATAAAGTTCATGATAGGAATAAAAATAAAACAGGTCTCTCATGAGAGCAATTTCTAAGAACACACTTGAGAACTTATAAACATTTTCAACATCGAATCTCAGAATATGTTTCCTACTAAAGTAATACTTGCAGTGAACGAGAGGAAATTACTATAGCAACGCTCAGTGGTTTGCTACACAAATGAGATCGGAATGAGATGTTCCTGGTACAGTCAAGGCACAAAACTAAGTGATATACGATTTTTGTCCTAAAAAGTAAGAAAGAAAATAAGTTTATTTATAAGAAAGAAGACTAACGCGAAAAGTTGGGGTAAAATTAGGCGTCATATCCACGCAAAATGGCCATCGCTCAACGCTATATGAGACAGTGCTACTGAGTGTTGGTTATCAGCGTCTGCTCTTTTTTTGAGGGTGGGAAACCATCAAATGACCCCACCCGCTCTGCGTGGAGCAGAAGGGAGTGTCAGACTCTTACTGACTAAAACTCATCCCTGTTCTTTTCTTAGCCCTTAATGTTCCGGGGTAGCGGTAAACCTTTCGGACACTCCCGCGGACCCGGCAGGCTTCGACCCTAACGAGCCTCTTCCTTTATGCTGACAACTCTTTGATGCGCGCGTGGAACACGTACGAGCCGTCCGGCACGGGCCTGGTGCTGATCCGACAGTGAGCTACCCATTACTCATCGTCCTGTAGCCTTTTCATAACCGGTGCCTTCCAGTTCAATCCCTCTTAAAGAAAGAAAAAACATTAAATGGGACTTGCACCCGTAGATAATTGCACAGGCTGACTTGAATGCTTTTCTTCGAAAGAACTTAGATACTGTATACATTAGCATCTTCAAAGTCAAATCATTTATTTCAAATAGGCACAAGAAAGGCAACTTTGAACGTCAAAATGAACAAGAAATAGAATTGATTCTAGTTACCCCTTCCAAAAGGTATTTTCGTGTAAGAATATAATAGAATGGGCAAGACTACACCGTCTTTGCACTCATACTTTGTGATTGTATTACAAATCAAACTAATACTGAACGAGACACTCGCTTTTATTAAGTGAATACATATTTTAGCTGTTGACTGTACGACAGGATGCAGCGTTGGAAACTCGAGTGAGCTTTAAGAATTTCTGAGAAGTCAATTGTTCATAGTTTTCCGAGGATGCAACTGGTTTCTTAGCTCGCTTCTCAGGTAGCTATTGTGTAGAAGATGTTATGATGAGTGCAAATAAGCTCTTTGCAGATTTATTACCTATCTATCGTGAGGAAACCAGCATGTCTGAGAGATATTTCTCAACAGCATGTGAAGCTAAGTCAGAAACGATGGATGGATTGTGTGAAAGATGATATGGCTAGAAAGGGAGTGACTACCGAGATGACAACTAATAGAGAAGTATGGAAAAAGACATGTTGCGCCGACCTTAAATAAATTGGGATAAGGGCAGGAGGTGAAGCTAAGTCAGAGGCCCATGGGCAGCAGAAAAACTCCGACACCAGGTCAGTCACTAACCACACGAAAAGAAGAAGAGCTATCTATTGTTACCACCTAGTACCTACTCTTTATTACACAGTCTATATGTCAATATCGTAAAGCTTTCTGATGTGTATGCGCTTGCCACTCACACACTCTTGATCGTATATTGTGAATGTGTGAGTGGGCCCATGTCACCCCAGTAATAAACCAGCGTTCAATGAAGACACTCGTTTCATTATCTCCGCACCCTCAGTTAGAAACTTATCATTGGCGACGAGGACGATCTTACCCGCAATAAGAAAAAAAAATGGCGAAGTCGTTTCTGGGAAATTTAACTACGTTTGATTATAAATCATGTGAGTGGTTAATTTATAAAGGCCGGTTGACTCAATTCTTCAAAGTCAACGATGTAAAAGAAGAGGATAGAAGTGCAATATTAATAACACATCTATCAGATGATTCGTATCGGTTGGTGCGTAATTTAGCATATCCAGTTGATTTGGAGGTACTGGACTATAAAAAGCTAGTGGAGTTGCTTGATACTCATTTTAAACAGAAGCAATGCTCATTTTCGGACAAGGCAAAATTCTACGGGGCGAAAAGGAACTCAGGCGAATCGTTGAGCGATTGGGCTGCACGATTGAGAGGGTTAGCGAGCTACTGTGACTTTGGCGCTGCCTTAGACACGAACCTTACGGATCGTTTTGTCCTAGGCCTGGGAGCGGGGCCCGAGCGTGACAAATTGTTTGAGCAGAACGCTTCTACCTTAAGCTTGTCGAGAGCGCAGGAGATAGCAGAACGAGCGGAAAGCGCTAGAGAAGCCAGGAATGTAACATCTACTGATATGACTGTGATCAAAGAAGAAGCAGTGAACAATATATCATGCAAGGGTGGATGCAAGCGATCGAACAATGGAAGCGGTAAACGTGGAGGCAATGGCGGCGGTGGTACTGTCGGCGCTCGTACGGGCTCGCGCGATTGGCGCGAATCAACGTCGAATGTCCATCGTGATCAACGTTACGAAGATTCCCGTTGTTCGGTGTGCGGTTTAAAAAGTCACGATAAGGACAAGTGTCGTTTCAAAAATTATAGGTGCCAAAAATGTGGAATCGTCGGTCATTTAAAGAAAGTGTGTGATAAATATAGTAAAAACGGCCGTGTTCGCGTTAATAATATCGGTGGTGAAAACAGTGAGGACACGGATGGCAGTTGTGATGAATGTAATAATTTCAATATAAGGTACGTAACCGATAAACCGTTGAGCTTAATGATTAAAGTGGGCGATGTGTCAGTAACTATGGAGTTAGATTCAGGGTCGGGGGTTTCGGTTATGTCGAAAAGATTGCACTCAGAACTATTTGCACATTACAAATTAAAAGATTGTAAAATCAAAATGTGTTTGTATAACGGACATAAAATTTCACCGTTGGGGTATTTCCAGCCTACCGTCGAATTTAATAACGTTAAGAAAAACATAAAGTTATTTGTAGTAGATTCAAATGGCCCACCTCTTCTCGGTCGCGATTTTATGTCCGCTTTCGGGTTGATATTAACCAACATTTATAAAATAAGCCAAGACGACGAAGTTAATACATTATTGGAACAGTATCCGAATTTATGGAAGGACGAACTTGGTTATTTTAATAAATTTGAAGTCCGTTTGCAATTAAAGGATAATGCAGAACCAAAGTTTTTTAAGGCACGACCAATACCGTTTGCATTGAAAGAAAAAGTAGAATCAGAATTAAATAGATTAGTCACTTTAGGTATACTAATTCCTGTTAGTAATTCTCGTTACGCAACACCCATAGTACCGGTCCTGAAAGATAATGGCACGGTTAAGATTGCAGGTGATTTTTCAGTCACACTGAATAAAGATTTGGTTATAGACAAGTATCCGTTACCTAGAATTGAAGAAGTGTTTGCAAAACTAGGCGGCGGTAAACATTATTCGAAAATAGATTTAAAAAATGCGTATAATCAATTTAAACTCACTGAGGACTCCCAAGAGCTGACTACCATTAACACACCCAAGGGTTTATTTAAATATACACGATTAGTCTACGGCCTTGCGAATGCTCCAGCCTTATTCCAAAAGGCGATGGAAGTACTACTTTCTGGTATTGAAGGGGTAAGTATATGGTTAGACGATATTTGTTTAACTGCGCCAACGAAAACGCTTCACATGACGAGGTTAGCTCAAGTTTTAAGCAGGTTGAATGAAGCAGGTTTGCGTCTACAAAAAGAAAAATGTGAGTTTTTTAAGGAGAACGTAACTTACTTGGGTTATGTTATCGATAAGAACGGATTACGTACTAACCGCGACAAAGTGAAAGCCATATTAAACGCTCCAGAACCAACAAACATAACAGAAGTAAAACGGTTCCTTGGGGTTGTCAATTACTACAGGAATTTCATTCCAAATGCTTCAAGTATTATGAGCCCGCTCCACGAGCTGCTACGAAGCGGCGCACGGTGGGAGTGGGGCCCGCGACAGCGGCGCGCAGTAAGTCGCGTGTGCGCCGAGCTTGCCTCCGAGCGTGTGCTGGCACATTTCGAGCCCAGCGCACAGCTAGTGCTGACGGTGGACGCGGGACCGCACGGTCTCGGAGCAGTTTTATCCCAGCGGCGTAGCGATAGCGGCGAACGACCGCTGGCATACGCCTCACGCTCGCTCTCGGCGAGTGAACGCAATTATAGTCAAATTCAGAAAGAGGCGACGGCAATCATTTTTGGAGTCAAACATTTCCACCAATACCTATACGGCAGAAGTGAACCATTTGTTCTTAAAACAGATCACCGTCCCTTGGTATCAATATTTAATAATAAAACGGGCATATCAACAACCACGGCGTTACGTTTGCAAAGATACGCTATTATATTATCAGCATATAATTATATAGTTCAGTACATATCCAGTAAGAATAACTTGGTAGCCGATTATTTTTCCCGTGCACCCGTACCTGGGGGTCTACTCCCTAACTCCGTCAACGAAGCAACGGGCCCGTCCGACAGTAGTCCGTTACGTCGTAGCGAACCCTACTCCCTAACGATTTCGGATTCATCAGAACGGGACGGAATCATAGACTACTTACGGACAATATTCGTGAACGAACGACTAATGACAATAGAGTTGCGCCATTTTATCGGTCGCTTACCGGTTTACATATTCTGTAGTTGCAAAGCATACTAAACAATTTTTTTTATTTTTGTTGTAAGAAAATGACCACATTATTAAAAATACACTTTTTATTATGTCTTTAAATATATAATTAAATTATTTTGCCTTTTTTGGTTCGGCAATAGGCACTATCCTGTCGATACCTTTGCGTTTTTTCTTTTTAACGCCAATTATCAAACGACATGTCAAAGTTCTTAGAGTTGTCAAAAAGTAAAAGGCCAGTTTTGACATTTGAGAATGACCCTAGAATGTAACTTGGAACGAAACAGAAAAAAGCAATAAACTAATCATTAATTACATAAAGTGTTTTAAAAAATACATAAATATTTTTGGCGCGTTTAATAATATGATGGAAGATATTGCTGATATTGCTTTTTGCGCTAACTTTATAGTAGCATGCAATTTCTAATGAATACGAAACGTCTCAAAACAGTTACGTGCCCAGTCCTTATTTTCTTAATACTAATGTTGTAGCCAATTAATTACTTAATATCACCAGCTTCATTCGATTTTAATCTCGACTCGGCTTTGCTTTTGGACAATTTCTGTTTACTATCACGTTGATCCTGGCTCTTCTATTTTGGACATTGATTTAAACAGTGATTTGAACTTGATTTTGGTGTTTGTTGTAAATCATACCAACTGTTTCAACATGTCGAAAAGTGGACGTACAGACGCCAGCACATCAAGCTATCCCTAACTGTCAGATTTTCTCAATTAAAAATGAACCCTATGTCTTTGCAATAACGTTGAAATACTATCAAAGAAATTTGACAGTTTGTGGTAACTTGATGTGCTGGCCTCTGTACAATCAACAGCCAGTCACGCGAATTGGTTGTGAAGTTAACCGAAACCTTTATTGCTCGTAACGCAAGTGCAAGATCGTGCCGCAGAAGCACTTGAATTCAGCAAAAAAACTATTCGAATCATCTTGAAGAAAAATATGGGCCTTCCGGTACTGAAGAAAATATATTACGTACGCCTAAAATGGGAAAGAAAAGCAAGCCTGTAACAGGTATTGACACATTTGACGCAAACGCTATTCGAGAGACGTCCATATTGATAATAGAAATGAAAATGAAATAATTATATTTACAGGTGACGATAGCTCAACTGACGATTTTGGCTCATCATCCGAAGAAAATGATTGAATGATGATTCAGTCACTTTCGCTTTCTCTTGATTTTTTTGTGAATAAGTGGATGTAATTGTAACTAAAAATATTAAATTATAGACAAATTGACCTTTTGTACCACTGTTTCGTTTCAAAATACCTACAAAATTAAAGTTTAAGTTATTTTTTTGTTACTCAGAACTTTAACCCAATGCACTTTAGAATATATAATGAAATCGATCAAATACTCATACAAACTATTACAAACTTGAATCGATTAATTGTGAGTATCGAGTACCGAGTCGTATGGTTGCTTCCTTACGTCGCGATGACAAATGAGAAATGTCAAATGTCCATTTTTTGACATTTTACACAAAAAAATTATATAAATTTTCTACTACAATAATTGTTTCCAACACATTCTAGGAAGAATCATTCATGGAGCCTTTGCCCAGCAGTGGGATGACTCGGGCTAAGAGCCCCCTCAGACTACAGACTTTTTATCGGCCGGTAGTATCGTCGGTTTCTTAATCAGAATGAAGATGTACCTACACCTATGCAAGAGCGCATATTTAAAATAAAACGACTAGAATAAAAGGAAATCTATGTTTTGATTGTAATAGTATATTGTTGTGTTGAATTTATTCGGATTTGCTTGGTGCTAAATAAAATAAAATACATTTTGTCATAGTCAAATCAAAGTTTATATTTTTAAAGTTTATACATACGATCATCATCATCTGCCTAGCTTTTTCCCAACTATGTTGGGATCGGCTTCCAGTCTAACCGGATACAGCTGAATACCAGTATGTTATATGGAGCGACTGCCTACAATGCGGTCAACTACGTCTAGCATATTTGTTATAAAATCTGTAAACATACAGCTTACTAAAGTTAAAAATGATACTATCTATTTTAGTGCACTTTGAGTATAAGTAAACACTCTTCAAAGCATAGGTCGTAGTCAGTATTCAACACCAATATTTATCGTATTTACATAATATAAAATAACCTTAAAACAAAATATCAAGATTTTGTGAAGTTACAATGTTAACTATACATTATCGCTTATAACTTCCGAACCCTTTAGTTTATTTTGATAATTCCACAGGATTTATTCGTTTTAGGCTTAGAAATACCCCATAAACCCTAAGTTACAAAAATATTCCCATATACATTCATAAATTCTCTTAAATTCTTATAATATCAGTCTTATTGACTTAAACCCTATATATTAATCATAATCTAAGATGAATTCAACAAATTAATTAGAATCTAACCAGAAACGTTCACTTTTCACATGTTAGACTCACTGCACTTCACTTTTAGTAGCGGTCCACCCATTACTTGGGCCACGTTACTCAGATAGGGCCGACACTGGTTTTTTATAAGGTTCCTCTCAGCAACATTCTGTGAAAACCTAACATATTTTTGTAAAATTGAGGGGATGTTGAGTGCATTTGTGACATGCCGCAGAGAACGTGGCACTGTCTGTTGTGCCATTGGCTCATCACTGCTTAGGCTCACTGCACCTTGGTAGCTCCCCCGGTCATAAAAATTAAGAACAACGAGGATCTAAAAGTAAACAAAGAAAACAGTAGGTAAATGGGTGGGACGGATTGGTAATATTGGTGTCAATAAGTTGCAGAATCTTTGATATATCCTTACCTTCATTATTGAACCAACACCACTTCGTCGCATTTTGAGGCAAAAGAGGTATAAAGTCCTCACAAAGGTTCTCGAATAATTCACGAGTGAGCCGATGGTTCCCTATGAACTCGACGTCGGGAATACTCTCGAAAATAAAGTTCTAGCGTAAATATCGTCGGCGACACCTCCGCTCTTCCCGTAATGATCCTTCTAGCAACAAAAAGGCAGCCATGGTTCGAAATTACACTTTAAATTATAATTTTCGTCAACAGCACGAGAACTATTTTGGTGTCGTATGAACTGAGATAACGCTCCGTCGAAACAAGTGTCAAGTTCAATTTTTAGGACGGAAAAAACACGTCGGGAGTAGGTACAAATGTCAATTCGTGTTGTAGTTCATTCTTCGTTCGGGCCACGGACGAATCATCCGTCCGACGGTGCTAGGGAGTAGGAAACGCCCGTTACGAAGGCCGAAACTACGGACTTCGTGCTTAGGGAGTAGACCCCCAGATACCGTGTGTGAAGGAGATAGCGAATATGACGCATATTGCGCACTTAATTTTTTAGATATGACTCCGCCAGCTGTTTTGTTCACTGATCTAACGAATGCAACGGGTAGTGATAAGGCTATACAAACTGTCATTAAATATCAAAATGTAGGGTGGCCGCGAAAAATTGTTTGTGAGTCAATTCGCCCGTATTTTTTATGTCGTACAGATTTGCAATATGAAAATGGAGTATTAATGCGAGGTCATAAGGTAGTTATTCCGATGGCATTACGTGAACGAATGTTGCGGGAACTACATAGCACGCATTTAGGCATCGTAAAAATGAAATGTAATGCGCGCAGTAGGATGTGGTGGCCCGGTATAGATGAGGATATTGAGAGGTGGATCGGTGCATGCGATGTATGTGCCAGCTTAAGGCCCGCTCCACCACGGGTCGCACCGTCGCCGTGGCCCAGTCCAGCGGCACCGTGGGAACGAATTCATATCGACTATTTATCTATACGGCAACAAACGTACTTAGTAGTCATAGATGCCTACTCTAAATGGCTAGAGTGTATTTTTATGCGGAATGATCTTACCACACAATCCTTAATCAAATCGTTGAAAAAAATATTTTCCGTATTTGGTTTACCTGCTACTTTAGTCTCGGATAATGATGTAAAAATAAATTCTAAGGAGTTTAAATTGTTTTGTTCCAATAATGGTATTAACTACATAACGTCACCGATTTACCACCCATGTAGCAACGGACAAGCCGAAAACTCAGTGAGGACATGTAAAAAGATGCTAAAGAGTATATTAACAGAAACTACAGCACAAAATGATAAATTATTGGGATATCTGTTTGAATATCGAAACACGGTACATTGTTCTACTGGGCATTCACCCGCTAAGTTAATGTTTGGCAGAAATTTAAAATCACGGCTTGACTTAATACTGCCGAACAACAAAAAAACGCGCCAAAACTCAACAAGAGAGAATGATAGTTGTAAAAGAGTTTTCAAAGCGGGTGACAGGGTATGGGTCCGGTGGTATAGTGGTAAAAAGGAGACATGGAAGTTAGGAGTTATTAATGATGTGATAGGAAAAAGAATGTATAAGGTTTTAGTAGTAGATCAAGGCTTATTTTGTATCAGACATATTGATCAACTGTTAAACTGTAAGAACGAAAAAGGTATTCAGACGACAATTGATTGTGAAACAATGCCCTTGGATACTCAGCATGTTTCTTGTCCTTCAAGTTCACCGGTGCCGATTAGTTCATCAATAATGCCCGGCCCGGCCAGTGATACAAATCCAGTAAGCACCGGAATGAGTGCTGTTTCAAATGAACCGGTGCAGGTGGAACCGAGTACAGGACCGGTTGCTGTAGCTGAAACTAGCGTTGAAGCTAACAGGAACCAGACTGTAATAACGGATATCGTTAGCCGAGAAAATGCACGGCGGTCTGTTGGTGACGCATCAGAGACCCAGGCTCCTCAAGCCTCGGCCGCCGCGCTGGATTCAATACCCATGCAAGACCCACGTGCACGTTCTAAGCGCGCCAGGAAAGATGTTGATTACTCTGTATTTTACAAATAGATATTTATTAAGTTATGTGAATGAAGGTTATAGTTTTTAGTGATTCTGTCATAGTTAAATTGATTAATGTTATTTGTCAACAGGTTTCAAAATTAGTGTGGAGGAATGATGTGTATGCGCTTGCCACTCACACACTCTTGATCGTATATTGTGAATGTGTGAGTGGGCCCATGTCACCCCAGTAATAAACCAGCGTTCAATGAAGACACTCGTTTCATTATCTCCGCACCCTCAGTTAGAAACTTATCACTTTCACAAACATGATTTTGGTGTTCAAACAAACTGTTCGCCAAAGCGGGATTTAAACATAAGTACCTAACGATTTGAAAGCCATCTGAAACTCCTTTAAAATCGCTCAAACGCCGATGTAATCGAAATGTAACACCAATACTGAAACTGCAGCTACATTATCGATATGTGACAACATTCTGTACCTATTCCGAAATCTATCCGTATCGTCCGGAGCTATGTTTTCGATATTTGCTATTACTTACATACCTACCTACTGTTACCATAAAATAGGTGCAGTAGTTTTGAAAAGGCGCCGCACAGGTCAAGCTACGCTTGCCGGGGTTTGCCGTGGATGGGTGACAATCTTTACATAACGAGACTCCTCCGTGCCTTGGAAAGCACGTTAAGCCGTTGGTCCCGGCTGTCATTTGTGCATTTTTGGCAGTCGTTACGGGTCGTCAGAAGCCTGATTTAGCTTCACATGCTGTTGAGAAATATCTTTCAGACATGCTGGTTTCCTCACTATGTTTTTCTTCAATGAATTTTAAAAAAACTATAACATTTTTTTGCTGAGATGTCATGGTGCTCAAATATGCATAAACGGGTCCAACAAATCTTCGTTCAATCTAAGTTTAGAATAATCTACCAGTTTGGGTGGTGTTTTGCATTGTTGTTTATAATTATGGTAATTTTGTGTGGATAAGATTTATTGGTAAAGTTTAGTTTGCTTGGGTGTTGTGGGGTTTCTTTTGTCTGGCAACTTGCAGTGGGAAGTTGCGTATTCTGTTGTTGTTGTTGTTGATCTAGGATTCTATTATTATGCTGTTCCACTATTCAAGCCTTTACTATACCTAGTTTTATATGGCGAGTCTTACAAATCTGTGGGATATTTAGTAAGTTACAAATTAAAGTCGCTTTAATAAGTTATAACGGGAGGGGAAAAAATCAAAGGGCATCAAATAATTCGTCCACATCGCTGTCAACAGGAAAAGTTCCCAAAAGGCTGGCAGCATTGCCACGTTGTATGGCAATGCTAATTCTTTGACCATTTGTTATACGTTTTCCACAGATTTATCGTGTCTGTCTGTATGAGTGTTGTTCTTCTAAACCAAGCCATGGATTGTGATGCGGTTTTCACCATCATTTAGACAATTTATTTCAGAAGGTTTAAATATGTATTATACGTTAATATAAAACTTTCTTATAATAAAGAAATCTCGATGTTTTGTAAAATACTGTGTGAAGTAGGAGTGGGTCGCTAATTACGGCCGCGAATCATGTTTTGGTCAACACATAACCTAACATTGACCTGTAAATGGCAAAAAACGTAAGAAAAATTGAATTTCGCGGGTTGCGCTGGCGCCACTTTATCCCATTAGATGTTCGCATATTAGAAGCCGTTTGCTTATAATAAGAGCTCAAGGATTTATACGGTTATATTTTTTGTCGTTTCGAGAGATTTTTTCTTATGAACCTATGGGGTTCATACGACATTTGAGGGGTTAATCTATACTAATATTATAAAGCTTAAGAGTTTGTTTGTTTGAACGCGCTAATCTCTGAAACTACTGGTCCGAATAGAAAAAATCTTCTTGTGTTGGATAGTCTATTTATCGAGAAAGGCTATAAACTATGTAACATCATGCGCTAGTAGAGAGCAGCTAGTATGAAATACTCGTGAAGAGAACAGATTAGATGTAGATTGGAACTGTAGGAAATCAAAGCTGTAGTATCGATTACACAACGATCAGTTCTACCTGCTCCCCTAGCCGTATTTTCCGGACCCCTATCCCCAGCTCCCATAAGCTTGTTCCACAAAGAGCCTCAATATGATAACGAACAAGGAATCCTATGGTCATGTTAAACCCATGTTTTTTCATACAATCCCTTGGTATTACTGTTTATTACAATTTTATTCAGGTAAGTGGTCTAACAGATTTGTTATTATTAGGGAAACGGGATTGGTTACGAAAGGTCCCTATCGGATCAAGGGACCAATAAGTTGTGATGTTGCCAGTTTATTTTGTTATTTCGATCTGTTTTGTTTTATTAACTTGGATTGAAAACTTCTTTTTGGAGGAGCTCGAGGCTAAGTTATAACAGTCGCACGGATCATCAGGTTAAGCTACGGGGTTGGTTCATGGATGGGTGACCATCTTTACATATCGAGACTCCTCCGTGAGTTGGAAAGCACGTTAAGAAGTTGGTCCCGGCTGTCATTCATGGACCTTTGACAGTCGTTATGGGTAGTCAGAAGCCCGTAAGTCTGAAAGCCAGTCTTACTAAAGGGTATCGTATTATCCAGTTACTGACTGGGTTGTGGAGGTCACACAGGCCACCGCTCCATGTAAAGTACTTGTATTCAGCTGCATCCGGTCAGACTGGAAGCCGACCCCAGCATAGTTTGATTGGGTGTTTATTGTTTATTATTTGATGCTTATGATCACATGTAGATAAACAGATATACTACGTATTCAAAAACTAAAGTTACAAGTTAAAATAGCTTTAATTTCGGAATTCGGTGTCATTGGAACTGTCGTTGTAGTTTTTTTTGGAAGTTGGGTGTTTTTTAAAAACATGTTGTATTTTAAACATTTTAGTTATAGTAGCTAACTACCCCACAGTAATATTACTACAACTGAGAGGAAATATTATAATATCACCAAGATTAATTAAATACGTGTTATTGAAGCTGACTCAATAATCACACATACCCAAGCATATACATATAGTTAATAACATTTATATAGGATTTTTTTACGAAATAAAAAAAAACACAAAATTTCTCCACAATCAATAAAAATATTGATGACCATAGACAGCAAAAACATGCAGACGACGATCATAAAAGCAACTACGACAGCTTTATAATAAATACTGGCCACGCGTGCTCCGAGAAAAAAAAAAAAATCTCTATGCAAAAATACGCAACAACTTTTTTAACCTATCTCTTTCCACGGCAGGTCTTCGCAGAATATATTCCCCGGACCTGTTGCAAGTTGCTGCCTCAACCAAAGTTTGCACTCGACTGCTCTTTTTTTTTATTTATCTTTTATACAAATTATCACAGGATTCAAATTAAGTAGCAACCAAAAACCACTAAGGTTTAAACTTGAAACACTTTCGTAAATATTGAGCTAAACTCGGTCGGATTCAACCCGTTTTAGCGTTTTGTAGTTAACTTACCTTTTTTCTGGGCGGGATATCATAAAATAACTTCTCCCGTTTTGGACGGAGCGGGAGAAGCGTGTCAGACTTTACTTTTACTGAATAAAACCCACCCGTATTCCTTCAGTTGTGTTTGTCCCGGTAACGCTTTCGAACAAATCTGTGGCTGATTAACTTGCCTTTTTTTGAGGGTGGGAAATCATCAAATGATCCTTCCCGCTCTGGGTGGAGCGGAGCTTCAGACTCTTACTGACTAAAACTCATCCATGTTTCTTCCTTAGCCCTTCATGTTCCGTGGTAGCGGTAACGCTTTCGGACATTCCCGCTGAGCTGATTATCTTGTCTGGAGTCTGGATTTGTGCCCGGTTGATGGCAATAGGCTCGCTCTCTATTACATGGGACGTGGGGCCACTATAAGTACACCTCCACCCTTCGGAGAAAACAAAGGACCTTCATGTAGACTTTAAACTCCCCACAGTTCAGCAGTTCATGAAACGCCTCTCGAAGCGGACACTGCTATAAAGCACCGCAATCCCCTGATTGCGGCCGCCTCCCGATACACCCCGTCCCGCATCAGTTAAATAGGACTCCCTATTTGACCTCCATAGTCCAGTTACCGCTTTATGTAGAATACTGGTATACCGCTCCATCCAATTAGATTGTAAGTCGAGCTCAACATAGTTGGGAACAGGCTAAGCAGCTAAGATGATGGTGATGATACTACACGCAAGATACCAAAACAATTTTTAATGCGATCGTTTTTACCCGTGTGGATGGCGGATATTATCCGACGGGAACCCTAAATTTTTCCCAGATAAAAAGTAACCCTAGCAGTGCTGGTTCGACTTCGAGTTGTAGGTTGTGAGATCAAACCCAAGCAGGCGCTTTACTTTGTGTATTTCATTTCATCTGCTCTCAAACGGTGAAGGAAAACATCATGAAGAAGCCGGCATGTCTTAGAACCAAAAATTCGAAGACATGTGACATCCACCAGCACGCACTGGGCCCGCGTGGTGGATTATGGCCCACTCCCCCTCTTAGACAGGAGGCCTGTGTCCCAGCATTGGGAGCATTATAGGCTGTTATGTAAAAAGTAACCTATGTATGTTCTATTCCAGACTATAATCTAAGTCTGTGCCTTATTCCATCCAAATTCATTCAGCCGTTCTGGCGTGATTGAGTATCAAACATTCACCCAAACATTCGCAATTTAATAGTAGTAAGCTTATAATGTTACTAGCTTCCGCCCGCGGCTTCGCCCGCAAAATATGTCGACAAATTATACATATAAACCTTCCTCTTGAATCACTCTATCTATTAAAAAAAACCGCATCAAAATCCGTTGCGTAGTTTTAAAGATTTAAGCATACAGACAAACAGACAAAAATAGCGACTTTGTTTTATACTATGTAGTGATGTTCAAAATATGTAGTATGGTTTGGATAATACCATGTGGGTATTATCCTAAAATATTTTAATTCGCACTGTGTAATTACTTTATTTATAGGGACTAAACACAAACCTTAAATACACTATACAACCTAGGACTAAAAAAATATATAAATTATGTAAAAAAAATGAGGAAGAGTTCAAAGGGCGTCAAAAATCCGTCCACATTGCTGACAGGAATGGGAAATGTGTCCAAAAGGCTGACAGCGTTACCACGTTGGATGGCCATGCTGATTCTGATTCATCCAACATATTTTGAAATAGGTCTCAAAGTTGCAATATTGTTGTTTTCATGTCGTTTCCAAATCCAATATTTGGTTTTGAATCCTGTCCGTCAGACGTCCGTCCCAATTTTCTTGTAAAGAAAAAACACGGCAAATCCTCAATTATTTTTCAGCGCATAATTTGTATATAGATATTTTTTCTATGTTAATGAATCAAAAATAAAATTTTCCTTAAGGTGATTTTCCGTGTACATCTATTAATTTCATGCCACTATCACATTTACATTTCATATCTCTTCCTACTAGATAAGTATCATCTAGATAGCGATCCACCATCTTGCCAGTGACGTCATATTGTATGCTGACGTACATTGCGCTGGAAAATTATAGACAACGTCACACCGATGACGTAGTAGGAAGAGCTGAAAGGAGGTTATGCATTCCAATGAGAAGCTCGCTGAAGTTTTTGTATTGTAGGTATTGAAATTGTTGTTTTGGTTTGAAGGGTTAGCAGAAAGACTGTGGAATTGTATGTACCTTTTTTGCCAAAACTGTGACTTAAATCAAGCTTTCCTAAATAAAAAAAAACTTAAGCTTAAATACAGTGTGTAGGTTAAACGCGGGACATACTTTCAGGGGGTGCTATACTCGTGAAAATGAACAAAAAATCAGCTGTTCAGTACATTTATGTTCGCATAATTCGTCAAAATTTATAGAACAGCTGATTTTTTTTATTATATTTCAGAGTTGGTCCCATGGACAAAGTTGTTGATTTCCATGAGTACTATACAACCCGAAAGTATGTACCTTGTTTAACCTAAGACACTGTATATAGCTTTCATACATGATACAAAAATGTATGCCGAATTTATAAATAACAATATTATGCCACTGCAAACTCCCAAACTACGTACTTACGATAAACCACTATTAAAAGTTATGTGGACTCAACTAATTCTTTCGTCGCAGGCCATGCCTGAGGGACCGATTGTAGGCTTCCTCTCCAATAAGTTTTGTAGCCACAAACTTCGACTTTGCTTTATAACTGTAATACAATCTGAATCGGTAGGAAGAACGATAAAAAGGCGTCGAGTAGATCGTAACAGTAACTCATGGCCATTTCTCTCCGATGTTTTATTAAAATACACTCCTATATTTAGTTTAAAATGGAAAATATATCCAAACCTGTTAATATTACATAACATCACGCCTGTATTACAAGATATACCTTTGGGTAAACTCAAATTTCGCCAATTAGTTTTAAGTTCCACGTAATAGGGGGCGCTCCTATTGACATCAACCGGACACAAAACCCGAATCCGGGCTGCTACTGAGAAATTTCTGACGGAAAATGAACCCGTCAGCTAGCTTGTCACTCTTATTTGCAAAGCAGGTTATTGACATTCAAAAGTGTAGGGTAGAACTCAAAAGTGAAAAAAAAACCACCTTCTTAAAAAAAAACACTACAAAAACAGTGGGTATTTAAAAACGAAAATACAAAACCAAAGACACCCAGAGAGAGATTCGAACGAATACAACCGTGTACGGTCAATTGGTAGTTTACCGAATTTAGCGGCATATACATATTATGTACTTAAGTGTTTATCCGGTTAAATAATTGTGAGTGGTACTGCGCTCGCGCTGATTGTTGTGTTGCTTTTTGTATTGCATGTGCGTAACCCAAGCATCAAAGAAATGGATTGGTGTCGTCAGTCAATTTATCACAGGTAAGAGACCCAGCAGTTATTTTTTATGCAAACCGAGAACAAAACATTATCTTAAATCCCTATCATTTACATAATGTTAACAAAAAAGCCAGTAATTTTAAGAAGCTTGGATTCCGTATCTTTTGCATAATAAGATGCCACAATTACCACACACAATCCTCCTTCAGTTTATACACTGTATTTCGCGAGACTGAGGCATAATTTGAAAATATGTTCATTTGCTTCTGCGGTATGTGAGGCTTAAGGAGTTATGAACAAATGTTCCTCCAACCAATGTATGGAGCCCTGGTACTTTATGATCCCCGCTGATGGAAGTAATGTGTACCATATAATAAAGATCGCAATAATGCAGGTGACATCAGGCTTGCCCATTACAGTATTATAGTACCTGTAAAAGTCAATGGGACTCCTCGACTTTTACAACGTTCGAGATGAGAATTTGTCGTTTATTAGCTCCTGTAGCTATTTCTGTGTAGGAACAAAACCAAATGTTTTAAATTGAATTTCAATGAAGTCTAATTTATTACAAACTAGCTTCCGCCCGCGGCTTCGCCCGAATAATATGTCGACAAATTATACATATAAACCTTCCTCTTGAATCACTCTATCTATTAAAAAAACCGCATCAAAATCCGTTGCGTAGTTTTAAAGATTTAAGCATACATAGGGATATAGGGACAGAGAAAGCGACTTTGTTTTATACTATTTAGTGAAGTGATTTGCATTCTTAATAACTTTAAAATTGTTTTTATACATAATAAACTTATACATACTTAAATTAAATGACTATCTAACTAACTATATTCAAATAAATTGCTGAGAATGCAGATTAAATTTGACCATAGTAAGTCAGTTAATTAATTTAATTGAAGTTATATTTCTGTTTGTATTAGCTCCAGTTACACAATTGCAATACAACGCTTTCTTCAACAATTCCGTTTAAATGTTTACGTCTTCCCGCAAAGTCCATCGGTTCGCCGCAAACTCGTATATTGAACGAGAAACACTAAAAAGTACAACAAATCAAAACTTTAACCTCAGTTCGTCTCGGTTTCACTTACCATCGACGACAATTTGTCCCAAGACTCGGCTTTGAAAGGTTTTTCAAAGACTAAGCAATGTACAGTTGCGCTTGAAGTTATAATTTTCGGCTTTAAAGCGGTTAAAGCGCTGCATGTATTAAAACGTCAAGAATTCAAGCACGATCAACGGAGGAAATGAAAAGACAAGCGAAGTGCAATTAAGTGTTAATGAAAAGATAAATGGAAGCTCGTTTAGTGGAATAGTTTTTTTCAGCGACAGTACCTTTTATGTTTCATTGGACTGAATGAAAGTTAAACATTTTTGGATCCGGCTTATTAATGTGTCATGAAATGAAAGGATAATTTGGCTAATCGAAAAGTTACGTCTGGTTTCTTTTTCATATTTGTTTTACGTCACGGAGCTCGTGGCTTAGTAATAACAGCCGCACAAGTCGATCCATCAAGTTAAGCTACGCTCGCCGGTTTTGGCCGTGGATGGGTGACCATCTTTACATACCGATACTCCTCCGTGCCTCGGAAAGCACGTTAAGCTGTTGGTCCCGGATGTCATTTGTGCATCTTTGACTGTCGTTACGGGTCGTGACTGACAGCCAGTCTTACCAAGGGTAGGTATCGTATCACCCAGTTACTTGGGTTGTGAAGGTCAGATAGACAGTCGCTGCATGCAAAATACTAGTATTCAGCTGCATCGGGTTAGACTGGAAGCCGACCCCAACATAGTTGGGAAAAGGGGAGGCAGATTGATTTGTTTTACTTCAGGAAATTCATGTAAAAACATTATTTCACTGACTACCTTAGTAAAAGTTAATCGATAAATCTAATCATTTATCTATCTATTAATGAAATTTAAGTATCATCAGCATCTTATTAATAAAAAAAAAATAGTTCTCCGGGCCGAAAAAAAAAATCCATGTCCATCCATCCAATAATTTCAGCCATGGCGACTAATCTCAGCGGAGACCAGCCTTCGTGAGATAATATGGGGTGCCTACTAAGGGATAGTATAGTGTACTTAAGTGTGTGCGTAGACGCAGGTACATTCCTTTATTCTCATAGACCAATGGGACGGCAATGACCGTATAGAGACGAGGCGAAAGACCAACGGCTTAACGTTATTTCCGAGCCACGGGGGTATCACACCGCCAACTTCCGGGCTTCGTGTTCTCTTTCCAAACTCCGGGGTAGTCAATATAATATAAAAAAAATAAGTGGCAGGCATAGGCACACGAAATAATCAATCAGCCTTCATTAGTGAAAATACTTTGAAAAACGGGTTTAAAAAACGGTTATGAAACCCGGTTTTCAAAAGCCTTCGGAAACATCTTAATCCTGTCAACGATGTCAATACCTGCCCTTGCAATAAACAGTTAAATAAAAAAAAAAGGCGTATAAGCTAAAAAGGCTACTGGCATAAAAACAACATTTTCACGTTAAAAAACCGTAAGTACGGGTATAAATACAGGCTAATCGTTTTTCCGATACCGCATAACGGTGACTAAGAATGTGCCAAAACGGTTTTTCTGTAATAATATTTAGTCTGTGTGTACGATGGCGAGACCGGAAATGACACGAACCGAGCCGCCGGTGTAGCTTCGCCCTTACCATTTGTAATTAAGTTTTTGTTGGTGGAACCTACACTTAATGTTTTGTTTACTTCGAATGGAAGTTTTTGGATGTTTTAATTGCATAACATTTTGTTTCCCTGTTGGATTTTTTCTTGTTTTTTGGATCTAATCAAAACTTACATGTAAAAGAATCCATATAAAAACAAAATGAGGAGTCTACTAGATGTTTTATTAATTTCAAATGCCTCTCGACACGCTAACCTATTTATAACTTTAAAACGTTTATTGAAATCTATACCAAAAGAAATTAATCGAACACATTTAGATTACACTAATGACACACATTTAAACCGCGATCGAGACCTGTCAGTGTCAATGCTCCTCAGAAATAATGACACTGGCAACTCTTAAACGGAATTTATTTGTTGGTCGGGCTCAGTTTTATTGTTGAAATTCACCCTTAATAGACAGACTACTAATGGTAAGTAGTACTTGAGAACCTGCCAAAAAGTTTGTACCACTAACTACATGCGTCGATCGAGCATACCGGAGGTTAGCTGCTGTAACGGCTATTATGAGAAAAAAAACATTTTATGCCCGGATCGCTATGACGCCGGCGAGCGAGCTAACCAAATTACCGATACGGCGGCCATTTTGGATTTGTAACTAAATCCAAAATGGCCGCCGTATCGAAAATTTTTGAATTTAGACGTAGCTTCGTGACAATAACTTGGTAGTTTGTGAGTGCGGACATAAAGTTGGGTTGTTAAACGATTTCATTCAGTTTCACATCTGCTCCGATGTTTTTGAACATTTCTTCAGTCATCGGATGAGTTGAGCATACCTGTAGTTCAATGTTGTGAAATCCGATGATTTCTATCGTTTATGCATATAACTTTTTTTCGGGTTTACCTTTAAGCTAAGGCTTTTCTTTGGTTAAATGGTTCTCGACGCCCGCGACCGGAGCGTCTTCCACGGCGGTTTGGACGTGAGGCTCTATCCTTCAACCATTCCGCCACCTCCTTCGCTAGCACGACTGCATCGCAGAAGGAGATGACTACCTTCCACTCTCTGTCGCACTGGACCATGGATTGAACCAGCGCCACGAAAGGTCACCGCCGCTGCCGATCGCCGCTACGAGGAAACGGCGGTGCTCCGCCCAAGCGAAGCAGACCTCCACCATGTCTTCTGGGCGATCCTCGCAATGGTGATATCCATGTCTGGTGAAGACCTGCGTCGGGCAGTGAGTGAGGACGCCGTGACGCGTCTCTGGCCACTCCACACAGAGCGGTCTTATCCCTGACCCTGCGCTTGGTTGCGACAGTCGCTCTTTCTAAACATGATCTGGGGTGGACATTGGTGCAGCTGTGCGCAATAGTACTGTACGCTCCGCAAATGGCACGTCAAAAATTGGTTAATTAGGCAACTTTTCTTTGCCTTGTCTCTTTTTCGCTCACAATAATTACAAGTTTATTAAGAGAATTATTCGTTTTTGTAGATCGAATTTTGGGTAGATAATATAAATATGTACGTCTTTTTACGACTGTGCGCAAAGGATTGCATTATGACAGTGTCTGTGAAATCGGGTAGGTAGCAAAGTAGGGTATTATGTTCTTATTAATTACAAATCCCAGTTCAATGTACGGAAATCCTAGTCGATATGAAACGTATTAAATTATGTACGTTATGTACTGTCCTAGATCAATTAGTTATTTATAGCCACACCAGTCGGCGGCCATGACCTCTGAAGCGTTCCAAACATACATGAATGTTACATTAAATAATTGGACTTTTGATTTCAAAGTTTCCATTATTATTTATTTACTTGAGCGCTACACAATTATTAAAACTACTTTAGAATGTACAATATTTTTGGAGGCTTTTTTAGATTCTAGATTTTGGTTTCTCTATATACTAGAGGCTGATAAACATTTTGTTACGTTAAGTTAACCCCTCAAATGTCGTACGAAAACTAGAGGTTCATAAGAAAAATTCTCTCGAAACGACAATAAATATAACCGTATAAATCGTTGAGCTCTTATAAGCAAACGGCTTCTAATAGGTGAACACCTAATGGGTTAATGCCACTAAAAAGGATTAATCTCTGAATGTTTTTTATAGACCCAACACATCAAGCTATCCCAAACTGTCAAATTTTCCCAATTGAAAATGAACCTAAAGCTTCTGTAACAAAGTTAAAAAAAATATTAAATAAATTTGACAGATTGGGGTAACTTGATGGGCTGGCCTCAGTACCTCTAAATCCAATGTTCGACATTCAATTGTTTCTAAACAACATGACTTGACAAGATTAAACAGATTTAATTACTAACAATCCCTTGCTTCGCTCGGTTTTTACTAGGTACTTGACAATACATCAAGATTTCCTTATTATATGGATATTAATCTTAAATTAAGAATGGGAAGTAAGCAAAATTTTCCATCTTCAATTACATTTTATAAAAATTGATGATGATGATAATTTTTATCTCGTCATGTTTTTTACCTCTGAATTAATTGTTTAAACTCAATTATATTATTAGTAAATCGAGCTTTGAAATTTACTCCTCAAGTGACACGCCAAAACTAGGCTAGTTAGCCAAGTATTCGTCTTGTCTCTTTTTCGCTCCCATTAATAACGATATGCCGTCCTATTTCCACGTGTCATCTAATAGTTTGACATTGTCATTTTTGAAAATGAGGTAATTTATTTATTTCTTTTTGAAAATCAAATGTTAACCTCTTATTGTTTACATCATTTTGTAAATCTTTTATTTCACCCAGAAAGAGAAAACAAGACGTAAAAGATCCCTCAAGCTTAAAACATATTTTATTTGATTATGAATCTTTCACTAGTTGCCTGGGAGTACGCGTGCGTCTTAACAGTGATTACCTCAGGGAGGGCGAGCTCATGCATTGTTAATGGTGCCAAACTACTCTAATGTGCTGTTATATAATTGTGGAGAAAACGGCCTAAATATATAATATAAATACTTGTTTATAATTCTTGAAGGGTTTTGGTATATCCGCATATAGTTCTGGGTAGAGGAACTGTGTTCAAAAGTGCCTTTTTAGAAATAAATCCTTCGTATATGAATTTGATTTTGAATCCCAGGAACGTAATGTAGGTAGGTATGTGTGGATATAATAAAGAATAACAACAAGTACCATAATTGGTAATAACCATTTAAAATAACTGCTGTCAGTGTCAATATTTCCTAGAAAATAATGTCACTCACCTGTTAAATGAGGTTTATGCGCTGATTGCGTTCAGTTTTTTTGGTGAAACTCGTCCTGTGTCTATTTCCCGTATCATAACTCGTTTTCATACGAGTGAAAAACAAGGAATGCATTGTTTATAATTAGCTAAAGATGTTAGGATAAGCACATTTATTGCATTGAGTTATCCTGTTACTAGTAATAAAGTGGATAAATAATTGAAAAAAAAATAAACTCAACAATACATACATTATCCCTGACTGTCAATATATTTTTAGACTTATTTCTCTGAATAATTTACGTACTCTAATAATTTACGTTTCGTTTACAAAAAATGTTTTAAAAAGCCCTATTAGAGCTGGTCTGCAAATGAGTTATTGACGGGCCCGGCTGCCAATTCCATATTTAAAAAGCCGGCGACGATGTAATCGGGTTTTCAATACATCATGTAGCCGCCTGATCGGCTATTAATAGCCAGGTATCCTCCGAATCCTCCGATGTAACGTTATTTTATTTTAACGGTAAACAGTACCGAAATGAACAAAAATTTCACATTTATGTCGTCGCTAAAAGAACTTTTGAGCGATTTAAATTGTGCTCAGTGAATTTTAGGGATGTGGCACGCAGGCAGAAGTTTTTAAAGGACTTGTCAAATTAAATAACACGTATTTTATTGTGCTGTGTCTCTTTTTTGGTTGTTATGAACTACTGTTCCAATTTTAAATGCTTTAGCAGAATATCACAGAATTCCGAGAATTATTAATTTCGAATTTCATAGAATAATTTGAATCCAGTTCCTAGTATAATTGAAATTTCCGAGGTAACATGATATTTTCATGTTTTATATGATTTCATACATACAAATTCAGACAATGCAGTTCAGAATCCTTCCTCGCGTAGTTTAAATTTCGCATGAAAATAATAATGAATGGAGTTTCATGCGATTTATATTTAAACAACATCACCAGTATTGTTGGAAGCATCTCATTTGAGTTGGGTATTAATAAATATCAGTCGAAATAAAATTGGTTCATTTAATTCCGCCCCATGTTGGGCGCCACTGTTAAGGACTTTTTTTTAAGAGTGGGTAGGAAATCATCAAATGACCCCTCCCGCTCTGGGTGGAGCGAAATGGAGTATCAGGCTCTTACTGACTAAAACCCATCCACGTTCCCCTTAGCCCTTTAAGTTCCGGGGTAGCGGTAACCCTTTCGGACGGCTTTGCAGGTTGACTGCGCAGGCTATTAACAAATAGGTTGGAGTATAGAGATAAAGAGTAAGTGGTGATACGTACATATATTTCCAGATGGCAAGGTTAGGGTAACATGGCTAGGTTGTAGGTAAGGGTCAACATCTAATTTGAGCACTCGCACACACGCTTATAAAAACCTGCTTAGCTAGAAACTGGTAAAATGGCCGAGACACGTCAATGAACTAGTGTTGCGCGTACGCATTGTGATGTGCGTATAAAACACATGCTTCAAACAATATTGATGAATTACGATTTTCTTGAGATTCCACAAGACTACAAGTCCTAGAATCAATAAATACACGTAACACGATCACATCAAAATCGCGTGAGTACCACAATGACGTCACTGCATCATTATCTTCACATAACCCGCAGAGTGGGTAAGCTGATACGGTGATTTAGATTGTTTACCCGCAACGCCTGCGCGCGGACCCTTCTATATTTTCTTGTGTGAACGCCTACGTGCTAAGAAATGTATGATGCCAGGGAGGGAAGTTTATTTTCTTTTTGTTTCGGTATTTTATACGTCCTGTAGTTTCTGGTCTCCTGGTAGAGCCTCATTTTTTGTTGCCTTGAAGTTATGAGGTGTTAGTTTTCTAAGTTGAATTGATATCACGTGATATTACTTACTTGTGTGTCAAGAAGGAAGTTGAATTGGTAATTTATGGTTTATTTGAGGAATATCGAAGGATTCTCTTTGCTTTCTATGCAAAGCATACGTAATAATTATTGAAAAAAACTGGAAACAAGAAAAGAAGAAAGAAAAATGTTTATTTGGCACAAACAAAACGCACATTACTAAAAAATAAACTTAGTAATTAGTCACTAAATACAGCCGTACAAAGCAGCTAAAAAACTAACAGCCACTAGAACAATTGATAATCAAAATGTCGGCTAATCTACTTTATTATTAATTGCTACAAAATAAGAATGATTTACAGCCCTCCGTGTAATGTAAGGTTCAGTTGAAAACCATGGTCAGGTACTACGCAGTTGTATTTGGTTCAGCCATGAACACAAATACCGGTTGTGATTTTTTTTTTTGTGTTTGGATATTGTATGTGTTAAATAAATTGATTTTCTTCCTTTTTCTAAATTCCTTTTTTAGCTGAACCGCCGTAGTTATAAAGAAACGTGAAGCTATTTAAATTTGGAATAAACAAAAAACAATCTGCGTTTTTTTTTTAAATCTGGTATTTTCGTTACTCTCTATAATAGGGAATTGTATACCAACCTATGCGGTGTTTATCTTGTCTTCTAAGCGGTTCTCACGGAGGTACACTTAACTTAAAAAAACCAAAAGGAGACGAGATGCTGCGCTACGATGCTGCTAATTAATAGATTACGGCCCGTCATCATGAGGCCTTAATTACCCGTTCACATTAAATATAACTTACTAAATTCTTTAGCCTGGCTTAACGGCGGCGAGGCTCCAATGACAAACTATGTTGGATCGATAGAAGAATGGGTTGGGGGACTGTTTAATTACTGTTTGGGATGAATTGTTAGTTTTTGATCGACCTGTATTTAAACAGTATCAGAGTATCTCGATAGGTACTTTAAAGAAATCGAAAATAGTTTTTTTTATTAGTTGTCAGGTGGGTAAGCGCAGCAAGTTATACCAAACTGTCAAATTAGTTCGAATGATTATAAACCATAAAACGTTGGTCCTTAAGTTCAAAATCGATTGAGAAAATTTTACAGTTTGTGATAACTTGATAATCTGGCGAGTGTACAAATATGATCAATGTTAGTTTAGGTATTACACTCCAGCCGATGAGAGAATGCGTCCCAACCATCTGTCAGTTGGCAAGTTACAATACTAGGTGCTACGATAAGCGGGCTTGTCCGAAAGGGTTACCGCTTCCCCGGAATATAAAGAGCTAAGGAAGGAACATGGATGGGTTTTAGTCAGTAAGAGTCTGACACACCCTTTCGCTCCACCCAGAGCGGGAGGAGTCATTTGATGATTTCACAACCTCAAAAAAAAACGGTACTATGATAATTCCTAAGCATAATTATCCAACTGACAGATGTCAAAAATGCATACTTTCAGTGGCCGGACTAAAGTTAAAGTTAATGTTTATAAGATTGCGTCCAATTTTTTGTGCATTTGACGGTTTCTTTAACTAAAACCTCATTTGTAAAATGTGTGTGCTTTAACAGAGAACACACGCATTTTTGTGTTAAGCGCAACAATCCAATAGCTCAAAAAATGTTGGCAAGAAATAACATGAATACTAAAACCAGCTTTTATTTCAATACTGGTCACAAAACCAGGACAGGAACTATACCGTGCAATATCTTGCCAAGTGGATCAAGGGCAGTCCACGAGACGGACCGATCTTGGCACAAAACAAACGGTTATGGACAGAACTGATTACAAAGTAAAAGTTAATGGAAAGTCAGATAAAGTCTCTGTCGAATTCGGCTACCGGCGAACGGAAGGTTAAACTGACATGCGCAGTACACCCCTAGCTCATGAAGTCGACTCGTTAGGCGCAGCCCTATATTTTATAAGTACTTAGTAGTGAGGTTTTATGAGTGAGTATACATAAGTATATGTTGAGTTGGTAAATATGGGAGCTTTTTATACTTAGAACATTTTAAATGCAAGCTTTTATGATAGTAGGTTGAGGTTGTATTAATGTGTCTTCTTGAAACACGTTACTTAAAAGCTTTACATTGAATTCTCTGAATAATAAATTTAATTGCGCCAGAGAAAATGCTTTTAATAATTTGGTTTGGAATTCAGTTTGATGCAGTTTTTTATAAGTATTCCAAACAATACAGTTTAAAAATTATCAAAGAAATTTGGCAGATTGGGGGTAATTTGATGTGCTGGTTTGTACAACATAATAAATAGAAAAAACTGAGCACTTTTCTTTTGGCTACCTTTTTAAAATCTAAAGAAAAAATCATAAATAAAACTTCGATAAATTACATCTTAATGATTCAAATAATAACATATAATACGTGCATAAAACGGCGATCAAAAAAATCGTACGCATCGCTGTCAACAGGAAAAGTGCCCAAAAGGCTCGCAGCATTGCCGCGTTGTAACGCGAGGTTTTTTTATTTTTTTGTGGGTGTGAAATCATCTAATGACTTCTCCCGCTCTAGGTGGAGCGGAAGGGAGTGTCAGACTTTTACTGACTAAAACCTATCTATGTTCCTTCCTTAGCCTTTATGTTCCAGGGTAGCGGTAACCCTTTCGGACAATCCCGCTTACCCGACAGGCTTGGCCCTATCGAGCCCCAAATGCTGACATCTCTTTGAGGCGCGCGTGGAATATGTACGCGCCATCGGGCCTGGTACTCCTGATCGGATGGTGAGCTACCAATTACTCACCGCCCACAGGCCCGCGCCTACGGTGTCCGGGAGTCGTACCTGACGAATTGACGATGTCTTGAAAAAACGAGTGGGCACTAAGACTCCATGGCCCAAGTATTTCAACCTCAAACTTACTCAACAAGATTGATCTAGCGTTTGACCCTGGTAGAAGTCCTTTGTACTAATTATCTAATGG
Source organism: Hyppa rectilinea (assembly GCA_951799385.1). Lineage (NCBI taxonomy): Eukaryota > Metazoa > Arthropoda > Insecta > Lepidoptera > Noctuidae > Hyppa > Hyppa rectilinea. Next base: position 5,960,404 of record OX637318.1, on the reverse strand, counting down.
ACATATTCCAGAATCAGATATGACAAACAGTGACGTCATCTTTTGTTTTGCAGTACTCTGTGGGTATTTTATTTTCTATATGTATTACTAAAGTTTGTCGTATTCTCTCGGCTACTTAAGAGCCCTCTATTTTTCTAACTGGAACTAATAAGCCAGTACTTTATCTGATTGGGTTTTGTGTGACAGTTAGGAGAATATTGTAATCTGTGTGATGTGTGTTCATTTAATCTTTTGTTCTCTCGTGTCGGCGCGAGCACAAAAGTAGTTCAAGTTGTGGTCGTGTTAAAATTATTAATCTGTTAACGCCATAGCAGCATTGGTTTGACTTTCTTTCGTGAATAAATAACGTTATCCAAGCCGCCTTTAATATGTCGGTACTGTCTGTTCAAAAAGTATCTGATGAAAATGTAAACAAATGGATCAGTAAACGTAACTGTAGATTTTTTGAGGGTGGGAAATCATCAATGAGGAGTCATTTGATGATTTCCCACCCTCAAAAAATCTTCAGTTAGCGGGAGGAGTCCCGCTCTGGGTGGAGCGGAAGGTAGTGACAGACTCTTACTGACTAAAACTCATCCATGTTCCTTCCTTATCCCTTTATGTTCCGGGGTAGCGGTAACCCTTTCGGACAATCCCGCTGAATGTAACTGTGGATGCCAATTTGTGGTCACCGCCACCAATTTGTGTCACTTACAAATTGAGTGCTTTGATTTGATTAGTTGAATACATAAGCCCGAAGAAAAATAACTCGTTAATCACCTTTTAAAAAATGTGCGTGTGTGTGTGTTGATTATGTTTCAATTTAAACTGAATAATGTTTATTATATAAAAAGAGGCTACATCGGTGATAGCCTAGTGGTCTGACCTGACCGTCGGACTGCCAAGTCATAGGTCTCGGGTTCTAACCCAAGGCAAGCTCCTCCGATTTTACGGATTCATGTGCGTATTTTTTTTTTTTTTTTTTTTTTTTTTTTTTTTTTTTTTTTTTAAGGCTGGGAAATCATCCAATGACTGCTCCCGCTCTGGGTGGAGCGGAAGGGAGTGTCAGACTCTTACTGACTAAAACCCATCCATGTTCCTTCCGTAGCCCTTTATGTTCCGGGTTAGCGGTAACCCTTTCGGACAATCCCGGTATATTGAAATTGGTGAAGGAAAACATCGTGAGGAAACCAGCATGTCTGAGAGATATTTCTCAACAGCATGTGAAGCTAAATGAGAGGCCCACGGGCAGCATAAAAACTCTGTCACCAGGTTAGTCACTAACCAGGCGAAAAGAAGAAGAACAATAGTCTAGCCTATGTCCTAAATCCTTCAGTGTGGTTCCATTAGGTCTAATCTTATAAGAATTTCAGCAAGTTTTAGTTCCGGAACTACTCGTAAATTGCCAGGTGATGGCATAACTGATTATTAAACTTAAATATCAAAGTTAATGATAACATTATCCTGGAAGAACAAACTTTGAACCATCTCGGGAACGCGAACAAAGGATCAAGCAATCGGTTCAACCGACTTATTTGACTTAGGGCTAACTTAGTCCTTGTTCTCGCGGTTTAGTTATTAGAGGGGTGTTTAGACGGTGTTAGTGGAACAACTAGCAAAGTCATCAGTTTGTTTGTGATCGGGACAGTTTGTGAGGACAGAGTATGAAGGAGTTGTAGAGTGATATCATGGTGACGCATAATACGGAAGTAAATAGAAAAGGTGATAGGTAATAGGTAACTCGATCTGGGGTCCGCAACCCCACGTCAATGCGCGCAATAAGGTATTTGAATGGGTAGTCAATAACGTTACTTTTTATGAACTGTCAAAACGCGTAATTTGTACGTGATTTGTATGAAATATAACAATGTGACGTCACAGATTTTTAGAATCAAATGGAATACTTTTTATAATTATCATCTGTTGCGTCGATTTTATAATTATAAGACGATCATTACTATGAATAAAAAGTGAAATACTTTTAAAGAGTTAAACGCTGCTTCTTGAAATAGTTATTATAATTTTAATCTATACTAATATTATAAAGCTGAAGAGTTTGTTTGTTTTTTTGTTTGAACGCGCTAATCTCTGGAACTGATGGTCCGAATTGAAAAATTCTTTTTGAGTTGGATAGTCCATTTATCGAGGAAGGCTATAGGCACTGTAACGTCACGCTACGACCAATAGGAGCCGAGCAGCGGGTGAAACCGCGTGGGAGCAGCTAGTGCAGAGGCCAGCACATCAAGTTACCACAATCTGTCAAATTTCTTTGATAGTATTTCAACTTTATTGCAAAGATATAAGGTTCATTTTTAATTGAGAAAATTTGACAGTTAGGGATAGCTTAATGTGCTGGCGTCTGTACACTATAAACTGACGCTGCGTAACCGGTATAGGGAACATTCACGACATTCATCGCTTACTCTGAAAACACTATCTTTTCCTCACTATGGGACCATTAGCTTGTCTTATTAATACGTTAAGGCCCAGACTACAAACCAGCAGTGATTAATGAGCTACATATCGTCATCGCGATTGAGTGATTCGTTCCACGTCTTCGTTTGTTTCACGGAGTTTCAGTGTATGGAGGGACACATTTATCATTTTATATTTGATTTATCGTGACCACACGACTGTTTTTGATGTTTCGTATGTTATTATCAAAAGCGAAAATAACTGTGTACATTTGTGGGTTATTTTCGACTGGTAATTGATTGAAATGGAATCAAATGCGTTTTATATTTTTTTAAGTCACTATGTAAAGTCACGAGCACCACTATGTATACACTAAGCAACTTTAAAAAGTGATTTTCATCTTCTGCATTTGTTGTAATTATATGTTGTTACGGACATAGTATTTGGGAACCCATACTTATATGAAAAAGGTTCTATTATCACAAAGTTATCGTTATCCACGAGAAAATCGCTTTTGAATGTTTCTAAGTGCTCGTGACTGTACAACACCACGTTCATAAAATGAATGAAAATTCGTCCACGTTCGATTCCTGGGTCGGCCAAAGTGTTATTGGGGTTATCCATGAAGAGATTCTCAGTAGCAGCCTTTTTTTTAAGGCTGGGAAATCATCCAATGACTTCTCCCGCTCTGGGTGGAGCGGAAGGGAGTGTCAGACTCTTACTGACTAAACCCATCCATGTTCCTTCCTTAGCCCTTTATGTTCCCGGGTAGCGGTAACCCTTTCGGACAATCCCGCTTACCCGGCAGGCTAGGCCCTGAGGGGCCCCTTCATATGCTGACATCTCTTTGAGGCGCGCGTGGAACATATACGCGCCGTCCGGCACGGGCCTGGTGCTGATCGGACGGTGAGTCTCCCATTACTCACCGTCCGCAGGCCCGCCTTAGTAGCAGCCTGGTGTCTGGATTTGTGCCCAGTTGATGGCAATAGGCTCTCCCCCTATTACATGAGCATCAAATATAACGGCAAATGTTGGAGTACTATAGGAACACCTCTACTTAGCCCTTTGGGGATTCCAAGCGTGATGTTATGTACGAAGTGATCGCATGAAGTTTTCGTAGAACCTGAGGAACCTACTATGCACAAGTTTTATATTCTGTATTGTCTGTAGTGTATTTTTTATTGTTTTTCTTTTCGCTTGAGCTGTTGGGACTTTGTTGAGGGAGAAAGCTTAGTTCATTCTTTTCTAAATACAAAACAGTACTCCCTCATTAGCTCCGAGTTTTCACACTGCAGTCAGCCTTCCTTTACTAACAACGAGCAACGCTAACTATACATAATAATAATAACTATGTATATCTTAAACTTTTGAACACCAGAGCATAAACGCAGGCTCGTGCCCTCCACGCCAAGCTTCAAATTTATTTCTTCTTGTTAACATGAATTTCCCAATGTCCATGGTGTCGTTTAATATTGGTTTCATGTCATTAAATACGATATTAAGATATTTGTATAAAAACTCACAAAAGTAATGATTTAATTGATTATTTCGGCGAAGCCGCTGGCAGGAGCTAGTATGTTTATAAACAAATTTAAACATTTAAAATAATATGTTAATAATCAAATAAATATACATACGATGAGATTCCATTTCCTTCTAGCACAAAATCTAACTAGCTAAAATGCCTATTGAGAATCACATTATTATTTTTTTTTAATTATAAAAAAAGATGATAATCAATCTGCCTAGCCTTTTCCCAACTATGTTGGGATCTGCTTCCAGTCTAACCGGATGTAGTTAAATACCAGTATCTTACATGGAGCGACTGCCTATCTGACCGCCACAACCCACTAGTACTAGGTAATACGATACCCCTAGGTAAAACTGGCTGTCAGACTTTCGGGCTTCTGACGACCCGTAACGACTGTCAAAGATGCACAAATGACAGCCGGGACCAACGGCTTAACGTGCTTTCCGAGGCACAGAGGAATCCTGGTATATAAAGATGACACCCATCTACGAACCAACCCCGGCAAGTGCAGCTTAACCTGATGGATCGGGCCGTGCGGCTGTTGTTACTTAGCCACGAGCTCCTACTCCTCCTCCAGAGATGATAATGGTTACAATTTTAATGAATTAATGAGTAAATTGCCGCTAGCCAAATTTAACGGATTGAGGAAAGGATTATCATTCACCACCGTCCCAAGACCGAGGATACCGGAGAATCACAATTACATTACGTCTGCGTCTCCGGTTTCCCTTAACGACGTTTGTGGACGTAACTAATTTAGTATATTCCTGTGTCCTAATTGTGATGCAACTAACGAAATAGTTCGTTGGATTTAAGCGTTTGTTAAAGCGCTTGAATCGTTAAAAGTTAGATAAGTAGGTACTACGATTCAAAGTGTGGATTCCTGAAGAGAAGAACGGGCAAAAAACTTATATACATGGTCCGCTCCCGGCCACCGTAGGCGCGGGCCTGTGGACTGTGAGTAATGGGTGACTCACCGTCCGATCAGCGCCAGGCCCGTGCCGGACGGCGCGTATATGTTCCACGCGCGCCTCATAGAGATGTCAGCATATGAAGGGGCCCTCAGGGCCAAGCCTGCCGGGTAAGCGGGATTGCCCGAAAGGGTTACCGCTACCCCGGAACATAAAGGGCTACGGAAGGAACATGGATGGGTTTTAGTCAGTAAAAGTCTGGCACTCCCTTCCGCTCCACCCAGAGCGGGAGCAGTCATTGGATGATTTCCCAGCCTTAAAAAAAAAGGGTGAAATTGAATTCATGGGCATTATTTTAAGGTGTCATTGTACTCATCATTATGAACAACTTTCACTATGGGAACACATATAAAATCGCGAAAAAAATCAGCTGCTCGCATTAACTCGTCAAAGTGTAGGGAACATTTTTTTTTTCCAAGGACAACCCCCTGTAGGTACAGGGTGCAGGGCCCGCAATAGTATGCGGATCACAACAAAATATACATAATATGTAGGCTATGGGTTCGGTTGATAGGGATTACTGTTAGAGTTCAGATTTCTGATAATAAATAGTAGGAGTTCTAAATTAATTTCATTTCTGCTTTTTGAGACTTATCCTTAACTGAAAAACTGATGCTTGAAAATAAAAGATTAATAACGTTAATTAAGTACAAACACTTTCCATTGTTACGCAAATTCTTTCTTTCATTCATTTTCTTTAAAAGATTTATTCAAATGCATTGGCGACGATGAGCGCGATTATTAATTCCTACCACGATCTAGTCAACTTTTGATTTGAAAAAGAATAAAATAAACAATGACTTTTTATGCAGTATTGTTAAAAAAAGCAGTTCACAGATTTTTTCGTTTCCATATTTAAAAGCTGGCCGGTTTTTTAATCTGTGGGGAAAATCTTAGTTTTGTACACGTTTTCTATGATGAAAGGTTTGGTGCCAATTCGGGAAATGATGTGTTATTGTTTTTTTCTCCGTATGGAATTACTCAGTAGCAGCCCGAAGTCTGCGTTTGTGCCTGTTTGATAGCAATAGGCTCGCCCTCTGTGCGGTCCATGGCCCTTTACGGGGCCCCGGTGTGGGCGCGTTCACTGCGGCGGCGAGCCGCCCATTTTCTGAACGCGCCCCAAAAGGTGGTAACCATACGGCTGATCCGGGGGTACCGCACGATCTCGGGCGAGGCGGCAAGCCTCCTTGCCGGACTGCCGCCGCGGGATCTGGAGGCGATAGTCCTCGGCGCCTGTACGAGTTGCGCGCGGAGGTACTAAGCCGGGGGGAATCTCCGTTTTCGTTGCAAATTGCGGCGGAGCGGACGGACCTCCGGCGCGATCTCATGGCGGCCTGGAAACAGCGATTGTCACAACCCAGCGCTGGGCACGCCACGATAGTGGCGGTAAGGCCCCTCTTTGAGGAGCGGCTAGAGAGGCGTCACGGCGCCTTCACCTACCGACTGACGCTGGTCCTCACCGGACATGGATGTTTCGGGAGGTTCCTGCACATCATCAGGTGGGAGGAAACGCCCGGGTGTCACCAATGCGAGGATCGCCCAGAGGACACTGTAGAGCACACGGTGCAAACCTGCTTGCTGCGTTTGGGCGGAGCACCGCCGTGTCCTCGAAGAGGTGATCGGCGGCGGCGACCTCTCGCGCCCGGCCCTGGTGCAAGCTATGGTCTGGAGCGAGAGGGAGTGGGAGGCAGTCACCTCCTTCTGCGAAAAAGTCATGCTCGCGAAGGAGGTGGCGGGATGGGAGAAAGAAAGGTCCTCCCGTCCCAGCCGCCGCGGGAGACGCCCCGGGCGTCGGGAGCCACATAACGACTCCCGGCCACCGTAGGCGCGGGCCTGCGGACGGTGAGCAATGGGTGACTCACCGTCCGATCAGCACCAGGCCCGTGCCGGACGGCGCGTATATGTTCCACGCGCGCCTCAAAGAGATGTCAGCATATGAAGGGGCCCCTCAGGGCCAAGCCTGCCGGGTAAGCGGGATTGTCCGAAAGGGTTACCGCTACCCCGGAACATAAAGGGCTACGGAAGGAACATGGATGGGTTTTAGTCAGTAAGAGTCTGACACTCCCTTCCGCTCCACCCAGAGCGAAGTCATTGGATGATTTCCCAGCCTTAACAAGACAAAAAAGGCTCGCCCTCTGTTACATGAGACTAAAACATAACTGACGAAATGTGGATGTATCTATTATGGGTACACATCTGCCTGACCCTTCGGGAGAACAAGGCGGGGTGTTATGTTTTGTTATGGAATTATAGCTTCAAATCACTTTGTGTATTCTGCCAGTCTATAAAACATGTTACGTTGACTATTCCTAACCGCCCGCTGCGCGATCTCTTTTTGTTTTACCTCCTTCCTACACCCGTGGAAGTGCCTAGAGTATCCTTTTATCATCATCATCCAGTCCGACTTCACCCAATGTTAGGCCTCTATTTGCTTGTGCCTCTCCACGAACTCGAACCAGCTTATCTAAAGGTTTTCCGGTAACTAGAAATGTCAATTAACCACGCGGCCGCGTACCTTTTGCACTAGTATTTCCTAGTATCCATTACAGCATCCATGCCTAAACTAAACCATTGACCTTCCATTTAAAATACAGCTAATAAAACAGTGGGTTTACGAACAAACGTGTCGGGTCCACAGAACCCGTAACCGATCGTGTTAACAATTCACATTTCACTCGTGTGTTTTACTTCTTTTGTTTACGAAAGGAAAACTCCATTTGTATTAAAAATGGAAGCTGTATTCCAGGATTATTAATTTATGTAGCTAGAAATCCCGCGGGGTATGAGGGAGTATATTTTTTGTAGGATTTTAGGGTTAGATCATACTGAGTGCGATTAAATATGAGGTTTTAAAAGGTCGTTTGTTTTAAATGTATGTATTTAGAATTAATTAAAGTAAAATATAATATAACAGCACGCCTATGATACCCGAAGTATTAGACAGAGGTGTACCCAGAGGTGGACTAGCAGTGTTGGCCGCTCTAGGCTATTTAGTACCAGCCACCCCTTAATTAAGCACATTTCTGTGCTTAAAGTATTAAATAAATAAATTTCTGTCAATTTAGCGGTGTAGAAGCTTTATCGCTCAGTAAGAGACAACGCGCACTAACGAAGTCTTGTTGACCGATAGCTTGATGGTTCAGGGAATCAGTATGGAGCTATATTGAAATGCACGCATTTGGCGATTAAAAATCGGTCGATCAGACCATACGAACAATGGTAGCAATCAAACTATTGGGTAACTAAAAGTTGTTACTGAGCGCTGGCTCCAAAACAGTAGCCTGTTCTCACACTTCTCACTGCCTACCCGGCAGCGGGATTGCGCTAAAGGGTTACCGCTACCCCGGAACATAAATGGCTTAGGAAGGAACATGGATAGGTTTTAGTCAGTAAAAGTCTGACACTCCCTTCCGCTCCACCCAGAGCGGGAGAAGTCAGAGGATGATTTCCCAGCCTCAAAAAAAAAAAACTGTTCGCAGTGTTGCCAAGCAGATATGGCGCAGATTTGCCGCAACTTATCTTGCCACCCGCGGCCTGGGCATATTCGGCCTTATGCAAGTCCGCCACTGGGTGTACCCATAATAGGTATACACACGTAGGTTATAGAATCAAAAAATGGAAAGGTGGTAACGCTTTCCATCTTTTATGTACGGACTTGAATAAAAGTAAAATAAAAGAGAGACAAAGATAAAACAAAAGCCATAGGTCAAGCAAACTGCGCTGACGTCACAAAAACAAAAGCTACCCTCTATTTACAAAATGCTAAAGTTGAATCAGAAAAGCATTAGGGCAAAACAAACAGCTATCATTAAGCACATACAGGGTGTTTCGGAAAGTAATCATTACTGCTTTCAATGGCTGGGCTGTATACAGGGCGTGGGTTTAGAAATGAAGCTCTTTGAAATTCTCAAAGTGGAATGAGTGAGGCGAAATGTTGGCCGGCGTCGGACGAAGTTAGGTATAAGGGCAAGTTTGGATTAAAAAACGTAGATGTGTGCAAATAAATTGATCGCTTTGGAGTCTGTGATGGTTTGATAGAAAATGGACGATGACGACGAAAATGGAAAATGGACGGTAGAAATAACATTGTTTGACTTGGAATAGCGATAGACGAATTGTGAAAACTTTATAATCAGCATACTTATTAAGCTAGCATACTTATGATTATACTTTTAATAGGAGCGTATTGTGGGCTAATGTGTCAGTGTGTGCGCGTCCCGTGCCCCAAAAATGGCACGGGTCGCCATGTGGGGATGGTGTGTGTTTGAATCAACTGTTCTCGAGCGATTACATTTAATTGTGAATTTATAGAAGACACATTACATATATGGATAGGGTCTTAGAAATTATACTAAATACACCTCATAATTCAAGGGGCCGATGCCTTCCTGGGCTAAACATACATAGGGCTAATTCATACCCTTTCGTTCCACCCATAGACAAAAAAAAAAATTTTGCATTAATGACAAATGTTATACTTTTTAAATATAATATTAAAGTATATTTCAAAATAAAACATTTTAACCCAGATAACTACACCATGCGAATGTAACCTCAAACAAAATATGTTACTGGTACAGCTCTACCGTCCCCTATTGCGAACAAGGCCATAATCTAATATCATGTTATGAAAAGTCAGTTCCTACGCCGTGAAAATATCCGTAAGTCCGGTACGTGATCCGTCTGCCTTCAGTTGTTAGGATAATCCTTCACCAGCTCCAACAATACTGGGGTAGAGTCGGGGGCTTACCGGACCACAGGCTATGTAGCCGAGCGCACATTCCATTACCAATGACTTAGTTTGGGCCATTTCTTTCGGAATGGTTTGAGAAATTACTTGAACGAGAAAGCCTCTTGGACTATACGGAGTGATAAATGACGTGGAGTCAGCAGAACTTGTTTGATTTTTCTGTTGTATTAAACCTACGTGTGGTTTATTAAGATTGAGACGCACATTAATACATTGGCATTCATACTTCAAGTTAATTATTGATTTATTCAACCAATAACTAACATGAAGTATGAATGCCAATGTGTGTGCCAATAACAATGAATATAATATAAGATTTCTGAGTTTCCAAATTCCCTATATAGTATGACTGAGATGACACTACCTAAGTGTATAAGGAATTGCAACAGAAAAATGTCTACATCGAAACAACAAAATATATAATAATCATTATAAATATGTCATTTAAAAAAATATCAAATAATTCCAACTGTTTTTAGTTAGATTGAATTCCGACCTTCAATCTAACTAGATTCAGCAGAAAAATAACGATAATTTCTATAAAATCGTCGTGATTTTGACATAAAATATTGTTATTCAGCGGCATTTCAATCGAACTAAAACCGACAAAAAAATCTGAACAAAGCAAAGGCTTTTTCAAGAAAAAAAAAACAAAAGTATCTTAAATCCGCATTAAAATCAGATAAACCAAGCACGTTGTCATGAGCACACTCCACAAGACCCTCAAGCACGATCGAGGTAGAACTTACCAAAGCGTAAGTACTACAAATTCCAAAAAGGTCCGTTCACACGACACAGGTCTTCGGGTTATGACAGTTATTGTCAATATAGCTGCATATTTGGATCAGTGCCCAACGCCCAATTCGACCCAACTCGGAATATTTAGCTGTGGAACGTGTCACAAAGTCGTGCGGCAGAATATCTTGGGTGTAAAGTAGCTGTCAAATGTCTATACGATATAATATTGTCGGGTTACTGGATCGGCTTAGTATTTAATGAGTTTTCGAAGGAGACCGTGCCGAAATTGGTTTAAAGTTATCTTTTTGGAACGAAGTTCCTTATCGCGCGTTGCAAAAGGGGGCTAGACGGAATTAAGGCCAAAAGTTGTAACGACACTTTTTTGGAGTAAAAATGATGTCTTTTTAATCAATATTTTTGATTGGTTAATTTTAGATCAGATTTTTTTTTGATTATTATAACTTAAAAGAAATACAATTTTATTACAATTCCTTCACTAATTAATCGAAAGGAACTTCGTTCCATCCGGGTGTCCCTTTTTTTATATTTCTTGGGATCGGTCACCACAGTTTATTTATTCGACTGTAACCAATCAAGTATAATTTATGTCTTTGGTGTTTATTCTCCATTTATGTTCTAGCAACTACCCGCCATTTTGTGATATTTCTTATTTTATACATACAAAGTATGAATTTTCGGAATCGAATCGTCAGTTACGAAGATTACCCCTACATACAAACAAATTTCACCTGTGTATGATATTATTATAGATTTATTTATTAATAAAAATTATATTAAAACTCAGATTTTGACAAACAATTAACCACCGAATTCGTCAAAATGTAGGGAACAGCTGATTTTTTTCGCGATTTCTGATTTGTTCCCATAGTGAAAGTTATTGGTAATGATGAGTACAATGACCACTTAAAATAATGCCCATGAATTCAATTTCATCCTGTATATGAATTATAAATAAAGTCACTCCCTATCACATAGGCGGTTCATGAATAACTGGTCCACTGATCACTGCTTACCCCTTCGGAAATACAGTCATGATGTTACGTAAGTAGAAAATTAAAGTGAATAAGAGTATTTTAATGTCACCACATTAAATATCAAACGGTGTGTATTAAAGATATCAAAATGTTTTTATAATCCTACCGTTACGCCAGTGTAAAAGCCAATTCTTGTTTAGATTGTCCCAAATTTGAGGGCTTAATTCGAAAATAATCCCGTATGACAGCCGGCCGGTGTAAAGGTGTCAGTTCCCGGATTACCGTGTTGAATGGTCACCTTGTTGCCAGAGGCTGTGACGGTCGCCGAACGGGCCGGACGGACGGCGAACTTGTGCCCTTTATACCCATAATTGCCTATTTGAAACGGTCAAAAGTAAAATATAAAATCACATAGAAAAAAGATCGTTCGTCTAAAAGCTTCTATCACCGTACATAATTTAAATGTTATGCGAAGATGTAATTTTAAAATTGCATTTAATGCTAATAAGTATTCCATTTGATTCTAAAAATCTGTGACGTCACATTGTTATACTTCATACAAATGACGCGTTTTGACAATAAATTCATAAAAAGAAAATCGTTATTGACTATACGAGTACCCTTTCAAATACCCAATTATCAATATACTTGTGTGTGTAGAAGTAACAGCCTAGTGGCGTGACCGTCGGATTTCCATGTCATAGGTCTCGAGTTCGAACCTAAGGCACGCACCTCTGATTTTACAGATTCATGTGTGTATTGTTGAATTATCATTTGCTTAAAAATCGGTGAGGGAAAGCATCGTGAGGAAACCAGCATTAACTCTGACACCAGGTTAGTCACTAACCACACGAAAAGAAGAAGTATAACTTTATTGAGAAGATTGAATTAGTTCAACGGCGTTGTTTAATATATTTATGAGAGTTGTCTTTTTTGTAACTGGATGAAATTTGGCATAGAGGTAGTTGATGACCTGGATTAACACATAGGACTTTTTATCACGGTAGTACGTTCCCTTTGGATGATTTCCGACATACATGCGGGCGAAGCCACGGGCAGTAGCTAGTCCATTATAAAGCTGTTTGAAATACGACCTCATGTTAAAACCCGGTGACCTAGCTGTGAATTTTCTTGACACAATACTTTAGTTGCCTTCAATGACACCCACGTGTAACCGCTTCCTTACAAACCACAACTACAATATCATGACGTCATCCATGACGCAGTTAAACATACTTCATTCAGTGGCCAATAAGCGAAAGCTACGTCAAATAGCAATTATTTAAATTGTGATTGGTTAATATCAAAATGACTATACAGAAAGTTTGTTTGTCGGTCAGTGAGTTGCGAGTTACACTCAAAGTAATCAAAACTGTGTATTGTATTGTTAACTGCGTGTGTATGTTTTACCAAGAATGTATGCTATTTAATGACCTAGTTAGAGTATGAATGGTTTTACGATTTGGTTGCGTTGGATAAAAATATTGAGGTCTCAAATATAATTGCACACCTAGGTAGTAGGGACCTAGGTAGGTACAGTCGCCAGCACATCAAGTTACCACAAACTGTGAAAATTCGTACTAGCAAAAGTAGGAAAATCGATCTGTCACTGCTTCAAAGTTCAATTCCCATTTTTACCTGCTAACTGAATGCGTTTAGTGGAATTGTTCGAAAGGGTTATTATTGCCCCGGAAACAAAGGGTAAAAGCAGGAACATAGATGGATTTTAGTCAGTAAGAGTCTGACACTGCCTTCCGCTCCACCCAGAGCGGGACTCCGTCATATGAATATTTCCCATTCTCAAAAAAAAATATAGATGCATAAGTAGGTACTTACTTGAGTAAAAGTTAAACTTTTCATAACCGTCTTCATCCGCAGATAATCATGAAAATTATATTCATTACATCAGCATAAACATAAAGCTAAACAACGTCGAATTCAAACAACCATCTCCCTGAGTTTTGAACTTGTTTACCGAACGGATCACGAACTTTTCCGATCAAGAAACTCATTTCAATACGACCAGCCGATCAAAATCCGGTCAATACCGGTGAAATCCGGATACGTGGCAGTTTTGTCAATGGGCTTCTAGAACGTTCACCTGCGATGTAACCATATGTCGTCGGCTCAAAATATTTTCCTAAAGCATTTTTGTTATACATAGAACATTTTATTTGGTTAAATATTTAAACAATTTTGCTCGGCATGTCTGCGGGTTTGGCCTTGAACAGGGCTGGCATGCAAAACTTTTTTACTTAGAAGTTGAGACGAACTACCGACAAATGTATATGATATTTTATACTGCCGCCGGTATCATAGATAACATTCTCAGAAGTTACCGTCCTGGGATGGTAGCAGACATTTTGTAATTTAAGTCACTTTGATGAGACAATCGTGGATTGTTTCAGTTGTTAGATTGACTTTAGGAATGTTGGTAACATAAAAGTTTGAAAAATCGGAATTCCTTTTTCAAATACACCTATCGCAGTTTCATGTACAGTCGACCATAGCTCTTCCTAAATCAAAATGCATGGCTTTTTATGGCCAGTTTTTTTTTATCTTTCTTTAGATTCCCCCGAGTGTTAGCCCTGTATAAAATTCTCTTTCAGTTTGAAGGCATCACTTGAATGCCTTGTTGAGTGTAGCAGAACAAAACCGAGTGTTCATCTCTCCCGTCTTTCGTGTGTCCTCCATGGGGTCCAAATTCAATTGTCCCTTCGGGAGCTCTTGATGGGTATTTCCTTTTCTTTCTTCAGTATTGAAATATCTCAATAACTATAAGTACCTTACAAAAACGGATATACTTATATCCGTTTTTGTAAGGGGACAGAAAAACTGATGATTTTTTTGGGTGTTCTTGAGTTTCAATGTTTTTTTCAAGGTTGTTTTGAACTGATAGCGCGCTTAGAACTGGATGTTTTCCTTTGTGGTTGATTTACCTTTATATCTCTAATGATGTTTCTGTTCAGGTATTTTTAAGGTTAAGTAAAGGTATTTGTAAATTTTTTTTTTTTTACTTTGAAACGTCTATTGGCGTCCTTTGGCAGTGAAATCGACAAGTTTGCCGCCACGGCATACGGCGTGATGCTCTGTCATGCCATCATGCGTGAGTCCGAATCGTACTTGGCTGGTTTTAGGTTTTTATTAATTAAAAATTTGAATATTCACTGAGAAGTTTCACATCTGCCAGGCGTCTCGTGGCGGCCATCTTTGTTTCCATTCGTTTGCATCGCACATTCACAAAAAAATGCAACGCTAATAAAATCCAACTTTATTTTTCAACAATTGTTTTTGGATCGCGCTGCAGTTTAAAGCTGTACATTTTAAATCACTCGTGATTTAATTAAGCGTCGACAATTCAATCCTATAGAAACGAGAAAATCATTTAATCTCCAAAGAACGTGTAATCAGAAAGTAGGCATTTTTCAGGCTTAGCGGAAGATGCTATGCTCTCTCTAATTATGCAAATCTCTTTTGTCATGAGCTTATTCTATTACAGTAAAATTGTAGCTAATAATTCTTGACAGTTTGTTGTTGGAATTACAACCTAATTCTCTGGTGTTAAATGTTAATTTTCTTTGGTTATTGTGTAGTTTGAAAATGTTTAAGGTCATTCGGAGGTCGTTGGCTGCTATTTTCGTAACGATTTCTTAGCATTAGGAATTGTAGGAACAAATGTTGGAAGAAGTGATTATTATTTTATATTTAAAGAATCTATATTTATAAAAATCAATTGGTGTATAGAAATGAACATTTATTTATTCATTAATAACCAACTAAAAGCTATATATTCATATTAATTTAATAATTCATTGCTGTTCGTTTCTCTCGCTAAAACTCGAGAACGGCTGGGCAGATTTAGCTTGAAATGTTTGTCGTAGTCCAGGGAAGGTTTAAAATGTGAGAAAAGTTAGGTGGGTAGATAGAGTAGGTGGGTAGGTAGAGTAGGTGGGTAGGTAGAGTAGGTAGGTAGTATAGGTAGGTAGGTAGGGTAGGTAGGGTAGAGTAGGTAGGTAGTATAGGTAGGGTAGGTAGGGTAGGTAGGGTAGGTAGGGTAGGTAGGGTAGGTAGGGTAGGTAGGGTAGGTAGGGTAGGTAGGGTAGGTAGGGTAGGTAGGGTAGGTAGGGTAGGTAGGGTAGGTAGGGTAGGTAGGGTAGGTAGGGTAGGTAGGGTAGGTAGGGTAGGTAGGGTAGGTAGGGTAGGTAGGGTAGGTAGGGTAGGTAGGGTAGGTAGGGTAGGTAGGGTAGGTAGGGTAGGTAGGGTAGGTAGGGTAGGTAGGGTAGGTAGGGTAGGTAGGGTAGGTAGGGTAGGTAGGGTAGGTAGGGTAGGTAGGGTAGGTAGGGTAGGTAGGGTAGGTAGGGTAGGTAGGGTAGGTAGGGTAGGTAGGGTAGGTAGGGTAGGTAGGGTAGGTAGGGTAGGTAGGGTAGGTAGGGTAGGTAGGGTAGGTAGGGTAGGTAGGGTAGGTAGGGTAGGTAGGGTAGGTAGGGTAGGTAGGGTAGGTAGGGTAGGTAGGGTAGGTAGGGTAGGTAGGGTAGGTAGGGTAGGTAGGGTAGAGTAGGTAGGTAGTATAGGTAGGGTAGGTAGGGTAGGTAGAGTAGGTAGGGTAGGTAGGGTAGGTAGGGTAGGTAGGGTAGGTAGGGTAGGTAGGGTAGGTAGGGTAGGTAGGTATCAGAGTTAAGACAGGACAACGTCTATCAAGTAGTAGACGTAGTAGCAAATAAGTATGGGGTTTAGTTTATATTTGTTGTAGGAACATGCCTAATCTTTGACCACAGATCGTAAGTTATTTTTTACACCACTTACTAACTAGGAACTTGTTTCTAAGTTAATCCTATCATCCAAGTTATTCCAACAGGATGAAAACTTCAAGCTATGCAATCCGAACTTTACAATAATTTGAACGCCTTTATTTTCTTGTCTACCTAACTACATACCAACCTACATAGTTTTCTGTTCTCTCATACAAAAAAAAAGAAAGAAAATACGTTTATTTGCGGCAAACATAAACATGACGCAGTAAAAAAAAACAAGCAACTAAAAAAACTAGTTGTGGGGAAATATGCGTCCCATCCGCACAAAACGGCCATCGCTCAGCATAATGCTTCGACCCCATGCGAGTCGGAGCCACAGCACTGATTTTCAGCGACAGCCGGCGTTGAGGTGATGACGTCAAACCGCATGTTTTAGAAAAAAAAATACACTAGAATTAAACTAAAAAAAAAATATTTACAAAGATTTACATTTCGGGCAACGACTCACGCGCTAACTTAACACAAACTTTGTGCTGATAATTAGGTATTTGAAAGGGTAGTCAATAACGTTACTTTTTAAGAATTGTCAAAACGCGGAATTTGTACGTGATTTGTATGAAATTTATCGTAACATGAAATATAATGTGACGTCACAGATTTGTAGAAGCAAATGTAATGCTTATTAGCATTAAATGCAATTTTACAATTATATCTTCGAATAATATTTCATTTTTGTACGGGGATGGCAGTTTTTAAGACGAGCGGTCTTTTATGTATGTGATTTCATATTTTATTTATGACCGTTTCAAATAGTCAATTACAAAAAAACAACAAAAAAAACAGCATAATCTATCAAGTGACGGCCTGTCATACATTATAGCTATTGATGTGTTTATAAACGGATTAATTCATAGTTAATGAGTTCACATTAATTATTTTGTACAAAAGCAATGAATTGCAATATTGTTTTATTTATAAATAACTTCCCCAGAGAGGATTACAGCATCATTTTCATCCCTCAACGTCTCTTGGTAATCCGTGTTGCTATTGTAAATAAATAATTATTACTGCTAATTGGTTTGTTTGATGATTCAACTTATTATTCATAGGGTAACATTATTAGTAAGTATTTAGGTGTTTTTTTTTTCAATTTGTTATGGTTGTAGTTTATTTATGTAAAAAACCAAAGAATATTCATTTAACTAGGGAAAATTAATATAATAAATGTTCTTTACTTGGACAAAATAACGTACAGATGCCAGCACATGAAGCAATCCCAAAATTTCCCAATTGAAAATGAATCTCACGGTTTTGTCATAAATTTGAAAAACTATCAAAAAAATTTGACAGATTGGGGTAACTATTGTATTATTATTATATTTAATTGGGAATTTGACAGTTAGGCATAACTTGATATGATTTTTGTGATCATGGCATCTCGCTGTTCTAACAAGGGGTTGTCTACTGCTAAACCGGGCTCTAGCTTGATGTGCTGTGCTGGCGTCTGTACATCATCATCTGCTTAGCCTTTTCCCAACTATGTTGGGGTCGGCTTCCAGTCTGACCGGATGCAGCTGAATACCAGTATATTACATGGAGCGATTGCCTATCTAGGTTTAAAGATATTTATTTCTCATAAGAACTTAAATAACATAGTTCACTTAAAATGAGATACAAAGTGCTTATATCTAATGATAAATCATAATATCATATCATATTTGCCTCTGGGGCGTTGGAGACGTTACAGGGTACATACATGTTTCTTAAGTTTTGCCTTAAATATATTTATACTATCGCACCTTTTTAAGTCCTCCGGTAAATCGTTAAACAGCTGTATCCCCTCAACTAATATTGATTTTGTTATCTGACCTCCACAACCCAGTAACTGGGCAATACAATACCCCTTGGTAAGACTGGCTGTCAGATTTTCGAACTTCTGACGACCCGTAACGACTGTCAACGATGCACAAATCACAGCCGGGACCAACGGCTTAACGTGCTGTCAGAGGCACGGAGGAGTCTTTCTATGTAAATATGGTCACCCATCCACGGCCAACCCCGGTTAGCGTAGCTTAACCTGATAGATCGACCTGCGCGGCTGGTAGTACTTAACCAAGAGCTTCTCTGTCTGTGCATATATATACTAATATACTACAGTGTGCTTCAGTACATAGATATATATATTCTCCAATATGCTTCTGGTAGCACATTGTACAGTTAAGTTTATCATCCTATTGTTACTGGTAGTAGTACTAGGTAGTTAATTATTACTGTTCATAACGGGTTCTCCGAACACTAATCTAACAGTCTAAGGATCGGGATTCGATCAGTTCATTTATTCCTTAGAATTATTATAATTCTATAGTTGTAACGTAACATAAAAGTTCACTGACCCTCATTGTAGTGGCTGAAGTGATTTATACAAGGTTTATAATGCTTCTTCTTGTTCTTTTCGTGTGGTTAGCGACTAGCGGATTTTGTTTTTGTTATGACAATCAGCGCCATCTATTAACATAATAACTTACTGTTGTTTTTCTCGGGAACAGTACTATTTTTCGGGATGTAAAGTACCCTTAGTCCGTTTTTTTACACCAGGCAACGTATATACAAAATTTCAGAATTATCAGTTCAGTGATTTATGCGTGAAAAGGTAACAAACAAACTGACAAACTTACTTTCGTATTTATAATATTAGTTAGGATGGCAGACTAGTTGCATGTCCAAGAACTAATGCTTGAAGCCATATGCGAACATCAAGTTGGATTTCAATATCGGAAAGTTATGGCAGTCTTCCAATACATTGGCCTTACGAGTGCCTTTCTTCCGAATGACTGGGATTTTTCTAACGGTGACTGGCTGGTTAGGAATTGTTTTGTTTCTACTGGGTGATTAAATCTTTTGTTTTTTGTGTGGTAAATAAGTATTTATATCAATCTCCCTTGCCTTTTCCGAACTATGTTGGGGTCGGGTATCAGTATTTTACATGTAGCGACTGCCTATCTGACCTACACAACCCAGTCACTAACTGGGTAATGCGATACCCCTTGATAAGACTGGCTGTCAGACTTTCGGGCTTCTGCCTGTGTTGTGATGACTGTCAAAGATCCATGAATGACAGCCGGGACCAACGGCTTAACATGTTTTCCAAGGCACGCAGGAGTCTCGATATCTAAATATGGTCACCCATCCACAAACCATCCCCGGCAAGCGTAGCTTACCCTGGTGGATCGGTCCATGCGGCTGTTATTACTTAGCCTCGAGCTCCTCTAGTTACTATGTATCTATATAAAAAGTGATATTGTGAGTATTTACTTAAAAGTGGTGTCGGAAAATATCCCATGGGAACGTACTATTCAAAATAGCTTAGTAGTAGGTATAATATAGTTCTTCTTATCGATTACGATAACGGCGAGCATTCAAATCACTTCCTTGCGTGAGCCCTTAGATGGCTCGCTAGACCGAAATTCGTTTTGAACACCCGGTCACAACTAGAGCAATAGAGTTGGCCTGCAGTGTTGTATGTGTAGGAGGGCTTAGGTCTTTCTTTGCGTAGTAGCTTAGTAGTATCCAGTTTATAAACAAACAATAAACTGCTTATACGTTCAGTCGTATTTACGCCAATTCGGAACAGACAAAAAGACAAACGGACAAAAAAACTTTCGCGTTGTTCTTCTAATACGGGAGATTTGCTGCTTCAGAGGAAGAGGTATACCTATAGTAACACCCAGGGGGCAAGCCTATTGCCTTCAACCGGGCACGAATCCAGAGTCCGGGCTGTTACTGAGAAATTCCAGATAGAAAAACCCAATAACACATTGCCCAACATGTGAATCGAACTCAGGACATCATGCGCTGGCGACCACTTATCATTTACAGGTAACTATGTTAGTGTGTCTAATTCCGTAAATATCGACCTTTTGATTGACTCTTGAAGTTCAATGTATTGATGGTACTGTCTAAGGTTGAAGACCTTCTACTGAGGGAGCTCAATGGCAGAGCGTGTAATTTGTGTGTATTGGTTTTTTCTACGTTAAGAATGAAAAATGAAATGAATTGAAATGCCGCGGGTCGAGAAACACCACATATATTATAACGAATACATCTGACAAGCCCCGCGGCCCGAGGCGAACTATCACTTGTACAAAAACCTATTGACTATTCTAAATATAATTTAAAGGTTCGAATGTCGTCAGATTATTACCAGCCATGTTCAACATAAGGTTTCAGTCAGGCGCAGTACCTACGGCACTAAACGGTGCCGGTTGAAATCAATAAGTTACTTCACGACTTTCGATTGTTTCTTTGACATATACTCCTATAATTATTTTTTCACCTCACAGGCTCGGATAGAGTCTGTTTGTCATTCGAAATCTGAGCCGAAAATCGATTTTTGCTCTCTAGCGAGGAAAGAGTTTTTAAAATTCGAACCTTTCTATTTAATAATTTTCTATACTGCCAGTCCACTGAAAATGCATGACACGGTCTAAAATAAAATATTAAATAATCACCGCTCACCTTAAAAACTTCCATCACAGTACAGAAACTAAATATTTGCGAGGATATAATTGTAAAATTGGAATTAATGTTAATAAGTATTCCATTTGATTAAAAAAATCTGTGACGTCACATTTGAATATGCCATAAAAATACTACCCTGTCAAATACCCAATTGTGTAGTAATTTAAGTTTAATTTTTTAAATAAAATAAATACTAATATAATATGTTACTTAATCCTTTGCTTGGCAAAAATAAATCAATTGTATTAAATTTGTTTTTTTCTTCATTTCATTCTCCTGAGAGGACAAGTAGGATATAGAACAAAATAGGTATAGGTATAGGGTATTTAATTTTGGAAATATTCTATGTAACTCATAAGATACATGGCCAAGTATCTGTTATTTTCTTCACATGAGTCAATGTATCTGAGACGCTCGAACAAAATAACTATAAAATACTCAACAACACCTGTTTTCTTGCACCTAGCAGTTTCCTCGCTGTAGTGAGGTGAAAAATTGTGTGTTGCGCTCGGCAGCAAAGCTTTTCTGCGTCTCGTACCTTTGAAACCTTCGTTACGCTCAGGATTCAATATTTGAACCACTCGCTTCGCTCATGGTTCAACCCTAGAATCCTTCGCTTACTCAGGTTTCAATAGAAGTACTCGCGCCAAAAATCAACTTTCCAGCCTTGCATAACAAATAACTATTTTCATTGCTTTGTTTAATCGACTAAATACTTTATCCGTGGGACCTTTTCGATATATCGGATCAAGCTAATGAGAAATATCAAGTCGTGGTAAACATTTTGGGCCAACTCCTTTTTAAGGATATTTCTTGCCGATCGTCCGACATTTCACGTGATTATAGGGCTGGATTCTTCTCTGGCCAAAGAATTAGCATTGCTATTCAACGTGGCAATGCTGCCAGTCTTCTGGGCACGTTTCAGGATGACATCGATGCGGATGAGTACTTCGACCTGCCTTGACCAACCTGTATGTCTTTAAACAGGCTCCGGACCCAGGTTTCCCGAAGCAAAGAAAACCTGCTCAGGTGGGGATTCATAGACCTTGGAGTGTAAATGTGGTGCTGTTCCACAAACGATGGGACACTCAATATCGTGTCCAGCGCGTCCTGTCGTCTGCACTTCATAGGAACTGATGGACGTTAGTGATTGCTCCGTGAATTCTAGGCCGAGGTCATTTATATTGCCATCGACACGCTAAGAAGAAGAATATCGCGCCTTTTATCCCCAAAGGTTCAGGCAGAGGTGTATTTATAGTAGCTCAGTGGTGTGACCGTCGGACTGCCAAGTCATGGTCTCGAGTTCGAACCCAAGCACGCAACTCTGTTTTTTTTTTAAATCGTTGACAGAAAACATCCTGTGGAAACCAGCATGTCTGAGAGATATTTCTCAACAGCATGTGACACTAAGTCAGAGGCCCATGATGCAAAACAACAACAAATTACAAAGCTAAAGGAACAAATTGACAAGCTTGTGGTAGATTTAAATAGCGCACATGAGGAAATCGAGTCCCTTTCTTTAGAAAATAGCAACCATAAGCAAATAAAGGGCAGCATGAAAACTCTGACACCAGGTTAGTCACTAACCACACGAAAAGAAGAAGAAGATCCAGTTCGCCAGTTAGGTGTTCTCAGTTGCAGCCCGAAATCTGCATGTGTGACCATTTGATGGCAATAAACTCGCCCCTTTTACATGGGACTTAAACATAACCGGTGAAATGTGAGTGTACGTCCTGATTCGTGCATAAAAAATTATTGAAAACGAAGTTACTGCGCCTTAAATTTGGCTAGGCTTACAAATAACCTACTTTAATTTAGTCATTTGGTGTTTACCTTTAAGTGATTGTTACAGTGCTCCAAATATTGGTGTAAACAATTGTTGATGAACCATATAAATAAAGCAGGTAGCTGATATACTAGCTAGATATATAGCTTAGAGTGATAACAATGATTGCTAAGTCGAAAAGCTTTGATACCCTATCTAGGCTAAATCTAGATAAACCCTGACATTACCCAAGTTGTATATGTATAAGTACCACTGAACATGATGTAAGAAGTGTAATTGAAAACGAAACCAACGGGCGAATAGGTTGAAAGTCATCGCTCCTCATATATTGCGAGCAAAGTTTATTGTAGCAATAAATTATTTATAACTTCGCGTTCAATATACACCATAAGTTACTAAAGTGGATGTTAAATGGCTTATGCCGTGTTATATTTATGTTGGGGAAAATTCGAGGGTTGCATAGATACCCGTCAAAGCCGTATTGAAAGGGTTTATGCAGGTGGAAACCGGCCGTTTTTCGTGCCTGTTTAAGCTTGAGACGAGTCATGCTGTGGCAAAAAGATATATGTACTTTCTAGTATGGATATGGTATGGGACTGAGGGTGAATTCCACCAATGACACTGAATGCGATCAGCACGCAGCAGCAAGGGCTGTGAGTGTGATTATTTTCTGTGGAATATTGACATTGACAGGTCAAGTCATAACAGCCGCACGGATCAATCCATCAGGTTAAGCTACGCTAGCTGAGGTTGGTCCGTTGATCTTAAGATATCGAGACTCCTCCGTGCCTCGGAAAGCACGTTAAACCGTTGGTCCCTGCTGTGATTCGTGGATCTTTGACAGTCGTCATGGGTAGTCAGAAGCCCAAAAGTCTGTCGGCCAGTCTTACCAAAACCCAGCTACTGACCGGGTTGTGGAGCTCAGATAGGCAGTCGCTTCATGTAAAATATTGGTATTCAGTTGCAATTGGTTAGACTGGAAGCTGACCCCAACATAGTTGGGAAAAAGCTAGGTAGATAGACAGAGAGTATACGTGTCCCAAACAAACAAGCCAGATTTGTTGCTAACTATAGATATTGCAGGTAAGCCAACAACTCTGTTAGAGGGATTATAAACGGGAATAAAAAAAATATGGTGTAGCTGAACAGTGACAAAACAAGGCCACGCCCTGGATAGCCAATGTGGCGTTAAATGACATGCGACAGTCTCGGGGCTATCATAATTATTGTCGTTTAGATTTTTCCTGTTAGAAAGTAATATAAACATAACTTCACGGCTGTTTTACCTACAGGGTATGCAGCGGTAAATTATAGGTAGCCCAACAAACATTTAAGCGCTGTAGGTTAAGTTTTTGGCGTTCATAGTATTATAAATTATATACAGAGTGTCCAGTCAATACCATGACTTAGTTTTTTTTTTTTTTTTTCCTTATTATTGAGAAAAGATTTCTTAATAAATGATTACCTACAATCTAGCCTAAAAGACTAATAAGCAATTTAACTCTAACTTATTATTATACGGTAAAGGTTTTGTTAAAACTAAGAATAGCGTCCTTTAGCACTTTTATACAAGTCCATAGCACTTTCTTAGAGTCTGGTATTGATAAAAACACTTTGTTCATGTGTTATATGCATAGCACAGCAATGATCACTATTATACTTAGCGTCGAGGGTTATGCCAAGATATTTGGCTGTATTAGAATAAGGCACTTGCGTACCGTTTATGTAGATTAGGTGGTAGTCGCACTGTTTGTTTGTGAAGTCGACGTGAATTGATTTTGACTCATTCAGTTTGATCTTCCATTTTTGTGTCCAGTCATAAACTTTGTTCACCATGACTTAGTGGGAGTTTTTTTATTTTTTATTTGTGAGCTTTCACAAACATTTACTGATCGACTGGCCGTTGATTATCTATTATGTAATTCAAATCGTACAACGGTTAGAATTCAAAGTCACCAAATAGCATTTTTTCATATTTTGTAAACAATATTCAATAGTGTTGTATCTACCATGAAACAAGTAACCACACTTCGCAATAAATGTTTAGCCTTCCGTAAACAGGGCAGTCCTTTTGCATTAGACCTAAGTCTCGCCTAAAAGCTGTTACTGAGAATTTCCTAATGGAAGCCCCAATAACACTTTGCCCGACTCTTAAGTCTGCCACAGGACCGAACTCAACAGTACTTGCAACTTCTACAGGCCGAGACCAATGAGACAACAACGAGACAGGAGTAATCTTTTAGAAAAACGGTCACCTTACAGCAGATAATTTTTTAATCTTTTAGAAAAACGGTCACCTTAAAAAGCAGATAGTTTTTTATCTTTTAGAAAAACGGCATCCTAAAATAGATATTTTTTTAATCTTTTTGAAATACGGCATCCTACAGCAGATTATTTTTTAATCTTTTACCCTTTGAACGCCATTGTCACATATACGTAACAATGGCAACAACACTATATAGCACGAAATAAACAATTAAATCACTACTTTTGTGAGTGTTTATAGGTATAGATATCATAAAAATGTATGCTCTCGTACGCATTTTATGGAATTAAACAAATTAAAAGACACCATGGATAAAGGGAAATTCATGATAACTTGCCGTGGAGTGCACGCGCGTGCGTTTATGCTCTGGCGTTCAAAAAGTTAATAAAAACGGCATCATTTAAAATACATTCGATATTCAAATAAAAGGTGTTTTTTTTTTAATTTTGTATGTTAATCTAAATTAGCTGCCAGTACGTACCGGTAGGTACAGAGGCCAGCACATCAAGTTACCACAATCTGTCAAATTTGTTGATGGTATTTCAACTTTATTGCAAAGACAAGGTTCATTTTTAATTGAGAAAATTTGACAGTTAGGGATAGCTTGATGTGCTGGCGTCTGTACCTACTGGCAGATAATTTGTTGTTAGGTACACAACAAGAACTATGCTTTTTGCGATACAATATCTTAAGGTCACGTACATACGGACGGATCACGGAATTATGTCATTGCGTTGCACCCGTCACGTTCCAGGAACTAATTAAAATTTTATCGGATCTTATAATAAGTACGACTGCTTTTTAGCGCACCAATCCGCTATATAAATATAAAGTTTCTATGCAATACCGCTTTCTATTCCGGCTGACATTAAGATTCGGTACCTAATCCCATCGGGGTCAGTCAAATGCATCTCATCATCCACAGCCTGACTCCACCCACTGCTGAACGTAGGCTTCTCTATTCATATGCCAATTCCCATGTTCCTTTTTTTATGGAGTGAAGAAAATGCCTAAAGCATACTCCACCGTCCAAAGAGACGAAAAAGTTATGTTGGGCTTGCACCCACTACCAACCTACTCCGGCACTACCAACAATTTTTTTTTTAAATTGGCATCTCGCAGTTCAACCATAGGGTTGTCTACTGCTTAACCGGGCTTGCCTGTGGCAGCCACAAAGAATTGTAGCCTCCAGCCAGGGCTTAATAAAACTAAAAACTAACTTACAAACTAAGCGACTACACGCTAGGGGTGGGGTATGGACCTCGGCTTAGGGCGTCGCTGGGGGGGGACAGCAAGGGACAGCTGGATCGGGGGTATTTAAAGCTACTGGTTCAGCGGCAACGCGGGCTGGCTCGAGCAAGCGTCGGGGGACCAACTAACTCCGGCTACCAACCTACTTATGTTCCGGTGTAAGCCAGGTTTAACCCGCGACGGTAACAATGTCATCCACTTATCTATGACGACTGACATTTCGTCTTCCAGTCCTGAAAAAACAAAGAAAATACATTTACGTACGGTAAACATGACGCAGAAACAAAAAGAAACAAACAACAAAAAAAGTATTGGGGAAATATGCGTTACATCCGCGCAAAACGGGCATCGCTCAGCATAATGCTTCGACCCGATGCGAGACAGAGCCACAGCGCTGTTTTTTAACGACAGCCGGCGTTGACGTGATGAAGTCAAACCGGTGCAGCATGTGTTGAATTAAACTAAACAAAAATTATTTACATTTCGGGCAATGACTCAAAAACATCTAAGTACCTACATGTTTTCATTTTATATTCACCAGTTTATAAAACTAAAATTCATAGTCACAGTTCCACTCCAAACGCGTCTAAATTGCCCGTAGCATTACATTGAAACTACAGTGTCGTATTAAATCTAGATTGTGTTCATAAATGAAAAAAAAATGGTACATAAAATAGTTTGTTCTGCAACATAGTAATGCAGGATTTTGCATGAAGCGACTGCCTATCTTACCTCTACAACCCAGTAACTGAGTAATACAATACCCTTTGGTAAGACCTGCTGTCAGATTTTCGGGCTTCTGACGACCCGTAACGACTGTCAAAGATGCCCAAATGACAGCCGGGACCAACGGCTTAACGTGCTTTCCGAGGCACGAAGGAGTCTCGGTGTGTAAAGATCCATGGCCACCTCCGGCAAGCGTAGCTTAACCTGATGGATCGACCGTAGTTTAGTAAGTATATTCCTTAATCATATTATGACGTGCGTTTAAGAGGGTTTTTTTTAAACTACTACCTATTTTACATCGTTTTTGTCTCCGGATTATCCGCGTAACCCTTAATCCATGCTCACAGTATAATCGTATAAAATTTTTCCGCATCGGCGCGCTGTGTAGCCACACGATCGATAGTTCCTACGGCATCAGCTCGCTATAATGAGTATGATGACGTCATTATTATAATTAAGGCTTGTGCTTGTGTGTGTACGAATTTGAACACAAACTCTCTCCTTTTTGTAATGGGGTAGACCGACACACCAATACACTAGATGCTACTCGCTTAAAAACATACATTTTGATTCGTTCATACAACATAATTATACAAACCCACCTCTAGTTCACACGGGTGTTATGGCGATATGCCACAATACCGGGATTTCTGTGCTATACCTCATCATCATCTGCCTAGCCTTTTCCCAACTATGTTGGGGTCGGCTTCTAGTCTAACCGGATGCAGCTGAATACCAGTATTTTACATGGAGCGACTGCCTATCTGACCTCCACAACCCAGTAACTAGGCAATACGATACCCCTTAGTAAGACTGGCTGTGCTATGCCTATCTAAGTTAAATATTTAAAGTTGTGAGGCACATAAAATCTTTCGGACTAAAATGGTCTAAATGATGGTGAAGTTTGTAATGGTAGAACACAAAACAAAAGGTTTTTGGTATTACAGTGACAGCAGAACACAGGACAGGATCACCTAGTTTAGGAGTCAGGGTTTACCCTATGTGTATGACCTTTAGTTAACCAACTATTGTATCCTAGTCTTAAGCAATGTCGAAGGATTTAGTATCAATACACAGACAGGTGTTGAGGATTGTGGTTTTTTGTAGCAGGTGAAGGGTATGGGGGCATGTGTTGAGTGTTAAGGCTTTGTATAAGAGATTTTAGTACTATGCCGG
The DNA here is from genome assembly GCA_951799385.1 of Hyppa rectilinea. Lineage (NCBI taxonomy): Eukaryota > Metazoa > Arthropoda > Insecta > Lepidoptera > Noctuidae > Hyppa > Hyppa rectilinea. Next base: position 5,932,551 of record OX637318.1, on the reverse strand, counting down.
TGGATGAGCACTATAGGGACAATGTGAATGTTTTGTGGTTTCCACTGGGTTTTTATTGCAATGGCGAGGTCTTGATATTTACTTAGCTTTTCGGAATCAGAATCAGAATCAGAATCAGAATCTTTATTGTAAACATAGGTACAATTACACAGTATGTGAGATGTTAAAACATTTGAAAAGGTTCTCTATGTTTTGCCATTAGGCGTACAAATATTATTGCTTATTTCTAACGTATTAACAAATTTTTATAAAAAATACAGTGGTGCCAAAATAAGTAAATCATAAAATAATTCCAGTAATTTCATATCATATTAATAAATTTCAATAAAAAAATACAGCTCGGCTATTGTGGTTTGAATATTGTGTGAGTTAGGGATAAATTATTATTATTAGATCCCATCAAAACCCATTGTGTAGTTTAGAAGATTTAAACGGTTAAATAGTGAGCAGTGGTAGCCCATGAGTCGTGGTAGTCCAGTATCGGCTCGGGTTTTCATGTCGTAGGTCGTGAGTTTGAACCCAGGCAAGCCCTTTGTGTATTTAATTTCATCAACACTGCTCTCAAAATGGTGAAGGAATACATCGTGAGGAAGTCCTAGAACCAAGTATTTGACGATATCCGCAACCAACCCGCAGTGGGCCCGCGTGGCCTCTCATAGATGTATACAGAGTGTTTTAGAAAGGTGTGGTCAATTTAAAGGTGTTTTCAGATCATCCATAACCTGAACTTTCTCCTTTAGACTAACACTGTAAAATTATCTTAGTGTTCCATACAAAACTTCAATAACTACTTGACACAATTGTAAGGGACGGCTGATTATTTTTTGATCTACATTTAAGTGTATATAAGAATATACATACTCACATATCTATAACATTTCTCGTTGTTTTCACCTGTGTGTGAGTGTTTATTTTAGAATAACTTTAAAACAACAAAGTACAAGAATGTTGTCTTATTTTATGGACTCCGTGGTAGAATTTGTTTACATTTTTTATCATTTCGGTTTTGTTGCCAAAGAAATAAAGTTCCGTTGGTGTGAATAGGTTAATTATTAAGTACTGCGTATAGTCTGGCTTTTTTATGTTAACTACAGTTAAAGTTTATATTTAATTGGTGGGTAAAAATGACGTCAGTCTGATTGACGCGTCTTCTAAATACAATAACATTTTGCCCGACCAGGAATGACATTTTAACACATTTGAAATACAACCTTTTTTTTTGAGGGTGGGAAATCATCAAATGACCCCTGCCGCTCTGGGTGGAGCTGAAGGGAGTGTCAGACTCTTACTGACTAAAACCAATCCATGTTTTTTTTTTTTTTTTTTGGTAATGGCATCTCGCAGTTCAACCAAAGGGTTGTCTACTGCTTAACCGGGCTTGCCTGTGGCTGCCACAAAAGAATTGTAGCCTCCAGCCAAGGCTTAATAAAAACTAAACCTAACTTACAAAACTAAGCGACTACACGCTAAGGGCACCCCCTGCGGGGTTCGGACCTCGGCTTAGGGCGTCGCTGGGGGGGGGACAGCAAGGGACAGCTGGATCGGGGGTTTTTAAAACTACTGGCTCAGCGGCAACGCGGGCTGGCTCGAGCAAGGGTCGGGAGGATGAGAGTAGACAGGGTCGTCGCGACGGGCCTCGACGGCGAGGACGGAACGACGGAAATTTGTATCTGTATGTTACTCTAACAGTGCTAGTAGCCGGGCTGCTCTCCTGGAGGAGAGTGGTGGCATCGTCGGGGGCAACGAGGGTATGCCGTGGACGGCGAACCTTACTGATGCGGGACGGGGTGTATCGGGAGGCGGCCGCAATCAGGGGATTGCGGTGCTTTATGGCAGTGTCAAAGAAACGCTTCGAGAGGCGTTTCATGAACTGCTGAACTGTGGGGAGTTTAAAATCTACATGAAGGTCCATGTTACGGACGTAAAAGGGAGCTCCTGAGACCTTACGGAGGAACCGGTTTTGAAGTGTCTGCATTCGATGCAGATACTTGGGTTTGGCGTGCGCGAAGACGACGCAAGCGTATGTCATAATGGGACGGATTACAGCCTTATAGAGACGCAGTTTGCACCGGAGTGACAATTTGCTGCGTTCTGTAAGCATGAATTGGAGCCTACCGAGAGCGAAAGCGGCCCGCGAACGGACCTGCTTTATGTGCTCTGCGAAACTGAGGTGTTGGTCGAGAGTGACACCCAGGTACTTGGCATGCTTCGCCCAAGGGATCGGCTTGCCGTACATGGTGATCGGATTAGGGGGTTTGGGGAGGGCCCTACGAATTCTCCTAAAGAGAACAGCCTGGCTTTTATCGGGGTTGACCTCGATTCTCCATTTCCGGAACCAAGCGCCGAGGACGTTGGCCGAGGTCTGGAGAGTCTGAGCTATAGCTGGCGGACTGGTCCCCGTGTAGTAAATGGCCGTGTCATCGGCGAATAACGCCAATTGGGCCTTTTTACTCTTAGGGATGTCGCTAGTGAACAGGGTAAAGATTAGGGGGGAGAGAACGGAGCCCTGGGGGACTCCGGCGCGAATCGGGTGGGGGGAGGAGAGAGCGCCCTCGATGCGGTAGCGGAAGGAGCGGTTCGACAAAAAGTCCCGTAAGATGAGCACGAGACGGTCGGGCACGCCGAGTTGGTATAGCTTATATATTAAGCCATTGTGCCAGACTTTGTCGAAAGCCTTCGCTATGTCGAAGAACAGGGCGCCAGTCATAGCGCCACGCTGGAAGCCGGCACTGATGTGCTCGACTATGCGGTGCGCTTGCTGGACGCACGAGTGTTGGGTACGGAACCCGAACTGCTCGTCCGGAATCAGGCTCTTCGCCTCGGCATAGTCCTTGAGACGCTTATAAATAAGCCTCTCGTAGATTTTGCCGAGCACGTTGAGCAGACTGATGGGGCGATAGCTGGTGGGGTCGGATTTGGGTTTGCCGGGTTTGGGGATACCTATAACAGAGGCCTCTTTCCAGGCTTGTGGGAACATGTTATTACTCATGGCGCCATTGAAGATGGCGGTCATGAGCATGATCAGTTGGGCGGGGAAGAGTTTGAATACCCTATTGGTAATTCCATCTGAGCCGGGGGCTTTACGAGCCTGAAGACCCTTGATGATGTCTTGCACCTCGTCAGGGGTGACGGGGGGCAGAGGATCATCAGGGTCTTCGACGGGCGGGAGAGAGGCTCTACGTTCGACCTCGGCGTCGACTTTGGCGAGGTGCTTTGGGTCGACCGGAAGGGAACTGGGGGAGCATTGGGACTCGAGACTGTCGGCTAGGAGCTCGGCTTTTTCAGAGCTATCGAAAGCGATGCTCTTGTCGGGACGGATGAGTGGAGGGGTGGAAGATTCTTCGGGAGCGCGAAGCTTCCTCTGAAGGTTCCAGAAGGCATGGTGATTGGGCTCAAGTTCACCGAGTAACTTGTCCCAGTTGTCCGAACGAGCTTCCGCAATGCGTTTCTTTACAGCACGCTGTAAATTGCGCATGTGGGCTTTGTTCGCATCGCAGGGGAAGGAGTCGTAGGCACGGATGGCTGCGTTCTTCTCGGTTATCAGCTCACGTACGTCAGCGGGTAGTTTCCAGCGGTGGTCTTCCACCACCGGGACTTCCCGTGAGCAATCCGTCAAAACGGATTGCACGTGTTCTGTAAACGAGGCGATCGCGCCGGTAGTGTCATCGACAGAGACAATGAGGTCAGGAATGGATTCCAGCTGAGGTGACAGAGTGTCGGATTTAAGCTTTTCGCTTACTTTCCTCCAGTCGGTCACCAGCTGGGTGCGGGGTGGGTGGTCAGGGTCAAGCGGACCCCCCGTGTAGGGGGTGAGGTGCATGACGACGGGACGGTGGTCAGAGTTAAGCTCTTGTAGCGCCTCTAAAGATTGCAAACGAAGGTTCACATTCTTGAGGAGCGCTATGTCGAGGACATCGGGAGTTTGGTTAGGGTCGCCGGGATAGTGGGTGGGAGTCATCGGAGCGATGACGTCAAAGTTAAGGGAGGCCCCTAAGTTGAACAGTAATCTGCCTCTGGTAGAGGTGAGATTACTGTTCCAGGCGGGATGTTTGGCATTGAGGTCGCCCGCCAGGATGACAGAGTCGCTCAAGCCGAAGAGGAGTGAGAGGTCGGCGGCGATGGATAGATGATCCTCGCTACCGTTGGTTGGTGGGAAATAGCCGGAGATGATGGTGATCGGTTGATGACCGGTCATGGCGAGCCGACAGAGAGAGATCTCCAAGTGAGAGAGGAGAGGGGGGGGATCTAGCGGGATGCAATGGAGAGTCCTTCTGAAATAGATGAGGGTTCCGCCCTTGTGACAGCGTGACCGATCATTGCGAACTATGCGATAGTTGGCGATGTTCGGGTTGCGTATATGGGGCTTCAGAAAGGTCTCCTGAACTAATAGGACGTCAAGCTGATGGTCGCGGAGGAAGGCGGCGATCTCATCGCGTTGACTTTTAACGCCGTAAGCGTTAAAGAAACCTAGCTTGAGGGACCGGGGCTTTGTACATCTAGCACCTTTTGTAATATCCATAATTGATATTTAAAAGGTGAGGTTGGAGATGGCGCGCAGTACCCCGGGGTAGCTGTGGTATGCCATGAGGATTTTAATAGGGTCGCCCTTGGCGGCGTAGACCAGATCGGCCATCGCGATTGCCTCCGGGGTTTCGAACACTTGGTTCATAACCGCGAGGGTGTGGACGAGGATCTCCGTCGTGGTGGGCTTGATACCTGCTGAGGAGAGGGAAGGGACCTTTTTCGGAGCTGCCGAGGCAGGCTTCGAGGGGGCGGCGGGTGGAGTTGCCAAAAGGGCCACGGGGGAGGGGGTTAGCCCAGGGTTAACGGTAACCTTAGGCGCGGGGTTGGTAGCAGGGGGCTGAGAGATGGGGGCCGCGGTGACTGGAGCGTCGCTGCGGAATAAGTTGGCCCAGGGCATGGGTCGTTGGGGGCTGAGTCGCACTGGCAACTGCGCTGAGGGCACCTTGATGGTAGCCGAGGGGCTTTCCCTCTTCTGGCGATCGCTAGCGCGCTTCGCCAGTTTGGGGGAGGAAGCCTTGGGGGCTTTAGGGCAGCCACGGTAGTTGGCTGGGTGGCCAGATTGACCACACAGTACGCAGCTCGGGGGTTCGGTGCATAAAGCCCGATCCTTGGGGCGGGGACAGTCCGCTGTGCCATGGTCACCCAGACACTTGACGCACCTGGGGGTGGCGAAGCAGTTAGACTGCGCGTGACCATATAATTGGCAGCGATGGCACTGGCCAATTATATTAGTGCGGCGGGGTTTCTCAATAGAGATCCCCGATAGTGAACAGACCGACTTGATCTTGAAGATCGGGTGGTGCCCTTCTACAGGGTCACACACCACGAGGACCATGTCGTAGGCATGTCCGTGACGCGCCTTGTGAAGGCGGTGCACCGCTGAAACTGAGATGCCTTGGGCAGAGAGGTCATCTTTGATGTCCTCCGTAGGGATCTCCTTCGGGACTCGGCGGATGACTACGCGAGTCGGTGTCTCTTCCGGGAGAGAGTAGGTGTGGAACGAGTAGTTCCTCGTTCGCAGCATAGCGGTGAGCTCCCTGTAGTCCGCGGACGAGGGAACGGACACCTTGATGCCCTGTTGGGTTGATGTGGCGCTGGTGTACTGGATCTTACGATCCACGCACATCTTGGACACTTCGGTCCATTTGGCCTTGTCTTGGATAAAGACCGGAGGCGGGGGCTTTTGCTTCTTTCCAGAAGCGGAAGCGGGTTTCGCCTTACTGCCGCAGGGGCGGGGAGCCTGAGAAGGGGCAGGGGTGGGGGAGGATGAGGCCGCTACGGCCTTTTTGGCCTTGCTGGCCTGGGATGAAGACCCTTTCTTCCTCTTCCCTCCTTTTCCGACGACCTCGTAGTCGTCTTCCGAGGATGAGGAAGAGGCAGAGAGGGGGCCATCGTCGTCCGAGATCGGAGCGGACGTGTCCATGCTCTCCGGTAGAGCTTGGACTGGGGTGGTGGGGGCAGCCTTTGTCATTACCGGGACAATAGAGCCCAGTGCAGCTGCGGACGGAACAATAGAAGTGGCCGAGACAATGGGTCTCGCACTAATTGGGTTCGCGGAAGCGGGCTCAATTGTCGGTAATGACAATGGAGCCGGAATTCCGGCAAGCGGGTTTGAGCAAGCCGCTTGAATAAGGCCTTGATCGGCCGGCGGGGGCGAGAGCGGGCTGTCGAGCGCGTCGGTGAAGTCGGCGACTGCCGACGATGACGCGGTGGGACTGGCACGCAAAGCACGGGCGGAATGCTGGGCCACGAATTTCGGGTCCGGGAGCAATTCCGTGAGAAAATATTTGACCCATCTCGGGTCGTAGTCCGACATTGTCGGTAGGGAAAAATTAAAACCTAAATGCGAAAACACATGGCATTCGCACCTAACGGCCCTAGAACCTAATTCCCCGGGTGGATAGGCCCGGGGATGTGTAGCCTCCCTGTCGGGCGCAGACAGGGAGGTGAGTACCTATGGTGAGCCCTAAGCTTGTAAACCGTTCGCCAATCTTATTGTGCGAACGGGCCCTGACCGGGTCTAGTGCGAAGGGGTAGACACTCCCAACCGACACTAGGTGTGTTGCTGTGGACGAAGTCAGAAACTAGAGTTGACTAGGAGATCCCCCAAGGCCAAACTTCTAGCTCTCGGCTCCAATTGACTGCCTCACCCTGAAGGGGATCGGCGGGTGTGATTGGGTCAACACCCCACTCGGCTTCGTTGACACCGTGAGGTTTCAACCGAGGACCACGAAACTGTGGTTTTACCCAGAGGGGGCCAAGACCGACGATAACGTTTTGACACAATTTCTGTTAAGAAATAGCGACTGTAACTACCTCCTTGAAAAAGGCAGTAGTATACAGGAAACACTTGTAGTCGATGACTACGAAACTGGCGTCGACAGGAACGTCGACCGGAACACACTAGCGGCGAGACAGGGTGCGGCAAGCAGGTAGCGGAGAGCAGGTAGCGCGCGGCACGTCCGTCCGGGGCGAGTGTCGGGCAGCGAGTCGGCCTGGGACCAATCCATGTTCCGTCCTTAGCCCTTTATGTTCCGGGGTAGCGGTAATCCTGCAACAATCCCGCAGTGTACAGAAGCCAGCACATCAAGTTACCACAATCTGTCAAATTTCTTTGATAGATTTTCAACTTTATTGTAAAGACATAAGGTACATTTAATTGAGAAAATTTGACAGTTAGGGATAGCTTGATGTGCTGGCGTCTGTACCTAGAGCTAAAACTACGTAACAATACGTAATTTCCGTTCCAAACTCCACTTTCAAAAACAAGTTCATATATTGTAGGAAATTCATTTACCGTACAAAGTTAAACATAAGCTTAGTAAACTGTTAGTATGTAGTTTTTATTATATGTACAGTCACGAGCAAAGATATGTATAAAATTAGCTAATTTCAAAAGCAGTTTTCTCCTTAATTATTGTATGAAATTGTATGTTGTCACACACATTGCATTTTCGAATTCATAGGTTTACCAAAAATGTCATATGTTGTATGTTATTTTACGAGAAAATCGCTTCTGAATAATGCTAGGTGTATACATGTTAATGCCCAGGACTGTACAGTACTAACTCTCAGAAACTTTCATGTGACCTAATGTTTCCGCTTTGACTTACAGTTTATTTCGGCATTGCTCGACTAATTTCGAACTCGAACGGAGCTTGTCATGAGCTAATACAAATATTGTTATTTTGTCACGTCCAGCTTCCCCGAAGAGGTGGGCAGAGGTGCTTTAAAGTAAACCCACATTTCGCTAGTTACGACTATGTTCGGGTAACATGTAATAGGGGGCGAGCCTATAGCCATCAACTGGGCACATCCAAACTTCGGGCTCCTACTGAAAAATTCAAGACAGAAAACCCCAATAACACTTTACTTGACCTGGGAATCGACCCAAAGACACTATGCACAGCAGTACGCTTGCGACCTCTGGACCAATGAGGCAGTGAGAGCTAATCTGTCGCGTCAAAAAAATCCATCTTTACCTACGTTTGACCATATTTATTTTTCCCATTCCTACAAAATGACTAAGTTACGTGCAGCTGAAATAATTGTATAAAGATACTTTTTTTTAAAGGTGAGTAATCATCAAATGGCTGCCGCTTTGGGTCAGTCTCTTACTGACCAAAACCCATCCATGTTCCTTCTTTAGCCCTTTATGTTCCGGGGTAGAGGTAACCTTTTCACAATCCTTTTCAATATAGGAAACATGGAAGATATAAATATTTCAGCACTTAGTTTAATGGCTTATGAATCTAGTATAGAACCCGCTTAAGAATTTTGTAGCTATAGCAAAATCTAACTCTCTATATTTCAGAAACGCGCTGACACGAAATACTCAGCAAAAGCTATTTCATTTACCAACTTATACATCCAACAGTTACAGCTAGACCCATCGACATCTCTCATCTGAAGTGGGACCGCCAGCTTCAGATCTTAGAGCGGCTCTCGATAAACTATTGTTGTTTGTGCGATATTGAGCGGTCGAGATGCAGCCCTGCATTATTGAACGGTCACTACTTTTGATCTATTGTGATCGGGGCTTAGTTCAAGAGTGGTTCAAGATTTTTCTAGTCTGATCGAGCACTTTTATTGGTTTCGGATTTTATAGTGACTCCATAATATGTCCGTTTGGCTTCAATGTTTTAGTTTGATGACCTATCTTACTAATATAATACTGTATACTAATATAAACCGAGTTCAAGAGCTTGCAGTGTCAATAGATTACAGAAAATAATGACACTGACACCTCTTAAACGTAGCTTATGTGCTGATCGCGATCAGTTTAATTGGTGCAATTCGCCCCGTCTTACCGACAAAGCGCAAATGCATTTTGGTGGATAGAAATCGAAGTTTTAGCTTTCAACATAGAAGAATATTGTATCGTCGGCAATTTGTATTAAGATTTTCTATATATTATGTATTTTAAACTTAGTTGTAATAATTCTGTAAAAAGACTTCCTTTCATATTATTATCTTGTAGAATCCAAAGCGTAAAAACAGTACGGAAGGAACTTACAGAGTATCTTTGCTTTAAAAAAAATAAACCTTCCATTTTAGAGCTTTCTTAATCCCTAGAGACCACAGACTACGCTCTATGTGTGGTTAGGGGAAAAAATGAAAATTCCCGTACATGCGGCTAAAGGTGGCCAGTTATGTATCGATCGTAGCTCTCAGTGGCGGAGTGGCCCACAGGTGTTACCACACGGAGCTGACGTCTTACTAAACCTCTTTTGTTACAATTCGGCGTTCGATTTTTAAATGCTGATTTTCACTAAAATGTCTTTTCGTGTTTTCGTTGAGAAGTTCAAATTGAGAAATGTGTTTTGGTGGCTTTGCTGAAGGGCGCATGAGGTCAGTATGTTTGCTTGAGTTATATGTAAACTAAAAAATAAAACCGACTTCCAAAAAAAACACTACAAAGTGAAAAATAATTTTGATTTCGGAAGTCGGTGTCTTCGGTTTTGTATTTTCATTTTTTGCCACCGACATTCACCATCATTTTTTTTTTGGAAGTCGGTTATATTTTTTGTAAAAAAGTTTTTATTTTTCACTTTTTAGTTGTGGTACCTACACAACCCCCCCCCCCCCCCCCAATTTTAATACCACTACCTGGTATGTAAATTACAGTGACAGGAACTTATTAGAACATCGTCCACATGCATTAATTAGGATTTTTTTTGATTTTTGTTGATTTTTCAAAAACCGCTTATCCGATTTCGATAAAAATTTTATGGGACCATTTGGGAAGTATACCCTTTGCAAAGAATTTTTCAAATCGGTTGGCAAGCAACGGAGTTATGCGCGAACAAACATTAAAAAAAAAAAATATATATATATACAGTCGAATTGAGAACCTCCTCCTTTTTTAGAAGTCGGTTAAAAAGCGTTTTCTTTACGGTTACATATATGAAAAGCATGGTTTGTAATAATAATATCCTTAATAATATCCTTGGACATTTCACACAACGCCATATAGTCCCAAGCTAAGCAACCTAATGCTTATTTTATGGTAACGAAATGGCTGATAAACTACTTATATATTTTTTTTTTTTGTAAATACATACTTATTATAGATAGAAAAACACCCAGACCCAGAACAAATACTTACAGGTCGTACAAATATTTGTTCCGTGCGGAAATCGAACCCGCGACATGCTGCGCAGCAGTCAATCGCTCAACCACTTCGCCAACCGTGTCGTGTCGTTTGTAATTGTCCACAACATTCTAAAAACCTCTTTCGAAATTTTATTCTTTGTTCTATCTACAGTTTAGTAAATATGTAAAGAAAACGTACTTTTTACTAAGAAACAAAGCATATGACACGACATTACATTATTCTTTATTGCCTCTACATATCGACAGCCCGACTTTCCACCAGCCAGCTCCACTCGTCGTACGTGCACCATCAAAAATGCATCAATACAAACTCATATAAAAGAAATACACTACAAATATTGCGTGCAAATGTCCACAATAACTATTGACAAAACATCACGTAGGAATTATGTTTATATTCATAAATAAATATACTTTTACTGCCATTCTATGCACGTGCACTCGATGTATGTTACATGTTCTTAGTATTTATTTTATGGAGAATATACAGCTATAAATATCGGTTCGGAGAAAGTTTTCATGTGGGAATTATTTAGTAAAGAAAATACGTTTTCAATGGTGGAAATGGAATTTTAATAAGTATAGCGCAGGATAGTCTTTGCCTGTCCGAAAGGGTTACCGCTACCCCGGAACATAAAGGGCTAAGGAAGGAACATGGATGGGTTTTTGTCAGTAAGAGTCTGATCCTCCTTTCCGCTTCACCCAGAGCAGGAGGAGTCATTTAATGATTTTCCACATAAAAAAATATAGTCTTTGCCAGAAGTGATAATCGTATTAATAGTTAAGAAATATCAATATTAACAAGATTGCGTCAGTTCTTCGCGGACGTGAACAATAGTGGCCTCCATGACACAATTTTCTGTCGCCAGAAGACAGCCGGCACGTAACCATCGATTGGACGCTCCACTAGAGGGACACTTACCAGCCAGTGACCATCCAGTGTCTCTTATCCGACCTTTTTAATGATTCCAGTAACTTTGTAACAAAAGTAGACAGCGTTCGAAATTCAAAATCGCTTCCCACCGTCGTTCCCTCTAAATCTTTTAATCTACGCAACAGATTTTAATGCGGTTTCATCAATAGTAAGAGTGGTTCAAGAGAATGGACTAAACGTATAGTTTAACTAACTTTTACCTGCGCGAAAGTATCTACATTGCACCCGTGCGAAGCCGGTGCGGGTCAACTCTAAACTTATTATTTTCTTTTCTATTCTTATGTAATTTGTTTTTTTTTAAAGAAAATACAAAACTCGCATCAAAAAACAACAGCACCATCAACAACAACAACAACATCATCGTTCATCATCATCATCATTTCTCAACATCTAAAATTACATGGGAGAAGACTCCATACTATGTAATTTTAGAAACAATTTATTGTTCTTGAATAAATAACGTATGACTCATGACACACCTTTTTTTACCACCCACACATTTTGAGGTACTGAAATACAACATCAGTCTAGCATTTCTGCAGTCGAATTTGATTTTCGCAGTGCAACCTGACGTCAGAATCGTATGGCTAACGAGCATCGATAAAATCCGGCAGACATTAGGATTTGCACCGTTAACGTTTCATTGCTCGCTTAGTTCGTTCGTAGTTTTTGTCAGCAATATTGAGCCGTCAGTGTCACTGGTTTTTTTGCTTGCTCGTGAAAATGCCAGAAATATTTGGGTTTTTTTTTTTTTTTTTTTTATTGAATGATGTGTCCTAATACAGAAACATCATAAAAATACAATCTAGCTTAACTAAAGCTAATGAGTTATTAAATTTTGACTTAATTTGCTAGGTAGACTAAGCCTAAGAATGTGTCCATTAACACTTTTCTTATTGTCTCTATTAAGGGGAAGACACTTTGTTCTTGTGTTCTTTATGGGTAGCACTCATTTCACTACATTAAACTAACACTTTACTAAATTAACTCAAAAGGTTTTGTCCTTTTTAGTCTTCTCACTATGTCCGTGTTGTCGAGGAGCTGGATAGCCTCGATGTTCACATGATGGTGAAGCCTTCGTTCATGAGCTTCGGCGTTCTTTTTAATTATATCTGTGACGAGGGCTACTTTAAGGTCCCGATGAAGGTCGTCATTTCGAATGTACCAGGGCGCATTGACGATTCCTCTGAGTACTTTATTTTGAAAACGCTGTATAATTTTGATGTTGCTTTGTTTGGTACAGCCCCAAAGCTGAATACCATAAGTCCATACAGGCATGAGGACTTGTTTGTACAGGAGTATTTTGTTGTGTACTGACAGCGAAGAATGTTTTCCTATCAGCCAGTACATCGACTTGTAGCGAAGCTCTAGCTCATCGCGTTTCTTTTTAACATGAGCTTTCCAGCGAAGCTTTGCGTCTAATGTCATGCCTAAGTATTTGGCTGTATTTTCGTATGGTATGACATGACCATTTATGTTTACCGGATGATAATTTGTCTTTTTGTTTGTGAAGTCTATGTGAACAGATTTTGATTCATTAAGTTTAATATTTGGGTGATTTTATTTTGTGTGTTGGATTTTAAAGAGACGGGTGCATTTTTTGTCAATATTTTATGTCCGAACTGTAGGTTAAAAATATGGAGTCGGTCCGATTATTATCCGATTATTTTTATGAATTTTCCGTGAATTTTATTTACGTCAATCAATCTGCCTTAGATTGGAAGCCGACCCCAACGTAGTTGGGAAAAGGCCAACTACGTTGGGGTCGGCTTCCAATCTAACCGGATGCTACTGACTACCAATTTTTTACATGGAGTGACTGCCTATCTGACCTTCACAACCCAGTACCTAGGTAATACGATACTCCTTGGTAATTTAAGACTGGCTGTCAGATTTTCGGGCTTCTGACGACGCGTAAACACTGTCAAAGATGCACAAATGACAGCCGGGACCCTGGCATAATGAGCTTTAAGAGGTTTATTTACTAATGGGGATACTCCATTTGTTTTAGCATTAGACAAACAATGCCAAAATAATTGGCAATAAGTAATAATTGTGTAATATTGATGAAATTAAAAGTTATTTTATTAACGCAAATAGTAAAAAGAGTGCTTTGTATTTATCGTGAAATAACGGAGTTTATTTAACTTTGATATCGAAATAACAATATTGAGAAAACCGTTATTTGTCTAAAGTTATATTAAACGGAGTAAGTATTAAAATATTTTCGGAGGAAATAGATTTCGACATTAATTAACAATTTAGCGTGGATTTTACAAGGGGTGGCATAATTGGTAGTTGTGTAGTTAAAAGAGAGGTTTTAATGACAACCTTTGAATGGATTAAGGAAGAAGGAGAGAATACTGCAGGTAGTCTGTGGTTTACCGTTTACATATATTATAGGGTATAACGTTTATATATACTATAGGGTGTAACCAAAATGGCAAAAAAAAACAGCTGCTCTATACATTTTTTGTCACTTGACTCGTCGAAATGTAGGGAACGTTTTTTTTCACGATTTCTGAGTTGGTCCCATGATAAAGGTTGTTCAGTTTGGTGGTCTGTAGTATATCCTTTTGTATGTATATACTCTTTCGGTTACACTCAGTATATACAAAACAAACCCCCTTTCCTATGTTATATTTATACAACGTGGCGCTGCAATGGTGACATTAGTTTAACACACGGGTAAGGCTTGTGCCCATTAATGATATAAATGTTGAGAGGCTAAAATAAACAGAAAATTGTAATAAAAATAAATCAAACAAACTAAATAATAAAATCAATTCGCCTACTTTTTAATTCGTTTTAATTTAATTGATGCGAATGTTATGAACCGTGACCCCGGCAATAACTGTTGCGCGACAATTCTTTAAGTATGTACCTACAGGTTGCTCTATTTTCTAACACCTATACTAATGTTATAAAGAGGTAAAATTTGTAAGTTTGTATGTAGGGGGTAATCGCCGGAACTAATGATCCAATTTCAAAAAAATTTTCACTGAAAAGCTACATTATTCTTGAGTGCTATAGGCTATAAATTATATTTATATCATACATATTAGCCGAGCTATCGCAATTTTCATCTAGCAAGTCGGAAAGAAATACCTCCGAAAACAGAATTCTTTGCATGCGCTGCCTAAACAGTTACAGTATATCGCAATTTTTCGCGGACGAAGTCGCGGGCAGAAGCTAGTTATAAATAAATCCGTAAATAATAACGTTTAATCGGAATATAATGCCTTCCTGAAACGAAAATAAGAAAACGCATGTGTGTGTTATTGTAGCGCCACGTTGTATACAAAACAAACCCCTTTTCCTTATGTTATATTTATATAATACTGACCTACATTAAAGTTTCTCGACCAGTTATTCACTCTGCCAAGTAAATTAATATTTGTAGTCTGGAAAATTAATTCCCAATGTCGAGTAATTAAGTCCAATATGTTACCTGGGTCCCCACGGGCCTACCCTCCTGCCTGCCGTTATCAGAGATGTAATCTACACGCCACCTGTGGGCCAGGCCAATCAGTCTTATAGTTTTCAACAAACGGATAACCTCCCGAGATGCTGCCCTCCGGAGGGTCTTTTCAACAAAATTTCATTCAATTTATTATGCAAAGTGGAACAATATATCATTTTTTATTCCTCTAATGTTGGGAACTGTCTGAGCGGAGGATTCTGAAGTTAATTGATGTTCGTATGAATGGCGACGCTGTTCGAGTGTCTCCGTGGAGACTTGCAAATAAAGGTTCATGAACCAACCTGCTGCGTAACTGCGATTAAATGGGGTAGAACAAAAGCTTGGTGCATCAAATCGGGTTTAGTTACCATCTTTGCTTAAAGTTAAAGCGCCAGGATAGGCCGCGAATTTTAACTTAAGATTTTTGCAATTTGGATAGGTTTCTATACAGGGTGAAAAAAAACCTGAAATCTTGACGAGTTATTGCGAGCATAATGTATGGAACAGCTGATTTTTTTTCGCGCATTCATATTTGTTCCTATAGTGAAAGTTGTTCATAATGATGAGTACAATGACCCCTTTAAATAATGCCCATGAATTCAATTTCACCCTGTATAGAAACCTATCCAAATAGGCAAGTAGATTTCAAGTCTGTTGAAATTTCTTCGCCTAAGTACTTGCTACTGGTAAATAAAGCCATCTCCTGCAACCATTAGCTGAAGAACGAACAAATAAATGGTTTTCGGAAATTAGTCGGGCTGATGTGCTCCTCATTTCCTTCTCTTCCTCATACCTACGTATCTATCTTCGAGTCATTTGCAGACACGAAAAGCCCGCAAAGTGGCAAATGATAGGGAATCGTTATCCTGTTATAATGAACGACGCGTTTTTTACGTTCGTGCGTTCTCTTAGCGGCTATGGCTTGCTTTAATTTAATTTTTGAGTAGTTTTTACAGATTTTATATCGGATGCTTTTAACGTTCTGCATCGTTCTCACATGTATAATATTAATATGAACTATGTAACCAATATTTTGTTTAAAAGAGTGTCCATGGAGTTTCTTGCCTGATCTTCTCCATAGGTACCTGCTGCTTTGGATTGGGCAACCAGCTTCTTCTTCTCTTCAGATCTCTCTGACAGACCGACCCCTTGACAATTCAAAAGTGTAATTGGTTTATTTGAAATAAATACTTTGAGTTTGAGTTTATGTAAACTAGTGAGAGTGACCCGTCCTTCCTTGTCTCGGGTGCAATTTATTAATGTGACGACATGTCGAAACACTGACATTTCTGTGTTTTATCTAAGTTGTATTAATATTAGCTATAGTAAATTACTGGTATTCAGTCGCATCCGATTAGACTGGAAGCTGACCCCAACATAGTTGGGAAAAAAGGCTAGGCAGATGATTGAATAAAGCTGAAGAGTTAATTTGTTACGCACTAATCTCTGGAACAGTCAATCGGATTTGAAAAATATGTTATAGGTACATTTGATAGCCCAATTATTGATTCTGATTTTGGGTATCTTGTGGTAAGAAATCAGAATCAACTTTTCTTTTTATACAAAACGCTAAACAATCTTATTTAAAACTAATTATAAATATGCTTTAAGGGTCGAATGCTGCCAGATTTATTTTCTTGCCAGCCAGCTACGATAAAAGGTTGCTTTTGCAACAAACCTTTATAGTACATACAAGTTCCACTCAAGACATGAGAATGTTCTCGTGTATATTTTGCTAAAAACTATATAAAAATATATCAACAAGCTTCTCATTTTCGTGCTACTAAAGTTAATGGAGTGAAAAATGTGAGAACGTAGCTTGAAAGTGACGGCTCGGTAATATGTCATACTTGTGCTCAGAGGAAAGCTTTAAATTGATATTCTGTTCCTTCTCAACATAGCCAAGATATGGCTTACTGCAATGGTTCAGTTTGATAAAAGAATCCTAGTAGATAGATAGTCTTTAGAAACTTCTTCATCTAGAGTATTAAGGTTACAGATACTATTGGAAAAATCTATACTTTCTTACACTACAATATTATAAATGCGAAAGTTTGGATGGATGGATGTTTGTTACTCAGTCACGCTAGAACGGCTGTATGGATCTGGATGAAATTTGGAACACTGATAGTTTTTATCCTGGATTACCACATAGGATATTCTTCTTTCCCGTAGTATGTTCCCGTCGGATAATTTGTAGAAGAAGCTAGCAATGTCTAAATTGTTAAAGATTTTTGTTTGTTATACTCATTCCCATAGGAAGAAGTCTTTTGATATATTTAGGTAGCTACGCCACTAAAAACGAGATTTATATACCTACCCGAAATTATGTTAAAATAGGTACCTGAACATAAACAAACTATCATACATAACTCGTTTCTATAAGTGTTTTTGGGCAGTGTCATTGGTTGTTTCCATTTGAAATATCTCAGTAGGATTCCGATGTCTAAATTTGTGCCCAGTTGATGGCAAAAAGCTCACACACCCCTGTTACATGAGACGTAAACATAACTGGCGTACAACTCTGCCTAACCCTTCGAAGAAATACGCCGTGGTGTTATGTTATGTTTAACTGAAGAGTTTATCGTTAGATACAGGAGATTTCCTTTGAAGATTTATTAAAATTTCCTACCTTTAACTTTGTGTTCAGAAT
Source organism: Hyppa rectilinea (assembly GCA_951799385.1). NCBI lineage: Eukaryota > Metazoa > Arthropoda > Insecta > Lepidoptera > Noctuidae > Hyppa > Hyppa rectilinea. The sequence goes on along the minus strand of OX637318.1, from coordinate 5,915,361 downwards.
TCAGGATACCTATTACATTCATAACTCCGTTATCTCTGCTGGAATTATAGAAATGATCCTCTCGCTACAATTTATTTTATAGGTTATGTAGTCTAATGTTGCATGCTTTATGTTTTCTTTTTAGTTCGAAAACTCAACTGGTGTTTCGTTCCCATTTTAATTAATTGTATTGAGAAAAATATTTCCATCTCGAGCGAATATACAAAGTTCAATGTTTTTTAAAACTAAACGAAATATATCGTATTTCAAAAGCAATTTCTGTATAAATATTTTTCAAATTGAGCTTTCTTTCGGTGAATTTTTAAGCTCTCAGCTTACACTCGACTATTATGTATATGTTTTTTGTTATTTTGGGAATAAAATTTGCAGATAATATCTAATATTTTGGATATTTTATGGTAGTTACATACCTAGTAATAGCATACATATTATTTCATCAACTCTATTAAATATTAGTCTAAGATTTCCCGTTCTTTAGCTATTATATTTTTCATCAATAAATCAACTCAGCCTATCGCAGTTTAAGCTTGTCATAGGCCACTCTTAGGTCAGCGGGACTATCCGAAGGGGTAACCGGAGCCCCAGAACACACAGGGCTACCCTCAAAAACTCCTCCTCACAAAAATAGGCCTCTCCAAGGCTGCGCCACGATACCCTCTCTTCCACTTTCCGCATCCAATCTGTCCAGCCACCGTCTTAAGGTCATCGGTACATCTTGCTGGAAGACGTCCCACACTTCTGATACGCAGTCTCCACTCCAAGCCTCGTCTACTCCACCGGCCATCGAAGCCACTTCATTTGGCTTACCCTGAAAGCTATATAATCGGTTCGTTCGGTTCTTTTCGGTATAATTTCATTCCTGATCCTTCAAAGAGACTCCAAGCATAGCCCGCTCTATAGTGTGCTGAATGACCTTGAATTTGTGGACCAGCCCGGCTGTCAGTGTCCACGTTTCGTCACCGTATGTGTGACGGGTGGGACACACTGGTTAAAGATCTTAGTCTTCGAAAAAATGCGAATAGAAATTTTGTTGCAGTTTTCCAAACGCTGCCCAAACCTACTGGATCCTTCTGCCGCCTTCTTTTTCAAAGTTATGTCTACCGAGCTGGATGGCTTGCCCTAAATAGACATACTCCATTCTTTTGACCAATAAAAGCGACTCGTTCAACCGAAAACACTAACAATAGCAAAAAATCCGAAAGATACAGTTTCCACACAATAGTTTTTATATCATGTATGTAGCTTATGATTTTGCCTACAAGTGAGTAATATCAATTCCGGGTGTATCAACTCTTTATGTAACATGGAAGGGACGACGTGTGGAACCTTCTTTCTACCGAAATCACTGTACCTAAATGTTTTCTTGGGCTGAATATGAAAAATCCAACCAACGGATGTCAAAGTCAAAGTCAAAGTCAAATCATTTATTTCAAATAGGCACAAGAATGGCACTTTTGAACGTCAAAATGAACAAGAAATAGAACTGATTCTAGTCGCCCCTTCCAAAAAGTAGTTTCGTGTGGAGAAGAATGGGCAAGAAACTCCACCGTCACTCTTTTAAAATGTTTCACAATGTTTTGTATACATGTATTATAACATTATATGTGAAGACGATGTACCCAGAATAAAAACAATACATCACAAAAGGTGAAAAGAAAAACACATGTAGCAGTGGCAAGTAAACCCAATTATGTCATAAGTGCATGGTGCTCACATATTTACAAACATTCTAAAAGTTAACAATAATAAATTAATCAATGTGTGAGAAGTCATTCCAATATAATAAAATAATATGGTACAAATTACCTAATTTACTTAGCAACCAGTTTGATTTTGTCTAGACACTAGATTGTCCTGTGGAGCAGGACCAGCATGTTTCCAAGCATCCTTATCTTTGATATAATCTTCTAATTTGTAATAAGCTTGTTTACAAAGTGTACTTTTAATATGAGTTTTAAATTTTCTTTCATTTAATTGCAGTATGTCACAAGGTATTTTGTTGTAACATTTAGCACAGAGCCCCATAAAAGATGTATGTACTTTTGACAATCGAAAAAATGGTTGAATTATTTTATTTTTATTTCTAGTATTAAAATTATGCCTATCACTTATTTTGTTAAAAAGATGTCTATTTTTTCTTACATACATAATATTTTCATAAATGAATTGGCAAGGTACTGTCATAATATTAATCCTTTTAAATAGTTCCCTAAGCGATTCGCGACGACGAAGATTGTAAATAGCCCTGATCGCTCGCTTTTGCAAAATAAAAATGGATTCAATGTCAGCAGCCCGACCCCACAGTAAAATGCCATACGACATAATACTATGGAAGTAACTAAAATAGACCAAACGCGCGGTTTCTACGTCTGTTAACTGCCTTATCTTTCTAACAGCATAAGCGGCCGAGCTTAGCCGTCCCGCAAGAGTTGTTATGTGGGGACCCCATTGCAACTTGTCGTCTAGCGTGATTCCCAGGAAAACCGTCTGCTTAATAAATTCCAGCTTTTCTCCGTTCAATATGATGTCACAATCGCTACTTTTAACATTAGGTAATGTAAATCTAATGCATTTGGTTTTTTTTTTTTTAAACCAATCTTGGACCTGAAGAATAGTGTTATTCACGTCGTCAAGATTTTGTGAGCATCGATTAATTTTAAAGATTAATGAAGTGTCATCTGCAAATAACACCATCTTCGGTTGATTTTGAAGTAATTGGGGTAAATCGTTAATATAAACTAAAAAGAGAAATGGACCCAATATCGAACCTTGAGGAACGCCCATTGTCATTTCCGACCCCAGCGAGTTCACACCATTTACTTGAACTTTAACCTTTCTATCTTTCAGGTATGATCTAAGTAAATCAAGGGCTGTATTTCTAATTCCATAGTGCTCTAGTTTCAGCAGAAGCGTCTCATGTTCTACGCAATCGAACGCCTTAGAGAGATCGCAAAAGATTCCAATGGCATCTTGTGCTTCTTCCCAGGCGCTAAAAATGTTCTTTATTAGGGTGACACCAGCGTCAGTAGTACAACGCCCTTTGGTGAAACCGAACTGTTGGTCATGCAAGATGGAATTTTTATTAAAGTGACGTAACATTTGATTGAGCATCAACTTTTCAAACACTTTACTGAGAACTGGCAGAATTGACACGGGCCTATAATTGTTGGGTTCTTTACTATCACCGGATTTGAACAATGGCACTACTTTACTGTGTTTCATTAGATCCGGAAAGACTCCTTGGTCCACACTAGAATTAAATATGAAAGCTAAATAGGGCGCAAAGGTATCGATAATAGAACTACAGACTTTTACAGACATTCCCCAGAGATCTTCTGTTGATTTGATTTTAAGATCTTTAAAAGCTTTTATAACAGCCTGGGGGTTTGTATGCTGAAATGTAAATTCTAAAGGGCATGCCTTTACATTTTTTCTAAGTAAGGCAGCAGAAAGCGCGGCTGAGGAATTTAATGATGCAGTAGTTTTGAGAGGAATATTAGCAAAAAAGTTTTCAAATTCCTGAGCTATTTCTATATCTGAGTTGATGCGGCCATGTGCAGTCTCTAAATTAAACTCAGCTTTACGCTGTTTCATTATTTATTATTTGCCAGGTAGTTTTTATTTTATCATCAGCTGATTTTATTTTATTGCTAATATAAAGAGCTTTAGCTATTTTGCACACACTCTTAAAAGTTTTAGAGTATTTTGCAACATACTGATGAAAGTTTGTATTATTCGTATGTTGCTTGAGGCCATAAAGTTCAAAAAGTTTTTCCCTGCTTTTGTGAATACCAGGAGTCGCCCAATCGCTAAATAAAAACTTTGTGAAAATGCTTTTAGTTTGTAGTGGAAAAGAGTCATTAAATTGCTTATTCAATAGTAAAAAGAACTCGGCGTAGAACTCACTTGGGTCAGATATATTATTAAAATTCTGAACACATAAATTACTGGCCAAAGACTTATTGAATTTGTTTAAATTTGTACATGTAATTGGCCTAAATCTTATTTGAATTTTTTGTAGAGGCATATAGGAACAAAATGTTATAGTTTGTCCACTGTGGTCAGATGGCAACTTATTTAAGATATCTTTATGTAAGTATTCACAATTACAAAAAATATTATCTATACAAGTGGCAGAGGAGGCAGTTACTCGGGTTGGTTCCATAAAGACGTTGGACAAATCAAATGACCCAAAAAGACTTAATAATCTGACAGTATTCGAGTTATTTTCTAGTAAATTAATATTAAAATCTCCACATATGATTATTGACTTGCTACTAGTACTTAGTTTCTTTAACACATCTTCCATTACAGAATCAAACACAGATAGATTCTGGGAATTTGGAGGTCTGTACACACATACTATAACATGCTTATGGCAACAACTGTTAGATGAATTTTGTCTTTTTTTGATGGTGGGAAATCATCAAATGACTCCTTCCGCTCTGGGTGGAGTGGAAGGGAGTATCAGACACTTACTGACTAAAACCCATCCATGTTCCGGGGTAGCGGTAACCTTATCGGACAATCCCGCTGAATGAGCTTTGTTTAAAGCCCGTATTACAGAACCTCACTAAAGACTGAAGCGTTACTTAAAACTAGTGTAAAGCCATTTGAATGCTTGAAACTAGTTTTAAGTAGGTAATGGACTGAAGACTCAAGTCTTGAGCAATAGAGTCTTTCTGTAATAGAGCCTAAGTATTTTTTAACGAAGGGAAGATTTGAATATTGTAGTTAACTCGTAGTAGGTGACTGACTATGAGATGTTATTTATCATATCCTTAGTTTGGCGCGATTAAGATATCTCGTCTCACACTATTATGACACTAATTATAAAGGCAACATTTGTGAGTGAGTGTGTGTGTGAGTTTGTATGTTTGCAAGTCCGTCCTTCACGCTCAAACGGCTGAACGAATCTGGATGAAACTTGGCACAGAGGTAGTTCATAACCTGGATTAACACATAGGACATTTATACTTTCACGCGGGCGAAGCCGCTGGCAGCAGCTTGTATCTTAGGTATACGGGTCGTATGTCAGTATCGTATTACCGTTACTGGGTTGTAGAGGTCAGATGGCAGTCGTTCTATGTAAAATACAGGTATTCAACTGCGGTTAGACTGGAAGTCGACACCAATATAATTGGGAAAATGCTAGGCAGAATGATTAATGCGTTGCCTTGCCAGCCCTCAATTAGACTCCGAAAGCAAATCTTTTTATAAAGCTTACACTAATGATGGAAGATTATCCGAGTCGATATTTGTCCAACTGTCTAGTCAAGCTAAATTCTATCTATTGCAGTCCACACAAGGCACAAGCTTTTCTGAGAATTCGCTACACAGCTAAATTCCTCTTCAGCTGTGCGCCATATTTGCTTGCTCAACGTAGTGACATATAAAAGCGCCACATTCTTCACATCGGTGATGTCGAATTTGTAAGAATTCTTCGTGTCTCGCTTGTGAGCGTCATTGTGAACTATTTCTCTGAGCCGGCTCAGATTTTACATGAATTTTTGATAAAATATACAGGATCTACAACTTCTTTTCTTAAATAACTTGAAATACTGAACCAGACATACCAGAGTAGTAGGGGCTCTGATAGGTCAAGTAAAATCAGGGGTAAAAGTCGAATCACATTTTACTTTTTAAAATCTTAATTAATGACCGAAATTTTAAAACTGAAAGGCTGAAAAGTTGTTTGGAAATTGGTTGTAAAATGAAGGAGTGAGGAAAATGTCCTCAGGAAAATTTTGAGTATGAATGTGGATGGATATTATACAAGTAGAGGAAGAGCAAAGAAACGGTGAATGGATTGTGTGAAAGATGATATGGCTAGTAAGGGAGTGACTATCGAGATGACGACTAATAGTGTAGATCGAAGAGAAGTATGGAAGAAAAAGACATGTTGCGCCGTCCCCAAATAAACTGGGATAAGGGCAGGAGAATAAAGACCTCTTATTCTGTTGTTGATCCCTCATATATTCCCCGATCATTTTACTGCAGCACACAATTATGACAGTTATCACTTACAACCAATCAGGATCCGTCATTTACCCGTAACCACAAACGTCAACCATATATCATCCAATGAAATTGCACAGCTATATATACTTACTGTCAGTTCTATATTTGAGTCGTTCCAAAGTCAAGACGTTCTCCGGACGTCGTGTTCAATTAGGTAGTATCCTTTGATCCGACATAATAGCGATTTGACATTTGATAGAACTTAGACAGAGATAAAGTACGACCCAGTTCTATTGTCTCGTGTTTCAATGGAGTTAAATATTAGGTACTTGACGGTGAGTCGAGGAGGAGGGACATAGATCGGCTTGGTGATATCTGTGACATTCTTTGGAAATATTTGTCATTATCCGGGTTGTAGGTCTGCAGAGTCTCCTAACGTAATTTTATAAATCAATCTCCTTAGCCTTTTTCCAACTATGTTGCGGTCGTGAATACTAAACTGAAACCTGAATACTAGTATTTTACATGGAGCGACTGCCTATCTGACCTCCACAACCCAGTCAATAACTGGGTAATACGATACCCCTTGGTAAGACTGGCTGTCAGACTTTCGGGCTTCCGACTACCCGTAACGACTGTCATAGATCCACGAATGACAGCCGGGACCAACGGCTTAACGTGTTTTACCGAGAGACGGAGGAGTCTCGATATGTAACGATGGTCACCCATCCACGGACCAACCCTGGCAAGCGTAGCTTAACCTGATGGATCTATCTATGCGGATGTTATGACTTAGCCTCGAGCTCAACACACGTAACGTAGTGTTATAAATACAACAGGTAATCCGCATTCTCTACTGACTTCATTAACAAGCAAGTCGGAAACAGTCTATTTTTAGTCAAAGCTCCACCTAAATTAACGACCCTCCTAAGAAATTAGCTCTAAACCCCGAATTCCCAACACTAAACGTCTTATTTTTTAACATCGAAACCATTCCCCAATTTTTATGGTACCTCAGAACTTGATTAAAACTCGAGTAATTAAGAGAGTCGTTAAAAACAGGTTGTTTTTCAGCACGAGGGGGCGCGATGACTGCGTACTATCCGCTTTGTATCGGTAATCGTTCCTTTGTCTCGAGCCCACAGTTTCGTGCCCCGCCGGGGCTTGACGTGGCGTATCTGAAACTTCACAATTAGCTCTATACAACCATATATAAATATGGCGTCCGGTGAAAAATGAAGCACCCTGTCTATGAGGTCATGAATTTACTTGACTTTTTTTAAAAGAGTGTTGGACTGTGAACAAAACGGTGAAACAAAACTTCGTGAGGAAACCGATGTTCTAGAACTTAAAATTCGAAGACATGTGATATCCACCAATCCACACTGGGTCAGGCCAACTCCCTCTCGAAGAAAGAAGGCCTGCAGTATCCCAGTAGTGGAAACGTTAAAGGCTGATTATGTTCTTGTTGTTAAAACTTATGTGTTGTCGAAATGTTGAATGTTGATGTTACCTCTGATTAGAAATGTTGCTTTTTCAATTTGTCACCTCTCCTAAAAACACGTGACTAACGGATTTAATTATCGATAGAAATGTTTTATAATTGAATCATTCCGCCAAAGTGGCCAACGCTTTCAAAGTGATTTACCTGCTGCCATTTTAATTAAACTTCGAAGTTATTTTAATGTTGAAATACAGATTGTGTTCAAACAAGGTGGAAATATTAATCTATGTGTGTTGGGTGATACTGCAGTAACTATTCGGAATTAATAACTGCCTGGTCTCGATTCGAGTTCGAACCCAAAACGCAACAAGGTAGTTGCTAAAAAAAAACTGTGAAAGAGAACATCGTTAGGAAATCAGCATGCCTGAGAGATATTTCTCAACAGCATGTGAAGCCAAGTCTCGGCCCATGGGCAGTATAAAAACTCGTCACCAGGTTAGTCCCTAACCACACGAAAAAGAATTTGTATTTTATGTAAATAATTAATATGAAAATAGCCTATATTTATCTATAAATAATTAATAAGAAAATAGACAGTTAAAAATAAAAAGTTCATTCATGAAAATGCTTTTCGTGGCGTTGAATAAAATAAGTGGTATCATCATGAGTATATTTCGCTGAGTCACGTTCGTATTCAACACACGACCAACGGACCATAATATTGTTACAAAGGATAACATAATGTGCCGGAGAAAATATAAGTAGCTCGAATATTTTCCTGTGAAATATTTTCCTTTTCAGTCACCTAATTACGGACGTAATTAGTCACAATATAATCACTGAGTATTTGTCATAAACAAGATCGTTTTGTTTGGCGAAGTATTAAACGCCTTGCTTTTGTTTGATGATTTTTTTCATTATTTATTGTCCTCCTAGCTCCATCTTTCGCATTTAGACTTAAAGAAGAATTATTGAAGATATTCTACATCACTGTTTAATTAAATAATTTATTTATTTATTGTGCACAATTTATTACCATAAGTATACTGTTGCACTGCTGATATTACAGTATATATACAGTGCTGCTGCCTTTTGGGCACTTTTCCTGTTGACAGTGATGCTAACATCAGCTATCGGTCAGTGAAATTCCCGTCAAAATCGGTCCAGCCGTTTGTGTGATTAGCCAGAACAAACAGACTGACAGCAAACATTTTTAAAATAGATTTTGTGTTATATGCCCCGTTTATTTTCCAATGCATTTAGTAAAAAGCTATTATTTTGTAATTACAAACAGACACATCAATTTTATTTATTCTCTTCTTAGCGTGTCTATGGCAATCTAAATGTACAGACGCCAGCACATCAAGCTATTCCTAACTGTCAAATTTTCTCAATTAAAAATGAACCTTATGTCTTTGCAATAAAGTTGAAATACTATCAAAGAAATTTGACAGATTGTGGTAACTTGATGTGCTGGCCTCTGTACTTGGCCCAGATTTCGGCTATGTGTTTGGCGCCATCACTAGCGTCCATGAGTTCCTATAACGTGCATACGGCAGGACACGATATTAAGTGTCCCATCGTTTTTGGAACAGCACCATATTAACGTTCCAAGGCGTAGTTTTCTATGAATCCCCACCTGAGCAGGTTTTCCTTACCTACCTTTGGTAACTTGGATCCGGTATTTTATATATTTATGTTGGAAAGCTCCGAACGAAAACGTTCGGCCACGCATAGATAGTACAAATTAATAATGTCACACAAAACCATATAAAATTTAATAAAAACAATCGGCACCACATTTCGCCACATCCTAATCTTATGATAAGAAAAACCTCAATAGTAAAAGTTCTCGTAACAAAAAGCCCAATAGCCGAAATAGCCATAAGGAAACTATGAAGATATTACACGGCTATGACATTAGATGTTGATAGCCGACATATCGTCAGGGTGTGGGCTATGGGGCTATCATTATAGCTATTATTGCCTGATCGAGGAACGAGTGATGTGGGTGTCAGACAGTTTGCGATTCTTTTCTTGTAAATTGGAAAGATTGAAAATCATTGTGAAGGATTTGTGTGTGGTTTCGGTGAATTTGCATTTTTTTAAAGGACTGTTTAGTTTACAACTTTTGTAACTAGTGGGTTGATACATGTTTAATACAGGGTGAAATTGAATTAAGCGGGATTGTCCGAAAGGGTTACCGCTACCCCGGAACATAAAGGAAGAATCATGGATGGGTTTTAGTCAGTAAGAGTCTGACACTCTCTTCCGTCAGGATGATTTAACACGCTCAAAAAAAAGGGTGAAATCGAATTCATGGCCGATTTTACATTATGCTCGCATAACTCGTCCAAATGTAGGGAAAAGCTGATTTTTTTTCGCGATTTCAGATTTGTTCCCATAGTAAAAGATGTTTATAATGATGAGTACAATTAATCTTAAAATATAGCCTATGAATTCTCTTTCATGATATTGTAACATAACATAAGAGATTACTCTACTTCGCCTTTAAGGTCAACAATACCTCCATAAACGGTGATCGCATCAGATATACCGACACAGACCAATCTATGTGTATAAAGTTTGCATGATCTGCTTTCTGGTGGACTGTCAGTTCAAATCCTACAGACAGACGGCCTAATTAAGCTAAAGCACAGCTCTGAATACTATCTAAATCGTTAATAGAATGTAATCAAATAAGACGAGCAACTACAGTTTCTACTGGGACGAGTGACGACCACTTCCTAGTAGAAACTAGTCTGGATGAGCTGCGGGGTGCTCACGACGACTTGTTCACTGTTCTGTATTGACAAATCAGCGACAAGCTTTCTCAGAGCTCCTCCCCAGTTCCAAGTATCTGAGTAGTGTAACTGTAAATTAGAAACTGTTGACGAATTTACACTACTTGGACTTACAATAGACAAACACATTAACTGGAAAACACAAATACAAAAAACCCGTTCAAAAATTTCAAAATTCTCATATGCTCTCCGCGAAATCAAAAAGACAACAAATTTACAAACTGCCCTCACCACCTACTATGCGTATGCCAATGCATGGCTTAGCTACGGCGTAATCCTTTGGGGAAACAGTACAGATGTACTAACACTCTTTACCCTACAAAAGAAGTTAATTCGTATCTTGGCTAACATTGATCAAACCGACAGCTGCAAACCCTATTTTCTAAAATATAACATTCTAACCCTCCCCAGTATATACATTCTAGAAATATGTAAATTTGTCCGTAAGCATCAGGAGTTCTACACAAAACGTGAAGATATCCAATCACAGTACACACTTAGACACCGATCTAGACTAAACATACCAACATCCAAGCTAAAAATGCATTCTACAAGTCCCTACGTAATGTCTATAAAAATTTACAATAAACTCCCTGACACAGTAAAGAAAGAAGAAACATTTAATATATTTATAGGGAAAACTTAAAAAATTACTTATTAACAAATGCTACTACTCTTTAGATGAATATTTAAACGATAAACATAAATAATAGGAACAATAAAAGTATTATAATTAACCACGCAATTTATAGGAATATTTAAAATATATTAATGACACGGAAATAATGGATGAATAATATAATTTAAAAAAATAATAATTAAATAAAAAAACAATAATACTAAATTTAATATTTTGACTATAAGAATTACCCAAAGAATAACAATGTATATAAATAAATAAACAAAATTATAAGATAATATAATAAAAATATTTAGGTATATTTAGCAATAAAAAAAAACAATACATAAATAGATAGACGAAATGTTAGTATTCAATTCACAATCTTCTAACTTTGATTATATTTATTTAACTAAAACTTGCTCCCACAAAAGCAACTTAGTATCTCCTAAAACAGGGCTTCCTCTCTTCTATCCTTTTGCTGTGCCCTACAGGGTCCATAATGATCTAAATTATATGTATACCACCTAAGTACACATTATGGTAAAGCAATAAAGATATTGAGATTGAGATTGTAATTAATTTGTACCATTAGTGCTCATTAACGCTACAGTTTGCGCGTTAATCGAAAACGCTGGAATGTATGTGTCGGTATCGGCTCGTTCTCTTTTAGATGGGACTCAATCACAACTGGTGAACTGTGGATGTACGGTCGCCAGTGCATCAAGATACCCTAATCTGTCAAATTTGTTTGATAGATTTTCAACTTTGTTCCATAATAATAAAGTTCTAAATTGGGAAAATTCTGGTGTTCCCTACATTTCGACGAGTCACGTGACCAAAAATGTATAGAACAGCTGATTTTTTTTTGCGATTTCAGAGTTCGTCCCATAGTAAAAATTGTTTAGCATAGTAGCAGTTTGGTGGTCTGTAGCATATGCTCTTGTATGTATATACCCTTTTAAAGATCTCACCGTGAAAACTAAAGTGAAGTGAGCTGCAAGTGCACTGTCACTTGTGTCAATACCATGCGTCAGCTGAAATGACAGCTTACTTCACCTAAGCTAAATAACATCTATAATAATAGAACTATAAAACTATGTTACTGGAAACTAGGAAGGTTAGGTAGGCTAGTTATATGGTAAACTAATCAGCATGATCACGCTGCGGCGTGTCGACATACTGTTTAGCATTAACAAGCCATCGACCAGATGTGTTATCTATAGGATGGGATTGTTTACAACTAGTACTTGCAATAGTTACAATATTATATCGGTATCGTACCGGTATCGTATTGCCCAGTTAATGGGTTGTGAAGGTCAGATAGGCAGTCGCTCCGTGTAAAATACTGGCATTCAGCTGCATCCGGTTAGACTGGAAGCCGACCCCTACATAGTCGGGAAAAGGCTAGACAAATGACTTGCAATAGTTACAATATGTATGAGGAATTAGAGAAATTCATTGTTAATTTAATTGACACCCTAACAAATCACATCAATATGAAAGGCGGGCAAATTGTGCCCGCCTTTCATATTGATGTGATTTGAATGTACGGTCAATCTCTTGTGTTACAGGAACTCCTAGTACTGAGAGTCGAATATTAACTTTATTACAAACGCATAAGGTTCATTTTCAATTAGGAAAATTTGTCAGATTGGGAGAGCAGGGATACATAGATGTGTGTGTTTTGAAGCGAGAATAAATAAATTATTATTTAAAAAAAAAACACGTAACTATACATAGTTATGCCATTTGGCAATTTAATTCATTTTCTTGACTGGTTATAGAAAAGGAGGGATTTTTATGTGTGACGCCAGGATACATTTTTAGGGTTCTGTATGTCCGAATGAAAAACAGAACCCTTATAGGATCACTTGTGCGCCTGTCTGTCCGTCTGTCACAGCCACGAATTTGCTCCAAATCTAATTGACTGAATAGAAATTTGATACATATTATGTAAACGTTTCTGATCCAAATACGGACGTGTAGCGTAAATAAATTAATATTGAATAAGGGGGTCACTTAAAGAGTAAAACCACCCCACTACTACGACATAAAGGCTACTGTCATAGCAAGGCTTGCATAAAAATCGTCGAAGGAAAACAACGTGAGGAAACCAGCATGTCTGAGAGATATTTCTCAACAGCATGTGAAGCTAAGTCAGAGGCACATGGACAGCATTGAATCTCTGACACCAGGTTAGTCACTAACCATACGAAAAGAAGAAGAAGATGGTAAGGCGATGTTGAATTGAAAACATTGATTTGCGGTTAGCTGTAAAACCTTGTGAATAAATGGACAGTCATAAAAGGAGTAAAATAAATACTCTTTTATTTGTACACTATAATTAAACATCATATTTTGTTTCCAGCATACGGCTGCTCATTCCATTTGATTAATTTAAATAATTTATATTCCTTTGTCCTTTTCCCAGAATATCAACATTCAATAATGTATTATCGCTTTCAATAGGTTCATGTAACCAGAACAATATTTTATCCAGTCAAACATATTCTTGAAATTATATCAGAGAGAAAAGCCAGTCGGAATCTATTTTAATTGCGTAATATAGAGTTCAAAAAGATTGCCCAAGTGCGAGTCGGACTCCACTAGTAACGGTTCCGTAACCCCAAAAAACTTTTTTTTTTTACCATCACGCCTGTAATCCCCGAAGGGTTAAGCAGAGGTGAACCTGTAGTACTTGGGACTTAAACATAACAGGCAAACTTCACCATAGTAAAAACGAGGGTATTGCCTTCAACCGGGCACAAATCCAGGTTTTGGGGCTCCTATTAAGAAATACCAGATGGAAAAATCCAATATATCTTTGTTTGACCCGGGAATCGAACCCAGGAACTCATGCTTAGCAGTAAACTTGCGACAATTAGACCAACGAGGAACTTTTGAGTTTACTTTTTAATTATTTTCCATTAAAGCAGACATCTTGAAGACATGTCGTCTGCGCGTTACAGGAACTGATAGAGACTGACGATAATAATGGCGCTAAACACGTAGCCGAACTCTAGGCCAAGCCCATTTAAATTGCCATTGTCACGCTAAGAAAAACAAGAAGACATAAAATACGAATTCTATTAATGTTTTAACTGATAAAAAGATACAGCCCTATGAAAGGTAGACCAACCGACGGACCAACAGACTAACTGCGTTGGTCAGAAATAGGGGGAAAGAGTTTTCACGCTTTTGTATACGGAACCCTAAAAATAAAAATAATCATCTGCCTAGCCATTTCCCAACTTTGTTGGGGTCGGCTTCCAGTCTAACCGGATGCAGCTGAATGGTAAAAATAAAAATAAAACAATGTAATTGTAGTATCATGCATTTGTAAACTCGGATCTAATTCCCAACTACCGCCCGTGGAACGTGAGAGCGAGTTAGGTACAATGCAATTTGTGGTCTGACGTATCGACTAGTGGTGTGCGTGTTTGTGTTGTCTGTCAGAAATAACGGGTTATATTTACTGCTTGTTGAATTCTGAATTATATCCGCATGTTTAACATTTTTAAGTTCTTATACAGTGTGTTAGGTTAAACGAGGGACATACTCATGAAAATAATCAACTTTGTCTATGGAACTATACCTGAAAACATGAAAAAAAATCAGCTGTTCAGTACATTTATGTCCACATAATTGGGTATTTGAAAGGTTAGTCAATAATGTACCTTTTTATGAATTGTCAAAACGCGGAATTTGTACGTGATTTGTATGAAATATAACAATGTGACGTCACAGATTTGTAGAATCAAATAAAATACTTATTAGCATTAAATGCAATTTTACAATTAGGTATATCTTCGCATTATATTTCATTTCTGTACGGTGATGTTTTTAGGACGAGCGGTCTTTTATCTACGAGTGACGATGATTCATCCAATCACACTATGCTACCCTTTTTTTTTGAAGGGTGGGTCTGGGTAATCATCAAATGACTCCGTGGTGAGCGGAAGGGAGTGTCAGCCTTTAACTGACTATTCATGTTCCTTCCTTAGCCCTTTATGTTCCGGGGTAGCGGTAACCCTTTCGGAAAATCCCGCTTACCTGGGCGCTATGCTATATCCCGATGTAATTCCAATCCATTCGTAATTACATCCCAACTAGAATTAGAAACTGATTAATGTTCTGTTTGCGCTAATTACAATCGATCTCTGCAATCTATTTTCTTCACCAACGATATTTTATTTTGACATATTTAGACTCACCGAGTCTTTCAAACGTTTACGTTGTTTCTATCTGTTTTCATTCTTTAAATTCTATTTACTCGCTGTGTTTGTTTATGTCTCGACTGAATCGACTGTTTCTCTTCAATGATATCTAATTTGTTGTTGTCTAGCAATTGGTGAGTCACTTCTCCTGGCTTTTGTTCTCATCTTGCATACAGCTTAACCTAGTAAGTTTTCTTTCTGTAGACTATCCAGGTGTCAGAGTTTTTATGCTGCCCTTGGGCCTCTGACTTAGCTCTACATGCTGTTGAGAAATATATCTCAGACACTGGTTTTCTCACGACGATTTCCTGAACCATTATTTAAGCAAGTGATAATTATACAATACGATGTATCTGAAAAGTCAGAGGTGCGTGTCTTGGGTTCGAACTCAAGACCGACTTGGCAGTCATGTATGAAAAAACAGTAGAAGATTAAATTCTTCTTCTTTATTTGTCGTGCTTATATGAGCTCTGTATAGGATTGATAAATAAATACACACTTATGCAGAAGTCTTGTCAAAGAAAATAATAGGCAAGTTGTGATGCAATTGAAACTTGGGACGTAAAGTTGTAAAGTTCAGGAATGTAAGGAAAGCGGTGAACGGCCATACAACAAAGCTGCTGTCCAAAAACAGAGCATTTATGTCAAAATGACACATTGTACATGACGACCGCTATAAAGAGGCGGCCGCCGCTCTTCTTAAAACCGTACCTTAAGTCACTCGTCAAAATCGACTCCCAGACCGTAGGCGCGGGCCTGCGGGTGGTGAGTAATGGGTGGCTCACCGTCCGATCAGGACCATGCCCGTGCCGGACGGCGCATGTATGTTCCACGCGCGCCTCATAGAGATGTCAGCATGTGAAGGGGGCATGTAAAGCCTCTTTAGGGCCGAATAGGTTACCGCTACCCCGCAACATAAAGGGCTAAGGAAGGAATATGGATGGGTGTTAGTCATTCAAAGTCTGACACTCCCATCCGCTCCACGCAGAGCGGGAGGAGTCATTTGATGATTTCCAACAGTCAAAAATAAAAAAGTTACTCGTCATGAGCATACACCGTAAGCAAATAAAATTGAAGAATGAAGAGTAAAAACAAATATTAAGTACTAGTTTCTGCCCGCGACTTCGTCCGCGGAAAATTGCGATATACTGTAACTGTTTAGGCAGCATGCAAATAATTCTGTTTTCGGAGGTATTTCTTTCCGACTTGCTAGACAAAAATTGCGATAGCTCGGCTAATATGTATGATATAAATATAATTTATAGCCTATAGCACTCAGGAATAATGTAGCTTTCTATCAGTGAAAAATTTTTTGAAATTGAATCATTAGTTCTGGAGATTACCCCTTACATAGAAACTTACAAATTTACAAATTTTACCTCTTTATAATATTAGTATAGATATAGATAAACACAGCTTTGATTCAATGAGGGACTCGGAGGATATGAAATTAATTCAGTTTACCAGCACAACGAGAGAGTGCGAAGCGCAAACAATAATATGATCACGCCGGCAATTGTTGCGAGGTCGCTTTGTGGCTTTAGTAACACTGACTGTGGTTTAGCGAGCGTTTAATGCAACTAAACTTGGTTGTTAAGCTGTGTTTACGTGTTGGTTGTATAGCGTGATTTAGGTTTAGTTTGTTGTTCTGTAGAATCTCATGGGGTAGCGCAAAAATAAGTGACATAACGCAGTGGACATTTAAATACCGTCAAACGGGATGAATAGGGACGCAGTGTGAATCGGGGTGAACCTTTATAAGGGTATTAACATAGAAATAATATTGTTTCTGGCCAAAAAGGACCTGTAATGTGTTTACTGTATTATAATTAACAATTAAGGTTCCTTGATGGCCACATACTATACAATTTCAAACTATATTAGTTGAAGTTTCGTCCCGATTCACCCATTTTTCTTTTTTTCTTTTTTTTTTAGGCTGGGAAATCATCCAATGACTGCTCCCGCTCTGGGTGGAGCGGAAGGGAGTGTCAGACTCTTACTGACTAAAACCCAACCATGTTCCATCCGTAGCCCTTTATGTTCCGGGGTAGCGGTAACCCTTTCGGACAATCCCGCTTAAGCGTCCCTGTTCACCCCGTTTGACATTAGCCTATAATATTCCTACTGCTGTGACAAAGGCCTTCTCTCTAAGAAAGGAAGTGGGCCATATTCCACGTGGACCCAGTGCGGGTTGGCGGATGTCACATGTCTTCGAATTTTTGGTTCTAGGACATGCCAGTTTACTCACGATGTTTTCCTTCACCGTTTTAAGAGCAGTGGTCATGAAGTTAAATGCACAAAGTAAAACGCCTGCTTGGGTTCGAACTCACGACCTACAACTCGTAAGTCGAGGCTGATATCACTGGGCCACCATTGCTTCACTGGACATTTGACGGTATGAAAATTAATAATAATAATAATAATCCCTGGACATTTCACACAACGCCATATAGTCCCAAGTTAAGCAACGTAGTGCTTGCGTTATGGTAACGAGATGGCTGATAAACTACTTATATACATATTTTTTTGTAAATACTTACACATTATAGATAGAAAAACACCCAGACCCGTAACAAATACTTGTAAGTCGTACAAATATTTGTTCCGAGCGGGAATCGAACCCGCGACATGCTGCGCAGCAGTCAATCGCTCAACCGCTGCGCCAACCGTGTCGTCATCGTATAAGGCAAGCTCGTTCGTTTATGCCACAACAATTTCAGTTAACTTTCAACGTATATAACTAGGGATAATTACTTACTACTTAATTATTTACGAAGGGATGTTGCGTTAAACTCTATGGTTAGCTAGCTGAGCGCAGTAAGTGCGTTTGTATGAGAGAATTTTCCGATTTCATGAAACATTGGATATAGGGCTTAAGTCAGTCGGGAAAAACGTTAGAGCTCACATGAGTAAAATCTATAGTCTAGGTCAGGGGTTCCCAAACTTATTTTGCTCACCTTTTTTTTTTGTTAAGGCTGGGAAATCATCCAATGACTTCTCCCGCTCTGGGTAGAGCGGAAGGGAGTGTCAGACTCTTACTGACTAAAACCCATCCATGTTCCTTCCGTAGCCCTTTATATTCCGGGGTAGCGGTAACCCTTTCGAACAATCCCGCTTACCCGGCAGGACCTACTGCCCAACTTGAGAATAAATTATTTTTTAGGGCCCCCATTTTTCCACCTACTTAAAATCACTATCTAGATGAAATTAAAAATCGCCCCATATTTTTTCTGGGTCTCATACTGCCCCCCTTTAGGCCTGCAGCGCCTATAAGGGGTGGACTTTGGGAAAAGATGGTCTAGGTGCTTAGCTACACAATAATCTTCGTTTAAGATTCTTGATACAAGACAATTATAAAGATACTGAATCACTACTCGCAAAATGCTAGTCTTACGCTCACCTAAACTTCCCCACACCAACAACCTTATAAAGATACGAAATAAAGCAATTAATTCCATTAACATCAAGTTACTCGCTAGTCCGGAGGTGCCTAACGTTAACGCGTCTGTAAACGTTAGCCACCGTGATAATGCTACACGTAGATGTTTAACGTAATTGTGAGTATATAACTGTGTAGGATTACGGTACACAGCCATTATTTTAAGCTTTATTAGGAGATTTGGGAGTTAATGAGGCATTTGATATTTTAAGAAGATATTGTGTTTTGTTTTGTTTAAGAATATGACGAATTTATTGTGGTAAATGAGGATTCTTGGGCTTGAGACGTCATTAAAAACACGAATTAACTTACACTAATTTAAAACTACGTATAACCTCAAAATTTACTAAAATATAACTTAACCGGATGCAGCTGAATACCAGTATTTACATGAAGCGACTGCCTGTCTGACCTCCACAACCCAGTAACTGGGTAATACGATACCCCTTGGTAAGACTGGCTGTTAGATTTTCGGGCATCTGACGACCGGTAACGACTGTCAAAGTACTACTTAGCCACGCTCCTCAAAAATTATTAAAACAACAAGAAAAGTAAATTCGAAAATCTCGACATCCATAGATCAAAATGTCGTAATACTTTCACACATTCTAAGCAATTTTCAATCACACATTCTACGTCTGCACAATCCACGACTCGTAAAGGCGACGACGGAATCCTCTAATCTTATACCCGTTCACTTCTGTATCCCTGGTACTTTCTCAGACGCACCGAATAATATGAAACAACATGAATCTGCCATCAACATCTTGGAGTAACAATAAATTATTCTTCTCTTCATAAATATCCCTGTCCGACACGAAAATGGAATGAGTCTATATTATACTTATTTACGACTTGTATGGATTTCTGAAGATATTTGGGTCAGATCTTGTATAGCTATAAGCTATGTGAGCTGTGGTATCGGCACCGGTTTACGAGTTGTAGGTCGTGAGTACAAACACAGACAGGCAAATACTCAAATACTCAAATTTTATTTGCATTCCACAATGTATACTTAGGTGGTAAATTAAAAATTTTGATCATCATGGACCCTTGGCACTTCACTTTGCGTATATAATTTCATCACCACTGCGCACTGTTCTCAAAACGGCAAAATATTGGTATTCAGCTGCATCCGGTTAGACTGGAAGCCAACCCCGACATAGTTGGGAAAGGGCTAGGCAGATTGATTGTTTTTTTTTTCAAAACGGTCAAAACGGTGAAGGACACACAGGACGGTAACACCTTGAGGAAAACAACAGAACCAAATATTCGAAGACATGTGACATCCACCAACCCGTCCTGGGCTCTCGTGGTGAATTATGCCCTCTCACATAGACGAGGCCTGTGTCCAGTAGTGCGCCTGCATTATTCAGAGTTGATACGACAGAGGGGCTTTCCTTTAAACAGCTTATACTAGGAACCATTTTCAAACTCTGTACCAAAAATGAATTAAATAGGAGCAGTAGTTTAGTCGCAAATGATTTTTTTAATTTTTGCCCCGTTTGAACACGATGTATCTTTCCTAACAGCGCTCCGGCGCGCGCGCGTCGTTGCCACTGCGTTACAAGGTCAGTTTTTATTTACAAAGGGTGGTTGCGTTTTACTCTGATTTGTAAGCTATTTAGTTTGTTTGAAAAAATAAAAACCTAATTTTTGGTGCTTTTTATTTTTATACCGTACCGTACCGTTAATACTAAACACGTATAGTATACGTAGTGTAATTTAATGCCCCTCTGTCATATCAACTCTGTATAATTTTAGTATAGGATGACAATATTATAGACCACTTGGAACACTCACTATATTAAAACACAAAATTAAATATAATAGCTTGGGATGTAAAAACAGTTTTCCTAAACACCAAATCTAAACGATGTTAAATTCCCGAAATAGCAAATTTGCACAAAATATAAAACCTGATGAATCGAGAAACTCTTTAAAGCCTGTTAAAGAAAAAAGGTTCCTATCTTTTGCGCACTTTTTTATTTGTTTAAAAAGCTTTTTAAAATACCGTCGCCCGATCTAGGGCAGCACTGAAACAAAGTGCATTAGATGCTTATTTTCTCCGAGTTGAAACTCAAATGGGGTAATAGTAATCGAAGGAGACATCCCGTAGAGGCGGTATTTGTGTTGTATTGTGAATCTTACTGCTCAGGACTTAAGAGCTGGATTTGTGTTGTATTGTGAATCTTACTGCTCAGGACTTAAGAGCTGGATTTGGTTTGCGTTCTTTGGGACGTACATAGTTACATTGTGTAGTTTAAACTATGGAGACACAAGAGTTTGTTGGAACATTCAAAAATGATAAGAATGTCATCTATTAATTTCACGGATATAAAATAACTAGCCTTTGCCCGTGGTTTTGCCCGCTTGGAGTTCAGAATTGATCGAACGTCCTAGCAGGATAAAAAGTATCCCATGTCCTAACCCATGTCATGGTCTATCTGTGTGCTAAATTTCACCCATAAGCTTAGTATCATCTTTTAATGTTCTCACTGCTAGGACTCAGGCCTCCTCTTTCTGAGAGCGAGTGGGCTATAATTTACCACGTGGGCCCAGGGCGGGTTATTCGGCGACCTCTCACGCCCGGCCCTGGTGCAAGCCATGGTCCGGGGCGAGAGGGAGTGGGAGGCAGTCACCTCCTTTTGCGAAGCAGTCATGCTCGCGAAGGAGGTGGCGGGATGGGAGAGAGAAAGGTCCTCGCGTCCCAGCCACCGCAGGAGACGCCCCGGGCGTCGGGAGCCACGTGACGACTCCCGGCCACCGTAGGCGCGGGCCTGCGGACGGTGAGTAATGGGTGACTCACCGTCCGATCAGCACCAGACCCGTGCCGTATGGCGCGTATATGTTCCACGCGCGCTTCAAAGAGATGTCAGCATATGAAGGGGCCCCTCAGGGCCAAGCCTGCCGGGTAAGCGGGATTGTCCGAAAGGGTTACCGCTACCCCGGAACATAAAGGGCTACGGAAGGAACATGGATGGGTTTAAGTCAGTAAGAGTCTGACACTCCCTTCCGCTCCACCCAGAGCGGGAGCAGTCATTGGATGATTTCCCAGCCTTAAAAAAAAAAATAGGGCGGGTTAGTGGAGGTCACACCTGCCATACGACATGCCCGTTTCCTCACGATGTTTTCCTTCACCGTTTTGCGAGCAGTACTGATGTCGTTATATACAACGTAAATTGCCTGCCTAGGTAGACTTAATGGATTTACAGGATATTAACATAACAGATAATAAAACTCAGTTTATAATATTTGTTAGGTAGCCCACTTGCATCCGCCACCTGTAGCTTACACAAAGAGGAAAAAATAGTAGGTCAACAGTATTGGAAGAACAGTGCAAGCCTCTAACTGTCAGTCTGAGTGAGACACTCTCTAACAATTTATGCTCTATTCAGAAGTATCGCTTTATTCAGGGTGAAATGAAATTATAAAAATATGTGAAGGGTCATTGTACTCATCATTATGAACAACTTTTACAATGCGAACAAATGTGAAATCGCGGAAAAAAAAATCTGCTGTTTCATTCATTATGCTCGCATATCTCGTCAAAATGTAGGAGAACAGCTGATTTTTTTTCCGAGATTTCTGGTATGTTCTCATAGTGAAAGTCCCTTGAAATAATGCCCAAGACTTAAATTTCACCTTAATAAATAATAGAACTTGGAAAAAAACAAAGATAGAGAACATAGCCTGTAGCTCTATAACAATACATTTTGATCATTCTAGTGTTGTCATTCTCGCCTTCAAATTAAAATTCTTCAAATTAATAGTGACTTGTGATCTCTTTCTTCATAATTCTTGCTTCCCATTCATCCTAAAAAAAAACTACCACTACAATACCTAAGTATTCTTCGTATAGAAGACAAAACTACCCCGGCTCTCTGTTGGATATCTGTATATCTAGGTATAGTGACTGCAGTCGAGAGTCACATAAATTACGAATAGATAAAAGCAGCCAGACGTCTGCTAGGTGCAAGTTGGTTGGTTATCGTCTACTTATATATTGCAACGCTTTTAAAAATGGAAGGTTACGAAATATTGGTTGTAACTGATATGAAAAAAAGAAAGAAAACGGTTTTGTGGGGCATAGTTTAGATTAAGACTTTTTGTAAACTTTAATATAAATAAATAATACAATACCCATAGACCAACAACTTTGTAAAGACGTTAATAAAGACAAAGATTCAGGATGCGACGTGGTGTGAGTTCTTCAAATACAGGGTGTAACCGAAAGAGCAAAAGTAAAACAAAATCTGCTGTCTATACATTTTTGGTCACGTGACTCGTCGAAATGTAGAGAACAGCTGATTTTTTTTTTCATGATTTCGAAGTTGGTCCCATACCAAAAGTTGTTCAGTTTGGTGGTCTGTAGCATATGCTTTTGTATGTATATACCCTGTCGGTTACGCCCAGTATACAGCCTCAAAGATTGGGACGGCCGATTAAGATTTGTAAATAGCTAGTTCAAACTACTACTGCGATTGCGTTTAATAAATTGGGTTTAAAGATTCTTTAATTATTCTAGAAGAACATACATTGTTCACTTAGCGAATCAATACATAACTAAGATAAGTGTAGTCCAGAAGCGAATAGTTTATTTTAAGTGTTGGTAATTGCGATCGAGTCGCATTTTATGTGCAGCTTACGTTGCTAACTTAATAGTTTTGTGTTGTTAGTGCCGTACTGTTTGAGCTTAGCTTTAATGAATATAATGATATCTGCCGGTAGATTATTATAAAGTTGGACTCCTTTATATTTTTCCTGCCATAGTATAAAACAGAGTCGCTTTCTCTGTCCCTATATCCCTATGTATGCTTAAATCTTTAAAACTACGCAACGGATTTTGATGCGGTTTTTTCTTATAGATAGAGCGATTAAAGAGGAAGGTTTATGTGTATAATTTGTCGACATATTATGCGGTCGAAGCCGCGGGCGGAAGATAGTTGCGTATAATCTATACTTCAATATTATAAAGAGGAAATATTTGTATGTATGTTAATAACGGATAAACTCAAAAACTACTTAAGCTGGGAAATCATCCAATGACTGCTCCCTCTGGGTGGAGCGGAAGGGAGTGTCAGACTCTTACTGACTAAAACCCATCCATGTTCCTTCCGTAGCCCTTTATGTTCCGGGGTAGCGGTAACCCTTTCGGACAATCCCGCTTACTTAACGGATCTGGATGAAACTTGGCACAAAGATAGACTATAGTCAGGAATAGGATATAAGCTTTTTATCCCGGAAAAATGTACGGCTCCCGTGGGATAATTTCCTACATACACGCGGGCGAAGCCGCTGGCAAAAGCTAGTAAATTAATAAAAACAGTCTTGGAAGTACTTAGAACCGTTCGTTAAAACTTCTTCATTTACATCATTAGAAAAGAGTGGTAATATTCATATTCAAGAGACTTCAACTCCAAACATTTTAATGTTTCATCCTTCAAATATCCTCTTCTCCGAACCACATTTTACATAATTATCCTTAACAATCTTTGAACAGCTCTCCCCAGCCTTGTGACAGAAATTATTCCCTAAACGCCCCAAGTTGGACAACTAAGGTTCTCACTTAGATTTGCACAAATATGTGAACAGATGCAGATGGCCGCAGGAATCTCGGAGACGCTTCCAAACTATTTGTCGGGAACTCTAGTTTAGTACCAATGACTTTGTGGTCGGTCAAGGATTTAACAGTTATAGCCTCTCCTGAGTTACAAAAGGAATGAATGACATGCAATTGAGAATAAAGAATAAGGAATGAGTCCTATATGAGAGGAAGTCTGAAAGTGACACCGGTGACTGAAAAGTTGTGTGGAAATCGGTAGTCATGGTATGGGCATGTTATGCGGAGGAATGAGGAAAATGTTGTCAGTAAAGTTTTGAGTATGAATATGGATGGCTATACAAGTAGAGGAAGACCAAAGAAACGATGGATGACATTGTTTGAAAGATGATATGGCTATAAATGGAGTGACTTCCGAGATGACGACTAATAGCGAAGTATGGAAGAAAAAGACATGTTGCGCCGACGTCAAATAAATTCGGATAGGGACAAGAGAATGATGAGACCCTCGACCTGGGTTAATGCGAAGTGAATCTGATCTGTAGAATCAGACAAGTGACAATCGCTTTAAAGCTTTTCGTATTTCTGCGACGAAATTCAACAGAGTGATATAGGCAAGCCTTAACTTGAATCAATCTAATATTGACTTTTCCATCATCATTATTGATGACAGAATGTCACTTTGTGTAGACCCTCTGATCAAAGTATAGGAGACTTGCTGACGACCAAAACTTTGAAACACTCGCGTGCTTGTGATGAGAATGCTTCATTACTACTTTAACTTCGTCATCATTGCTAAGTAATCACAGCCGCAAGGATCGATCCATCAAATTAACTTCCGCTTGCCGGGGTTGGTCCGTGATGGGTGACCATTTTTACATACCGAGACGCCTCTATGCCTTGGAAGGCACGGTTTGCCGTTGGTCCCAGTTGTCATTCGTGGATCTTTGACAGTCGTTACGAGTCGTCAGAAATCCCAAAAGTCTGTCAGCCAGTCTTACCAAGGGGTATCGTATTACCCAATTACTGGGTTGTGAAGGTCAGATAGGGGGTCGAATGAATGACGCAGACCCCTGGACTTTAATTAAACCAACACCAATTGTATAATCGGTAGAAACGCTCGTTGGTCTGGTCACAAGCGCTACTGCTGAACATGAGTTCTTAGGTTCGAATCCCAGGTCGGGCAAAGTAATATTGGGTTTTCTATCTGAAATTTCTTAGTACCTAGTAGCCTAGAGTCTGGATGTGTGCAATCTGGTTGATGGCAATAGGCCTTAAACATTACAGGCAAGATACGGGTGTACCTTTGGGACATCTCTGCCCAACCCCTCGGCAGAACAAAATATATTATGTAAAAGCGCCAAACAAGCGTTTTGATCAGCTACCAAGCCAAGACTAATACTTATCAACACCCGAAACGCCATTTACAAATTGATGAAACGTCTCTCTCAATTGTAGCCAACAAACAGATATAGATAAATCCCCGAATTCCTCCAAGTTTCGACTAATAATTTATTAAAATCGTAATTAAGGCGTCGGCAGGCTGCCAACAAAAGGTCCGGGGCAAAGGGCAAAATTTATCTTACAGCTCTTAATCCGGCTTAACTTACTCCTTTCAATTTTTGGCTAATTGCCGGCAA
Organism: Hyppa rectilinea; assembly: GCA_951799385.1. Taxonomy (NCBI): domain Eukaryota; kingdom Metazoa; phylum Arthropoda; class Insecta; order Lepidoptera; family Noctuidae; genus Hyppa; species Hyppa rectilinea. The sequence goes on along the minus strand of OX637318.1, from coordinate 5,889,671 downwards.
TTAAGGTTGTGGGACCTTTAAACCTATAGGATTATTTCGAAAGGCTCTACTCGATTCTCGTATCGATGAGACTTTATCGAGTAGGTATCGAGTGGTCTCTTGTGGAAATGATTGCTATCGACGTTCGGTTCAGTGTCTGTTGGGCAAACATAAAGGATGTTATCTTTCCACATCGGTCGAGGAGGCTAATTCGGTGGAGTGCGTCACCATGACGACGGCAATCGAGAGACTCATTCACATTTTATCGTTAGGAGCTACTAATTTCGTTTTTCCTGCTTTTCATTCAAACATAGTTCTTTTGTGAACCATTTATTTCTTACTTGCTGCTCCCGCACGGTTTTACCCGCTGCTCGGCTCCTATTGGTCGTAGCGTGATGTTACATAGCCTATAGCCTTCCTCGATACATGGACTATCTAACACAAAAATATTTTTTTTTATTCGGACCAGTAGTTCCAGAGATTAGCGCGTTCAAACAAACAAACTCTTCAGCTTTATAATATTAGTACTTGCGTTAATATTTAGGTACGTAAAAAATAACCAACATTTCCTGGAGAAAGATTTTCGAATAAACATTTCCTGCTTTTCTCAAAGTACTTCTTTCGAAAAAAACGCCCAGAATGTATCCAGTTCCTTAAAACGTGGTCGATATAAACTAAGCGAGTTTACATGATAAAACGCTACGCAATTTTCACGCACTGGTTAGGATTCGACTAAGTATTAGTGCTTTTAGAATTTAGACTCTGATCCTTGGGCTTAAGACTTAGTTTACGTTGTGGTTGGTTGATTTGAACTAGGGATTGCGTGGGTAAGCATTCGTATTCGACCTACCTACTTGGTGAAAGGACTCCACTGAATATTCTAGAACGTATTTCAGGAATCTGGTTTTAAACCATGTAAAATGATATTGTTTTGTTCATCATTCCGAAGCAATTGAAAGAAAAGAAAAGGAAACAAAGAAACATAATATAATTCTGCCCACGCACAGGAAATACACAGAAAAAAAAACAAAACAGATTATAGAAAGGAAAATAACAAATAAAAATTAAAGCAATACTAAAAAAATAAAAACGACCTGTGCGAGGCCAAAAAGCCTCCTATCTCAGCATAATGCTGCGATATTTATCAAGAAATAAATACCGCAGCGCTGGTATTCTGACAGGGCCCGCTGTGATGCCACGGACACACCATGAAGAAAAAAAAACAACCCAATTCCTACTGATTGGTCGTATTTGATCGTAAAAGCCGATGGAACATCAAACAATTCGTGTACCACTCAAAACGTTCTTTGATCGTGCATGTAGAGGCAATTGAGAGCCGCGTGTTTTAAAAGTTCAAATAGATTATTTCAATAACAGAGGCCAGCACATACCACCTACACCTTACTGTTAAATTTTCCCAATTGAAAATGAACCTTATGCCTTTGTAATAACATTGAAAATCTATAAAAAGAAAATGACAGATTGGGGTTACTTGATGTATTGGCCCTCTGTACGACTATATGTAGATCTTCAGTAGGTATTTTCAGTGGTTTCCCGGAAGTGGTCTTTAATTGATTTTATCATCGTGCTAATTAAAGAATGACGTTAAATGGTGCTTCACCCTTCTAAAAAGTTTTTAATTCAATCAATTTGTCAAGCTACAATTATCGAAATCCGGTCTGAAAGACCTTTCTTACACTTACACCTGCTATATAAGCGGGATTGTCCCAAAGGGTTACCGCTACCCCGGAACATAAAGGGCTACGGAACGAACATGGATGGGTTTTTGTTAGTAAGAGTCTGACACTCCCGTCTGCTCCACCCAGCAAAACCAAAATCAGCCTATTATTATTTAATTATCATCTAAATTGCCACAATCTTTATAGTGTTTTCAGCATTTCTGAGACAGATAATAAACATTTAATTTTACCTCTGTTCCGATTTTTATTAAATATTTAACTCTGTTATAATTTGGGAGGTAAGCGGGATTGTCCGAAAGGGTTACCGCTACCCCGGCACATAAAGGGCTATGGAAGAACCATGGATGGGTTTTAGTCAGTAAGAGTCTGACACTCCCTTCCGCTCCACCCAGAGCGGGAGAAGTTATTGGATGATTTCCCAGCCTCAAAAAAAAAAAATATAATTTGGAAAACGGAGTGTTAATCGACTTTTGCCGCTGACTGTACCTCCTTACACGCGTTACAATGTTCGACCTTCACTCGTTTATTTCGGTAGTAGTTCTATTTCCATTATTTTATACTTAGCGGGGTGAAATATCTCTGAAACCTACACCAGCTAATCATCATGGCCGCATAGGTATTTATCTGATTTATAACACTGCGTGACTACAACCATTCCTCAAAAGTGATTTTATTGCCACATGTCCTCATATAAATTTCGACTTTAAACACTGCGCGTTAAAGTCCTTTTTCTAACGGGTGAAATGTTAAATGTTGTCATGTTTATGCTGTATAACCCTGAAATTAGGAATGGCCAAACTAATCAAAAGACTATTAATTCGTTGTAGCGAAGACTTATTTTTTATTATATACAATTGTTGTCGAGTTATCGAAACGTGACTTTAGTCTTCGATTATGACGCTTTTAAAAGTTCGTACCGTAACGACCTTATTTGAATTTGGAAACTTCCACATTCCAAAGTAATTATAAGTTTATTTGAAGTAGGTACGATACAATGGAACGGTTTAAAAATTATGTTGATTCCAATTGAAGCTGGCTGGTAGCAAACGTTACAATTCTTTTTATTGATTTTTGATCAGCCTTGTACCCGATTTAAGACTCTTTCCTAGGTGCATAAGGCCTAAAATGCTATAACCGTTGTCAGCCAAACTTATTTCAGTCAGTTCTCAGATATACGAACGGAGGAGATTATACCCGGTAGTTCAAAATGTATTGGAACCCAGTATCTCCACACTCGCCCTACCACTTGCCAACTACTACACTATGCAGTTCAGTAGAAGTAATAGACACGTATTCGCACACACACTCGCCTTCACAAATCAAAACGCACTACTAAATAAATTATAACCCTTACAAATTGACTATTTGAACCGGTTAAAAATAAAATATGAAATCACATAGAAAAAAGACCGCTTGTCTTAAAAACTTCACAACATCACTGTACAGAACTTAAATAAGTAATAATAAGTATTCCATTTGATTCTAAAAATCTGTGACGTCACATTGTTATAGGTATTTCATACAAGTCATGTACAAATTCCGCGTTTTGACAGTTCAGTAACGTTATTGACTGCCCTTTCAAATACCCAAATGTCGCTATCGTTGTGTAGTGCAAAAGTCATTTATATTAGATACTAGCTTCTGCCCGCGACTTCGTCCGCGGAAAATTGCGATAATTATACTGTAACTGTTTAGGCAGCTCATGCAAATAATTATGTTTTCGGAGGTATTTCTTTCCGACTTGCTAGACGAAAATTGCGATAGCTCGGCTAATATGTATAATATAAATATAATTCCTAGCCTATAGAACTCAGGAATAATGTAGCTTTCTATCAGTGAAAAAATTTTTGAAATTGGATCATTATTTCCGGAGATTACCCCCTACATACAAACTTACAAACTTACAAATTTTACCTCTTTATAATATTATTATATATTATATATTAATATATTATTAAGTGTATTAAGTATAGATAGGTACGTTAGTGATTGACTTAATCGGCAATTTATTGATTCTTTCACTTATTTAATGTAGGTAGGTACCTACAATTATTTTTTGGGGACCTTAAAATTTATTTTCCTATAGTTCCCAGTATTACATAGTAGGTAAGATCACCCAAAACAAGACAATACAATCCGAAACCGGAATAACAAACTATGAAACTACTTCATAGAACGGGCTGGAAGATTAATGTGACCTTGAGTCAACCTTGAAACTGCCGTGGGCTTGTTAACATACATAATATCACGCTTAGTAACTTTAGCCGGCACGGCAGAGTAGTTCCTAGTGCCAAAGCGGTATTTGAACGATTGTTTGGCATACATTTTGGTAAAAACTTGATCAAATTGCGCTTTCATGGCAGCCTGCTTGTGATATGAGAAAATTCACGTAGCGCTTTATTTTAAAATGTATAACATTAGCCCCCGCTTGAATTCACTATAGTGTGCTTTCTTTGAATAATGTTTATAAGCAAATAAGAAAAGTAGTAGTAAGTAAGAGTATGAATGTGGATGGCTATACAAGTGGAAGACCAAAGAACGATGGATGGATTGTGTGAAAGATGATATTGCTAGAAAGGACGTGACTACCGAGATAACGATTAATGGAGAAGTCAATCTGCCTAGCTTTTTCCCAACTATGTTGGGGTCGGCTTCCAGTCTAACCGGATGCATCCGAATACCAGTATTTATGACGGGTAGGCATATCGTATACTATAGCTTACCTTTTACCTTACCTTTATTTTATGTACAGAGGCCAGCACATCGAGTTACCACAATCTTTCAAATTTCTTTGATAGTATTTCAACTTTATTGCAAAGACATAAGGTTCATTTTTAATTGAGAAAATTTGACAGTTAGGGATAGCTTGATGTACTGGTGTCTGTATACTTATTGGGAATCGAACCCAACACCTTGCGCGCGGTTTGCACAAACAGGCGGCATAATAAATGTGACACCGCGTTTATAAATTACGTCTTTTTTAGTTTTCTCAAAATTACCCCTTAAAGGAGGAATGGGCGGTGTCAAAGTTTTTATGAAAGAATTCTCAGCATTTATACACTAAAAATCAAGAATAATGTGTATCAAAGTTTTTCGGAAATCAACCCCTAACGTGATGGACAGGAGTTTACAGTTTTACAGGAGAGTATTTAGTAGACTCTTTGACACGGTCAAAAATTAAATATGAAATCACATAGAAAAAAGACCGCTCGTCTTAAAAACTTCCATCACCGTACAAAAATCAAATATTATGCGAAGATATAATTTTATTGTAAGATTACATTTAATGCAAATAAGTATTCTATTTGATTCTAAAAATCTGTGACGTCACATTGTTATATTTCTTACAAATCACGTACAAATTACGCGATTTAACAATTCATGAAAAGTAACGTTATTGAAGACCCTTTCAAATACCGAACAGTGTGGTTTGATTAACCTACATTTATGTTATTAAGAAAAGAAAAATAATAATTAGGATCCACGCGGGCAGCAGCCAGTTACCATATTATTATAATAAAGTGGCCAGTCTACGTTATACAGGTACAGGCAAATAACCACCCTAATCATTAAGCCTTGACATCCATCGTCGGTCGATAATGCCTTGCAGGTCATTGTCGTTTAGGTTACTATAAATACGACGTACATAGACGTATACATGTTAAACTGTAGAAGTATTATACGGATGTTATAAGGAAAAACTGAATTGTGTATAGGTTTTTTCTAGCTTAATATTGATGGAAATTTCATTAAAAATGTAAGTTACCGATTAATTGGCGTTATACATTGTCTAGCTTTAAATCAGGACCATTCACTGCAATCAATCAAAAACAAAAGTAAGTTATTCCAGCTAGGCGGAAAATTAGCATGTAAAATTACATGAGGCAGACCCTGACAACGCCCGCCCTTCACCATTTTCCAGTGTTTTAGCTGGGAAGAAAAAGTGGCGCAAAAAACTCCCCAGCAGCATCTAGATATTATATTATACCCTAGTTACCCCAGTTATGATTTTAAAGCTTAAAACGTTAAGTGTTAAGTTCAATATCAATTGAAAAAACCTGACAGTTTGTGGTAACTTGATGGGCTGGCGACTGTACATAATTGTAACAACCGAGGTATATAGAAAAAGTTCGGTTTTGTAGAGTACCTTCTTTCTCTCTTTTAACTAAGTACCTATTCTCTTTCTAAAGGTTGATGCATTTGTGTCTTATTATCATAACCCTCCGCGGTAGTCATAGTCTAGTCGTGTGACCATCGGACTGCCAAGTCATAGGTCTCGAGTTCGAACCCAAGCCACGCACCTCTGACTTTTCGGATTCATGTGCGTATTTATTTTATAATTAACACTTGCTTAAAAAACGGTGAAGGAAAATATCGTGAAGACACAAGGCATGTCTGAGAGATATTTCTCAACAGCATGTGAACAGCTTAGTCTGAGGTCCAGTCAGCATAAAAACTCTGACACCGGGTTAGCCACTAACCACACGAAGAAGAAGAATAACCTACCGCGAACCATAGAAAAGTCGCATTAAAAAACCTATTCTCTTATGATAGATTAAACACAACATTCTGAAAATAAATTATTCACATTTATGTTTATTTATATCAATGTGAACAGTCCATTTACACTGTAAGCCGACAATTCATACAATGACATAACATTTGGGCGCGATTCGCACTTCCCATTCACTGGCGTACACTGGCGTGCATTATCAGTGTCGAATGTCATGATATATTTCTTTTTTGTGACACTTTTGTTACGGCACATAATGGTACTCCTTTTGTCACAAAAAATAATGTACACGGAAGTTATCAATGTGAACAAGAGACTGTTTTGTAGTCAGTGAACTGTAAAATTCAAATATGATTATTGAGATTTTGAATATAGATATAATATTCTTATTTATTACTATTATTTCTTTTATGTTATCTAACTGTAAAATGAAGGAATGAATGATGATTAAAGAAAGTAAACTATGCGTACTTTTTAACCCCTCAAGTCGTTAATTGTAGCCTTTAGCTAGCTAAGGTGAAGATTTATTTTATGTTACAAATAAAGTCTTACTTTAAACCGAATTAAAAGAAAAGAAGTGTTTACTGTCTTACTTTTAAATTAATTAAAGGAAGAAGATATTCTTTTTCGGCACGTTTTATTATTTACATGCACCCATTTCCCCGAGATTTTTTACATCAAATAAACACGCGCCAATGTTTGCCCATCCTTTCCCCTCCAAGCTTCGCTCTTATTATTTTCCCCTAACGACACTCAAGAGACGTGCCTCGAAATCACAGCAAAGAAAATAAAATATTCATTCTCAAATCTATTGCATTTTGATCAAACAGTTCCAAACAAAATTTATTGCTGCTACGAGATTCTGAATAGTTCTTAAAAGTACAAGCAAATTGACGTCAACGTATTAAAATTCATACAACGTTGAATACTTTCATTTTGTCTCGAAAAATTCAAATATAAAAGGGAATCGAGTTACATTTGCTTGGTGAATATTAATTTGAGCTCATTCCGTTGAGTTATTTGAATGAAAGAGATCTGTTTCACCTGGTTCGTTTATTGATATTGCAACGTTGAAGTTTACGACTGATTGAAAAAGAAAGATATTTGAAATTGTTGAAATTTTCCTAGCTTAGGGTAAGACTCTCATATCTTCCTATCGGGATACTATCAAATAATTGTACAACAGAATCGAGGCTTTGATAATGCCTAAAAAATGAAAAAGACACAATCTAGGAAATTACGTAACTGTTAAGTAAATTGGCACCCTTCGTCAATTTGACGTACTCCCATTAAATACAACTGTCAAGATAACAGTTATATGTCTGTCAAGAATGACAGGTGTATTTCAAAAATGACAGTTGTGATTTGAATTATTTACAGACAATGTATTTCTTCTTGTGTAAAAACAATATTCTCACCTTTGAAAAGGTGAAAATATTGTTTTATTTATGTAATTAGTATAAATAAACTCCTCCCCCATATAACCTGGTGTCAACAAGGCCGCCATCTGCAATTATAGGAAATAATTGTACAAACTGTATATTTTTACCGCGACACTTTCAGCTTTCTGTGTTATCATTTGTTTTAATAATAGCGATATTGGATGTTTGTTTATAGAAATATTTTAATCTGAATCACGACTTTAGGTTAAATGTGTAATACCTAATTAGGATTGATTTCACCAATGAAACTGAACGCGATCAGCACATCTAAACTGCGTTTAACAACCGTTAGGTCAATATTCCCTAAGAATTATGTCAGTGACAGCACTTGAACGCGATTTATATGTCGCTCATTTGGTGCAACAATGACGTAATTATACTTTTTTTATTAAACAAGTTTAATTTCAAAATGTATGGAAAGACTATATAATTATGTACCTACATCGAGAGAAACATCGACACAATTGAATTTATAGTGATTTATTGAATTCGTTTTAAAATCACTACGACTGTGATAAGTCCCTTCAAAATGCCCAAACCTAATAGAAATCTTTGATTGGATCGTCTGTTAAATTACTAATCATGTAATTACGTAGTTATTGCACCAAATGAGCGATATGTGTCATCGTCTCTGTTCTGTAGTGATTTCATTTTAAAGCTTGATGTATCGGAACATAACAATATATGTAATTTATCCTATATTAATTCAAGTTACTAAAAACTAAAACCATTCGCGAATCCTAAGCCCAACTCCCATTACCACTATCCTACAATTGAGGTCACGCGCCATAATCCCTACATGCGAGTGTCTCCGAGACACGTAGGCCGCCGCCCCTTGACATCACGCCACTCTGTAGGGCTCTCGTGACGGCTCGAGGGTCAACACTCGGGCGCCGACAAATACCCGCGAATTTCCCTTTGTTTGATGTGTGATGAACTGTTCGCTTGGAAAAGTATTGAAGGTTCTTCCGTGGGGGATTATCTGCGCGTTGTCGTATTTTTTTTTGTAGAACTGAAGGTGACTGAGTACAGGTGACGATGTTTGTACACAAATTTCAAGTGAAGTGTGAATGAATTATGTAATGAAAACATACAATGTGGGCTTGTTGTAGGTACCAGTGGCGGCCAGAATGTTTATAATAATAAAAAAAAATACAAAAAAACAACTGACTTCCCAAAAACACCGACCGTTTTTTGCACGACTTCCGTAACTAAAGTTATTTCTCTCCCACTGACAGTTATTTTAAAATAATATACCAATAATATACCTGCTATACCATTACTAAGCTGGGAACTCTAATGAGGGATTACAGTATGATGCTATAAGCTTAATAGGAGCTACTGCTACATCGTACTATCTATATAATTATATATTATATTATATACATATAATAAAACAGTAAAAAAACTGTGTCTGTACATTGAATATATTAAAAAAATAATAATTGAGGGGGGTTTAGAAACAGTAGTAGAGCACGAATTAAAAAAAAAAAATGTGTCTGTTTGTCTGTATGTCTGTTTGTTTGTACACGCTAATCTTCGGAACTACTGGACGGATTGGAATTTTTTTTTTTGTTGTATAGGTATTAAGTCTGGGCAACATATAGGCTATAATTTATCTTGGAAACTTGAACACCTGATGCAGAACCGGAACAGACCAGCTAAACTATAAGAGATACAAAAATGATACCTTAGCAAAATTTGTTCCACGTGATTAGCATTTTCTGCTGAGAGAATAAATTTGAAGATCTGGAACACCTGATGTGGAACTCCAAGATCCCAGCTACACTGTAACATATATAGGAATGATGTCTTAGCAAAAGTTGTTCGGTCTGATGGGCATTTCCTGTTGACTTATAAAAATCGAAGATCTGGAAAACCTGTTGTGGAACTCCAAGAGCCTAGCTACACCATAACACATATAAGAATGACGTCTTAGCAAAAGTTGTTCAGCCTGATGAGCACTCTCTGTTGACGTATAAAAATTGAAGATCTGGAACACCTGTTGTGGAACTCCAAGAACCTAACTACACCATAACACATATAGGAATAACGTCTTAGCACAAGTTGTTCAATCTGATGAGCACTCTCAGTTGACTTATAAAAATCGAAGATCTGGAACACCTGTTGTGGAACTCCAAGAGCCTAGCTACACTATAACATATATAGGAATGACGTCTTAGCAAAAGTTGTTCGGTCTGATGGGCATTTCCTGTTGACTTATAAAAATCGAAGATCTGGAACACCTGTTGTGGAACTCCAAGAGCCTAGCTACACCATAACACATATAAGAATGACGTCTTAGCGAAAGTTGTTCAGCCTGATGAGCACTCTCTGTTGACGTATAAAAATTGAAGATCTGGAACACCTGTTGTGGAACTCCAAGAGCCTAGCTACACCATAACACATATAGGAATAACGTCTTAGCACAAGTTGTTCAATCTGATGAGCACTCTCTGTTGACTTATAAAAATCGAAGATCTGGAACACCTGTTGTGGAACTCCAAGAGCCTAGCTACAACATAACACATATAGGAATGACGTCTTTGACGTCTTTGTTGTTCAATATGATGGGCATTTCCTGTTGACTTAAAAAATCGAAGATTAGAAACATCTGATGTGGAAATCAAAGCTATCACTAATTTTACTGTGTAATTATAAAATAACATAAACTGAGAGTACCTGCACGCGGTGAAGGCGTATCAGTTTAGGACTGATTTTCGATGACGATGGTATATCATTGAAAATTTGACTCTACTGGCCAAAACTCCTATTTATTTTTTTTATTTTATCGTATGAATATCGGGCTTATGTTGTTTGAGTGTTTAATTTCCTTTTCCATTTATCTTCGTGACACGGTAGCCTACCCGGTAACGCAGGGGCGCAGTCATTTTAATTTAGATTTTTATTGATCAGGTATCTTCACAATAAAACTATGACCATGCCTAGAAAGAGGTCAAATCTTTCCCAATGTTCCAAGAGAGCTATAAGATTGAGGATCATAAGATCCCAAGAATCTACCGAAGAGCGTCAGGAGAGACTTGATGCTGTTCAAGAACATTAGGCTGCAACTCGCTCCGTGGAAACCTCTTCGGGTCGCGAAGCACGCCTGCGTTCTCAGCGTATTCATTAGGTCTCTAGAGACCAGTGAAGAATATGATGCGCGACTGACCGCTGATCGTGAACGTCATGTATTGTCTCGCGAGTCAGAGACGTTCACGGAAAGAGAATTACGCTTGAGTTCCAAGCGTATCTACGCATCGACTTCTAGGTCTCTAGAGACAAGTGGGGCACGTGATGTGCGACTGACCGCTGATCGTGAACGTTATGTATTGTCTCGCGAGTCGGAAACGTTCACGGATAGAGAATTGTGCTTGAGTTCCAACCGTATCTACGCATTGACTTCTAGGTCTCTAGAGACAAGTGGGGAATGTAATAATGCGGTTACCAAAATGAAAACGATGAAAAATGGACTGTATGTTTTGGTGGTTGTTGGAATGAAATAAAACTAAAGCTCAGTGTGATAAAAGATTTAAATGGGAAAAATGATAAAAAATAACATAAATGGCGAACCCGTTGTCGCTGGCATAAGCAACAGGGTCCGCGTACGAAGTCGCGGGCAGAAGCTAGTTGGAATAATAAGTAGTATTTTATGAAACCCACACACAATGGAAATACGCTATTTAATGCAAAAAAAGACATACAATATGGAACCACATAGCCTTTAATTCTATCTAATGGACTGTTAGCATTTAAATTATGTAAATAATTTTAAGTTGAAAATAAGTAACTAATATTAGAATGAGATAATAAAGATTTTAAGGTAATCTGTTAACGAACAATCTATACTAATATTATAAAAAGGAAAGATTTGATTTTTTGTTTGTTTGTTTGAAATGAATAGGCTCCGAAACAACTGGACCGATTTAAAAAATTCTTTCACCGTTGGTAAGCTTAGTTTTCTAGGAGTAACATAGGGTACTTTTTATCCCGGGAAAAATAACGGGTCCCACGGGAAAGACCACGGGAGCGAAGCTGCGGACAAAGTGCTATCTATATGAAATATGATCAACATTGACACGGATGGAGCCATGAGCAGCAGCTAGTTAAGGATAAAATATGTAAATTTTATTCGGAGTCAATCTACTACGTTATTTCAGGGGTGTTTAAAAAACAGACTTTGTGGGCTTTAGATCAGCGAAGTTGGGTTAATTATCATTAATATGCTTTAGAATTAATTATGAAAGGAATTAGAGATATTGGAGTATCATCATGGTGGGCTCAGCGAATTTTTTTAAAATTCGGAACTCGTCTGTTGCTTCACTGCTATGAGTTCATGTAAGTAGGTATATCGGAAAACCTACTCAGTTGAAGATGCATAGATTCCGCCTTGGAGTGTAAATGTTCCACAAACGATGGGACACTTAATATCGTGTCCTGCGTTTCCTGCCGTATGCACGTTACAGGAACTGATATTTACTTATTATTCTCCATTCAACGGAATTCAGACGTCTGACGAAGGCACGTATGGAAATTAAAAGCTTTATTAAGTCCACCAACCAGCACTGGGCTCGCTTGATGGATTACGACCACCTCCCTCTCGACGAGAGGAGTCCTGTATCCCGACAGTGGGCACATTAGAGGCTGATTATGATTACTTAGTCTATAAAGTTTGTAAGGTATGTCATTTCTTAACGTGTTTCAATGTGTGTACATCTATTTGGACCCGAATGACCCTGAGCAGAGGCCTCAGGGACATTCCGGTATACCATATATTTCCTTTTTCCACACAAGTCTGTTCTGTGCACGCTCCTGTGCTCAGAAATCCGAGTCAGTGGGATTGTCCGAAAGGGTTACCACTACCCCGGAACTTAAAGGGCTAAGGAAGGAACATGGATGGGTTTTAGACAGTAAGAGTCGGACACTCCCTTCTGCTCCACCCAGAGCGGAAGGAGTCATTTGATGATTTCCCACCCTCCAAAAAAAAAATACACAGCATTTCACAAAACTTGTGGACGACCCGAAAGCAGGCTGTTCAGTGTTGTTACAGGAACACAGGTTAAAAAAAAATCAGATACATTATTTTTCTCCTCCGTACAAAATGTTCTGAGATCAAAATATTAGTTACATCAATTGAATATTGCTCCGTATTGTACCCAATTCTTTACGCAGTGAGAAACCACACGGCCACCCTGTAGTTTCCCACTGCGTACTATTAATTATTATTAGGTTTATGTTAACAAAACTACTGGTTGTGTACACTACACAGTTCATACGAAATAATCCTCACATAGTTATTCACTATAAACACCAAACAAGCATTTACATCAACAAAAATGCTCGACAAAACATTTAGAGCTTAATACACTGCAACATAGCATAGCACATAGAGTAGCATAACATAGCGGTTTTAATTCCAGCACATTCGGATGCAGACACTGGAGTAATGAAACCGCATTCAAGTCGAGAACAGTGACAACTGAAATAATACGCATTATAAAGAATAATAACCAGATTTTACAGTTGGCACCACTGGTTTAGGAGATTTTCCAACTTCAGAGAGATAGATATCACGCTATAGAGGCGTGGCCAAACTGGGGCAGGAAGAAGTGTTTGAATACACCCACATTTCTCAAGTGTTGTGTATGTGATTGTGATTAGGGGGCGATCCTGTTTCCTCTCAGGTAAAAATCCAGTCGCATAAGTTTAGGAACAAAATGGATTCTCTTCATGAGGTCTACAGAGTGGGATAGGCTGCGTGATTCTTTGCAAAAATTGATTCTTCTCAGAAATCAGGTTGTTTAAAAAAAATTGTTCAATTTTGATACAACAACTTCTTTTTCAAAACCTAAAAAACGAGATCGTGATTCTTTTGCTCGCTTTGTTTTATTGCTTAGATTCAGTTTTCACCAACTAAAAAAACAGTTTAATAAGGTACCCACTATATTATTTTGTACTGGCTACTAGTGAAAGTGTAGGTTTTTGTTTATTATATTACAGGCAATACAGATAAGGTTTTAATTTAAAAACCGTGTTATCGCTGCAGAGCTAGTACATGCATATTTGCTGAAGTATGATAATGTAGCCTAAGCACTAACCGCACTTGCTGCGGCGTAGCACCCACCGCTACGCAAGCTACGCCGACCTACGACTTTTTTTATTTAATAAGTAGGTTTATTGCTTACTCACTCTACAGAGTGAATTTGAATTCATGGGCAATATTTAAAGGGGTCATTGTATACTCATTATAATGAACTACTTTTACTATGGTAAAAAAACTGAAGCTGCGAAAAAAAATCAGCTGTTCTCTACATTTTGACGAGTTATGCGAGCATAATGTATGGAACAGCTGTTTTTTTTTCCTGTATAGGTGCTTAACAATTTACGCACATTTAACACAATTTAATTACACTGCCGAATGTCAATCAAACCTCCACCTTCGTTAGGGATATGTGCTTGACATGGCAGCAAACATAAAATGATAAAAAAATACGGAAAAAATGTAATCTTTAGAAAACATTCACAAAAACATTTTTCACGGCAAAAAAAAAATCCTTCCATTCAACAAACCAGACCCTTTACCCCGAATGAATAACATATTCAGCTCCTTACAAATCCACCAAGAAATCACTGGGAAAATCCCATTTTGTCGAATCAATGAGGCTCGAGGCACTCATTAATCAAAACCTCGGTATTACGAACTAAATAGCCAGTTTCATACATAAATAGATGATAGTAACAAACTGATAGCATTTGATGAATGGCTTGAGACCTTACCGCTAAACAAATGAACGTTTCTAACTGTTTTGGTATTTAGATTTGGTCGGCAAGTCGAGTGAAGTGGGCTTTATGTAATTAATTTTGTTTGGATATGGCGGCTAAATAAATACAATTACTGCTAAATATATATTACAATCGTTATATTTATGAACTCATCATCATCATTCGTCATTCTCCTGTCCTTATCTCAATTTATTTGGGGTCGGCGCAACATGTCTTTTTACTATGGTTAATTGGTTACTATTGTTTACAATAAAACCGTTTTTCGTAGTGGTGTTTGGAGATTAAGGCAATTTAGATGTATAACAAGTTACCTTACTCATTTAAGTAACCTGGCAAGTTGGTTATTGGCTTTTCTGAAATTAACGAATATATGGAATATTGTACGGTTAAATTTCTCCAAATGATTTTAAACCTTCAAACATTGACGGTTAAGTTCAAAATCGATTGAGAAAATTGTACAGTTTTTGGTAGCTTGGTGTGATAACTGTACAAATCCATAATGACATTGATTTTAAAAGTAACATACATCGCACCATGTTCTATTTTAAAGTACTTTACTATTACCTAATTTTAAAAATAATAATTCATAATTATTAGACTTACCTACTGTAAATAACAAATCATAAAATTAATATTGACAATAACAAAGACAATAACAATGTCAAGCTATTCTGATTGCAGTAAAATAGTAACTCTCACTAATAGTACATTATAGTCTAAAAATAGTCTCATATAGTTAAAAAGTCTAAACCAGTGAGTGCACTAAAAGCGTAATATAAAGACCACTTTGTCTTCATAAAATCTTGATCTTTTGAACGAATGAACGTTGATCATTTTCGCGCCAAATGAAACGATAAAATGGCGGCCGATTTCCCTGGAGATGTTTCGATTCTTCTGTTAAAGGTTGTTGTTTGAAGTTTGATTAAGCTTGATTAATGTTTTGTTCGCCTGTAATCTACAGCATTGATTTACTTCAGGAAGGAAGAAAGATGAAATGATTTTGAATTTATTATAATGGAAGCAATGGCGTCGTAATTTTGAAAAATCCATATGGATCGGTTGAAACTACTGAATGCATTCTTGATCCTCTTAAATGTACTCCTTTTGCTTGGTCCATTCGTGTTCCTTGCATGCGTTACACGCATGTGCGCCGTTAGCGAATGCTTTCAGTATTTTGTATCCATGCTCCCTTTGTTCTCAAAGGAAAACAAAACACAATCGTATCGTCGGCTTTTGTGAAATATCACAGACATGGTTCATAGAACTACTAGATGAAATTTTCTATCGGAAAATTTTTCTTTCATACAAATAGTCATTCTTTCACCAGTTAATGGTACGAAGTTACAAAAATCCTTCCTTTTCCTTATAGAAGAACGGCAAGCGAATACGGCAAGGAATATGGAGAACGGCAAGCGTGTATGAAGGTTTTGTACACTTATAGAAACTCGTGTTTAGCCACTAAACATTTACATTTAGATAATAGGTAAACATATTACATGATTGGCTTTTATTCGTGGATTTTATAAAGTTGGGGTTCTTAACTTATATGCATTTTTAAGAAGTTAGGTTATGTTTTATTTTGTCTGCCACACAGTTGCCATCCGCGGGCCGAGTGCAATAGTTATGATCATAAGAGTCTTTATCGACTTGGTAGTGGTTTCGTGGTTTCTAGAGTTAGGTAATTTTATTGACAGTTGAGTTTTTGGTTGAGTTGACCATAATGAACTAACTTCTATGTTCCTTTAAATCTATAAAACCAACTACTCTTTATTTAGAGGCCAAACATGTGGCTAGCTTAGCGAATAGCAACTTAAATAGTCACCAAAAAAACTGGTTCAGTGGATTATGCATGAAAACGTGAGACAGGATTACCCTCACATTTATAATATTATTATAATGGAACTAGGCTCAAGCTTGACTTCACTACTTGAGTAGATAATAGGTTGGATAGTTTATTAAATGTTCTTAAACACAAGTTAAGATTGTATGGTCTTCCTTTAATGTAATGTATAATGTTTGCTAGAGGGATTTCATCCTTAAGATTGACCCTATCGATTGATTGATTTTTTCGATTTTCAGTCGGTCCGATTCCCGAGCCTTGCAAGCGAATTTTCGAAAATCTTAGACTGCAGATTAGTTACTTACACTCGAGAGCAATGAATCCGGGTCACTTAAAGAATGTTAAAAATCTCGGAAACTAAAAATGATAGGTTAATGCAATAAATTGTATTTAATATACAATGTAATACTCCTTAAATGAAAGTAAAAAAAATATGAGTCACCATACATTTTATTAACACAAAATTACTTAAAGAAAAAAACTGCTGATCTCTCCTTAAAACAAAAATAGGAAACATGAAATTTTTGAACTTTATTACGATTTTCTTGAATTTTAATACTTCGTATTGCCTCCTCGTGCTTCCATTACTGCGTTTACGCGGTTTGGCATGCTGTACACCAAGTTCCTTATACGATTTTGGGGAATATTCTCCCATTCCTCTGTGAGAGCAATTTTGAGCTCACGAAGCGTGATTGGGGGAGGGTTTCGTTGTTTTACGCATCTGCCTAGCTCGTCCCAAGCATGCTCGATCGGGTTGATATCCGGGCTGCGCGCTGGCCACTCCATACGAGTAATGTTCATCTCTTGAAGGTAGTCATTCACAATCCTACCTGTATGAAGTCGGGCATTGTCATGCATAAATATAGCATCCTCACCTAAATTGACCATAAATGGACCAACGTGATCATTGAGGATTTCTTCCACATATCTTACGCTAGTTAAAGAGCCGTTTTCTATGATCACCAGCTCTGTGCGACTTTCAGAAGAAATTCCGGCCCACACAAGTACAGACCCACCACCGTAGGCTACTTTTTCTTCGATGCATGCTTGCTTGAATCTTTCCCCTGGTCTTCGATACACTCTGTGTCTTCCATCGTGCTTGTAGAGCATAAATTTTGATTCGTCGGAGAACATAACTTTTGACCAATCTTCAATACTCCAATTTACGTGGCCCTGGGCATATCTTAGTCTTGAAATACGATGCCCACGCTCCAGTTTAGGGCCGTTTGCAGGTCTAAGGGGTTTTAAGTTAGATTCAGCAAGCCGACGTCTTACTGTCCATGCACTTGGGTTACTTCCTCCGAAGTGTCGAAACTGATTTGTGAGTTCAGTTCCTGTGAGAAAGCGATTTCGAAGCATGGTGTTCACCAAGTATCGGTCTTCTCGTGCTGTGGTACACCTGGTTCTGCCTGTTCCTGGTCTGCGTAGGTTAGAACCAGTTTCTTCGTAACGTCGGAGAACTCTTTGTACTGTTGACAGCGACACACCGACAGTCCTGGCTGTATCGCGCTGACTCCGGCCGGTTTCCAGCATTGTAAGTATTCTGGTGCATTCTTCAGGCGTAAGCGACATAATTTCAGCTTGAATAATGAATATAGAGCACTATCAACATGGTTTATGTACCCACATAAATGACAGATTACAAACAAAAGCAAAACCAAATGCTGTAATTTCGTAGTTCCATCTTCGAAAGTGGCCCTTTTTCAAATTTGATTTTTTTATGATATAACTTTACAATAACTAAGAAGTTTTAATACCTTCATTTAAGGAGTATTACATTGTCTATTAAATACAATTTATTGCATTAACCTAGCATTTTTAGTTTCCGAGATTTTTAGGATTCTTTAAGTGACCCGGATTCATTGCTCTCGAGTGTATTAGTCCAGTAATTAACCTAAATTAATACGCTACAGTCTACTTGAATAATCTTGTTTATAAAGTTAGTAATTTTCTGTTCCATGATTCAATGTTATAAGCTTGTAGACCGCAAACTGTTAATGTATTTTCTAAGCTAAAACCGCGCCTCATTTGCAGTACATTTAACGGTTATAATAACAAAACTCTAATAATGTTGAGTCATCTCTAAAGATAGCATGGCGCCCGTTTTGTTGTTCGCTGACTCAACAGAAATAGGAATATTGTTGTCCTTGTTTAGCAAGCAGGGAGGGAAAGAGATAGTTGAGAGCTGTCAAATTAGTTAACAGTAGTGATGGAATTCTCAGTTTATCCCAATTTGGTCGGTTTTGTTTACTTTCGTCTGTTTGTATGGTTTGAAGGGAGTATTTGTATCTTTACACACTTTTATGATGTAGTTAGTTGATAAATAAAGGTTTTTCTTCCATCTTTTAATGAAACAATTGGGATGATGACAATTTTTTTTATTCCGTCAGTTAGATTATTGAAAAATGTTGAACACGTTTTTTTTTTCTTATTTTACATAATCAAAAGATTACCTTGAAACTTGAAAAAATACGTAGGTATCTAATATTTATTGACCATCGAACAGACACCCTAAAGATTTTTTTTTACTCAAGTATCATCCCTATTTCCGTAGTCATCCCTTCGGCAAACATCGGCAATTTTCGGCGAACCCCGAAGTATAGTTACGCAAGTGTCGAAGCGTCCGTTATCGGCAAATTGATCAGAACGTGTAGACAGCGTGGGGCTGTCATTTACGATAATATTAACCTTTATGATGTTGAGTTTCGCTTTTTTTCGTACGTATTTAAGTTGAATATTGATTGGATCGGAAATTGGGTCATTAAAAGGCTGTAAAAATGTTTTATGGGTCCATTAATTGGATATTTTCATAATTTATTATTGGAAAATCAATTTGTGAGTTTACAGTGGTGGTAGTTGTAGCAAATGGCTGTGAATGATAAATGTACATAAAATAAATAAACTCCTGTTAAAAAGAATGTTAATTCTGTAGACAAGCGGGTTCGTGAAGAAGGTACGTCTTTTGAGGTCTTCAAATACTTATATGATAATACTAGCTTTCGCCCACGTGAAATGTCTTTAAAAAGTAGTCTATATTCTTCCATTTGGTACAAACGTCCACCCCCAATTCATTCATTTCACCCCTTTACGAGGGAAGGTTCTTAAAATCCTTTCGTAGCTGACATCTCCTGGTCATCATAAATCTCTGTGCCAAATTTCATCTTCTTAGGTCCAGTAGTATTTGAGAGCTCGTGTTTGACCAATGAGTGAGTGATCTTTCGCTTTTATATTTAACTAGCTTCTG
Organism: Hyppa rectilinea; assembly: GCA_951799385.1. Lineage (NCBI taxonomy): Eukaryota > Metazoa > Arthropoda > Insecta > Lepidoptera > Noctuidae > Hyppa > Hyppa rectilinea. The sequence goes on along the minus strand of OX637318.1, from coordinate 5,870,170 downwards.
CCCGCGACTTCGTCCGCGGAAAATTGCGATATACTGTAACAAGCGCATGCAAATAATTCTGTTTTCGGTATTTCTTTCCTACTTGCTAGACGAAAATTGCGATAGCTCGGCTAATATGTATGATATAAATAAATTTATAGCCTATAGCACTCAGGAATAATGTAGCTTTCTATCAGTGATTTTTTTTTAAAATTGGATCATTAGTTCCGGCGATTACCCCCTACATACAAACTTACAAATTTTACCTCTTTATAATATTAATTTTTAGTAGTATAGATAAACATAATAATAAATGTTAAGTGTAGATTCATAATCATTCCAATTGCTCCATGAGAACGCGCCTGCTCATGCCTCGGGACTTATTTGCGATTTTGACAAAAAACCAGACCGCAGTCTTAACCACCGTATTCACCAGACTTGGCCTTAAGCAACTTTTTCTTGGTATTAAAGATAAAGAGAACTATGAAAGAGCGACGTTTCGCGGCCATAGAGGAGATAAAGACCGAATCGCTGAAGGAACTGAAAGCGATATCAAAAAATACTTCAACGTCTAGAAAAGACGCTGGCAGAAATGTTCCGACGGAGATTGCTTTGAAGGGGCAAGATTAATATTAATTAATATATACACATTTCTTTTTAGTTTCTATTTAGTTTATTTCAAGTAATTGTTTAATTACATGAAACTGTGAACATTTCTTTAAATATTCACAGTTTTCGTCGTATATTGAATTTGATTATTATTATTAATATTTTGATGGTCCAATCCGTTACATTTTTATATATTTATTTAACCATTTATGTACAGAAGCCAGCACATCAAGTTACCACAATCTGTCAAATTTCTTTGATAGTATTTCAACTTTATTGCAAAGACATAAGGTTCATTTTTAATTGAGATTTGACAGTTAGGGATAGCTTTATGTGCTGGCGTCTGTACACATAAAAACAGACAAGAAGAAAAGGTCAGAAAATAAATAGTATAGATAAATCTCTCCCAGCATACCTTTTTTTTAAAGGCTGGGAAATCATCAGATGACTTCTCTCGCTCTGGGCGGAGCGGACGGGAGTGTCAGACTCTTACTGACTAAAACCCATCCATGTTCCTTCCTAAGCCCTTTATGTTCCGGGGTAGCGGTAACCCTTTCGGACAATCCCGCTTATTCCAGCATACCTGCGATGGGAAAGTAGATAAAAGACACAAAAAGTACCGATTCACTTCCTACACAAGTTACTCCTACGGTAACCAATACAAATTATAATCAAAACATATTCCTATTAATCCAATTTAGCTAATATCGGTCCATAACGGTGTGCAACAGAGGCATTGGGGCTTATCTCAATCCCTTCCGGAGCAAGCCCCGTAAACACTGCCTGGCCATTATATGGCAAATTGATCGCCCGATACAATAGAGCCTTATTGGAGATACTTTTGATTGCCCCTACACGTAGAGATGCGATTATTTCAGCTTCGTATAAAGTTTATCGAGTGATTTTGTTGTTATTGGGTTTTGTGGCTTTTTATAGCTCGTGGATGGGAGATAGTTATGTTCCTAATATTGTTTTTGTATATTTCTTTAGTATTATTTAGGAATTATCTTGCTTCTTGATCGGTGATATGGTAATATTCGAGTACGACCCAAGTTCTGTCTAACTTTAAATCACTTTGAATTGAAATACTTAAGTTGCCTGACAACCTGGTCATTCGAATAGTAATAGTTCTTTAAGGCGAAAGCACCTGGGTAGACCGTAAAATTCAAAATAATTTTCCTACGTTTGAAATTTGCATGTCAGTACCAGGTTGTAAGTGTGTGGTGTAGCATTTTTATTCTAGGTGCATCGTCTTCATATATAATTATATAACTAATGTATGCAAAACATTCTACAAAAGTAACAGTGGAGCTTCTTGCCCATTCATCTTCATACGAAACTACATTTTGGAAGGGACAACTATAGTGTATTTCTTTTACAGTGTCCAATTTGGTAAACAAACACGGGACGACAATTCTGATTTTTCGTATCAATCAAACACTTTGAGTTAAGCATAAACGTCTTGAACTTTGAATAATACACTTAAGGCATGAATTATTTAAAAAAATGCTTCAGAGACACATACATTACCTAGAAATCTTAATATTAGTCGCGACCTTTGTTTACCAAATAAGACAACTAATGAAAAATATACTATAGAATCAATTATTTTTTTTAATTCATTTTGACGTTTTGATGTCAAACCAAAATGTTTGTGTTTTGATTTTGATAAATATATGATTTTATTCGACGAGTTCGGAACCAAGCAGGCGCTTTACGTTGTGTATTTATTTCATCACCACTGCTCTCAAAACAGTGAAGGAAAACATCGTGAGGAAAGCGGCATGTCCTAGAACCAAAAAATCGAAAACATGGGACATCCGCCAACTCGCACTGGGCCCGCGTGGTGGAAGGTGGCCCACACCCTCTCGTAGAGAGGAGGCCTGTATCCCAGCAATGGCAACATTATAGACTGACTAGCTGTTTCCCGCGGTTTCACCCCCGCTGCGCGGCTCCTATTGGTCGTAGCGTGATGTTATATAGCCTATAGCCTTCCTCGATAAATGGACTATTCAACACAAAAAGAATCTTGCAATTCGGTAGTTCCTGAGATAAGCGCGTCCCAACAAACAAACTCTTCAGCTTTATAATATTACTAGCACTTTGCCCGCGGCTTCGCTCCCGTGGTCTTTCCCGTGGGACCCGTTATTTTTCCCGGGATAAAAAGTAGCCTATGTTACTCCTAGAAAACTAAGCTTTCCAACGGTGAAAGAATTTTAAAATCGGTCCAGTAGTTTTTGAGCCTATTCATTACAACCAAACAAACAAACAAAGTTTTCCTCTTTATAATATTATAGTATAGATAGTAAGTATGATAAAACAGAATTGTCCATTGATTGTTACTACCAACCTAATTTGTCTACACTACTCAAAACAATGCACCACACAAGTCCTTAAAGATTCAGCTTCCCAACGTCCATAATACTACAATAAAAAAACCTCATTACTTTTTATTGGCTCAGTCCAATAGGCCTTTTACCTGACATCAACGGTCGCGTAAATTCCACATATTACGCGGACGAGATTTACGCGCGTAAAACGGACGTTAATTTGGTGATTCATGGACGTGTCCGTCCACAGAGGCGCGAAATGGATTGTATTTAGACATCTTGATACATTCTACGACCGGTGGGGAAAATGGGCTTCGTTTGAGTGAAAAATTACTACCGATTTGGTTTGGGACGTTCCGTACTTCGTTGGTTTGTGTTAATGGAAATTAGTGGGGTATTGATGGCATTAAGCGGTTGTTGGATTTGTTTATTCAATTATAAGGGTTAAGGGTCCAAAGCACGCACCTCTGATTTTACGGATTCATGTGTGTATTGTATAATTATCACTTGCTTAAAAATCAGTGAAGGAAAACATCGTGAGGAAACCAGCATTTCTGAGAGATATTTCTCAAAAGCTTGTGAAGCTAAGTCAGAGGCCCATGGGCAGCTTAGAAACTCTGACACCAGGTTAGTCACTAACCACACGAAAAGAAGAAGAAGAGGGTTTACTGTCTAACTTCATGTCTTCTTGGGGTTGTCTTATGGTTTATATTTTCATGTAGCAGTGATAGCCATAAAGGAATGAATGAAAGGTAATTGCATACAGCTGAGCTGAGAATGCTAAAAGGAATGTATGGTGTTACGCGAATGGATAGAATACGGAATGAGTATATAAGGGGAAGTCTGAAAGTGAAACCGGTGACTGAAAAGTTGTGTGGAAATCGGTTGGCATAGTATGGGCATGTTATGCGGAGGAATGAGGAAAATGTTGTCAGGAAAGTTTTGAGTATGAATGTGGATGGCTATACAAGTAGAGGAAGAGCTAAGAAACGATAGATTGATTGTGTGAAAATGATATGGCTAGAAAGGAAGTGACTACCTACCTGACGACTAATAGAGAAGTATGGAAGAAAAAGACATGTTGCGCCGACACAAAAAAAGCAAAATTGCATAAGCCGTAATAGCTACATCAATTCCCATACAGTATAAAATCGTACCGTCAGCAGATAAGCTTTCATAAACAAAGAGCCTTAAAAATGCAGTAGCACGGAACCAAGGTCTGGCGCTGGCATTTTGTCGACAACAGTGAGTCAATGGCGGTTGGCGCAGTGGTTGAGCGATTGACTGCTGCGCACTATGTCGCGGGTTCGATTCCCGCACGGAACAAATATTTGTACGACCTGCAAGTATTTGTTACGAGTCTGGGTGTTTTTCTATCTATAATATGTATGTATTTACAAAAAAAAAATGTATATAAGTAGTTTATCAGCCATCTCGTTGCCATAACACAAGCATTGGGTTGCTTAGCTTGGGACGATACGGCGTTGTGTGAAATGTCCAAGTATATTATTATATTATTATAATGGCTGCGTAAATAGCCTTAATATTCAAGTTGCTAACCGTAACATGCTGGTCTATGATTTTGGTCAGAATGTCATTACTGTATAACTTACTGAGTACTTTTCTTCGTTTCGAGTCGATGGCAAAGGTAAAAATAGTATACACTAACTTTTGCTGTTTTGTGGATGTCGGAAAAAAGTCCATCGGGGTAACGAGTAACTGTGCTATTGCAGACACAATCTATGTATCTCGAGTTAAATTTCATTCAGATCTGTTCAGTTCAGTTCGTTTTTGCGTGAAAGAGTTACATACACCCATACATCCTCACAAACTTTCACGTTTATAATTTTTGTAAGATATCTATTACTGATGATTTATTATACAGAGTTGATACGACAGAGGGGCTTTCCTTTAAACAGCTAATACTAGGGACCATTTTCAAGCTCTGTACCAAAAATCAATTAAATGCGAGCAGTAGTTTAGTCGCAAATGATTTTTAAGTTTTTGCCCCGTTTGAACACGATGTATCTTTCCTAACAGCGCTCCGGTGCGCGCGCGTCGGTGCCGCTTTGTTACAAGGTCAGTTTTTATTTACAAAGGATGGTTGCGTTTTATTCTGATTTGTAAGCTATTTAGTTTGTTTGAAAAAAGACAAACCTCATTTTTTGTGCTTTTTATTTTTATACCGTACCGAGTTAATACTAAACACGTATAGTATACGTAGTGTAATTTAATGCCCCTCTGTCATATCGCCCAGTTTTTCAAAAAAAGAAAAGCCATACATACCTAGTTTATTGTTAAAGTTCGTACAGAGAAAAATGAAGATAAGGGCAATGACCGCTCAATCAATCATTCAAATCAGCCTATCGTAGTCCACTGTTGGGATTAGGCCTTTCCCAGGCTGCGCTACAACACCCTGTCCTCCGCCTTCCATATCCAGTTTCTTCCAGCCACTTTCTTAAGGTCATCGGTTTATAACTAGGGGGCGTCTTACACAATGCATGGGGCGTGGCAATAGCCGCTATATTCACGCTAAAGCAATTCGGGTATAGTTAAGTTACTTACCTACCTACTTAAAAGAAGAACCAATATCTTAATCTTCTTCTTTTCGTGTGGTTAGTGACTAACCTGGTTTCAGAGTTTATATGCTGCCCATGGGCCTCTGACTGAGCTCCACATGCTGTTGAGAAATACCTCTCAAAATTAAAGTAATTTCAGTTCACTGCCACTATCCTTCATTTCTGCAGCATACAACAAGTTTTTAACTCGTCAAACTTTAGCAGTCACCCACAAAACTTACCATAAAGAGCCAACCTTCCAACAAAAGCACAACATCTTTCTAGGTCAATTAAAAACATCATTTTCCTAAGCGAATGCACTGAGAAACACGAACTTTTTCCTTTGTAAAAATACTTGGTACTGCGGGAGTTACACAATGGCACAAAATAGCACAAAATGGCACAATGATGATTCGCAGAGCTCTCTCTCAATAACTACGCCTTTGTGTGTGTGCCTATAGTGCGGACGTGTGATTTGAGCCAGATAGTAAGCTGGGAACTATCATGTCCTAGTAGATGACCTGGTAGTGTGTGTTGTTTTGTTAGGCAGTTAGTTTTAATGGATGTTGTTATGCGAAACTTATGAGGTTCTACATTGTTGGATAGTTTGCGAATTGATAAGTTAATTCAAATTGCTGACGTAAACACTAAATAATCATGTTTTTGTTTTATATAATCACCAAATATTTATACGGATAATACATAATAAGCTGACATTTTTAAAATATTAATAACTAGCTTCTGCCCGCGACTTCGTCCGCGGAAAATTGCGATATACTGTAACTGTTTAGGCAGCGCATGCAAATAATTCTGTTTTCGGAGGTATTTCTTTCCGACTTGCTAGACGAAAATTGCGATAGCTCGGCTTATATGTATGATATAAATATAATTTATAGCCTATTGCACTCAGGAATAATGTAGCTTTCTCTCTTTCAGTGAAAAAAATTTTGAAATTGGATCATTAGTTCCGGAGATTACATAAAGGAATATGAATTGTGGTTGTGGTAAATAATTAAAACGTATTTAACTTTATATGGAAGTTTTATTTCACTATAGGTATGAAAAACGCGGTAACCTCAGTTGTCAAAAGTGAATATTGGCCGCGCAGCGCCACAGACACAAAAAAAACTATTTTGGTTGCGTTCCTATTTACCAACACCTACATACAAACTTACAAATTTTACCTCTTTATAATATTAGTATAGATTAAATGTACAAGTATATAAAGAGGGAGGGGACATAATCATAGGACATCAAAAAAATTGTCCACACACAGGAAAACAACAACAACCATGAACAAGATTCTGTGTCACTGGAGTAAGAAATGCATAAAAACTCTCAATACCTACTTCCCTGGAGTAAACAGAAACTATACCACTTGATATGCTAATTCAATACGATAATCATAAAAAGGTTTCTAGAACAGATTTCACCCCTAATGATAGATTCTCCCGAATATATCTCAACCATATAATGTACCCGTACGTTAGCAGCTGCCTCAGCAATTAATGGACGCAAAATATAGGCACAGAAACCCTCCGCGCTAAGGTACCACTAATGGAATTGCGACGAGTACCGACCTACATAGGCACATAGGATTTCATAGCAAAACAGCTGGAGCTCGTACAATATTCATCCGGTTTAAGCCGCCGGGAAAAGATAAAGTAACTCTTAGAAACACTTTCATAACTTCAATTCATCCCGCGTAGTTCTCGGCTTTGTTCAACATTTTGCATTTTTATTTAACTACAGAGAAGCGCCGCAATCAATGAATCTCCGTGCGTCAGCGGGTTTTATTGTAGTACAGCTGCTATTGTGTGTTAATCACAGAGTTTTTTAAAAGAAAATAAATAAGGCGACTTTGTTTGCTTAACGAAAGGCGAAACTAGGTAGCTATGCACAAAGTTAGCTTTTGCGTCCGTTAATAGAATAAACAGAAATATTTCCCCATATACACATTCGTTAACACGAACTGTTCTAAACGTCTTTATCAAGCGGAAATACTCCGTTTATTAATCGTCTAGAAAATCTTGTTTACGTAAAATGGTCTTCGCAAATAAACTGATTTATTCAAAGAGCGTTCATACGCCACGTGCAAATAATAACATTAGTGAGTGGCCTCTCTGAAGCACTATTATAAACTGTTTGTTTTTGTTTCAGGTGGCAGTAACATTAGAGAATGGCGTCATCGGTGCGCAAATAGTGTGTGTGAGTGCGAGTGGGTGCGGGCGATGAGGCGGGCGCGCGCGTAGCCTGCGCGGGATGGAGGAGGACGAGAGGAGGCTCTCGTTCCCGCCGCCGGCGCCGCTCAACTCGCCGGGCGAGGAGATCGACGGCTCGCGGCTGCTCAGCGAGATCGTGCGCACGCTCGAGGCCACCAACCCAGAGGCGGCGGCCCCGCTGGTCGCCTCGCAGTCCCGAGATGCGCTGCACGTGGAGGGCGAGAGGCCGCGCCGCGATGAGCTGCGGATCCCGTTGGAGGGCGTCACGTTCGCGCACGAGAGCTGCGTGGGCGCCGCCGAGCGTGATGGGCCGCGCGCCGCCGTCACGCCCTTCACGCGCGAGTCGGCGCGGCGCGCTGGCTCACGCGGGGCTCAGCTGGTGCGCGAGTTCGGCTTCATGCCTCGCCGCCGCCTCAGCGTGGAGGACGGCGCGCGCCTGCCGCGCAAGTACGAGCCCTTCCCTCCCAAGCTGTACGGACGACCGCTCGAGGAGATCGACAACTTCATTTACGACGAGGTCAGTCTCTAGCCCACATTTCACTCCAACAGCTTTGTAACTTTTTATAAAAGCGTGACTCCACAGAGTATCATTTAAAATATAGAGAAGCGCCTCACTGCAGTTGTTCCATTTTGCTGTCAATTCTTTTGACGCATAATAACTCAAAAGTTGCTCGTAATCATAAAAGTCTTTGTACGTTTCCTCTTTATGGAAATACGTTGGGAACGGCACAGTTTCAGTCGCGATTTCGTTTAAATTTTGCATATCTTTGGATAGTCTATGCAATTTTCCTACCGGTAATAGTCACAAGTGAGGTCGCCCTTTCCGTCTCATAACGTTTTATGTCTCTTCACACACGCACGTCACGTCACACGACGTCACGTTTTCACTTACGTTTTGGGAATAAAGGAAATCTCGCAGAAAATATCTATGTGTTTGTTATTGTCAATTGAATAGATGTGGTGTGATCAATACTTATTCAAATAGTATTTTGAACGCAGTGCATGTTCTTAGTATTTTACGTTATATTCGCAAACTTTATTATCATGTGCATGTCAGCAACAGTAAATGAATTTTCTTTCGATTGGTTTTAAAAACATTTTCTGAAAAAATCATCTCAAGGTAAAATAACGAATGAAAACAAAAACAATCCCTAATCAGTATGACAAAACACCTCCCAAATCTCCTTCCCGTATTCCATGACAAATAAAGCTCATTAATGTTCAAGCAATTTTCGTCACCGTCATCTACCCAACAAGATGAGCGTATTACCTTGTATTTACCACCATTTCACCCAAAATAATGTCTTTTAAGACCGCTAACATCCACAGGGGAATACTAACATCTCGCTGTGGTCGGCAGCCATTATACTTTGACCTATCGCAGGTGCCATGTTTTAAAGGTACCCAAATCACGTACAGGTTATTTTAGACTGGTAATTGACCATTTGATAGGTTCTCGTGAACAAGTGGTGTACGGAGGATGGATCGTAAAAAATAATGACTTAACGGTCGGACGTGTCTACCTGATTTGCTGTTAATCCCTCGTTACGGATTTGGAATGGAATATTTAATTTACATTTTTGGAATTTTCTTTTTAAAGTGAAAGGAATATTGGATAATGATATTATACTATTTTTGGGCTCTTCGAAGGTTTGATGGTGTTGATATGTTAGAATTAGGATTTTTAGACTTGAATGAAATATCTACCAGCGTTTAACTCCCTTCTATGGTTATTGGAGCCATGTATAGTATATGTATGGTATTAAAAATGAATGAAGTCTAAAGTAATAAGGAACAAGACAATAAAGACAAAAATAATGATAAATAGCCAGCTTATTATAATAGCAGTATAACATAGAATAGAGATTATGCCTAGAGAGAGATTATGTCAGTCTGATCATAAAAAATATAAGACATAGTACATTGTGCTTTATCATATTGATAAAAACACTGAGATAAAAGGCATTAAATTGGGGAAGTTGGGGAAGTCACAATCATAACTAAGTATTAAATCTACATACCCGTGACGTCATAACACAGACTACGTAACCTTTTGAATAAAAAAAAAAAGAAAAAATACATGCCCAATTTTTTTAAATAATTTAACTGAGGGACAAACAAAATATTTGTTGTTCTTATCCCTATTAAACTTAAGCAACACTTCCTTTAGTTGGAAGCTCTTAATAATCTAAAATTCTCTTACAGAAAGCTTGCATGCACTTGCCTACTTAAGCCCACTTACTTAAACTTAAGATATCCCCATCACGTCGATGTTAATGTTTGCTCGTAGGGTTGGAAGGTGGCAAGGTGGCAACTTATCGCGGCTCCCTGACCGGCTTATCAGATCAGTTGGTCACCCCACTTGTTGCACCCTGTATACCAAAGTAGGGATACTTTGAATGAGTTAGATTGATGTATAGAGCCAATATATGGTTAGGAATAGGTTATGGTAGGCTGGTAAATAGATTGCGACGGGTCCCCGCAACCCCCGGTGTTGGTGTGAGAATGAACAATAGTTTTTCGTCAGTAAGTCTGACAGATCCCTAGGCAGAGGACATCCATGAGGATTTTCCACCTCGGAACAATAAAAAAGGTTCGTAAATGGATAAAGAACTCTAACCACCGCTTATTTAACACTAAGGAGTTTGAGTTTGTTTCTAAATAGTCTATGCGTCGTCAAACTCCTTGGTGTTCCGCTTTGATTTAAGTGGAAATGTTTTATCATGGTGAGATAGTGGTCAAGCGCGAGTCTATTGAAAATAAAAATAACTTTTTTACAAAAAATAAAACCGACTTCCAAAACAAACACTACAAAGTGACAAATAATTTTGATTTCGGAAGTCGGTGTCTTCGGTTTTGTATTTTAATTTTTTGCCACCGACTTCCGAAATCAAAATTATTTGTCACTTTGTAGTGTTTGTTTTGGAAGTCGGTTTTATTTTTTGTAAAAAAGTTTTTATTTTTCACTTTTTAGTTGTGGTACCTACTTAGACAACCCCCCCCCCTCCCCCCCAAAATTTTAATACCACTACCTGGTATGTAAATTACAGTGACAGGAACTTATTAGAACATCGTCCACATATATTAAGTAGGTTATTTTTGTTGATTTTTCAAAAACCGCTTATTCGATTTCGATAAAATTTTTATGGGACCATTTGGAAAGTATACCCTTTCCAACAAAAAAAGAATTTTTCAAATCGGTTGGCAAGCAATGGATTTATGCGCGAACAAACATAAAAAAAAAAAAAATACAAACATCCGAATTGAGAACCTCCTCCTTTTTGAAGTCGGTTAAGTTTTTTTAGGTTTTTTTTGGTTTAGGTTCAGTGAAATAAAATCAGTAACAAGCTATATAATTCCTTATTTGAAACTCCAACACAGTTTTCATGATTATGACAAAAAATACATCTAGTCGTTTACCGGATAGAGAAAAAGCGTGTTTCCGTTTTAAATCTGGATTTAGTTAACATTACAGGCAGACAAGCAGTAGCTTCGTAATGATGATCTTATATTCACTCTCATCTGATTATGCTCTAAGAGTTGAGCCCCTAATAGAAGGATATTGCGCTGTTTTAATTAGCTCATTGAAGAGGCAAAAGTATCTAGAATTGGCTCAAACATTCAAAGAATTCACTAAAAACGTATATCGTTGCCAAAATCACGGTTCTAGCTAGTGGAAAATATAAAAGGGTCATACTACGAATTGGAAAGCTCGAAGCGTTTTCGTTTTCTTTACTCCATCCATTTTCGTAGTGCACTTGTTTCGAGTGTCCGGTCCAGGGTTGAGTCTTTCGGGCCTCGAGTGGCCTCTTTAGCCTGCCTTGGAGGAGCTGGTATTGACACTTCAGTGCCAAAGTGTTAGTGAGATGAAATAGTGATATTGACATCTATGGATGATGTAATAATCATGTTTATTTCAAGCCGCACGGGTCGTTCGATCAGGTTAAGGCGACGCTTGTCGCTGTAGATCTGTAGATGAGTGACAATCTTTAGACACCGAGACTCCTCTGTGCCTCACAGCCGTTGGTCCCGCCTGTCATACGTGGATCCTTGAAAGTCTTTACAGGCAGTTAGGAGCCTGAAAGTCTGAAAACCAATACTGCCCAGTAACTAACTTGTGGAAGTCGCTTAAACAGTCGCTCCATGTAAAATGCTGGAATTCAGCTGCATCCGATTAGACGGGAAGCTAACCTCAACAAAGATGGAAAAAGATTGCCTGGCTATCTATATTTTCACAATGAAACAGTTGGCCTTAAATTGTTTAACTAATGACATTACATGGTATAAAATTGAAATGAAATTATCGTTTTAGAGTCGCATATGTCGTCGACTTTCTTTCGATTGCCCAAAAAATCTCTAATAATAGATGGTATATGGGAACAGCAAATGTAATGGTAACAACGAATTGCCAACCTCTACGGCTTATAAAAGGCACGATTTGGCATTTTCTCCACGCATGAAAAACATCACAAAACAAAAATTAGGTTTATTTATTAATCTGAAGCAAAAAATCTCTATAAATGATACATTGTATTTGCGACAGCGCGGCCGCCTCGCATAATCCCTCGTTTACTATTCCAAGTGCCGTGTCCTCGGGCCATAAATAAAAAAAACTCCTCTAGCAAATCGGCCAACAGTCGTAAACATAAAATCGCCGGCTTTTCGACGGAAAAGTCGCAATTGGCAGCATTTAATTTATTCCGGGAAGTCGGGTGTCGCTCAATGGCCTGTTGTCCCGACTCAAGTGACTTAAGACCGCTAGAGTTGCCACTAAACAAATTGAAATCAGAAATGTTGCCAGTAAATAAAGTTTTATGGTCTGTCTGTTTCTTCTTGACTTGACGTAACCTTTTGTTTTTTTTAACGTTTTTATTATCGTTTAATGTTTTTGATATTGTTTCTGTAATAGTGTGTGGCAGAAAATAGCGCCGTTGTAAAACTAGTGTGTACCTAATGTTTCTCGCACATGTCTTTTCTCTCTTGGGAAATTTAGTGCGCCTTCCACAAGCATCGCAGTGGATTGGAAGTAACAGAGCATGAATTTTGTAATATTTCTTTACATCGGCTGTCGGCATCTCAGTCTATGGATGAATTGTGTGAAACATGAAATGGCTGGAAATAAAAAGAAAACTGATATGAATACTGATATGGTAGGTACTGAAGAAGAGGACTGCACTGCTGGCCAATAGATGCAACGCGTTACAGCAAATTAATCATACGTGAATAAAAGTCTTATAATATAAAATAAATATTTATGTATGTACAGAGGCCAGCACATTAAGATACCCTAATCTGTCAAAATTTCTTTGATAGATTTTCAACTTTATAACAAAACTAGCACTTTGCCCACGGCTTCGCTCCCGTGGTCTTTCCCGTGGGACCCGTTATTTTTCCCGGGATAAAAAGTAGCCTATGTTACTCCTAGAAAACTAAGCTTTCCAACGGTGAAAGAATTTTTAAAATCGGTCCAGTAGTTTTTGATCCTATTCATTACAACCAAACAAACAAACAAAGTTTTCCTCTTTATTTATTTATTTATTTATTTAAACATGGAAGACTTACAGCTTAAAAACTTAATAGTAAGGAACACATAGTTAACAGGAAGCCAATTACAAGTCTTCGCTTGTAGAGCTAGACTGGTTAATATTTGTGAGCATACAGCAGCAATACGTTATACATAGGTTTTTTTTTTTAACATGTTACATAATTTGTCCAAAGTTATTTGGTTTACAGTAAGAACATTATTATAAAATTAAGAAGACATTATTGTCAACAAATTATAGTTGTGGCTATTTGAAGAAATTGAGGCTTAAACACCTTCGAGCAGACGTCACACTAGTCGTGAAGGGATCCAAGTCATGCTGCTTGCATATTTCATTGAACTGCTTGCTTGCACGCACAATAAAACTATTCTGCCTATAATTCGTGGAGGTATAAGGTACACGTAAGGGCGGATTAGAACGAAATGATTTAATTGGCACATTAAAATAAAATTTTGATAATAGCTCGGGGCTGTCAATATTATTGTTAAAAATCTTTAACAGAAACAGATAGTCAGCAATCCTACGTCTTTCTTTATAATATTATTATAGTATAGACGATAAGGTTTATGTTCGATTGGGAATATTTGACAGTTTGGGATAGCTTGATGTGGTGGTGCCTGTACATAATTTTGTTTTGTTACATTTATTATAGTGTTTTTTTTTTATTTTTTCTTTTGCGGTATTTCAGCATTCTATTTTTTATTTAATTAGAAATACAAATATTTTTTTAGACAGTGATGATTAATTACATTAACATAACTTCACGGTTGTAACCTGTAACCTTGTAACTATTGTATCAATTAAATACTCTTCTTCTTTTTTCGTGTGGTTAGTGACTAACCTGATGTCAGATTTTTATGCTGCCCATAGGCCTCTGACTTAGCTTCACATGTCGTTGAGAAACATATCTCAAGCATGCCGGTTTCCTCACGATGTATCAAATACCAATCAAAATTTCCATTTTCAACCTAAACTATCGCAAAAAGCAACTACTAATTTCGATAGCCGGGACCAACGGCTTAACGTGCTTTCCGAGGCACGGAGGAGTCTCGGTTTATAAAGATGGTCACCCATCTACGGCCAACCCCAGCAAGCGTAGCTGAACCTGGTGGATCGACCTGGGCTGCTGTTAGTATATTACTTAGCCACAAGCTCCTCTCCCGGAAGTTCATACATAACTACGGTAATAAAACAGCGCTGCAGGCAAATGTATCAACATTTCCATATCATTCGACAAAAAATGAGAAGTATATTTTCAATGGTTACGTAACAGGAAAAAATATAACTGAATTATCGAGTGCAAATAAACTTTCACCGACCAAATGAACCGAATAACACTTTGGAATAACGCCAAAGTTATAAGCAAAACCCATTCAGGAATTTATGTGACCATTTGTGATTGTCACTTACAATGGAGTTAAAAGTCATGGTAGTTAACTTAGTAATCGTTGCCATTAATAATGAGTACTTATAGTACTCGAAAAAAAAAATTAAAATCTCAAAAATGTGACATCCACCACCCCGCACCGGACCCGCGTGATGGATTATGGCCAGCACCCTTTCTTAGAGAGAAGGCCAGTGGGTACATTATAGGCTGATTATATTACCCGTTGGTCAGACATACTCGTATTATTTGCTTCAGTTGTACAGACGCCAGCACATCAAGCTATCCCTAACTGTCAAAGGAGATGGCCAAAATCTTTTAGGACCTGTGCCCCAGAATGTACAGAGATGAAATTTATGTCGTTCAATAGGACATATCTTCAATTATTAAGAATTGTAAGTTACTTATAGCTATGCAGTCGTGGAACAAAGTTATGAAGATTTGAAAGTCTTGATTTTTTCACTCGGGTTTCACCATGATTTTACAATGTATTCATTAAATTATAATTTCCTGAACGTTAAATAGGTTGAGGTGTATATATTTGTCTTAGGTAATAAGTTAATATCATATTATAACTTGGAAAAACTGAAACACATTGAATTACCGCGGAAACAGTATGAGCGACGAGTGGACGAGTGCTTGAAATGCCAGTTTTGACGTTTGACGGATTCATTGAGTGTTACTAGTAATTAAGTCAAGTAATACCTTTATGTCAATATTGTAATGCTACGATACACAACGTAACTGTATTAAAATATGATATCAGTCTGTGTACTTTGACATTTGATCTATAAAATCATTAAGAAAAGATTGGTTTGATGGATTACTTACCGTCAAAAATATATTTAAATAAATATTTTGTTATGAATATTTTAATTGCTACATGCGTTTAGTTATATTTTCCTCTAAGCATTAATATTATTAAATGGCAACATTGAAGATACTTTAAAGTGACATTGAACGGATAAAATCGCTTACAATTCTTTTATTTTAGTATTTTATTCAGAGACTGCTATGAAATATTATTAGCTATTATAAGTTCTTTGTTTATTTGAATTTAATTAATTGTAATACTTTTAATTATGTTCAGCTTGGGGCAAATATTGGCCATGTCCTTTTCTCAATTAAAAGTGAACCTTATATCTTTGCAATAAAGTTGAAATACTATCAAAGAAATTTGACAGATTGTGGTAACTTGATGTGCTGGCCTCTGTACCTTAATTAAAATAAAAAACAGGGGTGCCCGGGTGTATCGCCATGCTCGCGAAATTCAAATATTCATACGTTTATTGCAATTTGCAAGTCAGTGTCAATCTCCCTAGCCTTTTCCCAACTATGTTGGGGTCGGCTACCAGTCTAACCGGATGCAACTGAATACCAGCATTTTACATGGAGCGACAACCTATCTGACTTCCACAACCCAGTCATTAACTGGGTAATACAATACCCCTTGCTAAGATTGGCTGTCAGACTTTTGGGCTTCTGACTACCCGTAACGACTGTCAAAGATCCACGAATGACAGCCGGGACCAACGGCTTAACGTGCTTTCCGAGCCACGGAAGAGTCTCGATATCTGAAGATGGTCACCCATCCACAGACCAACCCCGGCAAGCGTAGGTTAACCTGAAGGATCGATCCATGCGGCGGTTATTACTTAGCCACGAGCTCTTCATTTGCAAGTCAGTGGAAGTTTGTATATTGATCAAAATATGATCGACTATTTCATGAAATCTTAGACATTTGAGGTAAATATATACTTATTACGGCCGTGAATGACATTTTGAACAACATAAAACCTAATACTGACTTGCGAATTCCAAAAAATCCATTTTCTGCCGTCAGGACTAGAATACTTGAATATATAGAGACAGAGAGATATATTCCAAAACTTATCTATCTATTTCATTCTTAAAACATAAATTCAAGCACTTTTACAGCGCCTTCCAATATTAGCTATTTGTAGATGAAAGATAACTGTTTGACATATTTGGCGTCAGCGAAATTCCGATATTTTGGCATACAGTAAAAAGACATGGGTGAAAATAGCTCTTTCTAAAAAGTTTTGAAAACGTGGATTGAAAATTATTCAGTGTGGCAACCCCAGTATTTAGTGTTGTAACCAACGATTTCTCGAGGCGGATATGAGTCAGCAATGAGGATAGAGCTGTACCGGGATGCGGATATTTGAATCCCACGGTTGAATCGTACTAAAAACCTTTTAAGAGCCTATAAAACTGTCATTGTTACACGTAATGGCTCTTCTCTGAATAATTTCCTACACTGCCATTTTATGCTTGTTCTAGAAAATTTGAACTTTTGATTTATTTGTGTGATTTTGAGTCAAATAAATAAATTTTCTCTCCTTTTCTTTAAAAAGACATTGTTTCTAAACTTTTCAAAGTACACAATCATAGTTTCCATAGTTGAAACCGTTTGGCATCCTAATGAAATTTTCATCTCACATCCACCCGTTTTGACGGTAACTTGCTTCCTTATAAACATTAGTAATTTGTGTATACCCGCGTTTTATTACCCCGGTAAAGGAGAACAGACTACAATTCACTAGATTTTACGAGCGCCGATTAACTTAGAAGGCTGCTACTCGAAGCGTATTCACATAAATGGAAGCAATTTTAGGATGAGGCTTAGTTACTGCAATATCGATAGGTTATATTCTCGCTTTTGCCACCGCTGCATCTTTTTCGCCATATTTTTCGCCTCTATTATATTTGACAACCATCATGCGGCTCGCCTTGCAAAAATACATCGAAGTTAAAAATGAAAAAGGTAAAAATTATCTTTCTATACATCGCTCGTGAGCTCGAGAACACTTTAAAAAAACCGATTAGGGCTGGAAAAGTTGCCAATTAAAATGTTAAAGTTAAAAAGTAAAACCGTTTCAGTTAAATGTATAGGGGTTCCACTCTATATCAAGTGTAACCTAAAGTTTGCTAGCGTTTACTGAGAAATGGGGGGAAATCTATTAGGTACGTTCTCCGGCACTCCTGGTTAGATTTATGTTCAGATGTGCTGGAATTTCTCCGTTTTATGTGACGTGTAAGTTGTAAAGCAAAAATTCTTCTTGGATGTTTGATTTTTTCCTTGGATTAGGTACTTGAGTTAATTTAAATTCGTTTTTGCAAGAAAGACAATAAAGGAACAGTTTTTATTGATTTTTTGTCTCAAAACTACTTGATTTTTAGGGTTGGTTCTCGAAGGGTTAAACACGGAACACTGTTAGTAAGCTTCCGCTGCCGTGTGTCTGTATCTCGTCTACCTTAATAGATAGACAGTTAAAAATAAATAAACATCAAAAGGAGATTGTTCTACGCCCATACATAGTTCGCCCTGGAGCCAACAGCATGGAAAAAATAATTTTCTATTTGTAAATTGCCCTTAGTAGCCCATAAGAACAAAGTTTCTTGGCGGACACTTTAGAGAACAGATTTATTTAGAAAAAAGGAACAGATTTTGAGGTTATTTTATAAGAGAAAACTTGAGGAATTTCTTCTAAAATCGCTATTTCTGGTTTCTACAAAGCATTAAACTTCAAATACAGTTGTATTATGCATTTTAGGTACAGTAATTATTTATTGGTTGAAGTTTACTTTAAGCTAGGGTGATTAATTATAATTAAACCAAGTCAGCCGTACAAGAAGCATTGTTTAGGTAGGTATAGTTTATTACATACCTATTTCCCACTCTATGCGAACCATCAGTTGAGAAAAAGTAAACATTTGAATATCTGTATAAATCCCTTTTCATTTTATGTATTGATTGATACCTAATAGATTTTAGAATATGATTTGAAGCACCTTAATTTTGCAGTTGGTATGAATCCTGTCGTCAGTCGTATACTCCGACCAGACCAACATCAGATCAACTTAAACTATCGCCAAATAGGTAGTCACAACATACAACACAACCACAGCCAGCGCGTGGGACTCGGTGAGACGAACCGACTGACGTATGGACCTAGAGATGCTCTCTCGAAGATTTTTTTCTTTGTATATCGATTATCAATGACCACCTATTTAATATTTGGTTTTAATTTAGTAGACCAAAATGTCAGATCAATATGTCAAATGTAAATTAATTTGTTCCGTTTCAAACATAAATACGTTGTTGCTGATTCTACTTCAATTAAATTAGTGCTAAAATAAAATATTGTGTTCCCAACGAACAATGTGAAACGTTTTAGTTTGCGACGTCAATTTTCCATCGTTCAATGAGAGATTTTCTGACAAGTGAAAAAACATAGTTCAATAGATGGTGTGGGTAAAAAATACGTCTTTGTTTTACCGGCAACTGATAACAAAAATAAGATCCGTTAATAAGATAGCTTATTTGATGTCAAAAACCAGAGCCAGTGACGTTTTTTTAACAACGCCTCTTTTGAACTAATATTTTCTCACTTGTCAGAAAATCCCTCATTCGACTAGTAAGTACATTTTGTGAGTTTGTTTTGTTCATTATATTTTCATCATTAAAATATTCATGGAAGTAATTCCATGAAAAAACTTTTATGTTACACATTTTCAATGTTTTGAAAGTGATAAATATCGAACATCCATTAATTATCACTAGATATTATGGACATCGTCGTCGATATCGATGTTTATGTAATATGAGCGAGAGCGACACTGTCAATTCTTTTGTGACATTCACATTGACAATTCCATGAAAGATGGCCAGTTTAGTTGGTAGTAAAATCAATGAGGTCATTATTTAAAAACCTCTTAAGAATTAAACAGTGTCCGCTTGAATTTATTATTTTTAAGAAACATATTAAAATACAATTAGAATTAACGTACATGTCAAATGTTTGTTGGTTATAGGGCGGTCTAGAACAATCTCCTTTAAGGGGTCTCCCATACAAGAAACGTGTTTTTTTACAACGGAAGTATTTTTTTAAATATGAGTGTTTAATATGCAGGTATTAAATTGCCTCAATCCCAAGCTATAGCAGTTCAACATGTTCCTAATTCCTCTGGTAACACAAACAACATATTTCTGAATAAAACACATCATTAACTCGAACATTCAGCCTCATTCACGCCGTATCGGTAGGTGTTGCCAGTTGAAATATACGCGGACATTCGACGCAATTTGTTGGAGCTGTCACATGCAGACACCCCTTATGTCGCCTTGTAGTGAATACAGCACTAAATAGATGGCTGCAGAAGTTTTATTACGACGTGGAATAACGAGATAGTCTACACATTAAAATTGTCATGGAAAGGAAGTGCATTGCTGATATATGTAAAACGCGTTGCATCTACGAGTTTCCGTCATCTTTTATAATGTCTGTAGTATTTTGACCATTTAACAAATAAGTAATTATAACAAAGAATCCTTAATTTATTTTTCGATACCTTCAGATTTATTGTTCATCCAAAAACGAATTACATATTTTATTCACGACTTGTCTACTAAAAGTTTCAAATGAAGATCAATTTTAGGTAAGTAGACATAAATGTCATGTACTAAAAGATTTTGTAAGGTAAGTAGACATAAATGTCATGTATTAAAACATTGTAACGACAGGAATCTGTCTCTATTTTTCTACATATTTGAGTTTAAAACCTTTTGTCGACTTTATACCTGCCACAATCTAAGTACCTTATTCCGTGTCATCGGAAGTTGGTATTCTGTTCTCCGTTCAGCGCTCTTTTCTGAGAGATTTGTTTAGTTTTATTCCCTCTCAGAGGGGATACAAGCCGTGGCATGTTTTACACGAAGCTGGGATTTGTTCCGAGAATCTCTCTGTGGACCGCAAAGATTTTATATTTCATTATTACTGTGAAGTATTGATGTGGGCGTGGATATTTTATTTTCCACGACAGTCTAGTCGTCGATATTTTATTTTTCCACAAAATCGCCGATGGGGAAAATAAAATGCAACGCTACTGGTTCAATTTTAGATATTGCCTTTTTTTTTGGTTTTAGTGTTGGTCGTTTTTCTGGATGCATTAAAACTGTCTGTCTGCCGAAGCCTTTTGAGTACGCTTTCATCAGGGAAATAAATGTTTGATTTTTTGCGTTGCAATGTTTGAGCCAAATTCCTTTACAAAAACTTTTGCCTTTGGCTACTGTGAGCTTACATTTTACGTCAAACTCAACGACATCTCTGAAACAAACCAAAAAAAAAATCTAGTACTCTTTGCTCGCGCTCGACAGCCTAGCTCAGCCGCAAAACCAATATGACCACAAAAGCTCAAAAAATATCAAAGCTAAAACAAAAACTAATCCACAAAGACAGGACACATAATTTAGCCGAAACAGTATAGAGCCACAGCCTATAAAATGTGAAGCAGAAGGACGATAAAGTACACAGTCTGACTATCGCTAGCTATTAAGTAGCAGACTAAACAATGTCCCAGCTGGCTGTCGTGCCACGGATTTATTCGCTCCAACGATCCATCCGACGTCGTAAACTGTATTTTAAAGTCGAGTCATCGTGTAGAATATTAGAAAGCCAGCAAAAAATCTTTTTACGCTATTAAAGATTTTTTCTTTACCGGAATTACTGGGCTATGTTGATTTCGTATCACCTAAAAGTAAAGTAAAATAATAACCCTTTCGTATTTCTGAGTACTGAATCAAAATACCTTTCCACTGTTCGTGTCGGATTTTGATGAGATTGAATATCGTACTTACATGTTCATAACAAAGAACAAACAATTATATTATATTACAAAAAAAAACGAAGTAAATTGAAAACCGCGTGCAATTACATTAAAATGTATTATCGAATCAAACTATTACAACTGAATTTTAAAGCGTTTACGATCATTTTTCTTCTGAAAATTGACACAATACATTAATCATCTTTATTGGTATACTGCATTTGTTTAGTCTGTGGCATAGAGAACCAAGTCTAGAAGTTGGAAGTTGGTTTTGATAATTTAAAGTTAACACCGATTCTTGACACCGACGCCTCGAGCGAAATAAAATTCACGAATATAGAGCAACTGAGTGAGTTTCTGAGCTTAAATCGAATTGTGAGCTGCATAAGTTGTAATCATATTAATTTCGAAGTGGATGTTCGTTTCTTTATTACATTTTAAGCGTAATTTTATTTTCTTTTGTGAGTTTTCTTCACGGTTTTACGATATAACGGCTTTACGTCTCATTTCTCGATTGATTGTATTCGTATCGTTTTATTGTTCATATTATTATCATTTTCGTAATTTCTCAAGTGATTTGAAAGCCGATATTAGATCTATCATCTGCCTATATATAAAGCGTGTTAACTCATTGACATCTCGACTCCAGTCCTTGATCCCAAATTCTGTTCCATCAAATTGATCACGAGTAACAACAGGCTCCGTCTCCCATCAATTACGAAAATGTAAATTAAGTTAATTGGATCCATTTATTCCGTCTTCGCAGCATCACATTCTCATCACGTTTACCGATATTTCTATAATTTCATTTGCGAGTTCCTCGCAGCCGTTGTAGCTGGTGGAACAGAAAGTAATATTAAAACAAAAGCGGTGCGCGCCATGCCGGAAGGTTGCGGGATCTTGTTCCAGCTTTAATTCATTCCGTGGCAAAGGGAACACTGTGGAATATTAAACAGATACCCCATTCATCTTCGTTCCGCGACCCAGATACCTCTGAAGTCTCTTTAACAAGCCAGTAAATATGGTCCATAAGTTGGAAGTGTGGGACGTTTTTTATGATTAAGGCCGACGTTATTATTATGTAAGATTGTGAACTAATTTATTGCCATTTCCAAATTGTAATTCCGCTTCGTCTTCCAGTTTAAGGTAAAGTGCAAGAATGGACGCGAGCCCTCGACTGAAAATGCGAGGTACTGGTAGTTAACGATCACAGTCACGGCCTATAGTTTAAATGCATATTTCTGTGAAAAATCGGTGTATGTATTTTATAGTGCAGCCATGTACAGCCCTTACTAGAGCTCTTAGGAGGAGCTCTGTATGTATTTTTGACTCATACTCACATACTACTTATAAGTCATCAATCAGGCTTTTCGTCTAGACGTTATTTAAACATCTATATTGATAGAACATTGATGATTTCTTTATCTATGTCGATTGTAGTCGTAGTTAGTCGTAGCTCCCACATAGTGGGTCGGTCCCATATGAATATAGTCAGCGCTGCGTTACTTTTGCAGTTAATGCTGAGTTTGGGTCTAGTTTTCACTTTCTATAGTTTTTATTTATTAATCATTGTTGTGTCATGTTTTTACCTGTATTTATTTCATTTTGTTTGTGTGTTAAAGTCACTATTGCTAAATGTATCTTCTCCTTCTTTTCGTAGTGTTGCAGTCTACTTGCGCTAAAGCGAAGGTATTCTGTTTGCCTTGTTGTGTAATTTGTTTTTAGACAAACTATACAAAGTACAGTGTAAGTAATAAGCAATTTAATTAGCTGGACGGATTGAAAAAAACAGACGAAAGTGATAAAGATTAGGTTAATTGCAGAAGGATTAAATCACCCCGAGACAATGAACAGTGCTAGACTGGAAAGAACAGAAAATACATGGTTAAACTATTTTGTACCTACGGACAAGAATACATATTATGAACACTTTGTACAGCATGATTCTTCTTAATCGAAATGATTAAGAAGAATCATGCTGTACAAAGTGTGAAAAATTAAACTCTCTGAAATAGAGAGTTTAATTTTTTTTTAATCTAAGGACCCCGCTCGCGATATTTTCCTTAGAAATGAGAAATGTTAGATTAGGTTAGTTACCATACCTAAATCCTTTCACTTCGTTTGTGCATACTCGGTCAATTTAAAAAATCCACGTGGAAATCAATGAAAAATCGAAATAGGTCCCTGAAGGATCCCAAAGCTAGGCTATTTCGGGTTACCCAACCTTCTCTAAAAATATTTCTCTAACCCAACCGTACTTAAACACTATTAAGTAGGTCCCAACATCGAAGGGAAGCGTTGGTAAGAAAGATAGCATCTACCGTCAGTCAGTATCCGGCGAAGCTTATCAGCTGAACTTAATATACCCAGCTAACAAAGCCTACCTTTGTTTAATACGGGTTGTTGAAGCGATAGCCGTTGTAATTGAAATAGCTATGTTATCGGGTGTTACAAGTACTAGGAGTGTAGGATTACAGAGGGTTTATTGTATTGTTTTTTTTTGGAATTTGATGCGAGTGGTTTTAAAAGACGATAATGCAAGGAATCGTGTATTGACAAAAAAGACAGTCCAATGATGATTCTGGGCTGATTTTTTTTAAATAAGTGGCCCGTTAGGGCCCTAGCCTGCCGGGTAAGCGGGATTGTCCGAAATGGATGGATGATGACATAGATGGGTTTTAGTCAGTGAGAGTCTGACACTCCCTTCCGGTCCACCCATAGCGGGAGTCATTTGATGATTTCCCACCCTTAGGAAAAAAAAGGCTGATATTATGATTACGATGTTTTATAAGGTACTACTCGTACTTTATCTTTGTTTAATACGGGCGCTTATTGAAACCACATTGTTCTTTCTCTACTAAATTCAAAAGCCACTGTAATTGAAATAGCTACGCTATCGGGCATCAGAAGTACTAGGAGTGTAGAATTAGAAGGATTAATGTTTGACTTTTTAAATGTACTAGCTTTTTGTTCAGAGTACATTACATTATGTCTAAAAGGTTTCGACTTTTGATGGTTATCTGTAATTCAGTGTATTGAAATGCTTTTATGTTTTGGTTGATAAACGTTTATCAGGATTTGCTGTTTCTGATACCTACTTAATTTAATCTATGGTATTGTGGGAAGTATTACAGATACTTTATTGTAGATAACTAATACATAGAAAATAAAAATTTGTTCATTCATTTATCTTTTGTCCTTTAAACTAGCTATTGCCCGTGACTTTGTCTGCGATCCAGAATGAATAGCCTGGTCATGGTCTACCGATGTGCTACATCCAAAACCGTTTAGCTATTTTGGCGTGAAAGCGTAAAAAACAAACTCACTTTCGCATCTATTATTTTAGTAGGACTATTAGGTCTTTTTCTTCTTTTTGTGTAGTCAGTGACTAACTTGGTGTCAGAGTTTTTATGCTGCCTATGGGCTAAGTCAGAGGCTCATGGGCAGCATAAAAACTCTGACACCAAGTTAGTCACTAACCACAAGAAGAAGAAGAAGAAGTACACAATGATTCAGAACCTCCCAGCTTTGAAATTATTCGTCAGTTATTTAAAAAATAAATATTTATTTCCCATCTACCCTGTATAAAGGGGTAGCTTTCCAAATATGAATTTAAAAGCACAAAAGAAGCATCAATTCAACAGTAAAAACTACATCCAAATCTGATAATTCACATGAACGGACACTACAAAAATACCGAAATTTTCTTCTCGAAATTCAGCGAGCCGTGATTTAACCTTAATAATTAAAATGTCGGGGGTTAAATAATTAGTGTCTCCGCGGCTATTCAGTGCCTGTCGACGATCCGCAGTGTCGCGAGTGTCAGTGACACGACGGGTCGAGTGTCGTGTCCACATTTTAGTTGCATGCAAATTATTTCTGGTTTTCACTCTGTTAACGTTTTGCATTACAAATTATTGAGTGTGGTTGAATTACGGCAGTGGTTTTTATTGAGCTAACACTGTTTTTTTTATGATCTCTAACTATATTTTTTATCGTTCGCTGGCGAATGGTTTCAAATATAATTATTTCTAATTGTTTTTTGTCTCTTTCTGGCAGTTGTGTAAAGCAAATAATTACAACGATTTCCACACGTAAATGTCGATTTAGTCGTAGTTTGTTCAAATTCAGGAAACAAAAAACACTTCTGCCCATCTTCTTGACGTATTAAATAACATAACGTCGCCTTCCACGCCACCCATGAAAAAGGGAGATAAAAAAATCCACAGAAAAATACCTCCCTAATTATTCCAACAGATTCGTCGGAGCATAAAGTTGAATCACAGATTATTAATGCTCGAGAAGATTCGGAGATAGATAAGGAACAGATTTTTCCTTTTCGCCCTCTGTTCATCCAGTCGAAACGATTTTTTTTTTATAACGATTTAGATTATATCTAAGGGTAGCAGTCGACTTTTTATTTGGAGGGTCAGAAACGTTTGGTTAAGTATTAATCGCTTTTAATGAGGAATATTAAATGGTTGGTACTACGAGATTTTAGTTTTTTTTTTATAAATTTTTTCTTTATTTCTTTCAATACTAGCTTCAACAATCTATATCTGAGTCACTAAAATAATTAAAATAAATGCATCAAAAACATTAACTCTGGCAAGCAAACATTTAATAAAATTCATAATATGCACATAACAGCACAGTATCAATAAATTCCGCTGTCCAGCACGTCCGCCTTGCGTGACCGTCACGTATAAACTGACCGTCGCGCGCCGCGTGGTTTTAAACTACCCTCAAATGTTTCAATTGTTATTAGCCTTCCATTAAGCCGCGATTTTGCAAACAAAAGTATTATGTTAAGTCAGCTATCGAGACGGGTGGGTGGACGGTGGGTCGTTTATTTTCATTGTGGCTTCGCTGCTTGTTAGTCACTACCTAATGGACTGTCTGATAAAAAAGAAAAACGTTAACGCCGTATAATGGCTTGTTTACCATCGAATATGCTAAATAGGTTATTGGAAAAAAGCTGATTCACTATTGGGTAATAATAATTTGCATATTTTTGTCGGTTTGTATATTTTTTTAATTGAGTTTGTGGGGTAGTTAATCATTTAATGTACTTTAAACATAACCCTAATTAAATTATTTAGGAATCATAATACCGTAAACATCGTTAATATGCATAACCCCTGTGACCTTCCTGACAAGAAATAAAAAAGAAAAGCAAGCGCCCGTTGAAGCAACTAGGAGGTTCAGTAATATTTTATGAGAGCGGGTAGTGGTCCCACGTTGGGCGCCAATTTGTCAGTGCACGCCACCCAGATGAATTAAAATAAACTTTTTTCCTTCGTGTTTTTTCTTTTTGTTTGTAAGCCAAAACATTTTTCAGGCTGTTAAGACTCATTCGGATTAATTAGGAGTCTGTGAGTGGGGTTTATTTTTCATAATATTTCAGCTTGGCTGTTAAAAAGAGTAAAGCGCTAAAAGTGATGACTAGAATTAAATTACTCTTTGAAAGTTTATTTGTATGTTTATTAATGCTATTATTATAGTCTTAAACAGGCAGGCAGGGACATCGACGCGCAACCTGTTACCATACATTCAGTACTCAATTCTAGAAACCGTTGATTTTCCGTCGATTATTAAAATAAAAATAAGCTGTTCTATTCATTTTGACCGCACTTTTCAAATGTCCAAATTGAGTCAAAACTCAAAATAATTCATTTCAAATAGGCACAAGAAAGGCACTTTTGAACGTCAAAATGAACAAGAAATAGAATTGATTCTAGTCGCCCATTCCAAAAGGTAGTTTCGTGTGGTGAAGAATGGGCAAGAAACTGCACCGTTACTCTTTTAAAATGTTTTACAATGTTTTGTATACATGAATTATATCATTATATGTGAAGCCGATGCACCCAGAATAAAAACACTACACTACAAAAGGTGAACACCTCACACTCACACCGAGGGGAGACCAGTGTCCCAGTAAAGTGAACATTATAGGCTGAACATGCTTTACGCTATGTTGTACAGACGCCAGCACATCAAGCTATACGAAACTGTCAAATTTTCCCAATTGAAAATGAACCTTATGCTTTAGTATTAAAGTTGAAAAACTATAAAAGAAATTTGACAGATTGGGGTAAATTGATGTGCTGGCCTCTGTACTATGCTATCCGTATTATAATTCAAATGCTAATCACGTGATAATTCGTATTCTAGAGCAGATGGCTACACATAAAACTCACGATAAAACATGTCTACCAGAACAGTCCCACAATATTTACAATTAGTTTCAGTAAACAAAAACTCCGATTCAGGTCGTCCATTGTTTATTTCAGCATTGTTCCTCTTTTGTGGCACATTTTGTATGTATTTACAATCCAAAGTATCCTATTTCTCGTCAAAAGTTGTGTTTACAAATTTTGTTTTGGTTTCGCCTTTGATTTGATTCGAGTGTTTGTCGGAATTAATTTTGTCAAAACTTTCTACACATCCCTCGTTATTTATGTAAACACTAGCTTCTGGCCCGCGGCTTCTCCCGTATGGATGTTCAAAATTATTCCACGGGATACGTACTACCGAGATAAAAAGTATCGTAAGTGTTGATTTCTCTCTATCTTTCTTCCAAACATATGCTTGTAAATACCTTTATTTAAAGCACTAAATATATGCTTTTGGTGTACCTATTATAAATAAATAAACTCTGTGCCAAAATTTCATTCAGATCCGTTCTGGCGTAATTGAATAACAAACATCCATCCAAACTTTGGCATTTATATAATTGGTAAGGATAACATACCTATGACTCTATTTTAATATAATAAATCTCTATACATTTAAAAGGAAACCGTGACTGACTGACTGATCCATCAACACATAGCTGAAGTCACTGAAAGGACTGAAATTTGGCATACGGATATTTATTATGACGTAGGGAACCGCAATTCCACGCGGACGAAATCTCCGGCATATACTAGTGGTTTATATTTTCGGATTTATAGATCGAAACCAATGCAAATAAATTCAATAAGCAGTAGAACAGGCTACGTCCTACCGGAAAACGAATTACGCATGAATTACGCGTTCGTTTTACACCTGTAGAATGACGTATGTACATTTACGCGACTTGATTGATCACGCTAGTATGTCACATTCATCTCAAAGAGTACGACGACCGCCTTTACATGCAGATCGCTTTTAGTTAGAACGCGGCCTTCTTATTCATAAGTTCCCCCGAAATTACGTAGAAAACAGATATTCTACGAACACATTTTATTACATTGTTGTCGTTACGGCGTAGCCAGCGATGACGTCACGGCTACGCGAGCTACGCTGTCGTAGCAGATGTCGGATGTGCTACGGTAGTCACAAGCTACGCATTATGTTACTAGTCTTGGAACTTTGTTGTGCTTCGGACGTTTTCATTTTATTAATATATAAAAAATTGACTTTTTGTGATGTGACAAAGAGTGAGTGAAATTATGATAGAAGTGTGTGACGACACTGTGCCCCAAGTAAGTTTTTGCTGGTACTTATTTATATTTTGTTTAAAATAGTGTCTGTGGAGTTTCTTGCCTGTTCTTCTCCATAGGTATATTTTAAATAAATAGTTGGAGTGAGTTTGAGTTTGACATTCTATACCTGTATTTGTTTGCTCTCTTAAATTAAACTTCAGACCACACACCTACAGTCATAATCAGCTGATAATATTCCCACTGCTGGGAAACATGCCTTCTCTCTATGACCGGGACACCTACAATGACTAACTAAAAATAAATAAGTACTTAAATTGCCCATAAAACATATAGCAGAGAATTGATATGTTAAAACAAATTCCTAAAAACATACAATCTACAACACAGCAACACATAGGTGTTAGGGTGAGTCTCACAGTTACCGTCCCAAAACTCAACACATCCGCAACGAAGGCATGCATGTTTCATGCTGCAGTTGAGGAGTAGGTGGAGACGCGGAGTGAAAGTCGATGGAAGCGACATCTACCTGGAAAGTTCAAGGTTGCGATTAAAGGAGGGTTTAACGGGTTTCATTGAGGAAGTGGTTTTGATTGTGGTTTCTGAAAGGCTGCAAAAAATAATGAGCAAAGTTTTTTTTTGCTTTTAATAATATAACATTATGGCTGTATTCCCGCAGCAGGATTTTCCGAAAGGGCTGCCGCTACCCCGGAACATAAAGAACTTAGGAAGAAACATGGATGGGTTTTAGTCAGTAAGAGTATAACACTGCCTTCCGCTCCACCCAGAGTGGTGGGGGTCATTTGATGATTTCGCACCCTCAGAACAAAAAAATGGCCGTACCTATACCCCGATGGGTTAGGCATAGGTGTATTTGTATAGTATAACACATTTCACCAGTTGTATTAAGTCCCATGTAAAAGAGGGTCAGCCGATTGACATCCACCTTGCACAAACTCACACTCCGGGTTGCTTCTGAGAAATTCCAAATGGTATGGATTTTTTAATGCTACGTACAGTCAGCACATCCAGTTACCACAAACTGTCGAATTTTCTCAATCGATTTTGAACTTAACAATCAAAGGTTTAAAATTATTTGGAGAAATTTGACAGTTTGGTATAACTTGATACTGTGAACAAGACTTCGAAAAACAATTTTGCTTCTTGTGGATAAGTAAGTTAATCCTGGCCTTAGTTTCAATTTAAAAAATAAATAGGCACCGTTAAGCCTAAAAGCCAGGTATCATAAAACCAAAAGTATAAGTAGGGTTGAGACTACAACAAATTGATGGAGCAAAAACTTATTTAATAAGACGTGGGAGATTTTTTTTATCTATTTATATCATTTATTATTTATTTATATCATCACTTACAACTATTCTTACAGATAAAACCCAATACAATAGTGAAGCAAACTTAATAATAAATACTTATTTTCTGAAACTCATAGATGACGGTTCATGTCGCTTGCTTTAACTGCGTGGGTTTGTACGAAGAATAGGTAACTCTCCGCTTTATCTCGTAGGCGTAGCTAAGTAGGTGTGTTACTATCATTATGAAGAGTATATATATTTATGAAGGGTTTATTACACATCACTCATCAATATTTAAGTCCTCACCTGACAACTGGGGAAAATTATATATCAATTGCATTATTTTTGTCCTGTTTCACTAGTTGATGTTAAATAAAAAAAAATCTACTTTAGTTTAATTATATAACAATTATTATTTATTTATTTTCAGACGACGTCCATTACTTACAATAAATTAAATTGAATCAATCAATCAATCTGCCTAGCCTTTTGACAACTATGTTAGGGTCGGCCTATCTGAACTCCACATCCCGGTCAGTAACTGGGTAATACAATAACCCCTTGGTAAGACTGGTTGCCAGATTAAATTAAATTGAATAACACATAAAATTAAAATAAATCGAACTCACACATACACACTAAAACAACACTCAAACATGCAAATCAAATATAAAAACATAAAAATATCATCAAAAACAGGCTCACCCGCCCGCCGAGACTTAAACATAACTGGTAAAATGTGGATGTACCTACTATAGTCACACTTCAGGAAAAAACGCGTGCTGTTATGCTTATCGTCCAAAATAAATCAATTCATTAACAAATAACGCGCAGATAAAAGACACGTTGTATAAAAAAAACTACATACAGCTAATAATAGCAGAGGTATACCATTAAGGTTATAAATGTCACATCCAGTGTCAGCGCTTTATATCGGTGTCCCGTCTCTCAGGGCTTCGCTGAGAGACGGGACACTAGGGGGAGCGGCCCAATTCGTGCTACCAATTTATTTTCACAATTTTATCGGTTAAGTAATGTTTATTTAACCACGTGCTCGGATATTCGCTTTGTGTACGCGGAAAGGGTCGTTACAGCTTCTTTTTCTTTGATTTTTGTTTATTTATTTTGCGAAAATATTTACACTTTTCTTCCTCTTTTGAATCAATGTGTGTGCAACGTTCCTTTGAAATAATATTAAGACGATTATTTTTATATTAATATGATTTGATTGCGGTAATCGGTACCTATACCTCATCAAGTGACCCCCCTTGATGAGGTATAGGTACTGATTACCGATTTGACCATATCTGGCAAAATTTGGGTACCTACTACAACTTAAGTACAACAATTTTTTTTCTGCGTATTTCCTGTGCGTGTCCTGAATAAAATATTTTTCTTCCTTTCTTTTTATCTTTCCTTCTTTCTGTGGGTACACGGGCCAAACCCTTCAGGGAAACAAGGCGTGATGTTATTTTTATGTAGTAGCTATATGTGCTTTAGTTTCCGCAAATTCCCGCTCTGATAGTCCGCAGATTATAGGGGTAGAGTTTGTAGTATAAACTAGGGATCTTGTTAGATTTAAAGAGTAGTTTATATTCTAGATTAAGATACCTTCAATAATATGCTAAACATGTATTCCAGACCTTACTTGATTAAGCGGGATTGTCCGAAAGGGTTACCGCTACCCCGGAACATAAAGGGCTAAGGAAGGAACATGGATGGGTTTTAGTCAGTAAGAGTCTGGCACTCCCTTCCGCTCCACCCAGAGCGGGAGAAGTCAATGGATGATTTCCCAAACTTAAAAAAAAGCATCTTATTTGTAGTTGACAGAGGGTCATATAGTTATAGTAAATTAAGACAAAAAACACGAGATTCCGTTAACATCGGCGTCACCCAATTTTCATGCGAAGATATAAATAGAAAAAAAAACGTGGCCGGTCGAAAATCAGCCCAAATTGCTGGCCGGAAGTTAGAAAACTTTTTATTTCGTTTACGTATGACTAATATAATTTGAATATACTTATTTCGTATTCGTTATCGCCTGTCCTGTCAGATTGGGAAAGTTTAATTAACATACTTTTTTACGTTAGTGGACTGTAATGAATGAAATAAAAAAATACTTTACCGATTTTAAATTTAATTCTTCTGCCAATAGAAAGCTACATTATGAGCGAGTAACGTAGTCTGTATTTCATTCAATCATGATGCGGGCGGGAAATGTGGCAGTTTTTTTAGTATATTATCGTGGTTTAGTGTATTGTGTTGTCTGGTAGAGAATGCCTGAGACATTAAGTACGCCTTTGTAGGTAAGAATAAAATAAGGTATAAGAATAAGACACTGATGTACCCAGTACTAGTTAAGTCCTAAATTATTCCTCTCAATAGAGGAGATTTACAACCGTGCGCATTCCGTAGTAAATTAATTAAATTATTCATCAGCGAATATTATGCATACGAACGTATTGAAGAGTAAGCATATATTGCCGCAGATATCTATAATGTTTTCGTTCGCACTTCGAGGTGTGAACCACGGTTATCATACCAAATTAATTCCACTACAGTAGTGTTGGCGTACTTCTTCATTTTAAAACGGTGACTCTCACTTAATTACGTATTTCATATCATCTGCCCAGCCTTTTCTCAACTATGTTGGGGTTGCCTTCCAGTCTAACCAGTAAATACCAGTATTTTGCAACGAGCGACTGCCTATCTGACCTCCACAACCCAGTAACTGCGCAATACGATACCTCTTGGTAAGACTGGTTGTCAGATTTTCGGGCTTCTGACGACCCGTAACGACTGTAAAAGATTTATTTATTTATTTATTTACAACAACTTAAGTTATCATTACAGGGTTAACCCTAATGCGACACTTAAGACCTTAACTACGTAAACTATACACTTACAAGAAACTAAAATTAAAAAAAAAAAAAAAAACAACATTATTAAATTACTACACACAGAAAATATCAAATAAAAAATAGTGGGTGGGTGACTAACCTATCTGAGGTATAAAAAAAAATCAACTAATAGGCATTACATAAAAATCTACTTAAAACTAAATTATAACAAAATCTTAACCTAAAGTAAATAATAACAAACAACAGAATAATATTTAAATGTAACAAACGAAATTCAACAATACTCTTGCGAATTCACTCAGATTGCACGAGAAGATGTCAATCCTCTCATGCACTTCATTAAGCACATGTATTGTGCGGGTTAGGGGTGTTTTAGACAGTAGGTTGGTTTTGGCAGCAGGCACGCAGTGGCCAGCAGTGGTGGCCGCCGCCGCCTCCACACGTACCGGTCTGGCACGCACAGCTTCAGGTGACGCAGCACACCCAAGATGCACAAATGACAGCCAGGACCAACGGCTTAACGTGCTTTCCGAGGCACGGAGGAGTCTCGGTGTGTAAAGATGGTCACTCATCCTCGGCCAACCCCGGCAAGCGTAGCTTAACCTGATGGATCGACCTGTGCGGCTGTTAGTACTTATCCACAAGCTCCTCAACTACATATTTCATAATACTTAATTAAAAAAGAAATTCCTGAAATAACTGCAAAACATTCTAAAATTCTTAATTTAGTTTATTCGAGCTGTATACATGAAATAGTTTACAGGGAGTAAAGCTGAAAGCCTTCAATATATTCAGCTACGTAACCTGAGGTTTTCCTGTACACGGTTAATCCTCGACCTACCGAAGTGCAAATGCATTTGAAATTACAACCCAGTTCCCAACTAAACTCTGACTACATAACCACCGTAGCATGTACAGACGCCAGCACATCAAACTATCCCTAACTGTCAAATTTTCCCCGTTAAAAATGAACCTTATGCTTTTGTAATAAAGTCGAAAATCTATCAAAGAAATTTGACAGATTGGGGTAACGGTTGATGTGCTGGCCTCTATACGTATATTATTGTACTTATTCATATATGACGTATTTAGTGTAGGTATAATAAATGCATGTATGATTTTCCAGATATAACGCCCGGAACATTAAACTGTGGCCATCAGTTGACAGTTATCTATACTGTGTGAAAAAAAATAAGCTGTTCCATACATTACGCTTGTATTCCTCGTCAAAATGTTGGCAACAACTGATTTTTTTTTGCGATTTCAGATTCGTTCCCATTGTGAAAGTTGTTCATAATGATGATTACAATGACCCCTTAAAATAATGCCCAGAAAAAAAATCTGCTGTTCCATACATTAACTTGTCAATATGTAGGGATCAGCAGATTTTTTTTTTGCGATGTCGCTGCCATATCTTTTAACAAAAAATCATTTGATTACTTATAATGTCTGTTCCATAACTCTGATGATGAGTGAAATTTGTTCATAATGAAGAGTACAATGACCCCTTAATAATGGCCATGAATTCAATTTCACCCTGTATATTTTTGAGGTTGACTGTAGCTACAGAATAAAGAGAGAGAGAGTGGCAATTTCACCAATGAAACTAAACGCGATCATCACGCCTAAACAACGTTCAAAACCTGTCAGCGTCAATATTCCACTGATAATAATGACATTGACAGCTCTTAAACTGGACCTATGTGCTGATCGCGTTCAGTTTCATTGGTGAAATTAGCTTTTAGTCATAAATATTGTAACAGCGACGAAGGAGATTTGATTTGTACATTTCCGTTGAGCGTCGTGCGATCGACCTACTTGTCGAGACTTTATGTCATTACGTTAGTTCTCTCCCAGTTAATGTCTTTTGTGTAGCAAAGCCAACCATTTTATTATAGGTGTGTACAGTCACGAGCAAAACTATGTATACACTTAGCTAATTTCATAAGCGGTTTTCTGCTAAATTATTGAATGAATTTGTATGTTTGGTTGTCACACACACACATTGCATTTTCGAATCCATAGGTTTACCGTACATGTTGTATCACAAAGTTGAAATAGTTATTTAACGAGAAAATCGGTTCTGAAAATTACTATGTGTGTACATATTGGTGCTCGTGACTGTACTTAGGACGATTTTCACCCATGTAAATAAACGTGATCAGCACGTAAACCCCGTTTAAGGGCTGTCAGTGTCATAATTTTCTATGAGGTGCACACTGACAGGTCTTAAACGCAGTTTAAATCTAATCGCGTTCAGTTTCACTGGTGAAATCAGTACTAAGGGCGAATTCCCCTTACCTGTACATTGTTGCATAATATAATTAGCGTTCAATTAATGTTCAGATTGAAATTACGGGATTTTTTAATTGGATTTTTAACCATACATATAAACCTCTTTTTGTAAAACTCAGCTGAAAACATTATTGAAAAGCAATTATTTATTCTGTAACCGTATACTATTCAATTTTGAAAATGGAATCGTACGTAAACACGATGAGTTGGCAATTCTCGTAAATTTCAATCGAAACTTCAATTTTATTACAAACTTGTTTACAGCTGGTTTGTGCCGTGTGTGTATCTATGTGGGTTTACGGTACTCCATGTTAAAGAGCCGTAACATTGGGTCAGTAGTCATATGACTGTAAAGTAAATTACTAAGTAGAATAATGTATTGATAGTTTATTCAGTGAATAGTCCCCCTCAGTCATAATGCGTTCGGCCACTGCTGTGTACATACCTAAATTCGCTATGTTCATTTTTATCATTTTAATGTGACATCAAAATTTGAAAGGGTAGTCAATAACGTTACTTTTTATGAACTGTCAAAACACAGAATTTGTACGTGATTTGTATGAAATATAACAATGAGACGTCACAGATTTTTAGAATCAAATGGAATACTTATTAGCATTAAATGCAATTTTACGATTATATCTTTGCATAATATTTAATTTCTGTACGGTGATGGAAGTTTTTAAGATGAGCGGTGTTTTTCTGTGTGATTTCATATTTTATTTTTAACACTTGGTTAAAAATAAAATAAAAAGTCAATTTGTAATAATAATATTTTAATTTATGTGTAACTACTAATGCCCCAAGGGTGGGACATGGCTGAACACAGGCCTGTAGTCTTAAATAATAACATTGTGTTCAGCAATGTATGTTATTTAACCTACCTAAGATCCACAATAAAGATATTTTTATTTTTATTGATTGATAAGTTGACCACACTCAGGGTATCAACATAGGGTTATCTATACTAATACTAATAATAATATTATAAAGAGGAAAGATATGTAATTTGCAGGTCAATAAAGGTTCAATGTTGTACAAAATAATATTCGCGGCGGTAACGTGCGTCTTTGTTATAATTAAAATCATTAATACAACCCTTTATCTACCTTAGGTAAGGAATGTCTATTTCATGAAATCACGACATTTGAGGACATAGGTATTACTTTTCTAACTTACAACGTTGTATAGATGATTCTTATTATTAACATTCTGTAAATACG
Organism: Hyppa rectilinea; assembly: GCA_951799385.1. Lineage (NCBI taxonomy): Eukaryota > Metazoa > Arthropoda > Insecta > Lepidoptera > Noctuidae > Hyppa > Hyppa rectilinea. The sequence continues at coordinate 5,833,796 of OX637318.1, read as the reverse complement.
TACTTATTACTGCCTGAAATGTTTTGATCTAAAAACTCCCTGATACTGCTAGGGCAGCTTAAGAAAGTTTCAATTTATTAGGCTGCCCTAGCGCTTTCCCCTTAAGCTCGAGATAGTGGTTGGTCTTTTTATAGTCTACTAGCTGATCCCGCGCGGTGCTCGGCTCCTACTGATCTTAGCTTGATGTTACATAACCTATAGTCTAATATGGACTATCCAACACAAAAATATTTTTTCAATTTCGACCAGTAGTTCCAGAGATTAGCGCGTTCAAACAAACAAACTCTTCAGTTTTATAATATCAGTATAGATTAAATTGAATAACATACATAGGTCTATCTAAGTAATTGAAACTGCACCTGGAAGATAGGTATTTATTATATATATTTAAAACATTCAAAACAAGTTTGAAAAATCCTATAAAACCACATTTTCATTCTGTGGGCTAACTTACCCGATGAGAAATAAATCTAATACCAAACGACACGACAGTCAACTTAAATAGCGATTTATTTAATTGCGTACACAGGGCGCCGTCGAGACAGTAATGGTTTTAGAAACCGTATAATTCTTACTGATAGATACCAGTAGAGCTATTCTGTAGAAATATCACCATGAAAACGTCGGTGATTTGAACTTAAAGTGAGCTGTCAATCGCTAGTGGAAAGAGCTCACGTCACGCTAATTTCCCCTAGATTTTCATGGTGAGAGTTATACACATTCGAGTGACTGATTAGTTCCTCTTTTCCATTGTATTTTAACAGTTAGTAAATTTTAAACTTTTATATATTCTTTGTTTATACGAAAAGTAGTGATAGCTCGAACTCGAGACCTAGACTTGGTAGTCCGGCTTGGTACCAAGTCTAGATCTTTAGTTCAAGACACGCACCTCTTCAATTGTCTCCAGTTATCAATTGCTTAAAAATCGATGAAGGAAAACATCGTGAGGAAACCAGCATGCCTGAGAGATATTTCTCAACAGCAGGGGAAGGGCAAAGGCCCATGGGTAGAATAAAACCTCTGACACCAAGTTAGTCACTATTCCCACGAAAAAGATGAAGATCTAAATAGTAAATACAGGAAAATAAAATGAAATATTAATAAGTGGCCTGTTCGCCATTAAAAACACGAAAAACCAGGATATCTTAACATTTAATTTAAAAAGCAAATCGATTTTCATTCTTTCATTCAAGCATTCCCGAAAACTCTTGAATGGAATATGAGAAATCATCTAATTAGGTAGACAAGTACCTACTTAAGTACTCGTGTTTCAATAAACCAATACATGTTCTTATATTTATAATTCTGTAATGATCCCATTTCTCATTTACAAAAAATAATCCCAAATTAATGAATGGCGGTAGGTACTTTAAAAAACTCATACCATAAAAATTATTCGTCGAATTTTGCAAGCGATAAAATATATTATGAATTTCTGTTACAATATTGATTTACACTCTAGAACAATTTGCCGGCAGCCACAACAAAACATTGTTGCAGCTAAACAGACAGCTGTGCTGGTGGGGAGTTTGTTGCGCCACTTCTTCTTCCCAGCTAAAGCACTAGGAAGTGGTGAAGGATGGGCGTTTTCGGGGGACTGGCTTATGTCATTTTGACCTTCAAAAAGTGCTGATTTCAGCCTAATTTTATTGACTTTTGCAGGTTTTTCAATCCAAGGAATTGTTTGTTATGTAATACAATGCTGCCATGACGGCCCTATCCCCTTTTCAGCCAATATTGCGAGCTTAAGGCCCGTTTGCACCAGAAATCACTGAACACATGCGGTAAACTTATTCCATTTAAAACATCGTTCTGTCTCCGCCTACGTTAAAGAATTGCCAGAAATAGAATGATGTTTTGAAGTTGTTTCGCGTTTAGGTAAATGTTTGAAGTGGCTTGTGGTGCAAGCCAAGGTGGAAGGTGTCTATTTTAAAATCTTCCAATTTAACGCTTTCAAAGCTACAATTCGACTCCTATCAGCATCCCACCGGAACAGTTTAAATCATCCTAAAATTAAAAACATTACAAAAATGTCTATTTTTTTGTCTAAGCAAAGAACTCCGACTATAGCTTGCGTTAAATCAAGAAAAGTAAAGGAATGGCTTAAAATTTGTAAGTTAATTCATTTTGATCTTGAGTAGGTATATCAGAACTGTCAAACTTTTTCTTAGCTTCAGAGGGAAGCTACGAATTATAACTTCGCCACTGGTAGGTCCACATTACTTAAAGACGTGACGTTACGTAAGACTGAGGCTAAAAAAATAATAATTGTCAGGCAACCTTTTTTTTTGAGGGTTGGACATCATCAAATGACTCCTCCCGCTCTGTGTAGAGTCGAAGGGAGTGCCAGACTTTTACTGACTAAAACCCATCCATGTTCCTTCCTTAGCCCTTTATGCGCGTTTGTTATTATGTAGCGGTAACCTTTCACAATCCCGCTTAGGTTGAAAGGCAACCTTGACTTAAAATAGTTTGAAATCGTGGACTCTTTTTCTCCTTGTCTGTGTTCTTCTATTCCCTGCAGTTGTACAATTGAGAGCCGTTATTATACTTGAATACAAAGTGAGACTAAACGTGTGTAGACACTATTCATAATGCTTTTAGCGGAGTTAGTCTTGACACTGTAGCATAAACATGAGTTATAGAACGTACCTATTACCGACCCGCTTGACCGACTAAATTCTTGAGCCAAACGTTTCGACAAATATTGAATGTGCGCTTGGTAAGGCACGTTTCTGAGTAGACTTTATTATACAGGTTACGTTATATTCGTTACGTTTATAGTCAGAAGCTCGAAAATCTGACATCCAGTCTTACCAAGGGGTATCGTGTTACCCAGTTACTGGGTTGTGGAGGTCAGGTAGGCAGTCACTCCATGTAAAATACTTTTATTCAGCTGCATCCGGTTAGACTGTAAGCCGACCCCAACATAGTTGAGAAAAGGCTAGGCAGATTGATTGTATCTATATTCGGCAATTTTTTGAAGTACATTTCAACAAAATAAAGTATGTTGGAGGATTTTTTTCTTAAAACATAGGAAAACTTACAGTTATCTTATAATCGTTTTGATTCTATTAATTTTAAGTATCTGGAAGGCCAAATTTTCTTCAAGAAAACTTGTTTGATACATTTGTTATCATTTTAATATGGTACGAAATATAATATTCCATCTTATTCAAATTCATAATAAAAGTCTTTATTTTTCGTGTGTCAGAGTTTTTATGCTGCCCATGGGCGTGTGACTTAGCTTTTCATACTGTTTAGAAATATCGCTCAGACATGCTGGTCTTCGAACGGCGTTCTCCTTTACCGATTTTTAAGCAAGTGATAATTATTCTGCTTTGGGTTCGAACTCAAGATCTGTGACTTGTCAGTCTGCTGGTCACACCACTAGGCTATCACTGCTATCACTAGGCTATTTTGATCAAATCATTTGATTGTAATATCATGATACACATTATTCTATCTAACACTAAATTATATTTATAATGTACATACTTATTATTAGTACAGAAAAAAGCTTTTTTTAAACTTTAATAGTGCGGTTAGTGGGTTAATTTTCAAAAGAATAACTAGCGGCGATATTTAAAAAGTCTGTCGAATTTCGTAAGCTACTCCTACCTATCATAAATCTACAAGAGCGGTGACGTAACCTAGGATTATGTTAGCACTATGCTAGGTTGCGCTTCCGATGGCCGGCAATACATACATCACAAGGCCTTCAAAGTGATGTATTGCTAACTCGCCGCTCACGAATAGCATATTCACCCATTTCCCAGCGTTTGCAACTTGATTAGACAATAAGAAATTATAATGAACATTTGCATGCTATTGCAATATGCAAATCGATAGATGTATTTATGCTAGAACATTATGTATGATAAAATATGTTATAAGGGATTCGCCTCTAAACAATAACGGCCGCACGGATCCATCAAAGGTTAGGATGCGTGACCATTACATAATTGAGATCCCTTCGTGGCTTAAAAAGCACGTTAAACCATTCAAACTCAAACTCAGAGCATTTATTTCAAATGAACCAATTACAGGCACTTTTGAATTGTCAAGGGTTCGGTCAGTCAGAAAGATGAAGCTAGTTACCCATTCCAAAGCAGTAGGTATTGGTCTCGCCTATGATTTCTAGATTGTCCAAGCCATATAAAAATCAATATTATATCTCGACCGCTTAACTGGAACCGTTCCTGAGGAAGCTGCGCGATGCGGAAAGGGTAACAGTTGGCAGAAGTTGACGAATCAGTGAGCTCTCTTAATGCGTCATCACACCCCTCCCGCACCGCGCAGCTGCCCCAGGAATGGTCTTAGTTAAGCGGTCGGGCTATAGAACTTCATGCGTGAAAAAGCTAGCTTTTGTGTTCTTCATAATTTCTAATTTGTTGATTGTTATGTCAACGTGGACGGAAACCGTCTCTTTTTAATATATCCTTACATTTTACTTGCCTGTGTTATTGTCACGCAAAAAATTATGAAAACGCACAATACTACAGTAATAATAAAGAAAGTGGGTAGGGATCTTGACCTTAGTTACTTCTAGGATTGTCCTGATAGCTGTGGACTACCGCTCCACTCCTGATAAGCACCTTCTGCTGCCAGAGCTTCTGCCACCGGAGCAGCTTCTGTTACCGTAGCACCCTGATCAGGACCTTTTCCTACCATAGCTTCTGGTTTTTCAGCCGCCACATCACTTTGAGGACCACCTACTGCCGCATCAACCGGAGCGTCTGTCAGTGTCTTAATAGTTACGTCAGTGCCTTCTGTAACCTTAGACGGCCTTCTTTCATATGCTTGCACTTAGATACAGTTTTGACAACCGAGCCTCTGCAATGTTGTCCCTTTGTCGCTACGACACTATCTGCTAGCGACCGTTTTCGGGGGCCCATTATTGAGTGTGCAAGTCCACCTCTCCCCCTGTCAATTGGTGTGCATTGTATTTAAAACATTGGTCAAGCACCATAACCTCTCTTTATAAGTTCTAGGTACTAGTCCACTTTAGCCACCCAAACCCATAATTTTGGATTTTCGTTTCCATAGCCTGCAATAGTCCTACACCATCCGAGGGTTATCCTTGGGTATACTTGCATCAGCCAGAGGTTGCGAAAGTTTCGAGTGTTTCCGCGTGTGAGAAGGAACATCCAGGGTGGTTTTAAGCCCGTAAGAGTCTGACAGAACCCTCCGCCGCACCCAAGGCAAAGGACATCCATAAGTATTTTCAAACCCGGACCAAAGAAAAATAGCTATACTTACATGATGCAAACAGAGATAATCGTTGGTAGATGCCTCATTTAATAAAAAACTGTCTCACGGGCCTCTGCATGTTCCTCTTGGCCCCTCGTTCACTTTCTAAAACTCCCCAGGGACCCGGGAAATGTCAAGAGGCGTACAAATAATATAAAGGTTTAAAGTAATAATCGAATAAAATAGGTACAAAACTACTAACTAACTCGTCCATTAAGCTAAAGTTAAGTGCGAACGGCGAACTCGTTGGTAATTCGATTGTTTTCCACTAAAAGTAGAGCGGGGAATAACATTAACTTCGTCTGTAGGTATGTTCTAACTAACTAATGTATTTTCTTTATTATTTCGCTGTGTAACTTAATGATTAATAATTTCCACGGTGTAAGCACGGGGTAGTTTTGGCAAAATGCCAAGAAGTTTTGGCTGTATTGTGAGGTTATTTCACGGGAATTAAAGTAAGTGCCTACCTCGATGGATTGTTGATAATCGCATGCTGAATCTTGGCCAGGCTTTTTTAGTATCGTACCTAATTTAAATACACGATACACGGTATTTTTGCTTGTGATACATAACAATGTAAGTACTTGGTAATGTCGGTGGGATATAATTAGCTGTATACCTAGTATTTGTAAGAGTCGTATATTATTTAATAAGTATATATTATTATTATATATACGCGGTCGCACAGAGTGTGGTTAAGTACCAACAACCGCAAAGGCCGATCCATCAGGTTAAGCTACGCTTGCCGATCTTTACATAACGAGACTCCTCTGTGCCTCGGAAAGCACGTTAAGCCGTTAGTCCCATCTGTCATTGTCATTTGTGCATCTTTGACAGTCGTTACGGGTCGTCACAAACCTGAAAAGCTGGATAAGACTGTAACATAAACTATTACATAAAAGTAAAACATCGGCATATTATTTAGGTACCCATATTTGCTAATGATGATGATGAATGATTTTGGATTTGAATTGAGAATAGAGTATAGCGTCATGAGGCAGGTCGTTGAGCTCTCTAAAATAGGTTACAGCTACCCGATGACTAACCCATGCATGATCTCTGTTAGGACGGGTCAACTCGAAACTGTAATAGCATTGTCTTCAAAAGGCTCTTCCAGACATGGCCCTGTGCGGGAGACGCCCCGGGCGTTGGGAGCCACGTGACGATTCCCGGCCACCATAGGCGCGGGCGTGCGGACGGTGAGTAATGGGTGACTCACCGTCCGATCAGCACCAGACCCGTGCCGGACGGCGTGTATATGTTCCACGCGCACCTCAAGGGTTGTCCGAAAGGGTTACCGCTACCCCGGAACATAAAGGGCTACGGAAGAAACATGGATGGGTTTAGTCAGTAAGAGTCTGACACTCCCTTCCGCTCCACCCAGAGCGGGAGCAGTCATTGGATGATTTCCCAGCCTTAAAAAAAAAAAGACGTGGCCCTGTATCGCTTGACTCATGTAAATTCTTTGTAATAATATATTTGGGCTTTAAGAGAGACCATGATCATTGAATTTGTTACGGCATTTCTTCTCAAGAATGAGTCAGCTAGGAAGTGCCTGCGTCATCTAGCTTTAAAATAGTGACGTAAAAAAGTATCTTAAAAGAATATTTTTAAACATTTCGTTTAAAAATATAGAATGAAAGAATGTAAATCCTACTTAAATACCTACCTACCTTCGGAAAATTATATATCTGTATCCGTATTCAATATTTCCGTAGTTCTAATTAGCATTTCTCAAGCAAATTAGTCAAAGCAATTAGTCTGGTAGATAGTACCTATCCAGCCAATGAAACAGGCCCACCGCATTCTAACGAGCAATGATTAGATGCCTGTCCACTGGAGCGGAGAAGACAGGAGAGCGTCGGAGCAGTGCCAATATTAATTAATAAGTGCCAAAAGAATTATACAGGGTGAAATTGAATTCATGAACGTTATTTTAAGGGGTCATTGTATTTATCAACACAGCAACTTTCACTATAGACATAAATCTGAAAACACGAAAAAAACAGCTGTTCCCTACATTTTGACGAGTTATGCAAGCATAATGTATAGTTACAAAACACTAATACACCTGGATATTTATGGAACAGCTGATATTTTTTTGCGATTTCAGAGTTGTTCCCTTAGTGAAAGTTGTTCGAAATTATGAGTACCTTTAAAATAAACCCTTTAAAATAATGCCCATGAATTCAATTTCACCCTGTATACTTGGAAAACTGCATCAGAGTTTAGATTCTATTGGTTAATATTGGGACAGTTCCGTTTCTTTCATGTCTTCTTTGCTCCAGTGGATAGATACCGTAGGCCACCTCTTTCTTGAGCTTTAAAAAGTATCTTGGTATTGCAACATTACAATTATGATATACACAGTATAATATTAGGCCATTTTTAGCAGTGTACCGTCTTCTTCTTTCGTGTGGTTAGTGACTAACAAGGTGTCAGATTTTCTATGCTGCCCATGGGCCTATGTACCGTTATAATATGCTATGAATCACTTTATACGAACCGAAACCACGCCCAACAGTGGGACGAGGACTAAGGAGGCCCACTATAAACATTTCATAAAGATTTTTTTAAGACAATGACCCAAATGATTGCTTAGTTTTAAGGAAATGTAAATGGGCAAAGAGTTTGCTATCAATTTCATTATGTAACAAAAACATAAGAAAAACTCATTTACTTGGCTTTATCGTTAAAACACAGCTTCGATATTTAATAAGAAAATATTGGAATGCAAATACATAGACCCTTTTTCAATTTACCTTCCGAACGTAGAGCTTTTTGTGTGCCCACCCTGTATAAAGCTGTTGTTTTTAGGGACCTCCCTTATAACAGCGGGTTCGACGTTTACATAATAAATTATGTAAGTTGATAAATAAGCACAGGTTTGCTACTGTTGGGAAGTTGGAGATACTTATGTGTGGAGGTAGGTTCTATAGAGCTTAAGTGAAACCTCGTGGAACTTTAAGAGTCTGGTTGGTTAGAAAATAACTGACAGCATTTGACTTTTCAAATAATAGAATAGTTTGATAAGTTTAAAAAAAGAAAAGATGCCTCACGGTTACTGACGGAGTCATCTTTTCTTTTTCAAACGTCAAGCATCACTGCTTGACGTATGTATTCGTTAAAAGCATTATAATACACTATGCTGCTCCCGCGCGGTTACACCCGATGCTCGGCTCCTATTGGTCGTAGCGTGATGTTACATAGCCTATAGCCTTCCTCGATAAATGGTCTATCCAACACAAATATACATTCAGTCAAAAAAGTATCGGGAATAGATGATTTGTTTATGGTTCCAAATTAAAATTTTTGTTTTTTTTGTAGTTGTTAGATTGGCACAACTGTTTTCCATTTTGGCGCGGAGTTTGAGTTGCATCTGTTATTTATATTAAATACAGTGCTGGTTTTAGTAATATCATATATAGTGAGTATTGCGAATTTCTTAATGGACAAAAATATCGAACAAAGAGTCTGTCTTAAATTTTGCATCGCCAATGGAATTTCGTGTTCGGAGTCACTGAAAATGTTACAGAAGGCTTACGGTGAATCGACTTTATCAAAAACTCGTGCTTATGAGTGGTTCAAAGCGTTCAAAAGCGGTCGAGATGTGATGGAAGATTTGCCTCGCTCTGGTAGGCCGTCAACGTCTGCAACTGAAGTTAACATCGCAAAAGTGAAGAAAATAGTGACTGAAAATCCCCATTCAACTCTGAGAGAGATAGCCGCCGAACTTTCTGTATCTCACGAGTCGATCCGTACCATTTTAACTAATCATTTGGGTATGAAACATGTTGCTGCTCGGCTAGTCCCAAAAGATCTGAATTTTCTCCAAAAACTCAATCGCATGAAAGTCGCTGAGGACATGCTGGAACGAGTCAGTTCGGACCCAACATTCATGAAACGCATTGTTACTGGTGACGAGACGTGGGTTTACGAGTTTGACATGCAAACTAGTCAACAAGCTTCGGAGTGGCGCCTTCCAACTGAACCGAAACCGAAAAAAGAGAATTCGCGGCGAGAACTGAACTCAATTCCGGAAGCAGCGTTTAAAAATGTTTTGATGAATGGATTATTCGTTGGCGCAAGTGTATCGTTTCTAAAGGAGCATACTTTGAAGGTGATAAAATAAATTTGGATGAATAACAGACATTTTGTGTATTATTGATCTTTTCCCGGTACTTTCTTGACAGAGTAGTATATATATATGTAAATGAAGCTCATGTATGATTCTTCATTTAGTTATATCGCGTAATTTAGTCCGTGTACTATTCTGAACGCACGCTTAGATGTCATTAGTGTCAAGTGTCATCATGGCTGTCAGCCTGTCAATACTACAGTTTCTTTCTAAGAACACGTGGTGACATTGTTTCGTTTTTAATAAAAGTAGGAATAAATAGCTTTAAATGTTGTTTCTTTCACAGAGAAACGCAATTAAGTTTTATTTCTACACAACCATTGGTAGTGTGTTCCACACATTATAAAACAACATTTGCATAGCTATTGAAGGGAATATGGAGAAATTTAAATTCGAATTTAAAGTGAAGGCTGCTGAAGATCCAAAAAGCAATATAATTTGTATAACCTCAATCACAAATGATGACAAACATATTTTTAAAATTCCGGAGAAATTTCAACCGGTAAATTTGCACGAGACAATATATAAATCACAGGTATATCAAACAATAAAGACAACATTACAAAAGAGACATGAAAAAAGACAAATATGGATTTCTATGTCACCGGAGATGAAGGATACATATATGGATCAGGATGGCAATATGCAGTTCAGAGGATATTTACTGGAAGAATTTATAGTAGAAGAACATAAACCATTTCCTTCTTATGGAACCACCGAAGAGGCATTGTCAAAAATATTGGATAGTTTTGCTGAAAAGAAGATAGGACTATCTAAACCTCAGAACCTAACAAACTTGTCAGAAAAATTTGTGATAGATAAATTCAGTGCTAACACATCTAATGTGTTACAGTGGATGAATAATTTTGAGGCAGAATGTATGCGTTTTGAAATTACAGAGGATGTAAAGAAAATAGAAATTTTTAAACTTTTCTTGAGCGATTCATGCATGGACTGGTATAGTTCTATGCTCATAAAACATACCATAAACTCGGAATGGAAAACATGGAGAACACTGTTTTGTGAGACTTATGCGGATAAAGGTTGGACTCCAGTCAGGTACGCAATGTTATTTAAATATAGGCAGGGCACTTTACTAGATTATGCATTAAGAAAAGAAAGATTATTGCTTCAAATAAATAAATCTATGGATAAAACTACATTGATTGATCTAATAGTTATTGGCCTACCAAATTTCATAGCAGATAAAATTGATAGACACGGTTTAAAGGAAACTGAAGATTTGTTTAGTAGTCTTAGAGGTTTAGAACATTTAATAAAAACCAACAAAAAGATTCCAGATAAGAAAATAGAAAATAATGAAAATAAGTTTAAAGGGAAAAATGATAAAAATGGGTTACAACCTTGTCCGATTTGTGAGAAAGAAAACAGGGGATCCCGCTATCATCCGGAATCTTTATGTTGGTTCAAAAATAAAAATATTGAAAAACAAAAAAAAGACCACATAAGAAGTGTGAATAATTTTGAGTTAGAAGCCGAATTAAATGAAACCGAACCAAAAAACTAATAGTTCCGCCATTAATTAAAATTAAATTACTAATAAATGATACTCTACAAATTTCAGGAATTTATGATTCAGGTTCTAATGTATCTTTAATCAATTCTAAATTACTGTCTTTAAAAAGAAGCTCAAATTTTAAAAATGAAAATAATCTAGGTTTAAAAACAATTAATGGCGTTAAAAAATCAATAGGAACAATTACATTAAAAATAAAAATTTTCGATATTGAACAAAGTATGACTGTTTTTGTTATAGATAAAGAAAATTTCAGTTATGATTTCTTAATCGGTTTAGATTGTATAAAAGCATTTCACTTAACACAAAATGAAGGTCTGAACATTACTCAAAACTTAATAATAGAAAATCATAAAAAAGAAACAAATAATTACAAACAAATTCCTGGCTTAGCAGGTAACAATGAAAATAACTATAAAACACAAAATACCCAAACAATTCCTGGATTTACAGGTGAGATAAAAAGTAAAAATAAAAAATTCACTGACAAAACTGAAATAAAAAATAATACTCCATTTAAAATAAATTTCAATGAGAATATAGTGGTAAAAAACTTTGACATATCCATAAATCACTTAAATATAGAAAAACAATCACAGATACAAAATTTGATAAGTACTTATAACTCTCTGTTTGCTAAAGATAAATTCGATATAGGCACAGTACATGGATATGAGGCACATATAGATTTATTAATAGATAAATATTGTAGTAAAAGACCATATAGATGCAGTATTGAAGACATGAAAGAAATAGAACAACAAATAGCAAAATTATTAGAAAACAATATAATAGAGGAGTCATATAGTCCTTTTGCGGCCCCAGTAACACTGGCATTTAAAAAAGATGAAGGTAAGAAATCGAGACTCTGTATAGATTTTCGCGACTTAAATAAAATAGTGGTACCACAATCTCAGCCTTTTCCACTTATTGAAGATTTAATGGTAAAAACCAGAAACTGCAGGTTTTTCACAACGCTAGATATAAATTTAGCATTTTGGTCCATTCCATTAAAAATAGAGGATAGAAAGAAAACAGCATTTGTTACCCAACAAGGACACTATCAGTGGACATGTTTACCTTTTGGATTGAAGACTTCCCCTGCTATATTTCAGAGGATATTGAGTAATATCATACGAAAACATAAACTTACTGACTTCACAGTAAATTACATAGATGATATCCTGGTATTCTCAGAGACATTTGCAGATCATATTAAACATTTAAAATCATTGTTAGAAGCAATATCAATAGAAAGATTCAAATTAAAATTTTCCAAATGTAATTTTGCACAAGACTCGGTTAAATATTTAGGTCATATAATAAAAAACAATACTATATCCCCTTTAAAGGATAATTTAATTGCGATAAAAGAGTTTCCTATCCCTAAGACACCAAAAAATGTAAGACAATTCCTTGGTAAAATTAATTTTTATGGTAAATATGTGCCAAAAATTTCAATTATATTAGATCCATTACACAACTTGTTAAGAAAAGGACAAACTTTTTATTGGTCAGATAGCTATCAAAAATCATTTGAAGCAATAAAAGAACTACTTTGTAAGAAACCGATCTTGACAATTTTTGATCCAGACCTCCCAATAAAAATTTATACAGATGCAAGTATGCAAGGTGTAGGAGCAGTATTAAAACAGTTACAACAGAATGGTGATGAAAAGCCAACTGCTTATTTTTCAAAAAAATTGAATGATTCACAAAAACGGAAAAAGGCTATTTATCTTGAGTGCCTAGCAATAAAAGACGCAGTCAAATATTGGCAACATTGGCTTATAGGGAGAAAGTTTACAGTTTACTCAGACCATAAACCTTTAGAAAAAATGAACATAAAAGCTAGGACTGATGAAGAGTTAGGAGACCTTGCATACTATTTGTCTCAATTTAATTTCGAAGTGATATACTCCCCAGGAAAAAATAATTTAGAAGCAGATAGTTTGAGCAGAAATCCTGTATTGCAATCGTCTGATAATCAAGAAGACATTTTGAAAATTGTGAATTTTATTGAACTTAAAGATATAAAAACTGATCAAGAAAACAACCAAGATTTAAAACAAAGCAAAAATAGCCACATACATAAAAACACAATATACTATAAAAAAATTGGAAAAAAGGAAAAAATATTTCTATCAGAAGACTTTAGCAAAAAATTTATAGAAAAAGTACATAACGGTTATTGTCATTTAGGAATACAACAAATGGAAAAAAAAATTACACTTTTTTATTATGCAAAAAATTTAAAAAACAATATTAAAAAAATCTGTAACAACTGTGAAACATGTATAAAAAACAAATCAAGAGTAAAATTTCAATTTGGTTTAATGTCTCACTTAGGACCAGCTACTTACCCATTTGAAATAGCATCAATAGACACTATAGGAGGATTTGGTGGTTCACGTTCCACTAAAACTTATTTGCATCTTTTAGTGGACCATTTCACAAGATTTGCCTACATTTTGACGTCGAAAACCCAAAGTACACCCGATTTTATAAAGCTAGTTAATAAAGCACTACTGGACAATAATAAGATTGGCATGATTTTATCTGATCAATACCCAGGAATAAATTCTCAGAATTTTGAAAAATATTTAGCAGATAAAAATATCCCTATTATATTCACTGCTGTAAATGCGCCCTTTTCGAATGGTTTAAATGAGAGATTAAACCAAACATTGGTTAATAAAATTCGATGCAAATTAAATGAAAAACAAAATAAAAAATTAAGCTGGACAAATATTGCTCATGAATGTACAGAAAAATATAATCAAACTGAACATACAGTAACAGGATATTCCCCAAAATATTTATTAGAAGGAAAAAACGTTGATATTTTGCCAAGTGAATTAAAACAATGTAAAATGGCTACAGAAAATAATTTAGTAAAAGATAGAAAAATAGCATTAGAAAAAAGTATAAGATCACATAATTACAACAAACAACAATTTGATAAGAATAGAAAACAATTTGAATTCAAAGTTGGAGATTTGGTGTATGTTGAAAATGGGAACCGCTTAAATAGAAAAAAACTTGATGAACTGAAAAAAGGTCCTTTTGAAATCATAGAAAAGTTATCAAATTCAATATATAAAATAAACACAGGATATAAAAAGTCAGAGTCCAATCTTTTCCACATTACAAAACTTGTTCCATGTCACAAACTAGTTAATGAGTGAGTAGTGAGTACAGTGCTTACTGAGTACAATCTTGTACTCCTTGGTGGGGAGATGTAAATGAAGCTCATGTATGATTCTTCATTTAGTTATATCGCGTAATTTAGTCCGTGTACTATTCTGAACGCACGCTTAGATGTCATTAGTGTCAAGTGTCATCATGGCTGTCAGCCTGTCAATACTACAGTTTCTTTCTAAGAACACGTGGTGACATTGTTTCGTTTTTAATAAAAGTAGGAATAAATAGCTTTAAATGTTGTTTCTTTCACAGAGAAACGCAATTAAGTTTTATTTCTACACAACCATTGGTAGTGTGTTCCACACATTATATATATATATATAATTTTTCAATTCAGACCAGTAGTTCCAGAGATTAGCGCGTTCAAACAAACAAACTCTTCAGCTATATAATATTAGTATAGGTAGTATATAGTATAGATTAGCTGCTGTCCAGTGTGTTTGTATTTTATAGGATAGAAATCCCTACAACACATTACATAAAGCTCTACCACTGAGCTCCCTAAGTGAAGGTCCCTCTGACCATCACAGTAGGTAGGTCCTAGTGTAAAGTAGGCGACACATTCTTGCCTCTTCTTACATTAAAATTAATCGTCAATGGTGAAATTTTGGTGTGCTACGAGTATGTAGGCGCACTTTTTTTTTTTTTGAGGGTGGGAAATCATTAAATGATTTCTCCCGCTCTGGGTGGAGCGGAAGGGAGTGTCAGACTCTTACTGGCTAAAACCTATCCATGGTGCTAGGCTTGAGACCCGTGTCCCAGGATATGATTATGGAGACTTATTATGGTCAGGTTAAAAATAGATCACCTATTTTTTTCTAAAGGACTATGGTATTGACTGATGAAATACCGAGGGTTACCTCTAGGGGCTCAGAACGAAACGTACACCACTATCTATTATCATAAGAACGTTATTGATGTTTTTCTCAAGAACAGTACTTTTTCCATATAAAAGGTACCTGATGTCCGTTTTCGTACATCTGACCACGTATATACAAAATTTCAGGATGATTGGTTCAATATTAATTAGGATTAGGGTACACCATAAAAATGACAGATAAAGGTTGACACAATGGGTCTTTTCGCAAAAATTATTGATACATGTAGATAGTATAACCATTTTATTGCCGAATAAAGATCATACTATAATATTAAACTAATTTCCTCCAACATTAGTTTATCCGCCAAATAATATCAAAACGACCAACATTTATGTGCCCATACATAACCTTTCGGCCATCGCTAAATCGGTAACTGATAAATTCAGAAAATCGTCTCTATTCGCATTCAATCGTGTATTCACGTCCGGTAAACCCAGGAACACATAACCGTAAATTTGATACACAACTATAACTCAAAAGCTTCGGCCATTATCTATTTCGCAGTCATTTTTATTTTTCGGATTTGGATGTTGTGTCCATAGCCGTATTTTGGCCGAAAATGTCGCTAAATGATATAGCTGAAGCTCATTCAGCCTATAATGTTCTCACTGCTAGAACACATGCCTCCTCCCTTCGGGGGGGAGTGGGCCATAATTCAACACGTGGACCCAATGCGGCAAAATGTTCTGTATTGAAATTATCAGTAACGCAATTATTTGATGTGCCCTGATTTAGGCTTTGTGGGCGTAATTATGGGCTGTGTGAATAAAAATGTGTTTTTAAAAAGCTTACAAGGTAGGTAATTTATGTAAAAAATTAACTAAGGTGCGACGTTTGGTCCTTGCTTGCCTTTTGGCCTTGTACTGGACTTTTTAAATGTTTTTTCAATTTATCTCTTTCACAAAATACACAAACAATATACTTATTTATTTTAAATTTAGCTGACCCGACAGACGTTGTCCTGTCTTAACTGTGATACCTACCCTACCTACCTACCTACCTGCCTACCTACCCTACCTACCTAGCTACCTACCCTACCTACCCTACCTACCCTACCTACCCTACCTACCCTACCTACCCTACCTACCCTACCTACCCTACCTACCCTACCTACCCTACCTACCCTACCTACCCTACCTACCCTACCTACCCTACCTACCCTACCTACCCTACCTACCCTACCTACCCTACCTACCCTACCTACCCTACCTACCCTACCTACCCTACCTACCCTACCTACCCTACCTACCCTACCTACCCTACCTACCTACCTACCTAACTACCCTACCTACCTACCCTACCTACCTACCCTACCTACCCACCCTACCTACCCTACCCTACCTACCCTACCTACCCTACCTACCCTACCTACCCTACCTACCCTACCTACCTACCTACCTATAACTACCCTACCTACCTACCCTACCTACCTACCCTACCTACCCACCCTACCTACCCTACCCACCTACCTACCCTACCCTACCTACCTACCTAAGCTACCTAAAAAAAAAAAATTTAAAATGTATTCTGCTATTCAGGGCGGAGACAAATCCAACGAAACAAAAACCATGAAAATAGGTCCAGCAGATCTCGAGTTATAATGGAGGGAACAAACCCGACTTTCTTTTATACATACCTATATATAGATTAAGTACAATGGAATTATTGAAATCATTCCTTATACACGATGATTTTCAGTTCACTGTTAACCTTTCAGGGCTTGAAAGTAGGTACCCATGATTATGAGCAACTTTTACTATGGAGACCAACACTGAAATATCGGAAAAAAGTCGGCTGTTTCATACAAAAATGCAATATTTACTTGATGACAATGTATGAAACAGATGTTTTTTTTTGCTTTTTTGTAATTGGTCCCACAGTGAAGGCTGTTGATAACCATGAGTACTCTTATCTCCTGAACGGTCAATAGTGAATTAAAAATCACCGTGTATATTAAGTACAGACGCCAGCACATCAAGCTATCCCTAACTGTCAAATTTTCTCAATTGAAAATGAACCTTATGTCTTTGCAATAAAGTTGAAATACTATCAAAGAAATTTGACAGATTGTGGTAACTTGATGTGCTGGCCTCTGTACATTATGGCTCCGTAGTCGCATGCATCTTCAGATGTCAGTCAAATATAAAATGTTACAGAAATTACGTTATTCTGTAAGGCAAAGTTTCTCTGTATTCCACACAAACGCGGCTACAAACCACAAGCAAACAGAATAATCAACAGACCCATTTCAATACATACAAAGCAATTCCATAGCTAGCTACGTGTTCCGGTATATAATGCAGTTACCTACGTGCGAACGTCAATTGGTCACCGGGGCATCACTGGACATTTCATACAAACATCCTAGCATCCCACCTGGTAGTTCTCTATGGAAACAGGTATACTGCTCGCTTGCCCACAGGGATGTACTTAGTTTTTATTCTGTTCAATTTTTCCGGAAAAGTTCTTTAATTAAAATATGCGGTGTGAATTCGAATCGAGTTTTTTTTTCGAAGTTTTTACTTGATTGGATTTTTTTTCATAATCGATTTGTTTTTTTTTATATTTTGGCATGTAAATAGTTTTTTTTTAAACGGTTTTTCATATTTACATTTTAGGTTATTATGTTGTGCTACAAAGCTACAATTTAAACACGAAAACTAAACAATAGGTGGACGCAAAAATTCGTAGTAAAATGGAGCTTACGTTTGATGTATGACGTTGGTACCGTGATTTTAAATAATGACTACACAAACCTACATACGAGTACGGGCTTAAAAACAGAATAAATTGGGGTTTACTGTGCAGATATCATACTAATAAAGAAGTAATAGATTGAAAATATATTGCTATGTTAGAGCGTAGAGCAGTATTTTTATCCATAGCTTTTGTTTTCAGTAAAAAAATATTTTTGAATGGTCTTCTACATGGTTTACTATCGTAAAAACGGAAGTAACAAAGAAAAAATGTCAGAGTGGTTAAGCTGTAGACAACCTCCTCACTAGAACTGCGAGACTCATTCCAAAAAAAAAAGAAAAATGTTCGAAAGGAGAACAATTTCTGTGACGATGATAGGGTACTTCACTAGGTCTCCAAAAGTGATAATGCGCATAGAAATCTTCGCCACTGTTCGGCAACGGTCGTATTTCCCGAGCGTCGGAAGACGATATGTATATAGAGTGGTTAAGTGCATTTTCTTCATGCATAATTTAGTGTGATTATGTGTTTTGTCCTAAAAGAGATAAATATTGATTTATCAGTAACGAAATTTGATTCAATATTTCCATGTAAGTAAATAGCGAGCTATAATTCATATAAGCCTAAATCTGATTTTTAATATGCTTTTTCTAGTACTTAATATGTATTTTACGTTGGTATTTTTAATTTTTTAGTATTGAAAAAACGTGAAAAATGTTAGTATATTTATATATTTTACAAAATTAACTATTTCAATTTGAATAAGATAATTAAAGTTGAAATTAAATTCACCTTTAAAACAAAACCAAGAAAGGTGTGTAATAGTAGCTCTATATAATTCCAGACAAAGAGAACACGTGCAGTCACCACCAATATGACAAGACGACTGACGGACCTTTGAGGCTTTGACTGACCGCCGACCGCCCGAATTGTTTTCGATTGTGTACACATGAAATTGACTCCTATTTCTTTCGAACAAGGTGCAAAATGCAAGGGACTCGAACGATTCAATGATTCGGGTGTTTCCGGGAATACGACAATTAGCGAAGATCTGCATGTGCATTATTAATTTGGGAGTACTGTACATAGTATAAAATAAAACAAAGTCGCTTACTCTGTCCCTATATCCCTATGTATGCTTTAATCTTTAAATCTACGCAACGGATTTTGATGCGGTTTTTTTTAATAGATAGAGTGATTCAAGAGGAAGGTTTATGTATATAATTTGTCGACATATTTTGCGGGCGAAGCCACGGGCGGCAGCTAGTATGTAATAAAATAAGAAAGTAAGTTTTCTTCGTACAGCACGCTAAACTGCAAGAAATAAACGTATATACATATTAAACACAGAATATTTTGTTTCGAAAAGCATAGAATTAAAAATGACGTTTCAATTTTTAAACTCATTAAATTGCGAAGACTAAATTCGAACTGCTAAAACTATTGCATAAAATTAATACCTAGCCGACTGACCTAGCTAACATCACATTCAAATCCATTCAACTGAGCCTTAATGAGTTTGTATGAAGCGATTTACCGTAATACCCTCAAATGTGCTTCACAATCACATTTATTGCGAATTTTGAACCGAATTGAGGCTTCCGATTAACCGATTTAATTTCACTTAAGTATAATAAGCATTAACTCATTTTTAGGCCAATGTGAACTAATCTTTAGTAAACGCTTACATAATTTATTTTCCTTTATATGTGGTTCGTGTCCCTATTATTGTTTGGGGTCAAATTAAATGTGACTGGGTCAGTGGATAAACATCTTATACCGTACTATTTTTAACCCTCGACGCAAAGAGGGTTGACATACGTCAAAAGCTGTTTTGGGTTTGTGTGATTTTTTTTCTGTGGCTCATAAATTCATATTATATTCATTTCATATGATCTAATTGTGTAATGTGCGTAAAAACCGCTCCATGCGTGTCGTCCACGTCCACCGCTCCAAGGAACATTTACTTATTTTATCCAACAAGACACTTTACACCAAGACATTTTACAGTAATACTTGTCTTACTTAACTAAGGTTAATTATTTTTATAAATAACAACCTTACCAAAATATTATAAATAGGTATTATGAATACCTCGTACGGAACCCTACGTGAGTATACGAGTTGCCGTCCGTCTGTCGAATTTCAAATTGTCAACGCGGGGTAGTCATGTTTCGCCGGTAACGAAACCATAGCGCGATTCAGGAATCGGCGCTTAACTAACAACGCCATCTAGGTTGCTAGAAGGTAAACTTTTGGTTGAGTTTCTATTTAGTGTTACTTTGAATTACATAATATTATACATCGAACAAAGTCCCAATTCACTCTCTCGCTCTCTCTCATAATAATAACAGACTCTTTATCTCACTTTCGGATGCACTAATCTGATAGTTCAGGCGACAATTGTACCAAGCTGACTAGTTAAACATCACGTGCGTAGTTGTTGGGATAGTTCGGGCTGCACATACATATGTTGCGTGTGCCACCCATTGAAACCTGAGAAATAAACATTAATAAATACTGGCAACATTAACCATATAATAGCTGCATTGAAATCAGGACTGATAACTTTACCAGCTTCGGAAATATAGTATAGTAGGAAAGATAATACAATAAAAAAAATCACCTTTCGTAACAACTGGGAAAAAAGACAGACTTATTACATTGATGGCCTGAAATAAGAAATTCTAAATCCTATCCTTTTCCTTTTTCCCTTCGTAAATGTTCTTAGTTTCTTTGAGTTTTCGTCATATACTATTGCTCGAACGCAAGTATGTAGGTTCAGCACGTGGAGCTAATATGACACATCTAGTTTTACAAAGAGCATAGCTGTCAGAAAGGACGTTCTACACAGCCGCAAGTTGTCTAGAACTCGTGCCATATCTACTTACAGACAATTATCTTGAGCAAGTTAGATTAGGTTCACTCTGCCGGCAAAAAAAAAACGAACAATAGAGTACATATCGTAAAAGTTTTAACTAGAGATTTAGAACACATTTCAACTTTGTGTACACGATACACGTGAAAATATTGTTTACAAACTCAAACTCAAAGCATTTATTTCAAATAAACCAATTACAGGCACTTTTGAATTGTCAAGTGGTCGGTCAGTCAGAAAGATGAAGCTAGTTGTCCAATCCATAGCAGTAGGTACATGTGGAGAAGAACGTGCAAGAAACTCCACTGACACTCTTTTATATCAGAATATGGATCAGAACGATGCAGAACATAAAAAGCGTCCGTAATAAAAGATTTAATAAAAGGAAACCCCTAAAATCTAAAATCATCCGCTTCTGTCACAAATTCAGAATTTGACGTAATATTGGTACTTAAAAGTAGTGTCTACTTTGATCTAAATTGCTCCATTATTAGCCACTGTTATCCACTTTATAGAAACTTGAAATCATCTACTCTGCTCCATCTTAGTACAAATCATTTTTTTTACAAACGTACAGTACCTCGCTCGCCTTGTCCCCTGGTATTCAATTCACGATGCATTCAATCCTAGCTGGCTGAATAGAAAGACCTCTTCTCCACAAAATGCGATATTGAAAACACTTTTGGTGCTGGTCAGAAAAGGTAGCAGAAAAGGTGCTTTTAGCTTTAGAATCTCGGGATATTTTTCTTTTAATATTTTTTGGGATATAAGAGAGTATTTTTAATACAATATGGAGACCATTGTCATCGCCTTTTCTGACAATAATAATGATAATAAAAAATTAAAAAATATTTATTCATAACTAGCTGTGCCGTAATAGTGACTTTTCGGGCAGCATACCTTAACAAATGTTCGCCGTTATTCTTTAAATTGAGATAACTTTTTTATTTATGAACTGATTGGCATGATATAAACACTAAATGTTAAGAGAAGCTTACTAAAATATACATATTAGTGAAAACCGCATCTAAATCGAATAAGCCGTTTCTGATATTAGCAATCACAAACACACAGAATAACCGACAAAAAAAAAAATACAATTTCGGGTTCGGCATCGATATAATAACAACCTCTGCTACTTTTTTTAAATATATTTCCATTGTACAACACCACTTTTCTACAATTTTATTATATATGTGTATAGATAGATTAAAATTGGTAAAATATTAACATTAAAATTTTAGAAATAATTTACAAAGGTAGGATTGTAGGATGCCTCTGTACTAAGTTGAACCTGTATCACAGGCGGCAGGAGACACCTTATAGTAGAAATCACAACAAAAAAACAATAATACAAAAAAGTAACGAAATCGGTCCAGTAATTAAGTCTACTTTTAAATTAAATTAAGACGATTAAGTCACGGCAAGAAAGTTGTTCAGTTTGATGCTCTGTAATCACCCTTAATTCAGAACACACCTTTAGTACACGATGTATAACGAAAACTAAGGCTCTGATTAGACAAAAATATCCTAAAGTATTCAGCTGGCTCATTTTAACAGACAAACCAAAAACATAAAATTCATATGCAAAGATTTCCGGTTTGTTCAATGTTGAACTTCAAATTGGCTCTGTATCAATAAATTAAGCCCTAGCAGAAAGTAATGTATGCCTGCGCGCCTACCAGGATAACATAACATGGCAACATTACATTGTAGTAATAAAATTTATCTTTGTCATAAATCGCGTAGACTCAGTGTGCGAAAAGGAACTCTCGCACCAAGACGTAAATAAATAAAAAAAAATTTGTGTGTGCGCTGATGAATAGATTTTACACCTTTTCGAAGTAAGACAGAAGTTTTTATATTTATGTTTACACTAATCTATACATGTAAATAAAATTGGAGTGTCTGTTTGTAATATTGAAATAACCGTTTTAAACTACATGTATATGAATATGATACGGTACATACACCAAAATTTTTTTTTACAATTTTTGTCTGTCTGTTTGTTCCGGCTAATCTCTGAAATGTCTGACCGATTTTGCCGGGACTTTTATTGGCAGGTAGCTGATGTAAGGAAGAGTACTTACGTTTATTTTAGAAAAAAAAAG
This sequence comes from Hyppa rectilinea, assembly GCA_951799385.1. Classification (NCBI taxonomy): domain Eukaryota; kingdom Metazoa; phylum Arthropoda; class Insecta; order Lepidoptera; family Noctuidae; genus Hyppa; species Hyppa rectilinea. The sequence continues at coordinate 5,811,097 of OX637318.1, read as the reverse complement.
ATGTCTGTTCGTCATTCGAAATCTGAGCCCATAATTGCATTTTGCTCGCTAGCGTGGAAAGAGTTTTTAAAATTCGAACCTTTCTATATTAATTTTCTATACTGCCAGTCCACTGAAAATGCATGACACGGTCTAAAATAAAATATAACATCACATAGAATAATACCGCTCACCTTAAAAACTTCCATCACAGTATAGAAATTAAATATTTTGCGAGGATATAATTGTAAAATTGGAATGACTGTAATAAGTATTCCATATGATTTAAAAAAATCTGTGACGTCACATTTGAATATGCCATAAAAATACCACCCTGCCAAATACCCAATTGTGTAGTACCTAATTTAAGTTTATTTTTTAAATAAAATAAATACTAATAAAATATGTTATTTAATCCTTTGCTTGGCAAAACTAAATATGTATTAAATTAAATTAGTTAGTTGTTTGTATTAAATTAGTTTTTTTCTTTCATTCTCCTTAGAGGACAAGTAGAATATAGAACAAAATACAGGGTATTTAATTTTGGAGATATTCTATGTAACTCATAAGATACATTGCCAAGTATCTGTTATTTTCTTCACATGAGTCAATGTATCTGAGACGCTCAAACAAAATAAAACTCAACAACACCTGTTTTCTTGCACCTAGCAGTTTCCTCGCTGTAGTGAGGTGAAAAATTGTGTGTTGCGCTCGGCAGCAAAGCTTTTCTGCGTCTCGTAACTTTGAAACCTTAGAATCCTGAGCGTAAGCTCAGGATTCTAGGGTTGAACCATGAGCGAAGCGAGTGGTTCAAATATTCGCTTACTCAGGTTTCAATAGAAGTACTCGCGCCAAAAATCAACTTTCCAGCCTTGCATAACAAATAACTATTATTTTAGAAATATAACTGTTAGGCGGAACGAAGTTCGCCGAGTCAAGCGGGATTGTCCGAAAGGGTTACCGCTACCCCGGAACATAAAGGGCTACGGAAGGAACATGGATGGGTTTTAGTCAGTAAGAGTCTGACACTTCCTTCCGCTCCACCCAGAGCGGGAGCAGTCATTAGATGATTTCCCAGCCTTAAAAAAAAAAGCTAGTCTTTAATACAATTTAAAATGACTATCTAACTAACTATACACAAATAAATAGAATAGAAAAAGGACACTTAGGCGTCGAAGTATTCATCGGCATCGCTGTCGTCCTGAAACGTGCCCAGAAGACTGGCAGCATTGCCACGTTAAATGGCAATGCTAATTCTTGATACAGAAGTTTTGATTTAGAATGTCTTTGCCGGGAACAAAAAAAAATCTATTAGCAACATCACATGTCATTATGTCTGTAATCCCCAAAAGGTCACGCAGAAGGGTACCAATTGTACAGAGGCCAGCACATCAAGTTACCACAATGTGTCAAATTTCTTTGATAGTATTTCAACTTTATTGCAAAGACATAAGGTTCATTTTTAATTTGACAGTTAGGGATAGCTTGATGTGCTGGCGTCTGTACATTTCACCAGTTGTGCGTAAGTCCCATATTGCCATCAACCGGGCAGAACACAGACACTACGGGCTGCTACTGAAAAAATCCGGATTGAAAAACCCAATTACACTTTACCCGACCTCGGAATCGAACCAAGAATCTCTTGCTCAGCAGTAGCATTACAACCACTAGACCGAGGAAGAAGTCACTAAATTGTAATCTTTAAACTTAAGATTCATTTTGGTCGATTTCGAGCTGGTCCGTGCATTACGATGGACGCCTGAATAATGTATTTCAATTTAGATTGTTTATTTATATCAATCAACTCTTTCAATTTGCTGTGTGTTAACCAAAATCTATTAATGACGCATTTATTAATAAATTCATTTCCAGTGATACCTACATTAAATAAACAGAAACGAAGTATACATTTCCATCCGTTTTTCATTTAGATCATAAATACTTTTGTCACAATAAGCCGTTCCGTTTCAGAGTGTTTATTTCAAAACAATTTAAGCATCATAAAAATAATAAATTAAATGCGGAATTTATGGCAGTTAAACGACCATAAATTAAACTTTTGCCAAGCTATTAAGCTATAATAACACCCTTGTTTGTATGAACTTCCGACAAAACGTTTTTATCTGGCTATTAAAAAGTTTTGCGGTGATCGAATTGATGGGTTATGGGTGGGTCACGTTTATAAATTATTCAAAAGCAATATGCGTTAGGTTGGCATCCTTGGTGGCCACTGCAATTTCGGTTGGCCCTCCCGCAACGCTCTGACACGAAAAGATTTCATTTTCCTTTCACGATCAGTTCGGCAATAATCTCATCGTGATGGCCATTCCCTCCGTTCCTAATGGCATAACAAACTGAGAGGACAGTGTTTACTATTTCCCTTTATAGAAAAGCAATTTACGCGGGTTTATGGTAATTTTCTTCTCGATTATGCTAAAAAGACCGCAACTTTTTTTTTATTCGTAACGTTGTCCCTATTTCTGCGTCGGTCTCTCAATTTGTATTCAAGAGAACCGTCAAAGCAGTTAGTTATTTGTGAATAAAATATTGCTGAAGTACGTCTATGGTCTAAAAATGAAACCATAATCTTAACATAATATTTGAAGTATGCCATATTTTTAGGTTATACATAACCAAATCACTGTTGATGATTGAGTTGAATGAAGTTCCAATTTTGAATGTTCCAAAAAAGAATTAAAACTAATTTAATATCATAGAACCTCCTTTTATATGATTAAAAAGTTGCCAGTGTCAATATAGTTTTTTATTTGCGCTGTAAATATCGTTAAAGTTTTACAGTTTCATCTAGATTCTAGGTAATATTTACTGTGACACGAATGTGTTTCCAGTCGCGTGTTTTATTAGCTTAATGGTTTCAAATATTCGCGTTAGCTGGAACCACCTGTTTTGCACTCTCAATATGTTATTTAAAGCTTCAATGAAATAACATTTTATGTTCTTGAGTTCACTTTGAACTAGGTTTATAACAGCGAATAAAAAAATAAATCGTCTGAGAAACATCTTATTATACCTACTTATAAATCTAAAATTAAAAGAAAACAAAATCTACTAAAAATACCTATCATCTTTTATACACACATGCTCATTAATTTTTACAGTCTGACAACTATGAATAAACTAGTTGTAGGCCTTCAAAGTATCCATTTGTCGCCGCGTTCGTACGGTAAGCGACACGGCACGGCAACGGCAACACGGCAATGCGACATGGCGAATGACGTCACTTCCCCCTTTCCGCGCCCCCTAGCGGCGGTAATGAGCCTCCCAGCCACCTGCCCGACCGCTTTGACCACACACTTGGAAATTATATTCCCACATTGTATGAAATGTTTCGTTTATGTATGTGAATGTTTTTAAATATTTTTGGGCCTCAATTCTGTCTTGATTTGATTGTAAATGAAACTTTCCGTGAATTCATTCATTTTGGATCTAAATTATAATTAGACAATTTAACCAAAATGAATGCGGGCAAATGATTGCATTTGGAATTTAAAAGATGTTTTTTCAGCTGTTTTACCTACTCAACTGAAAATTCTTTAAATGACATCACCATAAAAAAGCTTAACATAAACCACTAACAATATTTAATTTTCATTTAAAAAGTTACTTATGTTATATGTTACACAGAAAAAAAAAACAAAAATACAACAAGACCATTTTATAAAAATAATACATGACATCCAAAATCTCCCCAACAACAACTGACAAACCAAAAACCCTGTTTCATTTACATTTATGTCAGACAGCCTTTGCATACATTCAAAACTTTCCGTCTTAAACAAAAGTTGTACCAAAGCGCAGGTGTGAGGGACACTTCCACGTTGTACGTATCCAAGACATCTGCAACATACTCATGAATGAATCAAGAACCGTGCCGTAAACGCGGCCCGGTGAGGAACCGAAGTCGGGCCACGACAGATTGGAACACCAATTGTGGTATGCATGCTGTTGATGCTCGGAGTATTTGTGAAAATCTATGGTTTTAAGAAAATATGGAACTGGTTCTATAAAGGTTTTGCGTGGATTCAAATTTTCTATTACGGTGGAAGTGCCAGGAACTCCGCGAAATTCATATTGTCTTAGGGTTTCTGCAATTTGTTGGTCAGTGTGGATCAAAATAAAAATTACATTTTCATAGTTGAGTATTAGAAAGGGTAGTCAATAACGTTACTTTTTATGAATTGTCAAAACGCGGCATTTGCACGTGATTTGTATGATATAACAATGTGACGTCAGTGGACGTCACAGATTTTAACAATCAAATGGAAAACTTATTAGCATTAAATGCAATTTTACAATTATATCTTCGCATTATGTTTTATTTCTGTACGGTGACGGAAGTTTTTAAGACGAGCCGCCTTTTTTCTATGTGATTTTATAAATTTTCTTTCAAATAGCCAATTATGATCATTACATAGGTATAATCACCTACAACTCACTGAATTATAATTAGCCTCAAATGTCATGATTTCATAGAATAGTCGTTCCATAGATCATCAATACAACCCGTATTGATGATTAAATACGTATAAAGGCACAAAACAATAAAATAAAGACAAAATTTAAACGTAGACAGTTGAACAAAAAACCACAAAACCTCTCTAACAGACCCAAGAAACCTAACATGTCTACATGACAATCAAAAAACTTTATCCCAGCAAAAGGTCGTGGAATCCCGGACAATATAGATTTGTCGAAGGGCCGACCGACCCCGTTGACGGTCCAACGCTGATTGATGATACCACAGATTATCCTTTCAGTGTTGCCCGGTAATCATTGTGAATGTAAAGGTTCCACGGTGATGGTAATGATTTAATATGAAGGTCGCTTTAAATTGTGGGAGTCGGGGTATGTATTTAAATTAAGAACTGGGTTGCCATGTTGAACATTATTGTTCTCTCTCATTAACAAGGTAGATTGAATGCGTGTAGGTACATTTTATTGTACATCATATCAAATCCGATTTGGATTTTGTGTCTGAAAATAACGTAGGAACAAAAATGTGCATGACACACTCACTTTATGAAAAAGAGGGAAAATAATGCAAGTACCTAGCTGTTGTGGGACTGTCTCGTTGGTATAGTGATAGCAAGGTCTAAGTACTGCTGAGCATGACGTCTTGGGTTCGAATCGCGGATCGAGCAAATTGTTATGGACATATTGATTTTTCTATCTGACATTTTGCATTAGTAGCCCCCAGTCTGGATTTGTGACCGGTAGATAGCAATAGGCTCGCCCCCTATTATATAGGACTGCAACATAACTGGCGAAATGTGGGTGTACTATAGATACATTTCTGCCTAACCCTTCGGGGATTATAGGCGTTAGGATAGTTGCCGCTTTTGTTTAGTTTTAAACGTGTAAAGTTACTTAGATGTACAGACGCCAGCACATCAAGCTATCCCTAACTGTCAAATTTTCTCAATCAAAAATGAACCTTATGTCTTTGCAATAAAGTTGAAATAATATCAAAGAAATTTGACAGATTGTGGTAATTTGATGTGCGTACAGAGGCCATCTGTACGTTTAGCAACCAGTCTGGCCACGGCATAAACTATTCTCGTATTGTCTGTGGAGATTACAAAACAAGAAGAGTTTGTGTAACATATATTTGATACACATGATTGTATTAAAGTACCGAGGCCAGCACATCAAGCTACCCCAATCTGTCAAATTTCTTTGATAGATTTTCAACTTTATCGCCATAGCATAAGGTTCATTTTCAATTGGGAAAATTTGACAGTTTGGGATAGCTTCATGTGGTGGCGTCTGTACAGAGCCAAAGCATAGGTAAGGTTAATTTTCAATTTGGAAAATTTGACAAAATGTGGTAACTACATAGATGTGCTAGCGACTGTACCTTTGGAAACTGTAGCTACTTCAAATTTTATTACACTGTGTTCATATATTCGCTCTCAATATAAGATATAGAACGAGTTTGATCTTTTTTCTTTATTGAGTAATGTCATTGTATTTAGAATAATTTAGGTACGCAAATAGAAACAATATATTGTCTGGGAAAGTAAATATCATTTTATGTCGTTTGTTTTTTTGTAGAATTTTCTTCTTATTTGTCACGGCCTTTTTCCTTTTTCGTGTGGTTAGTGACTAACCTGGTGTCAGAGTTTTTAAGCTGCCCATGGGACTCTGACTTCGCTTCACATGCTGTTAAGAAATATCTCTCAGGAATGCGGGTTTCCTCACGATGTTTCCCTTCGCCGTTTTTCAAGCAAGTGATAATTATACAATACAATACATGAATCCGAAAATTTAGAGGTGCGTGCCTTGGGTTCGAACTTGATACCTAAGACTTGGCAGTCCGACGGTCACAACACTGGGCTGTCACTGCTGTTGTTTTGTCTAGGTTATCGTAACGAAAGAAGTTTCATAGGACTGTCGATACAAATAAACATTTTACCTACCCAGAGTACCCAGAACATGAGCTGACATCTTCTTAGCGTGTCGAAGGCAATCAATTTTGACTCGGTCCAGAATTCGGCTACGTGTTTGGCGCCATCACTAGTGTCTATCAGTTCCTGTAACGTGTATACGGCAGGACACGCAGGATTAAGTGTCCCGTGTTTGTGGAACAGCACCACATTTACACTCCAAGGCGGAGTTGTCCGTCGGGAGCCACGTGACGACTCCCGGCCACCGTAGGCGCGGGCCTGCGGACGGTGAGTACCTAATGGGTGACTCACCGTCCGATCAGCACCAGACCCGTGCCGGACGGCGCGTATATGTTCCACGCGCGCCTCAAAGAGATGTCAGCATATGAAGGGGCCCCTCAGGGCCAAGCCTGCCGGGTAAGCGGGATTGTCCGAAAGGGTTACCGCTACCCCGGAACATAAAGGGCTTCGGAAGGAACATGGATGGGTTTTAGTCAGTAAGAGTCTGACACTCCCTTCCGCTCCACCCAGAGCGGGAGCAGTCATTGGATGATTTCCCAGCCTTAAAAAAAAAAAAAGGCGGAGTTGTCATGACAAAATTTAAGAAAAAGCTTAGTTATTTAGTAAGCTTCTTGCTGTATGATAAATTTAATTAACATTCTAATTTATCTAAATAAGTCTGACAGCCGGTCTTACCAAGGGCTATCGTATTGCTCAGTTACTGGGTTATGGAGGTCAGATAGGCAGTCGCTCCATGTAAGATACTGGTATTCAGCTGCATCCGGTTAGACTGGAAGCTGACCCCAACATAGTTGGGAAAAGGCTAGGCAGATGATGATTCTTATTTATCTAAATAGAGAAAAACAATTCACTATGTATTCTTATCAATAGAACCTGACAAGAATGAATTCAAACGACAAACTATACAACATTCCTCCTCATTTATCCTCCAAAAATACCTGCAGTACAACGGAAGGCTTACTTTGTAAGGGAAACGAGAAATACCCCTTTATTAAAAGAGATTACGCGCTCTCGGACCTTCTCCTAAAACAATTTAATCCAAATACCGCAAGGGTGGGCGGAATGCACCACCATAAATAGTTAGCACCACCGGAATTCCAGCTGAAGAAGCCATTATTAAAAGCAGCAAGTTCATCATTTGAAAAATGTATGGAATAGTTTCCGCGGACGGTTATTAAACATTGTTGGGAAGTAATTGAGTTAAGAACTTTATTTATGTATGAGTTGAGTGGTTGTCTGCTGTTTATTTTTAGTATCTTCGCCTCGGTATATTACTTGCTAGTTTTATAGTACTAGCCAAGAAATTATTTGCCTAGAAATTATCCCAAAGGAATGTACTACCGGGATAAAAGTGTATGAATCCAGGTTATAAACTATCTGAGTGCCAAATATCATCCAGATCCGTTCAGCCGTTTGAGCGTGAAGGACGGACAAACATACAAACTCACTCACTCACAAACCTTCGCTTTTATAATATTAGTGTGATGTTTTCACTCTAGTGTACTTAGCACATATTATGTGAGTACTATGTACAGACGCTAGCACATCAAGCTATCCCTAACTGTCAAATTTTACCAATTGAAAATGAACCTTATAGCATTCGTAATAAAGTTGAAAAACCATCAAAGAAATTTGACAGATTGGGGTAACTTGATATGCTGGCCTCTGTACCTACTATAAAGCGACCATTTACTGGGTACGTCTTTCATTGACTTGAAAATGCCCTGGCGGCTGAGAGTATGTCATGCTCACTTTAATGTCTTGCTGATGGTGGAGTGTGTGTTGGATCATTTAGCTCTAAAATGGTTGAGCTGAATTGTGCAAATCCATGCGTCATGTTCGTGAACGGGCGCTGTCAGTATATAGACTAGTCATCTTTTAGCGGCTATGGCTTGTTTTAATTTAATTTTTGAACTGTTTTTACTGTTGTTATATTTTATATCGGAAGCTTTTAACGTTCTCACATGTATAATAATAATATGAATTATGTAAACAATATTTTGTAACCATATTTTGTTTAAAAGAGTGTCCATGGAGTTTCTTGCCCGTTCTTCTCCATAAGTACCTACCTACTGCTTTGGAATGGGCAACTAGCTTCATCTTTGTGACTGACCGACCCCTTGACAATTCAAAAGTGCCTGTAATTGGTTTATTTCAAATAAATACTTTGAGTTGAGTTGAGTTGAGGAATGCAACGAAACTATTACACAAACACGAAGTAGTTCTATGTATCGGTATATTTAAAAATAAACCGTCAATTACTGACTATTCTAACATATTATAGCTCAAACCACCGAATGGATTGTGCTGAAAATTTGCATATAGATAGTTATAATGACATCCGCTATACCTATAGTAGTTTTAGCGTAATAGAGTAACAAACATCCACACAAACTTTCACGTTTATAATATTTGTAGGATAACACTAAGTCGCCTCCGCTGTTTGTACGCTTAGATCTTTATTATATAGATAGAGTTATTCAACAGGAGCCCGCGGCTTCACCCGTGCATGGTCGGGGCGGGTAGCTAGTTGAGAATAAAACTAAACGGTGAAGTAGGTAGCTATTTCCATAAGTTGGAAGTATTTGTATAAAGTTAGCAACTTGCTCTCAATAAGAAAACTTTATCTTCTTTACGTGTCCTTAACATGGCTTAAGAGTCTTTCTTATGACTAGCATCTCAGAGCAGAAGGCGCAGAGATATAGTGGCAAGCTCCCAGGGGACCCGAACTATCTTTGCTAGACGTCAATATGCTGCACATTCCACCTACATTTATAATAAGCTAAACCGGAAATTAGATACATATCCTCTTTTGTTATACGACTGTAAAAAAATAATAACTGAGTGGTTGAGATCCCTAACGTACGATGAAACAGAAAATATTCTGACCAGGATAAGGTAAAATAAAAAAAAAGGAAAAAACATGACCACTAATACACACACACACCCCCGCACACACCCTCACATTCACACACACTCACCGACAGCTGCTAAATTAATGTTCCATTATTGCTTAATTTTTATATTTTGTATATTCTTTTTAATTTTCTTTCAACTGTCTAAAACATTGTTAAGCAACCTAAAGGAAGAGCGAGACAGCTCCGACACTTCTGTAACTTACTGGGGCTGTCTCAATTTATGTGTGATACAATGTTTACGATGAAATAAATATTTTTGTATTTTGTATTTGTGAAATAAATTCATCTAATGGTCACGAGGCGTTTTTCATAAAAGTTTATTACATACAGCTGATTCACTGCTTATACATTTAGTGTGACTTATAAGAAAACCTTCACCTAAACTATGTAACACACTATCCATCACAATCTGAATCATTTTGAAGGATATTGCTAATGCATTGCTTCTTATGATCGAAAAAATTGTCTTCTCAACAACGTTAAAAACGCAATGAATTTGCTTAACTGTCAAAATGAAAACCATTACTACGCATTAGTGTGTTACACAATTCGGATGCTAATCATTAAGCTAGACTTTTTTTTTACGGCGGGAAATCTTCAATTGGCCCCTCCCTCTCTGAGCGAGTAGAGCGGAAGGGAGTGTCAGACTCTTACTGACTAAAACCAATCCATGTTCCTTACTTACCCCTTTATGTTCCAGAGTAGCGGAAACCCTTTCGGACAATCCCGCTGAATTAAGCTAGCGTGAGACTGCAATTTTGGTAGATTATAAAAAGTGTAAAGATGTAAGTTTTATCCCCTATGCTGCCAAGTCAGAAGGTTTTTTAAAAAATATTTTTGGTCCGGCTGTATGTTAAACCAGCTCCCTCTAGTAGGTCAACAGGCCTTTACGTAAATTTGACGTAATTACCGTTTCAGTTTCATATCCAATTATGTAAAGTTACGTAGGCACGAAAAATTAAATTGCCAATTTATTTTTCGCACCTTGTAAAAACGAGGGCAAAAACCTTTGAGGGCAAATTAATTTGAAGTCGATTCCTGGAACGAAATATAAATAAAAATCATCGGCTAATAAACAGAACACGGGGTTAATAAAACATCGTACGTATGTGGAGGTCGGTAATTATCCCCCTAAAAACTATGTTAAGTTTCAATCTACATAGTTCATAAACTATCTTTATGACAGGTTGTATGTTACGTTTTGACGCTAAAACAGCTGAACTTATTTTATATGACAGAGGGGCTTTCCTTCAAACTGCCTATTCTAGGTACCATTTTCAAGCTCTGTAACAAAAATCAATTAATTAGGAGCAGTAGTTTAGTCGCTAAATGATTTTTTAAGTTTTTGCCCCGTTTGAACACGATGTACCTTTCTTAACAGCGTTCCGGTGCGCGCGCGTCTTTGCCGCTTTATTACAAGGTCAGCTTTTATTTACAAAGGGTGGTTGCGTTTTACTCTAATTTGTAAGCTATTTAGTTTGTTTGGAAAAAAAACATTTTTGGTGCTTTTTTGTTTTTATACCGTATCGAATCAATACTAAACACATATAGTAAACGAAGTACATACAGATCAGCTAAAATGTATAAATAACACCTTTTTGTACTTATGTTCACAAATAAAGATTGATTTGATTTGAGTCATATCAACTCTGTATGAAATTTAACACATGGCATGGAAGTCATCAGATGACTCCTCCCGCTCTGGGTTGGCGAAAGGGAGTGTCAGACTCTTACTAACTAAAACCCATCCATGTTCCTTCCTTATGTTCCGGGTTAGCGGTAACCCTTTCGGACAATCCCGCTGACCCTTGACGCAGGACTAGATCATAACCTGGAAAAGGTTTTTTATTTTTTGGACATTTCACACAACGCCATATCGTCCCAAGCTAAGCAACCTATGCTTGTGTTATGGTAACGCGATGGCTGATAAACTACTTATATACATTTTTTTTTGTAAATACATACGATAGAAAAACACCCAGACTCGTAACAAATACTTGCAGGTCGTACAAATATTTGTTCCGTGCGGGAATCGAACCCGCGACATAGCGTGCAGCAGTCAATCGCTCAACCACTGCGCGAACCGTGTCGTCGATTAGTCTACTTTTCATCCAAGATTGCAGACGAAGTCGCGGGCAACAGCTTATTTATAATATTAGTAGGATAGTGGGATTCAATACAAATGAAAACCCGAATTATCTTGTCCTTGGATAAGTCCTTCGTTTATCCAGTCACTCTGTATAAGCACCTACTTAGAAGCTCTAAACAGACATAAATCATCAGAACAACATGTGACACGCGAAATTTATCAAACATATATACATATATGCGTATCTATATGCTCCCAGGTGTTATAATCGCAAAGGGCTGGATTTCAATGAGAAACGTTTAAATAATAAATTGATGAAAACGCGAACAGTGTTACAATTCAAGTTGAACCGCATTCATTATGTGTATCAAATATTTATGTGCTGTACGGGCGAAGCGATTATTTTACATAGTACACGGCTTGGTTATGAAAATTTAGAGGAGTTGTGTTAGTTGTGTGAGAGTAGAAGTACATACATTTAGGCCGGGACTTCACCCAAGCGGAGACGAAACAAGCGGAGAGGAGATGTTTTTTAAACAACCAATAGAATTGTGTTTTTGACACATCTCTCCGCTCAGCTTCAGTGGACATGTGTAACATTTGTATGGCGCGATGGAAACGGAGATGTGAGCTGTGCGCGGACGACGCGCAGTGGAGACGAGTGATGTGAGCGGCGTGCAGTGAGTGCGCGCACTGAGCACTCAACGTTTTTTTTTTTTTTGGTAATGGCATCTCGCAGTTCAACCATAGGGTTGTCTACTGCTTAACCGGACTTGCCTGTGGATGCCACAAAATAATTGCAGGGCTTAAAATTAAACTTACAAACTAAGCGACTACACGCTAAGGGCACCTCCTGTGGGGTACGGACCTCGGCTTAGGTTGTCGCTGGGGGAGGACAGCAAGAGACAGCTGGATCGGGAGTATTTAAAGCTACTGGCTCAGCGGCAACGCGGGCTGGCTCGAGCAAGGGTCGAGGGGATGAGCACTCATCGCCTCGCACCCGAGCTAAAAAACATCTCTTCTCGTACAGCACACTGCACACCGCACACATCTCCGCTTTGGTGGAGTCCCGGCCTTATGATGTAATTTTGTAATAGAACTAGAGATATACTACGATAACATGGCGCGCCCCTCCAAATTATTGTTACAGTTTTTGTAGCCACATCCTTACGAAAGAGAGCTGTAAGTATTCGTCTTCAGTAGCAGGCCGGCAGCGACATGCGTTGTAAGTCTTGGTGGCGTTTTGTAATTACTTTCACAAATACTTTCAAAACGTTTTGAATTTTGGAGGGTTTCTTAATTCTCTTGTCTGTGACCCTTGCCCTACATTTCGTTATTGTTATTCAGTCCCATAGAAATATAAAAATAAAAAACAGTCTTTCTTATATCTATGTTCTGTACTATATATCATAAAAACACTTAAGAGTTGGAACGCATTGAACTCTGCAAGAAAGAAAAATTGTTTATTGTTGTTGTTGTTATCTGAAAATACCCGTCCGATTAAGGACAGCCAGTCTTAGCAAGGTGTATCGTATTACCCAGTCACTAAGTTGTGGAGGTCAGATTCAGTCTTTCCATGTAAAATACCGGTATTCAGCTGCATCCAGTTAGACTGGAAGCCAACCCTAACATAGTTGGGAAAAGGCTAGACAGGCAAGCAGAAATACTGAGAATCTATCAACTTTAAACTAATAGTCAGTTTGTCAGAATTTAGAACATTAATGATAAATTCAAATTGAATTCGGATTTAGACATCATCTCCTTTGGATTGCGGTACGAATTTATTCCTAAAGAATATTAATAACTAAAAACAAAAAAAAAATACTAAAAAAGACTAACAAGCCTACAACTTGGAGCAGGGCTGATCGCAGGGGGAGACTAGCACTCGCTCGGTATAAAACACTACTTCAATTCTCAATTCAATTCTCAATTCTTTATTGCATTCCACAATGTAGGCTTAGGTAGTAAATATTCGCCAAAAGAAACAATCATGGACCCTGTCGGGCACAGCAAAAGAAAGATTTGTGGAGAAAGGGACTTATCAATTACATGACTTATAATCTAACTTAACTTATATGTTTTAAAGATTTATCTTTTAAATAATCGTTGAGATTATAGTAGCATTTGCTTATTAATAATTTTTTTAATTTGGTCGTGAATCGATGGAGTTTTTTTTCTTCTCTTATACACACATCAAAAGTGTCTAGGGATCAACATATATTTTTGCAATAACTTTTCTCTTGATTGATATTAATTTAAATTTTCTTTAAGGATTCATCAAATAAAGTGTTTTCGTTTGTCACAGTAACGATAAACCAAGTCACCTTTGCATTAATAAAGAAATTTGCCATTTTCCTAATAAAGGGATTTTTGACATTTGAACCACTAACATTAAAGTTCGAAAAAAAGACTGAAGTAACAGTTTTCTTTAAAATTTTATTGGGTAACTTAAACAATTAATAATCCGTGTTTCTACCGCGAACACTAACAACACAAGAACATCGGTTTGGCATACTCAAAATGAGTTCATCCAAATCACGCTGTGGAATGGCCGCCCATGTTCGTTGCAACAACAAAAAAAGGTCTTCTTGCAACTGGATACCCTCCATATTCGGCAGAGCTCTTCTCTGTAGCATATCCCATGCATGCTCAATCGGGTTCAAGTCTGGCGACTGAGCAGGCCAGGGCAGGACATTGATGTTAGCTGCGGCGAGAGTCTGTCTTACAACTCTTGCGGTGTGCGGTCGTGCATTATCATGCATTAACTGAAATAAGGGACCGATTTGCACTTGTAGAGGAACGATGACGTCAGATACAATCGTCTCAGCATAAATTTGAGCGTTGAGGTTGCCTCTGATCCAAATCAACTCAGTTCTTCCGCCGATCCAAATACCCGCCCATACCATGATGGTTCCACCACTATAAGGATGGACTTCCTGGCAGGATTTTAATCGCTGTTGGCGTCCAGGGGTTCTCCAGTGTCGTATACGTCTTGTATCCGGTCTCATACCAAAACGAGACTCATCAGAAAAGCACACGAAACGCCATTGTTCTTCTGCCCAATTTCTGTGTTCAAGAGCCCATTGATATCGAATCCTACGATTGTGCATTGCTATAGGTGGTACCCGTAGCGGTCTTCGGGAATGAAGGTTCACTTCATGCAAGCGGTTTCTGACTGTTTGGTCGCTAATTAAGTTCCCTGAAGAGTGATGAAGCCTCACGGCTAACATCATGGCGGTTATTGTTGGAGCTCTTCGAGTTAAGATTTGAATGTATCGGTCTTGTCTCCGTGTGGTGCAGCGATACCGTCCTTCATGGCGCTCAGCCACGGTACCAGTGCTTCGGTAACGTGTCCAAAGTCGACTGATAACACTCTGACTTGTATTCAGAGCTAAAGCCACAGTACGTTGCCGGGAACCAGCTTCTATCATTCCCACGGCTCTGAGCATTTCTTCCCTGCTTAAATGACGTCGCCGCTCCATAATAACGTTGGTTTTAATCAGTAGTAGGGAAACAGTAGCACTAATAATGTCTTCAATGCGTTGTATGTTTTTATAGGGAAAATATTGACAGCTGATTTTCATCTTTTACTCGAATTTGATTGACAGTTCCTGTTTCAAATTATGAAATGCACCAAAAAGGATCCATATAAATTTATAAAATCATAAATTTATTACAAAGCCACATCTCAATCTCAAGAAATCCGCATAAAAATGCTTGATCCCTAGACACTTTTGATGTGTGTACATTCGGGTAACATATACATATACTTCATGTGATGAATGTATATTTTTCATAAAACTCAAGAATAATTTTCAGGTCACATCATGTTTGCGAACTTTGTCTCACAATGAAAATATGAAAACTAATGTTCAAAGGTAATTTAATAAAAAGTTAATTGTTTGAAATTGTTCGCAAAGCGTCCCAACTATGTGAGTGATATTAAAAATTTGACTTTATGTGAATACCTAACTCGTGACGTAAGTCTATGGAAGTAAGTACGTCAGAAAAGTGTAAGATAGACATGACAATGCGCTTGAATACGTGGTACGGTACAACGAATGCTCCAAAGTTTCAAAAAATTAATTAATTATTTACCAGAAATTTCAGAACCATGATTAAACCAGATTATTCAAATACCTAAAACAAATAACAGTCTCATCCAATTATATAACTACAAAATGAACCAGCCTCTCAGATATTTCGCTAAATAAACACAGCCTACACTTTTCTTGAATTGTAAATGATTATTAAAATTACAAATTCTGTTTTGTTATTCAGTTTCATTCTGGCTAGAATATACAACAAAGAAAATCATTCTTTAGTATTATCTTGCCGTTTCTGTGCGCCTGGTACAATGAAATGTTACGCTAAACGAAATGGCGCGTAAAGGTAACATGGCCGTTCAATGCCTTCTATTCACTGGAGAAGCAATCACGGTGGTGGCTTTTGAATTTAGAATCTCCCGAGTGCGTGTGGGCGTCTTGACCTACTTGTTTGTAGCTATGACCTCCTGGTACTTTTCTCTCTTCACTGATGTTATCTTTTTCATTAACGTTGAAGGTCAAGTATGATTTACGAGGATTTTTTAATTATGATGACTGACTCCTATAATTGCTGTTACAATCTTTTCTTCACAGCGAAATAAATATAATATACACCGCACCACACATTAAAAAAATATATATTATATATGAACAAGAAAAGAGCATCTCATTGGATGACAGTCCACGTGGACTGTTTTAGATAGGCTTAAGAAATTTCGTCTCATAGAAAAGGGAGATGGAATGATCTACTCGACTCGTGCGCCGGGTAGTAATGTTCTACCGTTCGATACGTAAACATTTTTAACAGGATGTTTCTTATTGTAATGCATTTTTTTTTGTAGTTTTTTTTTTTTTTTTCAAGGCTGGGAAATCATCCAATGACTGCTCCCGCTCTGGGTGGAGCGGAAGTACCTATTATCTTAATTAATGGTAACAACTTTTTAATCACGCCTATGGATATTTTATATCGGATACATCAAGTGGACCACCTTTGTAAGACGACTAAAATTGCACAGTGTATAATATAATATGTACTTACATCTTTGGTGAACAGTCAAATACAAATAGTATATTAATTACTGTTTGGTAAGTGTACATTTTCAGGGTGTCTTATTTATCTCTTGAAAATGTTGCAATTCATATAAATACAAAAACATATGTTTGGTTTAAGTCAACTAAATATTATATGCAATAGATATTCCCAGTCGCAATGTATCAATTTATGTCACAAAAGCTTGCTCAGAAACCATTACATTACGTTAGCCAAAGTTCTCAGAGTATTAGATTACATTTCGTATATATGGTGAATATCCCACGGGTCGCTTTTGTTATCTGTAATAAAAATATCTTACAGCCAAATTAGAAAATGGTATCTTTATGTTTGTATTGTTTGTGAATCGAATGACAATTTGTGGCTTTTCATAATGCCGTTCTAATACCTTTTAGCATTCAGTGCCAAGTGAGGTTAATGGGTGGTTTGGCACCTAATGAAAGCTGCGTTATCCGTATTTATTCTGTAAAAAGCTCACCGTGAAAACTTAGGTGAAGTCAAAGTCAAAGTCAAATCATTTATTCCAAATAGGCACAAGTAAGGCACTTTTGAACGTCAAAATGAACAAGAAATAGAATTGATTCTAGTCGCCCCTTCCAAAAGGTAGTTTCGTGTGGAGAAGAATGGGCAAGAAACTCCACCGTTACTCTTTTAAAATGTTTTACAATGTTTTGTATACATTATTATGATAAGTGAGCTTGAATTAAGTGTGGTGTCATTCCATCTAATGCTAGAAATGGTCATTATTAGGAGCTCGTGGCTAAGTACTGACAGCCACACAGATCGATCCATCAGGTTAAGCTACGCTTTCCGGGGTTGGCCGTGGATGGGTGACCATCTTTACATACCGAGACTGCTCCGTGCCTCGGAAAGCACGTTAAGCCGTTGGTCCTAGAGGTCATTTGTGCATCTTTGACAGTCGTTACGGGTCGTCAGAAGCTCGAAAACCTGACAGGCAGTCTTACCAAGGGGTATCGTATTGCCCAGTTACTGGGTTGTGGAGGTCAGACAGGCAGTCGCCCCATGTAAAATACTGGTATTCAGCTGCATCCGGTTAGACTGGAAGCCGACCCCAACATAGTAAAAAGGCTAGGTAGATGATGATGGTCATTATTAGGAGCTCACATCACCTAAGTTTTCACGATTCATTTTTAAACCCATTAGATGTTCGCCTATTAGAAGCCGTTTGCTTATAAGTGCTCATGGATTTTTAAGGTTATATTTATTGCCGTTTCCAGAGATTTTTTCTTATGAACCAATGCTTATACGACATTTTATAAGTTAAAATAAATTTTTTATAAGGACCGGGGACCATGACTCATTTTCATAATTTCTCTCATTTTAACTAAGGGTTAATTTTTCCAACGTCAGATATCCATGGAATTAAATTGATACCTGATAGTTTTGTATGGAGTAGTCTAAAATTAATTACACTGTCGAACTCCTCTTATCCCTTCATAGATCTCTACTTTTTGCAAGTTGGATACTCTAGCCAGTATGTTGGGTATTGTAGCAAGAAAACATCTAAGACTATTCGTATCATTAGACTTAGTAATAATGTTTACTACATTCATCTTTTAATAAAAATATGATATAACATAATGAACATTTACATAAACTGAATGTAAAAATAAATTACTTTTTCCACACACCTCCGTTCTATGTAACCGTTATATAAATTGTTACAATTGACAACGCATGGCTCTCGATAACGTAACGCAAATATTACCGTAACAAAAGAGAAAATAATATCCGAAGATTCACGTTCCAATTTACGGTTGTCTCCCCATTGTTTGTATTTGTTAAGGAACATTACTTTAAGTATTGTCTTTTATTTGAATGTTACAATATTGTACTCGTTACTTTCAGAGTAATTGTTTTACGGTACTAGGAGCGAATAAACTTATAGAGCTTGTCCATCTTTATTCTTTAATGAAAGCCAACAAACGTCAGTTCGTTAGCTAACCCCTGGTAGGAAACAGGGTTTATTTTTTTTTCGAGGTTGAGTAATCATCAAATGACTCCTCCCGCTCTGGGTGGAGCGGAAGGGAGAGTCTTTTTTCTGACTTAAGGGGCCCCGAGACGGTCAAACGGTTTGATTCAAACACGTAAATTTTGGTTTGACTCAAACCATTTTGATTGTTTACATAGCTAGTTTGAACGGTTTGTCAAACATTTACGAGTTTGAAGCTTGTTTGATGAAATTTCATATTTTTGTTGTGTTTGACGCGCCGTTTGATCGTGTTCCGATGCGTTTGAACAAAGTCTGCTTAGTTTAGAGCTGGATTTTGAAGCGTGAACTTGTGTGTCGAACAAAATCCATTCTCAGAAAATTCTTATAATCATCTGGAGCGGTAGTTTCTAGCACTTTCTGTAGATGTTCGTGGGTAAAACGCATCTTGTCTGCATCACACACAAGTCTAATTATGGCGGCGTACCGAACCAAACTGCGCAATGCCGTTTGACAACCGTTCAAACCGACATCAAACGGTTTCATCAAACACGTAAAGTTTGAATCAAACCGTTTGACCGTCTCGGGGCCCCTTAAAACCGATCCATGTCCCTTTCCTTTCTTAGTTAGCTCTTTATGTTCTCGTTACTTTCAGAGTAATTGTTTTACAGTACTAGGAGCGAATAAACTTACAGAGCTTGTCGATCTTTATTCTTTGATCAAAGCCAACAAACGTCAGTTCGTTAGTATGACAGATGAAGGTAGGTAACATTCTGACTTTCAAATTAAATTCAAGTTTTAATACAACTGCAAAATCAATAGGACTAATTAAAATAAATAAACTCCGATTACAGCGTAATAATAATTCCATTTCCGATACAAAATCTTTAAACCAAAACAATCTCAGAGGAAATTCAAATACAATGTGGAAATTACAAGAAAACTTTAAGGCAATTAGTAGGTACGGAATTAATTAACGAGAGGGTCCGTGCTACATTTTCTATGTGTTTGTTCAGGGAACAGAGGGTGGGTTCCGACATTATGGGACAATACGCGATACGTTCCATGAAATTCAAGATGTTTAACTACTGACGGCGCTGTTGTACGGCGATTATTAAAAATGTGTGATTCATCCTTACTATCATTTTCGTTTTAGTACAATAAAAAAACCGTAATAAAACCCTGACAGGATTAGAACATTAAAACATATTGTACGTGTATACAGCATACACGTCATTAACTTAAGTTTTATCCCATGGGTTTAAGCAGAAATATCTATTCTATACCCTACGAGATAAGCTGTCAAATTTTCCCAATTGAAAATTAACCTTCTGCTTTTGAAATAAAGTTGAAAAACTATTGAAGAAATTTGACAGATTGGGGTAACTTGGAATGCTGGCGTTTGTTGTACTTATGATCATAACTTTCTCTACGCCCGTTTTCTGTTAAGCCAGTCTGTAGAGAGATGGCTATTTCATGACCATGTACTATACACACCTGACGATACTAAAGGATACTACATACATATACTATTATTATATGATCGGTGTGTGTTTTCCAGGGTAACTTCCAGCGTTTTTGCAGATATCAGCCTAATAAATTACTTTTGTTAGAATTAAGTATACAATTAATGGTGACATTAATTTAAGTAGGTAGGGGCTAGTGACTAGTGAAATATAATGTCTTCATGAAAATTTGAAAACGTAGATGTGTGTTAAATAAATGTCACCATTGCAAATAGCGCCACGATGTATAGTTCTACGGAAAATGTCTGTCTGAAACAGTCGTTAAAAAAAACATTCATTCTTATATTCATTCAATTAAGATTTTGCAAAATGATCTGTAAGAAATAATTTTGACCCTCGGCGCCCTAAATTGGACCCTAAATTGACGCAGAATCGAGAATCCTTAATGATTTGTACTTTTCGCTAGCGAAAATATAAAACATCGATTTTTATAATATTATAAATATTTTTGGGTATCGTAATAATATTTCATCAGAATGCGGTAGCCCAGTTAAGTAGGCTGTTGAAATAAAAAAACATAACATAAACATCACGCATTTTCTGAAGAGCTAGGCAGAGATGAACCTTTAGTAGGTACACCCACGTTATCTATACATATAATAAAACAGTAAAAAAACTGTGTCTGTACATTGAATATATTAAAAAAAAAAAATTGAGGGGGGTTTAGAAACAGTAATAGAGCACGAATCCAGAAAAAACATGTTGTCTGTTTGTCTGTATGTCTGTATGTCTGTTTGTCTGTATGTCTGTTTGTCTGTTTGTCTGTTTGTTTGTACACGCTAATCTTCGGAACTACTGGACGGATTGGAATGGTTTTTTTTTTGTTGTATAGGTATTAAGTCTGGGCAACATATAGGCTATAATTTATCTTGGAAACTTGAACACCTGATGCAGAACCGCAACAGACCAGCTAAACTATAAGAGATACAAAAATGATACCTTAGCAAAAATTGTTCCACGTGATTAGCATTTTCTGCTGAGAGAATAAATTTGAAGATCTGGAACACCTGATATGGAACTCCAAGAGCCCAGCTACACTGTAACATATATAGGAATACGTCTTAGCAAAAGTTGTTCAGCCTTATGAGCACTCTCTGTTGACTTATAAAAATCGAAGATCTGGAACACCTGTTGTGGTACTCCAAGAGCCTAGCTACACCATAACACATATAGGAATGACGTCTTAGCGAAAGTGGTTCAGCCTGATGAGCACTCTCTGTTGACGTATAAAAATTGAAGATCTGGAACACCTGTTGTGGAACTCCAAGAGCCTAGCTACACCATAACACATATAAGAATGACGTCTTAGCAAAAGTTGTTCAGCCTGATGAGCACTCTCTGTTGACGTATAAAAATTGAACATCTGGAACACCTGTTGTGGAACTCCAAGAGCCTAGCTACACCATAACACATATAGGAATAACGTCTTAGCACAAGTTGTTCAATCTGATAAGAACTCTCTGTTGACTTATAAAAATCGAAGATCTGGAACACCTGTTGTGGAACTCCAAGAGCCTAGCTACAACATAACACATAGGAATGACGTCGTCTTTGTTGTTCAATCTGATGGGCATTTCCTGTTGACTTATAAAAATCGAAGATCAGAAACATCTGATGTGGAAATCAAAGCTATCACTATAATTTTACTGTGTAATTATAAAATAACATAAACTGGGAGTACCTGCACGCGTTGAAGGCGGTAACAGTTTAGGACTGATTTTTGATGACGATGGTATATCATTGAAAATTTGACTCTACTGGCCAAAACTCCTATTTTTTTTTTTTTAATCGTATGAATATGCCTTCGGGCTTATGTTGTTTGAGTGTTTAATTTCCTTTTCCATTTATCTTCGTGACACGGTAGCCTACCCGGTAACGCAGGGAGCAGTCATTTTAATTTAGATTTTTATTGATCAGGTATCTTCACTATAAAACTATGACCATGCCTACAAAGAGGTCAAATCTTTCCCAATGTTCCAAGAGAGCTAAAAGATTGAGGATCATAAGATCCCAAGAATCTACCGAAGAGCGTCAGGAGAGACTTGATGCTGTTCGAGAACATTAGGCTGCAACTCGCTCCGTGGAAACCTCTTCGGGTCGCGAAGCACGCCTGCGTTCTCAGCGTATTCATTAGGTCTCTAGAGACCAGTGAATAATATGATGCGCGACTGACCGCTGATCGTGAACGTCATGTATTGTCTCGCGAGTCAGAGACGTTCACGGAAAGAGAATTACGCTTGAGTTCCAAGCGTATCTACGCATCGACTTCTAGGTCTCTAGAGACAAGTGGGGCACGTGATGTGCGACTGACCGCTGATCGTGAACCTCATGTATTGTCTCGCGAGTCGGAGACGTTCACGGATAGAGAATTGTGCTTGAGTTCCAACCGTATCTATGCATTGTACTTCTAGGTCTCTAGAGACAAGTGGGGAATATAATAATGCGGTTACCAAAATGAAAACGATGACAAATGAACTGTATGTTTTGGTGGTTGTTGGAATGAAATAAAACTAAAGCTCAGTGTGATAAAAGATTTAAATGGGAAAAATTATAAAAAATAACATAAATGGCGACCCCGTTGTCGCTGGCATAAGCGACAGGGTCCGCGTACGAAGTCGCGGGCAGAAGCTAGTAAGAAATAAATAACATAAGTGTATAATCATTGCTAAAGGATTCTGTTTGAAATTTCAGAGTATAAAACTTTTAATATTGACTCATTTTCCTCAGTGACAATGTTATAGGCCTACCGGAATCTCATGGCAAATGGGGAAATAAAAAATTTGTTGTGTGCAATACGGGGGAAATTGGATTAAACGATCTTGATACTGTTTAATTTAATTTATATCTTGAGTATTAATGAACAAGAAGTAATAACAGCCGCACGGATCGTTCCATCAGGTTAAGCTACGCTTGCCGGGGATGATCCGCGGATGACTGACCATCTTTACATATCGAGACTCCTCCGTCTCTCGGAAAGCACGTTAAGCCGTTGGTCCCGGCTGTCATTCGTGGATCTTTGACAGTCGTTACGGGTAAGCCCGTATTGGACCGACTGGGTTGTGAACGTCAGATAGGCAGTTGTTCCATATAAAATACTGGTATTCAGCTGCATTCGGTTAAACTGGAAGCCGACCCCAATTTAGCTGCGAAGACTTGGCAGATTGAAGTAGGTATATTAGGTACCTATGTGTATGAAGAATGTTGTTATACATCGGGTTCTTAACATGGGAAAATATGTCATGAAAATAAAAAAAACTAATATTACTTTATGTACAGAGGCCAGCACATCAAGTTACCACAATCTGTCAAATTTCTTTGATAGTATTTCAACTTTATTGCAAAGACATAAGGTTCATTTTTAATTGAGAAAATTTGACAGTTAGGGATTGCTTGATGTGCTGGCGTCTGTACATACTAATGTATTATGTTTCATTGAAATTACACTAATAACTTAACACCTCATCCAGAACTAGAAAATCGATTCCAAGAACTCCACTTGCATTTCTTGTTCTTCATCAGATGATGAAGATAATGAGGTATTTATTATAAATCGCTCATCCGGCATTCCAATTAGGTATTTATTATTATTTTGCTTTAAAATCAAAGATTGAGTTTGATTTACGATTTCTCCTTCCCTTATTTTACGATACACGTTGAAAACAATATTCCTAGCTTCAGATCGATGTGGCTTTTTCGACATTTTCACAAAAACAACAAATTGTCAAGAGATATCACAAAATCACAGCAACGGTTGACAAATCTCGTAATTTGATTTGACAGGTGACAATTGACATTGCCATATGAAATGCACAATATTTTATTCGTTTTTATGCCATAGGAATCCGGTAGAACTACATAAATAAACTAGTAACGTATTACTAAGTTTTTCGCGACAATGATTCCTACCACAGTTTGTGTGGATTGCCATTGTGAGGAACACAATTAATAACACTTACTTAATCTGATTTTAGATATTGTGATTATATAATCTAGGTACTTATTTAGTTTTTTTTTTCTTAATTATTTATTTATTAAACCCATTAGATGTTCGCGTATTAGAAGCCGTTCGCTTTTATGAGAGCTCAACGATTTATACGTTTACTAGCTTCCGCCCGCGGCTTCGCCCAGACATACATACAGATATTAGGACGCGGGAAGCGACTTTGCTTTATACTATGTAGTGATATTTATTGACGTTACGAGAGAATTTTTCTTATGAACTTATGGGGTTCATACGACATTTTAGGGGTTAACCACACGGTTGGTTAAAGGTTAAAATCTCATAAAAAGTTGGTTAAAATTCAATTACAGATAAGTTCAATTAACCAGAATTAAGTATCCAATACTTACCTGTACTTATTACTCAATCTTTATTTGTATTCCATAATGCAAATAAAGTGTGCTGTACATTACAACAAAATTAATGGTAAGTTAATTAAAAAGGTCATTACAAAAGGATTATCTTTAATTAATACATGGCTTACATAATAACGATATAAAGGTTTCGTTAACTACGGTATCAATTTCCAATTAACGCTAAAACGGAACAAACAACGTGGTCCCGGATATAAATTGTAGGAAAATAAAAGTAGCATTGGTATGCAACAATCAATCTGCCGAGCCTTTTCCCAACTATGTTGGGCTCGGCTTCTAGTCTAACCAGCTGAATACCAGTATTTTACATGGAGCGACAACCTATCTGACCTCCACAACCCAGTAACCCGGTAATACGATACCCTTCGTAAGACTAACTGTCAGATTTTCGAACTTCTGACGACCCGTAACGACTGTCAAAGACGCACAAATGACAGCTGGGAACAACGGCTGACTACGCTTTCCGAGACACGGAGAAGTCTCGGTATGTAACGCTGGTCACCCATCCACGGTCAACCCCGGCAAGCGTAGCTTAACCGGATAGATCGACCTGTCCGTTCTTATTTTATTGATTAATAAAAAAAAACCCCAACCAAAAAGCCGTTAAAATCGTTGAGCCATCAAATTCCATTAAAACCTATAATATTTTAATTACCTACATAAATTAATGGATGTCACGATAAGGCTCATTGAAATAGCGCGGGCGCTATAATTTCGCACACACACACACACACAATGTCACCCCTCGTTTTTCCGTCGGAGGTTAATAAAAACAAGCCTACTTAGGTACATTACGTGCGTACATTTTGGTATTTTCTCTTTTTTTTGCAAGATTTTCACAAAAATATTCTATTTTAAGTTATTCAAAGCGTTAAGTACACGGTTGTAAAATGGTGTAAAGCTTCAAGTTACCTCCGCTTACTTGATGCCTCATAACTCTATTGGACAAAGTTATAACCCACCTGCGACCGAATTAAAATAGAAACGCTTGTGGGACTACCCTTTACTTTCTGTTTTACTTACCTCATTCTGGATAAACAACCTGGTTTCAACCGAATTTAAAAAGGAAGGAGTTTTTATGTTCGTCGGTATGTTTTTTTTTTGTGTATGTTCATCGATATTTTCGTAAACTGTGAACCGATATTTGTAAAACGCTCCAAAGCAGTCTTAAGGATTTAGAAATATTTTTCTGACGATATAATCTGTTTTTACTGTTAAAAAAGAATTATCAAAATCGGTTCACAATTTCACGAAAATATCGATGACAGAGGTAACAAATCAAAATAGAGGTTGAACTAACGAATATGTTGGCTACTGCTGGGAAATTCTAGAGGGAAAAACCAAGTAACACTTTGCCCGACCCGGGAAACGAATCCAAGACCTCGGGCTCAGCAGTAGCACTTGCAACTACGAGACTTGAGTCTGTCACTATTAATTACAAGTTCTTCCACATTGTAAAATACTTTACTGTAGCAACATTGGAAAGCACCCTTTTTAATGATGCCAGAAAAGTTTTCAAAGATATTGAACGAAAAGCAAAGACAAAGGAGGTTTTTCGTTTTGCAATATTTAAGCGTTATTCCTCTTCGTTGTTTATGGAACGTGCGAAAGGCACTGAGAGAATTTATTTCCTCACCCTATTATGTCTTATATCATGCTACTCAGAGAAAATTTATGAGTTATTGGATATTCTACGTAAATATTCTTCTTCTAAAAAAAATTGGTACTCTTACAAATGTACGATTACTTTTTTTGTTTTTCGGGTATGCTGACCAAGGCCACGATAACTCTATATTTTTATCGCAGTTTCTAACAAAACAGCTGTAAAATAGAAAAAAACTCTGTAATGGATAACAAGAACATCGATTTCTCCAATAAAACGTATTGAAAACAGCCGTTTTCTCATGTACAATGTGTGAATGGTAAAACGGTCACAAGTTCCATTATTATCGGATTTTACGGTGTAAGTTGCGGCCATGCGGCCGCGGGCCCGAACTTAATGCGGCCCATAAAACCCCTCAGTCCGGCCCTGGACGCTATAAAGTCGACGGTTTTAACCCCAAAATAACGTTGTAAACATTTTAGTAAGGAGAATTAAATGTACGGGACTTTTAGTGTGCTATGCAAATGTTTCTTGGAATAAGTTTTTCTTAAGCTACTTTGTTCTTTTATTAACGACTAGCTTTCCCACGGGACCCGTACATTTTTCCGGGATAAAAAATAGCTACTCCAGATTATAATCTATCTTTGTTCCAAGTTTCATCCAGATCCGTTAAGTAGTTTTTGAGTTTATTCGTTACAAACATACGTACAAATCTGTCCTCTTTATAATATTAGTATAGATTTATACAGTTACGCAAGTTTAACGTACTTAACCCACCTCCAACCGCAGTGTCTCAAGACAAAAGTCTTTGAACGGTGCGTGTTGCCCGGGATGACCTATGGCACAGAAACCTAGTCTTCACAAAGGGCCTCATTAGACAGCTGAAAGTCAACCAAAGGGCATTGGAGAGGGTAGGCTTGGAGTTACCCTGCGTGATGGAAACAAACATGAAAAATTCCGCAGGAGAACTAATGTAACCGACATATCTCTATCCCACTGTGAAGTAATAATATATTAAAATAATACTGCTAAGAGGAGGTGTTCGGCCCCCAGATACGCAATCAGTTACTATCACATAATACTGAATAAACAAAAAAAAAAAAAAATTGGAAGTTAAATGTTCGAGCCGTTTGGGGTTGAAACGCTGGGGCCGTGGGGTCCGAGTGCTCATCGAATATTTCGGGATATCGCCCAGCGGTTGGTCGACTCTACACGTGAGAGGTCTGGTAAATTTTTAGGTCAAAGAATCAGCATTGCCATCCAACGTGGCAACGCTGCCAGCCTTTTGGGCACATTTCCCACTAGCAGTGAAGTGGAAGAAAATAGTAATGTGTGTATACAAACTGCAGGAATCAATTTAAAGCATCAATGATTTCAATAAAGGATACGGTTTCGTAACATTGACATCATTTTATCATCCAAGAAAAGAACACTAATGTTTCACGTCTCGAACAAATCGTAAATGTCTAAAAGGGCTGCTCTATTTACATCTCCTACCTTACAAACTACGTCTATTTCTAGTCTCCCATACACAAATAACTTTATACAAGTTCCCAGCTATACAAACAAAATAAACATTACAGTTCCGTCCCCCAGGGGGCGCTAGTTCACGTAGTTGTCAAGAACTAAGAACAATCAGTTGTATGTCAGCATGTTAACCTGTGACAACTGGTTGTAACTGGTAGTAACCGGTATGAACTGGTAGCAACTGGTAACAACTTTATAGTTTACCGTCTCAAGGGACGTTACCGTGTAATTAACAGTATACGAACGCAACAACTATCTCAGACCCTTTGTTAATAGAAGACACGTGCTTAGGTTAAGTTAGTGTTGTAACTACTTACATAAAGTACCTCGCCGTGAGTTTGTACAGCGCTAGTGTCGCATCTCAATATCTCCTTCTAAATTCCGATGCATCATGTACACTGTACAGTCATCAAATCATTTATTTCAAATAGGCACAAGTAAGGCACTTTTGAACGTCAAAATGAACAAGAAATAGAATTGATTCTAGTCGAGTGCTAGTGAGCATCAATATGTACTACTCTGTCAAGAAAGTACCGGGAAAAGGTCAATAATACACAAAATGTCTGTTATTCATCCAAATTTATTTTATCACCTTCAAAGTATGCTCCTTTAGAAACGATACACTTGCGCCAACGAATAATCCATTCATCAAAACATTTTTTAACTGCTGCTTCCGGAATTGAGTTCAGTTCGCGAATTCTCCTTTATGTCTTCTATCGATTGAAAACGGGTGCCACGAAGTGGTAATTTGAGTTTAGGAAAAAGAAAAAAGTCAGCAGGAGCCATATCTGGTGAATATGGTGGTTGCTGGATGGTATTTGTTGAGTGTTTGGTCAAAAATTCGTTCACAATGATAGCCTTGTGCGAAGGCGCATTGTCGTGGTGCAAAATTCAAGAATTTTCTTTCCACAAATCTGGCCTTTTTCGTCGAATTTGCTCACTTAAACGCCGCATAACGCTCAAATAATATTCTTTATTTACCGTTAGACCTTCCGGTAAGAATTCAGAGTGCACAACACCGCGATAGTCAAAGAAAACAGTCAACATAACTTTGACTTTTGATCGACTTTGGCGTGGTTTTTTCGGTTTCGGTTCAGTTGGAAGGCGCCACTCCGAAGCTTGTTGACTAGTTTGCATGTCAAACTCGTAAACCCACGTCTCGTCACCAGTAACAATGCGTTTCATGAATGTTGGGTCCGAACTGACTCGTTCTAGCATGTCCTCAGCGACTTTCATGCGATTGAGTTTTTGGAGAAAATTCAGATCTTTTGGGACTAGCCGAGCAGCAACATGTTTCATACCCAAATGATTAGTTAAAATGGTACGGATCGACTCGTGAGATACAGAAAGTTCGGCGGCTATCTCTCTCAGAGTTCAATGGGGATTTTCAGTCACTATTTTCTTCACTTTTGCGATGTTAACTTCAGTTGCAGACGTTGACGGCCTACCAGAGCGAGGCAAATCTTCCATCACATCTCGACCGCTTTTGAATGCTTTGAACCACTCATAAGCACGAGTTTTTGATAAAGTCGATTCACCGTAAGCCTTCTGTAACATTTTCAGTGACTCCGAACACGAAATTCCATTGGCGATGCAAAATTTAAGACAAACTCTTTGTTCGATATTTTTGTCCATTATGAAATTCGCAATACACACTATATATGATATTACTAAAACCAGCACTGTATTTAATATAAATAACAGATGCAACTCAAACTCCGCGCCAAAATGGAAAACAGTTGTGCCAATCTAACAACTACAAAAAAAACAAAAATTTGAATTTGGAACCATAAACAAATCATCCATTCCCGATACTTTTTTGACTGTATACACTTGGAAACATTCATAGGCAATTTTCTCGTGAAATAACGATGATTTTGTATTAGTATGGGTTTCCAAATACTATGGCTCTTAACAACATAAAATAACAACAAATGCAGAGGGAGAAAATCACTTTTTAAAGTTGCTCAGTGTAAACATATTGGTGCTCATGACTGTACGGCAAGAAACGACGATACGGCAGCGTACTGTACTTATTGGACTTTTTTTAGGCAAACGTAAGGTAGGATGTGGTCAGGCTAAATGGAGCGACGATCTTAGCAGGGTGGCTGGTAGCAGCTGTATGACGGGTGCCGAGAATCGAGCTCAATGTCGTACAACTGGAGAAGCCAATGTCCAGTAGACTGCTAAAAGGCTGATGATGATGATGATGACAATTTTTAGGGTTCGGTATCCAAAGGATACTTACTTAATTCCCTTATAATACAAGATCGATACCGTTTCAATCAATCTGCCTAGCCTTTTCTCGACTATGTTGGGGTCGGCTTCCAATCTAACCGGAGGCAGCTGAATACCAGTATTTTCCATGAAGCGACTGCCTATCTGACCTCCACAACCCAGTAACTGGGTAATACAATACCCTTTGGTAAGACTGGCTGTCAGATTTTCGGGCTTCTGACGACCCGTAACGACTGTCAAAGATCCACGAATGACATCCGGAACCAGCAGCTTAACGAGCTTTCCGAGGCCCCGAGGAGTCTTGGTATTTAAAGATGTTCACCCATCCACGGACCAACCCCGGCAAGCGTAGCTTAACCTAATGGATCAACCCGTGCGGCTGTTATTACTTAGCCACGAGCTCCTCCGATAATCGATACTGATTCGATACAGGAAAAAGGGTATGAAACTAATATCATGTACCAGCAGACGTACATCAAATGCACGAGAGAAGCAAATGGAGTCTGTTCGTGAGTCTGGCGTAGGTACTTGTAAGAAACTTGCACGACGCGCTTTGTATGTAGTTTATCACCCTCGCGGTAAAGTAAAGTAGGCTTTTCCTCTTCAAGAGGAACTAGCGTTTTTCCGCGTCATCGTTCGCATAGTATTCAATTAAATAGCGGATACTTCATTATAACCTGTATGCAAGATTTCAGCACAATCCATTCAGTGGTTTGAGCTGTGTGTTAGATAAGTCAGTCGTTCCCGTTTTCTTTATGTATATACAGATACATAGAACTACTTCATGTTGCGTTATAGTTTCGTTGCATTACTAAAGTAAAAACATCATACTAATATTATAAAGGCGATGGTTTGTCCGTCCTTCACGCTTAAACGGCTGAACGGACCGGGATGAAATTTGGTACAGAGATAGTTTATAATCTGGATTAACACATCGTTTTTATACCGGTAGTACGTTCCCTTGGGATAATTTCTGACATCCACGCAGGCGAAGCCGCTGGCAGAAGCTAGTAGTTTTATAAATGTGGGAGTAGTACTAAGTACTCCTCTACCTACCCCTTAGTGGAATGAAAGGCTTGATGATATGTGTACTGGGACAATGGAAAGGGAATTCAAAAATATTTCTATGAATAATATACGAAAAGAAAGAAAAGCAAAGAAAAGTTTATTATGGTTTTGAAAGCCTCCGAACCCAAAGGCAAGAATTTGGTGCAGCGTATAGGTATATACGGTCTTTTTACAAGATGATTTATGACTAACGCGAGATTTTTCTGAATGCCCACAGAGCATAAAATACGAGAGATTTTACTTTTGACCCGAGTGAGGTCGTAGGTCATTTTTCAGTTAGAATTTTCTGCAGAAAATATCTGTTTAGCATTGTCTAACTCCGCTCGCTCGTATATGCGAAAATATTTGGAATACCAGTATGTTTACGTTTGCGTTCAAAAGTATCACAAACTGGCTTCAGCCCGCGACTTCGCCCGCGTAAAATTTATTGTTATTCCGACACACCCCGTCTCTTTTCATCGCTTGCCCACGATGTTGCTTCGTTTTCACGTAACGTTCTTTCCAACGGATTTTCTTTCTGTTTAGCTTCTAAGGGTCATAGCGTGGTAAGCGGGATTATCCGAAAGGGTTACCGCTACCCCGGAACATAAAGGGCTAAAGAAGGAACATGGATGGGTTTTAGTCAGTAAGAGTCTGACACTCCCTTCCGCTCTACCCAGAGCGGGAACAGTAACTAGATGATTTCCCAGCCTTAAAAAAAAGGGTCATAGCGTGATGTTAAGTCATTGACTGCCACGCAGCAGACACAATAGAAAAACTATTGTTTGTCGGACACACGGTGACCGCGTTGGCGTTCAACGTGTTAAATAGCCTATAGCCTATAATAATATGATGATGTTATATAGCCTATAGCAAGAATTGGGCTATCAAACGCAATTATCTAATCCGACTGATAGTTTCGGAGATTAGCCCGTCATATAAACTCTTCAGCTTTATAATTTGTCTAGATGAGCATTTAAAACTTATTTAACGAAATATGAATACTTAGTATACCCTTACCGGTACAAAGGGGACATTGGTCAGCGGGATTACCCGACAGGGTTACCGCTCCCCAGAAAACAAAGAGCTGAAGGAAAGAACATGGTTGGGTTTTAGTCAGTAAGAGTCTGACACTCCCTTCCGCTCCACCCAGAGCAGGAGGAGGCATTTGATAGTTTCGCATACTTAAAAAAAAATGTGGTTTAATCGAAATCTTACGCGCAACTGACGCTACATTAACAAAATACAAAAATAAATATGGCCAATATGTATTCATGCATTGCCATTTGCAATAACAGCCCTACATTTCTGGATATACCAGTGACCGGTTTAACAAACTCCCGGTCAGTTCCAAGAAGCAAGCCATTTCCGGCAACGTCAAAAGCTTTGCTGACTATGCAAAACGTGAATCGAGGGCTTTGATATGCGACAAAATACGAGACTAAAACTGGTTATATATACTGTACTGTACCTTATTTTATTAATTCGGGAAATTACATAAATAATTTATTTATTTATTTGTTTATTACACAATGTATACAACCATAGTTACACGCTAGGCTTAAAACTAGTGAGTACATGACCCTGTTAGGGCGCAGTAAGATAACTTAAAACTTATAATATAAGGTGTTAAAAAATAAACGCAGATAATTTCGTGGCAGCATTGTACTCATCGTTACGAATACCTTTTACTTTGGGATAAACCCTGAAATCACGAAAAAAATATGAGCTGTTTCATACATTTTATTGAGTTACGTGTGCATAAATGTATGGAACAGCTCATAGTGAGTAGGTAGGTATCTATATCTATTATCACGTTAGGAACTTTCACAATTAAAAATATAAATATTTACAAAAAGATACGATATAGAAATGATACAAATGTGAAATCAAGTTTCCCATATATACACAATGAGACAATTTGGTAAGTTTTAAGACCAGGGTTGCAATTTTTTTTTTTTTAATAAAAAAGCGGATTAATAGTTCAATATTAACAAATCCGTGCCGTGCCTCGGAAAGCACATTAAGCCGTTGGTCCCGACTGTCATTTGTGCATCTTCGACAGCCGTTACAGGTCGTCAGAAGCTCTAAAATCTGACAGCCAGTCTTACCAAGGGGTATCGTATTACTGGGTTTTGGAGGTCAGATAGGCAGTCGCTCCATGTAAAATACTGGTATTTAGCTGCATCCGGCTAGACTGGAAGCCAACCCCAACATAGTTGGGAAAAGGCTAGGCAGATGAATTATCAACAAAGCATAAAGCTTTTAATAGTGCCGCTAAGTAGAACACTAGTGTCACATTAATTCTTCAGTATGTTAGGCGATTAACACACTGCACCGCTCGGCCACGCGGTAGGAGCAGTTTGCGGTAGAAACGAGCACCGCTCGACCGCGCGGTCGGGCGGTGTACGTGTGTTTGGCATCAACGGATTTCTTAGAGACCAATGCGACATGAGGTCCGCTTCACCGCCTACCGCGGCGGAGCGCGATGCCGTGTGTAAATCGCCTTAAGCAACATGAGTGACTTTTATATGCGATAAAGCAAACAGATTCAAACTGCAGAAGGTTTTATTTAAATTACTCGTAAGGCAACGAAAAGGTGAACTTGTGGATATCCACAAGTTCACATTTTCGTCACCGGTCACTGGTATATACCGGTGACCGGCTTACCAAACAGTTGGTCAGTTGCAAGAAGCAACCGTTACCGGCAATTAGGATTTATACGTCAAAAGCTTTGTTGTTTCAGAACGTATTCGGGAGGAAACCATTTCAATTTGATCAGCCAATCACAGCCAATCAATTGTGCAATACCGCGTTCGATTGGAACTTGCTAGAGCTTAGTATCAAATCTGTGCATTCAATCAAGAATACACATCGAGTGATACGGGTCGTCTCCAATATTGGAACGTTTGCTGTCTTTATTTTTCGGTATTTTTGCTTTATTGTCGTGTTTGCTATTTCTACGTTTAATTTGTTAATATTTTTATTTTAACAACTTATTCATACTCCATACTGTAAGCAGTGATAGCCTAGTGGTGTGACCGTGGGACTGCCAAGTGATAGGTCTCGAGTTCGAAGCCAAGTCACGCACCTCTGATTTTACAGATTCATGTGCGTATTGTAATAGTTATCACTTGCTTAAAAATTGGTGAAGGAAAACATCATGAGGAAACCAGTATGTCTGAGTGATATTTCTCAACAGCATGTGAAGCTAAGTCAGAGGCCCATGGGCAGCATAAAAACTCTGACACCAGGTTAGTCACTAGCACACCGAAAAGACGAAGAAGACTTATTCATACTTAAATTAAATGACTATCTAACTAATACAAATAAATACAAAAACAAAATGAACACTTAGGCGTCGAAGTAGGTACTTGTCCGCATTGCTGTCGTCCGGAAATGTGCCCAGAAGACTGAAAGCATTGCCACGATGAATTTGTTAATTAATATGTTATCAATCTATCTAGTCTTTTCCCAAGTATGTTGGAGTCGCCTTCCAGTCTAATCGGATGCATCTGGACACCGGTGTTTTCCATATAGCGTGGCCTATCAGACCTTTATAATCCAGTTACTGAGTATTGTGATCCGTTGGTAAGACTGGTTGTCAGAATATCGGGCTTATGACGACTCGTATCGACTGTCAAAGATCCAGGAAAGTCCGCCGGGACCAACGGCTTAACGTGTTTTCCAAGCCACGGTGTCTTGTTATGTAAAGATGGTTATCCATCCATAGAATTACGCGGCAAGCGTAGCTTAACATGATCAAACGACCCGTGCGGCTGTTGGTACTTAGCCACCCACGATTGCATTCAAATTGAACAGACGTGGGAACATTGGACAGATGTATATCCCCACCTAAACACCACCACACCGTTAAGTGGGTGGAGGTTCCAAGTCGCATTTGGGCCTGACAACTAAGTTCGCCTTCATGCCTTTTGATATTGAAAATTATATCATAATATAATTTGTACTTATACCTAATATACTAACTTAATCTTCCTAAGGTATACAAAATAGTAAGCGTCTCTGACTACATATTTAAGGGGTTCTCGCAGATAGTTGACACCTCAATATCTATTATAACTACTCATCATTTATTTCGAGACAGCTCTAGTTAAAGATCGATAAGCGAATGCAGTCTAACCTTTATAACTATAAAAAATAAGAGATTGTTAATTATAACAATTTTTTAATTTTATTAAATGTTGCTGTGCCCTTCAAACTCCATGATTTTGCGTAAGACTAAGCTCAAACTCAAAAACTCAAATTTCAAATAAGCTAGACCAGTTACAGGCACTTTTGAATTGTCAAGGCGTCGGTCAGTCAGAAAGATAATAATAATAATTAATAATAAATAATTAATTTCAAATACAACAAACGTTTACAAAAAGTGTACATGTAGCCAACAGTAATAAGTTTTCCATACAATTAAAGTGCCTAAAACTAACATTTTATTATAGGTGCAAGTACTGGTTGTTCGGAATTGCAATTTTATGTAGCGACCAGCCCGATCTAGGTTAATTTAAACCTGTGTTTCAGGCCATCACTTTACAATCCAACTACTTCGGTCTAGTACAATTTAAAGTTAAGCTGTATAAAAATAAAGAATATTATAAGAACTGAGGAGGAGAAAAAGCTTAATGGTACCTTAATATCTAAAACTAAGCCTATGTAATTTTACAAAAATAAACACTTACGCGGGGATCAAAATCATCATGCCAAAATTTCTAGAAGTTTTTCTGTGTCTGTGTAATTAAGGCTACCTACGCACTATGCGGTTAGCCGGAATGCGGCCAACCGTCCGGCTAACCGCACGTTCCGGTGTGAACGTGCGGTTAGAAACCGTCGTGGTTTTGCGGTTGGATCGACTCATTTCCAAGATGGACGTCGAAGAAGTCGCAGCTATTTATTATATTTACTCGCGGTATATAAAGAAAAAGAAACAGAAAAAAAGGTTTTCGGTATCGAATTCCATTTTACCAGACGTACCACGTGCACACACTCACTCAATGGCGGGCAGCCGCAGACTGAACCGCACAGTGCGTATAGCAACCGTCCGGCTGGCCGTCACTCGGGCCGCAGCCCTCCGAGCGACCGGAGCGGTCTGCGGGTAGCCGCATCGCAGTGCGCATAGAAATGAATATTACGTACATAATTGTGCTTGCGGTCAGCCGGACGGCTAGCCGCAATGCGGCTACCCGCTTAGTGTCTCTAAAAATTCGGATAACATTTTTTATACCTTACACTATAGAAACTTAGTACCTTGTTGAGCTTATTATATAGAAAAGGTCCCAAGATGAGTCCCTAGTATGAGGCTTAATGCAAACTAAGTCCTTCCTTCTCTTGTCAGAAGGAACAGAGTCAAAAGGAAGTGCAGTGTGCTGGAGTAGTACTATATTTAAAATACATAATTGCCGTACTGTAAGCACCTTACATGCTGTGTAGAGTTGATGCGTAGGAAATCTAAAAGGGCGAAAGGTAGCCTTTAGAATATATACCTTTAGAATAGCTCTTTGAGCACGCTCTAATGGGAGTAAAATTGTTTTAGCCGCACCACCCCAAGAAGTTAGGCAATAAGTAAGAATGGATTGACACAAAGCTAAATAGACCTGTTTTATCAATTTAAAGTCGGCTACGTTCCGTAAATTCTTAAAAACATATATTAATTTGCGCACTCTCGTACACAGTAAATCGATATGTTTACGGAAATTTAGATTTGTGTCAATGGTGACACCTAGATATTTTAAATGGTCAGCTTTAGCTAAAGCGGGGCAAGAACATGCGATGTCAGCATACGTGCAACAATTATGTGCGCGAATGTTTAGATTAGTAAGCGGTATGTTAGTATTTCTCATTGTAAATAAAATGTAATTGGTTTTATCTGCATTTAATGTAAGGAGATTATTACGGAGCCAACTAGACACAATGTTAAAACCATTTTGAGCATATTCATAGACCTCAACTCTAGATTTAGCTGAAAATAATAGAGCGGTGTCATCTGCATAAGACATTATAACACCATTCTGGAGTGACAGGCTACATAGCTCATTAATATAGATTAAAAATAAAGTAGGGCCCAAAATGCTACCTTGTGGAATGCCAAAATTACTATTTTTTAGTTCAGAGCTTGTATACTGACCAATTTTAACACATTGATGACGATTGCTAAGATAATCAGAAAATAGTAGAAGTTGTTCTCCTCTTATCCCAAGTGTTTCAAGCTTGTGCAAAAGTAAAGTACAAGAAATAGTGTCGAAAGCTTTGGCAAGGTCTAGAAAGATCCCAATTGTGTGCATACCATTATTTAGGTTGGTAGTAACATAGTTAGTCAATTCGTGGACTGCTTGGCTAGTTGATCTTTTGGCCCTAAAACCAAATTGACTGTTTGAAAGTAGTCTGTTATCTTCTAGATATTTTATCAATCTACTGTTTATAATTTTTTCTAAAATTATAAATAAATAAAATTGAGATCCCTGTTAACACTGAAATGGGTCTGTACTTATTCACAGAGTTTTTGTCTCCAGATTTAAATACAGGTGTGACCACAGCCTTTTTAAGTAATTTTGGGAATATTCCTTTAGATAAGCATAGTTGAAAAATGTGGGTTAGAGGGGGTGCAACTAGGTATTTAAATCGTTTAAGAATATTATTAGGTATGTCATCCCACCCGGTGGCACAAACATCCTTTAACCCGTTTATCGTTCCGACTACTTCGATAACGTCGGTATCTAATAAAACAAAAGTATTTAGTGTAGAAGATGTCAAGGTCGGGTGTTGTTGGGAAATAATACTTGAGTTTACTGATCCTTCGGCCAAGTTTTTACCAACGTTAACAAAATAGTGGTTTACTTTATTGATTGCTTCGAATGGGTTTATCTCTGTTAGATGAAGCTAGTTGCCCAATCCAAAGCAGTAGGTACCTGTAAAGAAACTCCACGGACACTATTTTACATCAGAATATGGGTTACATCATTCATATTGAAATCATACAATATGTGAGAACGATGCAGAACGTAAAAAGCGTTCGTAATAAAAGATTTTAAAAAGTAATCAAGCACTACTCAAAAATTAAATGAAAGCAATGGGGACGATGCCTGGGTAAAAAAAAAGAAATAATTATATCCGTCAATCACGATTGGTTCAACAAATGTTAACTTACCACCTGAGCATAAACTTTTTAATTAATAATTGTGGAATGCAATAAATGATTGAGTATTGAGATAATAAAAAAAAAATAGTCACGTATTTTTTGCTTTATTTATTTATTTATTTATTGAAAGGAACAACAAACAGTTACACTATAAGGACTTACAACTAGTTTAACAAAATAGCAATTTGGTTATAACGTAACCCACAACGTTGTCCACAAGTAGACATAGATGTTTAAAAAAAAAAACTAAAACTAATCGCTAGGAACATTGATAGCAGTACGTGTAGCAAACGTTACAGTTAAATGGATGTAATGTTATAACAAGTAATAACAACTATTAGAAAATATGTTCAAAATGAAAGTAAAAAGACAGATAACATATAACAACATAATATATATACATTCAGTCAAAAAATTATCGGGAATGGATGATTTGTTTATGGTTCCAAATTCAAATTTTTGTTTTTTTGTAGTTGTTAGATTGGCACAACTGTTTTCCATTTTGGCGCGGAGTTAGAGTTGCATCTGTTATTTATATTAAATACAGTGCTGGTTTTAGTAATATCATATATAGTGTGTATTGCGAATTTCATAATGGACAAAAATATCGAACAAAGAGTTTGTCTTAAATTTTGCCACACCAATGGAATTTCGTGTTCGGAGTCACTGAAAATGTTACAGAAGGCTTACGGTGAATCGACTTTATCAAAAACTCGTGCTTATGAGTGTTTCAAAGCGTTCAAAGCGGTCGAGATGTGATGGAAGATTTGCCTCGCTCTGGTAGGCCGTCAACGTCTGCAACTGAAGTTAACATCGCAAAAGTGAAGAAAATAGTGACTGAAAATCCCCATTCAACTCTGAGAGAGATAGCCGCCGAACTTTCTGTATCTCACGAGTCGATCCGTACCATTTTAACTAATCATTTGGGTATGAAACATTTTGCTGCTCGGCTAGTCCCAAAAGATCTGAATTTTCTCCAAAAACTCAATCGCATGAAAGTCGCTGAGGACATGCTAGAACGAGTCAGTTCGGACCCAACATTCATGAAACGCATTGTTACTGGTGACGAGACGTGGGTTTACGAGTTTGACATGCAAACTAGTCAACAAGCTTCGGAGTGGCGCCTTCCAACTGAACCGAAACCGATAAAGGAGAATTCGCGGCTGAACTCAATTCCGGAAGCAGCGTTTAAAAAATGTTTTGATGAATGGATTATTCGTTGGCGCAAGTGTATCGTTTCTAAAGGAGCATACTTTGAAGGTGATAAAATAAATTATGATGAATAACAGACATTTTGTTTATTATTGATCTTTTCCCGGTACTTTCTTGACAGAGTAGTATATAATATATTAGTTAGAGGCAATTGTTATATTTAATAACGTATTGCGAACGAGGCTTTTAAATTTGCTTATTGTACAAGTGAAGATATCAATGTTTACAAAGGTACTGTTATATGTGTCAACCATGCGGCGGACAGGTGAGCGCAGGCCTGAATTATTTCGGCAAGTGTTCAAAGCGAAAAGAGTACCTGCGCGTACCTTCCGTCTGTGAATGGTTCTTGGTACAGCATAGCAAATCATGCTGTTCAGATTTGTACAGTTAAACCTGTTTCTGACAATTTTGTACAAAACTGTGGCTTCGAGGTAATTTCTTCGAGAGCTAAGGGGGAGGAGCTTGTACTTTATCATAAATATTAACAAAAAATTACTAAGATAAAACGCATTAAAGTTGGGGAGTGTGGGCTCGTGTCAGTGTAATCTTTAGATTACGTAAAAAAAGAAAAAATACGAGTTCAATATGTTTTGTAAATCTCGCTTACGGACTAGGTACTTTAAAAAAAATCTAGTCATCATCCCTATTATGTAAAGTCCTTATAAACATACACATCATGTATTTTCTTTCCACAGCAAATACTTAAATGATGTGAGTATGAGTACCACAATAGATATGGCTACAAATAATCCCTAAAATATACCGCAGTAGAACACCCCCTACAATTAAAAACCTCAGTGTTCATCACAGAACTGCATCTGATTACCATCGAAGGTAATTTCCAGGTAAACAGAGCGAAACAATTATTTCGAACGCGGTATTAATTCGCGCTGGCAATTAAAACTGTAGCAGGTCTCCGTGGCTAATGGCTAACGACCGAGTGGCTGGTGGCAGGTGGCTCGCCAATTAACCACGCTAATTTGCAAGCCTCATAATTGTTGCTTGTGCATGCTTTTGTTAAGTTAATGAAGATAATTAGGAAGTGAAAGTGTAATGCACAGTACCCGGCGATAAATATTGCACATCGCCTTTGGAAAGAGACAATCGTCTAATTTCGGCTTCGTAGAGCGTTATCTCTTTTTTCTTATCATCACTCCAAGATTTCCCTTTAGTGTAGGATGTATGTATCTAAGACTCATCCATGTAGACTAAGCGGGATTGTCCGAAAGGGTTACCGCTACCCCGGAACATAAAGGGCTAAGGAAGGAACATGGATGGGTTTTAGTCAGTAAGAGTCTGACACTCCCTTCCGCTCCACCCAGAGCGGGAGAAGTCATTGGATGATTTCCCAGCCTTTAAAAAAAAAATCCATAAAGACGATATTTTTTCCTGATTCGCGAAATTTGCGTATTTAATCGAGGTATTCGATGCGCAATATTTATTGCCGGGTACTGTATTTAGATTGAAGATGCTGTTTGGTGTGTCTCTTGCTCGATTTGAATGAATGTTAGATCATCATACGCGCTTGAACTTTGATAAGTGACGAGAGTGGTGGTCCAATGGTATTGGCCCCGACTCACGTGTTGTATGTACAGACGCCAGCACATCAAGCTATCCCGAACTGTCAAATTTTCTCAATTAAAAAATGAACCTTATCTCTTTGCCATAAAGTTGAAATACTATCAAAGAAATTTGACAGATTGTGGTAACTTGATGTGCTGACCTCTGTACGTCGTGAATTGGAACCCAGGCAGGCACTTTACTTTGTGTATTTTTTCAACACCACTGCTCTCAAAACGGTGAAGGATAACATCCTCCTAGAACTAAAAGATCGAAGACGTGACATCTACCAACCCGCACTGGGTGTAGGACTACCGGCGACTCCCTCACCGAGAGAAGGCCTGTGCCGCAGCAGTGGGAACATTAAAAGCTGATTATGCTATGCAATATTAAACTATACTTGAAAGTATTGTTTTAAATTAAAATGCCAGCAATCAATTTGTTACTTAGTATATTTCTGCTATCATCTAGGTAGGTACGATCGCCTGCGCATCAATTTATAACAAACTGTTAAATTTCTCCAAATGATTTTAAATCTTAAATCGTTGACGTTAAGTTTAAGATCGAAAATTTTCAGTTTGCACTTGATTTGCTAGCGAATGTTCTTGTTCGTTCATATCTGTGTGCTTTTTTTGTTATCATAACATCTAGTGTGCATTTTATGTTCAATGTGTTCATAACATGGATATTGAACTAGTTTAGATTAATGTTTATGGGTTTTTGATTACGCATCAAAAACCCATAAACACTAATCCTAACTAACAATTCGCCAGCAACTTTGTCCGCGTAGATTTTTATTCCCATTGTTTATGACACTCACAACTAACGTGGCTTTCTTTTCGTAAAAGAGTTTTCAAAATCGAGTCAGTAGATTAAGAGATTACCCCCTACAACTTCACAAACTTTACCACTTTATCATATTAGTAATTTATCATAATATAGGTAGTAATAATTCGCCTCTCGTTCGGGCGCTTACTGTGCTTAATTCTCTTCTGACATCAACACCTTTTTTTTGTTTTTTTTTTTTTTTTTTTAAGGCTGGGAAATCATCCAATGACTGCTCCCGCTCTGGGTGGAGCGGAAGGGGGTGTCAGACTCTTACTGACTAAAACCCATCCATGTTCCTTCCGTAGCCCTTTATGTTCCGGGGTAGCGGTAACCCTTTCGGACAATCCCGCTTACCCGGGACATCAACACCTGAGTATGACTTGTTTGCCGGGAGATGGAAAAATGTCTGTCTTAAAAGTTGAAGATTCTGTGAAAGATAACTAAAAGTTGTACTTGTGTGTACTTTACATATATATGTCAATTTCTCATGCTCTATTTAAAAAAAAATATCGTTTATTATATTTAACTGCACAACACCTAAGATAATTTAACCTTTTGAAAGCCAGAGCATAAACGCACGCGCGTGTCCTCCACGCCAAGCTACAAATTTATTTCTTCTTGCTATCATGAATTTCCCAATATCCATGCTATCT
The DNA here is from genome assembly GCA_951799385.1 of Hyppa rectilinea. NCBI lineage: Eukaryota > Metazoa > Arthropoda > Insecta > Lepidoptera > Noctuidae > Hyppa > Hyppa rectilinea. Next base: position 5,768,917 of record OX637318.1, on the reverse strand, counting down.
CTTAATTTGTTTCATGTCATTAAATACGTTCGAGAGCTTCAATTTTTAAGATATCTATATAAACACACACAAAAATAATTTTAAGATTGTTTATTTCGTGTTGATAGTGTACCGCACTGTCACATATTTGTGTCGTTGGCGTACAGGGCATGCGCTTGCTTGTCACGTATACGTGACGATGGCGTTCAATAGGTTAAATCTGTTATGTGTTAATAGTAAAGTAAAGTAATATAGTATTAGTAAGAGTAAGAAGTTGGATAAGAAGAAGATTTACGTAGAGCGCGCTCATAGTCTATAAGTGTCTATGATACCAATACCAACTAAACTAATATCACCTCCTTTGTTCCAGACCTTTTGTGTGGTATCAAAACGTTTCCGCAAGAACTACATCCACCGGTTCACGGCGACGCGCTCGTTATTCTGGTACTCACCGTGGTCCCCAGTCCGGAGGGCCTGCGTCTACCTGTCCACCAACCAGTACTTCGACTACTTCGTCATGGCTACCATTCTGCTCAACTGTGTCTTCCTTGCCATGTCGGAAACTATCGAAGAGGCTGAGTGAGTATTTTGTTAATATTTAATCTTCTTTCTTGTTCGTGTGGTTAGTGAGTAACCTGGTGTCGGAGTTTTTGTGCAGCTCTTGGCCCTCTGACTTAGCTTTACATGCCATTGAGAAATATATCTCTTAGGCATGCCGGTTTCCTCGCGATGTTTTCATTTACCGTTTTTTTTAAGCGAATGATTATTATATAATACACACATGAATCCGAAACGTCTGTGGTGCGTGTCTTGGGTTTGAACTCGTGACCTATGACTTGACAGTCGGACGGTCACACCACTAGGCTATCACTGCAGTACAATAATAATTAATAATTGCAATACTTAATAATTAGTCTATACTGTTTGTGAAGTTTCATGTATTTGTTTCTACGCTTAGATACATTAAACAATCTAAAGCTGACCGAAAACCGACATAATTGGCTAGACTGATAATAATTGACATAATTGACTAGGCAACTTCAATAAAACAAAACACTAAAGTACCTGAATATACGGTTGCTTCAACTTTTTAACATTACCCTGCATCATTCGGTTCTTCACAGGCACGTGGTAGAAACGAAAGACGCAGGTCAGGAATGGTGGTACTCAGGCTTTATATAAAATATTGTTGACCTCTCCTGAGCACTCCCTATACTATCTCCTGGGATCGTACGGTCATATAATATTGTAACTTATTGCTCGTTCTGAATTGTTAGGCTTATTCCAAATAAATATTGTTTTCTCTGGGGTTAGATAATAACGGGAATAAGTTGTTTATCACTTTACTCGTCAAGGTCAAGACATGTAGGTGGTGGACGGACTACTGAAATAACTTAAATCCAAATATCACATTCCTGTAGAGCGGTGAAATAAACAATCTTGAGGAAACATTGTCATATTGATGATTTAATCCGGCTCGAAGGACCATGTTGAGGATTTTTTGTAGCCTTTTTGCTGTGGATAGATATTGATAGAAAGAAAGGAACTACGTGAATTTGCGGTAAACATGACGCGAAGTGAGAACACAAAAAAAAAGATAAAAATGTTGGAAAATTTGCGTCACGTCCACGCAAAACGGCTTTCAGACAGAGCCCTGCGCCGGTTTATAGCGACAGCCGGCGTCGACGTGATGACTTCAACGTGCAGCATACAACGAGATATAACCCAGAATTAAAAAAATACATATTGTGATGCTTACTTTCGACCATCATTCGGCTGATTACAACCATTTTATGCGGACCGGCTGCCCTTGGAAAACCGATTTTTAACCCACCAATTGAACAATCACGCAAAACATCTCATGACAATTCTACTTTAATCGTGCAAAGCTAATTATACTGTTTTTATTCTCATTATTCCTCTGTTAAATGTCAATTCCCATATTTAACCAAACAGCCACTTCAAGAATAATACCAAGATAAATGAGTTGGTTGCTCACTTAACGAGAGAGGTCGGTAATATGTTTACACTGGTCCAATTACCGGAATTTTAATAAAAGCTTCACGTAGCCGCGTAGGGAGCTTCCAATATCCGGCTATCATGTTCTGTCAAGCACTTGTTGATCGAATTTGTCATCTGAACCGGTTAATCCGTTTTATCCGGGTGGCAATTACTGGGACTTCAGTATTGGATTATAACAGCCGTCTGAATTCTGGTAGTTCGAACTTTGAGTATAAACTGGGTAATATTGATAGGGTTTCCAAACTCGGCAACTTATTTCCGAACTTCTTAAAGAGTGATTGACATTGCCTCGTTGGTTTAGTAGTCGCAAGCGCAGCTAAACATGAGTCCTGGGTTCGATTCCCGGCTCGGGCAAAGTGTTCTTGAGCTTTATCACTAAGAATTTTCTCAGTAGCAGCTCGGAGGCTGAATTTGTGGTCGTTTGATAGCAATAGGGTCACCCCTTATTAAATGGAACTTAAATATAATTAAAAAAAGGTGAGTGTACCTACTAAGGATACACCTCCGCCTAACCATTTGAAGAAAAAAAAAGCGTAATGTTATGTTATTACGTAAATGATGCAAACCGCTTCCCTTTTTCTAATTACCTAAATGAGCTTTAAATACTTTTTTCATAGATTGGTCTTTTCAAGAACTAGAAACAATCTTGTTAATATAAAAGGGAATGCATTCAGATGCTTTATGAATGGTCATGTAATTATTTATTAATATAACATCTGTATTTATTATCCAACCACGTGTAAAGGGCGAAAGTCTATTGTTTCTAAAGAGATTACCGACTAACGACACACAATTCCGAGACATAAGCTCAATTTACCAAACTTGTGTAACGTCCCCAAAAACCACTTAAAAGCGATAACTCCCCAAACGCAACCGACCACAACAAAATTATGCGCAAACTCCGCACGTGTACCATCGCCAACAAAATCAGTTTGCATCAGTGACGGCTGAATCAATCATGTTAGTCGCTTACTTGCGTTTACGTCAACGTTATAAATGATCTCGTTAGTGTGCGCGGCTGTACCACCGTACGTAGAACGCACATGTACTCTCTGCAGACTACCAACCGTATAATTTACTACGCGTTTGTAATTTATTACTGGTGCATCGTTGTAAATGGTTAACGTTGTCGCATTAATGTTTGATAATATGGAGGCAGCTTATCGGTACGGTATGATCATGTTTTAATGGGTTCTATTTTTAGGTTTCCTCCGTTGGTCCCGGCTGTCATTCGTGGATCTTTGACAGCCGTTACGGGTAGTGAGAAGCCCGAAAGTCTGACAGCCAGTCTTACGAAGGAGTATCGTATTACCCAGTAATACATTATCCCTTAATTGACGACTGATTGCAAATTGTTTTCCGCGAATATACAGTACAATATTTTAATCGAAATAAAATTTAAAAAATATATATCGGATCCTTATAACGGCATCGTTCTCACATGTGTTACAACATGAATCATGTAATCAGTATTTTGTAACCATATTTTGATGTATAAGATTCGTCCGTGGGTTTTCTTGCCCGTTCATTTAAATCTATCTTGAAAATTCAAAAGTGCCTGTAATTGATTTATTTGAAACTAGCTGACCCGACAGACGTTGTCCTGTCTTAACTGTGATACCTACCCTACCTACCTGCCTACCTACCCTACCTACCTAGCTACCTACCCTTCCTACCCTACCTACCCTAGCTACCCTACCTACCCTACCTACCTACCCTACCTACCCTACCTACCCTACCTACCCTACCTACCCTACCTACCTACCCTACCTACCCACCCTGCCTACCCTACCTACCTACCTACCCTACTTACCTACCTACCCTAACTACCTACCTACCTACCCTACCTACCTACCCTACATACCTACCTACCCTACTTAAAAAAAAATAAAAAAAATGTATTCTGCTATTCAGGGCGGAGACATATCCAACGAAACAAAAACCATGAAAATTGGTCCAGCAGATCTCGAGTTATAATGGAGGGAACAAACTCGACTTTCTTTTATAATTATATAGATAAATGCTTTGAGTTTGAGTTTCTAAGGCATTATGTAAATCTCAGAAATAAATGAACTTTATGGTTCATTTTTGCACTTAATACCAATTTAAGTTGTCAGATATTCATGAAGGCGAGACTAAAATCGGACATCCGGCAACATGGCCGCGGTAGTCGCGACGGGCTGTGAATGTTAAATGGATGCACTTTAATACCGGCTCGAGGTGGCGATGAATGAATTGGGGGACGTGTACCCTAAGGAGGAATGGGGGAGGGGTTATGTAGACTAAGTTTAAGTTTTAGGATCACACAGTTTTTTAGTTTCTATGTTGAAATTACGAAAAGTTAATGCGAAATTGAATCTGTCTGTTTAAATAGCATAGTATTTTTTTATTAATTACTTAGGTATATGATTTTGCTGTTACTGATATATAAAGACAGAAAGTTATTATTCTATTGTGCGTCTATTCGTTATTAAAATTAAGACTTACTTATCTGTTGCAGAGAAAGACGGCCTTAATATTTCGCTAGCGATGTACAGTCAAAAACACTAACATGTATTCCGTGAGCAAAAAAATTGTTTTTCTCCTTTTGCGTTTATTGTAATTTTACGTTGTTTCAGGCATAGTATTTGGGCATCCATACAAATATGAAATAAGTATATTAGCTCAAAGTAATAGTTATTCCACAAGAAAATCGCTTTTGAATGTTTATAAGTGTATACATATTAGTGCTCGCGACTGTACTCATAAGAAACAAAACAAAATGACTCAGAAAACGTTCTGAACCAACAAAGAAAATCAATAAAGCTAAAATAACCGCAAACTCGTTGTAACTCAACCAGAAACTCGAACGACCCTCTAATCTAATTCCTCACATGTAATTCGAGATATAAGTGAAAACAAAGTTGCTGACACTCAATTTAACCGAGCTACCCCAACTTGGGGGCCGAATGTTGGGTGATCAGGTATGCAGGGTGCGTTTTCAAGTGTCCCCACGTGAGCAGACTGCGAAGATATGTAGCTCCCGACAGCTTTTATGATAATGTTGGATAGTTAATCTGATTGTGTATTAAGACTAATAATGAGTAGATTTTATGGGGTTTTTATGGGGTTTAGATAAATGAAAGATGTGCGTGTTTTGTTACTTTAGATTCAAGCCATAACAAATTTGATAGCCTGTGATTCTTTGTCTTCTCTTTTTAAATACATAAAGTACATTATAATGTAAATTATATTAAAAAATATTTATAAAACGTACAGAGGCCAGCACATCAAGCTACCTCAATCTGTCAAATTTCTTTGATAGATTTTCAACTTTATTACAAAAGTATAAGGTTCATGTTCAATTGGGAATATTTGACAGTCGGGATAGCTTGATGTGCTGGCGTCTGTACAAGTAAGAAGCTATTTGCGTAGGCATTTATAGAATGATTTGTTTTCGTCCGCTTACTAGTCCTTTATCCCGGTAGGAAGTTCCCGTGGGTTATCACGGGAACATAGTACCGGGATAAAAAATACGTTATAAGTCAAGTCAATTCATTTATTTCAAATAGGCACAAGTAAGGCACTTTTGAACGTCAAAATGAAAGAATATATATATCCTAACTTATATCACGGTCTACCCATGTGCCAGATTGCATCCAAATCCGTTCAGCCGTTTTAGCGTGAAAGCGTAACAAACAAAGAAACAGTCCCTCTTAGCAATAATATTAGTTGAGACGTTTCAGTATTCTGTGAATAACTTTGACATCATTCATCATTCCGAGTTTTAACTGAAAAGTGTGCCCAAATTCTCAAATATTATTTTCCATTGGCACATTACAAATACGCAATGCATTTCTTATTAAGACAGACAGAACTTTGCGCTACTTTATTTTAGCTCCCAAAAATGAATAAAACACGAAATGAAAACCGTTTAGGTGGGCACTATTTGCTTACAACAAACAAATGCCTTTTAATACGAGGCGGCCAGTTTTATAAATAAAACTTGGTCGGCCTACACTCATTGTAACGTTTAGAGGCCTTGAGCCCTGTAATTATTTTAATACGTATACAAGTATATGAAAGAATTGAATAAAATTACGAAAACCTATTCTTTAGCCACGTGTATGTTGTATTTCAAATGGTTGGGAATACTAATAGTGATTGCGATCTGATAATAGTGGTGCAAACATTAATTTGTATTGCTTAACACAAACGCTGCCACTATTTTTTGTGCTATTTTAGTGGAGATGGGTGCACAGGGTGGTAAGTCCCTCCTTTGAAAAGGGAGGATCCTCCAACCAGACAGGTGTTGTGCCTGGCGATCTACTGCCCGACAATTGTTAGTCGGGGCTGAGTATAAATGTTAGATCGCGAGGTAAACTCTGCTTGCGCGATGTAGGATTTTTGTGACGTAGTAGTGTCTTCACATGTCAGCTTTTTGTCACTTCACTCGCTGTCATTGTAGCTCCTATGTGTCTGGATAGATGTCGCCACGCTACTCTAAGCTAAGTGCCTTCAACACACATACGTGTTCGTGGTAGCGTATGGATTAATGTGTATTAATTTTGCTACTTTGTTTGGTATAAACAATACTAGTTTCGAGATCGTTAATAAAGTACAGAGCCCAGCACATCAAGTTACCCCAATCTGTCAAATTTCTTTGATAGATTTTCAACTTTATTACAAAAGCATAAGGTTACTTTTCAATTGGGAAAATTTGACGGTTTGAGATGGTTTGATGTGCTGACGTCTTGGGAAACTATAAATAGTAATACAATAAGAAACAAAAAATTAAAACATAGCAAAAAGTTGAAAACGTTCGATCCAAGGCGTAGGTTCAACGCTCCTCCATTTAACTCAACCACCAGTAGTAAACTTAAACCACTAAGCTAGCATGTAAGCTAGAAAATTAATTATAATTATGAAGTACTATGAGTTGCAGACAAAGTAAGTGTGTGTGCGTGTCTTTAATATAGAAACAACTTATAAAAAAGGTCGTGAGTCATACCGAGGCGTCAATCTATTGCTTTCCGCGAATGCTGATGCGGATTTGATCGGCACTGTACAACAAGATTTAGAAGAATTTTGGACTTATAGTTTCGCTGCAATTAAGACACCGACCACAGTCACCCTTGGATGTGGCCTCTTTTCTGCGGTATCAAATAAAATCAAATCAATCCATCCATAATGTAAGTAACTAAGCGGGATTGTCCGAAAGGGTTACCGCTACCCCGGAACTTAAAGGGCTAAGGAAGGAACATGGATGGGTTTTAGTCAGTAAGAGTCCGACGCCCCCTTCCGCTCCACCCAAAGCGGAAGGAGTCATTTGATGATTTCCCACCCTCAAAAAAAAAAAACATAATGTACACATACAAGTGGTAAATCTTAATGATTAGAAACAATTTTGTACCAATCCGGTACAGCAATTACTAGAGAGAGGAAGAGCGCTTTAATTCTACTATTCTATTTTTAGTATTCTTTCTTTCTTATTCGTGTGGTTAGTGAAGTCACTGTCCTGAGTACCTGGTGTCAGAGTCTCTAAGCTGCCCACGGGCCTCTGACTTTTTAGTATTGAGTATTGCTGTAGCGGCTGGCCGCCACTGGGCACAAGTGTGCGGCAAATCTATACCATAGTATGATCAGCCGGTCGGGTTACCGAAGGCTATGTGTGTCGGTGGCTCGTTTGCACCGAGCCTTAGAGTGATGTCTCTTTCAATCATACCTGTATGACAGATACTGTTGGTCCCTTTCCCTCATCAAAATCAACTCCCAACTGTAGGTGCCTACAAGGGTGTTAATTATCATTAATGTATAAAAAATGAGTCCGTACTAACAACATTAAACCACCCGCACTAAGGCACAAAAGCAAACAGCAATTTCTCTTCACCGAAACTGCCTAACAAAATGGACTTTACAACATTTTTGTGCCACGTCATTTCAGGCCTCAATAATCGCACCCTAACCTATAAAGGCTGCCTTATCTAGCCGACATTGTGGCACTGCGGTATTCGAGCTTAATACCGGCTACTATTAGTGTGTAGCATGTTTTATCGGCTTGTTTGATCAACAGGTTTATTGATTATACCAAACGGTGGATAGACCCGGTGTAGAATTGACGTAGCCGAACGTTTTTAATCGGAGAGCGATTCTCGAAATTTGAATCTTTCTTTTCTTTTTCGTGTGGTTAGGTTAGTGACTAACGTGGTGTCAGAGTTTTCATGCTTTCTTGGTCTTCTAACTAAGCTTCACATGCTGTTGAGAAATATCTCTCAGGCATGCCCGGTTTCCTCACGATGTTTTTCTTCTATAAACCGTTTTTTAAGCAAGTGTTAATTACACAATACGCACGTGAAGCCGAAAAGACAGAGGTGCGTGTCTCGGGTGCGAACTCGAGACCTATGACTTGGCCGTCCGACGGTCACACCACTAGGCTATAACTGCTATAAATTTTGTATGAAATGGGACTGGAATTTCAATATCAAGTTGTGTTTTTCCTGTAAAGTCAGAGGTTCACACATTTCACAAACACACATGTTTTTCGGATCAACCTTCAATATTGTAGTTAAATTTTATTGATCGAGGTTTCAAATACCTACGAGTACATAATTTCTTACCCAGATAAAAATGTAGATACTTGATACACATCATTTTCATACCGAGAGTGTACATCTAAAACTAAATTCAAACCATTTTCGATGGCAATGAAATATAGTATCCACTCTTAATAAAAATCATCAATCATCTCGTGACAAGTAAATATTTTGTGTATAACTGAAAGTACATAGTATAATCAGCTTATATCGTTCCCACTACTGGGACACAGGCCTCCAGGTTGTACAGACGCCAGCACATCAAGCTATCCCTAACTGTCAAATTTTCTCAATTAAAAATGAACTTTATGTCTTTGCAATAAAGTTGAAATACTATCGATGAAATTTGACAGATTGTGGTAACTTGATGTGCTGGCCTTTGTACGTACTTTTTGCGTCCTTTCAACATTATTATATTCGGTCAGTTCAGCCGGGTTCGGCAACAAAAGAATCTCTTAAGATGACGAAAAAACTTAGCAGGATTGTCCGAAAGGGTTACCGCTATCCCGGAACATAAAGGGAAGTAACATGGATGGGTTTTAGTCAGTAAGAGTCTGAAACTCCTTTCCGCTCCACCCAGAGCGGGAGATGTCATTTGATGATTTCCCACCCTCAAAAAAAAGCCGGGTTTGATATAAACAGTCTTTTGTTTGTCGTTCTCAAATATCATTGCCTCATTGGTTTATCCCATACTGACAGGCGTGACAAATTAACGCTGTGAATATACTGTCATGGTAGAAAATTGCGATGGTTTCTGAGTTTATTAGCTAAAGTCTTTATTTGTATTGTTATTTACACGACCCGGTGATTATTGAATTAGTTTTGATTAAGGAGAAAAGAAACTGAAATGTTGATTAGTGTACTGTAGATAGAAAAATGTACTAAAAATGAAGGCTTCATTTTTATTTTAAAAACTATACGAACTGCAGTTAAGAATTTTTAAATAGTTGCCTGTCTGAAGCGGGAATTGAACCTGCTAAATGTGAAAAAAACCGATCAAGAGCGAGTCAAACTCGCGCACCGAGGGTTCCGTACCACTTTCAATAATTTTTGAATTTTATCTATGCAAACTTCGGAGATAAGGGGGAGAATTGTATTTTTTTAACATTTTCAATCGAAATTCGATAACTATGCGGATTAAAAAAAAACAAAAAACAGTGTTTGAGAATGTGCAAACAGCGCTCTTTCATATGATACCCAACATGCCCTAGTAGCGCCACAACGAATTTTTAAGAACACCTTTCAGTCACCGTTTCAAAGAAAAATAATCATTTCTTTCTTATTTGCAAATTCAAATTAATAGCATTAGTAGCTCTTAAGATTTCCAGCTGTGACAGACGGACAGACAGACAGACTGAGTCACGCCATAAAGGTTCCTATTTACCATTTTGGTACGGAACCCTAATAAAACTTATAAAATTAAAGTAAAGGCTCAATCTATACATTTATTTCATCTAAATAACAGCATAATATATAATAAAAGTAACACATGTACATAAACAATAAAATCCGTGAAGTTTCACTTTCCAAAACAAGTGTATCGCTAGCCCACCGTGACGGCACATGGGTCCTCAACCCAAAGGTACGAGTATTTTACGCATTGCGCTAACTTATTCCGGTAATATGGAAGCCGCAATTTCACGTCAAGTATAAAAGCAACAAGTGAGGCTTATAATATGAATTCACAGCTTCTTCCTACTTAATACCAGTACTTTATGACAAAATACTCGTCAATCTCGTTTTTTGGACGCTTTTTACAAGGTTTATGATCTCTGACTCGGTTTCTTTTGTTTTTTGGGTTTTGTCTTTTGTTGTTAGTACCGTACTACGATCAAAACTGTTTGGTGGTTGTATATTTAGAATTTGAAGTATCATAAAAGTTTTTGTGGAAATAGAAGACTTTTGAAATATTTGTTCAAATACTTACATGTTGAGTTTTCCATCTGGTATTTCTCAGTAGCAGCACTAGCAGCCTGGAGTCTGGGTATGTGCCCGCTTGATGGTAATAGGCTCGCCCTCTATCATACGGGACTTTTAAACATAACAGGCGAAATGTGCGTCTTTCTTTCTTTTTTGTGGTGTGGACTATCCTGGTGTCAGAGTTTTTATTCTGCCCATAGGACTCTGACCTAGCTTCACATACTGTTGCGAAATATCTCTTAAGCATGCCGGTTTCCGCACGATGTTTTCCTTCACCGATTTTGAGTGAGAAATGTGAGTGTACTGCCATATCTTTCGGTGAATACAGGCATGATGTTATGATATGACTTAGGTATCAGTTATGAGATTGAAGCAAATAGTCTACGAATTACTCTTATAGCAAAAAAGATCTAACTAAGTACTCTGTCTGAGATGAAAACGCCTCGTTAACTAGTAAAACGAACCAAACGTTTACATACATTTAATATTATTACGTGCTTTTATTTAAGAAGTATTTTAAATTTCTAATTAAATTCCATATAAAAAGCACTCTGAATCGCGAGCCTTTATAATAAACGTCACTCAACGATCACTGTTGGGAACATGACGTGACTAGCGACTCTGACTTCACGCCATAACATGTCCGTCTGGCCGAGGCATGATTAAAAATGTTTTTTACTTCTCTTTAAAGCTAAGCACTCAACCGTCTCTTATTACAAACATTACCTTTATAAACAAATTAAAGATATGTATAAGTTTCCCTGATAAAATAGTGAAGGTCATTTATAGTTTTCGCCTAAAAAACCTACACCTATCATGTTTTTCACTAATGAGTATATTAATAACTTAAACAAAAATCCATTGAAAGCATTAATTTAAACACTTAACAAAACTAAACGGATATTTTAAATAAAATACTTATTAAACACAAGCCTTTATAAACCTCGTACAACGATCACTGTTGGGGACATGACGTGACTGGCTATTCTGACGTCACGCCGCAACATGTCCACCGCGCGATTAGTCGCCGTCGGATCAACGTCGGCTTATAAATATGGCGCCGATTGGCGGTCACTCAAACTGTTTGTGTTGGAAAGTAATCGGTGGCTCATTTCGCAATTTGAATTTTGGTAATCCTTCTTTGATGTTAGACGACGATTAGTCAGGCATCTACTACCTATAGATGCCTAGATTGTGTCTAACAATATTAAGGTTGGCTTCTATTCTGACCACGTTACGCTGCTACTTTCGTCTGACCTCCAAAATTCAATTGCTGGACAATACCGTCATAACATGATTAAACCAAAACCTCTGACTAACCATACTTTCTGTCATATCTAACCCAAGATAATGAAGCATAAAATGAACTTTGAAAGTCAACACAGTACACCGTTGAAAATAGATACAGGGACACAATAATTGAGATAGCGTGACTGCTACGTCGTAGCTCGTAGCTGACGTCACCGCTACGCTTTGCTACGTCGTAGCATGAACGCCACGCGAACTTCTTGAACTCGTTTGTGTTCTATTTGCGGATGCAAGTTTTACATTGTGTTACATGTCTTGTCTTGTCACAGTAGTCACTATATACAGGTAGTTCACAAATCGAACATTTCTGTGAGACGATATTAGGTCTTACGAATGAATTTTCGATCCGATATATCAAAATTAAATAACAAATTGAACGAACATGTTTAACCGATTGCAGTTAAAATCGAATGCTAGCGGTCATAATATATTTGAATACTAAACGTTCATTTGAAGTTTCCAATCATTTCAATAACCGAGCTATAATGTAAAGTGTTATATTATTTGTGGTTATTTCGGTGCCTTAATTGTTTCCGTTACTGGTCGGCAATGCGTATTCTAATTAGTGTTAATTGGAACACAAAAATATGGAAGTTTGGATTGTAATGAATATTGTTCGCTGACTTATCTTTTAGGTAAAAATATACAAAATACTTTTTTTTATTTTTACGAGTACAAGAAAATTGTAAAATAAATGGGATAAGGGCAGGAGAATGATGAATGAAATACCATGTCAGTTAACTTGTACTTTCTTTTCTTTCTTTAATGGCTATTTACGTCATAAATGTTACAAAATATCACCATCACCGATACATTTCCTCGTTTAAAATTGTTCACTGCAGTAACTGTAAATATTTCCTAACAGTATAGTAGCACAAAAGGTCAATCCCAACTTTCTAAACCCAAAAAGTCAAACGCAAACGAACCGTCAAAATCAAACAACGTTTTGGAAACGTCAATTTTCTTGTTTTATTACCCGAAATAGACCTTCGGAAAATCCCTGAGATCTGAATGTCAAATAAAGCTATCAAAGTTGATTCTGTCCGGGGGTGGGACCGGATAGTTTTGTGATTACTTTACAAAGGACCGAATGATAACAGCCACGTCGAGCCGTCTTGTCGACATTTTATTGCCTACCAGTGACTTGTAGAAAAGGGTGTCGACGCATGTATAAGTGCCATAAATCGGTGGCCATGTGAGGGTAAAAATATTGCTTTAACGTATGTTTCTAAGTACCTTTTGGTTGTCTGTTCAAAATAAATTGGTTTATTTTCGTGATTTAGCGATAAAAGTTGTTGAAATGGGCGTGTTCCAGTGGTGATTGTCGTTTGTTATAAACTTATGATAAAATCCAACAACTTAATGTATTTAAAAGTCTCTTCCAATCTGACAACAGCTATTTAGGTTGAAATAAATTGTTTTAATCCTACTTTATATTCTCAAAAGTCATTCCGACATAATAATAAAGACCAGCCTGTAATATAAGCCCCAGGAAGTCGACACGGTAAACAAAATATCGTACTAAACAACCCTTTGTACAAACAGAGCTTAGCTCACCCTCAACCCAAAATACGTGAGTCTATACCCCTTCCGTCCTATATATACCATAAACACATTCTCTAAATGAGAGTTTTTCAATTAACTTTTAGTTCATTGACGGGTATTGGGTATTTTGTTGAAGACATCATCATCATCATTTCAGTTGAAAGTCGTACACAGCTAGACATAGGCCTCCCCCAAACATCGCCAATTAGTCCTGTTCTATGCTTCTTGCCATTCAACTGATTCCAGCAGCAAGTAACAAGTGCATCACCTTATGGGAGGACTTCTATACTACGTCTTCCGGTACGCGGTGGCCAGAACCTTTCCCAGTGGCGTATCTATATCATCTGAGGCCCTTGGCAAATCCATTGCTTGGGGCCCCAAATTTTAATGTTTTACAAAATTTTGTTAATAATGTTAGTCACTTTTTAGCTCGCAGCCTCTCAGGTCGGGCATTTTGCCATTCCTGCCACCCTATAGTTACGCCACTGACCTTTCCGCTTCATCAACCATCTGGTCTGCAAGAAACGTGGCATTCCCAATGCCACTTGAGTTTGGCAATTTTTTGGGCTATGTCGGCCATCTTGGTTCTCCTGCAGATCTCTGCATTTCTGATTCCACCACTTAGGAAACCCCAAACACAACCCTCTCGACTATATACATAAATCACTGTCATTTTAATTCCCTGTTATTATTCACTGCAATGCAAAGAAAAACAAAACGATTTTTTCAGCAGATAGGAAGGAGACAACTTGAAGAAAACTGACCGATCGGGAAATATCTCCAACCTAAATTACCGAAATATCTCCAAAACCAAGTCTAAAATTATTAGTAATGTATCGGTTTAAAAATTACTGTATTTGAACGTTTCCGTTTTTATAATACATGTGTTCGTGTCGTTGCCTCCCTTTGAGAGACTAGAAATGCAGAAAAAGCAGAGAGATCTATGTCAGGCCAACTTTCATTACGTAGATGACAAAAACGATCTGGATTGCTTGTGGAGATTTAAATGTCCGTCCTCGTGTGTGCCCCTCCCCTAATCCGTCAGGGCTTTAAACTTCATATTTTAACTGTGTATTTTAGACGCATGAGCTATTGAAATGGTCAGTGAATGACGAAGAAAAATACACTTTGTATAGATACACAAAAGGTCCATCTCACATCAATTTATTTAGTGGCGCCAATTTTCCTGCTTTATCATACAAAGGAAACACTCGAAACATAACAGAATAGGCAGTTATGTGCATATTCTGATATTTGGACACTCCAACTTCTAGTTGTTGGGTGTAGGAACAATGTGAGAGAGGAGCTCGTGTTTAAATAATAAGGTTCAGTTACGCTTACCGCGGTCTGTTGAAAACCAACTATTACAATCATCGCCGTTAATCCCGGCTGTCCTTCATAGATCCATGACAGTCGTTACACCACCGTAGTCACAAGCCCACAAATAGACAACTAGTCCCTACCAAGGGGGGAAGAGGAAGGGAGGGGGGTTTCCTAATAACTATGTTGTAGAGGTCAGATAGGCAGTCGCCCCATGGAAAACACTTGTATTCAGCTCCATCCGTTTAGACTGGAAGCCGACCCCAATAGAGTTGAAAAGCTAGGGAGATTGATTTGGCTAAGATACAACGTAATATTGAGAAACGTATTTATAAAAACGTATTTCAATTTAATGAAACTACTCTAGTTGGCCGTGGATGGGTGACCATCTTTACATACCGAGACTCCTCCGTGCCTCGGAAAGCACGTTAAGCCGTTGGTCCCGGCTGTCATTCGTGCATTTTTGACAGTCGTTAAGGGACGACCCTAGAAACCCGAAAATCTGAACGCCAGTTTTACCAAGGAATATCGTATTACCCAGTTACCAGGGTTGTGGAGGTCAGATAAGCAGTCGCACTATGTAAAATACTGGTATTCAGCTGCATCCGGTTAGACTGGAAGCCGACCCCAACATAGTTCGGAAAAGGCTAGGCAGATTGATTGATTTTACTCTGTTTTAGTAAATATTTCTTAAACTAAGTATGATATTGCATTTTTCCAAAAGCACTCATTCTAAAACACTTTATCAGTTTTAAGCCTCTTCCACACTCGTGAGAGAAACTGTTTTCAAACGTTAAAAAGGGAGTGAGATAATAAATCACACGGACACTAATGTTTTTCTATCGCTTTGTCAAACATGGAAACATTACGTTCGGGTTTTTTCAAATGTATGTATGTATTTTTTCATGTGTATTAACTTTTCCGGATTCTAACTAAGACTTTTGTTTAAATTTCTCTTTAAACATCACAAAACGTAACATCACGCCTTGTTTCCATAAAGGGTTGGGCAGAGATGTGCCTGTGCCACCCACACTCGAAACACGAAATCTACTCTTCAAACATTTGAACTCTTATTAATCATTAAACCTTTTTACTATAGTTGTTCACTTTATTGTTTGAGCTGTGGTCTTATATATATGAAGAAGTACACTAGTGTCTCTATTGTTCTTCTTTGTTGGAGATTAACCCATTCGTTGTTCGCCTATTAGAAGCCGTTTGCTTATAAGAGCTCAACGATTCATACGGTTATATTTATTGTCGTTTCGAGAGAATTTTTCTTATGAACCTATTAGGTTCATACGAAATTGGGGGAACGAAATAGGGAGAAGGAGAGGGGGAGGGATAAATAAATTACTTTCTCAGTAATCTTTCTATGTTAAAAGGTATTCAAAACAATCTGGAAATATCTAGTTATCTGGTGTATGGAATTTGTGCCCGATGATGGCAATAGACTCGCCCCCTATTACATGGGACCTAAACATACCTAGCGAATCGTGGGTTAGGTACACCTCTGCCTAGACCTTCGGGGAAACAAGGCGTGATGTTTTGTTTTTTAATAAATGTATATTATATTTATAGTTTAAATAGATAAGTAGGTACATATTCGTAAGTATAAGAATAATCATATTTCCCTATATTTCAATAAATATTGAATCCACAATTATCTCTATTGTACACAGGCCACATCAAGCTACCACAATCTGTCAAATTTCTTTGATAGATTTTCAACTTTATTGCAAAAGCATAAAGTTCATGTTCAATTGGGAATGTTTGACAGTTTGGGATAACTTGATGTGCTGGGGTCTGTACCTACTACGTTTTATATTTGCATCACCCAAAGGTTGACTAATTGAAAATGCCGATGGCATTAAGTCCGCCTCTTTACATTTGTGTACATAAAGTATTATATAATTAAATAGCATGGTTGCCTACGGAGCTGCTTGCCCAGGGTACGCAAGCAGCTACATGATTCTCATTCATGGAAGTCTTTCTACAGTAAAAAAAAAAACTTTTGTCTACGACATAATTGCCTCAGGTATTAAATCCTCCTTGGTACGGTATTTTTTACTTGTGCATAAAGTTTAAAAAAAAAAACATCTATCACTAAAACATAATCCTATTCAGGTCGCCGCACAAGTTCTTACTTGAGGGTCGCCTTAAGTGTTTCCCTGTGTTGTGGACGCAACAGCCGACGGCCGGCAAATAGACGAGCCTAATTAAACAAGTTGGGGCGCTGTGCAAATGCACGGATTTTGTTACGTGATTAAATTAGTTAAATGTTTGCTTCTCATTGTTTGTTGTTTGGATACTATTGATAGTGAATTAGGTGAGTAGTGAAGAGCTGTCAAACTATCGCATCAAATATGACGTCGCAGTACACTCGCGTTCGCGCTTCAAGATTTCTTTTATCAATTAGTTGTGTTATTAAACGTATTTTCTCTTTTAACGAAAGAAAGACGAAAAACGACGAAAGAGACGAAACGACGACGAAAGAGTAACGGTGGAGTTTCTTGCCCATTCTTCTCCACACGAAACTACCTTTTGGAAGGGGCGACTAGAATCAATTCTATTTCTTGTTCATTTTTGACGTTCAAAAGTGCCTTTCTTGTGCCTATTTGAAATAAATGTTTTGACTTTGACTTTTACTTTTATGTTTTTGTTACTCTACTGTACATTAGGTACCTACTTTGTGTGGCAACTATCAATATGACATCGCTATTAAATATTAAACCTCACTGTTAAACAATTACAGATAGCTGGCAGAAACCAAATTCGCCTCAATCACCACTTTCCAAAACCATACATTAACCAGTAGTTACCTACACACTTTTACATTTGCTGAAATAACCAACCGTTTTTATCGTATTAACTCCTTCCTACTCCATTTACAAAAGGAACAGCGAGTACGCAGAACATTTTAAATGAAGGGAGGTTCCTTCCACGATACATTTGTTTCTCAGTCTCGGAGTTATTTGGCCTCCTTCGTACTAAGTTGCCAGTTTTATTTTTTCATGTTCCGAATGTTCGCCGTCTTCGCTTCGGAATTGTTCGGCTTTGGCAACGTGCCCGAAGTGAAATGTGAAAAAAGGATTCTTTCTTTTGCGGTACTGTTACTTATACCTACATGTAAGTTATCAGCTAGGTGTCTCGAAAGTTGGAAAGTATTTCACATATTCTTTTTCAAATAATAAGTTTCTTGAACCTTTCTACGGATATGAAAGTGATATTTCTTACGTTCTCAATTTGTGAGCCTTTCTTTATAGGATCAAAATAATTAGCTAGCAAAAACTGCAGACGTGATGAAGCAATAAAAGTAAAAAAGATATGAAGTTTATTATAATAATAATAATAATATCCTTGGACATTTCACACAGCGCCGTATCGTCCCAAGCTAAGCAACCTAATGCTTGTGTTATGGTAACGAGATGGCTGATATACTACTTATATACATTTTTTTTTTGTAAATACATACATATTATAGATAGAAAAACACCCAGACTCGTAACAAATACTTGCAGGTCGTACAAATATTTGTTCCGTGCGTATATTATGGGTAGGTCAACGGCACTGATAGTATTGTTAATTGATGTACGAGTTAATTTTTTAGGTATCGACACTAATATCATCTGTGAAGTTTAGAATTTAAAAAAAAAAGTTTTTAAAACTTTTATATCTACAAAAAAAAATCTAAATACTCCTAGATTTTATTAAGTTATGCATGCAGTCCCCTCGAGCCCTAATTAAATTGTCTCTGAGTCGTCAAAGGCAATTAAATTAGGATTCAAAATATGATTCCCAATGTCCGGGCCGAATAGGTATGGAACAGAAAATGTATTAAAACCGAAACCGAAACGGACGCAAATCTATCTATCCATCTATATATATATAAAAATCAATTGCTGTTCGTTAGTCTCGCTAAAACTCGAGAACGTCTGGGCCGATTTAGCTGATTTTGGTTTTGAAATGTTTGTCGTAGTCCAGGGAAGGTTTAAAAGGTGAGAAAAGGTAGGTAGTTGGGTAGGTGGAGTAGTTAGGGTAGGTAGAGTAGGTAGTGGAGGTAGGTAAGTAGAGTAGGTAGGTAGGTAGGGTAGGTAGTGTAGGTAGGTAGGGTAGGTAGTGTAGGTAGGTAGGGTAAGTAGGGTAGGTATCATAGTTAAGACATGACAACGTCTGTCGGGTCAGCTAGTAATAATATACTATTGTTAACAAACATAACATCCCGCCTGTATCCTCTGAAGGGTTGAGCAGAGCTGTCTACATTTCACCAATATTTAGGTATTATAGACAACTAGCTACTGCCTGCTGGGTGTCTGAAATTATCTCAAGGGATACGTTGAATACTTTTTATCCCGTTAATAGTACGTATTAACGGGATAAAAAGTATTCAACGTATTTAATGTATTAAAACTACCCATGTTTTATTGCAAATTAGCGACCCGCATCATTCTCTACTACTGTGACCCTCATATCTGATACAATGTAGATATCACGCGGGTGAAAGCTACATAAACAATATAACGTACAAACCTTCCTCTATAATTACTGTCTATTGGTGAAAACCTTATTCAAATCCGTTGCGTTGTTTAAAAGATATAAGCGGAATTGTACAGAGGACATTATGGTGGGTTATGATACTACTGGCTGCTGCCAGAGACTTCGCCCGGGTGGATGTCGGAAAGTATCCCAAAAGAAACCTGAATAACCTATGTGTTAATCCAGATCATAAACTACCTCTGTGCGAAGTTTCATTCAGATCCGTTCAGCCGTTTGAGCGTGAAGGACAGACAAACATACAAACTCATACACACACTCACAAACTTTCGCCTCTATAATATTAGTGTGATGAAATAACATAATAATGTACCCCTATTTGTTTTGGTATCTGAGACCCAATAAATTTGTGGCCAGAAACAGTCGTTAGCTAATAACTGCCGGAACCGCCTTCTCATGTGTGTTGTCTTTATTTAACGTCAGCATAATTATAATGTTAGTTTCTGATGTAGATGCCGCGAGGCTAGTTTATTTTAGTTACATTCCTATATTATCATGTCTTAGGGTATTGTGAGTTAACCGGGATTGACCGAAAGGGTTACCGCTACCCCGGAACATAAAGGGCTAAGGAAGGATGGGATTAAGTCAGTAAGAGTTTGACACTCCCTTCCGCTCCACACAGAGCGGGAGAAGTCATTGGATGATTTCCCAACCTAAAAAAAAAAGGGGTGATGTTACGTAAAGAGCTAATTCTTACGAGAATTTAACGATGCTAGTACATAAACATGAATGACTGATGTACCGGAGTGTTCCATACCATATGGACGTAGGAGGTGTGAACGTGGATCCACTTAAAACTTAAGTCCCTAAAAACTTTCTTTGACCGTATTTTGTTTTATGAAGATGTTTTCGTCATAAATTAATAATTTATGCCAGTATTTCAACAAGAGTTTATTACTGTTACAAAATTATAAATAAGGAAACAACACCTTAAAATAGCTTACTGTATTGAAAGCAAACTCTGACTGACTGATCTATCACGACATATCTCAAACCACTAAACGGATTGGGCTGAAATTTTTATAATAACGTAAGCATCGCTATTCTACGCGAACCAAGTCGCGGACAGAAACTAGTTATATAATCATACTCAAACTCAAATAATTTATTTCAAATAGGCACTTTTGAACGTAAAAATAAAAAAAAATATATAATTGATTCTAGTTGCCCTTCCAAAAGGTAGTTTCGTATAGAGAAGAATGGGCAAGAAAATCCACCGTTACTTTTTTGAAATGTTTTGTAAAAATGCTACGAATTTAACTTAGTTTATACATAGGTAACTCAATGTCTATGATGCACTATCTTTTTTTGATAAAATAAAGACATAACATCACTCTTTTTTCCCCGAAGAAGGAAAATTTCCCGTTAGACAGGAATGTATATTACCTACACCCACAATTCGTCAGTTACTTAAATCGCATGTAATTTATTGAAATCCACAAAAAAGAAGTAATTTTTTAACATAATCTTAACGAGAATAAACAAATTGCTAAGGTATTGGAAAAGCATTTTTTATGATTTATCTCTTTTAAAAATCTGCTCGCACAAAAGCCGTTAGCCGCAAGCTTCTAAAATTAACTTGGTCCGACCAAGAGAACCTGATTTGAGTCTCGACTTTGATCGATCGAGCAAACAGCCGGGGTAAATAAGAATCCACAAGTAATGATGGATTGGGAACGAAAACATTTTATTGGCAGTAACGAGCTTACGTTAATAATAGCTTTATAGGTTAGTTAGCTTTATTCATTTCTTGATAAACAACACTGTAGCATGTAGCTGTATGTGTTATAAACTTCATGGTACTGTAGAGGCTTGTTGCGACCTTTTTCGTAGCTGGCTGGTAAGAAATTAACTCTGGCCGCATTCGATTTTTCAAATTAATTTGAATTCGTTTAAATGTGACTTTTATACTAGGCTCGTTGCTGTAAGCATCACACTAATATTATAAAGAAACTCGCGAACACACTCACTCACAAACTTTCAGTTTGTGAATGAGTGTGTTCGTGAGTTTGTATGTTTGTCACTTCTTTACGCCCAAACGGCTGAACGGATCTGGATGAAATTTTTATCCCGTTCGTACGTTTGTGGGATAGTTTCCGACATCCACGCGGGCGCGGGCAGAAGCTAGTGGTTCTATAAAAGTATCACATTATATTAGTGATACAAAATTTTTATGCGACTACGTCCCTATATAGCGAGCACTCCTCGCTCAAGAGTGAGGTCCATCGATCTTCACAGTTCAGGCTGCAGCTCAATCGTATCATCTTGACCTTGAGTATAGCGTAGTTCGGAATTTAAATAAAATGTAAACATAACATCACGCCTGTAATCCTAGAAGGCTTACTCAGAGGTGTGTATAAAATCTTAGCAGAGGCGAAGCTACACGCGTTGCAACAATACATATTAAAATATCGACATTATGACCTTCAACGACTTGCTAACACAAAAAACAAAAATCTAACCCCCTTACTAACAAACGTATCATAACTTAACAGGTGAATAGTTACACAATGATTTCTCTCTTTTAGTCGTTAGGATTTTGCCATCCAAAGAAGCATAATTGCCTCATTCAATATCATAGTTGGGAAAAGGCTAGGCAGATTGACAATATATGCCCCAGATTGTGCGACTATCCCAAATCTTTCATAGAAGACATAATTGCCCACTGTTATGAAAATCCTGACATTATTAAAACTTCCAAAAACAAAAGAATCAACTTCTAGTTTGTATTTCATTTGGTAGTAAAAGCAAATTTGCGACGGAATTTGTTCAAATATATTGGTCAGATATCAGATGTTCGAGATCATTCTGGAGTCCACAATTTGATTTTGAATATCTTAACTATTCCTTGGAAATCCAATTACGATATCATAGCCCTATTTCTAAGAATCGATTCTCTGATTATTCCTTACCATTGTACGATATTTCGACCAGCCCAATATCCATGAATTTGCACGTGAATTATAACTCTAAAATACTTGGAATTGTTCCTAAAATTAACTTTTGACTTCGTCGGGTAGTGGTGGCAGCCATGACTTCTGATATATTCTTGGGTTCTATCTCTTTAGGGAGCCGACCCCAACCTTATAGCAGTATTATAAATATTTCTTCATAATTTTTCTGTTGCATCTACCACTGTTTAATCTCTGTACCACCCAAAGGTTGACTAGCAGAAAATGCCTCAGACATTAAGTCCGCCTCTGTACGTTTCTATGCTTAAAGTTTAAATACACTTTTTATAGCTTTCAGGGGGAATGTACTTATAGCTCCATCTCTTTCTCACACTGAAGTAATACCATAATATTACTGCTATAAGAGATGGTGGCTTAGGTCCAGGTTGGGGAAACAGGTTCCAGGTATTTTTTATTAAAAGAAAATCATTAGCAGCCTGGAATTTGAATTTGTGCCCAGTTAATGGCAAAAGGCTCGCTCCCAAATTAATGGAACTTAAACATAGCTTCAACCAACCCGCACTGTGCCCACGTGGTGGATTATGGCCTCCCTCTGATAGAGAGGAGGCCTGGGTCCCAGCAGTGGGAAGATTATAGGCTGATTACGATGATGATAATGAAACATAGCTGATGTACAGAGGCCAGCAAATCAAGTTACCACAATCTGTCAAAGGAGATTGTTCTAGACCGCCCTATAACCAACAAACATTTGACGTGTACGTTAATTTTAATTATATTTTAATATGCTTTTTAAAAATAATAAATTCAAGCGGACACTGTTTAATTCTTAATAGGTTTTTAAAAGTGACCTCATTGATTTTATTACCAACTGAACTCGCCATCTTTCAAGGAATTGTCAATGTGAATGTCACAAAAGATTTGATAGTGTCGCTCTCGCTCATATTACATAAATATCGATATCGACGACGATGTCCATAATATCTAGTGATAAATAATGGATGTTCGATATTTAACACTTCCAAAACATTGAAAATGTGCAACATAAAAGTTTTTCATGCATATTTTTTTCATGGAATTAGTTCCGTGAACATTTTAATGGAACTTATGATGAATATGGCCTAGCACGATTATGATGAAAATATAATGAACAAAACAAACTCACAAAATGTACATACTAGTCGAATGAGGGATTTTCTCACAAGTGAGAAAATATTAGTTCAAAAGAGGCGTTGGTAAAAAATACGTCACTGTCTCAGGTTTTTGACATCAAATAAACTTTCTTATTTACGGATCTTATTTTTGTTATCAGTAGCCAGTAAAACAAAGACGTATTTTTTACCCACGCCATCTATTGAACTATGTTTTTTCACTCGTCAGAAAATCTCTCATTTAACGATTGAAATGTCATTTACGACGCAACTCTAGTGAATTGTTATCATAACCATTTCACGACTTCAATAGCCATATTTTTACTTTTTAAGTACTTAAACTCTATTTTTAAAAGTCGCAAACTAAAACGTTACACATTGTTCGTTGGGAACAAAATATTTTATTTTAGCATTAATATAATTGAACTAGAATCATAGCAACAACGGGTTTATGTTTGAAACGGAACAAATTAATTTACATTTGACATAATTATTGATCTGTCATTTTGGTCTGCTAAATTAAAACCACAGATTAAATAGGTGGTCATTGATAATCGATATACAATGATTGATATTCAAGAGAGTATCTCTACGTCACTACGTCAGTCGGTGCCTGTGGCTGTGTTGTGTTGTTGTGAATACCTACCTATTTGGCGATTTCTTTTGGCGTTTTTGATTTTGTTTCTGTTTAACGGACTACAATTTGGATTGCTTTCAACGTGACCTGGCTTCGAATAACTGATTCTGTGATCTGCTTAAACGACACCTTAGCATTTTGACAACGGATAACGGACTTCGCTTAAAGTAAACTTCAACCAATAAATAATAACTGTACCTAAAAGGCATAATACAACTGTATTTACGGTAATATTTTAATGTATTTGAAGTTTAATGCTTTGTAGAAACCAGAAATAGCGATTTTAGAAGGAATTACTTACGTTTTCTTTTATTAAAAATAACCTCAAAATCGGTTCCTTTTCTTTAAATAAATCTTTTCTCTAAAGTGTCCGTCAACAAACTTTGTTCTTATGGGCTACTAAGGGCAGTTTACAAATAGAAAATGATTTTTTCTACGCTGTTGGCTCCAGGGCGAACAATGTATGGGCGTAGAACAATCTCCTTTCTTTGATAGTATTTCAACTTTATTGCAAAGCCATAAGGTTCATTTTTAATTGAGAAAATTTGACAGTTAGAGATAGCTTGATGTGCTGGCCTCTGTACTACCTGTCTTTGTGCAAAACTGGCGAGATAATACATTGTTTTCAGAATGTATTAAAAAAATCAACAACAGCACATTTCAGTAATCTGTTCTTGCAGACATAAACAGATTGCTGAATGTTGAATTTGGTTTCGTTAAAACACAAACAATGGAATTTACTGCTGAGAACATGTTTTTATTTATTTATTCTTCGTTCTGAGACTAATTAAAACTTGGTTAATGTGTTTTGACTTCGAATGCTGTTGTTGACTCAAGCTTTTCTTAGTGTAGATATAAGAAGAAACAAGCGTAAAGAGGGGCTCGTGGCTAAGTAATAACAGCCGCTGAGCTGATCCTTCAGGTGAAGCTACGCTTGCCAGGGTTGGTCCGTGGATGGGTCACCATCATCTCTATCTATCAATATTACATAACAAGACTTCACCGTGTCTCGAAAAGAATCTTACTTCAAGCTACGCTTACCAGGGTTGGTCCGTGGATGGGTGACCATCTTGTCTATCTATCTTACATAACGAGACTCCTCCGTGTCTCGAAAAGAAGTTTACTTCAAGATTATTCTCAAGAAGTATTTGGTGCATTTACTGCTTATTTTAATTCAAACAATAGGTATTAATTAACAATTTATACATTCTTCCGTAATATTATTATGAATACACCTTTAACAAAGATTTGTATTCATTATAATATTGAAGGCTTCGTCATCCATTATGGACTTCGTAGCTTACAAACAAGCCCAACTTTCCGAGAACACATTTCACAGCAAATTGAATTCTAAAACCTGTAAGCTTGAACACAAATTCAATCTGAGAACATAATGTTTGGTAAACTTCAATAAACCAAGCGGTATCTGTCACTAACACGAGACGAATCCCGGCTGACAAGCGTTTGGAAGTCTGTTAGACCTTTAACTTGGACAGAACAAAAGAATATCAACCTTACAGTATCACAGATAAGTATTAGTATCATTTCAAAGCTCAAAATACGGAAAATTATTAGACTTCTCCGAACTGGTTGTGGATGGTATTTATGAGTTTACTAGCCTTCGCCCGCGGTTTCGCTCGCGTTACTTTATAATTTGACAATTAGTTCGTCATGTACTCTACTTGTAGTTTGGCCGTTGTAATCATGGGCTCAGAACGGAACGTACACGTGGCGCCATCTATTATCATAAGAACGTTATTTTCGTTTTCCTCGTGAACGGTACTTTTTTTCGGGATGAAAGGTTTTTGTATACCTGACAACCTATAAGCAAAATTTCAAGATGAGCGATTCAGTGGTTTAGCTTTAAAAAGGTAACAAACAAACTGACAAACTTTCTTTCCAGTTTATAATATTAGTTATGATGTGAAAATTAACTGTTCATAAATTGAACCGTGTCCGTTGCAGGCATAGACAAAGGCCGCCATTTTACGCTTGTTCCGTTCACACATGACCTCTTTTGTGTTGTCTGTGTTCATTGAGTTATGCTCTCGTGAACATTTAGCCGAACTTTGTATAAAGTTCATGAACGGTGTATGAATAGGAGAGAATGAAATTGATGGAAGGGATATACTGTTATCTATATATACTCCCATTCTATTATCGTTGTAAATGTTATAGTATTTTGGCTTCTCGAGATAGATAGCTTTTGTAGAGCATTTCTATATGTCTGCCTATGTGGTCTAGTGTTCAATATCTACTGAAACAAATATTAACTTTGAAACAGTGTTAATAAAATTGATTTTAGAATGACTCGGTAATGAATGACTATTGAAAATAAAAAAGTTTGCCGTGAGCGCGAACAGAGTGTGACGCGCGAAGAACACCGATTTTGCTCCCGTTTTCGACATTAGATATTTTTTTTTATAAACATTATAAATAATTTTAGATGTTTAATGTTTAAATTATGTACACATTTGCAAACTGAACGTTACGTCGAGAAAGATGCTTTTCCTTTTTCCACAAACTTATATTTGTTTACAATTTTGGAAACTAAAATTTCGAACGTAGTTTCGGTATAACGGATTCTGTCCGTTAGTTAATATTTAACTAACTCTAGTATTGATTTACTAAGTAGCACAATTTTTCACAACACTTGAACTCTGCGGTACAGCTTAACTTGTTATAGCCGTATTAACCTAATTCTTTGCTAGTCAAACAATAAAGTTAACGATAATGTACAACGTTGTAGCTTTTCGTTTGAAGTCAGAAAGTTTCAGTACGTACTGGGAAAAATATTATGTATTATCTTAACATAATGCTTTAGTATTTTCTCTATTATATTCGAATTTAGGCCTTGTTTTGACAGTTAAGCTATCTATATAAATTTAAATCCCATATAAATGCTTACGCTTTGCTCTATTGTCGAACGATAAAATTAGCCTAGTGAAATCTGATGAACATACTACTTTTCAAAAGAATGGAAGTATTAGCTAGTCAAAACAAAATAATATTTCTTATGTTCTTTATTTTTGCCACAATTAACAAACTATGTCTAATTTAAAAAATAGAAATTACCATTAACTAGCTGGTCTGCAAAGCTCAAATAGAAGCATCTTTTGGAACAACCACACTCCATCTTTAATGGACATTCCATGTTCAACAATTATCCGTAAGCCAGAAACAGAAGCAGTTATTTCAGTACTTAAACAACTAAATAGTTTCTAAATTTGAAAATACACCCACTATATACTAAATTGTCTAGCTCTTGGGAAAACTAGACCAAAATATCCCGGTATCCCAGTATCCGAGAATCCGAGTATCCCAGGCCACTATATATCACATTCTAAAGTTTATTTTAACAAAACTGCTATGATAAAGTGGGCTAGTTGTCGACAGCTCTTCTGGCTAATAAAGTTAACAGAGATTTACTCGAGCGCTATTGCATTCAGAGTTTTGTAGGAATATTCATTTTCTTAATTAATATTTTAAGTTTGAATGTAAGTTAGTTGGACTTGAATGAATGAGAATGTGTAAGGTTTGTCTGGCTGAGCGGATTCTTTGTTCCATGCCTGGGTGTTAGGGCAGATATAATAGACGCACTTAAAATATTTATAATAATATATAATGTTTGAACTTTAAAAGAGACCTCTGAGTTTGTTTCGGCATTTCTTCACAAGGATCGGTAAAAATTGTAAGCGCCATCTAGTTTTAAAATATTGACCAAAAATGTACCTACGTGTGTAAAAATGGCTTAATAATTTGACACATAAATAAACATTTTATTTCTTAAGTGACTGTAAAAGTAACCAAAATGTGTTTCGATTGTAATCCTTTTTTAGAAATAGATCGTAGGTACTGTTTCCTTATTAATAACAGTAAATATGGCCTTGATTGGGCAACCAAATTAAGACTTTCCACTTTAAAGTCTAGGTTAGGTTGGAAAATCAAAGATTGGACGAAGATATTCCATTCTCTTTGGCATCATCAAAGACACACAGGATTTGGAAGCTCCGACGTATCGAGAAGTTAAGTTTGAAAATTAAATGACAGAACCAGGAATTTAAAGCCCAAAATTCGATCAACTATAGTCCTATCTAAAATTCGTTTATTCTATATCCCAGCATAATTACATTCCGTCCTGCTATGCGAGCCAGTTCCAGCAGTAATTCACTTAGGTATACCGTCGATTCGCACTCTTTGGGCACATCACTAATAAACCTAGGTATAATGCCTACGGTCCGGGCACATACCTTCGGAAACGGTTGTAATGGAATTGTTTATGGTACATTCTAGATAGTAACCACATAATTATTAAGTACTTTATAATGTATTTCTGTAATTATATTTTCCTTTTATTTATGTTTTTCTGTCTGGCGTTCCATATCTAGAAATTAAAACAGTCGGCGGGCTTTATAAAAAAATCCTTAATTCAAAATGACATAAAAAAACTCCTTTCTATTATAACCTAAAAAGCCTTTAGTCTGGCAGTATTCAGTAAAAAAAACATGAAATGCCTTTAGATATTTTTTTTAATTTTTATTCTTCTAACTAATTAAACAGCATCCATTTTTTTACGAAGAAAGTGGCCAGCGTTTTTAATAATAATTGCTGTAAAAACTTTTTGAATCTACACGTGAAAAAGCTATAAAAGAAATTAAAGAAAAATCATTTATATTATTAAGGTATTTTCACACCAACAACCATAAATTAACTTAAAAATGATTACCAACTTTTGGTATTCCCAACAAGTTTTGCAAAATTGTAACTAGTAAGTTGTAATCTCGATGATAAATTACACGGGACCACAATATAATCCGTTGTAAGAAAGTAAATTACGCCTAAGTGATGTACGTACATAGCATAGGCATGGGCAAACACTGCTCCTTCATTACCTGTGCCAAAAGCTCTAGCACAAACGCGCGACGTAAACGTATTTTTTAATCAAAAGTACCACTTTCCTACAACTTTTTGGTTTAAATATTTTTCAACGACGAACAAGCACGACTACGATACAATACAATATGTCGACACGCATTTACCATAGATATTAATAATATCATTAACAAAAAAATATTACTTGCGAAAAGAATATTCTTAATTTAAAAAAAATGCACGTGATAAAAGTCAAACTTCTTAAAAATTAATAAAGAGTAACAGAGTTTTAGTGTTAGAAAAATTGAGTTATATCTTCTCTCTCATTTAACAAAATGTGCTTCAACGTGACGCGTCCTTCAAATATCACTTTCAATTCCCGTCCAATTATCGAATCGCCGCTTCAGAGTTTTCTCTTTAAAAACCGTTCTAGTTTATGACACTATAACGATTACTCCGCGGGCTCGTGCAAGGCCCACAGCACTGCTAACGACGACATTGCATGTTTATTTACCTGGCGGCATGTAGGAAGCACACGACGTTAGTTACGACATAAACAAGTATTTTCGTGGAAACAATCGTTTATTACACTGAATGGAAAGGAAACAATTAAATTCTCGTACGGTTTAGCAGTCTGACATATAGCTTTGACGTATTGTGTGTGTGTGCGGTTTTATAATAAGGTTTATTAATGTGCTAAGTTTAATGCTTTTTTTGCATTTCTACTTTTGTAGAATACTATTGCACTTAAATAAGATCACGCTCACATTCCCCGAAGGGTTAGGCAGAGGTGTGTCTATAGTAGACCCTTTGCTAGTTATGTTGTTCCGTGTAATAGGAAGCGAGCATATTTCTGTCAACTGGATAAATATGTAGGCTCCGAGCTGATACTGATAACATATTCTGACCCAGCAATCAAATCCAGGACCACATGCTCAGTAGAAGCGCTTGAGACCAAGCTGTCAATTATTGCGTAATCAGCATAATTATAATGTTCCCACTGCTAAGTTTGAAGAAGTGGGCCATAAACCACCACGTGGGCCTTGTGCGGGTTGACCATATACAGTGAGTTAGGTTAAACGAGGGACATACTTTCAGGTTGTATAGTACTCATGAAAATCAACAACTTTGTCCATGGGACCAACTCTGAAAAAATATCAGCTGTTGCATACATTTTGTCGGATTATGCGAATATAAATATACTGATACTGATACAGCGGCTTTTTTTTCGTCATTTCAGGTATAGTTCCACAGTCAAAGTTGTTCATTTTCATGAGTATAGGTAACCCCTGAAAGTATGTCACTCGTTTAACCTAACTCACTGTATAATGCCTTTTGTTTTATAGGTATGTAATAATACTAGGAAATATTACGTAGCCAAGTACCAAAGCAGGACTATAATAGGTACCTACTGTATAAAATTTTGATATTCAGTACAGATTTGACTCAAGTCAAAAGATGAAATATAATTAACAAAATGTCGAATCCAATAAAATCGAGAAAGCAATTAATCAAATCATGTCATCCTCAGAAACCGTCGTTTGCACTGCTTTATTAAAATTCGCGGGAAATTAGGGGACATCCAAGATGGCGGCCATCTTGAAATTTTTGTTGACCCACAAAATAATGAACGGTCGTTCGTTCCTTATTAAATCAACTACGGAATTCTTAAAATATACTGTCGGTGATGTCTTATTGATGGTTTCATGATGTCGGGACAAATTTTATGATCTCATTCAACTGTATTTTATGCTGGTAATGGCGTTATCAATCGGTGCGTTGTAATTATGTTAGGTTGGTTGATTATCAAGTTTTATATTAGGTAGGTGTTTTGACTGATGGAAGGTTTTTGCATGCAAGTGAAATGAAATTGCTATATGTCGTGTTATAGGAATGAATGGTATTAGAAATGAACATGAATATAAGAGGAAGTCTGAAAGTGGCACCGACGATGACGGAAAAGTTGTGGAAATTGGCTGTCATGACATAGGCACGTAACTTATTGCGAAGGAATGAGGAAAATGTTGTGACGAAAATTTTGGGTATGCATGTAGATGTATCTATATATCTGTAAGTATATGGGAAGAACAAGAAAACTGTGAATGAGACTTGGTAAACGTAATGGGGCTACCGAGATGACGACTAATATCTAGAGAAGTATGGAAGAAAAAGACATAATTCCGTCGATTATATTCAGACAATAATTCGAAAGTGATTTTGTTGATTTAAGTTAGAAATTCAAGGTGATGATTTTCTTAAAGTATCTCAGGGGCCGACTACCACCTCTCGAAGAAGTATTATTTTAATATTACTTCACAGTGGGAAAGAGGTGGAGCTATACGTCCTGTATAGTTCTGTCTCATTCCCACACTAATATAGTTCAGGCCCCTTTTTGAGCTATTGGTATTGCCGGCGAATAGATAATTTTAACTTCTTGTAGAGTGAACATGGCATACGTTTTCTTAGTTGAAAATCAACAAAGATACACATAAAACTACAAACTGAAATGCAAACATCACAAGCAATAAAAGCTCCTAGAAACCGCATTTCTAACCAAAAAAATACCATTTCGAAAGATAGCAAAGAAAACCATTCCCCAGTTTTTGCTAGTTCGCTTGAAAATTTCAAACGATTCGTGTACGTAGGCGAGGTTTTGTCTCATAAAACAGTATGCAAATTAGCGAACCCAGTCTGGATAGTTTTGGTTAGAGGTTACACTTATTACGGTGAAGCACTGTGTTTATCTAGTGGAATTTAATGACACAATATTATCTCTGGTGTGCGCGTAAGAACCGTTTAACATCATTACGTTTTTACGTGGTTTTAATATGTTTTAAGAGTGTAATTGTAAAAGCTACCGTTAAAATTCAAATGTTCTTTGTTCTATTTTTGCGGAATTAAGTTCAAATGTTTACTCGTTTATCAATTAGATGCTTTACGGATATAACTAACTTGCTTAAAATCGGTGAAGGAAAACATCGTG
This sequence comes from Hyppa rectilinea, assembly GCA_951799385.1. Lineage (NCBI taxonomy): Eukaryota > Metazoa > Arthropoda > Insecta > Lepidoptera > Noctuidae > Hyppa > Hyppa rectilinea. The sequence goes on along the minus strand of OX637318.1, from coordinate 5,737,148 downwards.
AGAAAATCAGCATGTCTGAGAGATTATTGCCCAACAGCATGTGAAGCTAAGTCAGAGGCCCATGGGCAGCATAAAAACTCTGACACCAGGCTTTTCGTGTGGTTAGTGGCTAAACCACACGAAAAGAAGAAGACGGATATTACACTGATTTTGATATTTGTGGACCCATTCAAATATAAAAAATAAAAGTAAACTTTAGAAATACATTTTTTTTCTGCCTAAAAGAGTTCCTGTTTCCATTTGTATAAACCTCTTTGGTCCCTCAAAAAAAGAACCATGCCTCTTTTCGTACAGACCTTATTTTCTCTTGATTAAATTCATAATGGTTACAAACAGCCAGACAGCGAGTAGTCAACGCTTGGTGACACCTCAAAGTATCATAAATTTCAGGGTGACCATAAGATCTTGGCCTACAAATGGTAATTAAGCCGTTCAATATGGCGCCGCACCGTATGGTGGCTCAGTATTAGGGAAGGGTGTACCCAACCCTTTTGAAAGGTAGGATTATACGGGTAGCTACGGTACAAAGCTTCACCTGTGAACTTATAACTTGAAACAACTGTATTTTGGAACTGTTGACTGGTAATTGATTTATTTGTTGAACGCACTGCTCTCAAAACGGTAAATGAAAACATCGTGAGGAAACCGGCATGTCTTAGTACGGGTTAGTGCGGGATGGTGGATGTCAATTTTTTTTTTTTTTAAGTCTGGGAAATCATCCAATGACTGCTCCCGCTCTGGGTGGAGCGGAAGGGAGTGTCAGACTCTTACTGACTAAAACCCATCTATGTTCCTTCCGTAGCCCTTTATGTTCCGGGGTAGCGGTAACCCTTTTGGACAATCCCGCTTACCCGGCAGGCTTGGCCCTGACGGGCCCCTTCATATGCTGACATCTCTTTGAGGCGCGCGTGGAACATATACGCGCCGTACGGCACGGGTCTGGTGCTGATCGGACGGTGAGTCACCCATTACTCACCGTCCGCAGGCCCTCGCCTAGGTGGATGTCACCTGCCTTCGATTTGTTAAACGTGTAACGAAGACAGGTGACATCGACCAACACGCACTGGGCCCGCGTGGTGGATACTCCTCCCTCTCGAAGAAAGGAAGCCTGAGGCTTATTATGATTATGATTATGAACGCACTATAAATACAATCATACAAAGTGCCTATTTCACCAATCAAACTGAACGGCACGTCTAAATCGTATTTAAGACCTGTCCGTGACAATATTCCACAGACAATAATGCCACTGACAGCCCTTTAAACGGAGTTTATGTGCTGATCTCGTTCAGTTTCATTGGTGAAGTTCGCCCTACGTTATGTTCACTGAGTACTCACAGGATGCCGTTTGTGAAGTGATCATAATATTAGGGTCTCCCTAAACATACAAAACATAAAAATACAATATGAAGGCCTGGATAGTATAATTCTAGGTCGATTAAAAAAGTTAGGTAGGTACTTCGCAATCGGTACCGGAACACCATTTTGAAAATAATATAATATATTATTATACTAAATCATAATGTCACTTTGTGAAATAACCTAATGATGTTTTTAACGACACAACACGCAACTTGTTTATTATTTTTACCAAGTTTCTTGGCATAATATTAATATTGTTAATACGAATAAGCAACTTTGAGGAAATCATGGTTGACCCCAAGTGAACTTTGTGAGGGAAAAGTTTACCGAAAACCACCAGTTCCTTCCTTTCCTACAAAATTCGGTACAATTTATTTTCATGAAGTTTACTCATTAGTAATAAGTACACACGTACGTAATATTTACTGATTTACTGATTAGTACGGCTAACTTAGTCTATAAGTTTTTAAGCCGTGGCTGGAGGCCTTAATTTTTTGAGTCATTGACAGACCAGGTCCGGTTAAGCAATAGACAACCTCCTAGGGTGAACTGTGAGAACTTCATAAACAAACGGTCCTCAAAAAAAAATTACGGATTCATAACTAAAGAATCAAAAACCAATTGACTAAAAAAAAAACACTTTTTGTTAGTTTTAGCTGCGAATTAAACATTAAAAAATATTAAAATATTATTTCAAACATTGACAACTTTTATTAAATTTCATTGTATTGCCATTTATATCTAATATTTATAATAAAATAATTTTCCTCTATTACAGGTACATTTTCCTGGCGATCTACACGGCGGAGATGATAATTAAATGTATAGCTAAGGGGTTCATATTAAATAAGTACACATACCTTCGAAATCCTTGGAACTGGCTGGATTTCGTGGTCATCACTTCAGGGTACGCCACGATCGGCATGGAGGTCGGGAATCTAGCTGGTCTCCGAACTTTCAGGGTGCTGAGGGCTTTGAAGACTGTTTCTATAATGCCGGGTAAGTGGTTCTTTCATTTGAACAGAAATTTAGGTTAGTTTAATATTTAATTAGATCCTCAGAACAAAATAATAATAACCGTCACCAAAATTTTTTGTTTTAATTCCATTAAAATCCCACTAAACTGAATGACTTTAGCTTCGCAATTTATACTTAGAACACAGACAGACGAGACTACAACTAAATCAACTAATTGTCGGTCCTGATTTGACGTCTGGTAATTAACCTCCCTAAACAACAGAGTGAGAGAATCTTATGTCTGTTTCGGAGGAGTAAGGGAGACAATACGAGGACATTGAACACATTATTTGATGACTCATAAAACCTTCTTTTACTTATTAAGAGCCTCAACGGTAAACTTCCAGATTGAGATCAAACGACACTTAACGGAGATTGTCTAAACAAGGAAGATTTAAAAAGAATTGAATAGTCTTAATGAAATGCGGACAATTTAACAGACGCGATGCTGTTCAAACTTAGGCCTTAATTACAGTTTTTTTCATACAATTACACTGATTTAATTAGTCCAGTTTTAAATGGCAAAAAGATTAAGTTGGCAGTAACATCTTCTTAGTGTGTCGATGACCAAAATAAAGGGAAAATTAATACCTACCTATATGTTTTTGGTTCAAAATACAACAACACGAATACCGTTCGCTGATACAGGCATTAGGTCCTCACGTGTGCATGTGACGGGGCATGCAGTTCAAGATGGGCCATTGTCTGTGGAGAGACGCTGTATACACATCGGAGATCTGAACCGTCCATGAACCTTGTGGAGTTTGTCTTAACTGCGACCTACTTGAGTACGAAGTCTATTTAAGGTTTTCTAAGTAGGCCACAGTAGCTTGTGCCCAGATGGGAGGATCAGTAGAGGCCGTAAGATTGGTAATTGATAAGACCTACGGAGTACAGAAAGAAAGCAAAGCCGCTAAGGATCAGCGGAGATAGATAAAATACTCTTTACTATATACCCCACTAGCTTCTGCCCGCGACTTCGTCCGCGGAAAATTGCGATATACTGTAACTGTTTAGGCAGCGCATGCAAATAATTCTGTTTTCGGACGTATTTCTATCCGACTTGCTACACGAAAATTGCGATAGCTCGGCTAATATGTATGATATAAATATAATTTGTCTTTCTATCAGTGACAAAATTTTTGAAATTGGATCATTCGTGCCAGAGATTACCCTCTACATACAAACTTACAAATTTTACCTCTTTATAATATTAGTATACCCCATAAACATTACAAATATAAAAATATAACATTTTACAAAGGGCTACAATAGTGATAGGTGATAGTGATAGTGAGGGCTACAATAGTGATTACCGCTAAAAGCGATCTTTTCAAGGCAAACTTTGGATGGATTGAGGGAGAAGAAGACAATAGGTACTGCAAGTAGTCTGTGGTGTACCATTAACATTATAGACAATTAATACATCATACATTCATAAAACATTATTACACTAACCTATATTTACTTATATTATAAAGCCTTATAAACTATCACTACAGGTCGTTTACCGATATGTAAGCGTAATGAGATAGCCTAGTCACACACCTAAAATAAATGCACTGTATTATACAAACAAAATAAAATACAATAAAGACAATAATAAGCAACAAATAAGTGCAAAGAACTAATAAAATTAAGACATATTTCAAAAATAACTTTTATATTATTGTTTAATTGAAAAAATTATAAAAGTTTTTTTAGTATATACATACGTAGGTATACTTACGTACTAAATATTTTGTTCAAAAGCCCCTCTCCTTCTCTAACTAGTAAATAATCCCTTTCATATTTTCCCAGGTCTAAAAACCATCATCAACGCACTTCTGCACTCGTTCAAACAGCTGGCAGAAGTAATGACGCTGACCATCTTCTGCCTGATGGTGTTCGCGCTGTTTGCGCTGCAGGTCTACATGGGGGAACTGAGGAACAAGTGCGTGAAGAACCTCGTCGTGCCGCCGGGGGAGAACTTCACTGATGAGGCGTGGTCGGCGTGAGTACATTTATAATACTTAATTACAATACAAGCCTGCTATTGTCGCACCGCGGGCCAAAGGCCTGTTCTTATACAGATAAGACCAGAGAATATTGATCACCGCGCTTGCTTAAGACGGGTTGGAATATTTAAATAAACATAGAAAGAAATATACCGCTAAAAGGATCTTTGGCACGTTTTCAAAATATGAACTATTACCGCCATCTTGGTTTTTTTCAAAGCATTTCACAAAATATTTGAATAAATAAATTTTACGAACAGCGCCCCCTGTTAATTATCATCCGAGAAACTAAAGATTCTTGTAGTGGTGCATTCAATGTTACTTCTTTTAAATAAAGTTAATTTGCACACAAAGCTTATAATCACTTTTAACAAAAAACAATCGACTTCCATAAAACACTATAAAGTGAAAAATAACATTATTTTTGGATGTCGGTGTCTTTGGTTTTGTAATTTCGGTTTTTAATACAGACTTTATAAAACCGGTCCTCAATTGACGAAAATATCGATAGTAGAAAATAAATACATAGGTACAGACGGACATAGAACCTCCTTCTTTTTGAAAGTCACTTAATTAAAAAGGATTTATTAAGGTCACAAAATTTCACGCTGGCTAGAAAGTTTAATGCCATATGGCTATTTGAAAATATAAACGCGAAATTATTATTTCAATTCAGGAATTCTTTTGTTTTGATTTCTTGAATTTCGTGTTTTGTTTTTACATCTGTAGCATTAGAAAACGAATAACAATTATACATTAATAGTTATGTATAAAGTAAAATAGGTTTCAACTCTATTGCAATCATTACGATTCTCGAAATAATTTCCACTCCGACGAACTTTAGCAAACGGTTTATCTTTCCACCAAGTTTCAGGAATCAATTGCTGTAAAAACGATGAAAACCATCCTGAATTATGAGCCTGTTCCAAGAAATTTAAATGAAAGGATTATCATTCATGGTTGAATTTTATAAGTGAGATTTATAAACTCCAGTGAACCGCGAAACTGGATGTTTTATCAGACTTTTTACTTCTGAATATCATGGTAAAATCATTGTTTTTTTTTCAAGCAAATTGTAAATTAATAACTTTCAAATTGCTGAAAACTTTACCGACCACCATCTGATTCCATATTTTTTAACCCTTCTAGCAATTTTCATCACTTTTGTCATATACTTGACTTCATTCAGAACTTAGGCAAATTGTCGGTGATGACAATGAAGGCTCCCTAAGCTCTATTTATCTCTAACAGCTTTGTATGTACCATATCCTAAGAAAAAAATTGTTTCTTTGTTAATAATTAAAATCTTTCATCCCTTTGTGCAGGTGGATCCAAGAACCATCAAACTGGATGGTGAACGCGGATGAAGTGCCTATCATTTGCGGCAACCTGACCGGGGCGAGGCACTGTCCCGAAGAATGGACTTGCTTATGTGTGGGCCCGAACCCAAACCACGGGTACACCAACTTCGACAACTTTCTGTGGTCCATGCTCACCACATTTCAGCTGATCACCCTGGATTATTGGGAGAATGTATATAATATGGTGAGTTTTTGCATTTGTTATCAACATTACGCAGTAATAAATGGCATAATGAGTTACAAAAAAATCGGCATTGTATAGATTTGTTATACAGAGTTGATATGACAGAGGGGCATTAAATTACACTACATATATTATACGTGTTTAGTATTAACTCGGTACGGTATAAAAATAAAAAGCACCAAAAATGAGGTTTTTATTTTTTTAACACGTTGAACGCCAACGCGGTCACCGTGTGTCCGACAAACAATAGTTTTTCTATTGTGTCTGCTGCGTGGCAGTCAATGCCTTAAACAAACTAAATAGCTTACAAATCAGAGTAAAACGCAACCACCCTTCGTAAAAAAAACTGATCTTGTAACGCAGTGGCACTGACGCGTGCACACCGGAGCGCTGTTAGGAAAGATACATCGTGTTCAAACGGGGCAAAAACTTAAAAAAACATTTGCGACTAAACTACTGCTCCTATTTAATTGATTTTTGGTACAGAGCTTGAAAATGGTCCCTAGTATAAGCTGTTTAAAGGAAAGCCCCTCTGTCGTATCAACTCTGTATGTGCCTTTAACTATTGTAATTGGTTAACCGTTTTAATTAAAGTTAAATAAATACATAGGGGCGTCTCTGTTGCTCCGTAAACTGTCTCGCTCTAAAACTCCACAGGCATTACTAAAAAACCAAAAAGCCCAGTTTTAAATCATCGAACCAATTTTTTAATTTCGTACTGTATATCGATTAAGTTATAGTTCAATTTACATAAACGAATGTCAAACGAAAGTTTAAATTGTGAATTTTGTTTTAAGAACTTTAACATAATAAAAAAATCACAGTAGAGTAGAGCCTGGTTGCGAGTGTTACCAGCTTAAACTGTCAATACGTTAACTAAACTTTAAATGCTATTGAACTTCATGTATGAAGTTAGCGACATAAGAAATTGATGGGTCTATAGAAATGTCATTCGAACGAGACCGCCGCTACTGCGTTTGAAAACAATACGTTGAACAATTTTCACAAGCATTGTGGCAACTCGGTACATATCTTGCAATTCAGCACCCGACCGCTCTCGATAACTCTCTCGAAGACAGATTGTAAGACCTAGACTGTAACATCTAGATAGAAATGAGAAAACATTTATATCTGTGTCATGTTCATTCATTCACAGACATTGTAAAATTCTATGGGCAACTAGCTTCATCTCTCTGACTGACCGACACCTTGACAATTAAAAAGTGCCTGTAATTGGTTTATTTGAAATAAATACTTTGAGTTTGAGTTCTACACACAGACAGTTCGTTAGATTCTGGATTCGATCGTATAGAATTCCCCCTGGTATGATTTTCCAATGGTGTAAATATTATATGCAGTGGAGCTCCATCGGCTTGATAGCCTTGTAACAGTTGGGTCGTGTTACAAAATTAAAGTTTATTGCACAATGAAAACCTACACTATGAAACAGTAGCCATTTATCAAGCTAACAGGAAATTTTAAACTTGCAAATAATATCGAATCAGCTAGTATCGACCGTACTATGGGATGGTCGCATTACACTCTATACGGGGGTTTAATTTGCTTTTCTTTTCAGTTTTAATTTAGAGTTAATTTTAATGTTTATTTATAAAATCCATAAGAACCTTCTGCCGACAAATTGCTTTGCAGTTTGTCAGGTTTTATGTAAAAATAAAACTATATCATTATGTACCAAATTAACAAAAAAAGTTATCGATAGTTTTGGTTATTCATAGAGTTTCTGTACCTAAATCAATGCCTATCTAAAAGTTTAATTTACAAGTTTATTTCATAACTAGCACTTTGCCCGTGGCTTCGCTCCCGTGGTCTTTCCCGTGGGACCCGTTATTTTTCCCGGGATAAAAAGTAGCCTATGTTACTTCTAGAAAACTAAGCTTTCCAACGGTGAAAGAATTTTTAAAATCGGTCCAGTAGTTTTTGAGCCTATTCATTACAACCAAACAAACAAACAAAGTTTTCCTCTTTATAATATTAGTATAGATAACACACAATACATTCCCGTATTATTATTAGATTGTTTGACAGTTTTTACGGGTCGTCAGTAGTCGAAAAGTCTTACAAGCAGTCTTACCAAGGGGTATCGTATTACGTAGTAACTGGGTATCACCTCTACAACCGTAGAGGTGAGTAGACAGTCACTCCATGTAAAATACTGGTATTCAGTTGCATCCGGTTAGACTGGAAGCCGACCCCAACAACCAAATAGTTGGGAAAAGGCTCAGCGGGTGATGATTACCATTACTTTTGAGTCTAGAATCCAATAAAAACAAACACAAAGTAAAATAAAGAATATCCCAAAATTATCAACCTTCATAAAAAAAAACTGAGTTCATCAAGCATGTACCTTAACTAAACCCTTCAAAACGCTCCAACGGTTTTGAGGTCCGAGAATTTTATTACAAAGGGTCTGCCAGACTGTAGGCAAATGAAGTTTACGTGAGTTGTGGGTGTGGTCATAATGTGAGGGTCGTTTACCGGTCGCCCCTTAATTAATTCTAAGAGAACCGCTTTCAAGATGGCAGTGCCACTGGAGCGCTTTCAAACGAAATTCTGTGACATACGGAGAAATTACGAGATGTACTAGTGGAATCGTGTATTTTGGGGAAATTGGATGAAGATTTGTTTCTATTATTGTAGTATATACGTATACGTATATATATACTACAATAATAGAATATAAACTTTGTTTACTTGTTCAGCTACGAAATTCGATTACCTAACACTTTTTTAAATCTTAATCTTCAAATTATTCACATAAAATCTGAATTAATAAAAAAACAGAGCAGGTAATAACGCTTAGCCATTAATTGCTGAAAAGCAATTTATCGAGATTAACATATGAATAGGAATTAAAATGATATATTAAAGTACCAGTGGTAATCGACTTTTGTTGCTAACTATACCTAACTAAGCCAAATTAACTATTTAAATAAAATACGATCAGCACCGCCTGCACCTTGAAGCATCCTACAAATTAACTAAACTACTCTTTAAATAAATAAATGAAATAACTACTCTAACGGGACTAGAAATAGCTGTTTCTCAAATTTTAATGCTACTGCGACTATCGTCAATCATTCACATACGCTGCCTGTTGGGGATTTGCATTTAGGTAGCTGAATTCGGAAATCGGATCCACGGTCCCCTGGACAGCCAAGTTTGAAAGCAAAGCGAACTGTACTCTGACTGTATTAACATAGCAATTAGTCAATTCATATGCACAACACAACTCATAAAACTCATGTCAAACTAAATTACATATAGTAGCCAACTTTCGACGAAACGGTAGCACGAAGTAAAAAGTCAAATAAAACTTGTGTGGGTGGGTGTATTTTATGGTACGGTACAGTATATGTTTACTAATGCTTGCTTAAGCAAAAAATATTGTAGAAAAGTATTCATTTGGCAGTGATAGAAACTATGGTCAATATTATGTAGTTAGGTTCTTATACTTACGACTGTTATTATGAAAGTTTTTAATGACTTAATTTATTAAATATTACCATTTTCGAACGTGTTAACGAAAAGAGCTTGTTTCGAACAACTACGGCGTAGCAGGTGGGTGCTACGCCGTAGCAGTTCGAAATCAACATGCTAATGAGTATGTGTATTCTAGGCTTTACATTATTTAAAGCCCACAAGCATGTTCCTAAGCAAACACAAAACACGTGCTTATCCAACGGCCGGTCGGGCAAGCGGGGCGGTTACACTAATAAATTACTTCGCACAATCTTCTCCAGCGGTTTGGGAGACAAACGTTTAGAGGCACGGGCATCTAGAGACCCACTAAGTATGTTTATGTTTGTTTTCTCTCTTCTGTTGGGAGAACATGACACGGTTTGACACTAAAGGGATGCTACTACTGCTGTTATTGGCCACTTTAATTAAGAGTTGGTGTTTGTGTCGGGAAACGACTCGACAGATTAACCAGTCGTATTTTTCGGTAGAGGTTTTCATAGAAAGGACTGAAGAAAATTCTATCTGTTGTATAACACTTTGATTATGATTACACATGCTTTGCTTGAATTTGGGCAAATGTGAGTTTGTGAAGTTTTAACTAAAAAACATTCCCGAAGTCTTTGAAACCACACATGTGTTTACTGTAAAACCAAAGATTTTTTGTTATCTATACTAATATTATAAAGAGGAAAGATTTGATTGTACAAACAATCAAATCTTTCCTCTTTACAAATGCAATTTCATATTCAATGCAAACAATCAACAACAATCGTTTGCATTGAATAGGCTCCGAAACTACAGAACCAATTTGAGAAATTCGTTCACTGTTGGAAAGTTACACTATCCCCGGGTGTTATAGGCTATATTATATATATTTCTTTAAATTAGGATCCTTCCTAAAAGTCTAATAATGTAACAATTTCCGACATCCACGCGAGCAAAGCCGCGGGCAAAAGCTAGTTTATTTAATAAAATATACACAAAACAATAATTCAACGCGACTTGTCTCAAAATCTTTTTCAAATGCAGCAATACAGCGCTTGCCACTGCAAAATTTGTAATACCAAGCAAATTAAACGTCGCTAATATTATTGAATATTGCTCCCAATATGGGGGAGTTGAGGTATAGATTCCGAACAAGCCTTATTGCATCCAATATACGCGATAACTTGGCTTATTAAATTGAATGATGACGTATTGCTTATCCATTGCAAGCATGGATTTTCACTTTCTATTAAGGGGAATTCACAATACAAAGATGGTGCTTCTAAAGCTCAGTTTGGACTAAGGCTCTATTCGGCTATTTTTTTTTGAGAGTGGGAAATCATCGCTCTGCGTGGAGCAATTATCAAGTGACTCCAGTGTCAGACTCTTACTGATTAAAACCGATCCTTGTTCCTTCCCTAGCCTTTTATGTTCCGGGGTAGCGGTAACCCTTTCGGACAATCCCGCTTCTTTCTCTTTCTTTCGTGTGGATAGTGACTAACCTGGTGTCAGAGTTTTGGGTTAAAGTATTTATTTTAATTACCTACTTATAAGGTGTTTTATTTGTATTTATGCATTTACCATTATTATTGACTGCTTCATCGCAAGCGCTACTGCTGAGCATGAAGTCCTGGGTTCTATTCGAAGTTGTTGGTTTTTGTCATCAGGGGTTTCTCAGTAGCAGCCCGGAGATTTTTGCACGGTTGATGGTAATAGACATACCCCCTGTTACATGGGACTTAAACACAACTGGCGAAATGTAGGTGTACCTACTATGGGTACCTCTGCCTAAATCTTCCAGGAAACGAGGCGCAATTTTATGTTATGCAAAGAAACCCGACTTTATTTATTTATTTAAACTTTTCGCACACAATAAAGGTACAAAGGCGGACTTAATGCCTTAGGCATTCTCTACCAGTCAACCAAGGGTGGTGAAGAGATTAGATGGCAGGTGCTTTAAATAATAGATAGAACATACAAAACATTGAGACTTGAATAAAATGGGCACTTTCTTTTCTTCCTTCTTTTCTTTACCCTAATTCAACAAATACTCATTACGGTACATCTATACTAATATTATAAAGAGGAAAACTTTGTTTGTTTGTTTGGTTGTAATGAATAGGCTCAAAAACTACTGGACCGATTTTAAAAATTCTTTCACCGTTGGAAAGCTTAGTTTTCTAGGAGTAACAAAGGCTACTTTTATCCCGGGAAAAATAACGGGTCCCACGGGAAAGACCACGGAAGCGAAGCCGCGGGCAAAGTGCTAGTCACCCAATAAAACTAACCTTAATTACACATATATCTACTTCAAATTTCGAATGAACTGCCTACATTATATCTACTGATTAGCGATAGATATCGAATAATAATTAATTACGTCGTAACCGGCCAAGTTACAAAACTGACTTGACAATCTAAATTAGGAACTGATCGATATATCAGTCGAGCTGAAACAGGCGTCTCGGAAAATTTAATGACAAAATTACTTTAATATAACTTGAGGGCTATGAATGCCACGGACAAAACAGCTCAATTAATAAAAGATAGCACTTGTGTGCGCTTGTTCATCATAAAAACACTGTCACCGGGATAGTCACTAACCACATGAAAAGAAGAGGATGCGCTTGTGCAATTTATTTACGTATCCTACAAGGTTAAAATTTCGCTGTATCTCATATACATATCAACAACAACATTGCTAGATTAATAAAAAATTGCGCGTGCACCCGTAAACGTGATAGAAGTGTTCTTAAAACTAAAGAAGAGTTACTGAGACAGTTGTAAAATATCTTTCTTCTCTCTCATGTAACGAAATGTGCGTAAACGTGACGCGTCCTTGAAATTTTACTCTTGATTCTTGTCCACTTATCGAATGGTCGCTTAAGTCATTGACTGCCACGCAGCAGACACAATAGAAAAAATATTGTTCGCGGCTCACCGGTGACCGCGTTGGCGCTCAACGTGTTAAGAACTTTCACTCTAAAATATAAAGGCATTTATTTGGTTCTTGTCTTCAGAGGCCAGCACATCAAGTTACCACAATCTGTCAAATTTCTTTGATAGTATTTGAACTTTATTGCAAAGACATAAGGTTCATTTTTAATTGAGAAAATTTGACAGTTAGGGATAGCTTAATGTGCTGGCGTCTGTACCTTGTTAATTGCGATCACGTTACGATACACATTAGCACCAATCTCTTGAGAATAATTACAGTTTCTGATGCTCAAATGCTAGTCTACAGACCCGTGTGAAACATCATAACATTAATATCAGGACTGGTTTCCCCGAAGAGTTACACAGCATTTCGCCAGTTATGTTTAAGTCCAATACAATAGGAGGCTAACCTATTGCCTTCAACCGGGCACAAATCCAGACACCGGGCTGCTACTGAGAAATGTTTGCTTGATCTGGGAATTGAACCCCAGGACCTCATGCTCTGAAATATTCCTTGCGACCACTAGACCAACGAGGCAGAAAAAGCAGCTAGTTAAAAACATTACATATTCGCAAACTTACAAAACGTCCTAAATATAAAATCATGAACTGTAAGCCCCGCTTGTTTTATAGGCCGCTTTTACTTTGATTCCAACATCAAATGGTGGGTAACTGCGAAACTTTGAGCGATATAGATGTACGGAGGTAGGTAATGTAGGTTAATTTCCGGCGTGGCTTTCAAGTATTTTGGGACAATTTACTGGCTATAACCATTATAATAATTAGGTTTATTATAAAGCCGTTCACAGTTTAGAGCCGTCTTCAAAAGAGTTTTAGAAATATTGTTAATAAACAAGAGCAAAAAAGCATTTAAGAAGCTGTTTTAGGAACACTTGTAAGCGCTCGAGTATTTAAAAATGTAGACCTTATGTAAAATAGCAACATTCTTCTCCTTCTTTTCGCGTGGTTAGTGACTAACCTGGTGTCAGAATTTTTATGCTGCCCATGCGCCTCTGACTTGGCTTCACATACAGTTGAGAAATACCTCTCAGACATGCTGGTTTCCTCACGATGTTTTCCTTCACCGATTTTTAAGCAAGTGATAATTATACAATAGGCTCATGATTTTACGGATAGCAACATTTAATTTCAGGGATAATAGATCTAAAAATGGTCACATTAGTAACGGGACGTCAGAACCCCGAATGTCTGATAACCAGTCACCGAGGGATATTGTGTTACCCAGTTATGGAGATCAGATAGGCACTTTCTCCGTGTAAAAACACGTATATCGCTGCATGCGGCTAGACTGAAAACCAACCTCATCAAAGTCGGGAAAAGGCTAGGCAGGTTGATTGAGATGTAAAACTCTGTTATAAATCAAGATCTTATCAATTAGAGACCCCGCTGTTTCCACCGCCATATTGTTCCGGGCCGTCTGTTTCGCCGGTCCGCTGAAACGACCGGAAGGGTTAGTGACAACACTATTTATAAGGATCCGATTACTTCAGGACGGCCCTAGTTAATTCATCTATCTTTATCCGCCGGCGGTTTTTACCAAAGAAATCTGGAAAAGGCAGTAAATCATGTTTTGAAATTAGATCATTAAATTTTACGTCATTTCAGATATTAATATCTCAGTAAGGAAAGAAAAAAATATTAATTATGAAACCAATCTAAAAGTTGAAACTACTAAAGCTCCATTAGATAAGTGGCTTGGTTTCTACGTCATTGAATGCAAAATCGATCTACAGTCAACATTACAGGGTATACATATATCTATATAGAATTTCATGGGAGGAAAAAAATATGAGCTGTTCAATACATTTATGCACACGTAACTCAATAAAATGTATGGAACAGCTCATATTTTTTTCGCGAAATCAGGGTTCATTCCATAGTAAAAGTTGTTCGTAACGATGAGTACAATGCTCCCACGAAATAAATTCTTAGAGTTAATTTTTTAACACCTTATATTAAGGCCTTCGAGTCTATTTTATAGACAGCCACGAGTGTCCTGCAGTGGGAACATTATAGGCTGGTAATAAAGTCTAAAGAAACATGTTTACTCACAGGTGCTGTCATCGTGCGGTCCGATGTCAGTGTCGTTCTTCACTGTAGTGGTGTTTTTCGGCTCGTTCTACCTCATCAACCTGATGCTTGCCGTCGTCGCGCTCAGCTATGAAGAGGAGTCGCAGATCACGCAAGAGGTATGCACTGTACAGACGGTGTATTCTGTAAAAATCTTACCGTGAAAACGAAGTGAGTTTAAAGTGAGGTGTCAATTGTGTCATTCCCTAGCATTAGTTGGAATGACAGCTCACTTCACGGTCACTTCACCTTAGTTTTAACGGTGAGATTTTGATAAAATCGCCAGAACTGGTGGCTGAGAACATCCCCAAACAACAACCTCATAATAACAGCCCATTCTTTTATTTCTTACACATACATGGGAATCACTTGCATTGACCATCATGAGCAATCCCCTACAAACTGCTAAACTTGATCAAGAAAAATAATTACATAATTTCCTTTCACTAATCTTAAATGATTACCTATGTACAGACGCCAGCACATCAAGTTACCCCAGTCTGTCAAATTTCTATCATAGATTTTCAACTTTATTACAAAAGGATAAGGTTCATGTTCAATTGAGAATATTTGACAGTTTGAGGTAACTTCATGCGCTGGCCTCTGTACATTGGTTTATGATGAACTTGCACGGTGCAATACTGACTTTTGTAGGCTAAAAAATAATACACCTAAAAGATCTTTAGGATTATTTTACTCTATTGTCTAACACTATCTTAATTTATATTGACTTTATCTATATTGTCACCCAGGAAAGGAAGAAAGACTTGAACGAGCACCGCGACGATAGCACGTTTAGTTTCGACCCCACGTCGCTGGCGGTGCGCACGCTGGCGAAAGACTCGCGCAAGCGCATCGATGCGCGCAAAGGCCTGCTATTGGCCTCCTACTCACGCAAGCGCACTAGGAGACGTAAGCGTGGACGGAGCGCCATTCATCATACTGCTGCGATTGCTGCTGTTGCTGAGTGAGTAGTCAGCCTTTATTTTATTTAGCAAATACCTGTTATTGGCCTTGTATCGCGCAAGCGCAAAGGAGACATACGCAATGACGAAGTTCGATACACTAATATAATAAAGAGGAAAGATTTGTATTTATGTTTGTAACCAATAAACTCCAAAACCACTAAACGGATTTGGATAAAACTTGGCACAAAGATAGAATGGAATGGAAATACCATATAAGATTTTTATCCTGGAAAAATGTACTGTTCCCGTGGGATAATTTCCTACATACACGCGGGCGAAGCCTGAGGCAAAAGCTAGTAAACATAATTATATTTATTAACTACTACTTTCGAAGATTGCATCTTATAAATATTGGTATGTAGTTATTTTGTAACATTTAAGATCTGAAGTGATATCAATGACATTTAGAAAAAAAACAATTTTAGAAAAGGAGATTGTATATTAGCTAGACCGAATGACTGTTGCATTGCACTAAATTCAATGGGTATAACAGTCTTTGATTACGACTAAGGATTGAATTCAACATGCCACAAGGAGAAGTAATTGTTTTCAACACATTGGTGTTTATTCATAAACGCTCAGTTAAGAGGTCTTTAAACTTCAAACATTTATGGTTAATCACTCGCTAATGAACTTTAAGCAACGTTTATAAATAAACCCTTTTATCTATATTATAAAGATTAGATTTTTTATTTGTTTGTTTGAAATGAATAGGCTCCGAAACTACTGGACCGATTTTAAAAATTCTTTGACCGTTGGAAAGCTTAGTTTTCTAGAAGTAACATAATTATGCTTTTTATCCCGGGAAAAATAACGGGTCCCACGGGCAAGACCACGGGAGCGAAGCCGCGGGCAAAATGGGCCGTTTTAACCAACGAAACATTTTCGCTTACCTTAACTGCGTTCAAGAATTCAGTTTAGACTAAACGAGATCAGCACGTTTGCGTGCTCAGTTCAATTCCAAATTTCAAGTACTCATCATTATTCTCTTTACCTACTTTATGCCCACTATTTGTCAAAATGAAATTGATCTCTCTTTAAAACGGTATTTACCGGTACAAATACAGTTGCATATGTCCCACTGCAAAATTCAGCGAGACATTACGGTAATGTATGTGACCGGATACCAAAGTCAAAGTCAAAGTCAAAACATTTATTTCAAATAGGCCCAAGAAAGGCACTTTTGAACGTCAAAAATTAACAAGAAATAGAATTGATTCTAGTCGCCCCTTCCAAAAGGTAGTTTCGTGTGGAGAAGAATGGGCAAGAAACTCCACCGTTACTCTTTTAAAATGTTTCACAATGTTTTGTATACATGTATTATAATATTATAATATGTGAAGACGATGCACCCAGAATAAAAACAATACACCAAAATGGTGAAAAGAAGAACGCATGTAGCAGTGAAAAATAAACTTAATTAGGTATACCGGTACCGGCGGCAGAAGTCGACATGTGAAATTGCTTGAACGTTCTGAAATGTATTTTAGGAGCTGAATCATTCAGCTAAGGGGTTTTTCCCGAAGACGTTCACTATCTAAGTCTAGCATAGTCATAGAAATGAATTGTCTTTCAAAAATAAATGCACTCACTACGTCAGATTGTTACGGGTCGTCGGAAACCCGAAAACCTGACAGCCAGTCTTACCAATTGGTATCGTATTGGCCATTTACTGGGTTGTGGAGGTCAGATAGGCAGCCGCTCCATGTAAAATACTGGTATTCAGCTGCATCCGGTTAGACTGGAAGCCGACCCTTACATAGTTGGGAAAAGGCTAGGCAGATGATGACTACGTCAGATTGCCGAGTTCAAGGAATGACAGTTGTGATTCGAATACATACACAATTTAAGGTGGTAAGTAATCAGTTTGGTAACCAATTAATTTCCCTGATTTTAGATGAAAATATGATATATCCATACTTCTTCTTAGCGTGTCGATGGCAAAAATAGTAAAAATAGTTTAAATAAATATATTTATATTTTAAATTATATTGGCCCAAAATTCAGCAACGCGAATACCGTTCACTGACGCAGCCATTAGGTCCTCACGTGTGCATGTGACGGGGCATGCGGTGCAAGATATATATATATTATATCCATACTAATACTTACTTAATATTATAAATGTGAAAGTTTGGACGGATGTTTGTTACTCAACCACGCCAGAACAGCTGAACGGATCTGGATCAAATTTGGTACAGAGATAGTTTATAACACAGATACTTTTTATTCTGGCAGTACGCTCTCGTGGGATAATTTCCAACATCCACGGGCGGGCGATACTGATTTCAGAAGCAAGTTATATTATAACACTAGCTGCTTCCGCGCGGTTTCACTCGCTGCTCGGCTCCTATTGGCCGTAGCGTGATGTTACATAGACTATCCAACGCAAAAATATTTTTTTAGAAAACCTCATAACCCGTGTGCTCAATTCTGTGTCGTCCAGCAGTCCACCACGCTAAAATGTACATTACCAATAAATTTAACTCATCGCATATGGTCCTTCGAGAAACCGCTAAAACTTATCCACCATAAGTTATTTGGGTTTTTGGGGTTGTTGTTTTGGTTTTGGGTTTTTGGTTCTTCGGGTTGGGTTTTTTTTTTGAGATTAGCGCGTTCAAACAAACAAACTCTTCAGCTTTATAATATTAGTATACATTATATCACCTCTCATTAGCGCCATTTATGATTATTTAATTAATTTACATCATCCGTGTTCGTCAATTCGAGGAGTTATCTAACGTTTAACGTGACTTAAATTACAATTAGTGCTCGCAACAAGTCAAATCTTGCACGGAGCCTTTTGGGAAACACAACCTAATACTAACAGACTAACGATGTATGTTTCAGTTAGTCTGTTAGACATTGTGTGTAGTGTAAACTATAGAACATATTCTGGGAATATTAAATAATATACAACGCGAAACTCATTGCTGATAAAAACTTAATAGCTTTGCAAAAATAACTGGAATTTCAATCATAAAAAAGCATAAAATGGGATCGTATTAAATTCGATTTTCAGACATCAATTAGTTTTTAATATTTATTAACTTCCTCTGCTAGTGAAATATATGTTAGCTTCTATTACCACTTTCATGGAAATATTTTCAGAAGTAAGCAAAAAATAAAGCGTGCTCTGATTCCCAATTTTGCCAAAAGAATTTTGATAAAATTTGTTGAACCTAAAGCTTAATTCTTTTTGTACAGATTTTTTGTTTGAACATTCGAAGCTAAATACCTGCATATCACACTGAGTGCCAATGTATCAGAGTCATTAAAAAACCTACCTATTTCACATTTTCGTTATTGTATAAGTATATCTGCATCACCTAAAGGTTGACAGGTAGGAAATGCCTACGGCATTAAAACCGTCTCTATGCATTTCTGTGCATAAATTATTAACAAATTAAAGATATGCATTGACATAAATCTATACTATAAACGTACCTACAACAGATTGAGGAACTACCTCCCTGGCTTCTAACAAACTCAGCACCAGTACAAATTATTTTCCTTCTCGTATCATCCGTACAATATCAATTTCCTCAGTTTTCCTCCTAAGTAAGGGACGGACGGAAAAATGGTAAAGGAAATCTTACGAGGTAGCCGAATTATTTCCAAGTCAGTGGGTAGCAATGACCGATGAACTGGATTTACCCTGTGGCCACCACACGAAGTAAAACATGTTTTCCTATACCATATATTACAAGATTTCTAACAATCAAATCTTCGAATCTGGAAGCAAATATAAAATTACTAATAAAAATAACTTGGCTCGGCTAAGTATTGCTCTGACTCGTTCAGGAGATTCTGGACAAAATCAAAGTGATTGCTAATTAAATTCTGTAATTTATAATATGTACTACACTGATTTAACATTTTGTGAATACTTTAACTCACACATTGATTTATTATTATTAACTTATGATGAAAAATGTTTGTAAATATGTGAGCGCCTTGTATCTATCACATAATTAATTTACCTCTCATTGTTACTTGTTTTATTTTCACCTTTTGTTTTCACATATAATTAATGTATACAAAACATTTTGAAAGGTGGAGTTTCTTGCCCATTTTCCATACAACACTACCTTTTAGAAGGGGCAACTAGAATCAATTCTATTTCTTTGTTCATTTCGGCGTTCAAAACTGCCATTCACGTGATTATTTGAAATAAATGAATTTTGACCCTTTTTTGAGTATTCTTCTTCTTTATGAATGACCTGATGAAACCTGATGTCAAAGTTTTTATGCTGCGCATTAGGAACCCGGAGAGATATTATGCCTGAGAGATATTATTTCTCAACAGCATGTGAAGTCTGCTTTGAGTAAAATCATATAAAAAATAACAAAGTAACTACAATGTTGAATAAAACCTCAAGTCGAAACAATATTACGGAATACAAGCACCTGCAGATGCTATATAAGCAATATTTTATACAAAGCGATTCCTCTGAATGGCTCCCTCGAGCCACAGAGCGAACACTCACAAGAGGTAATTTTGTAACTTAAATAAAACTTTAAACTGCATATTTGTGCGAAATAGGAGTATTCCAGACTACTGTGGCGTTAAAGAAATTTAATATTGTAAGGGAAAGTGAGGGAGTTTTATTTAATAAGCGTCAGTCTGTTTACAAGTTTGTTTAACTTGAAACTCAAAGTATTTATTTCATTAAACAAATTGCAGGTACTATTCATTTGTCAAGATGTTGGTCATTCCAAAGTGTAGGTTCCTATGGAGAAGAACGAGCAAGAAACTCTGTTAGGAATAGCTAATAGTAACGTACCAGTAAGTTTATTTATTTAACCAGGTTTATGTATTTCGAAAAGGGCTTCTAGGGTCTAGGGGCTAGGGTAGGTTGTTGAACCGGCTTACAAAACCTGTGGATTAATTTCATAAATCACCAATATTATAGTAATGCCATTTAGATTTACAACATCAATTGCGTTATTTATGTCGTTAAACAGACAATTCTTTCATCTCGCCAATCAAAATAAAAGGAGCAATTAAAACTAACAAAATAATATTCAAAACAAAATTATACAAAAAAAGGTCCGTCCGAGGCCAAAAGGCTTCTATCTCAGCTTAATCCCGCATATTTAAAAAAATAAATACCACAGCACTGGAACACACCTACGCCACCCACTTAACAAAAATAGTCTATGAAAATATTTTTCTCATAAAAAAAATTATACTTACAACGTATTAATTTTACTCCACTTAATGAGGTAGTAAAAGTAATTTTAATTAAATAAGATCCTTGAATCACGCGTTTTTTTCTAATAATAAATTAAATTGGTGTAGGTTGGCCATCATTTAAAAGAGATTATAATTTTTATTTTAGTTTCATAATGAAACCTGCGTAAATATTACCGGTTGTGAGACGGGACGTCATGAAAAAATTTTTTTGTGAAAACTGCTCGTTGCTTGCTGACTGTACAAATATTTCGCAATCTGTGAATGCAGATCCAAATATCAAGGACGGAGAAGGATCCTAGAACGTATTTCCCTATAGCTGCAATGGTTAACGTAATTACCTGCCCCTACTGCCCCGTTTGAATAATCTACTCTGTATACAGGGTGGAAGGAACATCACCGCCAAGCCGGTTACCATGGCTTCAGTAGATGATTCTGAACCTTCCCGTACTGAAATTATTCGTTGGTATAAAAAAAAATTGCTGTTCCATACATTTTCATTGCATGCATTGCACTTTTCTATGAAACAGCAGATTTTTTTTATGACTGACGCAAAATTTAACCGTTACTGCGTTTAACCCATTAGATGTTCACCTATTAGAAGCCGTTTGCTTATAAGAGCTCAACGATGTATACGGTTAAATTTATTGTTGTTCCAAGAGATTTTTTCTTATGAACCAATGGGGATCATACGACATTTGAGGGGTTAAATTTTGCGTCGGTTATAAAAATTGGTTTGGTTGGTGGTTTTGCTGTTAAACTTACATATAATAAATAAATATAGTACCATATAAATAGGTTCTATCAATATTCCTTTGAACAAAATAATTATCTCTCCAAATATCATTCAGAAACAAAGGATAGGCCGATCAATAACACTTCTAATGTATCTACAATTTATTAATGTCATCGGCAAATGTTGTTTCATTTATAAATATCAATTCTGACATTTATTGAACGTGTACTATCTTACAGTATCTATGATAAGTCATTATTCTTTTCTCATTAACTTTGTCAGTATAATTATTTTTTGCTTTAACTATTAAGTCCCAGGGAAAAATATTTCACACAGGTCGGTATAGCAAAAAAAGCGTTAGAGTAAGGTGTAGAGGTAACTACAAAAAATAAAGCATTAAAAACAACGCAAAAATCTAGCCGCAGCGTTCCCAATTTGAAAACACAAAAAAGAAATACAAATCTTTCCATATTTTAAAAAGTCTACCATAAAGCGAATCAAGCGCGACATCGACAATTGTTGATTGTTGGAAAACTGTCGGCGGCATGCGGCACTGTACGGACGTTATATACAGTACAGATACCGTATCTGCGGTGATATAGGCGATGGCGATATAGCCGTCGGAATGTCAGCTGCCAACTGAAGTATATCAACGATGCATTCGCTTTGATATCGAGCTCGCTTTTAAACGAGATTCAGCGTTTTGCGGTACTGGCTGGATGCGAAATTGGTTCGCTTAAGCGAGCTAATGGTAGATAGAAACCTTTTTGTTTTACAGTTTTTTTTTACATTAATGGTACCTAAATGTAAGATGTAATGGATTGGACAGCGTTTAGGTAATCTTACATATTACTACTGTTATAAATGCGAAATTTTGGATAGATGGATGTTTCCTTCTCAATCACGCTAGAACTGTTGAATGGATCTTATGGAAGAAATTAAGCACACAAGTTTATAACCTGGATTAACACAGGACTTTTTATCCCGGTTGTACGTCACCGTAGGATAACTTCCGATAGCCACGCAGGTGACGCCGCTGGCAGAAGCTAATTAGTTTAAATCACTTCAACATTAGCTTGTCAAAAAGACAATATAGAAACATAACAAAACCACTTTAAATAATTTAACTTCAACGAAGTGAGATTCTCAAAGACATCAAATCACACTGAGCTTAACATACGAAATCAAAATAGCTCAGTAGCAAGCGTTAAAGTTATCTCCATCCCTACAAGCGTGTGACACAAAACTAATTACAAATCTCGTGCTACAGACTAAATAAACAAAGAAAACACAGTGACAAACAAAGGAATGCAGTCAAAGAGCGAGGAGGCGGCTAACAAGATTCCAGAGGCGGGATTATCACAAAGTTAAGCCTGGAATTAGGACGAGCGAGAATAATCTGAGCCAGCCACGGGACACTTCGCTGGCGTCGCTCCACAAAAAATAAATATCTGTATTTTGAGCGATAACATTCAACGGATTTGCGTTTTGTACTCGAAATAAGCCGTAGAGAAGCTTTGAATTAAACCAGCTCGTTTAATTCAAAGTTGATAAAACGGATGAAAAAACACAGATACAAAACGTAGTCTTTTTTAATGTAGAATATTTTAATTCATTCATAAATCATTTCCAACTATTCTGAAGAACAATTTCTAAATAGAAACCCAAGCAATTAATTACAAAGGCCATGATGAAACACATGGCCATTCAATCAACTAATCCACGATAAATAAACCAAAAACAACATTTATCACTAACACCCAGTAATTACATCGAAACATAAACTGGAATTTGAATCTAAACTGTTTACTGAAACCTGAGTGAAAGGCGCACGACGAGGGAATGAAATAAAGCAAGTCTGAGCCAACAAACTTACGGAACGAGTTTACTTGCTTCACCTGACAAAACTCTCAACCTCCTAGATAAGTCGGCTGAAATGCAACCCCGTATTGCATCGGCAGACTTTGTTGAGCTAAGCTGTGATGTTCTTTGTTTATGAAACAGGCATGCATGCTTTGCAGCGATGCCAAGTTTCAAAGGTAGTGAATAATCTTATAGGTACTCAGGAAAATCTATTTTATTTTATAGCATCCAAATCCGGTTAACATCATCATCATTATCCTGCGCTTAACTCAATTTACTCGAGTCGGCGCAACATGTCTTTCTCTTGCGTACGCTATTAGTCGTCACCTCGGAGGTCACTCCTTTTCTAGCCATATCATCTTTCACACAATCCATCCATCGTTTATTTTTAACAAAACTATATTCTAATCAAAAGGGACGGGACGGGACGGGAACGGAAGTAGGGCCGTGGGGTCCGAGTGCTCATCGAGTATTTCAGGATATCGCCCAGCGGTTGGTTGACTCTACACGTGACCAGAGGGCTGGTCAATTTTTAGGCCAAAGAATCAGCATTGCCATTCAACGTGGCAACGCTGCCAGCCTTTTGGGCGCATTTCCCACTGACAGCGATAGGGATGAATTTTTTGACGCCCTATGAGCTCTTCTCCTTTTTTACCACTTGTACATAATGCATATATTTTTAGGTTGCATATATTAATTATTGTTTTATCTTAAATTTAATTATTAAATAACATGAACTAAGTTCTCGAGAAACTCAAAGTACGGATCAATCTTTAATAGCCATTACCTATCCCAGATGGGCGCAAAACTGCTTACCTTATGAGATACAAGAGAATTGTAATCTTTATCGATCCACAGTTGTTCAATTATGAAGCGTAACTCAATAAAATCGAAACGATTCCCCCGGTTCGTAACAGATTGTAAGCCCCGAGGAGATAATGAAAAAGCTAATTTAGCCAGGGCCATTCTGCCAAGCTTTGTCTGCTGTCTGGGTATTGACTCGAGTGGAACATCAAAAGACTGTCGACGAACCATCTGATTTTTAGTCAGATGGTTCGTCGACACGGACTCAATATTTTAAAGTAACACTTTGAAGTATTGGTCTCTTCTGACGGAAATTTCAAAGAAACTCCGTCACAAAGAGAAATGTCGGGTTTCATCTCAACATATTGCTATTTCCAACGTTCAAAAGTTACTGGAATCGTAAAATATGGAGAAATGCAATATATGATTTCCAGTTACGTCGATAATGTACCTGAAGCAACGTGATTGAATTGGAGTTACATCGAATTTCGCCAATCGTAACCCAATCTTTGTGAAACTCCATTGAGTAAAGTCCCTTGAGGGATATATACAGAACAGTAAAGTAATTTAGGGAAATCGTCAAACAGACGGAATGAGCTCATTGGCGGAGCAACATTTTACCTACCTATTTACAGCTATCGTATTTTGTATTTCCTAACTCGCCATCCATAATAATACTTATTTAATTATACGCTACCAATGTTTCGTGTTTAACAGATTAGAATAAGATGACATCTATGTATAAATCTTGTTTATTGATGAGTTAGTCAAGTCCAACTTTTTTCATTACGCTTAACATTTTAAAGTTCAGCTCTTAATTAAACGAAGAATCTCTAAGCACTTCATTAACTTGATCCGATTTAAAGTTCAAGGCACTTGGACTCAACACTCTTTGTGTAAGTTAAAGCAAGGTCTTTTCCACTTGAAATAATATTAAAGCTGCAACTTGCTTTATATTAAATGCGATAAATACTAAACTCGCCACATTACGGCTACAATAAAGCGAACTATTAATCTAGAGAAGCCGACGACAAATGTAGTTCCCGCAATCCACAATACATATTTCCGTTTGAAAGCCGACTCACCTGTTTGACCCAATTCCGGAAAACTCGAAGTCAACACGTGAATTTACATGATAATGCTGTTTGCTGCGGGACCATTTACCATAGCAAGCGGCAGCCGCACTAAGCTCTGTATCCATTAACGGCGAAACTTGAGAGGCTATAAATTTTTGAACATGCCACGACGTATGTTCAGGTATTGATGTTATTGATTGGTTTGGTTATCATTGAATATTGAACATAGATGGTCCTTCTGAATAAAATATGTAGAAGAAGATGAAATGCGTAATTTCAAGGATGGCGTTAATAACTAAGGTTTTTTTTAATGTCATTGTCAACACAACAAGATGTCTTTCTGTGATCGGAGACACGGTTGGCGCAGCGGTTGAGCAATTGACTGCTGCACAGCATGTCGCGGGTTCGATTCCCGCACGGAACAAATATTTGTACGACCTGCAAGTATTTGTTCTGGGTCTGGTGTTTTTCTATCATTATTATGACTTTACAAAAAAAAACTATTTAGGTAGTTTATCAGCCATCTCGTTACTATAACACAAGCATTAGGTTGCTTAGCTTAGGACTAATATTATGGCGTTGTGTGAAATGTCCAAGGATATTATTATTATTATTGCATCTGCATTTCTTAAATATTCTTTTATTGATTTCATACTCGTACGTTCAATGAAATTACTAATAGAATTCCTCAAATATTTAAATGCTCTTGGTATTATAAACGTTGACATTAGACGTCGTTACGACGGCCTACATGTTGGTTCGACGTCACACCTGCGTGCAGAATACAATTTAGTATTTAGAGCAATGGCAACTTGTACAGTGCACACACGAATGTCTCCATAAAGTTAGGTTACATGGTATCAACGACTGCAGCTAGATTATTACGATTCTTGTATAATGGAAAATGGGGGTTTTAAGGGGTTGATTATTGAAAAGAGTGTCCATGGAGTTTCTTGTCCGTTCTTCTCCATAGGTACCTACTGCTTTGGAATGGGCAACTAGCTTCATCTTTCTGACTGACCGACCCCTTGAAAATTCAAAAGTGCCTGTAATTGGTTTATTTGCAATAAATGCTTGTAGTTTGGGTTTAAGTGTATTTGTGATAGGTTTCAACTTTGCAAGGCCGTTTTGATTTATGTATTAGTGCAACATAAATAATTATTATTTCTCCAGTAATTAAGCTCAAGGCCTCGTTAGATGCAAAAGTAAATTTATCCGCAATTTGATAAATTGTACTTTTTTGATTGATGCATGGTTACTATTACATCGAACAAACATAGCGGTTTTTCATTTTACTGTACCATGTTTCACCACATCCGGTAAAATTATCTGGCAGTTTCCTACAAATTCTGCCCCAAGTTTATTTCATTTGGTAGGTAATATTAAAAAGACATAGTGAAACAGGCCCTTAATTTTTTCTTTTATGTTACACTAGCTTCCGCCCGCGGCTTCGCCCGCATAATATGTCGACAAATTATACACATAAACCTTCCTCTTCAATCACTCTATCTATTAAAAAAAACCGCATCAAAATCAGTTGCGTAGTTTTAAAGATTTAAGCATACATAAGGATATAAGGACAGAGAAAGCAACTTTGTTTTATACTACGAGTATGTAGTGATAGTGAAGATGCAAAATATTCACGATCTTTTTTACATTTCAGATGAAGGACGATTTTCTTTTTTTCCTCTACAGCTGTAAAACCGTGTCCATGTTGTTTCAGTGACGCTAACCGCCGGTCCCGGTCGCGGTCTCGGTCGCGGTCTGTGACCCCGAGCAACTCCCCGCCCCCGCTGCCCGCGCCGCAACCCCCGCCGCCGCCCCACACTTTGCACCCAGACAATGCATTAGGTACAACATCGCTTTTATACTTTTACAGCTTCTGTTTACTTGCCTAAGGGCTATTGAGGTCCTAAATCTCGAAGGAAAATGTTTGTGGAGGGATGTTTGAACTTGACCAACAGATTTATAGAGTTTACCAAGAATGACCTAGGTATTTTTCTCATCTTGATTACTACATTAAGTTAATCCTCTTGTCGAGCTTGTTTTATTTACATATTATTTATTGTAGGTATATTAATATTAACACTGTCTCTCTTGCTCCCTTAATCTATCTATAGGAGAATGTGTCACCCCTTAATATCTATAATTTTTGTGGTGTCCATAGTTGATAAACTTGATCAGACCTGTACTCCGTTTATTATAACATTAGAATAATAACGGCTAAATAATGACAGTTATTGTGTAATATTGTTGCCTTAACTGCACTTTATAGTTATTTTTTTGATGTAAATGGTTAATACATAACATAACGGACTTATGTCATTTACTTTACTTTACTTTATTACTTATATACTTCTATATAGAAATAACGAAACGGTGATAACCTTTATTTGTCTAATGTTACAACAAACGGACTATAGTTGTCTGTGATAATAGGCAACGTTTTGCTTTGATCAAAATTGAATAAAATATGTATGTACACATTCAATATTACGTTTAATAGAAACACCATCCTGTATGCACAACATAATAACGTACTAGATTCTTCTCCGTATAAGTATGACTGTACCATTTACATCACACGTCGGACTAAAAGCTTCCATATTAATATGAATCTGGCGATACAACGACGGAAAGATTGATTCCCTGCCGAATACCGACAACTCTCGAATATGTTAATATTTTCCTTGAGCAGAAACGTATTGGATAAACATTTTCAGATGCTTCAGAAGACGAAGAATTTCTCTCTAAAAATAATTTGTAATAGATGAGAGGGGAATGTCTTTTTGGTTAGAGTCGGTTTTATTCGGAGTATTGGCATTTCAGATTAAAATTACTTTAATTAGTAATAGTAAAATGGAGCCGCTAATAAATTAGTAAAGTTTTCTAGAATTTTATTGTATTGACTGTTTATAATGCCAGTTTAAGAGGCAGGGCTCATCCGACTCATGTACAGACCTTGTGGATACAGCAAAACTATGTGATACTCTTATGCCAACTTTTATAATCCATCTTATACCTAATTTACCCTTGGCAACTACATATGTATTTTCTGTTCTGTAACCTTTTTGAAATAAACAATAAAAAAAATATATGTATATATATCCCAGGTCGTGGTGCACTAAGTGCAGCGGGTCGCCAGTTAAGTGACCACAGCAACAACAGGGAGTCTTCTTTAGACGACTCAGGTGTGGTGGATGACCACGACGATGGAGAGCATACATCAGACGACCAGGCACCACACCCGCACCCAAGGAGGCATCTGCTAATACCACAGCTGCCACTACCTCCAAACCACCCACCGACGCCGATGCCGATGCAAATGCCAATGCCAATGCAGATGCCGATGCCGATGCAGATGCCCACACCAATGCCTACACAAATGCCGATGCCCATGCCCCAGATTCAACAAGTACGTATAATAATAATGTATTTTCTAGCAAACAGTAGAACAATAGCTGTGTAGCACTCACAGCAGCGAAGATCTACGCAAGAATACAGCAAGAGCAGTGTCTCCGAAAGTTGACAATATCGTTTAAAAATCTCAGTTTAGTAGAAAGACTATATGAACTTAAAAATGTTGTTGTCATTTCAGGTAACCCAGGACACACAAACGCAAGAAGTAAGATATAGACAGCAAACAAAAACTGAAAAACCTGCTGTGAAATCCAAAAAACCTGTGAAAAGCATGCAGGACAAGTATCCACTGAACCCCGACTACCTCAACCAGATCGTGGTGCTAGGTAAAATCTACTTTGGTTTTAGCACATTTTTCACTTCCTAAAAACTTTTCGGGTTCAGTAATGCCATCAAATTCCATTAGTTTGGGGAAATATATTCGAGCATATATGTGATTGAGGAATTGAAAGGAAATATAGCTCAACAATTTGATGGCACTACAAAACCTAATCCAATTTATTGGCACGGCTTCAACACTGAATAGCACGAGACAAATAACACTGAAACTAAACGATGCTGCCACTATGTATCAGAATGAACGCTTTGCAAACACGAAGGGCTAACTATACTACAACAACGTATGCATTTTATAGGGGTTCGGTACAATTATTGAAATTAATGAACAAGCAAAATTAATTTTGTAGATTTAGATTACGGACGTAAGTTTATTGGCTATAATTCTGCATGATATTCAATAATTATTCTTGTCAAAATTGCGTCACTTAGGAGTTCATTATTTCGACATCTATCCAACTTTAAACGCTTGCGTTCTTTGCAATTTTCTCCTTTTCTAAATTGAAATTAAATTGTACAGGTTAATTTTAATTCTAAAGTTTCTAAATTATTAGGTAGTTTGACTTTAAGTAGGTACTTTTTCTTCTAAAAATTCTAACTATTCACTCTGTTTCAACTCTCATTTGCAACAGATGATATTTACTTTGGATTTCAGAAGCATTATGTAAGGTTACACTTTGATTTTTGAACAATCCTCGATGATGTAAACCGTTTGATTGGGGAGGAATCCTACGAAACACTCGTGTATTTGAAATTCCTAATCAAATGATTTCACATGTATATTCTTTGGTAGCTTTACGAATAAATTCAATACTTCAAATAATTCAAGTCGCTCTCGTAAAAGCTACCAAAGTTGTAGATACTGCAATTACATTATGCAATTAAAACAGTTTTAGGTACTGCTAATTTGTCATAGAGATAACTATTTCATTTTTGTTTCAATAAATATTTAGTTCCCAAATCTTTACTCCAAAGAGATGGAATAGTTACTTTCTATGTTCGGTAACATTCACCAGTAGCTTCACTTCTCAATGAGGAACACTTCATTGTGCATTTTAATACGACACGGTTGCAATCTCGCTTCTACCCTCATTAATATCGTCAGGGGCGGACTGGCCATACAAGCGCGCGCCCGACCTCCCGCAAGCGGAGACGACGAAAATTAATGAGCTCAGTTTATTGGCAGCCACGCACAAAACTCATATGGGCAATTACGAGCAAAATTGCACTTACTTCACAGGTTAGTAAACACAGACGCAAACGCTTCTACCCCCCAGTCCACCCCTGTCTCCACAGGAAGACTGCAGGGTGACTGCGATTGACTAGTTGTCGTCTTGTCATAGCTCAAGAATCGCATTCAAGTCTTTCCACATTACATTCAATTACTTTAACAAATACCTTGAACACTTGTGCATAACTTTTATGCGATTCGTATTTGGAAACATCAAAATTCATATCAGTGTTTTGTCGAACTTTCAGTTTAACCACTGTACCGGTAACTGCACCGTTTGTACACATAATTGGCATATCAAAATTTTTCGTACTACCATGCTGGTTTTCCTTGCATATCAATGCAATTTTCCTGCATATTTTCTTTGTCCTGACTTCGCTTTCAATGCATGATGAGTTGTTTAATATTTGATAAGCGATAGATTAATTTAGTAAAACGAAAGCTTTGCATCGATGGAACTTGAATTTGCCTCACTATGCTTCCGCTTATTCTAATTGATCTATCCTTCACTTCTTTTCTTTCTTCTGTTCGTGACGTATAAGTGTGATATTTGTTGTTCTTGATGTTTGTATATTTTGTTGACTGGTTTAAAACTTCTGACAGATGAGCTGGTGGATAGAAATTGTGAGTGCTGCGTCACTTGCTGTATAGACTATGAAGGCTGGCTCCAGTTCCAAAACTGTTTGTATGGGATCGTGAAAGATCCCTTATTCGAGTTGTTCATTACAACTTGCATTGTTCTCAATACGCTCTTCCTCGCGCTAGAGCACCATGGAATGAGTGAGAACGTTAGATCGGCCTTAGATATAGGAAATAAGGTAATCAACATTTTACTATATATATATATGTTATTAAAAAACTGTATTTTTAACCCCCGACGCAAAGAGAGGGGTGTTATAAGTTTAACGTGTCTGTCTGTGGTATCGTAGATCCCAAATGGATGGACCGATTTTTGTTTAGTTTTTTTGTGTCATAGATAATTTTATCCCAAGTGTTCTTAGCCGTGTTTCGAGAATATCTGTTCAGCCGTTTGAAGATCATCAGCTCTTTTCTAGTTGATGATCTGACTAACTTCCTTATGTCCGATCGATTCGAAATATTCAAATTTGAAGGATATATTAATAATAATAATTATATAAAATATGAATTTACCATTGTATCGGGGGGTTTTTTAAATTTTACTTTTATGACTGCTATTATTGCCGACATGCTGTAATACATTCTCTTCTAATCATATATGACAAGTGAAAAAAAAAAATCTTTCCAGGTGTTCACGTCGATATTTACATTAGAATGTATAATGAAAGTGATGGCAATGAGCAAAGACTTCTTTGCATGCGGCTGGAATATATTCGACTTGATTATAGTGTCAGCAAGCCTTCTAGATCTAATATTTGAGCTCGTCGATGGCCTATCTGTGTTGCGAGGTCTTCGTTTGGTGAGTAATTTAGAAGAATATAATCATAATAATTGGTTTGTCAGATTTCTAGGGTTTTACAAAACATATGAAGGACTTTAAAATTAATTTTCAGATGGATTATTTTAAACATTAAATAATAATTACTTTTCGTTTATTAATTTAAATAACTTTATTTATTTATTAATAAATTTTACTTATAATTAATTTACAGTTGTCGTAGTTTCTTTGTTTGCAGCAATATTTAACTTTCAAAATTATTTCAATTATATTCCTTTCACAATACAGGCACTGTAGAAATTTTTGAGTGGTTTTGTAGGTACCCCGATT
Organism: Hyppa rectilinea; assembly: GCA_951799385.1. Classification (NCBI taxonomy): domain Eukaryota; kingdom Metazoa; phylum Arthropoda; class Insecta; order Lepidoptera; family Noctuidae; genus Hyppa; species Hyppa rectilinea. Next base: position 5,705,356 of record OX637318.1, on the reverse strand, counting down.
ATTACTCTCTTTTCTAAATATACACACATCAAAAGTGTCTAGGGATCAACATATATTTTTGCAATAACTTTTCTCTTGATTGATATTAATTTAAATTTTCTTTAAGGATTCATCAAATAAAGTGTTTTCGTTTGTCACAGTAACGATAAACCAAGTCACCTTTGCATTAATAAAGAAATTTGCCATTTTCCTAATAAAGGGATTTTTGACATTTGAACCACTAACATTAAAGTTCGAAAAAAAGACTGAAATAACAGTTTTCTTTAAAATTTTATTGGGTAACTTAAACAATTAATAATCCGTGTTTCTACCGCGAACACTAACAACACAAGAACATCGGTTTGGCATACTCAAAATGAGTTCATCCAAATCACGCTGTGGAATGGCCGCCCATGTTCGTTGCAACAACAAAAAAAGGTCTTCTTGCAACTGGATACCCTCCATATTCGGCAGAGCTCTTCTCTGTAGCATATCCCATGCATGCTCAATCGGGTTCAAGTCTGGCGACTGAGCAGGCCAGGGCAGGACATTGATGTTAGCTGCGGCGAGAGTCTGTCTTACAACTCTTGCGGTGTGCGGTCGTGCATTATCATGCATTAACTGAAATAAGGGACCGATTTGCACTTGTAGAGGAACGATGACGTCAGATACAATCGTCTCAGCATAAATTTGAGCGTTGAGGTTGCCTCTGATCCAAATCAACTCAGTTCTTCCGCCGATCCAAATACCTGCCCATACCATGATAGTTCCACCACTATAAGGATGGACTTCCTGGCAGGATTTTAATCGCTGTTGGCGTCCAGGGGTTCTCCAGTGTCGTATACGTCTTGTATCCGGTCTCATACCAAAACGAGACTCATCAGAAAAGCACACGAAACGCCATTGTTCTTCTGCCCAATTTCTGTGTTCAAGAGCCCATTGATATCGAATCCTACGATTGTGCATTGCTATAGGTGGTACCCGTAGCGGTCTTCGGGAATGAAGGTTCACTTCATGCAAGCGGTTTCTGACTGTTTGGTCGCTAATTAAGTTCCCTGAAGAGTGATGAAGCCTCACGGCTAACATCATGGCGGTTATTGTTGGAGCTCTTCGAGTTAAGATTTGAATGTATCGGTCTTGTCTCCGTGTGGTGCAGCGATACCGTCCTTCATGGCGCTCAGCCACGGTACCAGTGCTTCGGTAACGTGTCCAAAGTCGACTGATAACACCTTTTTTTGTTGTTGCAACGAACATGGGCGGCCATTCCACAGCGTGATTTGGATGAACTCATTTTGAGTATGCCAAACCGATGTTCTTGTGTTGTTAGTGTTCGCGGTAGAAACACGGATTATTAATTGTTTAAGTTACCCAATAAAATTTTAAAGAAAACTGTTATTTCAGTCTTTTTTTCGAACTTTAATGTTAGTGGTTCAAATGTCAAAAATCCCTTTATTAGGAAAATGGCAAATTTCTTTATTAATGCAAAGGTGACTTGGTTTATCGTTACTGTGACAAACGAAAACACTTTATTTGATGAATCCTTAAAGAAAATTTAAATTAATATCAATCAAGAGAAAAGTTATTGCAAAAATATATGTTGATCCCTAGACACTTTTGATGTGTGTAGCTAGGTTAGGCATATCTTGTTTAACAATTTTAAATAATAATGAATCCTTTCTAATAATTTGTTACCTCTGTTTCAGTTACGAGTGTTAAAGTTAGCTCAGTCATGGACTACAATGAAAGTGTTATTGAGTATTATAATATCGACAATCGGTGCTCTTGGTAATTTGACGTTCGTGTTAGTGATAGTTATATACATATTCGCTGTGATCGGTATGCAACTCTTCTCCAAGTCCTACACGCCGGATAAGTTCGACCCGGACCCAGTACCCAGGTATGACGTCACAAGTTATAGCATGACATCAGAGTTTTAATTTTTCGGCAAGTATTATACATGCTGATTGTTTACTTGTTTATGTATCATTTCTTTTCCAATGTGTAGTTTTAGAAATATTATGTATTTCTTTTGATTATTCTCTAAAACCTCTGTTGCATGAATCGTTTCCTTATTTTCATCACCGACCAATGTTCCTCTTAATATATGAACTAACAATCCTGACTCGACAACGTACAAAGGTGGAACTTCAACGACTTCTTCCACTCGTTCATGATGATATTCCGGATCCTGTGTGGCGAGTGGATCGAGCCTCTGTGGGACTGTATGCGCGCAGAGCAGGAGACCGGGGCAGAAAGTTGCTTCTTCATATTCTTGCCCGCGCTTGTCATGGGCAACTTTATGGTGCTCAACCTCTTCCTCGCCTTGCTGCTCAACAGTTTCAATAGTGAAGAACTTAAGAATAAGAAAGAGGTAAGTATTATAAATATTTTTACAGTTCCGAATTGTCTGTGGTTGAAGTTGAAATGCCACTTCTCAGTATTTTTCAATATCACGAAAAATAGTCTGGCATACATGTTAAATTCAAAAGTACATTGTCGCAACTCGCCAGACATCTATTACTTTCAATCACCTTTCGCCTGAAGATGATATCGCACTACCGTTTACCGGGCGTGCAGCGTAGGCGTTCGTCGGCGCCATTATCCATTCTTCATTAGCGAGGCGTATGTGCGGCGCATGTGAACGATAAAAGCCGCCTACACTGCTGATATAAGTGAGATAGTACCTACAGAAACGCAAGGGAAAATGTACCTTATTCAAAGCTAGGATGTCATAAGTAAGAACAGAAATGATCCCATTAATAATTTTCAGGAAGTTGGTGAAGATTCAAAATTAGCTAAAAGTTTCGATAGAATACGTTCTATAGTAAGAAAAAAAGGTTTCCTTATATCGAGAAGTAAAGAGACTGACAAAAAATCTAAGTTAGAAGAGCTAGTTAACGAATTTATGACACAACAACGCGCCATAAAGGAGAAGAAGGCGTCGATACCGTCGATACCGAGCGAGCAGAGGTATTCTGCGTCAATACAGGAGACCATCCTGTTCCCACACGACAATATTTATAGTCATAGTTATCAAGAAGCATTAAATAGGTATGTATTAAAATATTCCATCAATAACGTTGTCCCTTTAATAAGAATCAAAAGAGATATTTCACTAAATTATGTCCATTTATTGTAAAGTTCAAGAACAAAGTAGCATTAAAAAAGATAAGACGAGTAAAAGATTATACGTCTTATCTTTAACAAATACTAATTCTAATGAGGATAGGATCTCGTGCTTTTCTTAAAAGTTAGATTTCCTAAGTAAGAACTAGCGACGATATTTCAAACTCGTTCACAAGTCAAGTTACTCGTACCTAACTTGGAAAAATATTTCAGGCCAATATCTGTAGGTTCCGACTTCGCCTACCCACAGCTTTACCAAGCTACCAACAACTTTAACCACGGCAGTCAAGAAACTTTAAAAGATGTGCGTGACTTGGCGGCCGAACATAAGATAACTAGTATTAGGGAAGACTCGAAAGAAAATCTCGAAGACACGTCACTGACTGAGCAAGTTGCCGCTCAGAAGTTGTTGAACCAGATGTCTTCGGGTTATCACACACAGCCTTCGGATTCTAAAGGTAATAAATTACTTAAAATGGTTTTATAAAGTGTTGTTACATTTCCGAATAACTATAGTATTGAAATATATACAGTAGTGTTTTCTATTTCATTACCTATTTATTAGTATACACGCAAAAATTTGATTCGTCTCACGACAAAATAAGAACCTCGCATCTTAAAAATATTTCAGATGAAAACGAACATTATGAAATGGCACAATTGTCAAGTAAAACAACGCCAGAAAAACCAAAAAGGCAACACCAGCCCAGGGAACAACTTCCGTCAAACAACTTAAGTAAGGAACCAGTCAAAGGAAACGACGAAGACATGAAGCGTCCGTGGCAAACTTTAGTCTCATATGTAGATGAATTAACCGTAGGTGGGAGAAAAAACTCACAGGGTCAATATGTTGATGCGATGGGAAACTTCCCCGGATTTGGGAAACAGAAAGAGCCGAAAGTACCCGAGAACTGTTTCCCTCGCCAATGTTACGATGCGTATGTATTCATTCAAGAATGTCTCGATGCTCAATGCCATATTCGCTTCCATTTCTGTAGTAGGAGTTTGGTAGCTATCCAAGTCTTTTGAAAACCGATTTTTACGATTAACTCTTCTTCCTTTGACATTAATCTTCATACCCTTACGAGTTGTGTATGTCTCTTAACCTTTTGCACTTCTAAACAACCTAATGCATCCAGTAATGTAATGTTATTAATTAATTAATTCATCTAACTTTATTGCTATGACCATTGCTTCACAACATTAATCGTACTAATATCCCTTGCAAAACTACGGAACCAAGGTAACAAATAAAAGGTTCTAGGGATTGAATTAGAATAACGACTCTCCGTACGTATTTAGGATATCCAGAAGTATGTAGGTAGGTACAGGGTTGTAATAGTTGCTTGTGATCCGAATGAATGCAAATACGCTATCCTTTTAGGAGTTCTTGTTGGGATGCATGTATTCAGACCAACGTCGGTCAACGTTGGATGTTTCTTCGAACCTACATCCTGCGGTACGTAGACACTCCAGCCTTCGAGTGGTTCGTATTGGTGCTGATCTTCGCGTCGAGCATCACGCTCTGCTTCGAAGACATCCACCTCGAGAAAAACAAGCCGTTGAAGAAAATATTGTACTGGACCAACTTGGGGTTCTGCATGATCTTCATCATCGAGATGTTTCTCAAGTGGATAGCGTTGGGGTTCTTCAGATACTTCACTAGTTTCTGGACGCTATTAGACTTTACTATCGTTTTTGTAAGTATCAATTCTTTCAACATTTTTATTGACGCTTTTGAACTTCTCTTTCTAACGCTTTAAATCCGCTTTCAGGTTTCAGTATTCAGTTTGTTGATAGAAGAAAACGAAAACCTAAAAGTGTTAAGATCGTTAAGAACTTTACGTGCATTGAGGCCGTTGCGAGCGATATCGCGGTGGCAGGGGATGCGTATCGTAGTGAACGCTCTAATGTATGCGATACCTAGTATCTTCAACGTGTTGTTAGTGTGTCTTGTGTTTTGGTTAATATTTTCTATCATGGGCGTGCAGTTTTTTGGTGGAAAGTTTTATAAGTGCGTCGACGATGAAGGAGAATTATTACCGTTAGAGGCAAGTATGACTATATATTGAAATTGAGTTTTGAATATTCCCACGGAGTTTTTAATGGTTTCCATTTGATTTTAGATAGTGAACGATAAATGGGAATGTTATTATAACAATTTCACTTGGATAAATTCGAAAATATCGTTTGACCACGTGGGCATAGCCTACTTGGCTTTATTTCAAGTGGCCACATTTGAGGGTTGGATGGAGGTGATGGCCGATGCAGTGGACGCGCGAGGAGTAGATTTACAGCCAGCGAGAGAAGCCAACATCTACGCATATATTTATTTTGTCATCTTCATCGTGTGCGGTTCATTCTTCACCCTTAATCTGTTTATAGGAGTAATTATAGATAATTTTAATATGCTCAAGAAGAAGGTAATTTAGTTTCATAAATCATAATATATTGCAATAAATCTTTTTATCAAATACTAATGCTACAAAATTTCACTTTCAGTACGAAGGCGGAGTTTTAGAAATGTTCCTTACTGAGAGTCAAAAGCATTACTATACAGCAATGAAGAAACTCGGTAGAAAAAAGCCCCAGAAAGTAATAAAAAGGCCGAGGAATCAATTCTTGGCTATGTTTTACGATCTCTCGAATTCGCGACGATTCGAGATCGCCATTTTCGTTTTAATATTCCTGAATATGCTCACCATGGGCATAGAACATTATGATCAACCGCATTCCGTATTCTTTATATTAGAAGTTAGTAATGCGTTTTTCACGACTGTATTCGGTTTAGGTATGATACTCGTTTCAATTTATATTGCTAAAAATAAGAACCGAGCCAAACCCTTTAAGCAACGTGGCATTAAGTCCGTCTTTGTAAGTTTATAGCGCACAAAGTTTATTATACAAGCAAATGCCACCACCTTGAGTCTGATGATCATTTTCCAAATAACTCCTATTATCTATATACTTTTTAACAACAGACTTCATCATGCATTTTACTAAACGACTTCATTCAACCTTCAAAATAACCACAACGTCTTAAACTTCCACTAGAGGGTTTGGCAGTGTTACCACATTATAGTTTGTCCATCCACAATCTCTTTTGTGTTTAACTTATTTAAAACCTTACAGAAGCGATAGTAAAAATAGTAGGTCTTCGGTACCACTACTTCACGGTGCCGTGGAACGTGTTCGACTTCCTGCTGGTGCTGGCTTCGATCCTAGGCATCTTGATGGAGGACATCATGATTGACCTTCCCATATCGCCCACCTTGCTGAGAGTCGTCCGGGTGTTCCGGATAGGGAGAATTTTAAGACTGATTAAAGTGAGTAGTTTCTGGACTCTGTTATGTTCAGTTTCCGTGTTAAAAAATTAAGTTCTGATAGTGTCCAGTTATATTTCGTAATAATACCTGTAAAGTTGTTTGAAAATTTCGACGATTTAGACGACCACTTCTTTAAAAAAACGAAAAACGTTGTAAAACCTTTAACTTTTCCTTTTTCAGGCCGCTAAGGGCATTAGAAAACTGCTGTTCGCGCTAGTAGTGTCGCTGCCCGCGCTGTTCAACATCGGCGCGTTGCTGGCGCTTATCACGTTCATCTATGCCATCATCGGCATGTCCGTGTTCGGGCACGTTAAGGAACAGGGCGCACTCAATGACATCGTCAACTTTCAGACCTTCGGGAGAAGCATGCAGTTGCTTTTTCGGTAACTCATATCTTTTAACATCAAATTTTATGTTAAGATTTATTAGCTGGTACATATCCAACCCATAATTTATCATTTTGACCTTATTGAAAATGTTGCTTCTCTCCACTTTCCAGTTTAATGACATCAGCCGGTTGGAACGACGTACTTGAATCTCTCATGATCCAGCCTCCTGAGTGTGAGTTGGGCGAGCATCCAGGTCAGAACGGAAACTGCGGGAGCCCTCTACTGGCCATCACATACTTCACGTCGTTCATCATCATCAGCTACATGATCGTCATCAACATGTACATAGCCATAATTCTCGAGAACTTCAATCAGGCGCATCAAGAGGAAGAGATTGGCATCGTTGAAGACGATCTCGAGATGTTCTATATACGATGGTCAAAGTGAGTAGATCCCCAAAGGACTTATCATTTGTTATCAACTACCATCGCAGGATGTATTCTCTTTTAAGTTTATTTTAACGAATGGAATAAAATAATATTTTAGTAATAACAACCGTCATTATCTAACCATGAAAGATCAGTAAAATACCGAAGATTAAAACTTGGCCAAGCACTTCCAATATTGAAGCAGTCTGTAACCAATAGCCACCACTTACAGTTATTAAAGGTATTTACAATTACGACGGTTCAGAACGGACACTTTAAACACAAATGACGTCGTAAAGGGAAGCTCGTAAATCTTGCCATTTATCTCGATGGCCGGCTTCAGCTGAACACATTAAAATTTACTCAAACAGTTATTGCTTCGCATTAACCTCATCATTTGTGGGAACGGTAATAAGCAATTGCATTTCTTCTTTCCTAATGAAACTTACATCTTCAAACTAACATTAACCGTACGTACCGACCTAGTTAGTAGTTTGAAAACGGTAATTTTATACTCAACCAACGTGGTAATGGCAGTTTCTTGGGTACATTACACGGCGACAAGGACGCGGATGAATTTTTCGACGCCAGATTTTAGTTTGTGAATAGTTTTTTAGATAAGTTACGATATAATTTCATTATTATTATATATTATTATAATTTTAATCACCAATTTAACTACATCACAATGTACCAATCTAACTTTTTTTTTTCAAATTCAGCCAGTTCTCATTTTAGACTACCTAGTTACTAGGGATCCATCATCTTTGAAACTAATATACAAATATTCTTGTTTCCAGATACGACCCCCACGCAACTCAGTTCATAAGTTTCGCTCAACTATCAGACTTCATAGCTTCTTTAGACCCTCCGCTAGGCATTTCCAAACCAAATACAGTGGCTTTAGTCAGTTTTAATCTACCAATCGCGAAAGGCAACAAGATTCATTGTTTAGATATACTCCATGCCCTCGTCAAACATGTGCTCGGGCATGTGGAAGAGACGGACACGTTCAGACAGCTTCAGGAGCAGATGGATATCAAGTTCAAGAAGCAGTTCCCAACGAGGAAAGAGCTGGAGATAGTGTCTTCGACTAGGATATGGAAGAGGGAGGATAAGGCGGCCCGGACTGTGCAGCGGGCATGGAGAGATTATGTCAAGTAAGAATGAATGCCTTAATTCTTTTTGGAAACCGCCACCGGGCTGTTTTTAGAAGTCCGTCCGTTATATCTGAATGCCTTCCAGTATTTTCTATAACACCATTATATGTATATCTCAATGAGAGGTTCATTATTAAGCAGTTCTTAAATTAATGACTTGTTTTTGTATAAGTAATTAAATATTATGACTGGAATACAGCGCATCTGTTTTCAGGGACACACAAAAACTAGTCTAACGTTGAATGCTCAACCGTGTATTTTATAGATCTCATTTAGCATAGCAATAAAAATGAGTCACCATAATTTCAGGCGTAAAAACCGCAGCCCCTCTCAAGAAGAAGAAGAAAGCACGAAGTGGTCTCCAGGCGGAGGCTGGGGTGGGAGGCTGAGCGCGCTGCTGCACGTGCGGCGCGGCTCGCATGCGTCCAGTCGCAAGTCATCGCGCGCGTCGGACGCGTCTGACATCAGCGAGCTGGGAGGGGCGTGGCTGAACCTTCCGCTGTTGCTGCTGCCGGGGGCCGCGCCTGGGGAACAGGTACCGACCACCGACAGTACCTCCGATAGGAAGACTAATACTCGTTTTGCACCCAAATGAATGCCTAATTGGTCGATGCGATCAGCGCATAAACTAGTGTCATTATCTTTGATATATTGACACCGATAGCTTTTGAACGCAGTTTAAATTTATTTATTTATTTAATAACCAAGTTATATTAACAGTGTGCACTAAACATACAAGTTATAGGTTAGATATTAGTAGTAAATGTGCTGATCACGGTCAGTTTCATAGGTGACATTCGCACTCGGTGTCCTACTGAAAACGGGCATTAGTCCCATGTGTGCAGGCCTTCCAAGTACGGGGCAGTTGGGAAAAAAACATCAACCCCTCAAGGTGAATGGCAATGAGTCAATTAAATATTACTCTGCCATCTTTAAAGCTAATTACATTTTTATGGAACAGCCAAGTGGTTCCGAGTCGGCGCCGCCCCGAAGGCGCTCGGCCTACGGGTTGCCGATCTTCCTGCGGCATCAGGACGCCATGGATGAGGAGACCGGCCCGAAACGAGCAGGTTCATATGTAATGTTTTGCTTTCCGTGTCTCTTCCTCAGTAGGTTTAGAGATAGATGCATTTTGAAATGGCTGAGCAACGCGTTGCATTGAAATCAAAGAATATTCTAATGTACAGTCCACCCTGTACTTACCTACCAGCCTAAGGTTGACTGTCACTTGCATGTCATAAAAAGTCAAGGTCTATTTAATAGGTAATACGGGCTGATGTCCACAACTCCACGTCATTGCGCGTATTTTGCGTATGGTCAAGGTCTATTTATGTGTAAGACTAATGTGACAATTATACAGCGTGTCAGGGACATCGACGCGCAGCCTGTTACCCGTTCAGTACCTACCAGACAAAAAAGACTAAAGAAAAATGCGTTTATTGGCATTGCAGCAAAATTAAAAATATACCTTAAAAGTATGACAAACAGAAATGATTATGATGCCAAAAGAGCCTTAGCTCAAGATAATGTCAGGTGACAACCTCAAAGTGTATGCTGTATACCACCTGACGCTGATTTGCTGTTCCATACATTTTGACCGTTGCATTACACTAAGTAGAAAACAGCTGTTTTTTTAAACAGAATGACGCACTGACAGTCCAGATCCATGGTAACAGGTTGTGCATTGATATCCCTGCCAATTGCCACCCTTTATAGTTTCAACCTTAGCGAAGTGTCAAAATTAACCTGGGGCGTCTATGTGGTAAATTACGAGGTCGACCATACAAGATAATGAATATAAGGTACAAAGCATTTTTTGTCGCAACGCGCTGCTCATCTAAAGACTAGGCAAGCACTGAGTGGTTAGTCACCAGTCTTTAATTTTTTATTATCCTGTAGTAAACAGACTCGGAAAGTTATCATAAAATCAATATGTAGCCATTCTTGAGTGTTTGCTTTCGTTTTATTGTCTTGTGCATTTATTGGAACATTAATTTGTCTTGCCAAAAGTAGCCAGAACCAACCACTCGGTCCTAAACTTTTTAGTACTAATTCCACGAATGAAAATGAACGCAATCAGCATTTCTAAACTCTGTTCGGGACCTGTCAGTGTCAAAATTCTATAGAAACTAATGACACGGGCAGCCCTTAAACTGGGTTTACGTGCCATTCGAGTTTACTTTCATTCGTGAAATCCGGCCTTAGGTACCTAAATTCATTTGATTCAAAATTTTAACAATGATTGAACCATTAATTGGCTGTAATTGCTGTAAATTCCATAAGATCTACTGAAATCTATTTCAAATGAGTTTATATTTCACCTACATTTCTCAGTTTTTAGATGGCGTGTCTAACAAGCATACCTAAGAACAAGTTTCAAAGTAACCAGGATATTGACAGCTTATGCATGTTTTAGTAGTAGATACCCCAGATTCCCGCTTCTGTAGCTATAAATATGTCAGTGACTGTCCGCATGACAATCTAGTGTGTAAGTCTGAGTAGTTTGTTCCCCTCTACAAATTTTCCTTCACTTTTAACGCAACTCAGGAGTCCGTAAGTACCATTCTATGTTTATTTATTAATTCAGCCAAATCTATTCGAGAACGCCTTTATAAATATAACAATGGTATTAACACCTTGATCGCACTGACTAACACAATAGAAGTCACGAATTAACATTATGTGGAGTAGCTGCTCCTGCACTATTACCGAGCTAATTCTATTGGAGAACAAACCGCCCGTTAAATTCTTCAGACTGCTCGACTGATATGACTAAGTTGGCGGTAGCAAATTATCGAATCAGAATGATAGAATCTGATGAAATTACTAACGAAACTTCAAGAGGATAGAGAGATAATTTAGATTAGATGGCTTTACCACTTCAATAAATGCACCTGAACGATGACACTTCAATCAAATGCTAGGAATGCCAAAATATTTTGGAAGTGGTGTGTTATGGTATTGTATGTAACATGTCGCAGGTTCCCTTCGGCTGAGCAGCTCGCGGCGCAGCTCCATGCGACGCGTAACGCCGCCGGCGCGCGCGCGCACGCCTTCGCCACATGCCAACAGCGAGGTGAGCATCTTGGTGACGGAGGCGTCGCCCGACGCCGCGCCGGCTCCGCCGCCCGCGCCATCCGCGCCGCCCCCGCCGCCGCCCACGCTGGTGCGAGTGCTCGTGCACCGCGAGTCCGACGAGCGCCCCAGCTGATCTCCGACTCCCGAGCTCGAGCCCCGAGCTCCGCACCCGGACGTTCTCGAAACGAACGATCCCCATTGACTCTCCAACCGGCAGTGTTCCGGCGAATAATTGTGATTTTTAAATTTAACTAGCCCCCGTTCGCGGTTGTCGTTATGGTGGATACGTTGAGATAGATGACCCCGTTCCTCTACATCTACCAGTAAACGTTAGAACACGAGAGAATTAATTTTGTTATTTACTGGTAGAATTTGAAATGTGCCCATTTATCTCAACACTTAATAATAATAGATAGTTAAATACAGTAATAACCGGAAACTTCCAGAGTCGTTACAATAACGTTTTCATTAGTATCTCGTCAAATTCAATAAGCTTAACGATACTGAATTGCGCTGAAACGCATCACGCATGTTGCATCACACGCTGTTAGGTAACATTCGTTTGGTAGACGCTTCGATAGATTAATGTTGCTGGATCCGGTGTTTTGGATCGTAAAAAATTGGATATAAGTAGAGTAGATTTTATATCTTTTGAAGAGTTCCGGTCTTGTAATATCACCTATTTTCTATCACATTACCAGAATCCAAAAAAATCGTTAATTACCTATGGGAATGGTTTCTAACATAAAGGGTAAAAAAGTTTACCATACTTGAAGTTCATATATTTGACATATTTATAAGTATTTAATTTAATACATTCTGTCATTATAAAATTCTTCTTTTCACTAATACATAGTTTGTAGATTTTTCTATAACTACATAATAGCAATTGGTCGCCACTAATTTTAGCAATAATTAATAGAAACCTCTTCTATCCTTCTTCTACGATCCAAAATTCGGTAGGACAGCAGTTTTTTTAAGGAATTTAATATTAATTTAAGTAGATACGCGAAGCCAGTGTCAAGTTGGATGTAAATTAATTTGTTGATGTAAATAGTAATGTAATTATATGAGAATGACTGATGTCACCATGTCGATAAGATTTATAAGAAACACATTAAAGCAATCTGCACACCAGATAAACGTAGGTATAAAACAAATTTTATTTGTGTTAAAATTCAATTTGATATATTGAACGTCAGTCACGTTTTCACTCTAAATACAGGGTGGAATTTTGTAATGCCCCCCGGAGGGAAAGTACTCTTAATACTGTAGATAGAAAATTTTACTCAAAGGAAACATTCCCTTATTTTTGAATAGAAAGAAAATTGCATTCAAAGATTTCCAAAAAATCGCTTGCCACACCCGGGAATCGAACTGACTAAAATCTGCAAAAAGTACATACTGTACTTTTATTGCCGCGATCGTTAGTATCTGTTTGCAGATAGGTGGTCAGCCGTTGTGATGAGGATGTTAGTTTGGATGGAAAGACTTGATGACGATGAACTGAGATTTAATGTTGATAAATTAGGTACAATGGTTTTCGTAAAATGGTAGTAGTAGTAGTCCGGTCGCGGGTACACGGGTTTATATAGTCGAAAAGGTGAGGGAGGAGGGCCCGGTGCCCCCCGCCGCGCGTGGTTCCACGTCGCTGTTGCTCGTAGCGGCGTCGTGGTTGCCCGTGGTGTCCGATGGGTGGCGCCTCATATTCGTAAACATGCCCCCGGCCTTGGAAGCACCCGGTTCCAACGAAGCAGATTTCGCGATGCTGTCTTCATCAGGGAGCGGGAGTGGGCATATCTTCGAGTACGAACGCTTGATTGTGCCCGTCGCTGTTCTTATGCTTGCAACGCGAGCTATGCCATCTTTGCCCGGGAATGTCTGAAGAACTCGTCCAAGGCGCCATTTGAGAGGAGGTAGGTTGTCTTCCTTCACGAGCACGAGTGTGTCGGGGGTGAGAGTGTCCTGGTTGGTCTGCCATTTGTTTCTTTTCTGGAGTTCAGAAACATATTCCTTAGACCATCTGCTCCAGAAGTTCTGACGCATCTGCTCCACACGATCATGTCGACGAAGGCGCTGCGTAGCCGCTGTGGTAAAGTCTTGGCTGGCGGGTGCAGTGAGCGGTCGGCCAATCAGGAAATGAGCGGGAGTCAGGGGAAGAAAGTCACAGGGATCAGAGGACAAAGGGAACATGGGACGGGAGTTGAGGACAGCCTCGATTTGTGCCAACACAGTACTTAATTCCTCGTAAGTCAGATGTGCATTTCCTACTACGCGAGTTAAGTGGAATTTACAAGACTTGACACCTGCCTCCCACAGACCACCAAAATGAGGCGAATATGGCGGAATGAAAGTGAATTTAATTAAGTTATTCGCAGCATAAACCTGGATATCACTATCTTTATCTACTAGAAATTTAGCGAATTCCTTTAGGGCGCCTACAAATGTTGTACCGTTATCAGAATAGATCTGCCGAGGTTTACCTCGTCTGGAAATAAAGCGCTTTAGTGCCAATAAGTATGCTTCAGTCGTGAGATTTGTGACCAACTCTAAGTGTACCGCACGCGTTGTAAAACACACGAACAAACATATGTAGCATTTAGTTAACTTTGCCCCCCTTCCGGAACGATTCAACATGAACAATGGTCCCGCATAGTCGACCCCGCAGTTCATGAATGGATACCCAGGTATCAATCTTTCGTTTGGTAAATTACCCATCAGAATATTAAAAGGTTTGGCTTTCATACGAATACATTTCAAACAGGTATGCACTATTTGTTTTGCTAAGTTCCGCCCTCTGAGTGGCCACCAAGCTTCTCGTATCGTAGCGAGTAATAATTGGGGCCCGGCATGTAATAATTCTCTGTGTTTATATTCGAATAAAAGACGCGTGAATCTATGTCGACTGCATAACAACATAGGATGCTTTTTGTCAAATGAGAATGATTCGGAATTTTCTAGTCTACCTCCTACTCTGATTATATTGTGCTCGTCTAAAAATATGTTTAAGTTAGAAATATTACGAGGACAGTTTAAAGTTTGTTTACTAATTAAGCTATCGCAAATAGTTGGAAAAGACTCTTGCTGTGCAATACGCGTTAATGTTCTTGTTGCCGTGTTTAATTCATCAACCGACAAGTGGTCGATAAGGCGCTGTGATTTTATTTTATGTTGACAATTATTCACAAATCGAATTATGTAGGCCATCGCACGTAGCATACGATTAAAATTGGAAAACCTTTCGAGGGGGAACCAACTCGGCGTCGTTTGATTTACTAATGAGATTTTTGTGGGTTTTAATTCTGGTAATTCATCGTAATTAATATTTGGATTGCTACTATGATTACCTTCCATTCCACGAACGTATAAAAATGAAGGTCCGCGCCACCACAGATCGGAAGTATTTAACACATCCAATTGCACTCCGCGCGATAATAAGTCAGCTGGGTTTTGTTTACCACTAACGTGAAGCCACGCCTTATCACCCGTTAGTTCGTTCACTTCCACAACACGGTTTTGCACGAATGGTTTTAATTGACTTGGTGGCATTCTAAGCCATCCTAGTACCACGGTAGAATCTGACCAGAAATATATATTATTAAAATTTAATCGTAACGAACTAATTATCTTTTTGTAAAGTCTCGCGCCTACTAACGCGCCGCACAATTCTAAGCGCGGAATGGAAACCGGTTTTACCGGTGCCACTTTGCTCTTCGCACATAGCAAACGCACGGTTATCATGTTATCTGTATAGCTACGTATGTACGCACACGCCCCGAATGCGTCCTTCGAAGAATCACAAAAGATGTGTAATTCGACTGTGTGTGCGTTATCTCCTATTACATAACGAGGTATGCGTAAATGTTGTAAATATTGAAGTTTGTCAACAAAATTTTGCCAATCCGCTAAAATTGGCTTAGGAAGGGGGTCATCCCAACTTCTCTTGGCTAACCATAGCTTTTGAAGTATCATCTTGGCAATAACTATCATCGGGGTGAGTAGACCTAAGGGGTCGTATATTTGCGCGATGGTCGAAAGAATGCTACGCTTACTATTTAAAGTATGCTCATGTTGAGTGTTAAAGTGCAGTTCGTCCGAAGAATTTAACCACCCCAACCCCAACGTTTTGGTGTGACACGAGTCTCCTAACGATAATTCTTTGAACGTAGATTCAAGTTGGGTTTGCAAAGGTTTTGCATTAAAGATCCACTTTCTCAAAGGAAAACAAGCCGATTCTAGAACTTTAGAAACACCATTACATGTCTCTAGTAATTTTTGATAATCCTGATTTCCCGTTATCAGATCGTCTACGTAAAAGTCGTCACTAATTACTTGTGCAATGACGTCATCATCGCATTCCAACGCGAGTTGTTTAAGGCACCGAATACTTAAGTAAGGTGCGGATGCCGTTCCATAGGTGACCGTGTTTAGTTGATATATACCAAGGGGTTCAGACGGCTTCTCCCTCCAAAGAATCAATTGTAATTGTCTTTGATCTGGCTGAACTAATATCTGACGATACATTTTTTCGATGTCGGCACATGCGACATATTTAAATTGCCGGAACCGTAATAGAATAGCGAATATGTCATTTTGTAAAGTCGGTCCAATGAATTGTATGTCATTTAAAGACTTGCCTGACGTAGACTTGGCACTCGCGTCGAATACTACTCTAAGCTTTGTGGTTGTGCTATGTTCCCTGAAGACACCGTGATGAGGCAAGAAATAGTAAGGCGGCGAATATTCAGTTATACGGCTCATATGTCCTAAACTTAAATATTCTTTCATAAAGTTGCAATACATTTGCCTATAACTCGGTGCGCTTCGGATTAGTTTGCGCTCGAGTGCCAAGAACCGGTTCTCTGCCATTGAAAACGTATCGCGTAGCTCATCAGCTGATTCCCTTAGCGGAATACGCACCGAAAAACGACCTTTATCGTCACGCAAAGTGGTGTCTTTAAATAAATTTTCGCATGCGATTTCTTCTTTCGTCAAATTTGGTTTATTACAGGTGACTTCTTCGAGTTCCCAAAAACGTTTAAGTTCTGCGTCCAATGCTTGTGTGAAATTACATTGTGTACGAGTATTATTTAAACTATGTTTTATTTGTTTTTGAACTGATCCTGATATAACCCAGCCGAGCTTTGTGTTTTGCAAATAAGGACCTTTAGGCAAACGTATTAGACCTTCATTTAACAGATCCCAAAACTTGTCGGCACCAATTAATAAATTAATTTCATTACTTAAATGAAAGTCAGGGTCCGCAAGTTGTATGTTTTTAGGAATTTCGATGTTATGATCGATGCCTAGTGATGGCAATTGTGCTGTTATTTGAGACAAAACTAAGCAATTAATGTGTGTATTGTATGAGCTTGCTTTGGATCGTATTTTTATTTCACATAATTGTGTGGATTGCGTCACGGAGTTGCCTACTCCAATGACTTGTATAGTGGACTGTATCGTTGGAATGTTGAGGGTTTTACAAAGCTTTTCGGATATAAAACAATGCTGGCTCCCGTTATCAAGAAGAGCGCGAGTTGTGTGATATTTATTTTCTGCATCCGCAATCTCCACTAATGCTGTCGATAATAATACTTGATCATAAAAATAGCGCGTATCAAGAGTACCGACTTTATAAGGCGTGTGAGTCGTGTGAGATGCGGTGGTCGTAGGATTTGTGTGTGTGATTTCCGTTGTGGACTCTGGCGGAGCCACTATCTGTGCTGTGTGTGAAACAGTGGACGATTCGTTAGCGTCAACGAATTCACTGTGTATTATAGTATTGTGCTTTTTGTTACAATGCTTGCACGGCCCGAACCAACACTCAGCTATTGCGTGTCCGGTACGCAAACAGTTACGGCAAAGATTTTTTTTCGTCGATGAACTTTAATTTATCTTTGGATGATAAAAGAAGGAATGCATCGCACGAATAAATAGGATGATTTGAACTGCACAAATTGCACTTGTAACGTGGCGACTTTGTGTGATTAGCAGATTTCTTTCCGTCTTTCTGAGTAGAAACATGACTATGTGTTTTTACAGACGGTGTATTTTTAGTGTGATTGTTTTGACTACTATCTATTGATTTACTATGAGAGGGCTTAACCGTTTCTAGAAAATCCGCGCGATCCTTAAGAAAGGTCATTAGGTCAGACAACGAAGTTTTTTTATTGGATGACGAGTTTATGAGGGTACTTCTGTAAAGTTCCCATTCGCGCTCGGTTGACGAATCTAGCTTTGTGACGAGAATATAGATTATTAACGTATCCCATTTGTCGGTAGGTTCGTCTAAAGTTTTTAATGCACGAAGATTACGTGAAATAGCATCCATTAGTTTGCGTATTTGAGAAGCTGATTCTTTATTTATTGCCTGGGCAGTGAATAACGCCTTAACATGATTATGAATTAGTAAACGGTTGTTATTGTATCTATTCTCCAACAAATCCCAAGCAACAATATAATTTTGTGCGGAAAATTCCAGCGCTTTAATGACTTGTAGTGCATTACCTGATAGAACTGAACGCAAATAGTGAAACTTCTGAATATTGTCTAGGGTATTACTATTGTGAACGATTGATAAAAACGTATCTCTGAACTCAAGCCATTGATCGTAAGAACCATCGAAGTTCGGCAAAGTAATTGTGGGTAATTTGATACCGTGTGTGTGTGATTTACAATTGTTATCATCGCTTTGAACTACCGAGTTTTCTTTTAAAATACACTTAGACTTGGCCACAATAGCATAATATTGATTTTCGAAAGATTCTCTTTCTTGCAATTCTTTATCTATCTGACTACCCGCGACGTACAAATCTATTTCATCTTGAGTGCTACAAAACTGATCAAACAACTCTTCTATCTTTTTCAAGCGCTCCTGTAATTCCGTTTTTTGAATTTCTGTTGGATTAGAAGCTTCTAGTGTTTGAACAAATTTTGAAGACAACGTTAATTTGCCTTTCAAGGAACCGCGTTTTTTTACTAAATCCCGAATAATATCATCAATACTTTCTGTGTCTACGATGGAATGCCTCTTTTTCGTCATCTTGGTGATTGCGAGGGTCAAAATCCAGTATTTAAAATTTAACTCACTCGTTACAAAGACAAAGAAATCGAGGAACAAGACAATGTTAGCACAAACTCAGCATAAAATGGAAATAGGAAGGAAAAGATTGATTGACCTGACCGTTAACTGCAGATGGTGATCTTCTCGAATCTTCTTCGGTACTCGTGCGTGATTCGTAGAACTCGCAGACTCGCAGATCCAGCTCGACGGACCAGAATGTTTGCAGATAGGTGGTCAGCCGTTGTGATGAGGATGTTAGTTTGGATGGAAAGACTTGATGACGATGAACTGAGATTTAATGTTGATAAATTAGGTACAATGGTTTTCGTAAAATGGTAGTAGTAGTAGTCCGGTCGCGGGTACACGGGTTTATATAGTCGAAAAGGTGAGGGAGGAGGGCCCGGTGCCCCCCGCCGCGCGTGGTTCCACGTCGCTGTTGCTCGTAGCGGCGTCGTGGTTGCCCGTGGTGTCCGATGGGTGGCGCCTCATATTCGTAAACAGTATCAATTATAAGGATGAAATCTCTCGAACAAACTTGATAAATTAAATGATAGGAAAACCATGAAATCTTTAATTATTTACAAAAAATTGTAAACTAATTTATTAGTTGCTCTAAATGGGCTCCATTTTCTTGGATACCCAAATGTATTCTTCTAACAAATTCATTTCTTGTAACCTTTAATAACGTGTTGTGGTGAATATTATAAATCGTATTCTGAACTTCAACTCTCAACTCGTTTACATTCGCATAAGATTTAATGTAAATTTGGTTTTAACCATATCCCCATAAAAAAAATCTAAAGGGGTGGATCTGGTGATCTCGCAGGCCATCTGATTGTGCCGTTTGTACCAATCCAGGTATTAAAGGTATTTAATTAGAAGAATACATTTGTATATCCAAGAAAATGGAGCCCATTTCGAGCAACTAATTAATTAGTTTACAATTTTTTGTCAATAATTAAAGATTTCATGGTTTTCCTATCATTTAATTTATCAAGTTTGTTCGAGAGATTTCATCCTTATAATTGATACTAACGATCGCGGCAATAAAAGTACAGTGGGTACTTTTTGCAGATTTTAGTCAGTTCGATTCCCGGGTGTGGCAAGCGATTTTTTGGAAATCTTTGAATGCAGTTTTCTTTCTATTCAAAAATAAAGGAATGTTTCCTTTGAGTAAAATTTTCTATCTACAGTATTAAGAGTACTTTCCTTCCAGGGGGCATTACAAAATTCCACCCTGTATATTGTATATAAATACAAAAGGAGCAATATATTTAGTTACCCTGGAAATAACAACGGGCTTAAAATATTACCCTGAGCAACTCCATAGTGATCATATTTATAATTTTTAAGTTAGTATTGTGTTAAGCTGTGGTTCACATTTTCGTGTAATTTTTCAATTGTATTTTTATTTATTTTAAGAATTTTGTCCCGACCACCATACCTGTAAAATTTGATTTGTAATAGGTATGATAGAAAAGATCGAAAGCCTCGCCTCACATCCAATTAAAGGTTGAATCGGAAATATTTTCAAACACATTTTCTGTTGATTTGAATTTCTATGTAGGTCCTGTAAAAAATAGATGAGTAGGTATAGATATTTGCTTTATGCCGTACACAAAATACGCACTTTGTCGTAAAGTTGCGGACACCAGTCAGCGTTACCTCCATGCCCTATGCTTGTTTGGTGTGCAGCCTACCTAGAAATAACTTGATTGTTATGGATTTATAGCCTCACCGAGTTCAGGCTACTAAATGAATGTTTCCAGAACAAATGCCATTATTATTGTTAAATATTATTAGAAATTAAGTACTTATTTGGAGCATTAAAATGGAGGGCATGTTGTTATGTACCTATTAAGTTTAAGTATGTTGCCATATTATTTAAGGAGAAGTGTGCTTGATATCTTTAATGTAATTATAACCCCTAATTCCTCATTTACATGAAATCAATATTATCCAGGCAGAATTACTTATACTCGGTTGTGGAAAAGACGTGACAGCGTTCAAAGACTCAGTAAACCACCACCCTTGTAGTAACTTTTAAATAATAATGTAGTATACAGGGTGGATATTTCCAAATACGTGAGCTATTTTGTGAACATGATTCAATACTATCACCAAAACATATAAGTAAAGTAATGAATACCTTCCAAAGAACTACTTTGTAGACTTACCCCTTAAATTGTCTCGACCTCTAATATACACTGCATATTCCAGAATTCCACAGTAGGTGGATTTGACAATGATTTAGCAAATGATTTCATAATGATTTGGAAATGCGCTCCTTGTATGCCTTGAAGGTCCGGTGCGCTTTAAAAGAAGATCTAGTGAATCGAAAAGAGTATGCTTAGATGGTTTAGTCATGTTTAGAGGATGAATAAAAGGTTACTAACAAAAGGTGTTTATTTTCATGGCAGATGTGAGTGGAAACAGGGAGAGGTCCCCTCCGCTTTAGGAAATATGTTGACCAAATTAGTGATTTTTTTCAGAAAGGTCAGGTGCGTAGTACTCGCCACTAGCGTGCGTGTATGGCCAGATGTATGAACATATGTAGGTATGAAGCAGGTTGCATTCTATAGTTTCTGCCTACCCCAGTGGAAGGTGTGAGTTTATGTATAATTCATGAAGCAGCTAACTAGACGTAGATTTTTTTATCATGTAGTTTTTTTCTACAACAAAAATGAATTATATTCTTAACTACCTACTAGTCAATATGATCTCAATAGAGCTTTAATCTTTTTGACATAATAGGTAGGTACTACATAAGAGGGCGGATTTATAGGGTTAAAAATTCTGACATAAAACAAAGTCAAAATCATAGTTTTTCCTCACAATTTTATTTATTCTACGAGTTTTGAAGTAAATATAAGCCATTTGGAACTGACCGATCGTGATTTTATCCTTATCGAGTAGTAGAGTACCTACTGATACCCAGTTGTTACATTTCACGAGAGCATTGTAATTTAAACTTTATGAAAATTTCACACATGTCTTCTGAATCGCTCGCCTGATTTGCAACGACTTTAGTGGAGTAGCAATTTATAGATATATTTTTTGCATAAATCCAGACCACAAGTTTAAGCGGGATACGCTAAGATTGTCTGCGAAATTCAAAGTTTTTTGCAGTTGCATCACACTGTCAGGTTGTAAGTTGATTAAAATATGATTCGGTCACGAATCAACGTACAACAAATGTGTTTTACAATGATCAATACAACTCTCCAAAAATTGACCTTACATATCATGACTCGCATGAAATATAAATTCAATAGTCTAGCGATTTGAACTTCAGAGAGAAGTGTTGATGATTTTAATATTTGTTATGGTAGCGAATCATATTTTGACTATCATACAAAATATCCGGAGCTGCTAATTGCAAGAAAACGTAAGAAAAATTAAATTTCGTGGGCTTATGCGCAAAGATCTGCATTAACTCGCCATGATTAGTAGAATCATCTTACCGTTTTGCTAATAACGTTTTTTTTTTTTGCTAATAAACTTATTATTATTATGATATTATTAAAAAAATGCTACTCCTGGTATAAATCATTACCGCAGTATACCATTCCTACAAACCTCCAAAAATTACATTTAGTAACAAGAGATTCCTTTCTCGCACAAACAAGGCAAGCTGAAGGCATTAAGACATGTACAAAATGGGCAAATATTCGCACAAATCGCAATAGATATTAAAGTATGTAGTTTTGACAGATGCGTAGAACTTATGTGTAAAGACGGTGTCATTTTCTTCATTATTATTAACTATTAAATTAACAATAATTAACGAGTTGGCAAAATGTGGGTGTACGTACTATAGGTACACCTCTGTCTAACCCTGTTATCTTTATGTGTTGTATTATTCCCTAAAATATTTTATTTCATTGAATCATAAACTTATGTGCCTACAATATAAATTACGGTTAACCATTATTTCAAATGTTGTATAATTTTCTATACCTATGTATTCTTTGTACGCGAAATTGTATAATTTGTTAATATTTAGCCCGTCCACATGTTCCTTTCCTTGATTGTTTTATAGTTGTAACATTAGCTGCTAATAGTGTTAACGAGTTGCTAATATAGGTGCACCAAGTGCTTTCGAATTATATTTTAGCTGCAATCGGCCCGAAAAGTGATCACATTTTATTTGCTGGCGTATCAATTAGCGCCTTTATCACTTTTGGAACCGATTAATACACGTATGACGAAAATTTACTTAGGAAGATTGTAAAGCATTCAATAAAAAGTTGATGCGTTGGTTTTAAATAGTTCATAATAACTATAGAATTAGCTTTTTTTCTAAAAGAAAAGTTTAAAAAGAAAATTTTAAAATTTCTCTAGGAGTATACTTGAGCAGGTGAATTTTAAAACCCCCTAATATTTTCCAATTTAGCAAGGACCAAAATTTTATTTCGTTTTAAAAATTAACTCAACTTACTAATTATATTCTTGACCAACTTTTGAATTCATTTTTACTTAGAATTTTCGAGGCATGTATCAGATTATGCTAGAGTTATAGACGCTGACACCTTGTAACATACTAGTAGGTATTTGTACCACCTTGCTTATTGACAAGATTTACACAATTTGCTTTGAACCCTTTGATATCTCAACAACCCACATTCACTATTAAACATTTTGAACTCTAAAAGGAGGAAGCATGATAAAATTGTACTAATAGAATAGATAATATTTCTCAATATTGTTCATTACTATGTACATAAAAGATGATGCAATAATTTTTCATAATTTTATCTATAGTTATAATCTTGAGAGGTTGTTAGTGGTTAATTTTAACTATAATTTATAATTATGTACGATGTACATGTAAAACTATTGTAGTTAGTGAAATTGCAATGTTTAAAGCATGTGTTGGGCATGGTTCGATTTGTGTAACATATGTTTAAATTGTATGATATGTAAATAAAAATTTAAAATGAAACCTGCGAAATATGATTTTCTTCCGAGGTACAAAATATAAATTAACCATGTTGAAAACTATAATTAAATGAAAATATAGAAAACGTTGTATTTTTATTACATGCCTATCATGAGTGGGTAAGTATGTACCTATCTAAGTCTTTATAGTAGGGGAGCCCAAGAAGGGATTTCGGGATTTACTAAAGCGCGGCAGATTAATATACAGGGGGATACCTTGTACCCGGTTAAGTACCTCCACGAAACATGAGGCCCATATATAAGGCCGCCCGTGAAGGATACAGGATCAGATTAGAAAAACAAAAAATTGACCATCAGAAATTCTCGAGCGCGTCAGATTAAGGTAGGGTTAGTTAATTACATCCTAAAAAGTATATATTCCACTAATCTGACAATTTGAGAGTGACGTAAAGAAAGGGGAGGGCAACAAAGTTGTAAAAAAAAAACGTTATCTCGACATTCTCGAGCGTAGCTAATTTTTTTTTTATTTTGAAGTAAATAATTCAAGAATATTGAAAAATATATAATCTGACGATTTCCGCAAGCCGAAATAACAAAAATTCGTCGATAAAGTTAAATGCATGCAGCTGCGTGATGCCTACATTTCCTTCTCCGCGTTTCTATTCCTCTCTCACTCTTTCTCTATATCTCTCACTCCGTCCCCACTCTGGTTTCTGCTGCCATGACGCCATCACAGCTGATCATAAAGACTCGTTCGTGGCATACTGTTTACAACGTGTTTCCAACGTTTTGGCTTTTTTTGCTATTTTAATATTATTTGTGTGAATTAAAGTTTATAAATATTTAATATGAGTAATATTAATTTATTGGTTGATCCATTCAAAACTTATTACGGTTTGAAAATTCCAAAAATAGTGCTCTATGAAACTTCTATCAGACTTTCGAGCTGAGAGAGCTCAATTGCATAGAAATATTATTTCTTTGAACTCAGCGAGCTCAAAATATCACATAAATTATATTTTGAGCTCAAAAATGTCATAAGTACAATTTTAAGTGCCCAGGAATGGAATTAGCGGGAAGTTGCAGGGATGGCCTTTAAGGTGAACCGTTTTTCTAATTTTTTTTTGTCAGATCAGTCGAATCCCTCTAGATAATCGTCAGATTATGAGACAGTACGTTTAGAACATAAAGATGAACCATATATATCTTAATCTGACGCGCTTGAGTATTTCAAAATGGCGATTTTTTTTTGCACATTATGAAAATGGCCACGAGTTTGCGTCCCATCGAAATCGTCAGATTAGTGAATTAGAGCTTTTTTTTGGTGCACTTAACACTCCCTTAGAAAATCTGACGCGCTCGATTAATTTTATTTTTTTTTATTTTCGACCCTTACATACAACCACCCGCATCATGCAAACGATCAGATTAACATACGTACATTATTAAAAATACTTATGGCATTGATGCTATCAATATCTGACGCGCTCGAGGATGTCCATGCAACAGTTTTTTTTTACATATTTAAAAATCTATATCCGCTTCCCCCACCGATGTAAAGGTATATATCATATAACATATTTTTCTTTTTAAGCTTTGCAACCCAATAGGTCTTTACGACGCTCGAGTAAATCCCGATTTAGCATCGTGGGCTCCCCTACTATTAAGTCGGTTGACACTTTGATAGTAATTATCCCCTGAAAACTGAGCGCCTCGAAAGAAGGCCCGCGGAAAATTGTGGAACTTTTTTCTTCTGTATGCAATTTGATCCAATGACATAGACGGTGGCGCCGCATTGAAGGGACTTCAGTATTGGCGCGGACTTAAAGTTAATCCGACAGTTTCACTTACAAAAATAACAATGCTTTGAAAAGTTTTATAATATAATAATAATATATTTTTTTATATTTATTCAGAATTAAATTGGTAAAATATTAACATTAAAATCTTATAAAATAATTTGTAAAGGTATTTATATTGTAAGATACCTGTACTAGGATGAACCTGTATCACAGGCGGCATGAGCGCATTACGTTATGGTATTTGTAGGACAAAACATTTCGCAATATTTAACATAAAATCTCTTGAACAGTGAAAATATAAAAATTTACATATTTATATATTACTTATTTAAACCCTATTTACTTTCATACTATGTAACTTAAAATTAAAATAACTGTGGTTAGTAATTTCTTAACAAGTTTTCGTAACATATTTTATTGCACCTTATAACCAGTTACACAGATACGATATGACTGCGCGTCAGCAGAAATGATTATCACAATTTTTGCATCGGGCGATGAATATGCTGTGACATCAACAAACACGCAGGTTTGTAATTCAGTGCAATATAACGTTGAGTCAGCAGCAGAGTTTGGCCTTGAGTATGACGCTCTAGGCGCCCTCAAAATCGATGGAGTTTATGTACCTATATTCCGCTATTTTCCTAGCAGGGCACTCAGTGTCTCCCGTTTTGTGGTTATTGGGCTTTTTAAAGCGCGAGCATGTTGCACATTTCGGTGAGTCAGCTTTCTTCGAACACTCTGACATCGAGTGCCCTTCTTCGGCGCAATGGCCACACGTAGGTTTTAAGTCTCTACATGTTTTTGCTGCATGACCATATTGTTGGCATTTGTAGCACCTGGTTACTAGGGTGAAGTCCCTTACGGGGCAGGACGTCCAGTTTATAAAAAGTCTTGATTGGGTTGTTAGGGATTTACGTATACTGGCTGGAACTTCAATTATATAATTACAGGTCGACGCATCTTTTTTCCCAGATTTGTGGCTCAATTTAACCAAGGTCAAAAAGGACTCTATATTCACTTCTGGAAACTTGTCGGCTACGTTCTGTTCGTAAATGCACCTAAAGACTTCTGCGTCAGCCAAAGTAGTAGGCACTCCTACCACCACGATTCGAGGTTTGCGCTTGTTAGGTTCGTCGGCGGTAAGCCCAGATGTAGAGAGCTGGACTGCCTGTTTGAGTTTTTCAGCATCATGTTTAGTCTCTGTACTAATAATAACGCCTCCATTTTCGGTCTTGCGGACACCACGTACATGAAGCTTCATTTGATCAGGGCGTATGATTTTTTGTACAAGGACTTTGGTTTCGTCACTGGACTTTAATTTATCGTTGGGATAAATAGCTACTGAGCTTAAATTGTTCGGTCGAACGAAGTCCGTTGCTCCCTTCTTGACCATATCAGCAAACGAAACATTTCTCGCAGAACTAGAGTCCTTAATTGTCTGCTTGAGGTCCGAGATTTGTTCCGTCAGATCACGCGCTTCTGTAAGGGCATCAACCACGTTGTAAGCGTGCAAGGCTTTCTGCTTTAGCGACTGGTATAATAATGCCATTTGTGAGGTGCCAGAACCCACTTTTCGGCACAGTGTAGAAATTTTCATTTTCTGCTCCGAGTTGAGTTTGCCATCCGCGGCAATAGAGCAAATTTCGTTTAAGTGCAGTTCGATGGCTGACATCCATTTTTGGATCTCGGGCGTGGAAACAACATCAGCCGAGGCCGACTCCAGGGCTGGGTTTTGGTAGTAGACGGGAGCACTGGCCCTCTTTTATTAAAGGGGCTGTTTTCCATTTTGTATTTTTGATAGTTCACTGTTCCGTGTTCATTATTCACTAAAACTACACACTATAGGCACAGTTAAAATTGCATTACGTGAGTAATGCGCTAAAGGAGGTCACTAATAATAAAGTACTTATTTATTAAATATTGCTATCGAGCACGTCTGCACACTACGAATGAGCACGACCGATTATAATATTTGAGAAGATTTAGCAAGACTCTAATCTTATACCTAATTATTTAGGTGTTGCACTTTCCACTACCCAAGTAGGCCGCTGCAGACTCAATTTATCGAAGCGGGGGATTACTTGACCCACCCAACACCCAGTGTGAGTGTGATTCTGATCAGACCATGCCCCCACTTGCTGTGGAGTTTCATAAGTGCCCATTCACCTGCACGTCGGATGACCTAAACGCCACTGATACCTGATCGACACTGATCACTGAGGAGATGAGTAAAGAAACGGAACAGTGAACCAGCTTCATATACCTGCACTACCGCATGAAACGCGTGTGTGCGTTCCTCTGACGACTGCGTCGCTTGCCGCTTGCCGTCAGTGGTAAACGGCAGCGCTCAGGGTTGCGCGTACACATCGCGCGTAGTGTTTGTTCTACGTTTTGATTTAAGTCATTGACTGCCACGCAGCAGACACAATAGAAAAACTATTGTTTGTCGGACACACGGTGACCGCGTTGGCGTTCAACGTGTTAATAATATCGCAAGGAGTAAAGAGCAATAGTTTTAATTTGAAGAAAATGTAAATATGGTTTCTGAATGGTATCTGTGTACGATGGTAGTCAGAACAACAACATATAATTTTTGAATGATTGAACTTGTTTTTATTTGTTAGCCCATATTGTGTTTCACAGCTGGGGAAAGACTGCTTGTCTTGTGCGATCTAGAGTGGACATGACCCTGCAAATATTATCAGATCATCACACCACCTTCGCCGTGAACTTGATTGTAATTTATTATTAACAGACTTCAAAATGGAGGAAGTACAGTTAATGCCAGATGATGGTGTTTATGATTTGAAATAATTATGTAGATAATACCTACTGATCTATTAGTGATAATATAATTCATCATCTGCCGAGCCTATTCCCAACTATGTTGGGGTCGGCTGCCAGTCTAACCGGATGCAGCTGAATAGTGATAATATAATTATGTTTATAATTTTAAAACACTAAGCTGATTTATATGTCCTGTTTATTATTTTTATCTCTCTGTGCCAAACCTTATCAAAACTGGTATTACATACTTTGCACTCTTTAAAAGCTTTGTCTTTGTTCTGTTTCTTTACAGTATTTGAAGAAACTGTTACTTTTCTTCTAAAACTACAGTAAGAGATACAAACTTCAAGAAAATATACCCAGATAAATTCAACACAAACTATTTATTTAGGTTCAGAACTAAACATACATTAGTTGTCTATTTTAGAATTAAAATGAAATATTAACAGGATCACATTACATATATCAGATAAACATAATTAAATAATCGAATTGTACTAACAGTTTTACTTCGTAGACACCCTGGTGCGACGGTTCCATGAGAAATTAAGTCCGTAATTCTTAGGCCTTACCGGCTTCTCAATCTTAGGTACATCTAGAAACCAGCACCATCCATTCTTCTCACAGAGTTCAATAGCCTCCTGAGGATTTTTGAATGCCACTTTCATGTTGGACAATGGATCTCCAGTGGATGTCCAGCCCATCAAGGGGTTCTCCCAGCGTTGGCGGTTGTCGAACTCCATCTCCCAATGATTGATGTTGTTGGTGCCACTCTGCATGGCATTTTTGGGAGGCTGGTATATGCGCACACGACGAGTCGTAATATGTACCTCTGGAACTCCATTCACAGGGCTGAGGTCCACCTGAAATACATTGCGCAGATATTTGTACACATTGTAAAAGTAGTTGTGTAGCCTCAGGACACACACACTAACACAGACAGAAACCAATCTTACCTTAACAGGAACGGTTATGGTTGACTCCAAAACAGTTCTTTGTTGTTGTTCATTGGGTGATGCTACAGCAATATCATTGTCGATCTTAGGCGCTTCATGGCGTTGAAGATGATCACGGTCATCGAACAAGATTGATGATGTTGAGAATGCAGGCAAGGATCTAAAAACAAAATCTTGCTGTCATTTGATTTGGCATGTCCTGCTAAGTTGCAGCATGTGCTAAGGAATTTAAACTATAAGGGATTGTTCCGTCTTAGTACACTTACCTAGACAGCGAAGTTCTAGAAAGACTCGCTCCACGGCTAATTACCTTTAACATCTTAATTTTTACGTAACAATCTGAATCAATGAAAAATAAAGTTCTGTTTTCTGTCTTTGAGTTTTTTTTCAGTGACACTAG
The DNA here is from genome assembly GCA_951799385.1 of Hyppa rectilinea. NCBI lineage: Eukaryota > Metazoa > Arthropoda > Insecta > Lepidoptera > Noctuidae > Hyppa > Hyppa rectilinea. Next base: position 5,676,017 of record OX637318.1, on the reverse strand, counting down.
TAAGTAACAGATATGACACTGACAATGACAAATACAGATTACAAATTCACAATTTGATATTTTTTCACAAATTCAATCAAATTCACAAATTCACAATTTGAAATAACGACTAAACCAAGTTAAGACGTTGGTCCCGGCTGTCATATGTGCATCTTTGGCAGTCGTTACGGGACGTCGGGGACGTCAGAAGCCCGAAAATCTGACAGTCAGTCTTACCAAGGGGTATCCTATTGCCTAGTTACTGGATTGTGGAGGTCAGATAGGCAGTCGCCCCATGTAAACTCTGGTATTCAGCTGCATCCGGTTAGACTGGAAGCCGACCCCAACATAGTTGGGAAAAGGCTAGGCAGATGATGATCTGTGGTCTCATGCTATGTAGTCTCTGCTAGATACCAAACTCTGTGTGCAGTAATACTAATTCCATGTAGTACTTACTAATTCCATCGTCGAAGACTTGTCAAATGTGAAGTCTGAAAAATAGTAATTGTCAAATTGTCAATGGAAGAATTTATGCGAATATCGCAAAAATCTGTTTAGGCACTAATTTAGCTACACCATTTAAATAAAACTATTGTATGCTGAAATAATTATCTGCTGCATATGTGTATGTGTGATTTCTTTTTGTATTTAACGTGAAAAATGGTGTGCAATATTTCTTTCGCGTCCAGTAGACATCAAACAGCTGTTTTCATGTAAAGGTGAGTTTTTCTTCAGAATATAACAATTTTTTAGCATAATCTTGGTTGGCCTAGTATTCTTGACAATATTTGTTCATTTATTTAATATTACGAAATAATTAAACTCCTACTACGGCGGTCACCAAATAGCCGGTGTCACCTATCATTCGACCTTGGAAATCGATATGCAAAAGTATTAACTTGATAGGTTTGGGTTACTACCATCGGAAGTTCACTTCTGGTTATTTTCATATCATTGTAAATTGTTGTGAAATTCCTGAGTAATTAAGTACTAGGAAAATAGTGAGGAATTTTAATAATGTATCAAATATTCAAAATAGAATGTTGCTACTTACTGAAAAGTAAATATTCGGTCTTGCCATTAAGTGATTGTTACACAAGGCATAAATAGCTAGCAGTAAAAAAGTAATTATTACTTTGACAGTTTGGGTGGGAATGTTACAGTTTGATTGCACCACATGTGGTGCAATATCGAGAAATAATTTAAAAAATAATGGTTTTTGAATAGAAGTAATTTTATGCAATTTGTGAAGCATATACGCCAGCCAACTGCATGTTTTATGTAGTCAAGGGTTCGGTAGTTGGGATGAATACTGACATATACATGTATTCAATATAGGTATCAATTTAAAAATAACTTTATTTCATAATTTCAAATTCAAATATTTATTGCTCAACACAGTACATCTCATACATTTCCAGATGTCAAGTGAATCAAAAGTCCACTGTATTGTACCAATTCAGGCATGCAAAGTTCATAATTATAGTTAGGTATACAAATTCATAAAGTCCAATTAATAAAACCAAGTTGGAAAGAATATAAAATCGAATCGAATGAATACCCTTAAGAATATCATAAAATCAAATTAATCTGATACATAATGTCATAGATTCAAATATCATTAATCCTCAAAAAAAATCTCAAAAGATTTTGACTTAAAGCAAAGTCACTTAGAAATATCATTATCTCATAATACTGATAGGATCTAATATCTAACCCTCAAGCTTATTTCCATGGTATTATTTTTCCATTCCTTAGATACATCTATATTTTTTAAATCTAAATGATTGTTCAGCAGTACGCAGAATACACCAACTTTCCAATTTTCATCAATATCATGCAAATAGTCTTCTAATAAGTTGGCTGTATGGCAAACAGACAGACAAACCACAACAAAAATATAAGTGTTCCATTAATGACTTGGTTATGGAACCCTAATAACAGTGCATTACATAATATTAAACAGTTCTTGTGTAGTTGTGCCTCTTGTTTAGAATGAGGATCAGTCTGCTTTTGGCTGTTAGATCACGTACAACTTGCTGTATAAATTCATCAGTGAATTAGTGATGACTTTGAAAATAACAATTGTTATGAGGAAGCATAATAATTATAACCAAACATATTTCTATTGCAGATTGCCACCTACCCAATCATGTGCTGTTAAAGAAGACAACCGTAGCTCCTCCGGGAGCTACTCTTGAGCTGAGCTCTATATTGTACCTGTTTATTGCTCACTGCTATTTCAACGCACATATCTACTTATTAAAGTCCAAAAATTGAACTATTTTATAAAAGAAAAAAAAGAGAGAATACTAGTCTTTATCGAATAGTAAGGAAATATATAATTAAGTTATTACGGTGCCTTTTTTCAACGTTTTAAAATGAGTAAGCACAAAGTGGAAGTGGACTGTACTCCGAGGTGCAGGTCTCGGAGTCATGGGCAGACTCTGACAAGTGCCATCACAAAGAGATCAGTTAGTGACGAAGCACTGGCAAGCTTCATTAAAGGAACATGTGCTAATTTCATCAAGGCTTTTGATTTCGAGGTAAAAAAAATACTATTACTTTTTAAAACCATGCTCCTTTTGAATTTCTATTAATTTTATTAGAGTAAAAACTTAAGTTAAGTACTTAATTAGTTTATTTGTGTATAGACTTAAGTTTATTCAGTTCCCAAAATTAAATAAATACTCTCATTCTCTCTTCCACAACTGATTTTCTCCTGCAACTCGTATTGCACATTTGTAAATAAAATAATATAGAATAGAAAAAAAAAAGTATATAAAGGCGTTCCAGTAGGTCTACGAAACAAAGCTGGTCAAAATTATAAAAGTAGCATATTATATCCCTAGAGTGCTCACTGCATCATCGTAAATGCTAGTGCAAGTTGGATAGTGAGACTAAATAAAAATATATAGTCTTATTTGAACTTAGTAAACAAACTAAAAGTCTATATTTCCAGGGCGACTTTAAAGTATCCCAAAATGTTCTTTTCTTCAGGGTCGTACCGCTCTCCACACCGCAGCATCCCGCGGCCGCATCGCTCTGATGGACTGGTTGATCCGTCACTCTTCGGTAGCCTTCATAAATGCCCGCGATCGAGAGTCAGGCTACACGCCCTTGCACAGAAGCGTGTTCTACGGACAAATACATGCTGCGGTCGGGCTCATGAAGATAGGTAAGATTGTCATTATGTTTATCACGCTTTCGACTACACTTCAGCAGTACCTAATACAGTAAGAAAAACAATCTTATGGCTACGAAATAGAGGTACTGTCAACATCAAACTGTTATTGTGAGCCTAGTGTAAAATATTGACCTGGTTTGGTAGTCATAATATTAAGACATGGCTCTTTTTAAATAGAGGATATAAAAACGGCTATGACTATTGTATCTTAATAAAATCTACCATGTAAAAAGTGAAATTGAAATTAACATGGGCATGTATTTATTTCTACCATCACAGTAGCCATTATTAGGTAGGTACTCGTGGCTAAATACTAACAGCCGCGCAGGTCGATCCATCGGGTTAAACTACGCTTGCCGGGGTTGGGTGACCATCTTTACATGACGGGAATCCTCCGTGAAAAGCACGTTAAGCCGTTGGTCCCGGCTGTTATTTGTGCATCTTTTACAGTCGTTACGGGTCGTCAGAAGCCCTAAACTTTGACAACCAGTCTTACCAAGGGGTATCGTATTGCCCAGTTACTTGGGTTGTGGAGGTCAGATAGGCAGTCGCTCCTTGTAAAATACTGATATTCAGCTGCTTCCGGTTAGACTGGAAGCCGATCCCAACATATACTTACTTGGGAAAAGCCTACGCAGATGATGATGGGCCAGTATACAAAGGAACCTACTCCTAAAGTACCTAGGGCAAGTTATCGATCGCATTCAATAACTCCAATCAAAAGTCGCGAAGTACAAACAAAAAAAAATACTATTCTAGGCGTAAACACCGACATAGTCGATAAAGACGACTACAGAGCGCTGGAGCACGCCATGCTGGACCGTCAGTACATGTACAAGCACGACGGCACCGAGCCCAGTGAGGTGTACGTGTGGGGCAGTAACTGCAACTACACCCTCGGTACTGGCACGCAGCAGCAGAGGAACTCGCCCGAGCTACTCACCTGCTTCAATCGAGCCAATACTAACGTCACACAGGTACGTTACTAAACCTTTTATAGTCTGTTCCAGAAGTATCTCATGAAAATGTAAACAATGCAAATGAAAATTTTGTAAAAAGAAACCGCCAGTGGATGCCAATTTAGTTGAATTTAGAGATAATTTAAAAAAGCATGGGGTGCATGGTGTCAATAGTTATAAGTTATTTACTGACAGATATGAGTAGAAGGATTATCATTATCATTTCGATAATATCTTAAGAAGCACGCTTTTTTGTAATAATTAAAATTCAAATTTATTAAAATTTATTTTCATTTTTTAGTTCGGTTTTCTATAAAAAGGGTGTTTTTTAGTTTTTTTTTAACTATTATTTATTGTTAATTGATTTATAATATACTTTGATTATTATAATACTTTAATTACAAAATATCATGTAAGTAATACTTAATATTTTTCATGAAAATTGGGCTATGGCTCCAGAACCAGCTGGTCTGTATTATACTGTTCAAATAGGTAGTACTCATATCATAATGCCGTACTAATATTATATATATTACTAACTATATTACTAGTCAAAGTTATTTTTTTGTGGCCAGCCGCAAGCAGACCGTTACCATTCTCACCAGAGGAAGTTTCTGGCAATAGTTACCAAAAGTACGGCTATCTCTTCTCTTATACTATAAAGTCAAACCCCGCTGCGCGCTGCCATTATTTTCATGACTGCTTTCATTTAGCTGTCTAATTTTTAAATCGAAAAAGTTTTACTTCTCCTTACAAAATCTCTTGATGGTCGCGTTCTTTTTACTTCTGTAAAAGATTGCTGGCCTGCAAGAAAATTGACACATGTCAATTTTGGATATAACCTGTACATTTAATTTAATTTATTTTTAAACAATTTAACTTTGTCTTCTAACATTAACAAAATATGCATACAGTTGGCTTGCCGCGAACATGTCTAGGATTCACCAATTTATTGTTCTTTGTGTTTGGTATGATCGGTTTCGTGATTTGCGTTTGGTGCGCCATGAACACTGAGTTCTTCCGTGATGTGAACTTCACCATTACGAAGAGCTCGCTAGTCGATGTTATTGCCAAATTCGTCAATTTAAAGCTGTGGGTCACCCCTCTAACATCGATACTGATACCAATAGCCGGACTTGCGATGATGACGTCATGCTGCGGAGTGCTGGGCGCCGGCTGCAAAGTGAAATGCGCGATAAAAGCATACATATTCCTCGTCAGTGTACTATCTTTCGTTGCATTTTGGATATTCTTCATATCAGGAGTCTACAATATCTACACTAGCAATGAGAGCACGCGGAGATCCATGCAATCGACTATACACACGTACTATGGGAAAGATAACGATTTCATCACGTACATGTGGGACTACATAATGGTGAAACACGAATGCTGCGGCGCGGACAGCTATAGAGATTTTTCGCGAAGTCACTGGCAGAGTTTGAACCCTACAAAGGTACATCCTATCCAGTGTTGCAAGCTTGCTAACGTGACTAGCCTAGTGCCGGTGTCGAAGGAATGCTCGATGAGTCTGGATCCCGGCATAGAGTCTAACAAAGAAGTCGGATGTTTCAAAGCCCTGCGGTTAGCAATAATCACGAATAAAGGAAAATTAATATTCTATATTGTGTTAATAGCCTTCTTCTATACAATGTTGACACTGTTTGCTTATTGCATAATACGGGGAGAGCCATTATTGGGGGCGATGGCGGGGCGTTTTACAGAATTGATTCCTTCAAAAACTCGGGATGATGCGAACATAATGGATGCTCCAAGTGCACCCTTGAGTAACATGGTGTATGTGGAGGAGCAGCCTAAGAAAGTGGTGAAAGTGGTGTCGGCAGTGAACCCCTTCCAGTCGTACACGTTGACTCCGAGCGCGTACAGTCGCCCTGAAGACTATAGCACCGACAAATATCGGACACATAGCTTGAGACCATAGATTTAATGTTCAATAAAAGAATTCAAATATAACGTATTTGGTTTAATTTCTTGACTAATAATAATAATCAATTTACGTTAATAGCCATGAACGTAGTTTTTCTGTTAGCTATTCTAGTTTCGATCTATTTGAAGATGGTCCTGAAAGAACTCTGCAAATGATGAGGTGTTTGATGGAAGTCAATCATGCAATTTATTCTAGTTGCAACTCTGAAATGTTAGATTTATACTGCAGTGCAAGCAGGGACCGGCCGGATACTCGTTGAAAGGGTTTATGAAGGGGTTTTTTTAAACGCTTCAAAAACAAACCCTATGATACATGTTACACCATCGAACGGGTGTAGTTTACCCGTTACGAACGGGTTACCCTTTCAACACCCTGTAACACTGTAACAGGGTAAGCCATTCCAACTCAAGACTTTGTAATATGCACTGTTTACAATCGATATTAGTTTGAAAATTGCATAACCACGACCGCACGTGACATCGTACCGTGCCCGGCGGTCCGCCAATCTTGCGTGTACCGATTCCGACTTGCCGAGCGACTTGTAAACATGGAATAATAACTATTACCTATATGATCTTATAGTTCAATTTTGCTCGTCACACATGCTAAACATTGTAATAATATTATTTATTTTTTCGTGTCTATACTGGTTTATTTTCATCATTCGTCATTTGACTCGGAACTCGGACGGAACTACGGAAGTAAAAGCAATTTAGCAGTGTTTATGTTTAAGTGTGTGTTGTAGCTTACCTATTATACCTATTACCTACGTATTCGTAAATCATAATAACTAAATAAAAATAGTAAGGCAATAACGCGCCGCACGGGTGCAAGTATCCCCCCACCTACATGCAGCTCATGTTTAGGTATTAGGTAATCCAGGGTAGCACGAAAAAAAGCTTTTCGAGAAGGTAACCTCTTCAAAGCCTTAAGTCATTAAAGGGGTTAACCCCTTCACGTGGTTACCTTAATAAAGGTGTTAACCATTTCGCTGGGTTTCGAGGATGTAACTCGAACAAAAGGTAACACTGCGATATGAGTTACCCCACGTACGGGTTACCCTGTCCAAAGGCTTGACTCTTAAGCGGGGTTGTCCGGTCCCTGAGTGCAAGTCCAAAGAATAAGGCTGACAGGGTCCTTTGAGTGAAATTGTTTATCTTTCATTAATTTATTAACACAGTTAAAATAAGAATAAATAAAGCTACAATACCCTTTCAGATTTGTCACACAACATTGAGTCAATCGATTTGCCCGCGGTCTCGCTCGCGGGGTTTTAAAAGTACCTATCCTATGTCTTAACTCAGGTCATTCGCATGTGTGCATTCATAGAAATCCATTGTTGTTGAGGCGTGAAAAGTGATAGATTGAGGAGAGTTTAATATTAGTATGGTGTATGGGTTGCAGGTGTGCCTGGGCAAGTTCCACAGCGTGTGGCTGTGCGCGGGCGCGGCGTGGTGCTGCGGCCAGCAGGCGCGCGCGGGCGGCCCGCACGCCACCGCGCTGCGCCCCGCGCCGCTGCGCCTGGCCGAGCGCTGCGCCGCCGTCGCCATCACCTTGAATTCTACCGTCTTCTTACTGGAGAGTGGCATGGTTTGTATAATTATGTACTGTAAACTGTGACTGCCTTTTACCATGTAATCAATCTGCCGAGCCTATTCCCAAATATGTTCGCGGCGTCTTCCTGTCTAACCGGATGCAGCTGAATACCAGTATTTTACATGGAGCGACTGCCTATCTGACCTCCACAACCAGTAACTGGGTAATACGATATCCCTTGGTAAAACTGGCTGTCAGACTTTCAGGCTTCTGACTACCCGTAACGACTGTCAAAGATCCACGAATGACAGCCGGGACCAACGGCTTAACGTGCTTTCCGAGGCATGGAGGAGTCTCGATATTTGAAGATGGTCACCCATCCACAAACCAACCCCGACAAGCGTAGCTTAACCTGATGGATCGATCCGTGTGGCTGTTATTACATAGCCACGAGCGCCTTTACCATGTAATATGAATGATAAAGCACTCCTTTGATAAAGGCAGTAGTCTTAATTAGAAAGAAGTGTAGTGGGTTAAGGAGACTCCTAAAACATATTTATTTGTCTAATTTTGTACAATTTCAAAACGATGACCTGTGTGCCACTTTATTTTGTGATTCTAAATTATTTTGTCACTACTGCTCTCAAAACGGTGAAGGAAAACATACCGAAGAAATCAGCATGTCCTAGAAACCAAAAATTCAAAGACATGTAATGTGAATTGAGATATCCACCTACCCGCACTAGGCGCGCGTGGTGGATTACGGCCCACTTCCTTTCACCGAAAAGAAGCCTGTGTCCCAGCACCGGAAACAGGCTGATTATGTTATATGTAATACTTTTTAACCCAATTTTATGTCATTATTGTGTACCTACTCAGTTAAAAAACAACTGCAATCATTTTTTCAGGTCCTCCAATACGCCCTCAACAGTACTGACAACATAGCAAGCCAGTCCACCACTAAGACGCCATCATCCATCAAGCTGGCCTCCATCAAGCCACTGATCAAGCTGTCCGAGCCGCTGGGCGTGAAGGGTGCGCGAGCGCACTGCGTGGTGTGGAACGTGCGGGCCGTGTACACGTGGGGAACTAACCATGGCCAGCTGGGGCATTCGAATGAGGACAAGTTTGTTGCGACGCCGAAGCGGGTCAGTATTTTTCATTTTACTGCTTTGATTGTTAATGTATTAATGCTATGAGGCATTAATACAATTAAAAGAAAACCCCTTATGATTATACAGTATCCCGATTATATCGGACGTAAATATCGGATCATTGAGTTTATCAAAAATACTGTCGGGGTGAGACAGTATTTCAGGACAGGATCTATATGGTCCTCACATGACCTGACCTAGATTATGTCTAGGCTTCAAAAAAGACTGTGACCATGAAGTTTGTTTCGGCCGTTCTTCCTAGAGTGGTCAGATAGCAAATGGTGACTCCAAACTAACTTATTTTTACAAAAAGTAACAGAATATATAACTAGAAATTACTAATGAGGTGGATATCTGGCCTTAAATCGCCTTAATCCTACATCCTAGTTACGTACGCTACTTAGTTTACGCTATCTCTTTCATGTTCAGGTAGCAATATCGATGAACAACAAAGAAGAGGCTGGCATCCAGCTGGTGGACGCGGCCGACGCGGCCACGGTGCTCACGACGAGCCGCGGCGACGTGTACCTGCTGCACAAGTACATCTGCAAGAAGATCGCTATCAAGTCAGTTTATTGCTGAACCTTGGCTTGGCGTAATTGTATAGAGTTGTTTGATCAAACCAAAAAATACCCTACCCTACCCTACTGCAATTGGATTAAAGTCTTCTTTTGTTTGAATGAGGGTACTACGAGACCAATGCGAATCCTGCGTTCCCTTAAAATAAGAGGAAATTTATAAAACAATGGTGATACCAACTATCTTCTATGAATGAGATTGCTGTGTATAAAGTAATTGCAAGTCTTAAATGCAATGAAGGGGTCCGTTAGGGCCGAAGACTACCGGATGATTGTCCGAAAGGGTCACCGCTACCCCGGAACATAAAGGGGTAAGGCAGGAACATGGATGGGTTTTAATCAGTAAGAGTCTGATACTCCCTTCCGCTCCACTTATAACAAGAGGGGTCATTTTATGCTTTCCCACACTTAAAAATCAGGGTTTTTCTTTGTCTTTTCGGAAAATGTTACTTTATTTTATTTCCTTATTTTCCAGACAAATAAACCTGCGTCAGGTATGCGTAGAGGCGAAGGTCAACGACCAGGGCGTGTACTCGCGAGTCACAGTACTGCTGCTCACCAACGTGGGACAGCTGTTCATATGGCAGGACACCACCAACAAACTTACTAGGTAAATATCATGTGCAGTCGTTCTTGCTCCCGCGCGGTTTCACCCGCTGCGCGGCTCCTATTGGCCGTAGCGTGATGTTACATAGCCTTTAGCCTTCCTCGATGAATGGACTATCCAACACAAAAATAAATTTCCAATTCGGACTAGTAGTTCCAGAGATTAGTGCGTTCAAACAAACAAACTCTTCAGCTTTATAATATTCAATCTGCCTAGCCTTTTCCCAACTATGTTGGGGTCGGCTTCCAGTCTAACCGGATGCAGCTGAATACCAGTATTTTACATGGAGCGATTGCCTATCTGACCTCCACAACCCAGTAACTGGGTAACACGATACCCAGCTTTATAATATTATAGTATAGATATTACCTGTGTACTTAATATATACATGGTGATATGTTTTATACCTGTGATATGTTAGCCACCCACCCACTATTGCATTAGGGTGACCTGTAAAGATAATGAGTGCACATTTAAATAACTAAATAATCATTCAACCGATTGCCGAAACGCCGGCTATTCTGTAAAAATCTCTCAAACCCGATACTAAAGTACGCGCCACGAGAAGCTATAAATTATGTAAACAAACATCTTTTACTAAGTAAACATTTTATACTGCGAGATAATAATAAATTGACCATATTCAATCGACATGAAATATAGACGGGTTATATGAAAGTAACAACCTATTTAATTTAGTCGGGTCATATTTTAACGACGCAAAGCGCTATCGTTTGTGTTTCTTGGTACCGGAACGCGCCCGTCGCAGGGATTGTAAACTACCGGGACGCCATTTTGAAATAAGCGAGTTTCGAATGCGTACGAGTTTGTTTCACACAGAAATGGAAACATCTGAATCTGACGAATAATTATTCTTAAATAATATATGTTAATTAATATTTGTTACTCAATAATTTATTAAATCTTAAACAAATTCATTTTTTTTGTTGGTCCAAATGTTGTGAACTCCTGAACACTTGTTTACAAAATTTATAGCTTCTCATGACGGTTACTTTAGGTATTGATACTATTGATAACTCACTTCACATACATTTTCATGGTGAGATTTTTACAGAATAACAATGCTGTGCTGGACATACTATGTGTATATAGGCTTCATGTTTGAGTGCCATGTAATCGGAGGTGAACTTTCGGTTCAGTTTCTAGCGGGGCAGTATAAAAGTATGGGGATGCTTGACAGTCGCGTTTGTAGTCAATCAATCAATCTGTCTAGCCTTTTTCAAACTTTGTTGGTGTCAGCTTCCATCCTAACTGGAGGCCGCTGAATACCAGTATTTTACATGGAGCGACTGCCTATCTGACCTCCACAACCCAGTAACTGGGCAATACGATATCCCTTCGTAGAACTGGCTGTCAGACTTTCGGGCTTCTGACGGCTGTCAAAGATCCATGAATGACAGCTGGGACCAACGGCTTAACGTGCTTTCCGAGACACGGAGGAGTCTCGATATGTATGTGTAAAGATGGTCCCTGGTCCCAACTTTTGGCTAGTTGCTCAGTGGAGTTATTTAACAACAGATCTAAAATTGAATTCCATTTCTCCATTCTAGATGCGTGTTCGGCCTCGTTCACCAAACAATAATAACAAACGTAGCACTCACCCACGACGCTCTCTACTTCACGACTAAATACGGCGAAGCCTTCATTGGCACGATCTCGCGCAAGACCACGCCCACCGCGCCGCCGCAGCCAATCAAGAAAGAGAAGGAGAGAGACAACAAGTCCTCGCTCGTCAAGTTTTTAGAAAAGGACGACTGTACGCCTGTCAGGATTGTGAAGATACCGAATGTTTATAGAGCGGTGTCTATTGCTGTGGATAGTGAAGGACTTAATTTTGCGTGTTTACAGGTTTGTATTATTTTATAGTAATTAGGCATACATTAAAAAATGGTCCATGACAAGGCTGTATGCTTGGACTTTCCCTTCCATTGAACAAAATCACGTCTCATTGCATCTCTTTTGCTTCCATTTCGGCTACAATGGAAAATAATAGTAATATTCGTTTAAGCATATCTGAGAAAGTGTTTCATACAAATATCAACATAAATTCTATAAGAATAAGGTTCACATTCGTATGAGACGCTTACGTAGCAAACTCAAATGGCAAAATAAAATTCCCTTCAGGGTGTAGATACAATTCCAAGGTTAGTAAAAACTGGGCATAATGATTACTTTTCAACAAAAAAAAAACACAAACATCACGCCTCTAATCCCCGAAGAGTTAAGCACTCATATTTCACCATTGTTCTTCTTCTTCATGTAATTAGTGACTAACCTGGTGTCAGAGTTTTTATGCTGCCCATGGGCCTCTGACTAAGCTCCACATACTGTTGAGAAATATCTCCCAGGCGTGTCGGTTTGGGCACGCCACGCATTTCGCCGTAAGCATGACAAATGGAGCAAGCAAGTAATAGTCTAGTATCCAAGAGACGGGTCAAGAAGCCGAGGTCGCAAGAAGATGCGTGAGAAGATGGGATGATGATTTAAAGTTGACTCTAGGTCGCCTTTGGCTAAGAATTGCAACAGATAGGAAACAGTGGAAGACGTTGGAAGAGGCCTATGCCGTAAGATTTTTTTTTAAATTTCGGAACTGAACGTTTATTTATTTGTATAATAGGGACCGAGCCATCAGCTGGACACAGATTAAAAATATTTCCATTACAGATAAAACCAACTTGCGGCCTGAAGTCTTTACCGCAGTTGTCACCAACAAGTATGTCCAAACATATGGAATCTCTGCGAGAATGCGCCTCCGAAGATGATCTGTTGCATGATGTAGTGTTTAAGGTAACTAACTGATTACATTACTGATATTGTATTGTTTTTTCTTTAGAATGCTCACAGTCAAGCATCTATTATGAGTATAACATCAGGCATAGCTGAGCAAAGGACCCTGGAGGTGAAATCCACGATCCACATTTGTTTATTGCATTCCACAAATTAATAGAACTTTTGAGCTATTCCAAAAAGTGGACCTTGGCTCAAGCTAGATTGCCAGAACACAGACACCTCAGCTGTCATAAAATTGAACATGGAATTAATTTTACTATAGTACGCGTCACGTGGCTAAGTAATAACAGCCGCACGGATCGATCCATCAGGTACGTTTGGCGGGGTTGATCTGTGGATGTGTGACCATCTTTACATATCGAGACCCTTCCGTGCCTCGGAAAGCACGTTAAGCCGTTGGTCCCGGCTGCCATTCGTGGATCTTTGACAGTCGTTACGGGTCGTCAGAAGCCCGAAAATCGGACAGCCAGTCTTACCAAGGGGTATCGTATTGCCCAGTTACTGGGTTGTGGAGTTCAGATAGGCAGTCGCTCCATGTAAAATACTGTTATTCAGCTTCATCCGGTTAGGTTAGGATAGGCAGATGATGACATACAATCTTAATGTATTTAATGTTTTTGTACCATTAATCCATGAATGGTTCCCTGTTCATCTAATCAGCTATCATTGTTGCTTTTGACGTTAAAAGAAAATCATGATATCTATTTTATTCAAGGTCGGCACAAAACTCTTCCCCGCACACATTTTCATCGTAGCCTCTAGCAGCGAACTGCTTTACAAATTGTACCAGGAGAACATAACAGCATCGGGCGACAAACCCGAGGTCACTCTAGACAACGTTCACCCGGAAGCGTTCGAACGAATCATGAAGTTCATGTATACTGGCTCTTGCGATGTCATGGAGTTGGGGCCTTGTGGACTTAAGATTACTAAGGAAGAACTGGTGAAGAAGGATAAGGATTGTGATGAGGAAGAAGATTTGATTGGTAAGTGACTTTTAAAAAGATAAAAGATGATAAAGTATAACCCTTCTTCTCACGCAGTCGGGCAGAAAAGAAGAGAATCGTTCGCAGTATCGTCTTAGGGTGAATTTCACCAGTGAAACTAAACGAGATCAGCACATAAACCGCGTTTTGAAGGCCATGAAGGAAGTGGAAGTGTCATTATTTTCTATATGAAAAATTGACACTGTTTAATGTGCTAATCGCGTTCAGTTTTATTGGTGAAATTGGCACCTCATTCAATACTTAAGCATTGCATGAGTTTCGATTAAAGCGATTTGATTGGTTGAAACTAGTTTTTGTAGAGCTTAGGTCTTTTTTTTTGGGGGGTGGGAAGTCATCCACTGACATCGCCCGCTCTGGGTGGAGCGGCAGGGAGTGTCAGACTTTTGCTGACTACAACCCATCCATGTTCCTTCTTTAGCCCTTTATGTTCTGGGGTAGCGGTAACCCTTTCGGACAATCCCGCTTAGAGCTTAGGTCTCGAGTGAGGTTCTGTACAGACCTTAGAGGTGCTTAACAAACATTTATATTTATGGCTGATTCAAAAGATTAGCAATTATGATCTATGCTAAGTTAAAAAAAACTTACCTTGACAATTCAAAATTACCTGTAATTGGTTTATTTGAAATAAATGCTGAGTTTACACCTCAATTCATTCACAGAAAACCCATCAGAGATATCAGCCTTCGAAGTGTACAACAAACCTCTGGACAAGTCGAAGCGGCAACGCAGCCGCCGCAACACGGACACTCCGCCGCGCACCCATCTGTATTGTGACCCCGTCAAGCTACTGCAGGCCTCCGCTAAGCGACTGCAGGTCATGAGCCTTCACAAACTGCTTGATAAATTCTAGTAAGTCACCTGTAAACTTCTACTGATGTAATTGTTCAATAATTGGGAACTTGAAAGGGTAGTCAATAACGTTACTTTTTATGAATTGTCAAAACGCGGAATTTGTACTTGATTGGTATGAAATATAACAATGTGACGTCACAGATTTTTAGAATCAAATGGAATACTTATTATCATTAAATGCAATTTTACAATTATAATATTTAATTTATGTACGGTGATGGAAGTTTTTAGACCGGCGGTCTTTCATCTTTGTGATATCATACTTTATTATTGACCGTTTCAAATAGTCAATTGTTTGATATTGTATAGTTGTAGTTGCCGAACATGGGTATCTTAAAGATCTTGGGATTTTAATGATTACTAGTTGCATCCCGCGGCTTCGCTCGCGTGGGCCCTATTTGTTTTTCTAAAGTCAAAGCTACCTAAGTTCTCCTCATAACATCAATTACTTGCCAGTGTAAGTCCCGTCAAAATCGGTCCAACCGTTTCCGAGATTAAACGCAATAAACAGGCAGACAAAATAATTAAACATTGTTTTTTTTTGTGTATTGTGGACTTGTGGTATAAGTAGACGCTCTGGTGCCTGTTCTATTTTAAGTTATTATACCTGATAGCGTGATCCCCGGCCTCAATTTCCTGTAATTACTTGGAATTATTAAATTCATTTTTCTTTTTTATTCGTCACGTTTCTGTCGTTTCACAGCAAGTGGATCTAACCTCTATTAATCTCATGTTTCTCTCCCTCAGCTTCAAGAACGGTTCCATATGTCTGAAAGAGAGCGCGAGCACTAACTTCACCCGCAACCCCTGCCCTCTGTGGGAGCGCGAGTCGTTTCCCGAGCTAGTCGACACGAGTGTCGTGTCTAAAGATGGCGCGAGAGTTCCCGCGCACAAGTGCGTACTAGCAGCAAGACTTGAGTACTTCCAGGGAATGTTTATGCATTCTTGGACTGAGGTAAGCTATAGTCTATTCAAATCCTTGTTTCCAATTGACGTCATTTTCAATTAAACCAATATAAACTTTATGTTCGTGTTAATTAGGTTGATTTCGGCATGACTATTCAAAATGTCAAAAATATTAAAATTGTAGAAGTAACTTTTACGTCAAGTAATTTTTTTTTTCTTTTCGTTATAAAGTACTTATATCATTTGGAATTTTATTGTGAGTGCAGTCTTGACGTCAGTTACGTATGAAACTATATTGATTGGCATGCAAATTCGCATTCATAATATGATTGATTAACATAATATTTTTTTTTCTGAATTGGTAACATTTTACATACTGGTTTAATAAACCTCAATTTATTGAACTTACAGAGCAAGATGCTGTCAACAGTTACTCTTCCTATAAACTACGGCATCCTACTGCCGGTCATCAACTTCCTATACACCGACTCTTGCCCTGAACTAGAAAACTGTGACAGCATCGACTTCATATGCAACCTCCTCATAGTCGCCGACCAGTTGTTCATAACGCGCCTGAGAGAGATGTGCGAGGTCGCACTAGCAAGCTTAATTAACCTCAAAAACTGCGCTGAGCTCTGCCAGTTCGGACACACATACAACGCTACACAGCTCAAACAATGCTGCATGGAATTCATCGCACTAAACCTCAACAGCGTCTTAGAAAACAGATATTTAGATCAACTAGAAGAAACCTTACTGAACGATATAACTCAGTATTATTGCAAGTTCAACCCTATCATGTCTTCCAGAGTAATCACTCCATTCTACAACGCTCCAACCGACGAAGTTATTGAAGAGTTCGCCAAAACGCATCCAGTTAACTTGGACGTAACTGACGAGGATATCAAGAGAGATGACAGTATAACAGAAATAGTTAAGAAGAAAAAGGGACGGAAGATTGAATACACTGATAGTGAAAAGGAGAGAATGAGATATGAATCTGTAAGCTCAGTGACGTCACTAGACCTGTCTAATGATACCTCAGGCGATATTACTCTATCTTTGAGTAAGATATCCAAGGAATCTGAGAAGGAGACGCGGGATAAGAAGGAAAAGTGGACCGAAGTGCCGTCCTCACAGCAGAAACAATTGAAAGTCGTGCAAGCAAGACTGAAAGCCATAAACATTGCAAAGGATTTATTGAATGAACCGCCCGCCGAGTCTTTCACGAAACTCACGAAGAGTAATTCTTCGAGTGCCATGACAATACAAGAGAAATCACCTAGTTTACCTACCTCATCACGAATGTCTGTCTCACCAAAAGATTCTCCGATCAGCGAATCTGCTTGGAGTCCAAAACAGGGTAATTTAGTCATAAGTCATGTGGGACCAAAACTTTCTCAGAAGCAGAGGAAAAAGTTAGCGTTACAAGGAAACGAAGTAGCATCACAAAGCATTGATGATTACTTTGCTAAGGTAAATGTGGGTAGTCCGCCCGAGAAGCCGAAGAATCCATGGAAGATCTGTGAGCCGCCGGTTGCTAGCAGGAGCCCTAACGCTAAAGCTATAGAGTTCAATAAGATATTAACCGACCAGAGGAAGCAGAAGGAAGATCACTCGAGAATCATGACCAAACCACTCCTTATGACGCAGGTATGTACTGTCATTAGACTGTAGAAATTATGGTAGACTAGAAGAGTGCTAGTCTACCATAATTTTTAACAGATGAGTGATTTATTTTCCTTGAAACTGTGTTTAAAACAAAACCTTTGTTTTTACTAAACATTTTCTTATCCATCAAGTTGTTTATCAGTCATTGTCAAACGGTGTGATTAGGGATGCAGGGGTGAATCAGGTCGAAATTTTAAAAGGGTTTTAACATTGAAATAATGTAGTTTGTTGCTAACAAGGGCCCTTTATTGTTAATTATAATGTAGTAAACACATTACTGGTATTTTTTGGGCACAAACTATATTATTTGAATGTTAAAATCCCTTTTTAATTTCGTTCCGATTCACCCCTGCATTCCTATTCACCCCGTTTGACTATACTAATACTAAAGTACATCAATATCAATAGTGCATGTGATAGTGGTTTAACCACAGATATAGATAGACATAGATAACGCAAGCGCGTTCGCGTGCCTAGCTTACGCACAAAAATCGTAAGTGGTCACTTTCGCGCTCAGTCTGCATCGGTATACAGCGCTAGTCGGATCATCATACATCACTAAATAGTGGTTGTGACGTCATAATAGGCAGTCAAAAAATGGCACGCTTAGTTTTCGATCATCATACATCACTAAATAGTGCTTGTGACGTCATAATAGGCAGTCAAAAAATGGCACGCTTAGTTTTCGATCATCATACATCACTAAATAGTGCTTGTGACGTCATAATAGGCAGTCAAAAAATGGCACGCTTAGTTTTCGATCATCATACATCACTAAATAGTGCTTGTGACGTCATAATAGGCAGTCAAAAATGGCACGCTTGGTTTTCGATCATCATACATCACTAAATAGTGCTTGTGACGTCATAATAGGCAGTCAAAAAATGGCACGCTTAGTTTTCGATCATCATACATCACTAAATAGTGCTTGTGACGTCATAATAGGCAGTCAAAAAATGGCACGCTTAGTTTTCGATCATCATACATCACTAAATAGTGCTTGTGACGTCATAATAGGCAGTCAAAAAATGGCACGCTTAGTTTTCGATCATCATACATCACTAAATAGTGCTTGTGACGTCATAATAGGCAGTCAAAAAATGGCACGCTTAGTTTTCGATCATCATACATCACTAAATAGTGCTTGTGACGTCATAATAGGCAGTCAAAAAATGGCACGCTTAGTTTTCGATCATCATACATCACTAAATAGTGCTTGTGACGTCATAATAGGTAGTCAAAAAATGGCACGCTTGGTTTTCGATCATCATACATCATCACTAAATAGTGCTTGTGACGTCATAATAGGTAGTCAAAAAATGGCACGCTTGGTTTTCATACAGATCGTGATACTTGCGTTATCTATGTCTATCTATATCCTTTTGAACGCCAGAGCATAAACGCACGCGCGTGCCCTCCACACCAAGCTACAAATTGATTTCATCTTGTTATCATGAACTTACTAATATCCATGTTGTCTTAACTATCTAGATGAAATTACAAATCACCCCCTAAGCCTCTACACAACGCCCCCATTTTTATTCTGGGTCTCTTACTGCCTTTTAGACCTGCAGCGCCCACAAGGGGGCGTTATCGTCCACTTTGGGAAAGGCATGTCAATACCTCACATACTACTTAATTAATATTACTCTATTTTTCCAGCTTGAAGATAAAGCGATAGAGCAACTGGAGAGATTCTATAACATCCATGAGATCGATGACGAACTGATCACGGTGCGACGCATTGAGCTGCAAGTGTCTTCTCCACAATGGTTACACACTGCCCCTAAGTGATAACTGCGCTATTTTATACACTTTACTAGTTCATAAGATATAAGATTGTAATTGATTGATTACTTATTTTTACTTATTATAATGAAATATGACATGATCTGACTTTTTTTTTTATTCTCAACTTTGCGTTATTTACTTGAGCCAACAATTATTTCGAAAATATGAACCAATGGATTAGCAATATCTTCCTTATATATAAAATATTATCCTTTCCTTCCTTATATATTATCCTTTAAAATCATTGGATTTATGACTGATAGTCTGTTATGCAAATGTCTCTTCCACTAGCCACCATCTGACAAAAGTGTAAATGAATCCTGTTCAGGTTGAATTTTTAATAAATCATTCAGTATAGAGAATTCGTAACACATTCATCTGTATTTAAGAGTTTTAAACTTGTATATCTCATCACTTTTTAAATGCTAAGAGGGATATGTGGTTTTACCCGAATGGATAGAATACGGAATGAGTATATAAGAGGAAGTCTAAAAGTGACACCAGAGACTGAAAAGCTTTGTGGAAATTGGTTGTCATGGTATGGGCATGTTATTCGGAAGAATGAGAAAAATGTTGTCAGGATATTGTGAGTATGAATGTGGATGGCTATACAAGTAGAGGGAGACCAAAGAAACAATGGATGGATTGTGTGAAAGATGATATGGCTAGGAAGGGAGTGACTACCAAGATGACGACTAAAAGAGAAGTATGGACGAAAAAGACATGTTGCGGTGACCCCAAATAAATTGGGATAAGGGCATGCAAATGATGATGGTGATCTCATCACTTTTGCCAACAATATTGTTTGAGTAAATAAAATTTTAAGAAAGAAATTGGAAAATGATCTATGATGAAATAATCAAATCAAAGCACTTGAATCTGTAAGTGGCACTACAAATTGGTTTCCAAACTTTTTAATCAAAGGCTTACAGATTCTTGTATTTGGGAACTGATGCCAACTAATAAAATTAGGGACTAAATTTGGGAGAAAACAGATCTTTGTTAGGTGCCTTAGTTTTAGAGATTCAAATGGGCCAAGCTGGGGTAGCCTGACCCCAGATCAGGAACCTATAAATCCAGAAACCGCAGGGTGCTTTCAACCTGGCTGATCAGTGCCATTACCAGCTGATGTAGAACAAGATCTTACTGAATAGTCATAGACAGAAAAACTGTAAGATGATAAAAACAAGGAGTATGTGTATAACAACTATTTATTACTATAATTATTTATAAATACAAACTGCCTCATGAATTAAACTACTTATTTTTTGGGTGGAAAAGCTTTTAACAGTTGGTTTAATTGTCTATGCGTTAGTTTCTTTTCTCCCGGGACGAGGATACCTTTCTTTCCTTGTTCTCTCTGTGAATTTAATCTTTCACTGTACTCCTTATAACATCCTTGGAACGCAGCCACTTCCTTCAAGCACGCTGTCTGGTCAAATTCTGACTTCTTGAAACATGCAAACATAACAGCCATTTCTTGCATACAAGCTGCCTCTTTGAGCTTATCTCCTTTGCTCGAAACTGTTTTCTTCAACTCCAATGGTAGCAACTGTTTGAATGGTACAGGTTCTCTCTGAGGCCTTCTGGCACTTTTCTGCGAAGGGCCCGCAAATAAAATATAGTTTAGCCTCATAATGAATGCTAAAACTATCTAATTTAATTCAAATAAAACTATTTTTACAGTTCCCTTTAAAATAAAATCAGAAAACGTAAGAGGTTATAATAATTGCGTTCCAGAGTTATAATTTTAGGCTGTCAATTTTCTATACATTTTAACACTATGTGGAAAAGTGAGAGAGACAGCTATATGAGCTTTTGCGTTAGGTAGATAGAGTCATAGACCAACACTAATGCAAAGTATGTTCTGAGGATGTTACCGAATTTCATTACAATCAATGCAAAGACCTAGTACTCTAAGTTACAATGACAGGAACGGAATGTAATGACAATATGTTATTGTCATTCTTGAAATCGTTCAGAAATGTACCAACTGAAATGTATGTAATACTTAGTCGATCAAAAAAGGCATTTAGATGGTCCGGGGAGGTACGGTCCCGATTCTCTCGACCACATGCTCTCATCTTTTCCTACTTACTTATTATTCTCGTAATAGAATACACGTTTTCAGTATACTTATAGGCTTTACCTTACAAGATATTAGAAGACCGTAAACGGCTATTACACCTGTGATTTATGCCACGCAATAGTTTTTTATTTAAGTACTAGCTTCTGCCCGCGACTTCGTACGCGGACCCCGTTGCTTATGCCAGCAACAACGGGGTCGCCATTTATGTTATTTTTTATCATTTTTCCCGTTTAAATCTTTTATCGCACTGAGCTTTAGTTTTATTTCATTCCAACAACCACCAAAACATACAGTCCATTTGTCATCGTTTTCATTTTGGTAACCGCATTATTATATTCCTCACTTGTCTCTAGAGACCTAGAAGTCAATGCGTAGATACGGTTAGAACTCAAGCACAATTCTCTATCCGTGAACGTCTCCGACTCGCGAGACAATACATAACGTTCACGATCAGCGGTCAGTCGCACATCACGTGCCCCACTTGTCTCTAGAGACCTAGAAGTCGATGCGTAGATACGCTTGGAACTCAAGCGTAATTCTCTTTCCGTGAACGTCTCTGACTTGCGAGACAATACATGACGTTCACGATCAGCGGTCAGTCGCGCATCATATTCTTCACTGGTATCTAGAGACCTAATGAATACGCTGAGAACGCAGGCGTGCTTCGCGACCCGAAGAGGTTTCCACGGAGCGAGTTGCAGCCTAATGTTCTCGAACAGCATCAAGTCTCTCCTGACACTCTTCGGTAGATTCTTGGGATCTTATGATCTTCAATCTTATAGCTCTCTTGGAACATTGGGAAAGATTTGACCTCTTTCTAGGCATGGTCATAGTTTTATTGTGAAGATACTTGATCAATAAAAATCTAAATTAAAATGACTGCTCCCCTGCGTTACCGGATAGGCTACCGTGTCACGAAGATAAATGGAAAAGGAAAAACAACATAAGCCCGAAGGCATATTCATACGATACAATAAAAAGAATAAATAGGAGTTTTGGCCAGTAGAGTCAAATTTTCAATGATATACCATCGTCATCGAAAATCAGTCCTAAACTGTTACCGCCTTCACCGCGTGCAGGTACTCCCAGTTTATGTTATTTTATAATTACACAGTAAAATTAGTGATAGCTTTGATTTCCACATCAGATGTTTCTGATCTTCGATTTTTATAAGTCAACAGGAAATGCCCATCATATTGAACAACAAAGACGTCAAAGACGTCAAAGACGTCATTCCTATATGTGTTATGTTGTAGCTAGGCTCTTGGAGTTCCACAACAGGTGTTCCAGATCTTCGATTTTTATAAGTCAACAGAGAGTGCTCATCAGATTGAACAACTTGTGCTAAGACGTTATTCCTATATGTGTTATGGTGTAGCTAGGCTCTTGGAGTTCCACAACAGGTGTTCCAGATCTTCAATTTTTATACATCAACAGAGAGTGCTCATCAGGCTGAACAACTTTCGCTAAGACGTCATTCTTATATGTGTTATGGTGTAGCTAGGCTCTTGGAGTTCCACAACAGGTGTTCCAGATCTTCGATTTTTATAAGTCAACAGAGAGTGCTCATCAGATTGAACAACTTGTGCTAAGACGTTATTCCTATATGTGTTATGGTGTAGCTAGGCTCTTGGAGTTCCACAACAGGTGTTCCAGATCTTCGATTTAATAAGTCAACAGGAAATGCCCATCAGACCGAACAACTTTTGCTAAGACGTCATTCCTATATATGTTACAGTGTAGCTGGGCTCTTGGAGTTCCACATCAGGTGTTCCAAATCTTCAAATTTATTCTCTCAGCAGAAAATGCTAATCACGTGGAACAATTTTTGCTAAGGTATCATTTTTGTATCTCTTATAGTTTAGCTGGTCTGTTGCGGTTCTGCATCAGGTGTTCAAGTTTCCAAGATAAATTATAGCCTATATGTTGCCCAGACTTAATACCTATACAACAAAAAAAAAATCATGCCAATCCGTCCAGTAGTTCCGAAGATTAGCGTGTACAAACAAACAGACAAAATTTTTTTTTTGGATTCATGCTCTATTACTGTTTCTAAACCCCCCTCAATTTTTTTTTTTTCAATATATTCAATGTACAGACACAGTTTTTTTACTGTTTTATTATATGTATAGATAGAAGATATAGATAGATATAGAAGATAGATATAGATAGATAACCTACCTATTGAGACACTACAAAAAACCCAGTCTCCCTTTGTTCACTTCTACGTGTTGGCCGTGTTAGTGGTTTTCATAGGTCTGCGAAATAGGCATTTTATGTACTTAATTAGATACTAAGTTCCGTCCATCAATGAAATTGAAGTTAATATTGAATCTACTCCTACTCCTTATGAATACGGCTTTGCCGGGTCTGAGATTCACAGAATGCAATAGAAGGATATTTCCTTCGTTTAATATCATCGTTATCACGTACTTTGGTACAAGCAAAATAAAAACGTGTTATGTAGGTACGTCACACCTGTATCTAAAACGTGAAAAGTTTTGTATTACTACATTCGTCTAAGCCGTATCATAAATAGCTACTACAGTGGAACAAGATAATTGAATCGTAATTGTATCTATAATACTGGTATAAAATATATCTGATCTGGTAATAACAGCCGTTGTAAATTACAAGTATTTATACTGATAACATAATTTTTTGCAGACTGTGTTATTGTTCCTATTCATCTGGCCTCGAAGAATTTAGAGACACGTTGCACAGCACCTGCAGATGAGGATCAGCACAAGAGCGTGCATCTGGCTAGGGCATACCATAGATTCCGATAGACAGACCTGGGGTATATAGATAGAATTTAGTAAAAAATATGAATGAACGCCAACCTCGGGGTCTCGTTGGATCCCTGGGTCTACCCATGCCGAACATCGATTTACCGTAGGTAAACAAGTATTTTTGTTTCAAAAACTTGTATCATAAGTATGATGATAGAGATAAAGAGATACAAGTTACTCGTGCATTGTTGGTAGGTACATAATTTTATGAAGAATATAATGCAGCAATAAACAAAGATCAAGAGTTGTATAATTTAAGGTCACCGCAGAACAATAATAAATTGATAAACTGCATTTAGCGCCAATCCGTAGATTGTCGACCATATAAAAAGGAAATGAAAGTGAGGAATTGCATATTTGTATTACATACAGGCAAGAAAGTAAGTACCCTCAGCAGAGCCAATAACACATGTTTAAATAACTTATCGAATTTTCTTTAAATAGTTATGTACCTCTAAAACTTTTTTGTCAAAGATCACACATTTGCGGAACTTAACCTTGTCGACTTTGTAAATCGTCAACATTCGATATAAAGGAGATATATTTATATTATCTTCATATATTTCTAGATATATTAAGATGAGATTCTTCGCAGTCATCCTTCTTACCGTCGCCGTGGCTTCGGCCGAGCCCACCAACACACACTCTTCAATCATCAGCCAAATCCTATCTCCGTTGGCCCCGCAATCATCGACTCGGAGTACGAGCCTATCTCTGTTGGCCCCGCAATCGTTGACTTCCCCCTACCCGATGGTGGTGAGTCCGTCGTCGCTCCCTCCCCCGTGGCTATCATTCCTGGACCCGCTGCCGACGTCTCCGGCAGTGCTCCTCTTGTGCAGATCATCCTGAACATCAACCAGGCCGCTGGGTCCAACCCCATCGAGATCGTTTCCCCCGGTATCAAGCCTGAGCCCGTCCATGTTGTGGACTCCGCCCCTGAGCCCGTGCAGGTTGTTGAGGTTGCTCCTGAACCCGTACAGGTCGCTCCCGAGCCCTCACCCATCAGCCCTCCTATTGCCGTGAACCCCATCGGTGTTGTCACTCCCGAGGTTGAGCCCGTCCAGATCGGCGTCCCCGTCATCCCTGAAGCCGCCGTCGTGCTCCCCGAAGAACTGAACTGAAAAATAATTCTCTTGACTTATTGAGCTAAAACATATGTTTATACACACATGATACCTACAATAAAATTTTCATCAATTACAATAATGTTTTTAATTATCCTGTTTTTGCTAATATTGCTATAGACACGTGAAACTCTGGATGGGTTTTGGAAATGGTGGTTCTGTTAAAAAAACATTTCGTAAAATTTGTGATATTTTCGGACTTCATAATCGTCCTTCTGAGACCGCTGTATGATGCGCTATGTGGTCTGGAGTCGTGATTGGGCTGTTTTTTTTTCGAAGATGATGCTGGAAATGCGGTAACGGTCAATGGATCACGATAAACAGCTCAATTTTGGCCTACTATAGATGACATGGATATCATTGAAATGTGGTTTCTACAGGACGGTGCCACATGTCACACAGCCAATAAAACAATCAATTTATTGCAAACCAAATTTTCCGATCGCATTACACGAAATTCAACTGTTAAGTGGCCAGCCAGATCGTGTGATTTAACACCACTGGATTATTTTTTGTGGGGTTATGTTAAGGACAGAGTCTATAGGGAGCCAATCGAATCGATTGCAGCCTTTAAAACTCAAAATCCATGATGTGATTAAAGAAATAGGCCAAAAAGTGATTAAAAACTTTGATGGAAGAATTGACATAGCTTGGTCGTGGTGGACATTTGCCAGATATCATTTTTCATGAATAATTGCCAAACTTTTCTATTCGTAATACAATACAAATTTGAATCACCTTTATCTAATTCTTTGCTTTATTTTGTTTTATAAAACAAAGTTCTTGTTGAAAAACCCTTTACAAATAACAAATGAAGGTATTTCTATAACTTATCTAAAAAACATCTAAGGACGAAAAAAGGAAGAAATCAGTGTATTGAAAGCACTATAAGGATTTAATTCACACACGTCAAAAACTCAGAATATTTAGAAAAAATACCTAATAATTTAGATTTTCATCGTCAGCAAATATTATTTTTTATAATAGCTAGATAGTACCTAACTGATAATGTAGATACGTAAATGTTGCAACTAATGGTGAAATTTTAAGCAGGTATACTTATAGTATAAAATGGTAAACTGACTGGGTGAAATCAACCCACAGCCCAAACCGTTCCCGACGGTTTGCCAGGTTAAGCCTTGGTCCTGGCCTCAAGGGCTCTCGTGCCCCGACTGGAGGCGCTCTTAAGTGCATGCATGGAGAGAGGCCAGTTTCCGCTCCGTTGGAAGACGGGGAAGCTGGTCCTCATTCAGAAGCCAGGGCGCCCTGCGGACTCTCCGTCCGCACTCCGGCGCATAGTACTGCTCGACGAGATCGGCAAGCTCTTTAAGAGAATAATTGCAGGCCACCTCGTCGGGCACCTAGGAAGGACGGGGCCGGACCTTGTGGACTGCCAGTTTGGCTTCCGCAAGGAGCGCTCAACGGCGGACGCCATCATGCGCGTTAGAGCCCTCACGACGGGGGACGCGGTGTCCCAGGGTAGGGTCGTCGTTGCGGTGTCACTCGACATCGCCAACGCGTTCAACACCCTGCCCTGGAGCTGCATTGGGGAGGCACTCCGGTATCACCGGGTGCCGACCTACCTCCGTCCGGGCGTACTTGACGGACAGGGCCGTCATCTACCCCGGTCGCGATGGGGAGTGGAACCGGCGAGAGATGTCGTGCGGTGTCCCACAGGGATTGGTTCTGAGGTCGCTCCTATGGGAAATCGGTTACGACTGGATAGAAAGTACTTATATTATACTATTGACCGGAAAACTACGGGGCGAATCACACAAATACTGCCACTATTTTGTGTGCTATTCTAAGCTCAGTGCATTCAACGCATCATACGTTCATGGCAGTGAATGGGTTTATCGATTCGTGGGCTTAGGTGTATTATTCACTGGGTGGATGCGCAAGGGTAGCCCGCGAAATTCAAATGTTCTTGCGTTTTTATCAATTTGCAAATCAGTGCCGGGGTTGTATCCTGATCCAAATATGATTCACCACCATAATAAATATATTATTTTTTTATTTCTTCAGGATAACAAACAGTTGTAGTTAATGCTTAATATTAAGGTTATTTTACAAATTAATTAAGTAATGACACCCGTTATCCACAAATTAATTTAACAATGAGGTACTGAATACGGAATACTGAACTATGTAATTTTATACCTAACCTTAAGAATCAACAATACAATATCTCTAAGTTAGAATAGGTCAAATGTGACGATTTCATGAAACTGGTACATTTGATGAAATCATGACGAATTTCTAGTAAAATTATAAAACATAATTAAGTCTAAGTAGTGCACAAGTGTGTGCGCTAACTTAGTCGCATCCCTTTTCTTGTTTCTACCTATTGGAAAAACCTAATAATTATCCTACCTAATCTATTTGAAAACAATAAGGAACACAATACAAGATTTACAAACCTAATATACTTAAGTAGTTTCCTAATCCTAATCCAATCTGGTTGTAAAATTGTAAATGTGAGTGGTTAAAATCACAATCTCGCCTTGAGTAAGATATTTTTCTAATACACCGTAAATTAATAGATAAACAACAATATAAAAGTTTGCAAAAACCAAAAATTACCACAGTCGTGTTAGAAGCAGACAAAAGTAAGTACATTTATGTGTTTGGATGATGCAATCGTTTCATTATAAACTAGCTATTAACGAAGACTTTGTTAGTACAGTAGACAAAAACTTTAACCCCTAGGTCTACTATTTAATTTCTTTTTAACTTAAAATATTTATAGTATCACATGGATGTTCATAGCTTATAATAGTATATATTCTTTTATTGTCTGTCAGTCATTTATGGACTTAAATATATTAAACGTTATTAAAAACTTTAGCGGAACGAGAATTTTGCTAACTTTAACTCTGTTTCCAGATAAATCAACATGAAATACTTCATCGCCATTGCCCTTATCGCCGCCGTGGCTTCGGCCGCCGTGGTTCCGGCCGCCATCAAGCCCACCGTTTTGTCCGGTGAGGCCGCCGAGATCCAGGAGATCATCGCCGCCATCCAGAGCCCCAGCACCGACCCCGCTACCGCCGCTGCCCTCGAACAGATGCTCCTCGATGTCCTGGGAATGCAGCCTGAGCCCGTCGCCGTCGGCCCCGCTATCATCGAGTCTCCGTTGGAGGGCATCTCAGTTGGCCCCGCCATCATTCCCTTCCCCCTTCCCGATGGTGGTGCTGTCGCTGAGGAGCCTGCTGTCGTCCCCGCTCCCGTGATTGTTGCTCCCAACCCCGCCCCCGCAGTTGTTGCCCCCACTGCCAGCGCTCCCCTGGTCCAGATTATCATGAACATCAACCAGGCTTCCGCTGAGTCCAGCCCCGTCTCCGTCGGACCCGCCGTCGCCCCCGAGCACGTCGAGATCAAGCCTGAGCCCGTCCATGTTGTGGACTCTGCCCCTGAGCCCGTGCAGGTGATCGAGGCCGCCCCTGAGCCCGTCCAGGTTATCGAGGCCGCTCCTGAGCCCGTCCAGGTTGTTGAGGTCGCCCCCGTGCCCGTTGAGCCCGTCCAGATCGGTGTCCCCGTCATCCCCGAGGCCGCTGTCATCCTCCCCGAGGAACTCAACTAAATGAAATACTAAAAATGATCTAAACACCTCATCTATATTTTTTATATTTAAATGCAATAGAGAATTCGATACAATCAATAAACCTTTTTCTTTCAATGTGTGTACTGATTCCTATTTCGATTTTATTCATACTAGAATTAATTTCCTAATCTATAAAAAAAACGTTTAAAAACTCGTCTGCAACTAATAAGTTTAAGATATGCTCAGTTTTTATACAGACTGATGCAGTAGGTGGCAGTTATGGATATCTCAGATTTAATGTCACCAATTCTGCATCAGACAAAGCATGGCCAATCGTACGTGGATAACCGTGTTTATCTTGGGCAAAGCATTTCATTTAAAAATCCAATTGAAAATGAAGTATATCGCAGAATAAAGAGTGCATGGAGAAGATACTGGTCGTTGAAAGAAGTATTTAACTTTAACGAATTCGGATTCGCTTGAAAGAGAAAGCTATGGACACCATTATATTACCTACTAGAAAAAAAAGTATATAAGTAGTTTATCAGCCATCTCGTTACCATAACACAAGCATTAGGTTGTTTAGCTTGGGACGATATGGCGTTGTGTGAAATGTCCAAGGATATATTATTATTACTCTACTCTACGGTTGTCAAAATTGGACTCTTAACAAGTAAACTCCAAGCCTCCAACGAGTGATGGAGAAATTTTAACCACCTTACTTTGGTCAAGAGACTTCTAAATCCATTCCCAATTCCCTTTCATTACTTCCACAGTTTTAGCAGATTATTTATTGGTACTTTAAATATTTCTTTATACAAAAATCCGCAACTCATTTCTCAATGTCTGAGATGTCAGGCATATGGCCATACTAATAAATTCTGCGGAAAAGATTCAGGGTGTGTAAAATGCACTGGCAAGTATCTTACAACTGGCAACTGGTCAGAAGTACTGTCCTAAAGAGTTACCGCTGCCCCAGATAACAAAGGGCTAAAGAAGGAACATGGATGAATTTAGTCAGTAGGGGTAGGGTTTAGTTAGTAATGATATTCCTTTCCGCTTAACCCAGAGTGGAGGGGTCATTTGGTGATTTCCCATTCTTAAAAACAAAAACAGCTTACATCCAATTGTAGTAAATCTCTGCATGACTAACCAAAATGCATCCACAGCGGCATCTAGCCCACCCAGCCAACTAGAGACGGTCTGAATAAGTCAAGGAGATGAAAATCAGAAAATTCAAATATCAAAAATTATTGTTTTGTGGCAACTACAAACAGTGTCCTTCCATAAAAACAAACGAGCACGGAAAGAAACTGTTCAGACATCTAGAAAACCCGTTCAAGCGACCACCCTTGGTATCATACTTCCAATCTGGAAGAGATTAACCTTTTGAACGCCATTGTCACAATATTATGTACGTGACAAGCAAGCGCATGCCCTGTACGCCACGCCACTATAGCACGTTATAAAAAAATAAGTTTGTGTGTATTTATTATTATTAACAAATTAAAAGACACCATGGATTATGAGAAATTCATGATAACAAGAAGATAGAAAGTAGCTTGGCGTGGAGGACACGCGCGTCACGCATCACTAATTATTATATTTAAATCGAATGTCGTAGGGCGCTCCCTACGACATTCGATTTAGGGGTCGCTACCCCATTTAAATATCGGGCACTAGTACAAATACCCTGCTGCATGTATTGCTTTCGCGGATACTGTCTCTCTCTTTAAGAAGGTGAGTTCGCAATCACCACATCTGAATCGCATACAAAACCCGTGTCCACAGAAAATAATGACACTGACAGCCCTTGACCAGGGTTATGTGCTGATGGTGTTCAGTTTTATTGGCGAAATTCGCCCTTAGTATGACTAAAAACTAAATCACACATACAGTGTC
This sequence comes from Hyppa rectilinea, assembly GCA_951799385.1. Classification (NCBI taxonomy): domain Eukaryota; kingdom Metazoa; phylum Arthropoda; class Insecta; order Lepidoptera; family Noctuidae; genus Hyppa; species Hyppa rectilinea. Next base: position 5,645,580 of record OX637318.1, on the reverse strand, counting down.
TCCCTCTTGAGGCGAAAAATTGTATACGACTTTTCAGCCATTATAATATGATACCCACGGGATTTACAGAACTAATAAGATGTTTGTAACGATGTCATCATCATCATTGGTTTTTGTGTCATACTTTCCTGGTCGGAGCGCATCACGTCTACATTTTCATGCTCGTGTCTTTAGTCCACCATCCATGTCATCGACCCATCTGCTGTTAATCTGCAAACATTCCCCTTACTTTATCTCGGCAATTATTTACTTATTATCCCAAGGGAACTTAGATTGGGATAAAAAAGATCCTGAGTTAATCCAGGTCATAAACTACCACTGCGCCAAGTTTCATTCAGATCCGTTCAGCCGTTTGAGCGTGAAGTACGGACAAACATACAAACACACACACACACTCATTCACAAACTTTTGCGTTATTAATATTAGTGTGATGGGGCAAGAGCCCTATAAATGTAGGCGAGGAAGACATCACGTGCCATCACAATGGCTAAACTAATGTCTAACCCACAGAACAGATTTATCTGTCAGATTTATCTGTTCTGTGGTCTAACCTGTCCACTTCCACTCTAGAGCCGTTACTCGTCGGTTGCCATCTTGGACCCTTGCTCACTATCGTTGACATAAAGTAAGGAAGCATATTACTTACCACGTAGGAAATCAATACGGAAAAGAATAAAAGATAATTATGCACCCAAATAAAACGTAGACGTAAATAAAACGATATGCAATCGTGGTTGTAAATAGGGCAATACTTCAGCATTTGCAGTCAGATAATTTTCTATTACAGGCGTAAATGAATTGATAAACATTAATATAAAAGTGCATGAAAAGTAAAAATATTACAGTTGTGTAAAAAGCAGACTAAGGTAAGTACACTTGACCAAGATATAATTGTATTAGTTGCAGATAATTCAAACTTATTTAACTTTTATATGATTACTAGCTGACCCGACAGACGTTGTCCTGTCTTAACTATGATACCTACCTTACCTACCCTACCTACCCTACCTACCCTACCTACCCTACCTACCCTACCTACCCTACCTACCCTACCTACCCTACCTACCCTACCTACCCTACCTACCCTACCTACCCTACCTACCCTACCTACCCTACCTACCCTACCTACCCTACCTACCCTACCTACCCTACCTACCCTACCTACCCTACCTACCCTACCTACCCTACCTATAATGTGCAATAAAAAAAAAAAAAAATAATAATAATAATAATATGCCTATGTCCTTCTCATGAATGCAAACTATCTACATACCAAATTTCAGCAAAATCGGTTGGGTGGTTTAGGCGTGAAAAGGTAACAGACAGACAGACAGAGTTACTTTCGCATTTATAATATTAGTATGGATTAACTTTGGTCCCGGCTGTCATTTGTGGATCTTTGACAGTCGTAACGGGTGGTTAGAAGCCCGATAGTATGACATCCAGTCTTACTAAGGGATATCGTGTTACCCAATTCCTGGGTTGTGGAGGTCAGATAGGTAGTCTCTTCATGTGAAATACTGGTATTCAGCTGCATCCGGCTAGACTGGAAGCCGACCCCAACATAGTTGGGAAAAGGCTAAGCAGATTTATTGATAGATGATTACTAATTCAATTTACTCCCATTTTATGACTTGTGCCCAAACAAGTCAGTCAGATACAAAAACTTCTACGACACGAAGTAATTGCTAATTTTATTTACAGACAAATCAATATGAAATACTTCATTGCAATCGTACTCATCGCCGCTATGGCTTCGGCCACCATCAAGCCAACCCCGGTGAGCGCTGAGATCGCTGAGATCCAGGAGATCATCGCCGCCATCCAGAGCCCCAGCACCGACCCCGCCACCGCCGCCGCCCTTGAACAAATGCTCCTCGATGTCCTCGGAGTATCTGCAATTGAGGGCATATCTGTGGGCCCCGCCATGATTCCTTTCCCCCTGCCTGATGATGGCGCCGTTGCTGAGGAGCCCGCTGTCGTTCCCGCCCCCGTGATTGTCGCCCCCGCCCCCGCTGCCAGCACCTCTAGTCCTCTGGTCCAGATCATCGTAAACATCAACCAGGCCGCCGCTGAGTCCAGCCCCGTCGCCGTTGGCCCCGCTGTCATCCCCGAGATCAAGCCTGAGCCCGTCCACGTTGTAGACTCCGCCCCTGAGCCCGTGCAGGTGATTGAGGCCGCTCCTGAGCCCGTCCAGGTTATCGAGGCAGCTCCTGAGCCCGTCCAGGTTGTTGAGGTCGCCCCCGTGCCCGTTGAGCCCGTCCAGATCGGTGTCCCCGTCATCCCCGAGGCCGCTGTCATCCTCCCCGAGGAACTCAACTAATTTATTACTTTGTAATGTACTCAGTAATGCAATAAACACTTTCAATACTAACATTTACAGTTTTTAAATCATGTTTTAAACTAATAAGTACCTACTATACTTAATATACATATTACTGTTTAGAAACAGATTTCGGTCTCAGTAATTAACGGTGATGAACTTAGGTCTGATTTTCCAATCGTGAGGTAAGTTTTATAGGAAGAATAAAAATGGCAGTTTGACAGCTTTTGTATAGAAAATATGTCAAACGGCCATTTATATACTTTAGCTAAAAGCTATTGAAAAAACGGCCCTCAATGAAAAGAAAAAAGATTTTCGTTTTGCTACAAATTAAGATTTTAAAAATATGTTTACCTTAACGAACTTAACGCCATGATTATTTCAAGAAAAGCCTGTATGATGAAATAGTAAGCAGCCGTAAGTAAATCTACTATTTGTCTTATGGCTTTGTCTTAAGACCAAATTAAGCGTAGATATTCTAAGGTTCCATCTTTGATCCTCCTATTTTTTGACGATTACTACCTACCATCTAATTTATATTTTAAAATAAAATATACACATCTTATAGATCAAAAGACACCTCCCGCTCTGGGTGAGAGAGAGAGAGAGTCAGACTCTACTGACTAAAACTCATCCATGTTCCTTTCTCAGCTCTATATGTTCCGTGGTATCCGTTGCCCTTTGAGACAATCCCGCTGACCAAAGCAAGGCACTAACGCCCCCACTGCAACCATGAACATTTCTGAATGTATGTACTACTGCCCAAAATTTATGGGAGTGCTATGAAAGACAACAAGGAAGCTGGATACTCTTTGGACTGAAGATCCTATATGGACTGGATACTGGAATTCATATCACCTGCAGTAAAATAAGTTACACCACGAGTAGACATAGATCATATGCATCATAGGCAGATCTGATACATTAACTTTTTGTATTGTAATCAATTATTTCACTATATTATAGAGCAACCAATACAAAAACCAGTTATTGTTTAAGAGATAATACTTCTTCTTCTTTTCGTGACCTGGTGTCAGAGTTTTAATGCTGCCCATGGGCCTCTGACTTAGCATCACATGCTGTTGAGAAATATCTCTCGGGCATGCCGGTTTCCTCACGATGTTTTCCTTCACCGATTTTAAGCAAGTGATAATAATTATACAATACACACATGAATCCGAAAAATCAGAGGTGCGTGCCTTGGGTTCGAACTCGAGACCTATGACTTGGCAGTCCTACGGTCACACCACTAGGCTATCACTGCTGCTAATAATACACATGCTGCTGCTGCTATGCTGCAGAGATAATACTGCAAAACAAAAACAAAGATGACTGCACAGAAAAAAGCATCGAAACGATTAATGAATAATCAGCATGTGATATAATAATATTAGTTGATTATCTGATAGCTTTGAAACTTCGCACTAAGCTACGCAATTACGCCAACTTAAATGACCAAGATAACATAAACGATGTGTCGCTTGTCTATATTTCTCAAAAACAGCGACAAAATTAATTCCTATAAACAGAACACGTGAGGAACTCGTGGCTAAGTACTAACAGCCGCACAGGTCGATCCACCAGGTTAAGCTACGCTTGCCGGGGTTGGCCGTGGATGGGTGATCATCTTTACATAACGAGACTCCTCCGTGCTTTGGTGCTTTGCTTTGGCCGTTGGTTCCGGCTGTCATTTGTGCATCTTTGACAGTCGTTACGAGTCGTCAGAAGCCCGAAAATCTGACAGGCAGTCTTACCTAGGGGTATCGTATTGCCCAGTTACTGGGTTGTGGAGGTCAGCTAAGTAGTCGCTCCATGTAAAATACTGGTATTCAGCTGCATCCGGTTAGACTGGAAGCCGATCCCAACATAGTTGGGAAAACGCTAGGCATATGATAATGAAACAGACCACGCGAAAGACGATAAAAGACGAATCTCATAGATGTCTCAGCAAGGAGGGGAATGCTCGAAACCGATGCCAATGATAAAATAAGAGAAAAGACGATATATCCTACCCTAGTTAAAAACTAAAAATATGACGTTGAAAAATTCCTCCACATAACAAGCGACTGGTAATAAGAATAAGAATCATTTATTTGCCGAAAATACAGGTTTTACCATTTGTTGAAATTGGTGGTTTATGCACAATCTATATTTTGCCTGTTTAGGGCATACAAATTAGTTTTAAGTACATTAATACATTAGGTAGGTACTACAAAACTATAGAATATGATCTAAGTATTCTAAAATTACAAAACAACTGTTATAACAGTTTAACTTTAAAATATTTAAATGGGAGTTCTCTTATATTTTTTGGTAGTTTATTAAAGATAGTTATGCACATATGGTAAACATTATTTTAATTTAATCTAGTATAACAAAACGGAATCAAATTTTTTGTTATATTTCTTGGTCTCTGTTTAGTGTGGCGAATGCACTTGCTTAGCCTGTGGTGTGGTTACCGGAAGTTTCAACTAGCCGTTTGGAGATTTTGTTGAAAAAACCATGAGCACTTGAACCCCACCGCCATCGAACCTTTACATTTTAAAAACGAACCTGAATTTCGTGCTTATTACAAAGAACAAACAATAATACACTCGAGAGCAATGAATCCGGGTCACTTAAAGAATGTTAAAAATCTCGGAAACTAAAAATGATAGGTTAATGCAATAAATTGTATTTAATAGACAATGTAATACTCCTTAAATGAAAGTAAAAAAAATATGAGTCACCATACATTTTATTAACACAAAATTACTTAAAGAAAAAAACTGCTGATCTCTCCTTAAAACAAAAATAGGAAACATGAAATTTTTGAACTTTATTACGATTTTCTTGAATTTTAATACTTCGTATTGCCTCCTCGTGCTTCCATTACTGCGTTTACGCGGTTTGGCATGCTGTACACCAAGTTCCTTATACGATTTTGGGGAATATTCTCCCATTCCTCTGTGAGAGCAATTTTGAGCTCACGAAGCGTGATTGGGGGAGGGTTTCGTTGTTTTACGCATCTGCCTAGCTCGTCCCAAGCATGCTCGATCGGGTTGATATCCGGGCTGCGCGCTGGCCACTCCATACGAGTAATGTTCATCTCTTGAAGGTAGTCATTCACAATCCTACCTGTATGAGGTCGGGCATTGTCATGCATAAATATAGCATCCTCACCTAAATTGACCATAAATGGACCAACGTGATCATTGAGGATTTCTTCCACATATCTTACGCTAGTTAAAGAGCCGTTTTCTATGATCACCAGCTCTGTGCGACTTTCAGAAGAAATTCCGGCCCACACAAGTACAGACCCACCACCGTAGGCTACTTTTTCTTCGATGCATGCTTGCTTGAATCTTTCCCCTGGTCTTCGATACACTCTGTGTCTTCCATCGTGCTTGTAGAGCATAAATTTTGATTCGTCGGAGAACATAACTTTTGACCAATCTTCAATACTCCAATTTACGTGGCCCTGGGCATATCTTAGTCTTGAAATACGATGCCCACGCTCCAGTTTAGGGCCGTTTGCAGGTCTAAGGGGTTTTAAGTTAGATTCAGCAAGCCGACGTCTTACTGTCCATGCACTTGGGTTACTTCCTCCGAGGTGTCGAAACTGATTTGTGAGTTCAGTTCCTGTGAGAAAGCGAAGCATGGTGTTCACCAAGTATCGGTCTTCTCGTGCTGTGGTACACCTGGTTCTGCCCGTTCCTGGTCTGCGTAGGTTAGAACCAGTTTCTTCGTAACGTCGGAGAACTCTTTGTACTGTTGACAGCGACACACCGACAGTCCTGGCTGTATCGCGCTGACTCCGGCCGGTTTCCAGCATTGTAAGTATTCTGGTGCATTCTTCAGGCGTAAGCGACATAATTTCAGTTTGAATAATGAATATAGACCACTATCAACATGGTTTATGTACCCACATAAATGACAGATTACAAACAAAAGCAAAACCAAATGCTGTAATTTCGTAGTTCCATCTTCGAAAGTGGCCCTTTTTCAAATTTGATTTTTTTATGATATAACTTTACAATAACTAAGAAGTTTTAATACCTTCATTTAAGGAGTATTACATTGTCTATTAAATACAATTTATTGCATTAACCTAGCATTTTTAGTTTCCGAGATTTTTAGGATTCTTTAAGTGACCCGGATTCATTGCTCTCGAGTGTATTATGCATGTCATACTAAACAATCTTAAAATGCTGCCAGTCACTATTATGATAACGTTACAGTCTAATCCCCAAATGACAGCTACAGAAAGAGTTGATACCAGTACGGGCCCGTTAGGGCCAAAGCCTGCCGGGTAAGCGGGATTGTCCAAAAGGGTTACCGCTACCCCGTAACATAAAGGGCTAAGGACACATGGAGGGAGTGTCAGACTTTTACTGACTAAATCCTATCCGCAAATAACAAACCCTGTCGGCTTATGGTATAACCTGCAGTAGAAGGCCCACAGCCTCACTTCCGTACATACCTATCACCGCTGGATGGCTACTAAACGAAATTAACTACTCCATTCAAATGATTACTTATCTTTAGTAGCTGTAAACTTTAAAACCGGCCCACTATCATGAAGAACGATAATCCAAATTGCACTATAGATTCGTAGATAAACTACAATATAAATACTGTACAAAAATTGCTCCAGACAAGTCTTCTTCAAGGCACCTCTCATTAAGTAAGTACGGACGTTTTTGAAAGTGACAGTAACATTTTTTTCGTGTTTAACGTTGCCTTCCACAGCTAGGATTTTCGTAGCTATCTTTATTTACACAAACGTTGAACTTTCAGATCCATCATCATGAAATGCTTCCTGGCTATCGCTCTTATCGCCGCCGTGGCTTCGGCCGCCGTGGTTCCGGCCGCCATCAAGCCCACCGTTTTGTCCGGTGACGCCGCCGAGATCCAGGAGATCATCGCCGCCATCCAGAGCCCCAGCACCGACCCCGCTACCGCCGCCGCCCTCGAACAGATGCTCCTCGATGTCCTGGGAATGCAGCCTGAGCCCGTCGCCGTCGGCCCCGCTATCATCGAGTCTCCGTTGGAGGGCATCTCTGTTGGCCCCGCCATCATTCCCTTCCCCCTTCCCGATGGTGGTGCCGTCGCTGAGGAGCCTGCTGTCGTCCCCGCTCCCGTGATTGTTGCTCCCAACCCCGCCCCCGCAGTTGTTGCCCCCGCTGCTAGCACTCCCCTGGTCCAGATCATCCTGAACATCAACCAGGCCTCCGCTGAGTCCAACCCCATTGCTGTCGCTCCCGTTGACATCATCGCCCCTGAGATCAAGCCTGAGCCCGTCCATGTTGTGGACTCTGCCCCTGAGCCCGTGCAGGTTGTTGAGGTCGCTCCTGAACCCGTGCAGGTCGCTCCCGAGCCTTCCCCCATCAGCCCTCCTATTGCCGTGAACCCCATCGGTGTTGTCGAGATTGAGCCCGTCCAGATCGGTGTCCCCGTCATCCCTGAAGCCGCTGTCGTGCTCCCCGAAGAACTTAACTAAGAAGTAGAAGAAGCATGGATCGACTTATTGCATTTATAAAATGTTTTTTTCTACATGTGATGCAATAAAAGAGATCTAAGGAATATACTCTTGTAATTTAATTTTTCACACACAATTCTCTAGCCTTAGACAGGTAGAAAAGTTACTATTTTATTGTTTGAGTGAACTAAAAAGTAATTAAAATCTTGAAACCCAGAACTTTAAGAAAATATTATTCTTAAAAGCTTGAGGCGTAAATATCCATTTTACACTTAAAGATAAGCTTTGAAAATATTAAAGTTCAATGTATATTTTTTAGTGTCTGAATGCGGAAACATCTTATTTAAGACTAGGCTGTTCCGATGTACGTACAGGTCAGAAGGCCAATTCCCGGATTTGTAAACGTATAAGATCTAATCATCATCTTATCTCAGCGACAATCAATTTAGAAAACTTGTCTTGTCGGGGAGATTGAGAACGAAATAAGAACGCGTCTATTCTGAAACATACTGGAAATGCCGCTCTGTTTTTATCACACATAGTAATAATTCTTAAGACATTTAATTTCATACCATCACAGGTAGTTAGATGTTTAGTGTGAATGGAGGAACATGGGTGGAAAGTCCCTCCATTGAGAAGGGAGGATCCTCCAACCAGACTGAGGCTGAGAGTGATGACCAGGAATGCGCGGTCGCTGCATGATAGTGGTCAGGATACCTGTAAGTCGTTGATGCTGGCTGGCTGTGAGATTTGATGCTCTAACGGATGTTGGAGGATAGAGGAAGTGATGACGATGATGATGGTGAAAGTGCTAGTCTTTAGAAGGCTGCGCTGACGTCCATGTGCGGGGTCACCAGTTTAGTGGGAATGGAGGAACAGGGTGGAAAGTCTGTCCATTGAAAAGGGAGGATCTCCAACCGGACAGGTGTTGCGTCTGGCGGGCTACTGCCCGACAACTCTTAGTAGGGGGCTGAGTATTTATGTAAGATCGCGTGGTAGACTCTGCTGGCACGATGTAGAATTTGTGTGATGTCGAGGTACGACACATGTCAGGTTTTTGACACTTCACTCGCTATTAGTGTAGTTCCTGTGTGGCTGGATAGATGTCGCCACAGATGAGTGAAAAATAAACGCGTGCGGCCAGCAAATCCCTGTCAGGGGCGACGTTCCATACGCGATACTCGCGCGCACTCACACTCTTGTATATTTAGTTTTCTAATAGAAAGACACAAAGGGGGAGAGAAAAAAAAATATATGGTGGCGCCAACACCACTATTTGGGCGGAAATATTAAATTGACAGCGAATATGCCTAGGCGCCGGGTGCTAGTTTAAAATAATGGACTGTATGGGGATGCGGGGTTTGAAAAAGCATGCGAATTACGACTACGATGGAAGTACGATACCAGGAAACGGGAAGTTGGTAGAAAACATGCAGCACTCACCTTCAATTCACCGTCAATGATGTGTTCCAAGTCGTCGGCACAAGGTTAAAAAAAAAATCTTGGTCCATTCCCTTCCACTCCACCCACAGTGGGAACATTTGATGACTTCCCAACCACAACAAAAAAAAAGACGCGTTAAGGAATTTCGTTTCAACAATGTTTTTTATTTTCCAGAGACGAAACAAAGACAACTTTAATTTAATTAATATTCCCACGGAATGTGTACCTATACCATGGACACATGGATGGAACTTCATGGAACCATGGAGGACTGGTCCCCTAATGTTATACTTGAGCGTGTCTGACCCATTGCCTACTGCCCACTGCCGTCCTGTTCTATGCTTCAATGTCATGATAGAATTAAGGACATATATGAAATATGGTGCTCGGTTATATACCGTTAGGTAACTCTGGGATAAATTCGTGCGAATCTGCGAACTTCTTCCGGATAATTGGACGGAAATAATCATATTTTTGAAACGTGCAAACATGTGTGATAAAGCAAACGTGCAAAAATGCTGAAAGGCTGGCAGCATTGCCACGTCGTATGGCGACGCTGGACGTTGACCAAAAAAAAATTCAAGCTCTCTGACGGTAGTGCTTGAAGCCAGAGGCCCGACACCCACTCACCCACAGCCAGCAAGCGGGCACGCTCAGCAGTATAGGTGGATGTATTGATAAGATTATACCGTACCAAACTTCAGAGCGGCTCATCCCACTGTCTCTGGGAAGATGGATTTACGGGTCGATCTATATCTGAGGAAGCAGCTATCCAGGCGTTCACCGCACGGCACTTCAGGGTCAACCAGGGAGGGGCTAAAATTTTTACAGTCTACTTTTCAGTGGTCAGGGGTCAGAAACTAAAAAATTTACGGACGCTGAGGCTATAAAATCGAATGGGTATTTTGGGTTGAAATCACGTCGGTCGTCCAAGGCCAGATTTAAAGGAGATTAGTGTGCTGTGAATAATTTGGTCAATTTTGTCCTATGTTTTGTCGCTGAAGAAAGTAGAAATTAGAAACTAGGCACATAAAATTTGCACCAAAACCACAGTATCTTAGCAGGATGAAATTAGGCAGGACGAATGTAAATAGGAACGTCTGTCCGAAACTTAGAGATTTTTGTTTTTGGTCGATGATAAGCGAAAAGCTGGTGGATATGATTTTTTTTTCAAAAATTTTGATTGCGCGACTGTTCTTATTTGGACCTACTTTGTTCTTTTCCGAGTACTCTAAGCGATAACTGCGTTGGTCCAACCAATAAAGTATGAAGAAAAAAATTAATATTTGGGAAAAAGTCTTAGACGTAACAGATTTACTAATTGCCTATTAGTGATTATATTCACCGTCGTGATTTTAATTGACGATGGTCCAAAGAACACCTGAATATATGGTGAGATGTCAAAACGACACTAAACACAAGCAACTAATAGTAGAAGACCTCGTGGGTATGTAATAACAGCCGCACGGGTCGATCCATTATGTTAAGTTACGGGTTGGACTGTAGATGGATCTTTACGTGACCATCTTTACATATCGAGACTCTTCCGTGTCTCGGAAAGCACGTTAAACCGTTGGTTCCAGCTGTAATTTTTGGATCTCTGACAGACGTTACGGGTCTTCCGAAGCCCTTAAGTAAGTCTGACAGCCAGTCTTACCAAGTGGTATTATCCTGTTACTGGGTGTGGGAGCTGAATAACAGTATTTTACATGGAGCGACCGCCTGTCTGGTCGGTCCATGTAAAATACTGTTATTCAGCTGCATCCGGTTAGACTGGAAGCCATGAAGCCAAACATAAAGACTGAGCAGTTATCAACGATCGGCTCAACTTAGTACCATGATTTTTGTCAAAGGGAAATCGATATGAATCAAAATTATCTTTTGCAATAAATCCCCATCATCCCTGCTGTAAATTAAACAATTAGGTAGTACCAAATACAACTTCGCACTAACTACATGTAAAGGTCATTTGAGTTTGCATAACGTTAGGACTGGATATGGATTAGGCTAATCATAAGATAATTAATAATCTTTAGGTAATATATAGATAATAGCCCGTATAAATACTATACAACAATGGAAACAGGCAAGTCGTCTTCGATACGCGTCTTATAAAGTAAGTGTACATTGATCTATCACGTTTGTATATGTTCACCATATCAAATTATATATAGGGAAATATAACATTAATCATCATTTGACGGCTTAAAAATCTTTTCTGTAACATCACTTTTCAATTTGCAGATACTGTCAATATGAAATACTTCATCGCCATCACTCTTATCGCCGCCGTGGCTTCGGCCGCCGCCGTCAGGCCTTTGAGGTCTGAGCTCGCCGAGATCCAGGAGATCATCGCCGCCATCCAGAGCCCCAGCACCAACCCCGCTACCGCCGCCGCCCTTGAAGAGATGCTCCTCGATGCCCTCGGCATCAAGCCTGAACCCATCGCCGTCGGACCCGCCATCATAAACCCCATTGAGGGTATCGCTGTTGGACCCGCTATCGTCGATGGTGTCGAGCCCATCGCTGTCGGACCCGCACTCGTTGAGGGTTTCGAGCCCATCTCTGTTGGACCCGCCATTGTTGACTTCCCTCTTCCCGACGCTGGTGCTGTCGCTGAGTCCGTCGTCGCTCCCTCTCCCGTGGCCGTCGTTGAGGGCGTCGCCACTGAGATCCCTACCGGCACTCCCCTGGTCCAGATCATCCTGAATATCAACCAGGCCGCCGCTGAGGCCAGCCCCGTCGCCGTTGGACCCGCCGTCACCGAGATCAAGCCTGAGCCCGTCCACGTTGTAGACTCCGCCCCTGAGCCCGTGCAGGTGATTGAGGCCGCCCCTGAGCCCGTCCAGGTTATCGAGGCAGCTCCTGAGCCCGTCCAGGTTGTTGAGGTCGCCCCCGTGCCCGTTGAGCCCGTCCAGATCGGTGTCCCCGTCATCCCCGAGGCCGCTGTCATCCTCCCCGAGGAACTCAACTAAGAAGTGAAACGTTTGAAATGGTTCTCATACTTGATAATGTATCTAAAATGTCTTTACGTGTGATACAATAAACGAGATTTGCGAACAATTTATATTTTTTATTTGGCCTTTCATGTGCCGATGTTTTGGGACAAATATCAATTACTATCTGAAATGTAAAACCATAATATTTTCCTTTATTTTAGTCATCATCATCATTCTCCTGCCCTCATCCCAATTTATTTGGGGTCGGCGCAACATGTCTTTTTCTTCAATACTTCTCTATTAGTCATCATCTCGGTAGTCAATACCTTCCCAACCATTTCATCTTTCACACAATCCATCTATCGTTTCTTTGGTCTCCCTCTACTTGTAAAGCCATCCACATTCATGCTCACAACTTTCCTGACAACATTTTCCTCTTTCCTCCGCATAACATGCCCTTACCATGACAACCGATTTCCACACAACTTTTCAGTTACCGGTGGAAATGGAAATAAATGGAATGGAATAGTAATCCAAATAAAATAATGACCCGGGGAGAAACTCCGTTTCCGCAGCAAATTGCGGCGGAGCGGACGGACCTCCGGCGCTATCTCATAGCGGCCTGGAATCAGCGACTGGACATGGTCCGGGGCAAGAGGGAGTGGGAGGCAATCACTTCCTTCTGCGAAAAAGTCATGCTCGCGAAGGAGGTGGCGGGATGGGAGAGAGAAAGGTCCTCCCGTCCCAGCCGCCGCGGGAAACGCCCCGGGCGTCGGGAGCCACGTGACGACTCCCGGCCAACGTAGGCGCGGGCCTACGGACGGTGAGTAATGGGTGACTCACCGTCCGATCAGCACCAGACCCGTGCCGGACGGCGCGTATATGTTCCACGCGCACCTTAAAGAGATGTCAGCATATGAAGGGGCCCCTCAGGGCCAAGCAGCGATCAAAATGTTAAGCAGGATTGTCCGAAAGGGTTCCCGCTACCCCGGAACATAAAGGGCTACAACATGGAAAAGGGAAGGAACATGGATGGGTTTTAGTCAGTAAGAGTCTGACACTCCCTTCCGCTCCACCCAGAGCGGGAGCAGTCATTGGATGATTTCACAGCCTTAAAAAAAAAAAGTAAAATAATGACCTATGAAATTGGGGTCATTTAGAACCAGTCACATACAAACCAAGTAAATAAGTATGGGTCAATGATGTAGATTTAAAAGATCATCCCGATGCCAACGATGTGGATGGCTGTGTAGCTGAAAACGATCATAGGGTGGTGCACCAGTGAATGAACAAAACGGAGTTTTTTTTTTCAAAATTAAGAAATTAAAATATTTCTACCTAACGTACCTAGTATGTTTTTTCGTAAGCGCTACTCTTTTTTTTATTCAAATTCTCTCTTTTTTCTATTCAAATTTTGACTATTATTGAAGCACAGTGATTTTTTTATATCACTGTTTGTTTGAAAATGTTAAGCGTTTAAAGTTGGCGTTCTGTGATTTGTTCTGGCAAGAGTTAAGGACTCGGGCAAGACGCAACATTTTTGATATCACATTGTAAGTTATTTATTAATTCGAATAGATGATAGTTATACTATGATATATAACTATCATCTATTCGAATTAATAAATAACGATTTTATTGCTATTTTAGCTAGTTTTAAGTAAATAATTAGGTGTCCTAGCATTGGAATTAAAAATCGTTTGGGGTCCAGTGAATGAACAACCGTACATTCACTGGACTAACGTCAATTTCATATATTTTTATTAAAATATGTGAATAATATATTTTTATGCCGAGTCACGTTTTGGGAGTAGTTTTATAAATAGATTTCTGATCTTAAGGCTAGTATTAGGACAGGTATGTTCATTCATTGGTTCTTAAAATCTAGTGAATGAATTAACCTTTTTGATCATATCCAAATACTAGCTTTTGTCTTAAAGATATAAGTAACCAATAAAGGAACACAACATTTTGACGCAGATTTGATCCTTTTAAGACCTAGACTGTATTATTACATTATTTTTTATTATCGTCCCATTAGATTACTGATTATTCCCGATGTCCACCACCGGTTCGGCCACGACTGGAGGAAAGCGAAACAACTTTTAAAAATTATTCTCGTTGTCGACCACAGGGGGACCGTGAAACGACCTTTCAAAATTATTTTCTGGTGGATAGCGACATGGATATTTAAACATTCCTAAACATTTAAAAACTCCATGTCGCTGTTCACCAGTGATGGTGAATAGAAATTATTAAGAAGGTTGTGACGCTGTCCCCCCGTGGGGGACAACGAAAATAATTTTTAAAAGTCGTTTGACGGTCCGTTAGTGACGGACAACGAGAATAATTTTTAAAGTTGTTTCGCTGTCCTGCAGTGGTGGACAGCGAGAATATTTTTTAAAGTTGCTCGCTGTCCTCCAGTGGTGGCTAAACCGGTGGTGGTCCTCGGGGATAATCGCCAATAATGGCTGTTTTTTTTTTGATACCTCTGCTTACATTTTATGTTATCTTATTTGCTCTTGTCACCGCCTAGGTGCCAGCTGTTTTAGAACCCAAGGGCTTGGCACGCGACGATGGGAAGAGACCAGACGGAATGACACTGATGCCTTGGAAGGAAGGAAGACTTTTGGTGTGGGATGCAACGTGTGTCAATACCCTTGCGCCATCCCATCTTCCTATTACGGCGGGCTGTGCAGGAGCAGCCGCTGCTGGTGCAGAAAACCTCAAACGGCGCAAATACTCCAACCTTGTTGGGACTTACATGTTCGAGCCGTTTGGGGTTGAAACACTAGAGCCATGGGGTCCGAGTGCCCACTACGTTTTTCGAGATATCGCCAAGCGGTTGATCGACTCTTCACGTGACCAGAGGGCTGGCGTATATTTTGGTCAAAGAATCAGCATTGCCATGCAACGCGGCAATGCTGCCAGCCTTTTGGTTACTTTTCCTGTTGACAGCGATGTGGACGAATTTTTTGATGCTCTTTGATTATTATACATATTATTTCTTTCTTTGAATTGAATGTTATCTTTGAATTAAAAGATATTAATGTGCCTACTAGGCCTACAAAGGTTTAAGCAGGATTGTCCGAAAGGGTTACCGCTACCCCGGAACATAAAGGGCTCAGGAAGGAACATGGATGGGTTTTGGTCAGTAAGAGTCTGACACTCCCTTCCGCTCCATTCAGAGCGGGAGAAGTCATTGGATGATTTCCCAGCCTCAAAAAAAGAAAAAAGGCCTACAAAGGTTTATATTGATTAGGTAAGAGTTTGAAGGCTTTTGCTTTGTAAAAAATACATTTGTTAATGTTTGTAACAGAATAAGAGGCAGAGAATTTATACTCGTTTTGTTAAGTTGATTATTAGACAGCATTTACTATAATAATAAGGTTTCTGTTTAAATAATTAAGCAAAGATTGATGTTCATTTACTGGTATTACATCGTTCATTTACTAGAAAATTTCGTTGATTCACTGGGTTCTATCAAAGTAAGTAATACAGTTACATATATGTCGTAAAATTAACTCGGCAAAAGCGAATTAACATTTTTTGAAGTTCGGAGATCGCTTAAGTGTTCATTCACTGGAGCACTTACCCTACTCGCCAAATTAATAAGGTATTAAAACATCAATTATAAGCAAACCGGCTGCAAAACTGCATTGATCTGGTATTCTTATAAGAAGATTAAAAGATAGTAATGTGTTGATAATACTCATTAATTACAAGTGTGATTCAATATTAATGAATTACTTATTTCAATATTAGCAGTAGGATAATCTAAGATTATCCCAAGACAGGAGCTTTAGTGAAAGTACAGATGTTTTTTCTTTATCTTGCGATTACCTAATAAATAACATTTAATACTTAATTCATTAGATTAAATTGAGACTAATACTCATTATTGAATATTAGATAATTCCTGTACAATAAAATTATATAATCAATGACGCAATAAAATTACATGACAAGCGACCTAATAATGCCATTTCCAAAATAAAAGTGATTGTCATTCCAAGCGTGTAAAGGCATAGACCAGTTTATGGTAAGTTCAACCCCGGCTCTAGGGGGCTAAGCCGGGGACCGTGACCCGGGCGCCAACTTCAGAAGGGGACAAGTTAAAGCGTCAGACTAGTGCACCACCCAGCACACCGCATCTTGAGTCTTGGCGATTAATTAGACGAACAGCAATTATTATCTTCCTCTGCAGGTAGCCCACTGAGGAAATCACTGCGTGATTAGTATTAATTGTCAAACGGTAAAAGCGAGTTGCAGGCGGGTGAAATTTAATTCTGCCAGGAACTCTGTTTTCAAAGCCCCTACTCCACTTTTACCTAGTTGTGTAAAATGGGCTAGAAACTTATTTTGAAACAGAATTCTTATAGTTTCGCCATGTCCGTCTGTCCGTCTGTCCGCAGCTTAGCTCAGACTCTTATTACTAGAAAGCTATAATTTGGCAAGGATATACATATGAATCCTGCCGCCACCACGTACAGAGGGGGCCATTTTTCGATTCAAGGAAGCTTTAAGGAGCTTTAAATTGCAAATTTTCGCTATCTTCTAGTGCCAACCCCAGCTAAAAAAATCATGGCAGTAGTATATACAGATTGAAAAAACCAATGGGCCCCGAAGGGAAATCATTTAACATCCTTAAGATAGATTTATTTTATTTTCCAAGAATCAAAGCTCTCTTACAAATATGATACATTAAATGAAAAGAAAACCAAGAAATCTAAACTTATAAATTCAATGGGAGAAGATAAAGCACTTTAACTTAAGGTCTATTAGATTACTTATCATCATCATTTCAGCCGAAAGATATCCACAGCTGGTCATGGGCGGTTCTGTGCTTCCCGCTTCCAGAGGGCCTGGTCAAACGTCAATGGCTCCGTGTCGATTCGATTTCGAAAATTGTTGATAGAACAATAAAATTCGTCATCTCAGCGATTCGGATTGTCAAGAACGCCACTTGACAACGCATTTGTGAGGGAACGCGGTCGAGTTGAGGAAATCGATTGATCACGTGACATTTTGCAAGCTTATGTAAATGTATGGTCTATGGAATTCCATAGACCATACATTTCGGATTTATCTGATTTCGTTATCGTTATTGAAAATGTGACTTTGTCTAGGACCCCAAATTACTACAAAGACGACGACGCCGAAAAACGACGACAAAGAAACACAAAGAAAAAGAAACCAAACCCAATTTTTGTATCTTTGACGTCATTCATTTATTAAAATGACGAAGAACTATTTAGATAAGAAGATTGCAATTTACAGGTGTTTGTTATGCAGATTATTTATCAGATGTACACACTAGTTAAGATTTTATGGTTTTCCTATCATCCAAGTGTCATGAGAGATATTTGATCCTTATCATTGATCCTATTGATTTATGCCATAAAAGTACAGGGTGTTTTTCTAGCGCCCACTTTGTTTTACGTGCATTTTAAATATTGTGTTTATTAGTGTTAAGCTTTTCTACATAAGTCGAGTCTTCGCGATCGCAATCTAAGCAATCGAAATTTGTCACGTCAGATTAACTATGACAAAGCCATAGTTTTTTTTTGCGAAAAACAGAAGGCTCGAAGAATAAAATTGTAATTCAGTTATGCTATAATTTCACGTTGTATTGTAGCCTTGTTCAATTTATATTTAAAAAAATAAGGCTGTATGGAAAAAGTTAAAGAATTTACTAAACGGTGGGCGGTAGTTTTTGCCCCGCCTTCAAAATATTTTGAATCCGGGGCTGGTGCAGATGATATAATGATGCTCTTGCTAGCGTAGGTCTAAGAATCTGGAAGAAAAAAAGCTTTCTATATGAAAGTATTTCAATATGAGATTGTAATTTGTTATCTACAATATTTAATCATTACAGATAAGCCAGTTGTTGCCAAGGCAAAAAATAACAAGTAGGTAGGTTCACGTTTGGTAACTACAATTCAAAGGGTTCTTTGGACGTACATTTTTGAGAAAAGTCACTTGTGGGAGCAATACCTGATGTTCAACTTCTGTAAAAGAGCCTCACTATTATTTTGCCGATGTCATGAGCTATTTGACCGATGAATAGGAATAAATGTGACACGCTAAAAGCTATAAGCATTATAGGCAATGGTTAGGCAGGATTGTCCGAAAGGGTTACCACTACCCCATAACATAAAGGGCTAAGGAAGGAACATGGATGGATCTTAGTCAGTAAAAGTCAGACACTCCCGTCGCTCCACCCAGAGGAGGAGTCAATTGATGATGAACCCACCCTCAAAAAAAAAAATATAGTCAATGGTCAAACGTAATTTAGAAATTAATTTAATTTAACTGAAGTCCCATTTTTATTACAAAATTGCCAACAATTGCAAAATTAAAAGCACGACGCACCACGAAAACATTATCATAATACAATACACCGACAACGTGAAGATAAAATGAACAGTTAATTTATTACAGTGTAATTTGCCGTTGTAATTCGTCCGATAAACTCAGGTTAATTCGGCAGGTATTAGAAGGGCTCATAAAACGATAAATTCAGATTAACATTTCCTCTGCCGTGACGTCATGGCTGCCGAAAACGTGATCGTAATCTTTTGATTTTTTTAGGTGTACCTACACAAAAATAATATGTTGAATCAACGATCGAAGGCAAGTGATAATTATACAATCTTAAAAATTGATGAAGAAAAACATCGTGAGGAAACCAGCATCATTCAGTCTGCCTAGCCTTTTCCCAACGATGTTGGGGTTGGGTTCCAGTCTAACCAGATGCAGCTGAATACCAGTATTTTACATGGGGCGACTGCCGATCTGACCTCCACAACCCAGTAACTCGGTATTACGATACCCCTTGGTAAGACTGGCTGTCCGACTTTCGGGTTTCTGACTACCCGTAACGACTGTCAAAGATCCACGAATGACGTGGGCAGCATACAAATTCTGACACCAGGTTAGTCACTAACCACATGAAAAGAAGAAGAAGAACGATCAAAGGCTGTTGGGACAGGTTGGATGAGGAGACCCATTGTGGAGAGGTGTGTCACCTACGTGGGACGTGATGGGGGTAACCAGCACCCCATGTCGTGCGGTGTTCCGCAGGGATCGGTAGTCGGACCGCTCCTGTGGAACATCGGCTACGACTGGGTGCTGAGTGGCTCGGAAGAAGGCACGGCTCCCTGACTTTTCGGGCGACACAGGTTCTCTCGGGGCATGGTTGCTTGGGGAAGTTCCTATGTCGCATAACCAGGGAGCCAGACGCTCGGTATCACCACTGCGTCGACTGTCGGGAGGACACGGCACGGCATACGCTGGCAGAATGTGCCGCATGGCTGGAGCCGCGCCGTGCCCTCATCTCTGAAGTAGGCAGTGACCTGTCGCTGCCGGCCGTAGTGAACGCCATGGTCGGCAGTGAACAGGTCTGGGACGCGGTGGTATCCTTCTGCGAGGAAGTCATTTCGCAGAAGGAGGCTGCTGAGCGGGAGCGGGAGATCACCTCCCTCAACCCGGCCCGCAGCAGGCGCACCGGGCGTCGGAGGAGGGCAGACAACGCCCTCTTCCAGCCCCCCTAAATGGGTCCAGGGGCGACGGACGCGGGGCTAGTCCGTCGCCCCCCACAACAACATCTGGACCCGAGGCGGCGGCGCGTAGTGTTCCACGCGCGCCCCTCCAAGACGGTACGAGGGAGTGTCGTACACCTCACTCCCCCTCGACCGAGTGAGGACCGCAGTGGCGGGCCAGCACCACGGGGGTTGCGGAAGTATTTTCAGTTCCCGCGACCCCCGGCGCAGGTGTGAGAGGGAACACCCGGGGTGGTTTTTAGTCAGTAAGAGTCTGACATCCATGCGGGACATCCATGAGGATTTTCCCCCCGAATCAAAAAAAAAAAAAAAGGAGACCCATTGTGATGTAGTGGCTTAACTAAGGAGAGGTCAATGTAGGTTGACGACTAAAGAGATGTAGATTGAAGATCTCCTTGAAGATTTTTTAAATTTAGATAAAACAGAGCGTTTTTTTTTCATTACTTCCAAATATAAATATTAATTACTTTATATTTTTTCAAAACTGCTGTGTAAAATTTTGAAACAGACTAGCCCAGGGCCCAGACTCAAAACTGACTGAAATCCTGGCCAGATTCCGGGAATGTTTCGCGACTTCCGACTACTATAGTCATTGAACTTTAAAGGAATATTATAATAATTAGGCAAAAGGGTGGTGGAAGAGGGATGAATCAATTAATAAAGATTGCACTAGTCAAAGTGGTAATAGTGTAGAATCCCCAATGAAACGCTGGTTGTTACGAATGATTCAGATAGTATCACAAGATAGGGGTAAATACTATGACAGCAGATCATAGAGAAGTATCCACGGTTAAAGGATGTAATTTAATACGTAGTTTGCGTAAAATACCTTGACTTCTTCATTATTATCTGTGACTGTATTAATTGTATACCCAATGTGCTTTACGGCTCTTGTATCCATGTTTATAGTGCATTTATTGCACTTATTTATCTGGAATAAACTTCCTTGATAAAGATATTGTATAAAAATGCTCTGAACTCATCAAAAGGAGTGTATTTGTTGTCTGTAATAGAAAACAAACAAGTGCGTAAGTTGATTTTTTTCGGCGAAATATCTTTTTATGGTTTAGTAGTCTAATACCATATTTATTAGTTTTTATTCTAAGAGACAATTCCATATTATCAACATATATATTGCGTGTTAACCAGTGTATTTATGCTTGTGCAATCTTCAATGCCTTGATGATATTTATACCTCTACAGGGTGAAATTGAATTTTTAAGGGGTCATTGTACTCATCATTTCATCACCTATGAACAACGTAACACACCTGAAATCGGTTGTTCCCTACATTTTGATGAGTTATGCAAGTACAGACGCCAGCACATCCAGCTATCCCTAACTGTCAAATTTTCTCAATTAAAAATTAACCTTATGTCTTTGCAATAAACTTGAAATACTATCAAAGAAATTTGACAGATTGTGGTAACTTGATGTGCTGGCCTCTGTACATAATATATAATGTATGGAATAGCTGATTTTTTTCGCGATTTCAGATTTGTTCCGATAATAAAAGTAGTTCATATGATGTGTAATGACCCCTTAAAATATTGTCCATGAATTCAATTTCACCCTGTATAAAGCTTCCAATTAAATAATTCCAACTTAGTTACTATAACCAAGATGAAGTAGATAGCATAGCTTAGCAAAAGTGTTCCAACGCCTTAATCCCAATCACAATTATTTGCCCACAGAAAACATGAAAGTCCTGCTACTCGCTGCCCTGGTCGCAGTGGCTGCTGCCCATCCCGGGCTAGTTCAGCCTGGTGCCGCTGGCCCCGCGCCTGCTCCCAACCCTGAGGATGCATTCTATCCCATCGCCATCGGCCCTGCCATCATTGACTCTTTCGAGCCAGTTGCCATTGGACCTGCCATCGTCGACGGCTTCGAGCCCATTGCCATTGGCCCTGCCATCGTCGACGGCTTTGAGCCCATTGCCGTTGGACCCGCCATAGTCGACAAGCCAGTCCCTGCTGTCCCTTCTTCTGCTGCTCCTCTCGTGCAGATCATCCTGAACGTCAACGCTGCTGCCAGCGCACCCGTCAGGCCCGAACCCATTCCGGTTGAGCCCATTCAGGTGGTTGAAGTAGCCCCCGAGCCCGTCCAGGTGGTGGAAACCGCTCCTGAGCCCGTCCAGGTTGTTGAGGTCGCCCCCGTGCCCGTTGAGCCCGTCCAGATCGGTGTCCCCGTCATCCCGCAACCCGTCAACCTTCCCGCAGATCTCAACTAAACTTGGAACCTTCATAATATCGGTAAACAACGCACTTTTTATAGAATTCAAACAGGTTAGATGAAATGTGAACAATTTTTGATTAAGTCACGAAGCACACAAAATTATGCGAGTTTTTCATAGTTATTATAGTTTTGCTATATAATAATAATATAACGCAAAGAAAGAATACAGATTATTTTCAAAAAACAGTTACTGTACTATTATTTCCTTGGCTCCTCATCATTCTCCTGCCCTTATCCCAACTTATTTGGGGTCGGCGCAACATGTCTTATTCTTCCATACTTCTCTATTAGTCGTCATCTCTGTAGTCCCCTTCTCCCGTTTCCCTTCCTAGTTTAGAGCCATATCATCTTTCACCCAGTCCATCCATCATTTCTTTGGTCTTCCTCTACTTGTATAACCATCCACATTCATACTCACAACTTCCTTACAGCTACAGCAACTACATACCATATGACAACCGATTTCCACACAACTTTTCAGTCACCGGTGTCACTTTCAGACTTCCTCTTATATACTCACATTCCGCATTCTATCCATTCGACCATACGTTAAATACCCCGTCTTTTAAGGATTTTATGTTGATCGAGTTATTTCTATCTTTTAGCCTAAACAATTTTTTTTTTGGACTGCCCCGTCAGCCTATTGGTGCTGCTACTACTGAGTATGAGGTCCTGGGTTCGATTCCTGGGTCAGGCAAAGTGTTATTGGTTGTTTCCATCTGAAATTTGTCAGTAGCAGCCTGGACTCTGGATTTGTACGCAGTTGATGGCAATAGGCTCGTCCCTTATTATATGGGAGAGAAACATAGGTGGCGATATGGCCGTGTTCCTACTACCTCGGCCTATACATATTTTACAATTTTCTTAAATAATCTTTTATTATTTTGTTTGTCGCCATAATCTGAAACGGCATGAAGCGTGTGACTTACGTTTATCTTAATAACAAGTTGTAAAAGGATAAAGATTATTCGCTATTATTCATTTTTGCCTTGCTACCTGGGTCAGAAGCTACTACTTGTACAGTACTCCCAAATTAATAATGCACATGCAGATCTTCGCTAATTGTCGTATTCCCGGAAACACCCGAATCATTGAATCGTTCGAGTCCCTTGCATTTTGCACCTTGTTCGAAAGAAATAGGAGTCAATTTCATGTGTACACAATCGAAAACAATTCGGGCGGTCGGCGGTCAGTCAAAGGTCCGTCAGTCGTCTTGTCATATTGGTGGTGACTGCACGTGTTCTCTTTGTCTGGAATTATATAGAGCTACTATTACACACCTTTCTTGGTTTTGTTTTAAAGGTGAATTTAATTTCAACTTTAATTATCTTATTCAAATTGAAATAATTAATTTTGTAAAATATATAAATATACTAACATTTTTCACGTTTTTTCAATACAAAAAAATTAAAAATACCAACGTAAAATACATATTAAGTACTAGAAAAAGCATATTAAAAATCAGATTTAGGCTTATATGAATTATAGCTCGCTATTTACTTACATGGAAATATTGAATCAAATTTCGTTACTGATAAATCAATATTTATCTCTTTTAGGACAAAACACATAATCACACTAAATTATGCATGAAGAAAATGCACTTAACCACTCTATATACATATCGTCTTCCGACGCTCGGGAAATACGACCGTTGCCGAACAGTGGCGAAGATTTCTATGCGCATTATCACTTTTGGAGACCTGTACTTTGTTTGACTGTGCAATAACAATAATAATATCTACGTACCTTTGCGAACGAGAAAAATCATCCTCATTATCACCCGCCTGCCCAATCAAGTTACCTGGTGTTTTCCCAAGTATGTTGGGGTCGGCTTCCAGTCTTACCGAATGCAGGTGTATAGTAAAATTACTTTGAAGGACTGACTATCTGACGTCCACAACCCAGTTGTAGGCCATCGTTCCTTTGGCAAGCCTGGTTGTCAGAATATTGGGCTCCTGAGTCCTGACTACCCGTAATGACTGTCAAATATGTTGAGGACAGCGACTCTACGAATGACAGATGCGACTATATAACGGCTTAACGTGTTATATGTAGGTACCTAATGGTTGGCCACCGACTGATTCAGCATGCTGAATCAGTTGGCAGAGGCAAGCAGAATAGTGGGTCTGACTATGAATAAATCTAAAACAAAGGTAATGACGAACAGGGAAGAACTAGCTTTAACACTAGATAATGCAAATATTGAATATGTGAGCACCTAAACATACCTAGGTCAACTGATTGCATGCAGAGACCAAACGAAAATAGAAATCGAAAGAAGAGTAGCTAATGCATGTAATAGATACTGGTCACTTTTTCAATCATAGTGATTTTCAAAAGTGAACAGTTTCCCATGGCAGCGAAGAAAAAAGTGTTCAACTCGTGTGTCTTGCCATGCCTAACATATGGATACCAAACTTGGGCACTAAACCAAAAACATCTCCAAAAACTGAGAACGTACCAGATGGGGATGGAAAGGAGCATGTTAGGCGTTACAAAAAAAGACCCCATAAGATCAGAAATAATAAGATCCATAACCAAGGTGGAAGATATTATAAAGAAAGTAAGACAGTAGAAATGGAAATGGACAGGACATAATAATATTATGACAAGAGACAGCAGAACAAAATGGACTAAGATCATAACAGAGTGGCAACCCGCGATGGTAAAAGGAAAAGAGGCAGGCAGGTTAAAAGATGGATGGATGACATAAAGAAAGTCGGAGACGCTACCTGGTCAAGAAAAGCTAGAGACAGAAAGGAGTGGAAGCAGCTGGAAGAGGCCTGTATGTCACAGGACATGCTGATCACTAAACCGGGAAACAGATGTGCTAGTTTATAAGTTTGTTTAATTATTACTTTTTGTTTAGTTGCAGCAATAAAGGCTTATTATTATTATTATAATGGTTGGCAACCATCCACCAATAACCGCAGCAAGCGGAGCATAACCTCGACCCGTTCGGCTACTACCAAAATAATAATTAAGTGCAGGCTATCTTCAGAAGTTATCTGAAAGGTCTGGTGGTCTGTCAGTACGAAAACATTGATACCCATCAAAGCAGAAAGGAGATGGTTACCTTTGGTGTACCACAAGGCAGTGTGCTTGGGCCAAGTCTCTTTCTAATTTATGTGATTGAGCTTCGTCGCTTAACTCTCCTTAATAGCAAAATAATAATTAACGCAGACGAAACAGCTCCAATAACTCATGGCCCTTATTGGGGTGAAACGTATTAAGTTAAGTGCTCAACTGTGGCTAATGAGACACTTAATGAATTACTTTTACTACTCTTTTGAATCAAATGAGATATTTCAACAGTTAAGCGGTTAAAAAGCCGCACTAACCCTTAGCATTGTCATGTAATGGTGATTTTGTATGTAAATAAAGCTTAGTTCATCTGTTTTTCATCAACAACCCCCCAACCCCTAAGGGTTGAGCTGACTTGTTTAAGGTGTTAGACATATTATTGCCCTCCGCGCTCACTCTTGCATGAACCCTAATTATTCTGACTCTAAATGTTAGCTGTCCTCAACTTAAAGTCTCCCAGGCTATTAAATAGCCGTCAGCACGTCTAAAACAGGAGTAATTAAGTTCTTTCTTTCTTCTTTTTCGTGTGGTTGGTGACTAACCTGGTGGTGACGTTCAAAAGTGCCTTTCTTGTGCCTATTTGAAATAAATGTTTTGCTGATTGATGATTTTTATGCTGCCCATGGGCCTTTGACTTAGCTTCACATACTGTTAAGATATACCTCTCAAGCATACCGGTTTCCTCACGATGTTATTCTTCACTGGTTTTTAAGCAAGGGATAATTATACAATATGCACATGAATCCGAAAAATCAGAGGTGCGTGCCTTGGGTACGAACTCAAGACCTATGACTTGGCAGTCCGACGGTCACTCTACTACTAGGCTACCACTGCTTTTTTAGTAATTAAATGATTTTGTTTCTTATTCCTCCTCTTACGAACCTTGCTCCCGAATTACAGATGTTATTGTAATTTACTAGTTTTACTTCAATTGCATTTTGATCAGCAGAAATCAACAAGACAAGTCATAACCGATAATATTGACGGGTGCCATAAATTAGCTATGTCTAATCAACAACTTCCTTGTAATTATCTGAAGGTTTAGGCGCAAAGTATTATCTTCTAAGATTACCAAAATTAAAAGTTTGAATATTTTGATTTGATAACAATTTCATATAAAAAGCATGAATTATAATCGAAGAGCATACTTTGTATTTTGAAAGTAAACTAAACACAAGTAAGTTCCTATGGTTTATTTACACTAATTATTCAATTTTTTAATTGACTTGTGTTGTCTATATTTAGTTTAATTCCAGGATGTATATACAGTGTGTTAGGTTAAACGAAGGACATACTTTCAGGGGGTACTATATTCATGAAAATGAACAACTTTGACTAAGGAACTATACCTGAAATCTTGAAAAAAAATCAGCTGTTCAGTACATTCATGTTCGTATAATTCGTCAAAATGTATGGAACAGCTGATTATTTTTCATTTCAGTGTTGGTCCCATGGACAAAGTTGCTGATTTCCATGAGTATTACACAACCTGAAAGTATGTCCCTCATTTAACCTAACACACTGTATATTCCTAAGCAATATGAGTGTGAACTGATTTACTTAAAGTTATATTTTATTGCCAGAAATGAAATTCCTGTTGACTGTTGCTGCCGTCATCGCCGTGGCCGTCGCTGGCCCCACCCAGCGCGGTCTGGTGGCCCCCGGACCTGCCGGCCCCGTGCCTGCCCCTGAAGACACCTTCGTGCCTATTGCCATTGGACCTGCCATCATCGACTCCTTCGAACCCGTCGCTATTGGACCCGCCATCGTAAACCCCATTGAGGGTATCGCTGTTGGACCTGCTATCGTCGATGGTTTCGAGCCTATCTCTGTTGGACCCGCCATTGTTGACTTCCCTCTTCCCGACGCTGGTGCTGTCGCTGAGTCCGTCGTCGCTCCCTCTCCCGTGGCCGTCGTTGAAGGCGCCGCCAACGAGATCCCTACCGGCACTCCCCTGGTCCAGATCATCCTGAACATCAACCAGGCCGCCGCTGAGGCCAGCCCCATCGCTGTCGCTCCCGTCGACATCATCGCCCCCGAGATCAAGCCTGAGCCCGTCCATGTTGTAGACTCCGCCCCTGAGCCCGTGCAGGTGATTGAGGCCGCCCCTGAGCCCGTCCAGGTTATCGAGGCAGCTCCTGAGCCCGTCCAGGTTGTTGAGGTCGCCCCCGTGCCCGTTGAGCCCGTCCAGATCGGTGTCCCCGTCATCCCTGAAGCCGCTGTCATCCTCCCCGAGGAACTCAACTAAACTACACTTACTAGACGTAATTACAATTAAGAAGAATGACCTAAAGTACCGTTGTTGACAGTTTACTGACTTCATGAAACGATTGGTACACCCTTTGAGAGACTAAAATACACTATTTGAATCATCAATGATGTTTTTGTTCCTTATATTTCCTTAATATTATGGCCACTATATACATCTTTAGTATTATTTGTTATTGTTGCCAGTAGCAAACAATACCAAAGAGCGTTAGTTCAAATGCAAATTATGTTGTAATAATTTGCATAATTGACTATTTGAATCGGTCAAAAATAAAATATGAAATTAATGGAAAAAAGACCGCTCGTCATAAAAACATCCATCACCGTACAGACATTAAATATAATGCGAAGATATAATTATTAAATTGCATTTAATGCTAATAAGTATTCTATTTGATTCTAAAAATCTGTGACGTCAAAATGTTATATTTCATAGAAATCACGTACAAATGCCGCGTTTTGACAGTTCATAAAAAGTAACGTTATTGACTACCCTTTCAAATACCCCATTTATTATTAGCTAGTGCCCGCGGCTTCACCCGCGTGGATGTCGGATATTAACCCATGGGAACGTACTAACGGGATAAAAACGGTTATATCCAGGATATAATCTATCTTTGTGCCAAATTTCATCCCCATCCGCTCAACAGTTTTTGCGTGAAGAACTAACAAAATTTGTTACCTCTTCACGCAAAAGTTTGTGAGTAGGTATAATAATAATAATGTGTGTGTTTGTTTTCGCCTTATAACATAAGTGTGATACGTAGGTAACTATATTGTTGACGGTTTTTGGTTGCCACCAAAAAGCAAGCCCGGTAGCAAGTCGCAACAAAAATATCACTTAACGAGAAAACTAAAAACAAAGACTAACTAGTAATAATGTTGGAGAAGTTTTAAACTTCGATCATAAAATATTTTCTATTAAATTAAGTACATTAAATACCAGTTATCGCCCGCGGCTTTGCTCGCGTTTTAGAATTTGACAATCATTTCGGGTTATACCTACTCTGCTTGTGTAGTAAAACTAAAATAATTCAAACACGATTCGAAAGACACGATCTATTATCATAAGAACGTTATTGTTGTCAGGAACAGTACCTACTTTTTTTTTAATAAAAGGTATCAAAGGTCCGTATATATACAGAATGATCGATTAAGTATTTTAGGCGTGAAAAAGTAACGAACAAATAAACCACTTTCGCATTTATAATATAAGTTAGATTTCGTTTTTATCTTTATACTTACCCATCATACTGTAAATTGAAACAGTAGTTTCCTGACATCAATTTAATACTAATTATTGTAAATCTAAAGACGACCTGCAAAAGAATCAGGAAAACGAAGGAAATTGATGATTGACTATTAGTAGTGGTTAATACGTAATTACTTACTATAACATAAGCTAATAGATTTAAAATATCCATAAAAAAATATTTATAAATATGATACATATAAAAACCGGTCAAGAGCGTGTCGGACTCGCGGACCGAAGGTTCCGTACGATCACTGATGATTTCTGAAAAAGTGTGCTATTACTTTAAAAGACATCGTTTTAATTATTCCTGTATTCTTTACATACATTTCTATAACACAGAATAATTTCAGATTTTTCTCGTGGATGTTGAATTAAAATTTCCTCGTCGTCGTCGGTACCCTGGTACCCTGGGTAACGTGGGTTCGATTCCTAGGTTGGCCAAAGTGTAATTGGATTATTTCATAAGTAATTTCTCAGTGGCAGCCCGGAGTCCAGTTTTGTGCCGGGTTAATGGCAATAAGCTTATCCATATTACATGGGACTTAAACATAACTGGCGTAATGTGGCTGTATCTACCATGGTACACCTCTGCCTAACCCTTAACACGTTAGCTGCGGCACCAATTTTTGCAAACTTTCCGTTCCTGCGGCACGAGGTTTTATCGGCCCGCACCGTGACCAGACGTTAGGGCGACACGCGGTCTATTAGACCCCACCTCCTTTAACAAACTAAAATCCATTTTCTGGCGCGAAATCAAAGATAAATGAAAAATTTGGTTCTTATCGATATAGACAGTGAATTGATGAACCCTAATCTACCGTCGCCCCGGGATCTAATAACTAGTTTAGGAATTATTGGCAAAACAAAGTATGGGATCTTATACACCTCGTAACGCACTGAAATAGGGTAAATTTTCGCTAAGATTAGTGATGGGAAAAACAATATCGACGCAACGACGTTTATGTATTTTTGTGTGAAAATCTTAATGCGGTTCACAGAATAGAAAAAAAAGAAAACCAGAAGTAGAAAAGAAACTATCCTATGTATTCTGCCTCGGGCTTCAAAAATACACTTATTAGAACTTGAATTAACATAAAAAAATCAGTAATTATATATTATTTTTATAAAAAATCGCAATCGTTCTGTTTCTGGGTTTTTTTTTTAATTAACTTCTTCCGACATCGTTTAGACATGTTAGGCGATGTAAAAGGACGTGCTCTTCAATCGACGTGATTCACAACACTAGTCGCGGGAAGCTCGCGTTGGGTGCGGTACGAGGTCCTGGAGGATATGGGACGTTTTAGCCTCGTTCCGCACTGCATTAAAATTATATTAATTCAGTGCGGTACGAGGCCTAAGACATCCGGTACCAAGGTAGGTATACCACCGAGTCTGGGACCATTAGCGCGTCTCAAATATACAATTAACTCTTTTCTATACTGGACCAAACCAAAGCTATGCCCTTCGCACGACAGAGATGTTCACGTTTTTCCTTGCCGCACCACAAGGAAGTTGCATGTGGGGTGATTTAGGCCTCGTTTCGCACTTAACGTGTTAAAGGAAACAACGCGTGATGTTAAGAACATAATTATCTGGTGAATATTGTGTGTCCCAGCACGAAGGTTCGTTTAATGATAGACCTTTTTATCTTTTATTATGAGGGTGGAAAATTATCTAATGACTGCTCCCGCTCTGGGTGGAGCGGAAGGGAGTGTCAGACTGTTACTGACTAAAACCCATCCATGTTCCTTATTTAGCCCTTTATGTTCCGGGGTAGCGGTAACCCTTTAGGACAATCCCGCTTACCTTAATGATAAGGCTAACACTAAAATATTATGGGTCAACGGCCGGATTACTAAAGTCCTTCGATTTTCACGTCTAGCCTGAACTCAAAACTATTAAAAGAGAAAGACCAGTGTGGAATTTTTACTTCACTTAAACCGCCCCGGTGATTGAAGTGAGGTAAAAATCCTACACAACAATTTTTTTCTCGTATAAAGAAAGGGCTTCAAAAATTTGTTTTCCGTCATTTCTTCCAAAAGCTCTTTTAGAAAATTTAATGCGGCCTTTAATTTGACGAAAAATTGTTTTCGTCAAAACCCATTCACGGTATCTTATAGAGAATATCATGTAGTTTTCAAAACGCTCCTCCAATTTCTTATACGATCATTCTTCCCACAGTTATTGATTGTCAAAGTTAAAAAGTACTTTTTTTTCTTGTTCGTGTGGTTAGTGACTAACCTGGTGTCAGAGTTTTAATGCTGCCCATGGGCTTCTGACTTAGCATCACAAGCTGTTGAGAAATATCTCTCGGGCATGCCGGTTTCCTCACGATGTTTTCCTTCACCGATTTTAAGCAAGTGACAATTATACAATACGCACATGAAACCGAAAAATCAGAGGTGCGTGCCTTGGGTTCGAACTCGAAACCTATGATATGGCAGTCACCACTAGGCTATCACTGCTTTTTACTTTTTGCTTTGACTGACGATAACTCCGCGGCAAATCATTGTACAGGCTTTTCGATAACGTCTTGGTCATATCTAAAACCTAGACACTTGGAGCTACAATTAGCTTTTTTTTGCTGTACGATCCTCGGAGTTCCAGCTCTTTGAAAATCATCCAAAAAATTTGGATTATTTTTAATTACCTGAATTTTTGTGACCAGTTTATACTATCAATATCTTTCTAAACATTCTTGTAATTACTTTAAGAAGGCAGGAAACAAAACAAAATGTTTACATTTCAGATCTTTTAATGTTTTTCAATATATTGGACATACAAGCGTTTCAAGGTGTTGGTAGAAAGTCCAAGGAATCAAAGTTCAAACAATTTTAGATGTTAATTGTCATGCGCAGTGGCTTCGTAGCGATGGTAGACGTTTAGTTGAGTTCCTCGGGGAGGATGACAGCGGCCTCGGGGATGACGGGGACACCGATCTGGACGGGCTCAACGGGCACGGGGGCGACCTCAACAACCTGGACGGGCTCAGGAGCGGCCTCGATAACCTGGACGGGCTCAGGGGCGGCCTCAATCACCTGCACGGGCTCAGGGGCGGAGTCTACAACATGGACGGGCTCAGGCTTGATCTCGGGGGCGATGATGTCGACGGGAGCGACAGCAATGGGGCTGGCCTCAGCGGCGGCCTGGTTGATGTTCAGGATGATCTGGACCAGGGGAGTGCCGGTAGGGATCTCGGTGGCGACGCCTTCAACGACGGACACAGGAGAGGGAGCGATGACGGACTCAGCGACAGCACCAGCGTCGGGAAGAGGGAAGTCAACAATGGCGGGTCCAACAGAGATGGGCTCGAAACCATCGACGATAGCGGGTCCGACAGCGATACCCTCAATGGGGTTTATGATGGCGGGTCCGATAGCGACGGGCTCGAAGGAGTCGATGATGGCAGGTCCGATGGCAATAGGCACGAAGGTGTCTTCAGGGGCAGGCACGGGGCCGGCAGGTCCGGGGGCCACCAGACCGCGCTGGGTGGGGCCAGCGACGGCCACGGCGATGACGGCAGCAACAATCAGCAGGAATTTCATATCTGGAAAGGAAAAAATTATAATTATGTATTCAAAATTACATTAATTTATTTATGGTTGGTGAAAATACTGAATCTGATTTAAAAGACAGTACAGTTTGATGTTGTATTGAAAGCAACGGATTATTCTTTAACTTAACAAGAAAATAAATAAAAAACCAATAAATATTATAATTCACTTACTTATGCTGCTTGTTTATAGCTGCGAGATACAAAGTATCTATTGGTTTGGGTTTAAAATTCACGACGTTTTATACGAAATTTTTATCAGGCTGGATTTATAAAAATCCCGTTAATCACTGATTAGCTACTGTTTAGATATCTTTGAAGTAGCTCTCAATCAATTATTGACTTTTCGTTTAAACAATAGCTAGCAGGTGTGGGTTAGCACAGGTTAAAATACAATATTTTAAGAATAAAGTTATCGAAAATGTACATTAACCTTAATAATTAGTATATGTCAGTTTAAAGATACTTTTTTCTGATTTCTGCAAATATTGGAACGTATCCTTTCATTGCTAACGTCGCAAACACAATGAAATAATCATTTTTGATGCCTTATGATTTTCCCCTGCTTTTTTTTATTTTTATACCTGTACATCATCATCTGCCTAGTCTTTTCCCATCTATGTTGGGATCGGCTTCCAATCTAACCGGATGCAGCTGAATACCAGTATTTTACATTGAGCGACTGCCAATCTGACGTTCACAACCCAGTATAACTGGGCAATACGATACCCCTTGGTAAGACTGGCTGTCAAGTTTTCGGGCTTCTGACGAAGGTCAAAGATGCACAAATGACAGCCGGGACCAACATAACACCGCGCCAGTAATCCCCAAAGGGTTAGGCAGAGTTGTACCTATAATACACCCATATTTCGCCAGTTATGTCTAAGTCCCATGTAATAGTAGGTGTACCTATTGCCATCCACGGAGCACAAATCTAGGCTACTGGCTACTACTGAGAAATTTCGAATGTAAAACCCCAATAACACATTGCCTTTTTTTTTTTTAAGGCTGGGAAATCATCTAATGACTGCTCCCGCTCTGGGTGGAGCGGAAGGGAGTGTCAGACTCTTACTGACTAAAACCCATCCATGTTCCTTCCGTAGCCCTTTATGTTCCGGGGTAGCGGTAACCCTTTCGGACAATCCCGCTTACCCGGCAGGCTTGGCCCTGAGGGGCCCCTTCATATGCTGACATCTCTTTGAGGCGCGCGTGGAACATATACGCGCCATACGGCACGGGTCTGGTGCTGATCGGACGGTGAGTCACCCATTACTCACCGTCCGCAGGCCCGCGCCTACGGTGGCCGGGAGTCGTCACGAGGCTCCCGACGCCCGGGGCGTCTCCTGCGGCGGCTGCGACGGGAGGACCTTTCTCTTTCCCATCCCGCCACCTCCTTCGCGAGCATAACTTTTTCGCAGAAGGAGGTGACTGCCACCCACTCCCTCTCGCCCCGGACCATGGCTTGCACCAGGGCCGGGCGCGAGAGGTCGCCGCCGCCGATCGCCTCTACGAGGACACGGCGGTGCTTCGCCCATGCGGGGCAGGTTTGCACCGTGTGCTCTACCGTGTCCTCTGGGCGATCCTCGCAGTGGTGACACCCGGGCGTTTCCTCCCGCCTGATGATGTGCAGGAACCTCCCGAAACATCCATGTCCGGTGAGGACCTGCGTCAGGCGGTAGGTGAGGGCGCCGTGACGCCTCTCTAGCCACTCCTCAAAGAGGGGCCTTACCGCCACTATCGTGGCGTGCGCTAATAACACATTGCCTGACCTGGGAATCGAATCGAGGACCTCATGCTCAGCAGTTCTGCTTGCGACCACTAGACCGACGAGGCCGGCGTAAAGTCGGTAAAAAGTCGTTAATAAATGAAAAAAGTTAATCATTGATTAAGATGTAACATATTAGTAAGCTTGCCAACATATTAGTAGCCTAAGCTGTGGCTAATCGGTGGCGAGATGGTTTAGGGCCAGAACATCACGTCCGGTCAGGACCAGGCCCGTGCCGGACGGCGTCTTCGTGATCTACGCGCGCCTCAAAGAGAGGAAGGGGAGTTTGGGCCTATGGTTGTCCAGTCAGCGGGATTTTCCGAAAAGGTTACCTGCACTGCCCCGGAACACAAAGGGCTAAGGAAGGATGGATGAAACATGGTTGGGTATTAGTCAGTAAGAGTCTGACACTCCCTCCCGCTCCACCCAGAGCGGTAAGAGTCATTTGATTATTTTTCACCCTAAAAAAATAAATAAAGGGATTCCCGCAAGTGAAACTGAGTTCGAAACCCAGGTTGTTATTTCCAAATAGAATCTCTCATTATAAGTACCAATAGGGTAGGTATATATATCCCACTTTAATATATTTTTAAAACAAAATAATGTTGGACTACTTCAGATTTCATACAATTATCAATTAGATTATTTTTATTGTTGTTGATTAAACTGTTTACACGGAGTTCCTAAGCATCTATCTTTTGGATAATTTTTGATAACTTTTACTGTGGACATAATTTTTTTTTTTATTTAAAGCTTCTTGAAAATCATCGTCCATCAAGATGCACTATTTCAACTTGATTTTGCATAAAGATAAATTACTTATTGTTTTCGAGGCGTTAAACCTTAATTAACAGTTTCACAGAGATTATCACCTGAGTAATCTCATATCGCGAGTCCGCAAGTGTATATTTATCTTTAAAAAACTCAGGCACTCCGCGGACCACCTTACGCTTAAAACTGTTTATTATGCCCTTTGTCAAAGCATAATTAAGTACTGCATCACAGTTTGGGGTGGGACTCCCAAGACAATCCTCCTGCCTCTGGAACGGGCACAGAGAGCCGTTCTCAAGGTTATGACCTCGAAACCTTTTAGGTATCCCACCACGGCCCTCTACACCGAATGTCAGGTTCTTACTGTGAGACAGCTCTATGTCCTTGGCACTATTCTGCGCATATATCCCTCTGTGGTATACGATCCCAATTCTACCAAAAAGCGTAGACACTTTGAAGTATGCTTAACTCACGGATGTAGAACGGCCCTTGCAAAGCGTAATTTTGGTACTCTCTCAAACCATTTAAATAATAAAATTAATAAACTCTGCTCTATTGCTCCCATGTGTCTAAATAGGTGTAAAACCAAGGTCACGAAGTTGTTATTGACACTGAATAATAAATAATAAGACTGAAGATATCGATAGCTTAACCTAATGTAGTTAGTTAGTAAGTTATTTTATAATTACCATATCTAAAAAGGCCACATCATAGTTGCATTAGCTGGTAAATATAATAATATTAACGAATGATATACTCTGCTCGTCTTACAACTACTGCTACATGTCCAATTCATAGGCGAGGACGCTGGCACCATAAACACAAGTTAACTCTTACACTGGGTGGCAGAGCCCATCGAAACACCCTTTTCCCTAGTTGTAACTTAGCATAGTGTTTAGTTAAGTGTTTATTGTACAACTTTTGTTAAAAAAGTACTTTTTTTTTTTGCAACTTGTCTCCGATTTATTTTCATCTATTACTCTATGGCCGACAAATCGTCAGCAAACAGTAGGTAAACAATGATGATGTAAGGCAGCATTTAGATCGTTGATGCCGATTAATAAAAGTAATGGAACAAAATAATATGTAATGTGGAGACCACATTACGCCACTCATAAACTTCTCTTAGAAAGAGTCCAGAAACGATTTCTATGGCACCTTGCTTTTTCAAAAGGGAAGAGCAAGCAGCTGCCCTCCTATATGTCCCGTCTGCGTAATTTCAAGATGCTCTCGTTATCAACTCGAAGAGAAGTAATGGATGCCCTGTTCCTATATAAACTACTCAGAAATCAAATAGACTGTCCACAGTTACTGGGTCTGCTCAAGTTTCGTGCACCCGCCCGCTATCCTAGAAATCCCATCACTCCGCTTTACCCGCCATTGCGTAGAACTGTCCTAGGTGCTAACTCACCAATTCCGCGAATGTGTAAAATATTAAACTGCTGCAGTGACCTGATTGACGTTCACCACGACAGTATAGGCAAATTTTGTAAATTAATAATTGAATACTGTTCGCACAAGACCTACGAACTGCCGATATGTTAATTTTTATACCCATGTAATGTAAATTATTTTTAATTATTTTCTAATGTAAACCAAATATTTGACCTAAGTTTAATTTAATTTTATTACTTATCTGTTTTTTATTTTTTACCAATCAATATAATACACTTAATTAGATTATCTTGATTTATTTGTTTGTTCAATTTCTAATGTTTTACTAATTTTTTATTAATTTTATCATTAATAAATATAATTATCCACAATTAATTGCAATAATGGAAATGTATATGTAATGATATATTATGATGTAATATAAATAAAATAGTGCATGAGGTGTTAGCCTGTAAGTAATTGTTGCACTTACAAATGTATATGTATGCTTTTATATGAAACGTAACGTGTTGGTTTACGGTAAATAATTTGGTACTAAATGAAAAAAAAAACAAATGCATTAGATTTAAATTACCTAATGTTAAAAGTAGCGATTGTGACATCATATTGAACGGAGAAAAGCTAGAATTTACTAAGCAGACGGTTTTCCTGGGAATCACGCTAGACGACAAGTTACAATGGGGTCCCCACATAACAACTCTTGCGGGACGGCTAAGCTCGGCCGCTTATGCTGTTAGAAAGATAAGGCAGTTGACAGACGTAGAAACCGCGCGCTTGGTCTACTTTAGTTACTTCCACAGCATTATGTCGTATGGCATTTTACTGTGGGGTCGGGCTGCTGACATTGAATCCATTTTTATTCTGCAAAAGCGAGCTATCAGAGCTATTTACAATCTACGTCGCCGCGAATCGCTTAGGGAACTATTTAAAAGTATTAATATTATGACGGTACCATGCCAATTCATTTATGAAAACATTATGTATGTAAGAAAAAATCGACATCTTTTTAACAAAATAAGTGATAGGCATAACTTTAATACTAGAAATAAAGATAAAATAGATCAACCCTTTTTTAGATTATCAAAAGTACATACATCTTTTATGGGGTTCTGTGTTAAATGTTACAACAAAATACCTTGTGACATTCTGCAATTAAATGAAAGAAAATTTAAAACTCACATTAAAAATACACTTTGTAAACAAGCATATTACATATTAGAGGATTATATAAAGGATAAGGATGCTTGGAAACATGCTGGTCCTGCTCCACAGGGCAATCTAGTGTCTAGACAAAATCAAACTGGTTGCTAAGTAAATTAGGTAATAATTTATTATTTATAAAATACTATTTTAACATGTTGCAATAACTTCTCACACATTGATTGATTTATTATATATTAACTTTTAGAATGTTTGTAAATATGTGAGCACCATGTACTTTTGACATACTTAAGTTACCTACCATTACTATATGTGTTTTTCTTCTCACCTTTTGTGGTGTAGTGTTTTTATTCTGGGTGCATCGTCTTCACATATAATGTTATAATTCATGTATACAAAACATTGTAAAACATTTTAAAAGAGTAACGGTGGAGTTTCTTGCCCATTCTTCTCCACACGAAACTACCTTTTGGAAGGGGCGACTAGAATCAATTCTATTTCTTGTTCATTTTGACGTTCAAAAGTGCCTTACTTGTGCCTATTTGAAATAAATGATTTGACTTTGACTTTGACTTAAACAATTGTAGGCTAACCTAAATAAATAAATAAATAAATATACCTATCGGTTCAGTATTTGTAAGACGCAGACAGACTCACAGATACACAAGTTAAACTTAAAACACCCCTCTTTGTCCATAGCAGTTTAAAAAGACCTTTCATGAAGCCATCTTTACGTTTTCTGTACGTCAAACAAAGTAACTTTCTGCAATAATAATTGCTGCGTAATTACTTTTGTGAAACGCAATATAAAGCCGACATAATCGCATGCACATCATTGAGAATATGAATGCAACGGTACCAGGGATCGTGGAAATATTTAAAGTTAAGTACATTTAAACCTAGTGGCTAAGTAATAACAACCACGCACGGATCGATCCATCAGGTTAAGCTACGCAAGCCGAAGTTGATCTGTAGATAGGTGACCATCTTTACACATCGAAACTCCTTTCGTGCCTTGGAAAGCACGTTAAGCCGTTGGTCCTGGCTGTCATTCATGGATCTTTGGCAGTCATTGTGGGTAGTAAGAAGACCGAAAGTCTGACAGCCAGTCTTACCATGGGGTGTCGTATTACCCAGTTACTGACCGGGATGTGGAGGTCAGATATGCAGTCGCTCCATGTAAAATACTGGTATTCATCTGCATTGGGTTAGATTGGAAGACCCCATTATAGTTGGGAAAAGGCTAGGCAGATTGATTTACATTTAAAACTAGTTTTCACACAAACACGTCTCAGTACAAAAACAATCCGAAGGACAAGTGACTTTCGGCTTCGTGTAGGGTAATTTTATACCCGTTTTTTGCCAACGTCAACGTTTTGGAGCGCAGTGTGGTACCTATTTCGTATTCGGTCAGTTCGTTTAATGCCCAAAGCGCTGCGCTCGATAGCTCTTTAGCAAGCCCCAAGGCGGAACTTTTGCGAAATTTAATCCTTAGACACCTTTAATTCCGTGGCTTGCAAATGTGCTTTGTGCAGTATAAGTAAGTGACTAGAGGCTGGGATTTATCAATCGTCAGATAAGTTTTATTGGAGAAATAAATGATGAGAGAATGAGAAAGAATGAGAGAGAAGAGAAATGATGATGATAAATGACAGTTTGACAGATTTTGCAAAGAAATATGTCAAGCCGACATTTTTATTCCTCAATAAAAGTTATTAGGCGACTGAAAAATAAAGTCAAAGCTTTTCTCATAATTAATGCTGTATCATTTACAAACTCCTGTTTGCAGTTTTTGTAACTGATATCCTTCTCATCATAATTGGTATGTTTCCGAAGCTGGCACACAGACCTCCTCTTTTCGAGAGGGATGGTCCTCATAGACTGTTACATGTTCTCATTTAATCCATTCTGTAAAAATCTCACCGAAGTGACCATAATAAGCTGTCATTCCACCTGACGCTTGGGATGTCACTGTTGACAACGTTCTTCAAGGTCACTTCACCTCAGCTTCCACTGCGAGATTTCTACAGAATAGCACCTTAAGTGTGTATTAGGTAGGCAATTGCTCAAGATATTTTGGTGCTGAGTCGAGCCTGCTCGTTATTTCCCTCACTATTACTTAAGATTTATTTCAGTGACCAAAATGAATCAATAATATTTAAGAATATTAATACACGGCAAGCATTAGCTACTATTCAGTAGTTGCGAATTATGAATCATGTAGCTGTTGCTGACATAACAAGATGATTTAGGTTATTCTTTTTTACGCCTCATTTATCGACCCATCAAATGAATAGAAGGCATCAGGAAACAAAACAAAGAAACATTTACATTTTAGATCTTTTAATGTATCTCAATATATTGGACATACAAGCGTTTCAAGGTGTTGGTAGAAAGTCCAAGGAATCTAAGTTCATACAATTTTAGATGTTAAATTGTCATGCGCAGTGGCTTCGTCGCGATTGTAGACGTTTAGTTGAGTTCCTCGGGGAGGATGACAGCGGCCTCGGGGATGACGGGGACACCGATCTGGACGGGCTCAACGGGCACGGGGGCGACCTCAACAACCTGGACGGGCTCAGGAGCGGCCTCGATAACCTGGACGGGCTCAGGGGCGGCCTCAATCACCTGCACGGGCTCAGGGGCGGAGTCCACAACATGGACGGGCTCAGGCTTGATCTCGGGGGCGATGATGTCGACGGGAGCGACAGCAATGGGGCTGGCCTCAGCGGCGGCCTGGTTGATGTTCAGGATGATCTGGACCAGGGGAGTGCCGGTAGGGATCTCGGTGGCGACGCCTTCAACGACGGACACGGGAGAGGGAGCGACGACGGATTCAGCGACAGCACCACCGTCGGGCAGAGGGAAGTCAACAATGGCGGGTCCAACAGAGATAGGCTCGAAACCATCGACGATAGCGGGTCCAACAGCGATACCCTCAATGGGGTTTATGATGGCGGGTCCGATAGCGACGGGCTCGAAGGAGTCGATGACGGCAGGTCCGATGGCGATAGGCTCCGGGGCGAAGGTGGGGCCAGCTCCAACGGCAACCAGACCGCGCTGTGTGGGCACAGCGACGGCCACGGCGATGACGGCAGCAACAGACAACAGGAATTTCATTTCTGAAAACAATATATTATGTTAGAAATTACATGGATCTTTGAATTTAGAATTATGGTAAATAGCACTATATCAATCACTGGTTAAACACAAAATCTCAAAAGCTAGTGGACCGAAGATAAAATTTGCCACAGTTGATTTGACACAGGTAGATTATGAGTAGGAGATGTTAGCCAAGAAAGGATTTTAGGCAACTCCCCCAATAAAGTGGTGAAATAGGGAGCGGCACTTTGTATGAAAAATTTCAACATAGTCCAGGGCGGAGCCGAGGCAGAAGCTATGGCAAAGCCGGTGAAAGAAACTGGGAAACTACTGACTAAACTGAACTGAGAAGTGAAATAAATCCTACTACTATTATAAAGGCGAAAGTTTGTAAGTATGGATGTATGGATGTTTGTTACTCTTTCACGTAAAAACTACTGTATAGATTTGGATGAAATTTGACACAGAGATGGTTTATATCCTGGATTAACACATAGGATATTTTTTATCCCGGTAGAACATTCCTGTGGGATAATTTCCGACCTCCACGCGAGCGAAGCCGCGGGCAGAAGCTAGTATTAATATAATAAACTATTCAAATATCTTAATAAAAAGTACTTACTTAAGTTGCTTGTTTATAGCTGCAAGATACAAAGTATCTATTGGTTTCCGTTCCCAATACCCAACGTATATATACTTATTTTTTTATCAGATTAGATGATAAAATGATTACATTTTATTGTGAGATAATGTTATATGGTCCTCTAAAGGTTAAGAAGGAGGTGTGAAAGAACTTTGCAATTTTGGTTATTGTTATACAATGTTTGATTGAATGTAATAATATGATATCCTATTTGGAATTTCCGTTGTTATCATATGCCTAATAAATCCTCAGTAAGTTTTAATGGTAGAATCAGCGTCGGGGCCATTACACGATATAATGTGTCCCCTTTTTTATTTTTTGTGGGTGGGAAATCATCATGTCCCCTTCCCCCCGCGCCTCTGGGAGGAGCGGAAGGGAGTGTCAGATTCTTACTGACTAAAACCCACCCATGTTCCTTCCGTAGCCCTTTATGTTCCGGGTTAGCCCTTTCAGACAATCCCACTGACCCGGCCGGCTTCGGCCCTAACGGGCCCCTTCCTTACTGCTGACATC
The DNA here is from genome assembly GCA_951799385.1 of Hyppa rectilinea. Classification (NCBI taxonomy): domain Eukaryota; kingdom Metazoa; phylum Arthropoda; class Insecta; order Lepidoptera; family Noctuidae; genus Hyppa; species Hyppa rectilinea. The sequence continues at coordinate 5,604,100 of OX637318.1, read as the reverse complement.
TCTTTGAGGCGCGCGTGGATTACGAACGCGCCGTACGGCATACACAAACCGAATACTGACCGTCCGAGTTGGAAAATCGTTGTCTAGGTCTAACTGCATAACAATTCGCAACCATCTTCTTCTTCTTGAGGTTCGCACTCAGTCCTTGGCGGACCATTGTGACCATGGCAGCCTGTGGCGGTTACTCCAGCCAGCCCACCTCCTTCCAGAAGTTGATCACGTCTCCTGGCCTGTGTAATATATCTGTAAAAGATTTGGGTGTTCCAATGGTCTGTGTCCTGATCTGTGTGACGCCTGTGCACTCAAAGAGTACGTGCGCGACGGTTTCCTCAGCCTCCATGCAGGCCCTGCACAGAGGACTGTCCGTTATGTCTATTGTGTGGAAGTGTTTGTTTAGTGAGCAGTGTTAGTGCATTGGCAACCATTTGATACGCTCCCGTGTCGAAAGTATCATCAATTTAACACAAAAACCCGAACGCCAACAAGGCGGTCTGCTTTATGGGCAATTTCAGACTAACTGCTCCCGCGCGGCTTCAACCGCTTCTCGCCCTATTGGTCGTAGCGTGATATTACATAACCTATAGCCTTCCTCGATAAACGGACTATTCAACACAAAAATAATTTTTAATTCGGACCAGTAGTTCTAGTGATTAGCGCGTTCAAATAAACAAACTCTTCAGCTTTATAATATGAGTATAGATACTTGTTTAATTCTCGGGCAATATTATTGTGATATTTATATCTCTTCAGTTCAATTAGCTCGAACTTCTTGCCGTTCCTTAGCTCGTCTTTCCCTATCCCACTTTTAAAAGTATAATTGGCCTGTAACTTTTTGATTCCATTTCGAGCGTTACGTTACAATACTGTCTCCGTGATTACTACTGATTACTGCTCGGTTTTCCTCCTTCATTGATGTATGCTTGGATTTGTAGTGGGCTATATTGATAATTTTAATGGTTTGCGTAACAATTATGTAAATACGTAGGTACTTATATTTATATATATAGACCTCCATAGTGATTTCGATAACGGCGACCCTTCAAATCACTTCCTTGCGCGAGCCCTTATGTGGCTCGCTAGACAGAATTTTGTTTTCAACACCCGGTCACAACTAGAGCAATAGAGGTGGCCTGCTGTGTTGTATGTATATATGTCTATATGTAGGAGGGCTTAGGTATTGTGTATTTGGTGTAATTACTAAATTCATATTTCGTAGGTACTTGCTATGGCCAGGAATCATAGTTTGATCAACATACAACCTAACACTGAAAATTGCAATAAACATGTGAAAATATTAATTTCACGGTCTAACCTGGCGCTTCCCTCTTAAGGAGTGCTCAAAGTGTTGGTGCTTTCGTGCGTTGGTGCTTTAAATAAACCCCGAAAGCCTGACTACTTTAAAATTTCAGACAGCAGGATTGGTTTGGTGTCGAGTGGCATTTAAGCAGGCGGCTCATCAGATGGTAAGTGATCACCCAGTCTAAGGATATCCGTCGGTCGATTCTGTAGGTGGTACCACTAGACCTAATGCTGGTGCGTCTCTTACACTATTGACAGCTCACTTTAGACTCACTTCACCTGCGTTATCACAGTGAGATGGTTACAAAATATGCGTGTGTTATACAGAGTTGATACGACAGAGGGGCTTTCTTTTAAACAGCTAATACTAGGGACCATTTTATTAAATGCGAGCAGTAGTTTAGTCGCAAATGATTTTTAAGTTTTTGCCCCGTTTGAACACGATGTATCTTTCCTAACTGAACAGCGCAGCGCTCCGGCGCGCGCGCGTCGGTGCCGCTGCGTTATAAGGTCAGTTTTTATTTACAAAGGGTGGTTGCGTTTTACTCTGATTTAAAAGCTATTTATTTTGTTTGAAAAAATAAAAACCTCATTTTTGGTGCTTTTTATTTTTATACCGTACAGAGTTAATATTAACACGAATAGTATACGTAGTGTAATTTAATGCCCCTCTGTCATATCAACTCTGTATATACACTCGAGAGCAATGAATCCGGGTCACTTAAAGAATCCTAAAAATCTCGGAAACTAAAAATGCTAGGTTAATGCAATAAATTGTATTTAATAGACAATGTAATACTCCTTAAATGAAGGTATTAAAACTTCTTAGTTATTGTAAAGTTATATCATAAAAAAATCAAATTTGAAAAAGGGCCACTTTCGAAGATGGAACTACGAAATTACAGCATTTGGTTTTGCTTTTGTTTGTAATCTGTCATTTATGTGGGTACATAAACCATGTTGATAGTGCTCTATATTCATTATTCAAGCTGAAATTATGTCGCTTACGCCTGAAGAATGCACCAGAATACTTACAATGCTGGAAACCGGCCGGAGTCAGCGCGATACAGCCAGGACTGTCGGTGTGTCGCTGTCAACAGTACAAAGAGTTCTCCGACGTTACGAAGAAACTGGTTCTAACCTACGCAGACCAGGAACGGGCAGAACCAGGTGTACCACAGCACGAGAAGACCGATACTTGGTGAACACCATGCTTCGAAATCGCTTTCTCACAGGAACTGAACTCACAAATCAGTTTCGACACCTCGGAGGAAGTAACCCAAGTGCATGGACAGTAAGACGTCGGCTTGCTGAATCTAACTTAAAACCCCTTAGACCTGCAAACGGCCCTAAACTAGAGCGTGGGCATCGTATTTCAAGACTAAGATATGCCCAGGGCCACGTAAATTGGAGTATTGAAGATTGGTCAAAAGTTATGTTCTCCGACGAATCAAAATTTATGCTCTACAAGCACGATGGAAGACACAGAGTGTATCGAAGACCAGGGGAAAGATTCAAGCAAGCATGCATCGAAGAAAAAGTAGCCTACGGTGGTGGGTCTGTACTTGTGTGGGCCGGAATTTCTTCTGAAAGTCGCACAGAGCTGGTGATCATAGAAAACGGCTCTTTAACTAGCGTAAGATATGTGGAAGAAATCCTCAATGATCACGTTGGTCCATTTATGGTCAATTTAGGTGAGGATGCTATATTTATGCATGACAATGCCCGACCTCATACAGGTAGGATTGTGAATGACTACCTTCAAGAGATGAACATTACTCGTATGGAGTGGCCAGCGCGCAGCCCGGATATCAACCCGATCGAGCATGCTTGGGACGAGCTAGGCAGATGCGTAAAACAACGAAACCCTCCCCCAATCACGCTTCGTGAGCTCAAAATTGCTCTCACAGAGGAATGGGAGAATATTCCCCAAAATCGTATAAGGAACTTGGTGTACAGCATGCCAAACCGCGTAAACGCAGTAATGGAAGCACGAGGAGGCAATACGAAGTATTAAAATTCAAGAAAATCGTAATAAAGTTCAAAAATTTCATGTTTCCTATTTTTGTTTTAAGGAGAGATCAGCAGTTTTTTTCTTTAAGTAATTTTGTGTTAATAAAATGTATGGTGACTCATATTTTTTTTACTTTCATTTAAGGAGTATTACATTGTCTATTAAATACAATTTATTGCATTAACCTATAATTTTTAGTTGCCGAGATTTTTAACATTCTTTAAGTGACCCGGATTCATTGCTCTCGAGTGTAGTTGCTATAACTGTTTTTCTTTTCAGCTTTTGTGGTGTAGTGTTTTTATTCTGGGTGCATCGTCTTCACATATTATAATGTTATCATTAATGTATACAAAACATTTTAAAAGAGTAACGGTGGAGTTCCTTGCCCATTCTTCTCCATTCGAAACTTCCCTTTGGAAGGGGCGACTAGAATCAATTCTATTTCTTGTTCATTTTGACGTTCAAAAATCGCTTTCTTGTGCATATTTGAAATAGATGATTTGACTTTGACTTTGCACCACTGATTCTGCAATAGCAAAGATATCGCCGGACAATGTTGTAATAACTCATGCTCGTCCCTATTTGGTACAGAAATGCGTAGAAAGCGAAGGTTACTGATGCAAAATTTAGAGGTATTAAATCACCAAAACAACGTAGTAATGCACGTGATACTATCGTTTACTATCGCCACAATATAAGATATCTATTCGCAATCAGTTTGTAATATATTGTGGTTGAATTATAAACTTTTCCGGCATCCGCTTACTCCGATAGCTTCACGTTTTATTTATTACCACTATTACCAGTGCGATCAAATTGATTAGGTTTAGGTACAAGATGATTAGGTACATTGGGTTGATGTTTGATATAATTAAAAGTTACTACAACAATATCAAAATCTTCACGGTATCCCTGAAAAGCTAAGGATACTATAATACTACCCTTCGACATTTCACACAACGACATATAGTCCCAAGCTAAGCAACCTAATGCTTGTGTTATGGTAACGAGATGGCTGATAAACTACTTATATTCATTTATTTTTTGTAAATACATACATATTATAGATAGAAAAACAGGTTGAGATGAAGGAAACGCGCAATTTGGATGGATATTTGTTACTAAATCACGCCAAAACGGCTGAACGGATCTAGAAGAGATTTGGAACAGATTTATAGTCTGGAATAGTATAATGTAGGCTAATTTTTATTCTGGAAAAAGTACGGTTTCTATGAGATTAACATCGATGCGGGCGAAGCTGCTGGCAGAAGCTAGTGATTCCTGATCAATAAAAATATGGGTGAATAACCTTCTTTCTTCATTATGAATGTTCATTTCTTCGCATGATTTTAATGTTGTTTTATTAGATACCTAATACTATTTGTTATATTCCTTTTTTGTACATGTTTGTAAGTTTTGGTATCTTTTATTATATATGTATTGAAATTACACGTTTTTGTCACTGATACAAGCAAGTTTCAAAATAACACTACATTATGAATCAGTTAGGGGGTTATCAGTAAGTAAAATATGGATTTTCTATATATACAGACTAAAAGAATAAATATTAGATATTTTCTTTTTAATTCTATTTTTTGCACTAATTTTGTCGTCGTCTTCGTATGGTTAGTGACTAACCTGGCGTCAGAGTTTTTATGCTGCCCATGGGCCTCTGACCTAGCTTCACATGCTGCTGAGAAATATCTCTCAGGTATACCAAACGAAAAAACAATTATTAAGTACTAAATAAACAATTTTTGTGAATTTTACATTTTCTACAACATTTTACTTAATGAGGAGCTCGTGGCTAAGTACTTATAGCCGCACAGGTCGATTCATCAGGATAAGCTACGCTTGCCGGGTAGGCCGTGGATGGGTGACCTTTGGGGTGGGTGATCTTTACATACCGAGACTCCTCCGGGCCTCGGAAAGCACGTTAAGCCGATGGACCCGGCTGTCATTTGTGCATCTTTGACAGTTGTTACCGGTCGTCAGAAGCCCGAAAATCTGACAGCCAGTCTTACCAACGGTTATCGTATTGCCCAGTTACAGGCTTGTGGATATATTACTTAGTTTAAAAAAAGGTAGAATGGTTCATTCACATTACGAAAATATTCCTAACACAAAGCCAGATAAAGCATTCCGACTACGATGATTACAATATTAGCTTAGGTAAGTCAAAAGTTCTTAAACTCACTTTGTACAATCAGGATTAAAACAGTTATCATTTTTGTTTGATAAACTGGCATATAAAAGGTTTTGAATCCAATCAGAAATCATAATTTGTTTTGAACTACAAGCAATTACAAGTAAGTAAGTAAGGATATATGCAATATTATTAGAGACTTATGCATAAATGGAATTTACTGTTCTGAGAGTATAATCATTTATTCTGTAAAGAGATTCTATAAACTATTCAAATCATCCCATGAATCTTTTTTTGTTGATTTAAGTGTGCTTAATTTTTTTTAAGACATTCAGATATTGTGTTATAACATAATTATAACAAAAATTATCCTTATTTAATCAACAGAAAATAAAAGTTAATACTAAATACACTTATTGCTTCTTCCAGAAATGAAATTCCTACTGACTGTTGCTGCCGTCATCGCCGTGGCCGTCGCTGGCCCCACCCAGCGCGGTCTGGTGGCCCCCGGACCTGCCGGCCCCGTGCCAGCCCCTGAAGACGCCTTCGTGCCCATTGCCATCGGACCTGCCATCATCGACTCCTTCGAACCCGTCGCTATTGGACCCGCCATCGTAAACCCCATTGAGGGTATCTCTGTTGGACCCGCCATCATAAACCCCATTGAGGGTATTGCTGTTGGACCCGCTATCGTCGATGGTTTCGAGCCTATCTCTGTTGGACCCGCCATTGTTGACTTCCCTCTGCCCGACGCTGGTGCTGTCGCTGAGTCCGTCGTCGCTCCCTCTCCCGTGGCCGTCGTTGAAGGCGCCGCCAACGAGATCCCTACCGGCACTCCCCTGGTCCAGATCATCCTGAACATCAACCAGGCCGCCGCTGAGGCCAGCCCCGTCGCCGTTGGACCCGCCGTCACCGAGATCAAGCCTGAGCCCGTCCATGTTGTGGACTCCGCCCCTGAGCCCGTGCAGGTGATTGAGGCCGCTCCTGAGCCCGTCCAGGTTATCGAGGCCGCTCCTGAGCCCGTCCAGGTTGTTGAGGTCGCCCCCGTGCCCGTGGAGCCCGTGCAGATCGGTGTCCCCGTCATCCCTGAAGCCGCTGTCGTCCTCCCCGAAGAACTCAACTAAATAAATCAATATTTAACACACCTCTGATATAGAAGTACTGGTGTTATGTAAATGAATGATAAGATGTCATATTTTCAAATTATTTTTGTTGATGTTCATAAGAACTTTGTCATGTCTGTATTTACCATTTAATATCTACCAAATAAATTGATAAATATATCAGATCTGAATGAAAACATTTTGTATTACTCTGAACACTAAAATACTACAAAACACTCATATTGATTGCTTGAGGAATTTCTAAAAAATTCGATTGAAATCTTTTTCACTATAATAGAGGATTTCTCCACGACTAGGCGACTGCGCAACTCGGCTTGGTAGTTTTCAAATTCAAATTGTGAAATTAATTGCAATGGTATATTTAATCTGTAATATTATTGTGCAGTTGCAACTTTAGGCTCAGTTACTTTTCAACCGGAAACCAAAGACCACTTATAATAAGTGGTCTTTAGTTTCCGGTTTTTAGTTTCCGGTTTAGTTTCTGGTACGACACTCATTCTGAGATAATTTGCTGATATATACGATGATGATATAATGATGATATACGGTACATTCACCTAGGCGTAAGGTAACTTCTTGTAGTAACTAACGGCCAAGCCACATATTTTTACTAAGGTGTAGAGTTTGTGAAGATAACCTTGTAGAGTTAGGGCGTGTAGTGTTCGAAGCTTGGCTCTACATGAGATCTTTTGACAATGTGAGTCGAGAAATGAAATCCCACCAAAAACATTTTCATGTAAAATGTTGCCAAGACGGTCTGATTTCATTTCTTTTTGTAAGTTGTTTGTAACATTTTTTTGTTTATTCATTTTTTTTCTTTTTTATTAAATAATTTATAATAACAAAGAGTACCTATATATATATCTTATATATATCAGGGGCATCAATTTTCAGATTCAGATCAGACCTTTAGCGTCAATATTGCAGGTCTCATACAAACTCCCATCCCCTAGTTTAAGGGGTTGGGGGACAAAAGTTACAAGTTTTATGTTTTTTTTGTTGTTTGTGTTCTAATACTAGCTTACATCCAAAATTTCAGCTTTCTAGGACATTCAGAAATACCCTAAGAATTTTGATGATCATCAGTGAATCAGTGACGAAATCAGAGTTTTTTAGATATCAATAAAATCTAAAGTCATAGGAGCTACGAAATTAAAACTTTATATGCTTAATAAGTCTGTTATTGACAACATATCCCGAAAATTTTGTTGATTTCGCATAATCCAAACCCAAGTTATAAGGGCTCAAAAAAACGACGAAGTGCTTCAAGAAAAGGTAGGTAGTGCCCTTGTGCTTCGCTTGGCTCGTCTTGGCGGGGGCACTACTGTGCTCCCAGGTCAGCAAGGAACGCACTGATTTAAGTGATTACATTTCCGGATTAAAAAGAAATAGTGTTTAAGAGGTAATACTTATACTAATAATAATACTCTATATTATGGTCGGCACCATAATATAGAGGAGCTCGTGGCTAAGTACTAACAGCTGCACAGGTCGATCCATCAGGTTAAGCTACGCTTGGCTTGGCCATGGATGGGTGACCATCTTTACATACCGAGACTCCTCCGTGCCTCGGAAAGCACGTTAAGCCGTTGATCCCGGGAGTCATTTGTGCATCTTTGACAGTCGTTACGGGTCGTCAGAAGCCCGAAAATCTAACAGCCAGTCTTACCAAGGGGTATCGTATTGCCCAGTTACTGGGTTGTGGAGGTCAGATAGGCTCTATGTAAAATACTGGTATTCAGCTGCATCCGGTTAGACTGGAAGCCGAACCCAACAGGCAGATGATGATTATGGCCGGCACCATACACATCACGGCTTTTAAAATAATAACAGAGTACATAGATCTTGGCATTTTAATTATAGTTTAAAGACGCCTATATTCAATTTATAGCAATTAATAAAAGGTAGGCGCTTAAAATTATTAAAAAAAAATGTATTAATATTGTAAATAAATAAATATTTTGCCCAATCATCCTATCACACTAATATTATAAAGGCGTAAGTTTGGGAGTGTGTGTGTGTATTTGTTTGTATGTTTGTCACTCCTTCACGCTCAAAAGGCTGAACGGTTCTAGATGAAATTTGGCACGGAGTTAGTTTTTGTAAGTAAGTAAGTAAGTATTTATTGCATAAAACATTCCCATTTATTGCGAAACTTGACATACTTATAGGATAATTTTTATCCCCTTTTTATCATTTTCTTTTTTTATTTCCGAGATACACGCAGGCGAAGCTGTGGGCAGTAGCTAGTCAATAATATTGTCAACATTTGAAGAGGTTCCTCAACATAACTTTATTAACCAAATCCTGTAACCACCTTATACCATTTCTTCTCATTTTACCTACCCTTCAATTTTACTTGATTATGGAGGACTGTGATGGTCCTCACATGATCTGACAGAGATATATCGGGAGACAGAGCGGTAATTTCTGGACTGGACTTTATAAGAGCCATCTGCCGCATTTCTTCTAAGAGTAGGTCACAGGAAAACCCCGGACCTCATCTAGTTTTAAAATATTGACGAGTATTTGTTACAACCTATTCGCAAAATAAATAATCATTCAACAGATACCTATTCAGCTAAAAAAACAATTCGTGAATAAAAATCATTTTCGACAATTTAAGACTAACTAGGTCAGTTAAGCACGCGTTTGAGTGTTGTCAGGTAGAGTTTCAGTCAAAATGCGGCGTTGGAACTTGGTATACTTAGAACACCATGTGGCTGGTTTCACGAAATTATGTTGAGAGAGAACTATACTGATACCACAAACAACTATTATTATTTTCCCAGAGAACCATAATAACTGACGTAGGTTAAAATTGAACTGCGCTTATTCAAAGGGTAATCTTTGCGTCGATCGGGAATCGATGACGTCAATACATAACAAAGATACTGTGCATCTATCTAGGTAGTTAAGTTGTGATATTAACTTACTTAATAAAACATATAAAATTATAGATACAACATTTATTAAGAATTTAGCGTGTGTTAGATCATCGGAGAGGGCTTCTGTTCACTGCTCAAGAACTTAGTTGAGTTCCTCGGGGAGGATGACAGCGGCTTCGGGGATGACGGGGACACCGATCTGGACGGGCTCCACCGGCACGGGGGCAACTTCGACAACCTGGACGGGCTCAGGGGCGACTTCCACAACCTGCACGGGCTCAACGGGAATCTCAAGGTCGCCAACGGGCTCAGGCCTACCGATGGGCTCGGGCCTGCCGATGGGCTCAGGCCTGACGATGGGAGAGACGGGGACATCAGCGGAGACCGCAGAGGTGGCCTTGTTCACATTCACGATGATCTGGACCAGGGGAGAAGCACCAACGGGAATTTCGCCGATGACAACGGGAGGATTAACAACGGGGGCGGTGACGGCGCCGAGGTCAGGCTGAGGGGCGATGATGGCTGGTCCAACGGCGACGGGTTCGGGTTTGACAATGGGGGTGATGACAGCAGGTCCGACCGCGATAGGTTCGGGGGCGATGATAGCAGGTCCGACGGCGATGGGGTTAGCAGCGGCGATGATTTCATGGAGCTGTGCCTCGAGGAGGGCGGCGGTGGCAGGGTCGGTGAGGGGGCTGTTGATGGCGGCGACGATGGCCTCCAGCTGTGCGAGGTCAGCGTCCACTGGCTTGCTCAGCGGGACGGCGACGGTGAGGGCCACGAGGGCAGCGAAGGCAACGAAGAATTTCATTTTTGGGGTTTTTTGGGGCTGAAAAACACAAAAGTATTATAACTCTATTCCGATTACCACATATAATTTTGAATAGCCCGTCATTATTCCTTGAAATGGGTACCAGATACTCCCACATCACCATCGCAAATTAGTAGTCCCTTTTAATGAGTACATATCCAAAGCCAGTGCTGCCTATAAACTCCTTATGGGAAAACTTGGGAACCACAGACCCCACTATAAAAGAATATAAGTCGCGTTATGACTTCTAGACCAACGATGCAATCATAGACTTTAGAGTCAACAACAATTTATTTTTGCAGTTTCTATTTTTTTATTCAATAAAATATTATAAATGGAATCTTCAACTTACCTTTGCTGATTGCGTCGATCAAGATGATGCTTTATCAATCATGTCTTTCTGTTTCTATACTTGACGTTTTATACTAAAATGTTATCATATCAGAGGAACTAAAATAATTATTTTATGGTTGAAATAAATTGATAATATGATGCGCCATTCATTTTTTATTATGATCGTAATTGGTATCAAAGAATTGCTTAACATTTACGTCAAATACAGTAGGTACAGAGGCCAGCACATCAAGTTACCCCAATCTATCAAATTTCTTTGATCGTTTTTCAACTTTATTACAAAACCATAAGGTTCATTTTCAATTGGGAAATTTTGACAGTTTGGGATAGTTTGATGTGCTGGCGTCTGTACTTACTTAATAAATGGGATTACCTACCTGAAAAGTACCCACAGAACAGATAAGTACATTACATAAGCAGGCATAATTTCATTAATACTCGCTAAACCTCACCATACCACCAAACCTTTGAACATAAAACCCTAGTGTTTTCATTGAGACACAGATCTCCCTTATCTATACAGTCTCAACCATTGCAGCTACTAAAACAAATCACTGCAATAGACTCGTCATGTTAGTGTGTTAATGCAATTAATATGTTAATAATAAAGAAAACACATAAAATTAGTTTTTGAGTACTTTAGGGCTCCGGCGACAAGTTCATGGCCTTTTTTCAAAAGGTATTATTAAACACCAAAAAAGTTTGAGAATCAGTGAGCTAATCCAACCACAGCCATAATTTTGCCCAGATTACCTATTTTGGCAGTAACCAATTATTTTATCCAGTCGTAGGTGTCGAGTTCGAGCCCAAGCCTCTGATTTTTCAGATTCATGTGCGTATTGTATAATTATCACTTGCTTAAAAATTGGCTAACAAAAACATCGTGAGGAAACAGCATTTCTGATGATGTGCATCATAAAACTCTGACACCAGGTTACAGCCCAAGCAACACAAACTAGCTGATTAACTTTTATATAATAGCAATTCTGATGACTTAACGCTGTGAAAGATGTAGGTTTGTATAAGCGCTTATACAGGCGATATTCAAGCAATTTGGGCACAAAATATCTTGCTTCAATTTGGATAACATTTGATTAATAGCCACATAGCAGCTGAATAAATGTACAACACACTGAATAATATCTTCTGCATAAATTCGGATTTTTCTTTAGTCCAGAAATTATACATATTTTATGCAGTTGTTAATTTGTGAATTCAGATATTCAAATGATATTCAAAATTCCGATCTCAGGAGTAGTTTTATGGGATGCCCGGCAGAAAACCTCCACGTGTGCCCGGGGACTGGAGTTCCTTTCTGGACACGTCCGGGGGGAAGGCCAGTCTTTGGGCCGGTGCATCCTGGGGTGCGGGCAGCGACTTCCCATTGGGGCTATCTCCCAGTGGGTTCTCGCTGTCCGCATGCTAATGTTCTGCCAGGAGGATCGCTCCACACCTGCCGCTCTGAGTAGCAGAGCGGCAGCTGTGGTGGAGTCAGAGCGGGCCCGGTGTGCACTTACCCTGCCGCCGGGCAGGCAGGAGGGGTAACCCTTCTGTCACCGCTATAATCTCGTAGCCCCGGAGACAGTTACGGTCATGTCTCTGACTGTTGAAGGGGGTCGAGGGTCTTGGCTTAACCGCCCGGACCGCGAGGAAGATTAACCTCTATAAAAAATTCCCCAAACCCCTAAGCGGCGGCGCACCGTGAGAGGGGTTGCAAGCTTGACTGATGGGTAGCTTGATTCAGTCGCTAGTGCGGACCACATTATTTGAGCAGGTACCCAAAGTTTATTACTCGTGGGAACAAATATGGAAAAAACTATTTTTAAAAAAAAACCCATCGACGAAGAGGAGAGGAGTGGTGCGGGATCGGAGTCCGATCCTGCATCTGGTGGCGCGAGCACGGGAGGCTCAGGGAGCTCCCGTCGCACCAGGGAGTTGGCCGCTGCAGCGAAGAATCGCAGGTTCTTCGCCAAGCGGCCAAGGTCAGAGGACGGCCAGGGGTCGTCTTCCGAGGGAGAGCTGGCCTCAGCTCGTAAGATCCCCACCAGCAAACGGGGGGGGGTCAGAGAGCGAGGCGTGGGGAGGGGGCTCACTGCCCGGGAGGCTACCGAGCTAGCAGAGGGGCCACAAAAGGAGGTGGAGACTGCTGGAGCGGTCGATGCGGGGCCGTCCAGCGATGAAGCGGGCGCGGCTGGCGGTCCCAACGCGGACCGCAAGGACGAGTTTGCGGCGGTCGTGGAGGCCGCTATCCGAGATGTGTCCCTAAAGAGGGTACGGGCCTCTAGGAGTAAGGCCATCGTCTCGGCTACGGCCTCCATCATGGCGGCGGCCAAGGAGGCCGGGTGCGCCGGGCCTCCAGCCAGGGAGGTGGCCGATTTGCGGGCGGAGGTCGCCCGCTTGGCGGCCGCCATGAAGCTCCTCCAAGAGGAGAATGGGAGGCTCCGAGCGGATCTGGCTGGCCTTAGGGCCGCCAGCAGCCGCAAAGCCCCCCGGGAAGAGGGCCGCCCACCGCAGCCGCAGCCGCAGCAGCAGCAACAACAACAGCGGCAGCAGGGGCCAAGCCGGCCCGAACCGGAGGGGAACCGGGTCCTGGACCTGGTTCGCCAGGAGCTAACCTCCTTCCAGGCGCGGTTCCAGGAGCGATTCTCAGTTATAGAGGGAATCGTCCTGCGCCCGTCTCTGGCGCCTGGAAGGACGGCCACAGGCCCGAAGCCGGCCTCGTACGCAGCCGCTGCGGCGGCTGCCGCCCCGAAACCCGGGCCGTCAGGCACAGCCTCGGCGCCGGCAAAAGCGGCGCCGTCCGGCAAGGCCCCGACGTCGGCCCGGCAGACCAAGGCCAAGAAGGGCAAAAAGTCCCCACCGGCGCAGGTGGTTAGGGTCCCAGAGCCCTCTCCCCGGCGCCCGGGGCCTCCCGCGACCGATGCCGAGTGGCAAGTGGTCGGGGAGAAAAAGAAGGCGGCAAAGGCAGCGAGGAGGAAGGAGAAGAGGCGGCGCCGCAAGGAGCGAGCCGTCGCGGCGAGACTCCGCGCCCCAAAGACCGCGGCTGTAGTCATCACACTACAGCCGGACGCGGTCAAGAGGGGCGTCACGTACCGCGACGTGCTCACAAAAGCGAGGGCGACGGTGGACCTCCAGGAGCTGGGAATCACCGGGGGCCTCCGGCATAGAGTGACGGCAACCGGCGCTCGTATGCTGGAGATCCCCGGTGCGTCGAGTGGCCCCACCGCTGACGCCCTAGCTGAGAAGCTAAGGGCGTCCCTCAACGCGGAGGAGGCTCGGGTCTCCAGGCCCGTGAAATGCGCAGATTTACGCATCATGGGCCTGGATGACTCCGTCACGGAGGAAGAGGTGGTGGCCGCCGTCGTCAGGACGGGCGGGTGTCTCGCCGACCAAATTAAGGCAGGCACCATACGCCCTGACTTCACGGGCATGCGAACCGTAACGGTAAGCTGCCCCGTGACGGCGGCCAGCAAAATTGTGGAGGGCCGAAGACTCCTGGTGGGCTGGGTGAGCGCGCAGGTCAAACTGCTGGAGCCCAGACCTCTGAGGTGCTACCGTTGCCTCGTCGGGCACCACGTCGGTGTCCAATGCACCTCGGAGGTGGACCGCAGCACTCTGTGCTTCCGCTGCGGTCAGCCCGGTCACACGGCCGGCTCCTGCAACGCCGCGCCGCACTGCGTCGCATGTGCGGCTGCTGGCAAGCCGGCCGATCACCGGGCGGGGAGCAAGTCCTGCGCCCCGCCTGCCGGGACCAGGAGGAGAGGTAGGCCCTTCGCCACCACCCCCACCGTCGCCGCCGCCGCTGCCGCCACTGTCGCCGCCGCCGCCGCCGCCGATGCCACTGCCGAGGGACCCTCGCAGGGGACCCAGGGGGGAGTCAACATGGAGGAGTGATGGCCCCACTCCGCTTCCTCCAGGCGAACATCAACCACTGCGCCTGTGCACAGGACCTCTTGCTCCAGAGCATGGCGCAGTGGTCGATTAATATCGCCGTGGTCGCTGAGCCGTACTTTGTCCCGCCCAGGGATAACTGGGTGGAGGACCTGAGCGGCTCAGTGGCCATAACTTCGTCGGCCGCCGCCGGCACCCCGTCCCTCGAGGGCGTCTCGAAGGGACAGGGGTGCGTCGCAGCACGGTTCGGAGAGATTGTGGTAGTGGGAGTGTACTACTCTCCGAACCGAACTCTCGCCGAGTTCCACAACTCTCTCACAGAGTTGAGTGTCGTCGTCTCCAGAAGCCATCCCTTCCCCGTGCTAGTGCTCGGGGACTTCAACGCCAAAAGCCTGGCCTGGGGTTCCCGCTACACGGATGTGCGGGGTAGGATGGTGGAGGACTGGGCTCTGGAAGCAGGCCTAGCCGTCCTCAATCGGGGTTCTGTTCCCACGTGCGTGCGGATGCGGGGTGAGTCCGTTGTGGACATCTCGTTCGCGAGCCCCGCTCTGTCACAGTGCGTCCTTGACTGGCGCGTAGTAGAGGAGGTGGAGACCTACTCCGATCACCGGTATATCCGGTTCGACGTCTCCACCCAGACCTCAAGCGCGCCGGTCCGACAGGCCCCGAGTGGTCCGCGGTGGGCGCTGAAGCAGCTGGACCGGGAGCTCCTCCTGGAAGCCTCGATCGTGCAGGCCTGGGTGTCATCACCGGTCAGGCCTGCCGACATCAACGACGAGGCAGAGTGGTTCCGGGAGGCCATGTCCGAGATTTGCGACGTGGCAATGCCCCGAGTCCGGCCAGGATGCGCCCGACGTCAGGTGTACTGGTGGTCGCAAGAGGTGGAAGAACTTCGCAAGGAGTGCGTCGAGGTGCGCCACCTGTACACCAGGCACCGCAGGCTCCGCATCCGCCCTCCGGATGCGGCAGCCACGGAGGCGGAGCTGTACGAGGGGTACAGAGCGGCGAAGACCGCCCTCCAAGAAGCTGTCCAGCGGGCCAAGGACTCGGCCCGCGAGGAGATGGTGGGGACTCTGGATAGAGATCCATGGGGGCGCCCATATAAAATGGTGCGGAACAAGCTCCGCACCTGGGCCCCCCCTCTGACGCAGAGTCTCCGCCCCCAGCTGGTGGAGGAGGTGGTGAGCGCTCTGTTCCCCTCACGGGGGGAGCATACTCCCCCGCCTATGGCTCCGCCCGAAGCGGACCACGAGGACGACGACGACATCCCCGAAGTGACCGAGGTAGATCTGAGAGCGGCGGTTGGAAGGCTCAAGGCCAAGAATACCGCCCCAGGACCCGACGGCTTGCCTGGTAAAGCCTGGGTCCTGGCCTCAGGGGCTCTCGGGCCCCGACTGGAGGCGCTCTTTAGCGCATGCATGGAAAGAGGCCAGTTTCCGCTCCGTTGGAAGACGGGGAAGCTGGTCCTTATACAGAAGCCAGGGCGCCCTGCGGACTCTCCGTCCGCATTCCGGCCCATAGTGCTGCTCGACGAGGTCGGCAAACTCTTCGAGAGAATTATTGCGGGCCGCCTCGTCGGGCACCTTGGAAGGACGGGGCCGGACCTTGCGGACTGCCAGTTTGGCTTCCGCAAGGGGCGCTCGACGGTGGACGCCATCATGCGCGTTAGAGCCCTCACGACGGGGGACGCGGTGTCCCAGGGTAGGGTCGTCGTGGCGGTGTCACTCGACATCGCCAACGCTTTCAACACCCTGCCCTGGAGTTGCATTGGGGAAGCACTCCGGTATCACCGGGTGCCGACCTACCTCCGTCGAATAGTCGGGGCGTACCTGACGGACAGAGCCGTCATCTACCCCGGTCGCGATGGGGAATGGAACCGGCGAGAGATGTCGTGCGGTGTCCCACAGGGATCGGTTCTGGGGCCGCACCTGTGGGACATCGGCTACGACTGGGTGCTGCGGGCCGACCTCCCTGACGGCGTCAGCGTAATTTGTTACGCTGACGACACGCTGGTCTTGGCGCAGGGAAGGTCGCATCAGGCGGCGGCCGACGCGATGACACGCGGTGTTGCGATAGTCGTTGAGAGGATCCGGCAGTTGGGTCTCGAGGTGGCATTGCACAAATCCGAGGCCATGTCCTTTCATGGGCCTCGGAATAGGCCACCATCGGGATCCCAACTTACGGTAGGAGGGGTTCACATCGGCGTCGAGACCACGATGAAATACCTGGGTCTGGTCCTCGACAGCCGATGGAATTTCGTGGAGCATTTCCGACGTTTGGCCCCCAAGCTGGAACGGACTGGGGCCGCCTTAAAGCGGCTCTTGCCCAATTTGAGGGGGCCAAACGCCTCCTGCCGGAGGCTTTACGCGGGAGTCGTGCGGTCCATGGCCCTTTACGGGGCCCCGGTGTGGGCGCGTTCATTGCGGCGGCGAGCCGCCCACTACCTGAACGCGCCCCAAAAGGTGGTAGCCATTCGGCTAATCCGGGGGTACCGCACGATCTCGGGCGAGGCGGCGAGCCTCCTTGCCGGACTGCCGCCGTGGGATCTGGAGGCGATAGTCCTCGCGCGCCTGTACGAGTGGCGCGCGGAGGTACTAAGCCGGGGGGAAACTCCGTTTCCGCAGCAAATTGCGGCGGAGCGGACGGACCTCCGGCGCGATCTCATGGCGGCCTGGAATCAGCGACTGTCGCAACCCAGCGCAGGGCACGCCACGATAGTGGCGGTAAGGCCCCTCTTTGAGGAGTGGCTAGAGAGGCGTCACGGCGCCCTCACCTTCCGCCTGACGCAGGTCCTCACCGGACATGGATGTTTCGGGAGGTTCCTGCACATCATCAGGCGGGAGGAAACGCCCGGGTGTCACCACTGCGAGGATCGCCCAGAGGACACGGTAGAGCACACGGTGCAAACCTGCCCCGCTTGGGCGGAGCACCGCCGTGTCCTCGTAGAGGCGATCGGCGGCGGCGACCTCTCGCGCCCGGCCCTGGTGCAAGCCATGGTCCGGGGCGAGAGGGAGTGGGAGGCAGTCACCTCCTTCTGCGAAAAAGTTATGCTCGCGAAGGAGGTGGCGGGATGGGAGAGAGAAAGGTCCTCCCGTCCCAGCCGCCGCGGGAGACGCTCCGGGCGTCGGGAGCCACGTGACGACTCCCGGCCACCGTAGGCGCGGGCCTGCGGACGGTGAGTAATGGGTGACTCACCGTCCGATCAGCACCAGACCCGTGCCGTACGGCGCGTATATGTTCCACGCGCGCCTCAAAGAGATGTCAGCATATGAAGGGGCCCCTCAGGGCCAAGCCTGCCGGGTAAGCGGGATTGTCCGAAAGGGTTACCGCTACCCCGGAACATAAAGGGCTACGGAAGGAACATGGATGGGTTTTAGTCAGTAAGAGTCTGACACTCCCTTCCGCTCCACCCAGAGCGGGAGCAGTCATTGGATGATTTCCCAGCCTTAAAAAAAAAAAAAAAAAAAGGAGTAGTTTTATAAAGAAATTATGCAAGTAAAAAAGTATAAATGTATTTTTCCTTGTGACGAAATTATTTTGTGTTACTTAGTTCAAAAAATTTTAATGGTCGCTGATCACGTCTTCAAACATTTGGTAAGTAAATAGTTTCATACATTTTAAGTAAGTTTAAGGAGAATTATATAAACGCATGGCACTTTACTGTGAATTATCAATATGATTATTGTACATTTTTTGAGCGCCTTAAGATAAAGCTACAATTTAAAAGGTAAACAAATGTGAAATAATATTTAAATTAAATTATCTTTATTTTTTATCAAATTTCAGTCCCAGCAAATAATGAAAATCAAATTTTGTATAACTGCTAATGTTTCCTACTCACTAAATAAAGTGTTTCATAAGATAAATGTTGAGGATTTTTATAAAAAGAGGTTATGTCGAACCTTAGTTAATGGCGGACGGCCAATTTGAATAAAAGTGGATATTTCAGTAATTATTTAGCTTATTTCTGCATAATAGTTCACATACGACTTCATACCCAGAAATTATTTGGTTTAAAGTACAATAATTATACATTTCTCAGAGAAAGGTCTTCAGTTACATAATGCATTATACTCTTATTCAGCTTTTTAGGGTTCTTTTTTATAGAAAATAAATCCATGAATATTTGAGGTTGATGGGACCTATACGCTCGCTGCGTTGTTGCTCATTCCAAATTGTAACTTTAAGTAGAGAGGTCCCCGTTATCCCCGGTATTATGTGTAGTCAATAAGTAAGATACAAACGTAAACATCGAGATTTATTATATAATGTTAGTATTTATAATAGCTTTGTTGTTGTTTGTAATAGTGTTGTAGTATTTTTGAAGTGTTATAGAAAAATTTTATATTTTTTTCAGAAACATGTTCAAAATCGTTTCGACTAGTAAAAAAGGCCGGGTTGAATTATCACCAGTGCCCGCTTCTTGGAAGAACAATGGAAAGTAATACTGGCCAAAAAAAATGGCGAGCAACTTTGCAAGAACCCTGCAATCCTACCACAGCCTGACTGGAACACCTAAAACTGCACATTAAAACGCAATCATTTCAAAACTTTTGAAGAAGCTGAGGAAGAATTATCTCAAATGTTGAATAGAACTGATACGGATGATACGGATTACGAATAACAACAAGATCCACGCGTTAATACATCTTCCCGTATTTCACAAAATAGAGATTTTAATCTGTTTTAATTTGTTTGAATCACTAATCCTGATGGTGATGCACAATCATCGTGTACAGAACCCTCTTCAACTGTATTGGTCGCGCTTGACCCGGACCTATTTGTATCAGTTGTCAAACCCTTTTCTATTACTGCACAGATACTATTTTTTATCTTTACATCATACTCTCGTGAACACTTTCTTCTTATTCCTCCCGTTCTCTTTCATTTTTTCCATGAATCATTTACGCTTTTGTCAAGCTTTTGCCATTATTTTTCTGTGGAGGCATATTGTTGATGAAGCATTTATCAGTTTTGTCACAAAATGGTGAAATATCTGGATATAAACATACGATATCTCCAACTAATCAGTTATTTGCTGCTTAAGATACCCACATTTGTAACTGATATTGTTTTAAGCTGAACATAAAGACAATTGTACGCTTATAGCGCTATAAGTTAGGTAAAACAAGTTTATTTTCAAGTATGCAGAAGTCAGCTGTATAAAGAAGAAAAAATCTAAAATATTCAGCATCTGAATAAATTAGGACTATTTCGTACACTATGCAGCTTAAAGAAAATATTTCGTCTATTATTCAGCGTTTTGCTGTTTAACTGCTTTACTTAAATATGTTATACAGGACAATGCAAAAACTTCAGCTACTGTGCAGATAATAGCTGTTTCAATTACTTTTATTTGAATATCGCTTGTTTAGCAGATTCTACTCTTGAAGTAATCAAGAGTAGAATCTGCTAAACAAGCGATATTCTCTGCAATTCAGCTTAAAAAAATACCGCGAACTTTATACAGAATTTAGTAAGCTTACAACATTATTTTAATTTAAGAACTCTCTTATTCAAAATAAAGCCATACCATCAGCTTTAATACAAAAGTAATAAAGCTTGACACTGCTTATTGTGGTATATTTTCGCTACTATCTGGCTTACGTGTTGCTTGGGAGGACACTAACCACACGAAAAGGAAGGATTTATTTTATAAGCTGTATCTACAAACTGCTGAACCTAAAACTACGTTGATTTAAAACAAAACAAATCAACTAGGAATGCTTGTCATTGTATAAAACCCCGAATTGCGCAGATTATCGTAAAGTAAAAGCAGGTGTTTATTTATTATTCCTACTTACTGCAGTGAATGCAATAAACTGATAACGGTGATAAGGCTGCCTGTTAATGCCACAGATCTCTGGTTAATACCAATTCCGGTGTGCTGTCCATCCAGAGCCCATGCTGGGGAGTTTGTAGAGCAGCTTCATCTTCGTAGTTTTAGCACTAGAGACGGCGAAGGGGGACATTTTTGGGGGACTATCTTATGTAATTTCAAAACTTGCAGATTCTTAGCCTAATTTGCTTTTGATGTTTTATAACATGTTTTATAACATAGACAGTAGAGACTGTATTACTTGTAAGACTAAGGTACGTTATTCAGGACTAAAATATAGAGGAAAATCTAGTTGAACATCGAGTCGTTGATACAAATCCATTTATTGTCAAAAAGTAAAATTAACGTCAACTATTTACAAATAATTAATAAACACTTACAAATCGTCACATTATCAACCAGCCCCCATATAATAATCAGCCTGTAATGATGTGGTCCATCGCGGACTAAATACTGGTATTTTTAAAATCAATAATTAGCGAAATTCATCAATTTCCATTGCATTGTTTTAGTTAGTTGTTAGGGTCATGTCTTTCAGAGGGATTGCTAGAAAGGTTACCGCTACCCCGGAACATATACGGCTAAGAAAGGAGCATGGATGGGTTTTAGTCAGTAAGAGTCTGACACTTCCTTCCGCTCCACCCAGAGCGCGAGGGGTCATATAAGAGCCCACCCTCAAAAAAAAAGGGTCACGTCTTAACTACTAGCTGACCACAGTGATGCTATCTGACTTACACCCAACTATATTACGTCATAACTTACAGGTCCTATCGGTTAAACATGTATGTGTTATTTAAAATGTTCTTCTTACTTCTACCATTACAGGAAAAAAATATAATGTAGTGTCTGTGTCCCCGAAGGGTAGAGTTAACCCGTAAGAGTTAACCCGCTCATGGTCAATATATTACCACTAACGACAGCACATCAAGCTACCGCATTCCGTCAAATTTCTTTGATAGATTTTGAACTTTATTACAAACTAGCTTTTTCCAGCGACTTCGCCCGCGTGTATGTAGGAAATAATCCCACGGGAACCGTACATTTTTCCGTGATAAAAAGTAGTTTTTTAGTTTATTCGTTACAAACATACATACAAATCTTTCCTCTTTATAATATTAGTTATTGAAAGAAAAGGAAAGGTTGTGTTATGTTTAATAGGGAATATTTGACAGTTTGGGATAGCGTGATGTGCGTCTGTATTTACCGAATTCCTAATAGTATTGTAAAGAACACCATAGTTTAGTCTACGTCTATACCTGATATCGCACCTAACCATATACAGTTGTTCTCCGATAACAAAGAATGTTTGGTTTTGATAACAACAAACATTTACCTACATTCAAATATGTAGGTAAGAAATTCAGTGAGTAATCAATCTGCCTACCCTTTCCTAACAATGTTGGAATCGGCTTCCAGTCTAACCGGATGCTGCTCTAATTTACATGGCGCAACTGCCTATCTGACCCCCGCAACCCAGTCAGTATCTGAGTAATACGATACACCTCGGTAAGACTGGCTGTCAGACTTTCGGGTTTCTGACTACCCGTAACGCCTGTCAAAGATCCACGAATGACAGCCGGGACCAACGGCTTATATATACCGTGCTTGCCAAGGCACGAATGAGTCTTGATATTTAAAGATGAACATAGTAATATAAATAAACTAGCTTCCGCCCGCGGCTTCGCCCGCATAATATGTCGACAAATTAACCTTCCTCTTCGATCTTCTATCTATTAAAAAAAACCGCAACAAAATCCGTTGCGTAGTTTTAAAGATTTAACCTCTTTCATCTGTTCTGTGGATTTAAGCATAAGTACATAGGGATATAGGGACAGAGAAAGCGACTTTGTTTTATACTATGTAGTGATACATCGATGACGTATGAGGAATCTTATTATTTATTTATCCACATTATTCCGAAACCAGCCATATAAAGCCCAGGGGCTCTCGGGCCCCGACTGGAGGCGCTCTTAAGCGCATGCATGGAGAGAGGCCAGTTTCCGCTCCGTTGGAAGACGGGGAAGCTGGTCCTCATACAGAAGCCAGGGCGCCCTGCGGACTCTCCGTCCGCATTCCGGCCCATAGTGCTGCTCTACGAGGTCGGCAAACTCTTCGAGAGAATTATTGGCACCTTGGAAGGACGGGGCTGGACCTTGCGGACTGCCAGTTTGGCTTCCGCAAGGGGCGCTCGACGGTGGGCGCCATCATGCGCGTTAGAGCCCTCACGACGGGTGACGCGGTGTCCCAGGGTAGGGTCGTCGTGGCGGTGTCACTCGACATCGCCAACGCTTTCAACACCCTGCCCTGGAGTTGCATTGGGGAAGCACTCCGGTATCACCGGGTGCCGACCTACCTCCGTCGAATAGTCGGGGCGTACTTGACGGACAGAGCCGTCATCTACCCCGGTCGCGATGGGGAATGGAACCGGCGAGAGATGTCGTGCGGTGTCCCGCAGGGATCGGTTCTGGGGCCGCTCCTGTGGGACATCGGTTACGACTGGGTGCTGCGGGCCGACCTCCCTGACGGCGTCAGCGTAGTTTGCTACGCTGACGACACGCTGGTCTTGGCGCAGGGGAGGTCGCATCAGGCGGCGGCCGACGCGATGACACGCGGGGTTGCGACAGTCGTTGAGAGGATCCGGCAGTTGGGTCTCAAGGTGGCTTTGCACAAATCCGAGGCCATGTCCTTTCATGGGCCTCGGAATAGGCCACCATCGGGATCCCAACTTACGGGAGGAGGGGTTCACATCGGCGTCGAGGCCACGATGAAATACCTGGGTCTGGTCCTCGACAGCCGATAGAATTTCGTGGAGCACTTCCGACGTTTGGCCCCCAAGCTGGAACGGACTGGGGCCGCCTTCAAGCGGCTCTTGCCCAATTTGAGGGGGCCAAACGCCTCCTGCCGGAGGCTTTACGCGGGAGTCGTGCGGTCCATGGCCCTTTACGGGGCCCCGGTGTGGGCGCGTTTACTACGGCGGCGAGCCGCCCACTATCTGAACGCGCCCCAAAAGGTGGTAACCATACGGCTTATCCGGGGGTACCGCACGATCTCGGGCGAGGCGGCAAGCCTCCTTGCCGGACTGCCGCCGTGGGATCTGGAGGCGATAGTCCTCGCGCGCCTGTTCGAGTGGCGCGCGGAGGTATTAAGCCGGGGGGAAACTCCGTTTCCGCAGCAAATTGCGGCGGAGCGGACGGACCTCCGGCGCGATCTCATGGCGGCCTGGAATTAGCGACTGTCGCAACCCAGCGCAGGGCACGCCACGATAGTGGCGGTAAGGCCCCTCTTTGAGGAGTGGCTAGAGAGGCGTCACGGCGCCCTCACCTTCCGCCTGACGCAGGTCCTCACCGGACATGGATGTTTCGGGAGGTTCCTGCACATCATCAGGCGGGAGGAAACGCCCGGGTGTCACCACTGCGAGGATCGCCCAGAGGACACGGTAGAACATACGGTGCAAACCTGCCCCGCTTGGGCGGAGCACCGCCGTGTCCTCGTAGAGGCGATCGGCGGCGACCTCTCGCGCCCGGCCCTGGTGCCAGCCATGGTCCGGGGCGAGAGAGAGTGGCAGGCAGTCACCTCCTTCTGCGAAAACGTCATGCTCGCGAAGGAGGTGGCGGGATGGGCGAGAGAAAGGTCCTCCCGTCGCAGCCGCCGCAGGAGACGCCCCGGGCGTCGGGAGCCACGTGACGACTCCCGGCCACCGTAGGCGCGGGCCTGCGGACGGTGAGTAATGGGTGACTCACCGTCCGATCAGCACCAGACCCGTGCCGGACGGCGCGTATATGTTCCACGCGCGCCTCAAAGAGATGTCAGCATATGAAGGGGCCCCTCAGGGCCAAGCCTGCCGGGTAAGCGGGATTGTCCGAAAGGGTTACCGCTACCCCGGAACATAAAGGGCTACGGAAGGAACATGGATGGGTTTTAGTCAGTAAGAGTCTGACAATCCCTTCCGATCCACCCAGAGCGGGAGCAGTCATTGGATGAATTCCCAGCCTTAAAAAAAAAAAGCCATATAAAGCCGTATTTTAAATAGGTCAATCTCACCGTGAGAACTTAGATTAAGTTAGCGCTCAATGTTGTCAATCACTAATTAGTGGGTGGTTATATTATTTATTTTTCTTCTCTTCTTTCTCAGTTTTCATGATTATCTGGGAGTTTGAGAACTTTATATTAAATGCGGCCCACCCAAATGTCCTTACTTTGGTATTGTTCGTCGAATCATTGAGATCCTTAAGTTTTGAGTTGAGCTACAAGATTTATGACAAATGCGTGCACTGACTGGACAGACCTATTCAACCTGTATGATTCATTCCTCAAAAGGCCATTTCAGACACCAACCTACATAGTGTTCGCATGATTAGACCAAGATTATGTCTGGACACTAAAAGACCTCTGAGTTTGTTTCGGCCTTTGTTCTCATAGTAGTCAGTTAGGAAACGCCAACCTCATCTACTTTCAAAATATATTATTGACGTGTAAAATTGTTTGAAAAAACCCATTTTTTATAAATATAAAATAATTTATCATTAGTGCTATTCTGTAAAAATGTCACCGTAAAAATGTTGGTGAAATGAGTTTAAAGTGTACTGTCAATTCAATAGTGTCAATCCCTAGCATTAGGTGGACGACAGGTTACTTCACGCTCACTTAATCTAAATCACGGTGAGATTTCACAGAATCGGCTGGTGGGGTGTGAGCTCGCTTCAAGCTCACTTCCCCAAAGTTTTCACGATGTTTACAAAATAGGCCGGTATAACTAACATGTGGAATGACAGCTCACTTCACACTTAACATTAATGACTTTATGTTCATTTCACCTGTATTTGTTCAAGGTGAATTTTTAACTGCGTAGGTATCACTAAAACAGTACCGTAAAACAATAAGCATATTATCATAATTTATTATAAAGAACTAAGTGCGTGCCTCTTTTACAGAAATAAATTACACTAGGCAGAGACCGAGCGATACCTTGATCTTTGGTCAAAGATTAGCATTGCCATGCATGGCATGGCCTAGAGAATCTCTAGAAAGACGTTATCGGATATTGGTTGGTATTGTAAAACATTTTAAAAGAGTAATAGTGGACTTTTTACCCATTCTTCTTCATACGAAACTACTATTTGGAAAGGGTAACTAGAATTAATTCTATTTCTTGTTCATTTTGACGTTCATAAGTGCCTTTCTTGTGCCTATTTGAAATTAATGATTTGACTTTGACTTTGTATTTTCATTCCCCCGCTGCATCATTATCACTATACATTACTACATGTTGTATAAAACCAAGCCCCCCGCTTCTGTCCGTTTGTCTGAACACGCTAAACTAAAAAACAACCGAATTGATTTTCATCCATTAAAATCAGCTGTTCCATACAACTCGTCAAAGTGTAGGGAACAGCTGTTTTTTTTCGCGATTTCAGGTGTGTTCCTATAGTAAAAGTTGTTCAAAATGATGAGTACAATGACCCCTTAAAATTACACAAGAATTCAAATCACCCAGTACTTATAGTTTGTTGGCAACAAGGGCACTTCATTGTTAATTATAATACAGTAAACTCATTACGAGTCCATTTTGGGCACAAACTATATTATTTCAATTCCGTATTCACCCAGTTTGACTGTATACATCATGTACGTCTGATTCAAATTCAAACACATCTCTAAACTCGCGCTTAAAAAGACAGGATGTCCCATTCTTAACACTGATAGGTGTCTACGTCACGTCCTGTTTTCGCCCTACAATATTCAGGAACTGCACAATGAGGAAGAATACTAAGCCAACTTATCTTGATAAATGTTTTGTAATGTAAAGATTATCAGCTTGAGTGAGTTCAAACAGTAAGTAATCGCTCGGTCATCGAAGTCATTTAATACCGACAGACGTAATAGTAGCAGGGTGTCGTGTTATGTGTGTGTGTGTGCTTGTTTGTAGTGCTTTGCATCTCTATTTGTACTTCCTTTATTTAGCATACACTATGCATCGTTCCATTTGCATATCCGATTTAAAATCGTTAAAAAATTATGGCATTTATAGTGAATCAAGTTATTTCTTTCCCTACTATGTGTGGGTTTTTGCTGGTGGAAAGAGCGCCTCAGTTTACAGCCCTCATCAGCCAATCTAGTGCTGCAAAAGGGATGCATCTAATGAAGACCATAAAAACCAGAAAACTAGGTATAGACTATTACAAAAAAAACACTATCAGGTGAAAAATAACATTCATTTCGGCAGTCGGTCGGCCTTTGGTTTTTTATTTTCGTCTTTGCCACCGAATTCTTTTGGGTCTTTTTTTTTTGGAAGGGGTTATTTTCAAAAGTTTTATTTTTATTTTACATATTAGTTTGACAGGAAGTATTAAAACATCATCGCGATACACAACGTAGATTTAAACGTTATCGAAGCTAGCTCAAAACATATTAGCAAAATGTATACGGGACCACCGCCAAAGATTCCTCTTTTTAACGAAATAACTCACTTGCTGTAACCTACTCATTGAATAGGTACCTAACAAATATTAGATCAATGGTCTGTAAAAATCTCACCGTGTAAAGTTAGGATGAAGTGAACTGTCGTTAATAATACCTACTAGGGATTGACAATTGACACTATTGACTGCTAACTTTTAACTACCTTCAACTACGTTTTCACAGTGAGATTTTTACAGAATAGCACTACTGTTACTGTAGTTTGTACAGACGCCAGCACATCAACCTATCCCTAACTATCAAATTTTCTCAATTAAAAATGAACCTTATGTCCTTGCAATAAAGTTGAAATACTATCAAAGAAATTTGACAGATTGTGGTAACTTGATGTGCTGGCCTCTGTACGACAGCTAAAAAAAAAGAAAATAAAAAACTCCTTCGAGATAATTCGCACCTTTAGAATTAAAACGACACAATTCAAAAAAATCAAAAATTGAGTTATCATCATAAAATGACTCAAAACAAAAATAGTGAAAAGACTTTTTTTATAATTTGCAGCACAAACATAGTCACTTACGTAAATAATCACGAAATAATAGACCAAATAGTACGGTAGAGTTAAGAACTTTAAAACTTCTTTTGCTATTTCCCTAAAAGTCACTTTTTTGAGTTACGTCGTTTTCATTCTAAAGGTGCGAATTATGTACAGAGGCCAGCACATCAAGTTACCACAATCTGTCAAACTTTGATAGTATTTCAACTTTATTGCAAAGACATAATTTAAGGTTCATTTTTAATTGAGAAAATTTAACAGTTAGGAATAGCTTGATGTGCTGGCGTCTGTACCTACCTCTGCTTACGCCGTTTGTTTTTATTTCGACGGAATGAAATAGAACCGAGTACATACACTAATCTCTCTACAATACTGACATAATGGGGGCATGGTACGAACATTCGTGGCGATAATTGGATTGATATTAATTAGCAGTCGAATCATGCATGCCATACCCGTGCCATAGCATACATTCCTCTGTAACTGGGCAGGCATTCCCCAGTAACTGAGTGTATCTACCTCATCAAGTACAAATATTTTAATAGTTTTCTTAAAAAATTAAGTACCAAGTAAGTACCTACCAACTTACTTTGGTGATGCTTTTCAAATATTTCGAGCTCTTGTTGCTTGCTACCACAGAACAGATAAAGAAGTTAGAATGGAAGTAGTTCCTGATTTGTATTAGAACGCGTGTCGCCGCATGTCTCCCACTCTTGTCTCTCAACTACAAGCAAGAGATAATACGTACGCGCATTACACACACAAATAAACCACACGCACTTAGATCGCGTGTTTACTATTGGTTGTCACACTAACGCAAATACTGCTCTGGACTTACACTCACACACGTGTAAAAGCAATTTATTTCTCATATATGTTACGGCTACCAAAAGGTCGATAAATCATATCGATAAAATTACTGTAGTTTAGTTAATTAAAGTTTTGCATTTTTTCAAGTTGCAGATACGGTACGAATAACTTCCTAATTACATATAAATAAACTTAAATCAAAGTCAAATAAGGGGGAACATCCGATACTACCGCGAAATTTTAATTTTCTTTAGTTTTATGATAGTTGCAGCTCTGTTTTACGTCATAATAATGAAAGAAAGAAAAAGAGAATTTTGAATAACATAAAACGTAAAACAACGCTACAATATGCAAACAAACTATAAAGAAATTTTAAATTTCACGTCCATATCGAATGCTAGGTCGAATTAACATAATATAATCTAATTAATTTATTGTGAACTACTCCGTGAAAAAGTATTTATTAATTGTGGCATGTTAATTTATTAATAATAGCTGTGCCCGGCGGTTTCACCCGCGTTACTTAATCATTTTCTGCAAAATGTTGCAAACATAAATTGTGCTACATTTAGTACGTATCCATTAAATTCTACCAGTTGCTTCAAACCACAGTTTTCTTGTAGCTGGATCTTTTGTAAAATTAAAAAAAAAGTGTTTGCATCGTAAATTTGATTTTAGACGAAAAACCAACTAAGAAACTAAATTAATAATCCACATTATACAATAATTGGTGTTAATATAAACAAATTTATTTTCATTGTTATATTACTGACAATAATCATTCGTATACACATCTTAATATCGACATTGTTTACAATTTGGAACAGCACTATCGACGCGCATAGATTTCCCAGAATTGAAGCTTTGGATCGACGCACGCGACGTTCGCAGTGAACGCAATACATTGCGCGACCGCTCACGTCGTGCAAGATCGTACCAATGTAATGCAAGCAATGTATAATTTTGCATCTGAATGCGATTTTATCGTTTTTGTCTACAAACTACATAATACTTTTGTAATAATTACAAATATCACTCGTATTTTAAGGTTTTTGGAGTTACCGGTGAAATAAAATCCCTCCTCGGGCCACATTACACTCCTGACTTCTTTTCCGACACGTTTTAATTGGGCAAGACGGCATAATTCTTTTTTTCCGCGGAGAATTGAACGCTTTCACAATAAGAGCGTGACTGTTGACCGGTGATTCTAATTTCGGTTGGGTTTGGAGCGCCCGCGCAAATGTGTGGCGCGCCTGTCCCGCCCACAAGGCCCTTCTAACCTCTTTAACTGTTCTGTGCTTGCTACGGCCATGTTATGGTCACCTTAGTTAGATTAATGCGACAAATGTTTTGTTGCTCGTGTTTAGTCGTTTTAGTCGACTGAGAACCTATGTTGTTTTTTATTTCAATGCACGACCCGATAATATAATCGCATATCGATAAAATCTACAAGTCGGTAATTTGTCGATTATTGAGCTAGGTGTTGCGGGCACGCGGCTAGCGGGCAATATGCTTAGGTCGAGCTCCTATAACTGTGTGAATTGTCAAATCACACCTAATCAATCCGAGGTGCTAAAATTTTCGTTCTTCCATCCAAAAATCACCGTTCAATCACTCAAGCTATCACCGACACAAACTATGCTAGTTACTTATATTAACTGTTTGGAAAGTAGGGTAAGGTATTGTTTGAAAAAAGTAAGTTGGTTCAAGTATCTAACAACTAGGTAACTTGAGTGGTAAGGAATACGAAACTATCATCTTTGTTTAGATAGGTATGTCGAATTATGACTACCGTTGTCGTAACTATGGTGACGTATATAGCATAGACTGCATTATTTCTGATATTAATTAACCCCCGACGCTAAAAGAGAGGGGTGTTATAAGTTTAACGTGTCTGTCTGTGTATCTGTCCTGACCTGTCTGTGGAGCTCCGAAACAGATGAACCGATTTTCGTTAAGTTTTTTTTTGTGTCATAGATAATTTATTTGCTTAGCCAAAATGCTTTCGGGATAGGGAGAGTCAAATCCCAAGTGCCTACGGGCCCTTGGTCTGTTGTAAGAAGGTTCTAACTTACAGTTTTGTGTTCACGTAAATCAACTGAATGTTCCCATTGTTTCATTCTATTCTGATTCTTAACTGACAAGATTTGTCGTACTAATTTTAAAAATAAATAATGCCCTCAGCAGCTAGATTTCCTATTTCTTGACGTAATGCAGCAATAATATAACATTATTGACTGTATACACAGAGACGAACTGTGCATTATTAACTAATTACAAAGATTTTAAACATGAGTACCGAACCCAGAGCTCTAAATCCGCCAGTCACACATGTCATGTGTAAGAATAAACCTTAGAAAGTTCAATCTGCCTAGCCTTTTCCCAACTATTTTGGGGTTGGCTTCCAGTCTAACCGGATGCAGCTGAATACCAGTACTTTACATGGAGCGACTGCCTATCTGCAACCCAGTTAGTAACTGGGTAATACGATACCCCTAGGTAAGACTGGCTGTCAGACTTTCAGGCTTCTGACTACCCGTAACGACTATCAAAGATCCACGAATAACAGCCGGGACTGTCGTGACTTATCGCGCTTTCCGAGGCACGGAGGAGTCTCGATGTGTAAAGATGGACACCCATCCACGGACTAACAATTGACATAATTGTTACACTAAGTAATTAAAGATTAAAACAAATCTTCGAATTCCCAATATGTTTATTGACAATATGCAGTATAAAGGTCCATTTCATGGAATCTATTTTACGATTTTCATGTACCTATAAGTAATATTTTATAATTGCACTAATATGAAATACCAACGTAATAAATAATATATGCATATGAAATTAAAAAAAAAACAACATTTATTATGTTGTTAATGGTCTATAGCTTTGGTGTGATGCAAATTGTATACATTTGAGCTTAGCAATAAGTTACTGAAGGTGATAATTACACTATAAAAGGACTTTAAACACTCATAACTTAAACATAATTGTTTCTTTATATCATTTACCCCTCACAAACCATTTAAATATAGCCATAATTATAATAAATTCATACCCTCACAATTCATTTCTACATTGTGTATTCAAAATACGTAATAAATGACCAAGATACCGACACTATAAATATACAAGTCATATATTTTATTGATTTTGTGTGCAAATGTACCGTAAGTACAAAGTACACTTGCTTCCTGAAGTTGATGTCTTATTATAAGGTGAATGGGTCACAATAATATAAACATTGCTAATTAGCAGTTAGGAGAAGAATGTTTCACAAACATAATTGCAAACTAGATAGATAACAGTCTCAATTTCTAATCAATCTACAAAATAATAAATTTTAAACCAACAACACCGAATAGCTCCTGCACCAAGTGGCACTAAAATAATTTAATAATTTATAATTACTTCAAACTTTCCTTGCATAAAAACGTCTTCTTAGTTCATCAATGTCAATGAGGTAGTACGTACCAGCGAACAATACATCTATTGAGCCCGACGGTTGATAAGGAGCTGTGTGGTAGTTCATAGTTCTATTGTCCATGATGTCAGAGAACTTGCTAGGTTCCACACACTGCCTCTCTTCCAACAGAGAAACAGTTTCATTCAAGGATTTCAATAATTTTGCCAATTTTGAACCAACACTCATGTCATTGCAAATATTTATAGAATACATTGTAGAGGCAAGACCAGATCCGTATGAAAATAGGCCAAACTTCTTCCCAATCAGCTGTTCAGGGGATTTACTGATGAGGTATGATGCAAGGCCTCCATACAGTGATGGAGTGTACATATTACCTACATTCTTTGCTATGTACAGTGATGGCTTGGTCTTCTCATCAAATAAAGCTTGGCTGTACGTCATGAACGCTTTTTCAACGTCTCTGTCGAAGTATGTTTCTTCCAATTTGTAGGAACTGAATTTTGATAAGCCTGGGAACTGTTTCTCACGTTCTTCTGGTGATGCGTTAAGGAAATCATTGAAGCATATTCTGGCCAGAGACTTCTGCACTAGTTTACTGTACGGACAGTGGAACAACATACCATCTAAGCTCAATAAGCCTCTGAAGTCGGGCTCAATCTTCCTCATCTTCTTACAATATAAGTTGTAACAATTATCTAAAGCACTGAGGTAGCATTTGATAGAGAGCTTCCCATCCACAAGTGGGAATTCTGAAGACAAGTCTGGCTTGTAGAAGTCATAAGCATGCGTCATGTACGAAGCACGAACACCACAGTCCAGCACCAGAGGAGCACCGGGGCCTATGAGCATGGCCACCGCTCCTGCACCTCCCGTGGGCCTCGCTGGGCCTTTACCATACACAGCAATGTCTCCTGCCACAACTATTGCCTTCCTACCATCCCAGGAGGATGACTCCACCCAGTTCACAGCATTAAATAGAGCTGCAGTCCCACCATAACAAGCATTGGTTGTGTCTATACCTTCAATGTCTGTAGCTCCTTTCTCAGCAAATAGGGTCATGAGGTAAGTTTTCACACTTTTACTTTTGTCTATGATTGTCTCAGTACCAACCTCCAGCCGTCCAATATCATGAAGATTGATATTGTTTTTCTCTATCAGTCTGTGTAAAGCTGTCATACAAATTGAGTTTATGTCTTCCCTGTCTGAGCAAAAGCCCATCTTGTGCTGGCCGAGGCCGACCGTGTACTTGCCGGTGGAGACTTCATCGTATTTTTCCAGTTGCGTTTGGTCTACGTATTGTGAAGGGAAGTATAACTCCATGGCGAGTATGCCAACCTTTTCTACTCTTCCGCCCATCTTTGTTAATAACTTTCACGCTCGAGATTAGTGTTAGTCGACCGTTAGTTTGTCGGTACGTGTTACCCGAGCGATGTAACCGGCGCACACTGATGGCCGCTGGTCCGCGCCCGCCGCGTCTCGTACGTGCCGACGTCAGCACCCAGCCTCACGTTACCGGCACGAATACACCATTGACCTAATACCAATAACCAGCTTTCTTTCGCTCTTACGCGAACGTCCGATAACAGTATTTACGTTGCGCCGTGCGCGGCACTGTTCAGAACTCGTATAAAGCAATGTCACGATCAACTTGTCCGCTTTGTGTTTACTTTTATTTTGCGTAAATCATTTGATAATTTAACTTATAATTTATGCCGCATTTTCTTCCGGATTTCAGATTTCTATTTTGACACAGTTCTGACAGCAAGGACAATCATGTGGTTACGTCAAATAGATTATGTCACAAAATAGTAGCGTTCGGGAATTTCCGAAAATTAACAATCTCATTGTCATCAAATTAGAATCTACTTCTGAACCAATACATAGTTCACATAGAGATTAACGAAAATACAAACTTTCACTTAGATTAACGGTATTATAGAGCTTGAATGAGCGACATACCAAAAAAAACTGGTTTTCGAAGTAATGGCAATGGCTATGTCAGCACTCGCCCACTTAAATAATTAAAAGACATAATTAAGCCTATCAAAACATTGTTCGATCATTGACCTGAATTCAGGCCAGGCTGCCTGAATTCGGTACATTCTTAGAACAATTTTATCTGATATCGTTATACTTACGATTGTTTCGTAAACGTCGTAAAATGACTTGCAAAAAGAGATCCGATAACTAAAAACCTAAAGTCTGTTCCATAAATACGTAAGTGGTAGAAAGTACAAAAATAGTGTTAAACTCTGATTACATGGCTGCTGCCGCTCTGCTTTGCTATTGAAGTTTTTGTTTTCGCTATTTCTTACAAATCTAACATTACGTTTATTATAAGTTCAATAGAAACAGAGCTCGGATCACTGTATTATTAAAAACCACTGTCCAGAATAACTCCAACCATTAATTAAACAAACCCAAACCTAGCTAACGCTATCTCTAAAAAAACGCCAGTGAAAAGTAGAAATACGAGCCCATCTGATCGAGGCTCCATCATTCTTGTTACCGAAATCGGAACGGACGAAAACCAATATTTACATTTTTTTTAGTTTAATGAGATGCAGCTGACCTGAGCTCGCGCGTTGCCATGCAGACACGGCCTACATAACAAAAACTTATGTAAGAGGAAGGTACGAAACACTTCACTTTAACTTCATCGAAAGTTAATGAAAACCTTCCGTAAATTATGTTATTTCCTTACTATATCGACCGGCAACTTCAACCTAGATATCAATTGAACCAAACATTGTAGGTAATTGTGAGAAACTGATTGGAAGTACCAAATTCTAGAACGGCCAAAAGTCCCCATGGAAACTCGTCAGTCAAATAGAGATTGGTCTACAGACCAAATGCTTCTGCTGAGCATTCTTAGCGACCACTGCGCTACGCTACCATTAAAATGCCATAGAAAAACTATTAGAAAATAATTTGCTTATTAGGTCTAACTCGACCTATCGACAAAGAATAGAGCTTTCCTAATACTGATTATTGTTGGCCAACTTATCTATTGCAACAGACCTCTGTCATCTCCGTGTGTGAGACCCTGTCGCCCTCCTGTCTGTTCCTATCCTGGTACTCTGGAAGTTAGTTAATAAGCCTACCTACATATGGCACACACCACACACCGTTACTTTTTAGAAGCTTGTTTTTTGAGTGTAGGACATTATCAAATGTCCCCTCCCGCTCTGGGTGGAGCGGAACAGAGTGTCAGACTATTACTGACTAAAACCCATCCATGTTCCTTCCTTAACCCATTCTGTTCCAGGATAGCGGTAACTCTTTCGGGCAATCCCACTTACCCGGCAGACTCAGCCCTGACGGGCCCCTTCATACGCTCACATATCTTTGAGGCGCGCGTGGAACACGTATGCGCCGTCCGGTACGGGCTTGGTCCTGATCGGACGGTGAGAAGAAGAAGCGTGATTTGTATTAAATTACTATGAAATGAAAGTATAAGTAAGTGGTAAAGTACTAACTTTGTTTTTATTGTTAGCGTGTTTCGTCTTAATATTAAGAGAATAGCGTCGCTGCATTTGTTGTCAAATCTATACCTATTATGTTGCACGCAAACACATGGAACATTCAGAGGACAAGGAAAGTGGTCGTAATTTAGGAGATTCCGCCAACAAGCGAGTTAACTTGAGGTAACCTTGCTGGTAACTAGGAGGATAAAAACTCGTGTGAAGAGATAGAGGAACAGAGAAAGTCGGTTGGACGTCGCTTTTCCTAACGTTAACGTTATTTTTTACCAGCCAACCACTATCAAAGCCGTGTTAAGGAAATTCGTTCCTTAACACGGATTCTTTAAAGGTAGGTACAGATGAATGTTTAAAAATAACAACAAACTACAGAATATTACAAACTTTAATTTTATTCTAATATTATATACCTATTTCATTATTTATGCCTTACGTATCTTAAAAATATCTCAAACTTAAGTATAAATTAACTCCTGTTCAATACAATGTTCACAACTGCATCAGACACTGAACTGCTTTCACTCTCGGAGTACGTTTTGGTTGTCGAGCTCGGCGTCTTTAGAATAAACTTGTAGAATTTTACACCTGAAAAACGAATAATATTATAAATAGGGTGATGACGGGTTAGTGCAGGGGTTCCCAAATATATTAAATTATGTCTACTGCCCACTTTGAGAATAAAAATTTTTTAGCGCCTCCATTTTTTTCACCTACTTAAAATTCACTACCTAGATGGAATTACAAATCGCCCCCTAAGCCTCTACACAATGCCCCATTTATTTTCTGGGTCTCTTACTGCCCCCCCTTAGGCCTGCAGCGCGTACAAGGGCGCGTTATATTGGGAAAGGCTTGGTTTAAAAAAAAAGAGCAAAAGCAAAGAAAAAAAAAAGCATGAGCTTGCATGCCTTGCAAATAGTATGAGTTTCAAACATTATCTTTCCCAATGATTAAATACCTCTTTCAGCAACAACCCAATATTTAATTATTCGTTTATAAGGATCACCGTGATCTTGACAGACTTGACAGACATACAACTCTGTTAACTCTGTAGTGAAGATCTATACTCAAGCCACAACCCTTTGTCATAACATCTTTTAGTTAAACCCGCCATAGTAACAGACCCCTCTTTCCCGCTGTGGGCACTCCGGGCAAGTGCCCAGGGCCCCTTGATCGACAGGGGGCCCCCTAGTCCCTGCCATCACTAAACGATAACCAATATTTATTGGCGAAAAACTTTTTTGATTAAATAAATAACCAATCGAACGAAGAATAAATCGAACCTTAATTACTGACTACAATATAAAACAGTTTGTCGCTGATGTCCATAGAATGTGATGTGTTCAAAAACATCGATTTTGAAGGCGTGATTAACAATTTTGCCCATCTCAAATCGAGACATAGATTCTTAAGTACTAACCTGTAAATATTAAAAGAGTTAGGTATTTTACATTATCTATTCATTTAATGTGACTGTCAATAAAAATAAATCTAGAAGCTTGCTTAGGTATCTACTTTCTTTGTTTATTCTAGCAAAATAGGGTTCTGTCAAACTCATAGGGGGCCCCACTATCCTAATATGCCCAGAGCCTCCAATATGTTAAAGACGGCTTTGCATAGCAAGGAGGTCCTTAGAACCTGTCACGATGTCGTTTGCAAATAGCATTTGAGATACACAGCGTGGCTGTTTTCGTCCTGATCTCATCCGGCATTTGTCGCACAAAATAAAGGTGCCAGTAATCTATCACAAACCTGACGGATTAATCCGAACTTCAAAGACTTGCTCGGAGTTCCAATGCCGTACTCCTTCGTCTTTATAAAGATCCTGAAACCAATATTATACTCTTGGTCACATAGTAGGTATTTTTAATAAGTGTAATTAAATATCTTTATTTTTATTGCAGCAAACATTTACCAATGCGTATTTTGCTCAAAGAAATCCAAACGGCGCCGGTATGTTTTATCTTATTTTCTTTGATTTGCTATTCCTATTATAGTATGCTATCTACTAGTATTTTAATATTATTTTAATATTAATCCTCCAAATAAAACAACAACAACATGTATTTTAATATTAATCCTCCAAATAAATTGTTAACATAACAGTGTATCCACAGAACTCTTTATCTGTTCTGTGAGTGTATCTACACCACATCATAATCCGTTGAATAGTTAGGAAGAACAGCGCCGTCACACACAGACAGGCACGAAAAGATATTAATTATTACTTACATGAACTTCAAAGTCGCCATTCCGTGGCATGTGTAAAGTAAAGTTGGCGGCATAGGGGATGCCGTCGTCGCGCTGACTCACGAAGGCCACCGCAATTGCACCATCGTGCAGCTCACGACTCCAGATCTCCAGACGAGATCGCTTCAAGAGAAAAAAAATGTTTGCTTCAAATTAATATTGATCATGCGTCATTCACCTAGCAGGCCTTTTTTTGGAGATTGGAAATCAAATCGCCCCTGCCGCTCTGGATGGAGCGAAAGGGAGTGTCTGACTCTTACTGACTAAAACCCATCCAGGTTCCTTCCGTAAGCACTTTGTGTTCTGGGGCAGAGGTAACCTTTTCAATAAAAAATAAATAATAAATAAATCCCTTTGAACCGGCAGTCCCGCTGACCCGGAAATCTAGACTTCAGGTTCGTTGGTTGTGGAGCATGTACGTGAGTCCAGAGATAGTATAATAGAGGTACTATGTATAAAAGATGAAGTGTGGCGTTTAGCCGAAGATCGAGTTTATTGGCATGACATTCGAGCGTCTTATGTCCATCCAATATCCTACCTGTAGTGGAACGTTAACGGCTGAAATTTATGATGAAACGTTCAAATGACTATTACTTACAGGTCCACGGTCCGTTTTCTTCCACACCCTCATCCCCTGTTTTCCCATGAGATCCTGGTTGACTGCAATGATGTCCTTATTTAACAGGATCTCCTTGAACTCCGGTCTGATGGTGGCCAGGTCCACGCTCATGAGGAGAGGAGCCGCCAATATCGACCAGACTGCCATCTGTACGCGCGCCTGGTCTATCGTAAGCCCGAAGTTACCAATCAGCAGCTGTTGGCAACACAAATCCAGGTTATTTTGATTACTATACTTTTGTAAGGAAAGTCTTACCCAGTAATATTTTAAGAACTTCTCTCTCGTCTCTCGTGAAATTTGTGTCCGGCCCGAGTGATGGATTATGGCCCACTCTTTCTCACACAGAGGCGGTCAGTGTCCCACTACTGGTAACATGATCCATATTGCCTAGGTCACCCTCAATCGACAGCATTTATTTGCACTTTAACAGGGTTCAGTTCTTTCTCACCATATCCGGGTCGTTCCAGTGTCCTGGCCCCGCGTGCTTGGCCAGCCTCTCCTGGTTGTCTCCGAACCAATCCATGATCTTGGTGAGTGAGGCCCAGGAGTCCTCAATGTCATCCCAATTGCGCCACATGTTGCAGTGCTCAGCTATTGATCCGTAGTCGGGCTGAACAGTTTAGAAAGTTGTTTAAATAATTTTATTAGCCTAAAATTAACTCAAAAAGCTGAGTAACAATATAAGAGTGTTCAATAGGACAGAGCCAAATATAACAACACAGGAATCTGCGAAAAGTACGAAATATGTGCGTAATCAATTAAGGTTTAGTTGATTAGGGCTGGTTAACATTTCCCGTAACCCAAGGGCTGGCTTTTACCTTGACCCTTAGAGCATTTATAGGTTAAATGCTCTAAGACCTTGACCAGATACTAAGCCTTGCCATGTACATAGTCGATTGCGATGCGAAGGAATTTTTTTCGACGCCTATGGTTGAACTGCGAGATGCCATTAACAAAAAAAAAACGTCATGCCACATTTCAACTCAATGTATCAACGTAATCTTTGCATCATATTACTCTTTGAATCTTTGGATGACGTAAAAATAGGAAAAATACGTGTCCAATATTTTTTGTAAATCTAGCTTACCTACGGACTAAAAAAAATCTACTCATCATTCCTTTACCATCTATTTCAGTTTTATGTAGTAGAAAGTAGTAATAAAGATTTTTTAAGCAATGAAAAACTGAAGCCATGTTCTCAAATCTACTAGAACATTTTCTTTATGCGCAATACATACTGGGACGAGCCTGATATGCAACAATGAGGAAAAACTGCTGACACAGGATGAGGATGAGTTAAACAAAGGATTTGCTCACAGATAGAATATTCCTTAGGAAACAGGCAAAAAGACTTAACGGCAAAGTGGATAATGCAACATATTGTAGTTTCACAATCGTGGTAAGTCTATTATATATTACAAGCAGTATAAGATATTTAGCTTTCCTGGTCTGTAGGTACTGAATTACAATATTCTTTGTTCAGTTAAAAACTGAAGCTAGTCACTGAACAATTTGTTTCCTCGATGGCTTCATACAGCAGTAGTTTTTAGTCGTCTCTCAGGATTTATTTATGAGCTAAATTGACAGTCTTGAACTCTTGACGGAAATGATGAGATAGAATTTGCAGTTAATTTAAACTATTTTTCGTTGGTTTAGTGTTTGCAAGCACTACCTACTAATCAACTTGAGGTCTTGGGTTCGATTCCCAGGTGGGGCAGTGGATTTTTCATTAAAAATTACTCAGTAGCAGCCCGTAGTCTAGGTTTTGGCCCAGGTGATGAAACACATCGTGCATTCGGACTTGAACGTAATTGGCGACATGTGAGTTGTGGGTGCTTTGGGTATACGAGTGATGTATGTAGGTATGTATGTTAAACTATTAAAAAGCCCTTGATTAGGAAACTCCGACGAGATACTTACAAGAATTTTAGCGTCTTCCTGATAAGCAGGCCAGCTGCATGAGTAAAGTATGGACCGACCAGTTTCATTCAATAGTTTCCCAAAAGACGGGTATCCTGAAACATGCAGCAAAGGAATCAAATGCATAATCAGCCTATAATGTTCCCACTGCTGGGACACAGGCCGCCTCTCTGTGAGAGGGAGTGGGCCATAATCCACCACATGGGCCCAGTGCGGGTTTGTAAAAGTCACATGTCTTCAAATTTTTGTTTTATAGGGCTTTCCGGTTTCCTCACAATGTTTTTAACAAAAAAAACATGAATCGTCTCAGTAGTCGGAGTATTGTTTTCATCTTTTCCACACTCTACATTTATGACGGTTTCTTTGATCCTCCCCTATAACTTAAACTACACATAAAATAATGACAGTATCATTTTCCATAATAAATTTACACCTACCGGCATCCATTTCCTTAGGCTCAATGTAGCATCCATCAAGCTTGAGGTAGTCGATCTCCCAGTCAACGAAGGTCTGTATGTCCAGACGTTCATGGCCGAGAACTCCAGGGTATCCAGCACAGGTCAGGTTACCGTAGTCTTCGTACATGCCGAACTTCAAGCCTTTGCTGTGGATCTGGAAGGTCGAGGCCAGATCGCCATTTTAGAACAACTACGCACCCGCAGAGAGAGACTACTGCCTTGTTGGTATAATCGCTGCAAGCCCGACTGGTAAAAGTAGGGTCTTGTATTGTGATTTACAAATCGGGTGAAGTATTCATCAATATTCCAACAGGAATTTCTCAGCCGCTGTAGCAGCTCGGATATCCGAGTAGCAGTCTGGATTTGGGGCCAGCATATGGCCATAGACACGCTATATATTATAAGGTGTTAAAAAATTAAAAGAATTTCGTGGGAGGATTGTACTCATCGTTACAAACAACTTTTATTATTGGATGAACTCTGAAATCGCAAAAAAAATATGAGCTGTTCCATGCAATTTTTTGAGTTACGTGTGTATAAATGTATGGAACAGCTCATATTTTTTCGCGATTTCAGGCTATGAACCCCATAGTAAAAGTTGTTCGTAACAATGAGTACAATGCTCCCACGAAATTCATAAAGTGAATTTTTTAACCCCTTATATTATAGTGGGAATTCAACACTATTGACGAAATTTAAATGCCACTTCTCCCCTTTTCTTCGAGGATTACAGCCGGGATGATAGTTTAGGTTCAACAACACTTACATAGTCAGCAATAGCCTTCATTCCACTGGGGAATCGTTCCTTGTCGGGCACCAGGCGACCGTCTGGCCCTCTTGTCTTCTCCAGCCAGCAGTCATCTATGCCCAAGTATTCGTAGCCAGCGTCCAGGTAGCCCTCGGCAACCATGAGGTCGGCTGTCCGCTTGATTAAGTTCTCACTAAAATCGTTTAAAGGGATATTTAGAACTCCTACTCACAAACTCACTGATCATCATGAAAATACTGCAAAAATATATACATATTTATAGATTAGTACTTTTCCCTAAATCAGCATCAAAATCAAGTGTCATAATTATTCAAACTAAGCTCAAAATCAGATTCAGCGCTTTTTGAACGTCATAGTTACATAAGAGCGTCTCCCAAAACGCTCGACCCGGCCTTCAACACTGCCTTTTTTTTTTAAGGCTGGGAAATCATCCAATGACTGCTCCCGCTCTGGGTGGAGCGGAAGGGAGTGTCAGACTCTTACTGACTAAAACCCATCCATGTTCCTTCCGTAGCCCTTTATGTTCCGGGGTAGCGGTAGCCCTTTCGGACAATCCCGCTTACCCGGCAGGCTTGGCCC
Organism: Hyppa rectilinea; assembly: GCA_951799385.1. Taxonomy (NCBI): domain Eukaryota; kingdom Metazoa; phylum Arthropoda; class Insecta; order Lepidoptera; family Noctuidae; genus Hyppa; species Hyppa rectilinea. The sequence goes on along the minus strand of OX637318.1, from coordinate 5,562,450 downwards.
TGAGGGGCCCCTTCATATGCTGACATCTCTTTGAGGCGCGCGTGGAACATATACGCGCCGTCCGGCACGGGTCCGGTGCTGATCGGACGGTGAGTCACCCATTACTCACCGCCCGCAGGCCCGCGCCTACGGTGGCCGGGAGTCGTCACGTGGCTCCCGACGCCCGGAGCGTCTCCCGCGGCGGCTGGGACGGAAGGACCTTTCTCTCTCCCATCCCGCCACCTCCTTCGCGAGCATGACTTTTTCGCAGAAGGAGGTGACTGCCTCCCACTCCCTCTCGCCCCGGACCATGGCTTGCACCAGGGCCGGGCGCGAGAGGTCGCCGCCGCCGATCGCCTCTACGAGGACACGGCGGTGCTCCGCCCAAGCGGGGCAGGTTTGCACCGTATGCTCTACCGTGTCCTGTGGGTGATCCTCGCAATGGTGACACCCGGGCGTTTCCTCCCGCTTGATGATGTGCAGGAACCTCCCGAAACATCCATGCCCGGTGAGGACCTGCGTCAGGCGGTAGGTGAGGGCGCCGTGACGCCTCTCTAGCCACTCCTCAAAGAGGGGCCTTACCGCCACTATCGTGGCGTGCCCTTTCAACACTGCCTAGTGCTTAAATTGAGAAGAAGAAGTAGCCACGTCTTCATTTATAGTTCGTATAAGTATAACGTGTATTCGTAATTAAATAAGAATTTACACTTAGTTTTCTATTGCACCTACCAATACGACTGGTCATGTCTGCATCACCCAACGGTTGACTGGTAGAAAATGCCTATGGCATCAAGTCAGCCTCTGTACATTTCTGTGCTTAAAGTATTAAATAAATAAATAAATGCGATCCCTATATCATCAATCACTAGTAGAACAGAGATATCCACAAAAGTGGGAGAAATTACAAAACGCGTTTTATTTTTGACGATGACGATTCTTATACATAATTCAACTAAGCAGATGTTTGTCATTCTCTCCAGGTGTGAGGTGATGTAGGGAATATAAATGCTGATAACGACATGGAAATACATAAACATTTCACCTAACTGTCGAACGAATACATTTAACAGTAGCTCTACGGGTTCTAAAATTAGCATCATCATCAAACTCTAGAGATAGCACGCTAGTGACTTTTTATTGGCCGATAGTTTTATCGTTCAGGGTAGCAGTATTTGTCCGAAAGGGTTACCGCTACCCCAGAACATAAAGGGCTAAGGAAGGAACATGGATGGGTTTTTGTCAGTAAGAGTCTGACACTCCGAAGTGCAAGCATTTGGCGATTAAAAATCAGCCGTTCACTTGAATATCGAACTATCGGTCAAAAAAATATCGCTAGTGCGCTCTGGCTCTAAAGTGCACGCATTTGGCGATTAAAAATCGGTCGATCAAACGATACGAACAAGGATAGCGATCAAACTATTGATAAACAAAAAGTTGTAGTGCACGTTGGCTCTAAGGAAGGAAAAAAGTTAAAAAAACAGGCCTCGAATAGCTTATATTATGCCGTCTACCGCTTTATATAAATAATGCCATCTCAGTTAGTCTTGATCCCGATCTTTGTCAGTAAAGAATCAACGATACACTTTGCCAATGTGAGTCTTTGAGGGAATTCATCAGAAGACCGTGGATCAAGATTGGTGTTGATCTTCATAATTAATTTAGGGTGTACAAATCTTACCCTATAAAAACTAGTAAATCTGCTAACGTTTGCCTTACCTGATGCACTCATCTGGATACTTCTTGCAGTCTGTGATGCATCGGAACCGTTCCCACGTGAGCCAGCCCATGGGCGGAGTCAGGGCTAGCCCGTTGTCCAGCGCCAGGGTTGTGGAGACCCCCACCAGCAGTATGAACGATACCAGCATCTAGATTAGGATACAATACGTATTACAATTTCATTAAGTCGCAGCTATCGAACCTCAAATATTTTAATATTGATTTCCTAGAGAGGTGGATCTCTTTCAATGTTCGATGGAATTTATATTCCGCCCGGGCACTGTAGATCATTTGTGTAAGAACACAAACCAAAAATTCTTACGGGGAAAATCGATCCAGTTATTTATTTCCTCAACCATAAAAGGTCATACATTAATAAGTATGTCGCAGAATTAAATCATAAGCTAAGCTAATCTAAATGGACAATAGTTATTAGTTGCTACGTGAACACACACTATAGACTACAGTCTATGGTACCTAATCGTGCTCGTAGAGGTCACAAACAGAATGCCTGCAAATAAGCTATTCAATACGCTAATCTGGCTAATAGCTATCAAGCTCACACAATAAAACAACCTAATAAGAATAGACGCTGTCTATTTTTATTAATAGGTAGCTACGGTAAAATTTCTCTAAATGATTTTAAACCTTAAAACGTTGGCGGTTATGTTCAAAATCGATTGAGTTTTGAAAGTTTGTGGTAACTTGATGTGCTGGTGACTGTACGTCTGCCAGATAAACCTCTTTATTGGATCTGTAAGTCATTGACCCCGTCAATACGTACCCAGCTGTGTCAACCACCTCTATGGAAATATAACCAGTATTGATACTCAAATAAAATCATCCGTTTTGTACCTATCTATGACTTGGACGTTCAACTATTGTTAATTGAAGAACTGCTAATATTATTATCGTAAAAAGTTTTAAAAACGGCAAATGTTTGCAAAAAAATTACCAAATGGAAATTAGAATTTTACCAACCCACACAAACTATAGGAATGAAATCAACACAATTAAAAACAAAAATTGAGTTATCGTCATAAAATGACTCAAAAAGATAATAGTAATAATAATAATAACTTTAATTCACAAAAAATACAGATTTGACAGTGTAAAATAAAGACAATTTAAAAGAGCTATGGTAGTAACACGCTACAGTACAATCTAGGAACTTAAATCTGTGCACAATAAGAAAAACCCTGCCTCTCAAACTAGGTATCCTGTATCTTGAGAGACAGTGATTCATTAAAACATTGATGCCATCATGTTTTAAGCTATAGTGAAACGGCTTTTTATAGTTTGCAGCACAAACATAGTCACAAACGTAAATAATCACGAAATAATACCTCCGTATGTGTCAATTTCAAAACTTGTTTTGCTTTTTTCCTAAGTCACTTTTTTGAATTACGTCGTTTTCATCCTGAAGGGGCGATATGTACAGAGGCCAGCATATCAAGTTACCACAATCTGTCAAATTCTTTGATAGTATTTCAACTTTATTGCAAAGACATAAGGTTCATTTTTAATTGAGAAAATTTGACATAATATTTTTTATAATAATATATATTTTTTAATATATAAAAGGAAACCGTGAATGATACTGATAATTATATCAACACGAAGCTCAAACCACTGAATGGTTTATGCTGAAGACACACAAATTGTTATTATTACAGCCATCCGCTAAGAACGGATTTTTGAAAATTAAACTCTATAACGTGGGTTCGAGGGTCGTGTGTGTATTATTTCTGACATCCACACGGGCAAAAACTAGTGTTTAAATAAAACAACCATTATTTTATTTTAGTTCAACTAATCTATAGTGTATTTTTCTTAAAGTGTCCAATTTGGTAAACAAAATCAGGACGAAAATTATGTTTTTTCGTATAAATCATACAGTTTAAGTTAAAGATAATCGTCTTGATCTTTGTATAATACACAAAAGGCATGAATTATAGAAAAAATACTTCAGAGACACATACATTACCTAGAAATCTTAATATTAGTCGCGACATTTGTTTACCAAATGATACAACTTAAGAAAAATGCACTATAGACTGATGTTCGCTGTAATTTCTAGTCAGAAGCTACTCCAATGGCTAGTAAAAGTATGGCAGAGTTATCTGAATGCGAAAAGGATAACATCCATTGCGTTCATAATTATGATTATGTCTACGATGATAATGTTCCTCTTGTAGTTTTTTCACACGTCATAGCTCCATACATAGAAATCCAAGAGATATTCTTTATCGCTGGCACATACCTAGGTGGTCTGCTAAAATAGTTTAGGTTGTTATCTATTCCCATTAAAAATTGATGTTGCGGTAGGATACTAAAAGAATTTATCGTTTCTGTATGTCGTACCTTTTCTTGTCTCCGTCAGCTGCGCTCTATAATTATTGGGTTTTTGTTTTAACTTTGTTCGAGTTTAATTTTGATCTTTTATCTTCTGCCGATTCTCATAGACGAGTAACAAATGAACATAACTACATACGTATACCGGTCGAAATAACAACCCTCCGTTTTGCTTTGCCGCAGTCGGATAAAAAAGGTTAGCATAACCAGCCTATAATGTCTGTTTCCACTATGGGGAGACAGGCCTTCTCTCTTCGAGAAGGAGTTGGCACCTCCATACGGTCTCGATCATTCCCATTAGTTCGATTCATTAGTTCGATCGTCGAACTAGTGAGAATTTTTTTTCTCATCTGTTCGACCGTCGAACTAGTGAGAATCTTTTTTCTCATTTGTTCGACCGTCGAATTAATTAGATTTAAAAATAGTTCTAATACATTTAAATGTTTTACTAATTTCGTAATAAAATAAAAAAGGCTCATTTGATTTTTGATTATTTATTATACATATAAACTAATTTTTGTTCTTTCTGGTTAAGCTTGTTGAGATAAGCAAGACAGAAAAATATTAGATTACGTTTAATATTTCATTATTACATTATTTTTTGATAGGTGAGGAAGCGAGCTTATAATTTATAAGTTTTTCAACTGTTTATTTGTTCAAAGATATGCTATAGATGTACAAATAGTACACGAATATATATTTTTTTACGAACCAAGCGTTTTTTATTTTATTTCGAAATTAGTAAAACATTTAAATGTAGTAGAACTATCTTTAAATCTAATTAATTCGACGGTCGAACAAATGAGAAAAAAAGTTCTCACTAGTTCGACGGTCGAACAGATGAGAAAAAAAATTCTCACTAGTTCGACGATCGAACTAATGAATCGAACTAATGGGAATGAACGTACGGTCTCAGTGTGAGTTGGTGGATAACATATATGTATGTCCTCGAATACGTATATCTTTCATTGACTTGAATGTGCCCTGGCGGCTGAGAGTATGCCATGCTCACTTTAATGGTCTCGCTGATGGTGGCGTGTGTGTTGGATCATTTAGCTCCCTTCAAAATGGTTGAGCTGAATGGTGCTAATATATGTGTCAAGTTCGTGAACGGGCGCTGTCAGTAGGGACTGGTCATCTCTTAGCGGCTAAAGCTTGTTTTAATTTAATTATTGAATAGTTTTTACATATTTTATATCTGATGCTTTTAACGTTCTGCATCGTTCTCACATGTATAATATTAATATGAACTATGTAACCAATATTTTGTAACCATATTTTGTTTAAAAAAAGAGTGTCCATGGAGTTTCTTGCCCGTTCTTCTCCATAGGTACCTACTGCTTTGGAATGGGCAACTAGCTTCATCTCTCTGACTGACCGACACCTTGACAATTCAAAAGTGCCTGTAATTGGTTTATTTGAAATAAATACTTTGAGTTTGAGTTTTGAATTTTTGGTTGCAGGACATGCGGTTCCCTTACGTTTTCCTTCACCGCTTTGGATGCAGTGATGATGAATTATTTACACAAAGAAAAGCGCCTGCCTTCGAGCCCACGATCTACACCTCGTACCTAAGTCGGGGCGGTAAAAGATGTTATAGCGGCGGATTAAAATAGCAGCTCAAAGTGCTCATACACACATACGGCACACGTCCACGGCAGGCGTAGACAAGTTAAGCAGGATTGTCCGAAAGGGTTACCGCTACCCCGGAACATAAAGGGCTAAGGAAGGAACATGGATGGGTTTTAGTCATTAAGAGTCTGACACTCCCTTCCGCTCCACCCAGAGCGGGAGAAGTCATTGGATGATTTCCCACACTAAAAAAAAAAGGGGTAGTCATGTCGGCGGCGGCGGTCGTTGACAGTTGCAGATTCCGAAGCCGCGGACTCGTGCCGCTCGTGTGGTAGGTATGAGCCATCGACCACAAATAGTGATCCATGGTATGAGGACTAAGTTTTCAAAAAGCCGAGTCAATAAATTATTAAATCTGCCTAGCCTTTTTCCAACTATATTGGGGTCAGCTTCCAGTGTAACCGGATGCAGCTGAATACCAGTATTTCACATGGAGCGACTACCTATATGACCTTCACCTCCACAATCCAGTAAATGAGGTACCTATTGGTAGAAATGGTTTTCAGACTTTCGGAATTCTGACGAGCCGTAACGAAGGAGGCTTAGGGCCTATGCACACCACGTTTTGTAACGCGCCGTCGACGCGCGTTTGTAGCGATACAGACGCGATACGAACGCAAGTCAGACGCAGCCTGTAGACCTTTGCACACCTGACGCGCTTGTGTAGCGATATAGACGCGATGCAAACGCGCGTGTGTAGCGATACAGACGCGCGTGTGTAGCGATACAGACGCGCGTGTGTAGCGATACAGACGCGCGTGTGTAGCGATACAGACGATATGCAAACAAAGCGACGCGCGTTCCCAAAACGCGCGTCGACGGCGCGTTTAAAAAACGCGCGTCGACGGCGCGTTTAAAAAACGTGGTGTGCATAGGCCCTTAACGTGCTTTTCGAGATACGGAGGAGTCTCGTTGAAAAGGTTACCCATCCACGAACCAACCCGACAAGCGTAGCTTAACCTCAATGGTCGACCCGTGCCGCTGTTAAGTATTACTTTGCCACGAAGCTGTGTCATTGTTATTTGGCTATTAATATTATACAATAGCGACACGACGTGAGTCGTAAATACGAAGGACACCAATCGATTGAATACTTTCCATTTTCAATTTATTATTGTTTAAAAACTAGATGACCTAAATATTTAAGGCATGACAATAATTGTGACCAAATCTTGACAATGGCGCCGGCTTCCAACCTGTAGCTAATTATTAAAGAGAACGGAAGCTTTTGTGATGGAAATGAAGAATGAAGTTTAATAAATGGAGTTTCACACAACACACAACTTCGTCCAAAGATCGTCCAGTCAGGGAAATAGATCGTTAAGCAAACCGACACCCGACTTCAATTTGCCAAAAGCCATTTCGTAAAACTGTCAAAGAATAACAAGTCAATTTGCGTATCAATTAATTTCCCTTACTTTACCTACCTACGTTAAAATAATTATGACCACAAACAGTGTAGTCAAAGATTTTTTTGTACCAGGTCAAAACTGGGACCGAATCTAAAACCGTGACCCGAATTCCCGATGCTTATGTAAGTGTCCTATATTCAAGACAAACTTCTAAAATGCTGAAATTGTTCAAAGACAAATTGGCAATGACGGTTATCCCTGGGCCCCCAGGCCTTCAGCCCTGCCCCCCCCCCCTTATTTTAGAAATTATTTTAAAACAAATCCCTAAAATAAAAGATTGAAGTTCATTTTGAAGAAGCAGTCTGAAGTTACCTACGTGTGCATGCAAAAATATAAATTAAATGAAAAATGATAAAATTTTGTTTTAACTTTTTTTTTTATAAGATCTCGTAGCGCACACTCTAGTTGACATACCTACTCTTAAGTTTTAGCTTTTCTGCATGAGTCAACAAAGTTAGTCTTATTTCTGTATGATATGTAGACAATGACTTTTGTCTAGTACACAAGTTGATGTGCTAAAATTTTCAACTAACAGCTGTTCATATAGCAAAAGAGGGGATTCGGTAATTAAACGATGCTATGTGGGTATCAGAAAAATTCAACACTGGAGAAATATTTACAGAGGCCAGCACATCAAGTTACCCCAGTTTTTCAACTTTATTACAAAGGTTAATTTTTAATTAGGAAAGTTTGACAGTTTAGAATAGCATGCAGTGTTTATTTTTTCTGGCCCACTCAGCATCGTTTAATTACTGTATTTGTTTTAAATTTATATAAGTAGTAAATGTATGTAATAAAAAAAATGTATATAAGTAAGTAGTATATCAGCCATCTCGTTACCATAACACAAGCATTAGGTTGCTTAGCTTGGGACGATATGGCGCTGTGTGAAATGTCCAAGGATATTATTATTTAAAATAAATAAGTCTTTAGTGCAAACACTTGATATTCCTAAATATGTGATATTTACCTTGTAGGTAGCCCGGTAGGTATAAATGTTAAACATTGTCATATTCGAAATATTGTCATCGAGTATTATTTTATTTGTGCCAATTTTCATTCTACTGGCTATTGTTGGGTTAGTGAACGATCGTTTATTAAAAACTTCGAACAACTCTTTGGCTTATAAACAACCGCTCCAATGAATAAGGAGGGATTTAAAAAATACAATGCAGAACTCTTTATCTTTTTAAATACTTACTTATTTACAAGCAAAAAGAAAACAATTTAAAAAAATAAGCACAACGTACTTACCGCGCTAAATTATTTTTATTCGAACTTTGAATGTAAGCTTTTTTTTTAAATCTAATTATCACGCACTCAAAAAAATTTTAGGTCTACGTCTATGGCACTAGTTGAACCACGAGCACACTCACGGCGGCGTCTATGCAGAGTGGCGCACCCAACAACGTTTGGATGCCGAATGATAAGGATCGGCTTGTTGTCAATGCAAACAACACGACTTGACTTTACCTGTAAACTTGTCCGTGGCATAATAATAAAGTTCCTCAATCCCTCAAGTACAGGTTAATGCATTCTCATTACATTCAATAACAACTAAATACCTTGAAATAAAACTTAAATAGTAAACCTGAAATAATTATGTTTTGTAGCTTAACAAAATAAAAACCTCAAGTATAAAGGATCTTTGTGTTTGGATCCGAAAAAAATATGAACTTGACGAAAAACAAAAGTAAGCGTGGATAATACTGTAGTTGTTTATTTTCGTAATTAAACCTTATAAGACCAAAATAGCGCACACGCAGCATGTTTCGCTGATAACAAATTTGACTCCAGATTATCTATCTACCTTTAATGTGCTCTATACCTATGCTTTACCCTTCGGGGATTACAGGTGTGATGTTATTCTATATTAATACGCTTCTACCTCTAAACACATTTTTGATTCGATGATTGCTTCCTCATTTTCTCAGTTTTACATCGGATTTAAGTAAGTCTTGTATATTTTATCCAGTTGAAATGTATGCCAAATTAGTTATCTTGATATCTTGCAAATCTATCAGTGTTGTGTCCTCAATTCTATTATTTTGTATGATGTAAGTAGGCCACACCTGCCAATCATCAACACATCGCATCGCTAAAACAAGAAGGCTTCAATAAAATAATCTGCTTTCGACTCGAAAAATCGTTAAAGGTCTTCGAAAACAATGATTTATGTTCTTGATCTACCTACTGTATTCTTGCAAGCATTATTCAGCGATCAAACGACTATACCTAAAATTATTTCAAACATCTTGAACTCTCTGAAGCAATCGACTCCCGAGTTGTCTTCTTTCAAACATTTTGAATCACGCTTTCGACTTAGCTAGTAATCAATTTTTATGTAGTTACCGATCGTTATAACTTCAATGATGTACTAAGACTAATTTTACATATTAATCAGGTAAATATGGAAGGTTATTACGTTAATTACTAATTAAACATTCTTCTGAGCATGCTCGCTCCATCATAGACCTCATCAATCGCTTTCCATCAGGTTTGATCGAGCAGGCAGGATTCGAACAGGCATCAGGATTCGGAAATAAAAAATATAATACATAATATTATGCGTCCAAGAAGTAATAAAAGGGAAGAGCTAATAGGGCGTCAAAAAATTCGTCCTCATCGCTGCAAGTGGATAATGTGAATGGCAGCGTTGTCACGTGGGATGACAATGCTGATTATTTGACCTAAAAATCGCTGGGCGACATGCCGAAATGCTCGATGAAGGTTTACTGCTTAACTTAATAGTACTTATTATTAATTTTGTCAAGTGCCTTCTTGATCGTGATCGCGAGCGCTACTACTGCACGTAAGGTCCTGGATTCGATTGCCGGTTTAGGACTATTGCAAGATATGAAAACAAAGATATTGGGTTAAGGGTTTGGATAGCTAACATAGTTTCTGTAATACTGGTTACCCAGAACTATGGCAAGATCAGCCTGACACACGATTTTCAAACAATACACTGATAATATTATTATTATCAAAACCGAAAAAGAAAAACATAAAGAAAAATAAATAAAAATCGTTCTACATTTAACCTAGTCAAATATTAAGCCTTCCTTCTAGGGTAGTGGGTAAAAACATATCTGTGTAATGTTTGTTTATACTTGACATCCATACAAATCATATGGTAATCTTAATCTTCCCTTCAAACCCTTTTTAGGGTTCCGTACTTAAAAAGGAAAAAACTGAACCATAATAGAATCACTTCGCACTTCGCAGTCTGTCAAGACCCCTTTTCTCAGGAACGTTTAAAAGTATCAAGTTGAAATCGTGTACGGTACATACGTCCGTAAATTATCTGGAAAAAAAATCATATAATACGACATAACATCTCAATCCATGCCATGAATATTTCTCCTTGTTAGTCAAGTGATAATATTTATTTCTATAGCCAATTTTCAACATAATTATGTTTACCCCGCGTTTACGCCAATGTTTTGGCAAAAACATGTTGCGGACCATTACCACATCCCTATTCACACCGTTTTACCGTACATAGGTACGAAACTTTTAGAAAACTTGTCAATTAAGGGAAAAAAATTGCAAAACAAGTCTGCAACAACGTTAATGCATTATGATTGTATGCTATAAAGTATTAAAAATATATAATATTGAGTTACGTGTGCATAAATCTATGGAACAGCTCATATTTTTTTCACGATTTCGGGGTTGATCCCATAATAAAAGTGGTTCGTAATGATGAGTAGGTACAATGGTCCCAGGAAATGTTTAGTGTTAAATTTTTTAACACCTTATATGTATAGCTACATACATGTTGTATACACGACACAATACGTTTATGATAAGCCTTTAACAAGATTTGTTTAAAAAAAAAACAAGTATCAAAACTTGTTTATTGGTAAACGCGTGCGGGGTTATCTGTAAGTACAGATTACAAAATAATTAAAATAACGGTTTCTGCTCGTACCATTCGTGGCCTGTATAACAAATCGCTGCCGGACCGTTAACCCCGACTGGTTTCTGATAAGATTGGATTATTGATAAATTCGCTCCTGGGGCCTGCGCCTGCGTCGCTACACCGGAGGGCGGCCAATTGGAACTCGAAACTCGTTGTTGGTAGTCAAAAATTTAAAATACTTTTATTATATAAGACTAAGCGTCCGGTTTTTAGCCGACTTCTAAAAAAGAAGGAGGTTCTATGTTCGGCTGTATGTTGTCTAACCCTTTATCTCTATTATAAAGAGGAAACATTTGTATGTATGTTTGTAACGAATAAACTCAAAAACTATATAATGGATCTGTATGAAACTGGGCACAATGATAGATTATAGTCTGGAATAGCATATAAGCGTCTTTTTATCTCGGAAAAATGTACGGTTCCCGTGGGATAATTTCCTACATACACGCGGGCGAAGCAGCTGGCAAAAGTTAGTACATTATACTACAAACAAACTACAAGAAAGGACAAAAAAAATAGGTACTAAAAATAGTTTTGTTTTTGAAGCATTTAAGTAATCAAATAAATGTAGTGCAACTTTGTGCAGGGTATGATAAAAATCTAGAACAGTCTCACCTGTCACACGTCAACGTGTAATAATAATTTGTGACCCGCACACAATGTTGGGTAGATAAGTAACCACTGATTTATAGACATTCTTTTTTTTCGTTTGAATACATTATATTAAATACAATTTTAAATATTTTTATTAAAAACTAAAAAAAAACATTTAAAAATATAAAAAATAGTAGTAGCCCACCGGTATCGGGACCATTTTTTTTTTTTTTTTTTTTTGATCCGGGGGGAAAATCCTCATGGATGTCCCCCGCCCCGGGGAGGGCGGAGGGGTCTGTCAGACTCTTACTGACTAAAAACCACCCCGGGTGTTCCCTCTCACACCTTGGCCGGGGGTCGCGGGAATCAAAAAGAATTCTTCCGCAACACCGGTATCGGGACCATGGTCCAAGCTACCGGTGGTCAGGGCTCCTGAGAGATGAATCTCCTGACTATACGCGCAGTGTCCAAGAGTACCGCTTTCTGGATCAAGCCCTTGATCCAACTGCCTAACGAGAGCCTCTTCAGATGCTGGTCGAGGCTCTTGGCTATAATGCCATTGGCTGTCACGGCTATTGGCACAATGCTTGCTAGACATTCTTTATTATTAAGTATATATATGTTATGGTGTCTGCATTAGGAGTTTCCCTTGCCCGGTTAAGCAGTTGACAACTTCCTAGAATAAACTGCCATGCTATGCTGTTCACAAAAAAAAAGACGCGAAAGGAATTTCCTAGAAGCAGTCTTTATTTGCCTCTCAGCAGTACCTAATTGGCTTGCTCACATAACATAGAATGAAACGTGGATGATACTTATACTATTCTATACCAAAATAACCCTGGATCTAAAGAGCTGACCAGGCCGACCCTAACATAGTTGGAAAAAGGCTAGGCAGATGATGATGTTCGCCTATTAGAAGCCGTTTGCTTATAAGAGCTCAACGATTTATTACAGTTATATTTAAAGTCATTTCGAGAGATTTTTTCTCATGAACCTATGGGGTTCATACGACGTTTGAGGGGTTAATAAGCCATAGGTACCTACCGGGAAAAGACAGTCGTGTGTAAAGTCTTTGTTGGAGTTCTACTGATGAATATAAAGACAGATTGGTAAAATATGATTTACAGTAAATTGTTTATCTTCGTTTTCACTCGCAGTGTCTTCTCCAGATTTTTTTGGGATGAACTTGTAGAATTTAACACCTGTAAAGCAAATAAAATGGATGAGTATGTTTCCTACTCGGTAAGTCGCTTAAGATTGTAAAAAAAACATGATATTCTTGTTTAACGAACCTGTTGGATTTATTTTCATTTTGAGGTCTTCGTCAGCTCTTAAAGACCTTTCCTCTTCTTCTTTATAAAGATCCTGTTAAGTAACAGAATAAACATTTTTTATACATACATACATACTCAGGCTTTACATACTGAGACTCCTCCGTGCCTCGAGAAGCACATTAAGCCGTTGGACCCGGCTGTCATTTGTGCCTCTTTGACAGGCGTTAAGGGTCGTCAGAAGCCCGAAAATCGGACAGCCAGTCTTACCAAGGGGTATCTTATTACCCAGTTACTTGGTTGTGGAGGTCAGATAGGCAGTCGCTCCATGTAAAACACAGGCCTCCTCTCTAAGTTTCTTTATTTTTTTATTAGAAACATATTTTTTACTGATAACTGCAACTCCTGACGCCAGAGTCTACACCAGAAAAGCAAAAAGATAATAATCAGGCCAGATGAATCCCGGAGAAATTATTCTAATATGTATCTTAGCATAATCAGCCTATAATGTTCCTCTCTGAAAAAGGGAGAGGGCCATAATCTACCACGCGAGCCCAGTAGTAGATTCCACCTATATAACCAGTGGTAGATTCCGATACCACTGGGTCACTACTCTGGGTCGTTCTCTTAGGCTCTTGGAGCCCGCAACTACATAAATTAATCAGAACAGAATAATAAGAAAGAAGAACAATAAATAAAGAATAAAGAGAAGCAAGAAAATCCATAGTAGCATACCTGTAGAATATAGTCCTCTAACGGCAGTTTCATCTGTTCGTGTGTGTACGACACGTCAGCTGCAGTCTCTCGCAGGTTCACGAACGCCAGCGCCCGCGCACCGTCCGATAATTCTCGATGCCATATCTAGAACATTAATAATTGTAATTATTGTAAGACCATGTCTTTATTTTTCAAAATTAATGAAAGCTCGCATTTGACCAGTTTCTTTTCCATTAAGAAATTTTCAGTAGAATTAAAAAATAGCACATAGGTATTTATTTAAAATATTATATTATATTCTTGACCTTTTGTTTGAAACCTCAATCACTAATCAATATTAATGTAGTTAATAGTTAAGCTGACGGTTTCGTGATAAATATTTTTTGCCCCTTTACAATATCTTACTTCATCCAACTTTGTTTCTTACCTGATCGTTATCAACGCCAGTCCAAATCCTCAAGCCTTGTTTGCCTAGTGCATCCTGGTCCACGGCTATAACTTCCTTATTGAGTAAAATTTTCTTGAACTCTGGCGGGATACTGGACATTTCAGCGCTCATGATGAGAGGAGCTGCCATGACCGACCACACGGCCATCTGCACCCGAGCTTGGTCTACTGTTAACCCAGAATTACCTACGACAAGCTGAAAAGAGGTGTACACTAAAATTACGCAGCCGTTATCCGAACTCCTTTTAAAACAACCATTTGCGTTAGCGACAACTCCTTTGCTTTAGCACATCGATTTTAAGGAGGATGCATCGGTGTGGTCCTCGAACAGAGGGTTTTTGCAATTTTCAGGTCAATGACAGCATGTATGAGGCAGTCACCTCCTTCTGCGAAGCAGTTATGCTCGCGAAGGAGGTGGTGGGATGAGGAGGTCCCAGCCGCCACGGAAGACGCCCCGGGTATCGGGAGCCGTGTGACGACTCTCAGCCACCGTAGGCGCGGGCCTGCGGACGGTGAGTTATGGGTAGCTTTGATCAGGACCAGGCCCGTACTAGACGGCGCTTACGTGTTCCACGCGTGCCTCAAAGAGATGTCAGCATTAAGGAAGGGGTCCGTCAGGGCCGAAGCCTACCAAGTTAAAGCGGGATTGTCCGAAAGAGTTACCGCTACCCCGGAACATAAAGAGCTAAGGAAGGAACATGGATGGGTTTTAGTCAGTAAAAGTCCGACACTCCCTTCTGCTCCACCCAGAGCGGACCCAATTGATGATTTCCCACCATCAAAAAAAAAAAGTGACAGCTTGCATATTGATTTTATTTAAATATGAATCGCGGCCGTGACAAGTACGTATTTACTGAAACTGACCCGCAAATTGCCAGAAACCTATAAAAATTTGAATTGTGGGAGCCCCTGGCGGATCCCCCTTTTTTTTTTTTGTTTTTTTTAAGGCTGGGAAATCATCCAATGACTTCTCCCGCTCTGGGTGGAGCGGAAGGGAGTGTCAGACTCTTACTGACTAAAACCCATCCATGTTCCTTCCGTAGCCCTTTATGTTCCGGGGTAGCGGTAACCCTTTCGGACAATCCCGCTTACCCGGCAGGCTTGGCCCTGAGGGGCCCCTTCATATGCTGACATCTCTTTGAGGCGCGCGTGGAACATATACGCGCCGTCCGGCACGGGTCTGGTGCTGATCGGACGGTGAGTCACCCATTACTCACCGACCGCAGGCCCGCGCCTACGGTGGCCGGGAGTCGTCACGTGGCTCCCGACGCCCGGGGCGTCTCCTGCGGCGGCTGGGACGGGAGGACCTTTCTCTCTCCCATCCCGCCACCTCCTTCGCGAGCATAACTTTTTCGCAGAAGGAGGTGACTGCCTCCCACTCCCTCTCACCCCGGACCATGGCTTGCACCAGAGCCGGGCGCGAGAGGTCGCCGCCGCCGATCGCCTCTACGAGGACACGGCGGTGCTCTGCCCATGCGGGGGCGGATCCCCCTTAACAAAAAGTTCGGCTTCGTAGGGTGTCGTTTCTGCCAGTGTCACAACCATATCATAACTGCATGTGCCGCATTTACCCCCGGGTACCGGATACCGTTTAATCTTTCGAACTATCAAGTAAGTGACGAAAACAAAGATCTAAACCGCTAACTAACATGTACAATACTTACCATGTCAGGATCATTAAAGTTCCCTGGTCCGGCGAGATGAGCGAACTCATCCTGTTTATCTCCGAACCATGCCATTATATTCACCACGGATCTCCAGTTGTTGTCAATGTCGCCGTAGTTCCTCCAGATGTTGCAGACCTTCGCTATTGCTGAGTAATTGGGCTGGAAATAAAATAATATCTAAATCGGAAGTTTCAATAAAACATTAATTCAATATTTAAGAGTGATTCTAATTACAATAAGAAGTTACTGGCAGCACTGACGACTTGCTTGTCAACTTAGAGCATTAGGTTAAATCTGAGGGTTAAATGCTCTAAGCTTGTCAACGTACTGTCGCTAGCGCATGAAGGTATGTCCCAAACTGTCACATATTATGGGAATATTTGACAGTTAGTTAGTTAATTAGTTCAATTGGGAAATTGAACATGAACCTTTATAATTTTACAAGAGTTTAAAATCTATCAAAAAAAAAAGACAGATTGGGGTGACTTGATATGCTGGCATATAATCGGTCCCATAAGCTACCCGCATCCGGAGGATGCTTGCGATCTTAAACTGGGCGTTGATCCTTCTCCTGTTTACGCGACTTCATGATATTTGGGTGAAATAAAAACTTTTTACTTAAAAAAAATTCTCTTAAACTCTATCTCTCTCTCAATCTCTTTACGTAATGACGTGACACTTACATGACTTTGATAAGCTGGCCAGCTGCAAGAATATATCATTGGTCGACCTGTTTCATTGAGCAGTTTACCAAACATTGGATAACCTTAACAAAGAATAAAACACAAAATAAAGGCGAAAGTTTATGAGTGTGTCTGTTTGTTACTTCTTCACGCTGAAATGGCTGAACGGATCTGGATGAATTTTTGCACACCCTGGATTAACACCGTCGGACTGCCAAGTCATAGGTCTCGAGTTCGAGCCCAAGGCACATCTGATTTCACGGATTCAGGTGCGTATTGTATAAACACTTGCTTAAAAATCGGTGAAGGAAAACATCGTGAGGAAACCAGCCTGAGATATATTTCTCAACAGCATGTGAAGCTAAGTCAGAGGCCCATGGGTAGCATTAAAACTCTGACTCCAGGTTAGTTACTAACCACACCAAAAGAAGAAGAAGGATTGACACATAGGATACTTTTCATCCCGGAAAAATTTACGGTTCCCGTGGGATAATTTCCGACATCCATGTGTGCGAAGCTGCTTGCAGAAGCTAGTTCAAAAATAAAACTGAAAGTTAGAGACACTCCACCTAACAAATATGTATTCCACCTAATAACATGTACGTTATAGACCGCTTACAAAATCTCTTACCTAACATACTTAACCATTGGATCCATTGGGCGATCTCCCTTTGATTGAAGAACATAACGAGCTGTACGAAATCGATTCAAACCTGTATCCGGGTCAGGAGCACCACAGCCGTCTAGCTTCACATAATCCACCTCCCACTCAGCGAACGTGGCCACATCTGTAGCCTCATGGCCCAAAACACCTGGATAACCGGCGCATGTGAGGTTTCCATAGTCTTCGTAAATGCCGAACTTCAAACCTTTGCTATGAACCTGAAACAAGTTCACCCATTAAAGCTTCGAATATGATGAAGAACTATATTTTTTATGTAAATGTGAAACCAGCAAAAATTTGCACAATATTGCCAGGTGGGTCATTTGCCTCTACATTTCTGTAGAGTGTTATTTGGGATAAAAAGGGTCGTAATCATAATGCAATTGCTTAGCATAAATTCCTGATTTTCATTCCATCTCGTAGGTAGATAGTTGTGATTGGTTTTCAGTAGCAGAGGCCCATGGGCAGCATAAAAACTCTGACACCAGGTTAGTCACTAACCACACGCACAAGAAGAAGAAGTAGCTGCAGCTTCATTTTGACTCAATGACTTCTCCCGTTCTGGGTGGAGCGGAAGGGAGTGTCAGACTCATACTGACTAAAACCTATCCATGTTCCTTTCTTAGCCCTTTGTGTTCCGGGGCAGCGGTAACCCTTTCGGGCAGTCCTGCTAACCCGGAATAATCGATCCCTATTAGTAACTTACATGTCTACCTACTCCTCCTACCTACCTTATTAAAAAAAAAACTTTCATAATCATGAACTTCCCATCAATACACTAAAAAGAAGATAGTAACCTAATATACATACATAACGGGAGAGCGCCAAAATCCCACTAGGAAATCGAATATGGTCAGGAAGTAAGCGTCCGTCAGGGCTACGCTTCTTCTCCAGCCAGCAGTCGTCGATCGTCACGTACTGGTATCCAGCCTCCAGGTAACCCTCGCTGGCCATCGCATCCGCTGTCCTCCTTATTAGGTTTTCACTGAACAAATTCTCATAGATTATTTCACTTTTTTTAATATCAAACAAGCTATAGAAGCCTGATCCCATGGCCAGCTCACTTCGAGGTCACTTCACCTAAGTTTTCAAGCTGGATTTAAACAGAATAGATCGGCACCCAGACCCTACAAAGTGGAACACCTACGCTGCTTAGCGGCTGAAATAATAATTATATTATCTTGTGTCGCAGAACAAGAAGGGGGTTAGGAAGAGCCTCTGTGAACCTGCCAATAGGGGTTTGAAACAGATAGGCTTAGCCACAGACATGTGTGACAAGGATGGCTTCGTGAAGGTGGAAAGGAAGAAGAGGAAGAAGCCTCCTAGTCGGAACCAGAGCGGGACCGCGCCGGCAGGACCCTGCTATATGCTGCGTTCGGCTACACCTGCCACGCAGCTCTATGTGTCCCGGTTACATCACACCACAAAGGTTGAGGAGGTCGTGGAGTATGTACGAGCGAAAACCAGCTGGACTTTAAGGGTTGAGAAGTTGGAGTCGCGCCACAACACGAATTTCAAGTCGTTTGTGGTGCGAGCTCTGACTCATGATACATCATGATATAACAGAGACCTTCCTCAGGCAAGAGTTTTGGCCGAAAGGTGTCGTGTATCGGCGATTCCGCGTAAGGCTACGCGATACCACGCAGCGCAACACGACGCCGTCACTTCGTGTGCAATAGTTCATATTTTTGTGGTATTTTATAAATATTAATGAGTCTGTAAGGTATATAATGTTATTGGTCTTTGTTACCAGAAATAAATAATTATATATTATTAATATTAAAAACAGAATTTTAGAGCTTTTCAGATCTTACCTGATACATTCAGTCGGATATTTTTCACAGTCGGTGGTGCAGGTGTATCGCAACCATGAGAGCCAACCCATAGGTGGGGTTAAACCAAGCCCATTGTCAAGAGCCTGACTGGACCAGACCAACCCAAAGAAGATAAACAGTGATGGTATGAACATATTGCACATCTGTAAGATTCGTAGTTTTAGAATTTTGTCTTTGGAGAACCTGGTTAGTGACTAAACTGGTGTCACAGTTCTTATGATGCCCATGGGCCTTTGACTTAGCTTCACATGCTGTTGAGAAATATCTTTCAGGCATGCAGGTTTCCTCACTATGTTTTCCTTCACCGATTTATAAGCAAGTTATAATTTATAAAATACGCACGATGCACATGAATCCTAAAAGTCAGAGGTGCGTGCCTTGGATTCGAACTTACGACCTACGATTTGGCAGTCAAACGGTCACACCACTAGGCTATCACTGCGTTTAATGAGGTTGATGAGATTATATTGTAGAATGTGGATAGGAGCGAGCAGTGGACAGAAGAATAATTCAACCCTCAACGAGCTTCGTCAGCATAGCACAGCAGAAGGGGCGTTGACATAAGATCCCGAGTCACTTCGGTTGTGCAAAGGACGTGATTTTAGGAGGTTAGAATCAGAACTAATAATTCATGGTTTATTGATAACTCTTCTTTATAACGTTAATTATAAGATCCATTGAAGGACAGAAAAGCGCAGGATAAAAGACGTTACATTATTTTAAATTGAGACATAGAAATATATCTACCTATTATAGAGACTTTATAAAAGGGTGAGGCTTTTATGAGAGTTGATCATGATTAGGATGGTGCAGAAAAAATTAAGATCTCACAAGAAGAATGAAAAAACAAACAAATTACATACCTTACAATATCACAGAAGTTAGAATCATTTAAAAAAGCATGGCTTTTTATATCTAGCTACAGAAAAACAAAATAACAATGTAAAATATTTGTGTCAACATGTTGATAGTACTAGAATGTTAGCAGTGATTGATTTACGGTACTATGGTAAAAGCATTTAGAATATCTCAGATAATAGGACTTAATTTAGAAATGAAAACATAGTTAATCCTTCAGGTAGCTACTAAGAATTTAGTACCTGGCTATTTGCGACAGGCATTCAAAAAACTAGCTCATAAAAGGTTCCGTAACGTCGTACAATACACACGCACACTATTTTTAATGCTTTAGCAACAAGCTCATTGTGTGTGAGGATTCCCCTTATTTTTTAACATTATTTTATTTTTATAATTTGTTGTTAGCGGCCATAGAAACAGCCAAAAAAACAGTCAAAAATCAAGAGTCTACCTATAACGGTTCAAAAGAAACAGCCCTGTGACAGACAAACGAACAGTCAGTCAGTCTTAGTAAAAGCTTCCCGTTAGCATCCATTCGGTACCAACCTACCGTCAAAACTATGCAGGTACTTAGATGGATAACATAATAATTCAGTTGAACTACTAGTACAGAGGCCAGCACATCAAGTTACCACAATCTGTCAAATTTCTTTGATAGTATTTCAACTTTATTGCAAAGACAAGGTTCATTTTTAATTGAGAAAATTTGACAGTTAGGGATAGCTTGATGTGCTGGCGTCTGTACTTTGACGCCCAAGTGTCCCTTTTTTCTTTTTTCGATTTATTTGTATATAGTTAGTTAGATAGTCTTTTAATTGAAGTATGTATAAGTTATTATTGTATCATGTATTTATGTTTTTAATAATCAACATCATAATTATTATACAATTCTATAGATACACATAATATTTACATACCTAAAAATACTTAAAATATTATTAATAACTATGTACAAGTATATAACAGGAGGGAAAAATAAATTAAAATAAATCAAAGGGCATCAAAAAATTCGTCCACATCGCTGTCAACAGGAAAAGTCCCCAAAAGGCTAGCAGCATTGCCACGTTGTATGGCAATGCTGATTCTTTGATATTGTATTAGGTTGTATATTATTGTAACTAAGTTTTGTGTTCTGAATAGTTGTATTTATGTTGTCGCTCGAATAACTTAAATTTAAATTAATTACCTCGTAAATATTGTTATACGTTTACGTCCCTATATTTAAGCCAATTATTACTTAACGTCACTGGCACGGTAAGGTTATCACAAACAGCTGTGCGTACGATTTACTATCTGTTTAGTTTACATTTAGTTAATTCAATACATAAGACCACACGTATAAAAAATTGTAACAACTAAATAAAAACCTTATATTTAACGTGGGTTAAATTCAGTGGGTATAGGTAATATATATTCCCTCAAATCTATCAAAAGTTTTCTTTCATAAAAAACGACCTAGTAAAGCCTGAAGAGTGTCGTTCTTTCCAGAAATGTTGACTATACTAGCATTAAGTGTCTTCATGTGTGGATTGCTATCATCCACTCGAGGTTTGGACAATGGGTTGGCTCTCACACCCCCCATGGGCTGGCTCACTTGGCTACGATTTGGCTGTACCATCGACTGTGATGCTAAGCCTAAGGAATGTATAAGGTAAGTCACATTAACATTATATCGACGCTTGAAAGGCAAAAATTACCAAGCGACATGTAGGTAGTCGACACTATTTCATAACATATTGAGAAAGCTTATAATTAAATTAAGCCTTTAACAGCATTAGAATTCGTTGGAGTTAAGTAGTTTTGACAAATAGGTGATTTTTAAGTTTTTTTTTCCAAAAATACGAGAAATACTTTAAAATGCTCTACTGTAAAGTTGCCGTTATGTCGTTTGGTAAATATTGCCTTTCAAGCATTGATATCATCTCCGAAGGGATACGCAATAATAGTGTATCCTTAGTACACTCAAATTCTGCTATGAAGATTAGGTTCCATGCCATATAATTTAGGGCAAGCTAGCCTATCGCCTAATCCAGATTGCTATTATGAAATATACGTATAGTATAACAATTTGCCCTACCTGGAATATCGAAGTCCCTTTGTTGTGTTTTTATCTTGGCGGTATTTTTTTTCTATGTTGGGAAATCATCACATGCCCCCCCCCCCCCCCCGCTCCCGTCCGCTCCACCCAGAGCGGGAGAAGTCATGGGATGACTTCCCAGCCTCAAAAAAAAAAAGCCGTACTGTAGGATGATGACATGATAAACAAAAAAATATTAATTTATCAGTGAAGATTTGATAAAGCGGACAGCTGATCTGATGGTGAGCGAAGGGTACCTGGCGGCAGGATACCAGTACATCACGATCGACGACTGCTGGCTTGAGATGGAACGAGATGCTGAAGGCCGCCTAGTGGCAGATAGGAAACGGTTCCCTAATGGAATGAAGGCGCTTTCTGACTATGTGAGTATAATGAAGTAATAAAGATCTTATATCACGCCTAATCTTCTTCTTCTTAGCGTGTCGATACAATCGTGGTGAAAGGATTAGACAATCGACAAGCATGAAAGGAGCCCCCCGAGTCACGTACCTTCCGATCTTCTGCTACGTCCGGAGCACCCTGGACAATCGACAACGCCTAATTGTATATCTTAAGTTTTTATCGATATCCACGTAGGAACCCCAACGGCTCCACGGCTAAAATCTAATTGCCACGTCTTCTCGCTTCTGAACTGTAGGCTATTTCAACTACATAGGCTGCCTACTTTATGTTGTTGATGTAACCAGCCAATGTTCCCACTAATGGGACTCAGGTCTTCTCTCAGTGAGAGGTAGAGGCTGTAATCCATCACGCGGCCAGTGGATCCTACTTGATAATTTATTGTTATTAGGATAAATATTTTTTAAGGTTCACAGCAAAGGCTTGCAGTTCGGAATGTACGAAGACTACGGCAATAAGACCTGTGAAGGATACCCTGGCATCCATGGACACGAGCTCTACGACGCTGATTCCCTGGCCAGCTGGGGGACTGATTATCTGAAGCTGGATGGCTGTGCCGCTGATTATCACACCATGGATGTAGGTAGGTACCTACTGACTTAAAAAAAGTCAAGAAATAGTGGAAACGTAAGAACCCGTTGGTTTACTGCTGGTTTTTGCCGCCTTCGGGCAATCGTAATGAAGTGGACACCGTGGACCCATAGGTACCTCTTTGTGATATACTCATATGTAATTATATCTAACATCAGCTATTTCATGAAGAATGTTGGATTACATAATATTATGCGCCCGTTTCTTTGTCCACCAGGGGGCCTAGACAAGTATCAAACGCTCCGTGTCGATTCGATTTCTCACTTGTGCTAATCGGATCAAAATCAAAATCAAAAGTCATTTATTCAAATTAGGCTGAAGATCAGCACTTTTTGAAGGTCAAAGTTACATAAGACAATCCCCCAAAAACGCCCACCCTTCACCACTTCCTAGTGCTTTAGCTGGGAAGAAGAAGTGGCGCAACAAACTCCCCAGCAGCACAGCTGTCTGATTAGTTGGAAGAACTTGACTCTACACACTTATCGTATGAGAAGTAATTAACATTACGAAACACATCACATTAAAATCAATAATTTGCCACATGTCAGCTAGCACACGTCAATATACCAATTAAAACATTAAAACTGACTGTACTCAAGCGTAAATAAAAAAAAAAAATAAAAAAAAATAGCCTCCAGGTAAAAGTGCGTGCCCGCTTGCATGTGTGCAATGCTGTACTATGTCCATACAGCCGTAACTCGAAGTTACAAATGATAAACTAGGACCATCGAAGTAAAATCAATCAATTAATGGTTAATGAGTACTAACTAAGATCAGGATAAATAAATATGATCAACTGTCGAGGTCTCTAGCTAACCACATTTTGCAATACAACTCAATAAAAAAAACATTGTAATGAGTAGATTATGTCAACAATAAATAGATAGTAAAAATAAAAAAAAACAACCAAAACACAATGAATAGAATACATAATAAAAATAATTTTATGAAGCTAATTCTGGAGAAAGAACATAAACATTGTCTTGTGTTAATCACAGCGACCAACTATTCTTGTCGTTTAAGTAGTCGTTGGTAGTATAGTAAGCCTTTGAACAAAGGATAGATTTTACTTTAGTTTTAAACGTATTAAAAGGCAATTCTAGCAAAGAAGAGGGTAGCTTGTTATAAAAGGTTATACCAAGCCCCACAAATGAGTTATGAACCTTATGAAGCCGATGAAAGGGAGCACGTAGTTTATCCTTATTTCTAGTATTGATGTTGTGAATATCACTGTTTTTAGTATACAAGTGTATATTTTGTCTAATATATAAAATGTTGGCGAAAATAAATTGTGACGCTACCGTAAGAATACCAATTTCTTTAAAAAAATCTCTCAGAGATACTCTGGCACCTAGCTGGTAAATTGCTCGAACAGCTCGTTTTTGAAGAACGAATATATTATTTATATCTGCGGCTTTGCCCCACAGCAGAAGGCCATAGGACATAACGCTATGAAAATAGCTAAAATACACTAACCGGGCTGTATCAACGTCAGTGTATTGTCTTACTTTCCTGACGGCATAGGCGGCTGAACTAAGCCGTCCTGCTAGACTTGATATATGTGGGCTCCATTGGAGTTTAGAATCTACTGTTATTCCCA
This sequence comes from Hyppa rectilinea, assembly GCA_951799385.1. Lineage (NCBI taxonomy): Eukaryota > Metazoa > Arthropoda > Insecta > Lepidoptera > Noctuidae > Hyppa > Hyppa rectilinea. The sequence goes on along the minus strand of OX637318.1, from coordinate 5,538,004 downwards.
AAAAGACTGCTGTGTCTACAGTTTCAAGCACCTCTTTATCTAATATGATTTGTGGTCCTAGATTTCTGACATTAGGTAAGGCGAATTTTATACATTTTGTTTTCTTCGCATTGAGAACTAGGTTATTAGATGTGAACCAATCCGTTACTGTTGAGAGTGCACTGTTAACATCGTCAAAAACTAGTCTATCTCTGTCTACTTTAAAGATAAGAGAGGTATCATTTGCAAACAGTACAACATCACAGAGACCCTTTAAATGGAATGGTAAGTCATTGATATACACTAAGAATAAGAATGGACCTAGTATTGAGCCTTGAGGTACACCTAACTGAACTGGTAGCTCAGTAGATTTCACACCATTAACATCTACACATTGAAACCTATTCTGTAAATATGAATTTATTACGTTAAGAGCTTCGTTTTGAACGCCGTAATGACGTAGTTTACGTAAAAGCGTGTCGTGGTGCACGCAATCAAAAGCCTTGGAGAGATCACAGAAAATTCCAATAGCATTTTGCGAGTTCTCCCATGCGCTAAATATGTGTTTCAGCAGAGCAACACCTGCATCAGTAGTCGAACGACCTTTTGTAAAGCCATATTGTTCATCATGAAGGAGGCTATTTAAATTAAAATGTCTTAGCAACTGCTTGAGTATTAATTTTTCAAATATTTTGCTAAATGCAGGTAAGATTGAAATAGGCCTGAAATTGCCAACGTTATTTTTATTACCTGATTTAAATAAAGGAATGACTTTACTACTTTTCATGAGGTCAGGAAAGGTTCCTAAATCAACACATTTATTAAAAGTAACAGCTAGATAGGGGGCTACGATATCTATTATATTACTTAAAAGTTTAATGGAGATGCCCCAGTAATCACCAGTGTTTTTGGACTTAAGTGTATTAAAAACGTTAACTACATCACGAGGCGTTACATGTTCGAAGCTAAATAAGCGACTACATTTAGGCACACTACTATGGAGAAGGTTTTCCGCTTTAGTCGGTGAAGAATTTAAGGAGCGAGTCGTAGTTATAGGTATGTTGGCAAAAAAATCATTAAAAACCTCAGCTACGTCAGCTGCTTTATTAATTAATTTGTTGTCGACCATAATCTCAAGTTCATTTAATCGTTTAACTGATTTACCCGTTTCATTGTTAATAATTTTCCAAGTGGTTTTTATTTTATTATTGGATTTTTTAATTGATTCGCTTAAAAATTTTGATTTTGCAAAAAAAACGGATTGTAAAGAACGCCACTTATCTACGCATTTGTATGGGTATATTGATCGAGTCATTCGATTTCGTCATCGTTTCAAGATACAACTTGACATCGTCTAGCACTTAGCGATCAAAAACGATTGATCGCTTGATTATTTCGAAAGCTTATACCAATTCCATACATTTCGGATTTATCTAATTTCGTTATCGTTAGCGGAAATGTGACTTTGTCTAGGCCTTTCATTAGCTTTACTTATTTGCGTTAATTTATTAATGTACTGCCTCGTGGGTCCAGTGGTCGCAATCGCTACTGCTACACATAAGGTCCTATGGTCCCATTCCCAGGTCGGGCAAAGTATTATTGAATTTTTTCATTAAAAATTTCTCAGTAGAAGCGCGGAGTCTGGATTTGTGTCTGGTTGATGTCAATAAGCTCGCTCCCTAGGCGTGATATGTTTATTTTATTCAAGTTAAGCAATTAGATTTATTATAAAATAAGAACAAAAAGATATGTACAGACGCCAGCACATCAAGCTATCCCTAACTGTCAAATTTTCTCAATTAAAAATGAACCTTATGTCTCTGCAATAAAGTTGAAATACTATCAAAGAAATTTGACAGATTGTGGTAGCTTGATGTGCTGGCCTCTGTACATTACCAAGGTGCTGCGTGTTTTTTTCAGGTTATCCTGCCTTTGGGCAGCTTCTGAACGCGACTGGCCGGCCGATACTGTATGCGTGTAGCTGGCCCATGTTCCAAGAAGTCGAAGGGATGCACGTTAGTAAACTCTAAATCACATAAAAATATTTGTGTAGTTGTAAGGCACACAGGCAAACATTCCAATCCATATTACGAGTACCTATAAATGTGCAAGTTCTAATTAGGAAGTGTCTTCATGCCTATTTGCCTTTCATGCCGAAACGGCTGAAAGAATTTCGGTGAAAAGCAAACAAGTAGACTAGGACCCGAGTTAGGACGTGGATCATATTTTTATCCCGATACCTAGTGCATTCCTGTGGAATAATTTCCAATCTCCACGTGGGAAGCCGCAGGCAAAAACTAGTAATAAATATGCGATTAACCTTGAACACAGTCCAACTACAGTGCGGTTGCGGAGAGTTGCAACATCTGGCGCAACTGGGTAGACATCAGGAACTCCTGGCCTTCAGTGCTGAGCACGATGGCTTGGATCGGCGACCACCAACACCGGATCGCTCCATTCGCTGGTCCTGGACATTGGAACGACCCTGATATGGTGAGCATTTGTGTTTCAGCTGGGTCCCTGCATCATTTCGTTTTAATAATTGGTTTGGTTTTTGGTATTATGCAAAGAGCGACAGCATAACATTAAGGTTGCTGTATGTTTTTCACAAGCATACGAGGTCAATCAAACAAATCTATCTCATCTAAGTCCCTAGCAGTGCCTGGTTCCAATTAAGGTTCTCTATTTCCGACTCCAGAACCAAACCTTTGGAAATAACAACTTATTAAACTATTTATCTTTCTTTATTTTACTGTAATATCTTCAGGCATCAGTTCCACCAATAAATATTTGTTCCAGCTGGTAGTAGGCAACTCAGGGCTGACAGTAGACCAAGCTCAAATACAGATGGCTGTCTGGGCGATCCTAGCAGCTCCTCTGATGATGAGCGTGGACCTGGCGGAAATCCAGCCGGAGTTCAAGCAGATTCTGCTGAACCGTGATATCATCGCAGTGAACCAGGACAAGATGGGCAAACAAGGATTGAGGGTCTGGAAAAGTGGGAGGTTTAGTTGGGTGAGACAATGCACATACCATCAATGTCAAAGTCAAAAACCAAATCATTTATTTCAAATAAGCACTTTTGAAAGTTAAAATGAACAAGAAAAAGAATGGATTCTAGTCGCCCCATCTAAAAGTTTCACCACTTTAACTATTTGGGGATTAGTTAGTGGGTTTGGGATCTCTTTCTTGCCGTCATCTCAACATTAACCCCCTTTCTAGTCATATTGACTTTGACACAATGCATCCATGGTTTTTATGGTCTTCCCGGTCTTTCCCCACTGTTATACCCGCTAGTTATCTAAATTCGTACCAAAAACTTTATTCGACACACGTCGTTCGTTCTTCTAAACCACAAGATAAATAAGCGAGCCTTGAATTCATTCCTATTCTATTTAATACCGACAGAGCCGACCACACCAGGAGGTCTGGCACCGCCAGCTGTCAGACGGTGCGCATGCGGTGGCATTTGTTAACAAGCACATAGAATCCATGACAGTTACCTACACTCACCGCGAAATGAAGCTGCCTCAAATTGAATACGATATACAGGTATTCTTCGAATTAGTGCCTTGTAAAATTGGGCACATCCTGATGAGCCCCTCAATCCAAGCTTTAAGAGGTTGAAATAATAAATTATAAAATAAATAAATGTTTCAGGATCTTTATAACACTGGGAGTAAACGAACTTTAAAACCGCACAAATCATTAACACTAGTCATCAACCATACAGGTCAGTGTAAAGATATTCTTTATTGCACTCAATATTCAAATAACGAATTGTGATCAGGATATATGAGAAGGTTGATGATATTGATTAAAAAAGATTCCATTCGAAGACTGAAATTTAATCGTATGTTTTTCTTTATTTCAGGTGTGAAGTTTTACAAATTCACTCCAACCAAGAAACCCTGAGGTACCCTGACCCTACCCGAGTAAAATGATTTAAGAATTTTGTAGTTTTAATGTTCCCATAGAACCATAAGCTTCAAATTCTCAATAGGTACCTACACCACAGACTTAAATAATGACGCCTAACGTACTGAAATGAAAATCCAAATTATTCAACCATCACCAGCTACCAATCAGAGAATGAATCTGCTACCGACCAGCAGACTCAGCTGAGTCTATACTACTGTATTTGTGTCGTATTGAGTTGCAGATATTAAAAAAAAATACGAAGTAAAGCTCCAGTTTTACGAGGCCAGAATGGCCTATTTACATAAAATTATTACAAAGCCATCTATGTTTCGTGGTGCCAAATAAAAATGACGAACCTACTGACTAATTTGGATCTTAAGGAATTAATTAAGCTAGCCTAGTCTTAAATTAAACAAAATTGTATTATTATCATCAATTAAATAAATATTTCATACCTATACATTCACTTGTTTCTTTTAGAACGGAACGCGTAATACTGGTTATGCCTTGTCGCGTAATCTGGCATAACTTTAACGTAACTTTCGTGAAAAGGAACGTCAACCAAACGTAAACAAAATAATCCCGAGTTAACTTGACGTTAATTTAAATAATAAAACAAAATACTGAGGTTAAAGTGTGGGTTTTAACGTCGGTGTTACGATAATAACATGACGATAATCGTTATCGGTGTGTTTTTGATAAAGAGTTTCAATGCCAATGTTTTAAAAGTTATTAGTGTTGTTACGTAGCTGAGGCAGGAAACAGCAAAGGAAATGAATACAAGTTAAGAAGTCGATGACTAATACACAGTTTACTTTTAAAAATCATGGGTACAGCGTACAAAGAGCTTTTCAAGCTATACGATATAATTCAGAACGGAACTGAGAGGTATGTAAAACTTTTTTCCTATGTGCATCTTACAGCTGCTAATAAATTGTGAACACCTGCCCAAAACCAGAATTTTGGAATGAGTCTTAATTATCCCTTTGTGTTATGAAACATCTGTCTGTAGCAGTGTATAGAAATTTCTTATTTAAATCATTGTTTTATTTAAGAATTCGCAAGGAACTTTTCAATAATATTTTTTTGATACCCCCCACAAAGAAAAATTGCACCACATTTTTAATTCAGGTTGCAACTTGAAATTTATTTTTCCTTGTACTTTCATTCATTATGCAATCATAATCAAATGATGTTTAGATTAATTAAGTGCTTCAAATTATGTTGAAAGTTCAAAATATGCATCATGACAAAGTTAATGAAAAAGAGAAATGATGAAAAAGTTATTCATAATGCAACTTTACTCTATTCCTAAGAAGCATTAGAACTTAGTTACCAAAAATAAATAAATAATGAAATATAGGTAGATGCACCATCTTCCAAAGCTAAATTTTTTTTTTTTAGCATAATAATATCCAAATCAATGTCCACTGTGTGTTAGCACTTACAACGGTTAATCACTCATAATTATTAATAATATTGTAATGACATCTTACAATACAATTTAATTTAATGCATGCCTTTGAAGTGAGAATAATATTTTATGAATATTATGCTTTTCAATAATTATTTATCAATGTTTCCAGGTCTTTGGAAAACTTTCTGAAAGAAAACCCAATAGAGATCAATCAGATCATACCATGCAAGGGTATCGGAGTCCTCCACCTTGCCGTGGGTATAGAACCAGAAGAAAAGTCCCAGAAGTGCACTGAGTTACTCCTGAAGAATGGGGGAGATCCTAATTTATGGTACAATTATTTATAGAGCAGTATTTATTTATTTTTATATAAAAAATAAACCTTCAATATAACTATACTTATGGGTCTTGGTCCGTTACATTTTCAAAATGTACATGTCTTTATATTTATCTGATATAAAAGAAACCGTGACCATCTGAATGATCTATCAACACATAGCTTGAACCTCTGAATGGATTGGGCAGAAAATTGGCATAAAGATATTTATAATGACATAGGCATCCTATGCAAACAAAGTTGAGGGTGAGAGCTGAATTATAAGATATAAAAGAAAAAAAATGCTTCTCATAAAAAAATGCTACCAATATTTTCTTTCTGGCGACTAATAACCAAAAACAAACAAGAAGAAAAAGAAAATTTAACTCGAATTTGGAACTATACCATAAGGAATTCGAAACCTTGTAATAAAAACCTAATAATTAGTTAAAAACAAACTTGAGAAGTGTTAACATTTTTTTATGAGAAGTAATATAGATATACAAATACAAATGATTGAATTAATAGTATTATTAATTCATAGTTATAACTGGCGGCGTTTTACATTCACCTTCACATCTTTCCTCATGATAACAGATTGTTGTGGAAAAATATGAGTCGTTACTCAGAAAAATAGTAAACCATTTACCTTATCAAAATTCTAAATTTCAGCAATGACGATGGAGTAACTCCAGTCCACATAGCTGCTATATGGGGCCGTGTAGAGAACCTGAAGCTCCTGGTAGGGTGCGGAGGGGACCCCTCTCAGCGGGACTTGGACGGACACTCTGCTTTTGACTATGCTACCCGAGAGGAACAATGGGAGGTGTTTGACTACCTGCATAATGTTGTAGATGTGACTGATGATGGCCCTGCTAACAAATGTGCTTACACATTAGATTTAGGTAAGGAGTAATATTTATATTTGAAGTAATACTTATATAGGTCAATGATAAAATATATAAAGTAATAAAAGTTTATTGACATTATAAAAGAACAAACCTTACATACAAATTCCAACAATCCTATGATCAGTGTCTACAAATGACAACATAATGATGTATCTGGTTTCCTGTGAATGTTATGCAGTTGTTTGAGCTTGATTCAAACTGACTGTTTAAGTCCCATGTAATACGGTGCAAGCCTATTGCCATCAACTGGGTATATATTCAGACTCAGGGTTGCTATATAATACGGAAAAAAGCCAATAAAGCTGCCCAATTTGGGAATCGAAACCAGAACCTTTTGTTAACCACTGGCGAAACGAGAAAGTATCTGGAGTATGTTAGTACCTTCTGAAATCATTCTTTCATTCAAGCATTCCCGAAAACTCTTGAATGGAATATGAGAAATCATCTAATTAGGTAGAAGTACCTACTTAAGTACTCGTGTTTCAATAAATTGTTGAAGTTTCAGCAACATTAACTTTAACTAATCGTATTTGGTACTCATTGAAATTGTGTATCGGTTCTCACATTAATATTGAAACTAATCCTTTTCCAGAGAGAGTATTATTGACAACGGACCAATTAGTTGCTGAATACGAACCTATCCTTGACGAAAACCCACAAGAAAACGCTCCCACTGAACGGAAATCAGAATTGATCAACGACTGGTGCGACAAAAACACTTTAACTTTAAACAAACTATACCCCACTATAATAGGCGACACATATCTCATAGACAATGAATCAGCTCCATGGAAAAGTACCTATTTAGACTTTACAGAAAACATCACACTCAATCTCACTAAAGATACAAATACAGATGCAAACACTAGCTTTAAATCCTGTTTCTCAAACAAATTATCTGATGTAGCAATAAGTGGTATACAGCCGTTAGAGTTCACTTCAGAAGAGACCAGACAGTCTAGTGAACCATCCAATGCTACGAACCACCGCATCAGTGTATACTACAACTTCTCGTTACCAGGCTCACCAAGTAACATAACCCATAAGAATTATAATACAAAAAGCAGTTTGAAGAAACAAAGGAGTATTAATACCAAATTAAATACAAATACATGTAGTTTGATCTCAAGTGATTGTGCCCAAGAGTTGGATAAAGTTCTTGCAGTGGTTCAGAACAAGACGAATGAGTGGTTGTGTACGAGTAAGGGCGAAGAAGCTGGGAATACCAGGCGGTCATCAGCCAGCAGTGGTGTGAGCAGTAACTACTCGGGTGGCAGTATTGTGATAGCGAATGTACACGAAGAGTACAGGTATGAAGATAAGGAGGAAGATGTGGTGTTGATAGAGAAACGGCTGCTGGTATCGCCTGTTGTGTAAGTAGTTTTCTATTTTAAAAATTTAAATGTCTTGAAAGTAGACTAGTCTTTAGTCAAATGGACCCGCTGGATCACTTAACCCGATCATATTTTGAATTGGTCGACTGGACCCACAACCCAATTTCATTATTCGTATAGTCTCCACGAGACTCCACTAGTAGGTTATCAGAAATTCTTTTGAAATTCGGTTTTTCTTCTTTTGGTTAGTAACTAACCTGGTGTCAGTGTTTTTATGCTGCCCATGGGCCTCTGACTTAGCTTCACATGCTAAATGCAAAGCATTGCATGCTGATTCGCTAAATGTTTAACCAGAGGTGACGGGCGGACCGTTAGGGCCGAAATTGTCAGAAAGGGTTACCGCTACCACAGAACATAAAGGCCTATGGAAGGAACGTGGATGGGTTTTAGGTAGTAAGACTCTGACAATCCCTTCCGCTCCACCCAGAGCGGGAGGGGTTAGTTGATGATTTCCCACCCACAAAAAAAAGGTGTACCTATCCCGATCGGGACGCGTAACAAAATATCTACAAAATCTTATCAGTTGCCTGACGTCATGTTGTTATCATCATAACACTTATATACACTTCCTAGTATCGCCACTAATCATCATAGATAACGGATATAATTATCATTATATGGAGAGTTATTGAATTGTTATAATAATGTTATAAGTACCTAGTCACAAGTAGCCCTTTAGTAACAGATAACCAGGAAAATTGTTTTGCTGAAATATTGCTTAACGTTGTTGGGGGGTGACTCAGTTCGGTATCACCCATAAATACTGAGTTTATATTAATATCTAGGTACTTGGGAATTAATTTATTGTCATTCTTACTCGGGACTTTGTGAAAGATTGTTCTATTAAATTGGCAAATAAAGTGGTTTCTTATCACACTCAGTTAGAGTTGGCTCAGTACCAAATCCACCCACCAATCCCACCTCGTAGAAAACGTTGAAATAATATAACTATGTACCGCTCCCGCAGACTGCCCGTGTATGACGACCCGGACCACTATAGTCATGACGGGACGATAGTCTCCGTGGCCTCGTCCCTGCCAGCCTCCGTAGACTACGATGACAGGACCCTCAGAGCTGAACTGATCCGACTTGGGTTCACCCCGGGACCCATACAGGCTTCCACTAGAAAACTGTACTTGAAAAAGCTGCAAGCGTTAAAGAAAGAACATAGGACGAGGGATAATGATGTTGACGACTTGAGCAATAGTCTGCAGGGACTAGCTATTAGGAGGCCGGAGAAAAGTGAGTTATTTTTTCATTATTTTTACTATTAATTAGGATTTTGTTCGTATAGAAAGACGGTAAGGGGAATCATAGAGGTTCAATACGAAAGGTTTTTGCCTTTTTGCTCAATACTGATATTAAAACTTATTGAAATAAACCTTTTTACAGTCCAAATAAAATTAATGAACTGACAATTTAGACAATAGTCATGTCAATGAACTTAATAAGATAAGATTATTTTTACGCTTTTTTTTATAACCTAATTTACATTTACAATGGTTGTGAAACTTAAATTACCAAGTAAAGAAGGAGTTAAACTATTCTTGAAAAAAGGTTATAAGCACTTCAGTATTTGCATTATGTTGACTTTGTTTTTAAGTCTGTTTATTGGTGCAAGTTTATTTCACTTGCACATTAAACTCGGCCATTTTTTCGCACAACTACAGAAGGCTTAATAATGACTAATAACTTAGGTACCTATGTAATAAAGTCGATTAAAGTTGGCAAGAAGGACTCAATAACAAACTCTTAGTCCAGATCCAGGAGGGGTGGGGGGGGGTATCTGCTACCCCCCATCAACCCACCATAGCATAGCACTAACAACATTTATTCATCGTGGTAATCCATGTTAAAGAATTTTATTTATTTATTCAAGGCACAATGTACACAACCAATTTTAAAAACTAGTACATGACCCTTTTAGGGCGCAGCAAGACAACTTGAAAGTAATATTGAAGAGTATCTATTTAATTAAAGTAAATGTCTTTAATCATCCCTACACAATCCTATTTTGCCGTAATTTTATGTAGATCAACTTTCAATTTATAAAATCAGGCTAATATCAGTATAGGTACCTCTGGTACCTATTTACATCGGCACAGCTGCCATTTGACCTGCGTCACCCACGCAACTGCGAAATAAATACCTACTTACATCTCAATGTTGATAAGGTCACTCTTGGGACGTACCGAAACAAATACGTAAGTAGGTATTTTTCCAAGCCAACCTATCAGTTTTACGATGTATTGGGGTTTACCGCAAACTAAAATTTTAGAACGATAGGCCTATGAATGCGTCACAAAAGTTTTATGTAGTAAATTACTAAATATAAAAACTGGTCAGGATTTATATAAGGTGTTAAAAATTTATGTTTTTTTTTTGAAAATGGCATCTCTCAGTTCGACCATAGGGTTGTCTACCGCTTAATCGGATTTGCCTGTGGATGCCACAAAAGAATTGTAGCCTCCAGGCAGGGCTTAATAAAAACTTACAAACTAAGCGACTAGCGAATGCGCTAAGGACGCCCTGTGGGGTACGGACCTCGGCTTAGGGCGTCGCTGAGAGACAGCAAGGGTCAAGCAGGATCGGGCGTATTAAAAGCTACAGGCTCAGCGGCAACGCAGGCTGGCTCGAGCAAGGGTCGGGGGAGAAAAAAAAAATGTTGCCGTTCCATACATGTATGCATACGTAACTCAATAAAATGTATGGAACAGCTCATATTTTTTTCGCTATTTCAGCGTTCATCCCATAGTAAAAATTGATCGTAACAATGAGTACAATGCTCCCACGAAATTCTTAAGAGTTAATTTTTTAACACCTTATATTATAGTAGCCAGCCTGCTATAATATAAGGTGTTACCTACTACAATATACATCCTGACCAGTTTTTATATACTTAGTATAACTTCAAAATGTTTACCGAGTGACACAAATACTTCTCTCTTATGATAAACTAGCTGATAACGTGTTAACAATAAATATTGAATTTCCAGCATACAGTATAGAAATAGAAAAATCGCTGCGTAATAACAACTGGTTCAAAGATCTCACAATTTACATGGACTTGGAGAGCGCGGCTCGGGCTAACTTCAACGACACTACTAAGCATTGGCGCGAAGGCACAGCGAAGACTTCCTTCACATATTTGCTACTGGATCCTCGAATAACTAAAAATCTACCCGTGAAGGCCGGGAAACAGGATAAACACGCATCTTGGGTTACGTTTGTTAACTCTATATTTTATGTCGGAAAAGGTATGTATTTCATTGGTTATTTCTTTTTTTATGTGAAATCTTCTTTAGCGGCGTTGTGCATTTTTCTTGGGATGGGTAAAAAACGTCAGGACACGTAACCTGATCGAAAATTCGTATGACGGAGGGAGAGTAGACCGCTGGAAGTAATATCCCCCTCTCTTTCTACCGCGCGGCGAAAATATATGCCTGCTTCTGCTGTTTCGTTTAAGCGGCGCAGGCGGCAGGGTGCTTGCGCAAGTGTGCGTGTGTGTTTGTACTACATACAAATTGTCGTGTTTGTATAATAGAGCACAATAAATGAATATTGTATTTAACAACATAAATGATAGTACTTTTATACTGATAATTAAAGCAATTCGTGCGAAATTATTTCCTAACCATTCCAAAATATTCAAAAATGCACAACGTTATGTTCAAGTTTTCACTTCTACCGGCACTCCCGGAGGGCAACCCGTTGTTTTTAGTTGATTAGACACTAAGGTAGGTCCCGCTGGATGGAGCGACGGTCTTCGAAGGGTAGCTGGAAGCAGTTGGATGAAAGAATCTGTACATAGCATAAAACAAAGTCCATCCCCGCCGTCAGTCCCTTACGCTTAGATTGTTTAAACTATGTAACGCATTTTAATGCGGTGTTCGTCAATATATAGAGTGATTCAAGAGGAAGGTTACGTATAGTTAAACTAGTTTTCGCCCGCGTGATAGTATCTACATTGTACCCGTGCGAAACCGGGGTCGCTAGTAGTTTTAGAGCGTTTGTTGTTTAGTGACTGATTTAGTATTAAGATCATGTTATTGATTTCTTCAAAATCTGCATTGCGATTCAACTGTCGTGTCGCTAGACCGGTTTTATCGGCGAGAAACCCACCCAATCGCACAGTAGAATCCTACTCTCCAATGATTTATCGACAATAAACTATAACAAGCTTTCCCTTCCAGGTAAACGTTCCCGACCGTACGCACATCTATACCAAGCGCAGACATTATGGAAGACAGGGTTCAAAACATCCAGAGACAAGAAGATTCAACATATACTGGACATCTGGTCTGACAAAGTAGGTGTTGTGTGTCTTCATATATTTCAAAACGTTATACCAGCTGAGGCGTATACATACGAAGCATCCATGATAGATGCTCTCGGGTTGTCGTGTTTGAAGAACCTTAAGGTGGGAAACTATTACGGCGAGGTGGCTTCCTGGCCGCAGAAAGAGAAGCGCATGCTGGGACTGTACCTCCTTTATAAAGCTATGCTCATCTTCCTAAGCGAAGGAGAACGACAACTAAAACCTGAAGACATAGACTAAGGTAGGACTACCTACAAAACTTTTACATTGGTTGTGAAATTCTTGCGTTAAATTAAATGAATTTTAACAGTATTTATTGTCGAAGTTATCTCAATTGATGAATTTTTTTAAGTGTACTGTAGTGTATATTAAGCTTTAATGTATTATTTTAGTATTTAATTTACCACTGTTTAGCGTTGTTACTGTTAGAAACCGGAGGCCAAAGAATTTTACAAGAATTGGAGAGAGCTACCAGTTGATGCTGAGCGGAACTCATTATTTTCTTTTCGAATTTATTTTACCTTGGGTACTCAATGACCAATTATTTTAAATGACTCGAGGTAATAGACTAAAATTTTCGAAAATACTGAGTAGTTTTTCGAAGTTACTAGGATGTTTTTTTTATTTAGATATGGAGAAATCAAATGTTCAAAAGATATCTAAGCTTTAATATTTAATGTAGCCAAATAATAAATATTTATTTTACACGACATTATAATAAATACCAATGATTCTGCACAACTGTTAGCTCCACCTTAATACCAACCAAACAATTGTCATAATGTAGTTCGCTATAACTCAACGAGATAGCGCTGACGTTTTTATGGGTCCACATAAATTATTATAACACATTTCGCATAATTTTAGATTTACATTAGTAATCAGTATTTTGAATAATTTATTTGACATTATTTGTAGCTTTAACTTATTTATAACTTGTGCATATTATATTTTAAGTTACCACACTGCACTTTCCATGTATCTCGCACAGTTTTATTTTGAAATTAAGTTGCTTTTTTACATTGCCTTGTAGTACCTGTATAAATATGTAAAATGTAAGTTTTATAGCCCTGCACCCTGTTCCTAGTCATTGATACAATAACATGTAAGCATAATGTATTAATCATGACAATAAGCTCTTATAAAATTTATTTTACTAACATTTTAAGCAGTAAATAAAACACATTTTTTTAAGAAATAATTTATCTTTATTATTTCGTTTTTCCAACGTCTCGAATTCGTTTCTAAGTAAAATCAAACTTGGCTTTAGTTACATCAAAAAAAAAATACACAAATGTTCATTTATATATTGATACATTATAAATACAATGATCAGGTTTTATACCAAGTCGCCACTGGTACAATGAATGAAAGCGTATTAATGTCCGTGGTCGAACGGGGTTACAAACAAAAGATCGATCAGTCTATGCGTCGACAATGCACCGAGCGCTTGGCGTTTGAGATCACGTGAGCTCCTGCCTGTGCCTGCTCTCCTGGTAGTAACAAGCTACACGCGCAATACGCGGCGCGATACGACGCACGAGTCATCACAAATCAATCACTAATTCAATGCTATCCTGACGTACCATGCGGTGCATCGCATGACCTTGTCTATTTACTAAACGATCTCGGCTAAATCAATCCTATTTGCCCGCATCGCATCGCGACATACCGCATACTGCTGCAAAGCCCTGAATACTCGAGCGGTGACAGTGAGTGTCTCCTTACACGAATGGATAAAATACTGCCCTGATTTGATAATCCAAAATAGCGTTAATCACAGCTGATTATCACGATTTCGTAATGATTGCTTGTAAGCAGGTACACTCCAGAACACCTAATGCTCGTTTACAGATTTTGAATAGCATTCACATTCTCATTAATGATTAATCATTCCATTTAGATGAATTATTTTCGAATTATTCAAGTTACAATTTTCTTTTCGTGACTACATACAATTTTACGGAAAATAACAATATTCATAATCGTGATAACAAAGAGTTGTAACAAAGAGTTTTTCCTGCAGACATTCAATAACAGTCATATTAAAAATTGATGATTTTCAATTCAGTCATATGGTTATGGCTCAATCGTTTATTTTTTGATAATTTTGCCAGCGGAAGGTTAGACGATACACTGGTTTGTTCTAGAACATTTTTAGTGTTTGTAAAAATAAACCATCATAATCAATTTATATTTTTTATAAATCACAATCAACTGTTTAATAGTCCTGTATCGACTTTTGCAGCTCAAATTATTAATATGTAGTTAAGTAGGCATTTTATTTAATTCAACAGTATTTAATAACAAGAGTTTGAAAGTCACTGGGTATCGAAAAATCCTTGTCACAGACTTGATTCACTCACACCATATAAACTTAGGTATTAGGCCCCGCATTTTCTACAAAATATTGTTATTTTTGCTAATTTAATACGAAACAGGTACGCGCGTACATTGACTAAAGTGTCATGAAAATAATACCGTATCACTACAAATATTTTATGTAATTCTCTACAATGTGTTTATAAATGTTTTCTCTACTAAAGTTGAAATGCAACCGACATGTTGGCTCCGTCAGCGGAGCCCCGCACACCATGGCACACCGCACCTGGTGTGCGGTAACGCATTAAATGACAAACATCTCTTCAGTTAATATTAAATACAAAATAGATGCATCAACACAATAGGATTTCACCACGTTAACCAATTGGAAGACTACTTGACGAAACAATAGATTACATTCCCGTTAAGACGATCTAATAGGAAGTCAATGGTATTTTAAATGCATGGAAATAACAGTCGTCGTCGAACACAGGAGAACTCTCTTATCTAAGTGCAGTACAGACACCCCAATCCCTTGTATTAAGACATATCGGACTATGAGATTTTATAGTTATCATTAAAAGCCTGACATACATACACGCACAGCGATGTTCAAACACTCGACGAATCTATAGGATGCTCTCTACGTTATATAATAATAAGTCATTGTTCACTAGATCGAGACAGTACGATTTGTGCACGCTACGACTCATATTGTAATGATCACATTGACGCCTTTAAACTTACACTATAGTACTTAAAACTTAACTAACATTATACTTTAACACTAGATACGCTCGCTTTCGTTTTGTGGAATGCAGATATCATCATAAATAAAGATCTTACTATGCTGTATTCGCAATGATATAAATTTTAGACACGGGGCTTCAAACATCAGTACAATGCCCAGAGGGAGAATCGGAAAATTCGATGTTTATATTACAAAACCCTTGTGGAACACTAACAATCGTAGGGTACTTTACACGTAACACTAATATGTACAGAACTAGTTTGTGCTTCCACTAGTAACATATAAAACAAGGTAGACACTGGCGGGCGCGCAGGTCCGCGCGCGCTCCGCACGAACGTTCACTACATCCATCGGGGAGTTTTTGATAACACAACACTCAACTATAAAAGGTAACTATCGGTCCGGACACATTCTATAACATTCAAAGCGCACATCACATACACATTTTGTGGGTTACGCGAGATCACAGTGTTTAAATTATGGCTACTGGCAGAGAGAAAAAGTTTTCGATCGGAGTTCGATCTTCACGGAGTCACACAGTCTGTCCGCGCGGCGCGCACTGTGCGCGGTTGTGTCTGTCGCGGGTCGCGGACGCTCCGCGGGCGGGCGGGTCGCGGGCGCGGATGCTCCGCGTGCGGGTCGCGGGCGCGGATGCTCCGCGTGCGGGTCGCGGGCGCGGATGCTCCGCGTGCGGGTCGCGGGCGCGGATGCTCCGCGTGCGGGTCGCGAGCGCGGACTCTCCGCGTGCGGGTCACGGTCAGCTCACTACACGTCATGGCGTCTCTCTCATTTGGGCGGCGTCGGGAACGAGTTGACTACGGCCTGCGTGCTGGCTAGCACGGCCGCCGCTGCAAAACACAATCTTCCATTACTGTCACTGTTCGACATTGTGCCGGCCTCGACTATCGCCTCTCTACGATAGCTACGGTCGGGCGGGGCTCGCCCGCTCCGTCGTGTGCTATCGGGCCCCTGCAACCAAGCACATCACATTATTAGCGACCGAAGGCGGTCGCCAGGCCGAGGGGTGTAGAGTGGACGTAATCGAAATTCGGCAAAAGCAAGCACTTCGAGCGCACAACAAACTCGAAGAGGATATTAAAAATGTTAGGAGTCAAATGAATGGTGTTATCAATAGCATGCTCCACGGAGTAGTAACCAAATAGACAGGAAATACCAGTCTCTTTTCGACGGTCGAGAAACCTCGTTTGGCTTGAAGCCTCGCTTATGCGAGTCCATTTTCCCGTTCGAGTTCACATACTGGTCTGTGCCTAGACCCTCGTGAGCTACTGACCAGGGTAGGGCGGCGGGTACAGCGGGTAGCCCAGCCCCACGTGCGTGTGGTGGTGCGTGTGCACGTGGCGCTGCGGCGGCGGAGAGCGCGGCGAGCGCGGCGACGGCGCGGGCTCCTTGGGCGCGTCCGCGCGCGGCTTGTTCTGAGGCGATTTGGCGTGCTCCTATAAAAAAACAGTATTAAGTACAGTACGATTCACGAAAGATGACCACTGCGCAGAAGGCATATTTTAGGTCCCTTTGGAGGTGCGGGGTGAGGCGCGGATGGAATGCGTTCAGACCGGAGCGACGCCATGGCGCCATCTCGTGATAGGCCGCTCAGTCGCTATTGGTTTATCGCGGCGTTGACACGCTCGCACTGCTCTCGAGTACAGTCGAAAAGAAGTGTTTCTTTGTTTTAAATTGATTTTTTTATTTGTTAAGTTTTCGTTGTTTGTTAAGTTTTTTGTTGAGATTTGTTGTTGTGTTGACCTTATTAGCTATTTTAAGTTATCAAAATGCCTCGAGGAAAAGGCAATGCTTTAAATAGTTAGTCGAGAAGTATGGTGTACAACGTATTTCAATATTTTCACAAGATTTTAAAATACTCGAAGCTTACAAAAAAACGGCAGCGGCAACAAAGACGTCTGTATCGACAGTACAAAGAATTATAAAAGAGAGTAAATCTGTGCCGTTCTTAGTGATTTTTAGAACCCCTGGCAAAAAGAGACCGCGCTGTAACCCTGCCACAGACGTTGACGACTTTGACAAAGGGGTAATTAAGAGATGTATTCATAACTTTCATTTAACTGAAAAAGAATTGCCGACTTTAGAAAAGTTACGAGCTAAATTATCTCAAGATATAAACTTTAAAGGATCCAAAACAAGTTTGGGTCGATTAATAATAAAAAGAATTGGATTTAAGTGGAAAAAAACAGAAAATACCTGAAATATTTTAATAGAAACATCAGCTATTCGGTTGTTACAAATCAATTACCTAAGAAAACTCCAAGAATATCGAAGACAAAATAGACCAATCATTTATACTGACGAATCGTACGTCCATGCTACACATGCAAAACCCATGGGCTGGGCAGACGGTTCTACAGCAGGTCTGAAAAAACCTATCTCAAAAGGCCAACGTGTCGTAATCGTTCATGCCGGGTCAGAAGCTGGATTTGTACCCAATGCATTATTAACTTTCAAGTCGGGCACAAAATCAGGAGATTATCATGATGACATGAATTTTGAAAATTACTAGAAATGGATTCGAACTCAATTGGTACCCAATCTCCCACCGAACTCCGTTGTTGTGGTAGACAACGCCCCATACCACAATAAAGAATATGATATGGCTCCGACATCTAATTCCCGAAAATCAGACATGCAAGTGTAGCTTACTAAAAATGGAATCAGCTGTGATTCCAATATGTTGAAACCTCAGTTGTACGACATAATAAAAAATAACAAAGCTCATTTAAAGAAATACTCAGTTGACAGTTCTCCGTCTCCCACCGTACCATCCGGATTTAAATCCAATAGAAATGGCTTGGGCCTCTATAAAGGGTTACGTGAGTAGTAAAAACGTAAAGTGGAATATTGGCTGCGTTATAGATTTGATTAAAGAAAAAGTGAATCTGATGGGACCAGAGGAATGGAAAAACTATGTGACAAAGTAAAATCCATAGAAGAAAGCTATATAAAAAGTGACCACGTCGTGGATGTGCTTACGGACGAATTAATTATACATGTGGGAGAATCTGACGAGAGCGAAGATTTGACAGATGTGGATTTTCCTGAATCATCGGAAGATGAAGACTTTAATACGGGACCCGGCCCCAGTACCTCGAGTTCCACGATTCCCTCGAGTTCCATGATAGAGGGAATCATGGAACTTGAGAATAGCGATAGCGACTAAATGTGTTTTACCTAAGTACAAGTTAAGTTTTCTTGTTTTCTATTGATGCTAGCATGATTACTGTGATAACCAACCTGCAACTCATGTATTTTGTGTGGAGCGCCGCCGTAGGCGAAGTTGGGCCCGTGCGCGCCGGCCGGGCCGCCGGGCAGCAGGTCCAGCTTGGCGGGCGGGCCGGGCCGCGACAGGTCCTCGGGCGCGTGGTAGCGCGGCACGGCCCAGCCGCCGCCGAAGCCGCCCACCAGCATGGGGCTGAGCGGCGCGCGGTACACCGGGTCGAAGGGCAGCGCGCCGTAGTGCGGGGCCTGCATGTAGGGCGGCAGGTAGTACTGCGACGTGGGCGGCGGCGGCGGGCCCTGCGTCTCCGTGGTGGGCTTCTGGCCTTCTTGTTTCACCTGCAACAGAAAACATGGGGTTATACGAGCCACTTGACACTTTAAGTAACGGCGTGTTGGAATACGTTAGACCTGCCAGCGTATTCTGCAAACGCGTCACCGTGAAAAGTTAGATGAAATGAGATTCATTTCACCTGAGGCACGGTGTTTCACAGAATGGATTGGTTGATCCATAAGCGGGAATTTCCACGGTCAGGTTGGCTCGCCGGTGAAGCTCGCTGGCAAATCATCGTCAA
This sequence comes from Hyppa rectilinea, assembly GCA_951799385.1. Taxonomy (NCBI): domain Eukaryota; kingdom Metazoa; phylum Arthropoda; class Insecta; order Lepidoptera; family Noctuidae; genus Hyppa; species Hyppa rectilinea. The sequence continues at coordinate 5,518,857 of OX637318.1, read as the reverse complement.
ACCTCGCTATTGTGAGCTGCATTATTCCAAATACATATAACTACAGTCTTTGCTGCAAGCTTACACTTGGCCCGTCAATCAGGCGCTTAATATTACAGGTTGAGGCTACCGTGCAAGTCGATCAAACTACGAAGTTAAGTAACGGTTCCGGAGGTCAAGTCTAGGATCGGTAGCCATTTAAGCGATAGCGGCGCATGCAATGTACATCTAAAATTCTAAATGTCACGTCACACGCCGCTGCCACGGTAAACGCAACCTTCACATTTCACATAGAAATTCCTCGTCGTCACGCAAAATCTAAAAGTGGTGGTATCTGGTATTTAGTATCTAACCTTAGGGTATCGGTTTCTGCCATAGAGTGGGTAGTGCTGGTCAGGCGGCTGTTGCTCCGTCTAAAATTAGGTTAGGTTAGCAGGCAGCCGGAGCCAACGAGGTTGGGGAGGGGCTGGCCTGATAGTGTTATGTCAGTGTGGTACAAGGTTACCAGACACACTACGTCGTTGTGAAGGAAGGTGCTAGTACCAATCCATATTGTTTTTTTTCTCTGTTAGGACAAGAGAGCAGTGGGGTCAAGTTACGAGTTGTAGGTCGTAGGTTCAAACCTGTTTGTATGAATTATTTCATCACCACTGCTCCCCAACGGTGAAGGAAACCGGCATGTCCTAGAACCAACCCGCACTGGGCCCGCGTGGTACATTACTGGCCACTCCCTCTCACAGAGAGGAGGCTTGTGTCCCAACAGTGGGAACATTATAACCTGATTATTTAGGAAATTTTACTCCTGGTAACCTTGTATTCATAACTCTTAGCAAATCAGTTACCTTGACCTCCTCTTTGGGCTTATCTTCCTTGTCTTTGGAGGGCTGCTTGTGTGCGGGCTGCGGTGGCGCGCGGGCCCCTGGGCCCCCCGGGGGCCCGCTGGCCCCTGGCGGCATGCCGGGAGGCTTGGCATCACTGCCCCCCTCTTTTCTTCTTTGATCTAAACTCATGTAATATCTGAAAACAAATTTGTAGAATATTATAATGATGTAACATAATGTAAAACTTTATGCGGATACATAACCACATAATGAGTCCAATTACTTAAGACAATGTCTTTATTAGTCATCAAAATGATAACACGGGTCAACCACCGTACAGTACGTTTACCTGGGTCATAATTATTGCGCACCCGCTCAGTATGTTTCCATCATTTATATTATTGCACTTACATAGCAATAGTTCAGTACGGAATTCGGCGGCATACCGTGCGCGTGATTCATAATCCCATATCGTTTACCATAGTATAGCTTAATCTTAATCTTATATTTGTGGAAACTGACAATACAGTGAATTTATTAACCTTAAACGGACTTGCATCTTTTATTTCATCCTTTATCCCTATCTTAACCCAACCCCAAACACATACCTTCTCAATTCCTCTTCTCTCGCATGCGGCGGTCTCTGGAAGGCGTAAGGTCCCATCTGCGACTTCATTTCGATACTCTCCTTCAATATCTGATGGTTATCATTCGGCCGTGCTGGGTTTTCCTTGCCATCCGGCGGACGCTGTTGCTTGCTCTTGTCTAGAGGACTGGGAGTCGTCTTGGAGCGGTCACTGTCTTTACTCTTATCTTCTAGGGGAGGGCCGGATGGGTGCCCTCCCGGTTCTACGTTATAAGGGAAGTTTGGAACGTAGTTGTAAGGGTAGAAGTGCTGAGGTAACACTTTTTGAGGTCCGTTGTCGGGTTTGCCGTCCTGGGAAAAACGAAATAGGTGGATATAAGACGAGGATAGCGCTAGCCTTAGCTTAAATCATTTTAAATCTTCCAGAGAGACAAAAACAAATAATGTCAGCGAATCTCAAAGGCAGTAGATAAGATCTTCGATCTTCTTATATTCGGAACGTTCATTTCTCAATGGCTGCCTAGCTTTTTCGCAACTGTTGGGGTCGGCTTCCAGTCTAACCGGATACCGCTGGATACCAATTACATGGAGAACCTGCGTATCTGACCTCCACAACCCTGGCACCAACCCACCACGACTGGGTAACATAACTTTTAGAATATTGGTTTTTAAGCCTTTCAAAATAATAAGGAAAATTATTGATATTGCTCGTTCCATAAATTGCAGGGTAGGTCAAGTTGCCACTTTACACGATACAAAATGGCGTGACATTTCACTTATCATCAAATATTGACCAGCCGTAAGAGTATTTGGAAAGTCGTAGGTACTCACTTTCAGGTCGCCTTTGGGGTCTCCTTTGGAGAGATCCTCCTTGCCTTTGTCGGATGACTGAGGAGGCACGGGAGGAGGGTGCGAAGGCGGCATGTACGACGGCTGGCCGTAGAACTGAATTGATCACAACAAATGCGATATTAAACAACGTTTTCTAACATTATTTTGAAATGAAAGAGCTGAGAGACTGGCTAAGAAAAAATCGGTTTGTTGAGCGGTTACAGTTATTGAAGTGGGTGTGATGTTCATCTCCCGTGGATTCTTTAACTCAAATCATCATTATTATTATCATCTCGGGAGAAGCAGCCTATGTCCACAGTTGGGCATAGGTTGTCCCCGATCGCCGCTACATCAACCGTTTCTGTGCTTCTCGCATCCAGGCGATCCCTGCAGCCTTCACAAGGTCATAGTTCTACCTTGTGGGTTGCGGTTGTTCCTCCAGAACCTTTGGAGTCAGTTTCCTAACTCTTATTACTAACGGTGATTTCATACCTGATGATAAACCGGGAAAGGTCTATGAGCGGGGTCGTCAGGTGGCGCATCCGGCGGCGCGGCGTCGTCCGATATATCGGAGTAGGCCGGCGACCGGACACCCGGCGTCGGAGAACGCCGCGCGCGCCGCTTGCCTGGCGACTCTTCTGCGGGGGATTCCGTCGACTTACGCTCTTCCGCCATTAGTGCTGACCGAGGCTTTACCTGAAGAGCACAGAGCATTTACAAAATTATCAATTTGTGTTGTGATAGGCTGTATCGATGCTCAACCTACTGGTTGATTTTGCATTCTCGTCGTATTTGTGTTAAGAAAGGACCCTTAGGTTTTGCTACCATTAGTTTCAACACTGATAAATCCTATGTAAGAAGACCTTGCAAGAAAGATTCTGAAGTTTACCTTAAACTGTGTAGGTTGTAGCGTGGGCAGTGCATCAGGCGGAGTGGCTGGCGGCGCCGGCGGCGTCTGCGGCCGGTCGACCGCCGGGGGAGGTTCTGACGCTGTGATGAACTCTTCAGCGAACCGAGGCTGTTCCAGCCGAGGCGACTCCGGTTCTACTTCAGGCTTCTCCGGAGACTTCTCCGGTGATTTGTCAACCTTGGCATCAGGTGATTTGACCGGCGTTGGCGACTTGACAGGCGTAGCTGGCGTCGCCGGCGCGGACGGGGGCCGAGCTGGTGACGCAGGCTCCGTCGCCGGCTCCTCTTGCTCAGAACTTGAGCCGTCCTTCTCATCGTCGTCGGGCGAGCCGTGTGCGTGTGATCGGTGATACTTGAGACCGTTCGCGTGTTTGTACTTCTTAGAACAGTTAGGCTCTGGACACTCTAGGAGGACGGGATCAGGGGGAGGGGAAGACGTTGTGGGGGGCGGACGTTTAGCCTTCGGCGTCGGAGGTCGGTCTTCCGCGTCCGAAGTGCGTTTTCTTTTCGAGTCAGGTCTGGGGGGAGTGAAGGGTGTAGGAGAAGGCAGTGCTCTTCGTCCCTTGGCGCCACCATTCCTTAGCTTGCTATGTACCGAGGACCGCGTCTCGGTGAAGTTCGTCATGTCAGTCGGCGCAGCGCCGCGACCACGCTTCGCTCCTCGACCTTTGGGCGTCCGCGCATCCAACTCCTCCGTTGGGGAGTCGCAAAACCTATGGAAGTATAATATGAAACATTATATGACATTTAACCTTCCGACGACCGAATCGGCGAACTTATGGAAATCCATGAATATCAATGGCGTCATTATGTACGGAAAAAGGTATTCCTGGTGTTTCTATATTCAAGTATTTCTGCTCACGTTTTTGCGACTCATTTTAGACATACGTGACTGAGCACGTCCATTACACAGTGTTTGTAACAGATTGAGCCACTTCTTGCGAGCTCGCTACGCGTTATTCCCGGCGGCATTAGTATTCCCCGTTCGTGTACATTATGTTTGAGCGCACAGTCGCATAAATACTAACCGCGGTGGCGCCCAGTCGTGTCGCGTGCAGTCCAGTAATGTTCCTACGTAAGTCTTCCCTCGCCACGTCACATTCACTACTAGTACACCTGTAACAATATCACGGAACGATAAATATATGGCTTCTTGTATACGTGTTCTGTCGATCGTGTAATGGGATTAGTTTTAAACTGTGTAAGAAGATACGGCTTTAACGAAATTGGTGCAGTAAAGTTATCGGCGGCGACGGCAGCCTCAGATCCAATTTGTCACGCGGGAGCATTCATTTGCATATTGGGGATGCAGGAGACGCGCGGCGCGGACGTGACTCCGCCGCACGCTCAGCCGCGCCCGCAGGTCGCCCCGCCCCGCGCCCCGCGCTGCCTTACCTCCCCCGCTTACCGCGCTAGCGTGCCAACTTATGCAAATTTAATTAATCAATTTCACCCCTCTATTCGCGACACTTTTTCGCCTTTAAAGGACATCCCGCCATCACAATTTTATTGTACAAACCAAAGGCTCATTGTGAATGTATAATGTCACCTACCGCGGTTTAGGTCCTTATTGTAATGCAGAGCGATTTAATCTTCTCTTTGTCCTCAAAATGTTTTTCGTAAACAAGAGTAACAAATTGAGATAAAAGTGAGAGCCCCGGACAATCCCTTTTTAATCCCTGGCGAGCTTTTTCGTTGACTCGATTTTATGTAGCGGTCTCGTTGAATTATATATAAGTATGTATACGTTTTTAAAACGACGCAGTAGTGTAGAATGAAAGATTTGTTGGATGCGCGCAGATGCAGACATCTGTTCACAAATTCACATGTTGTATTTAGTTTTATATCGTAAAATAGGTTCCAAACAGCGGTGCGCCATATATCTCGGGTGCCAACAACAATTTCAAAGCAGCGGAGTATCCGCACAGTGCGCGTCTCGTAAGTTATGATCTCACATACTACTAACATTGTTTGCAGCATATTAATACGTTTTTATAGCATGGCCGCGTTGCTGCACGAATTTATGATGTACACTGAAGAAGTTTACATTACTCTACTGACAGAGACACATGATAAACATACACATACAACAACATCACACTACATCCGTAGTTCGCTTTCAATACATTTGGGTGAGCACGTAAACAGTAAACACGCGCTTTGCGTTTGTGGCAAGTATTTTAATTTGTGAAGCGAAATACCATTGTTAGTAAATTACTGTGAAATCTGATTTATGGTCGTAGCGCTGGCGGTGATACTCTAGTGAGCTGTTTCAGATTAAATGCTCCATTACGGCCACACAAGCTATTGTGGTCGACCAGAAACGGCCATTTTTGTTATAACAAAAATTGCCCGCACATTTGGTCATACATATGCGATTAGGTACAGCTACAATCTGTTCGTTGGTCATCGCAAATGTACATGTATTTTGTTGCAACGTTCAAAATAAAACCTCAATTAAATTGACTTTACAGAGAAAAAGTGAATGAAAAAGAAATATCACTGTCATTCACTATAGGCAAAGTTGCTTCGTTAAAATGTCGAAAATAAACAATAACATAAATACAGATTCACGCTTTTTGAATTCGAGTTTTATTATAAATAAGAGACGGTCCATTAACTTTCAAAAACATTATCCCAAGTAAATTGATAGCGAGCTTCAAAAATAAAGTTGTTTCGTGGAAAAATAAAATGTAAATGTGAACCTAACGAGATTGATAAGTGACCCGTATAATGTGGGCACAAGTCCTCCATAGCTCGCAGTTATTATTTATTGTTCCACAAAACAATGAACACTTAAAGCATTTCTCTATAAGCATAAAATGGTGGAGTTATTGTAACAAGAAGACGTGCTCGGTGACTAATGAGACAATGGAGGGTGATCACTCGTTTATTATTGAACAACCGCTATGCTACCACTTTGTCTACGGTTATTTATGTTTAAAATCTCGTGTTTGCTTTCTATTGCGAACGCGTAAATCATTTATAACGTTCACACGCTACGTGTACGATAAATTCCTGTGGATAAAAAAACCGCAATGTGTTGGGTGAATATAAAAACTCGCGCTAAACAAATAACAAATACGGAAACCATCGTACGAAGCCAAGTTATAAAACGAAATACCAGGTTGTCAGAAATATTTAAAAAGTAGCTCGGAGCAGATGGTGCGCAACTTCCTAAAGGAAATCGTTGGGCGCGCTCCGCACTTTTATTATTTAGGGGTGAAATCCCCTTGTAAATTGTTAATACGGGCGACCGGTCACGGAAAAGTTAAATTAGAGATCGTCGGTCCACTGTTTGCCTGCGTGTAATCACTTCGATTTGTTGGAACGTCACTAATGGCTCAACCGCGTGCGCCCTGTGCCTGGGCCTACATGCTTGTTACAGTTTGTTAACGACAGGGGGACGGCCAAATAGCTTGTACATCAATATTTCTGTCGTATTTATTTTTGAACACGCGATGACGGTCGCTTTGTCAACTAAATTGTCTATTATTTATGTTTATCTTTTACTAGATGAATGGGTGAAGTTCGTACCACGTGGGTAATTTCTATGCCAAAAAAATGTTTTCTTCGATTGTGCGTCTGTTCCTTTGGATTTATCCTAATTTTCCTTTTCCTATATCACTCCCTGTATTGAGGGAGGAAACAAAGAAAAATATGAATTTTCGAGTTTTAACGAGACTAGTGCACGGCAATTGATTTGTTTAGACTTATGTTATAGATAGACATACTTGTATGTCACCCATACGGCCATAGACAATTTCACACAATTATGTAGATCAATAACCTAAATGCGCCGTGTTATTTTCTTTTTATTTATTTTACTTACTTAAATAATATTCTTTTTTATTTTGTTCTCAGTACAAAATGTTTTAAAGATCGGTTTTTGTCAGCCAGTCACAAAACGAACTACTTTTTCAACTTGGATAAACTTAAAAAGGGAAGATATGTTATATAATCGCAGCTCGCGGTCCTACTTAACTCACATGGATACGCGGACAATCGTCTAAACAGCGCAATCATTTCAGTTTTTGCACGTAAATTAATACGTATCAAAATACCTTCTTGGGTATTTCAAAGTGTTCAAACAACTCAAGAGAAACAATAAGACGGACGGGATTACTTTTCACGCATTAATTTACAGTTAAACATGTTAATTTATGTTAAAAATGGTCATTGAGTACCAGTAGCTCGAAATTTGCATGCTTTAATGCTACTACTTAACATTGTGTTCTTGGCTGCAGTCCTTTAGTGATTAGCCTTGTTGTAAGTTTATCTAAACTAATAAAATTTTAGGCGCATCACCCTTTGTAAAAATAAATTTATAAGTCGTTTCACCAAATAACTCTGTCAGATTACATAAAATTAGCCTGAATCCTAACCATAAATAAACATTCGCAACGTTTAAATCATTTCAGTTTACATTCTAAACCGCAGATTATCCGGCTTAGTCCGGCTATCGTTTGATTAAGTCGCTGATCATTTTACCAGGAAAGCAGCGAGCGAAATAGGTTCATTTAGGTGGTGCTAATTACACCTCGGCCGCGGTAATCAACGGCCTAATAGTTGTCGTGCCCTCGCCCCCACTTTGCCCCTGCCCGCCGCTTGCTGGCTTTGTTCCCGACACCCCTCAACTTCGTCGCTCACAAATCTGTACCTACGACAATATTTGTACAAGTCGCACTCCACAAAGTTAATCTTAAACTTGGAGATTAAACTCTATACTATACCCTGTGATTTAAGCACGCTATATTAATATCGCGTGCTTTAAAGGCCAGTCAAAACCCAAACTTGATTATTTTGTTTTTTTACCAGCCAGCATTCTTTTGTTGACTAAATCGATTGAGTTAATAACACAAAATAGTGGAGTGGGCGTCGAACGCGTGGGCAAAGAGGCAGGCGGGCAGTGAGCGTCGCGTTGGTCCGGGCACGGCACTAATCAGACTCGCCCATTGTTTCCCACACCGAGACAAACAAAGTTCCGACGATTTCATTTACATCCATTCAATGGGGCCGACCTGGTAAAGTAAACTTTCCTCTCTTTAAATGGTAGGCAGTCCAACAACCACATTTGGAATGATAAACCCGTTTAACATGTTTCTCTCACAAAAAAAGTTGTGGATTATTATGTGTCAGATACAAAATGCTCCTTAATAAGCTTCATAAAAGAGACATAAACCGAAACTCAAAAACGAAGCATAAATATTAAAATACGTCCACTAATTAGTGGAATGGAATGCAACGTGGCGTGTACTGGGTAGTCTCCGCTGTATTGCACGTACACTGTTCACTGTGTACTGTGTGCCGTGGTAGGGACGGGCTTCCTAAACCTGTCTCTGAGGACATTTTTTGAGCAGCAGCCGAACACCAGATGCCGCTCGATATGCCCGGCCTTTTAGACTTATGGTGAATTTATTCCGAGCAGCCCGCGCCCGGCCCGTATAACTATATGAGAAAACTTCATAACTCGATTATTTTACACGTGAGCCCGTAATAAAATTATAACGCGGTCGGAGTCGCACAGTAAACAGTATTTAATTTCCGTAAGCTCCTCGGCGCCATTAGCCGAAAATAAATAAGCTTGAAGAGGAAGGGCGTGAATTGCCTCCCCCGCGCCCGCTTCCAGCTCCCCGCGAGCGTCCATCGCCCGGATAAATTTGGAAAGTGGCAACAGAAGCGAGCAGATGGTGATTTATTATCATGTTTTATAATAATTACGAGCGGCTACGGGGGAGCGGCATTGTGTTGCGTGCCCTGGCCCTCTAATGGCGCAGCGGACGTGTGCTCTCATATTACATTGTCTGTTTTATTTTCATCTTAATGATGGACGACCACATCTTACAATACGCTAAATTGATCCCATAATGATGTTCGAAATAAAATAAATCATGCAAACAAATTAAACAAGCAATCATAAAATTCCAGCGATTCCAATATTGGATCCTATTCGGTGCGAACAATCGAATTGCTCCGACTTGAAATTAAATGTCTGAATACCGTAAGTTATAAATAAAGACCCGAGTGAGAATTGATTTCATCGCAAACATAATAATAATTTATGTAAATGAGATTACCGGCCATTTTGGAATTTATTTACTTACCCTAAAGAGTTGCGGGGCATTTTAGTACCAGGCGAGCATAAAAGGTGTAAAGGCCCTCGTATCGGTTCGGCGGGTGATTAAATATTCCGCGATGCTATCTCCGGCTAATAAGCGCCCAGTAATTATGTAGGGAGTCTCATTGACTCCACTGTTTTATGTGCGCCATGAATATTTTAATATTAATAGCCAGTTCGGGATTGTGAGGTATAAATAAATATAAAACACTGAGAAAGGGCGAGACGATTATGGCCCGTCGTGAAATACGAATGACGAGCGACAAAAAAGCTGTAGGTAGACATACAATCGGTAATCATAATCACCGGGCCAGGTGTCGTAAATAAATTAATATTGCTTCTGGAAGTGGACTTCTTGATTATATGCTTTATGGGGGTTTTATTATTCCTATATTAACGTTAATAATGACGCAAATTTTATGTTTTGTAAGCTCGAAAAGTTTTGATTTTTTTACAGTTATTACTTCAGCAAGATTTTTCATTAGCTTTTTTTTGATGTTGATAAGTAGACAAATTCTTTAAATATTATACAAGAAAAATATTAATAGCGAGCGTTCTGTCATAAATGAATTTGACACGAAATAATCGTTGGTTATTTATTATACATTTTAACAGGAAACACATAAATATTAATTGCTGGCCTAAATATCCGGCGTTATTTATTGCCAAACCTTATTTCTTCGAATCCATTATGGCTTCTCACCACCATGTTTGTTTCGTCATCTCAATTTTGGTCCATACAAGGTGATTTAAATAGCTTTGCTTGTCCATCGATGGACCTTAATTTGTATTCAACGTGCACTATTTGCTTTTTTATGAACTCTTTTTGACAGATTTAAAAAAGAAGAGTTTCTCAGTTCGTTCGTTTTTTTATATACTTACATTTATGTTCCCCTAATACTCGAAGACGACTGGACCGATCGGAAAATATCTTTGTTTTTTTTTTGTTTGAAAGGGATGACTGTGTATCTTCTAGATATACCTAGAAGATTCACAGTCATAAGGTCAGAATCTGATGATGGAATCTCGGAGAAATCGAGGAAGTTCTTCAAATATTATAGGCACATCTGGATATTTTTTATGGTAACCCGCGCATTTTCTCTCGGAAAGCACAATTTGGTTAAGTGGAACTGATGATGAAGACCACAAATGGCCACGGGAACTAATAAATGATATGTATTTTTGGGTGCGATTCGATTACTAATATGGTTGGATGCTAAGAAATTTATGCTCGTCACAATCCTGGGGAAATTGGACCTGAAGGTGAACAGGAACTCCTCAACAGTTAACGTCCCCGTATCGGGTAAAGCAATATTCAATAAAAGATGAGCAGTTAACATTAGGCTATTGTAGGTAAAAAGCTATCTTCAGAAGGGTGGGTGGGTACGCACAAAAACGGCGTGTACGTAGGTACCGTCTTAAACCTTAAAATGTTGATTATTAAGTTCAAAATCGATTGAGAAAATTTGTCCGTTTGTGGTAATTCGATGTGCTGGCGACGACTATACATAAATAAGTGTTGTCTTGACTAAATTATAAAGGGTAACGTCTTTAGTGGGTTAGCTTATGTACCGGAAAACAATAGAAAATTAAACTTTTCTTTAAACTTTTAGGATCCTAATTTAGTTGAGCAAATTATTTTATCCCTCCGTCTCCAGTGTCAAAATAACGGTTGAAAGAAAAACAACGATGGTGGATGATGTTTCGCAAAGCATGAACTTATACTAGGTGTGCAGAAGCGTGCAGAGTGTATGGGATGGGCGCGCTACGGTGCTTTGCGTTCGTGCGCTAGTAACAACTCACCACCTTCCGTCTCGTGCCACACGATGCCCTCCAGAGTGACCGAAGTACCAGGCTCGCAGGGGCCGAGGCAGTCCGGCTCTGTAATGGTGCCCACAGACGTGCCCACGCATACTTCTGCGGTTTCCTGTAGACAAAAATTTACCTGTTATTTTCGTTAATTTACACATTTTTATTCAGTAGGTTCCTAATACCTCTGAGCTCTGGTGGTAAAATCTGTGTATGTCGAAAATGTGATGCATGTTTTGTCAACATAATAAAACAAAGTTAAAGATCACGTTTTATGTGTTTATAACTCAACAGCTATATTGTGGCAACAAAAGAACTCGAATACGTTTATTATCAATTTATCAACTTCAATATCTAAATGCAATTTATTACTGGTCGTCCATATGGAAACAATTCATACAACACACACGCCACAGAGTACACAAAGCATGAAATGTAATTATTAAACATTAATTACGAACGTATGTACCACTCGAAATAATAAATAATAATGTTACCGCAAACATGCTAACATGTTTAAAAACGTTAATTTATTGGCTGTGCACACATTTCACGTTGCTGTGTAAAATATAGCGTAATAGGGTTAAATATCCAATTGGCAGCCGACCGCATTTAATTAAACGGGATATTATGAGAAATTGGAATTTGGAAGCCTTTGGATGTTGACAATATTCAATCTGAATTGATTATCATTTGCAGCTAATTGTAGTACAAAACGTAAAAATGTGTTGTGAAAGTATATTTTCTTCCTTTAAAAAATCGTTGGTAGTTACTTGAATGTAGGTATATGACACGGAGTTCATAAATAAATATAATATTATATGCTTACCTAATTGTGCACTGAAATGATCAATCTATACTTCTATACTAATATATATATATATATATAATATTATAAAGAGGTAAAATTTGTAAGTTTGTATGTAGGGGGTAATCTCCGGAACTAATGATACAATTTCAAAAAAAAATTCACCGATAGAAAGCTACATTATTCCTGAGTGCTATAGGCTATAAATTATATTTATATCATACATATTAGCCGAGCTATCGCAACTTTCGTCTAGCAAGTCGGAAAGAAATACCTCCGAAAACAGAATTATTTGCATGCGCTGCCTAAACAGTTGTTTAAAATTGAAAGCAATGTATGGCAACCCGGTTCGCCTTAATTATTTCTACAAAAAAGTCCGCGATACCATACTCCTATCTTTTGTATTTTAACTTTTATATTTCGTTTTATGTTTAAAAAAAGTATTTTTTCGACTTACTTCTAATGTTAAAACAAGAAATTTTCCGCGGACGAAGTCGCGGGCAGAAGCTTGTAGCTCATATTGCCATTTACAAACACAAATCCGACATACGCAAACCTTCATACCCGAAATAACTACATCTGTATAGGACACACATGTTTTTTAATACTTAAATATTACAACTAAGTTTCTGCCTGCGACTGCGCGTGTTTTTTTTTGGCTTCCCCGACCCACCGCGTCGTTTTACGTCGCCCTCTGCCTTAGGTGCAGAAATTAGGGCATTCAAATAAACAAACTCTTCAGTTTTATTAATAGACTATAATAGATATAAAGTAGATATACAGTGTGTTAGGTTAAACGAGGCACATACTTTCAGGGGTTACCATACTTACCATACTCATGAAAAATTTATGGAACAACTGATTTTTTTTTCATATTTCAGAGTTGGTCCCATGGACAAAGTTGATGATTTTCATGAGTACTTATAACCTTAAAGTATGTCCCTCGTTTAACCTAACACATTGTATAATGCACAAACATGATTGTGTAAGTATCCCATGGCTCAATAATTACTACGGCTGGTTCCCGAAATATCGATTTGTTTCGACAATATTAAAACAGCAGTCCAATTAATTGATTCATCAAATTGAATGCAATGCGCCGTAAAATATGAAAGCCGATGTAAATTACTTTCATTGGCAGCCCTGGGCTGTGATGAAAAGCCGTACATAACACAATATTATGACAGATGATGATGTCATAAATGTAGGATTTAAAAAGAATTATCGTTCTTTTAGGTCGGCCGCACTTTAGTGGTAATACTATGACCCATAGATACATATAAATATTTTTATCTTATGAGTTTTGATAGAATAAGGGACCAGCATAATATACTGGTTTTTATATCACTGACATGAAACCGTACCTGTCTCTAAAGCACTGAGAAAGCGGTTCTGTCATATCATACCGGTTGTCATAGAAATCTGTCATTTCCACAGTACCTACTTGACATAGACAATGCGCAATGGATGCTTTATGGTAGCCCGCGAAATCCAAATTTCCTTAAGTTTTTTTTGCAATTTGCGGGTCAGTACCAGGTTCTATAATGATCAAAATGTGATTCGTAACCAAAATAAATATGTATTTACATAATTATAACCATGAGAATCATCAACACATCTTTCTAAGAGTGATGACTTTCAAGAGATCACGCGGGCTACCTTTGTGCTCCCATCTTAAGGTGTCAAAAACCGCTCTTATTTGAACAGCTATTATTGTTTGACCGATCACCGCGTTCTGAGAAAACCAAAACTTAACTAACATAACAAGATCTGTGGTTCAACAAAAGACAATAAGTGCTATAGGCCCTTTAAAAGTTTTCACTGAAAACACCTCCATCTGAACGTTCGATGAACGTGAATGAATGACAACCGATGAGTGAATGAACGGAGAACGTAGAGTGAACGACTGTATGTAGCCTTAATAACGGGCTATAGATTCTGACAGTTTTGTGTTGTACTCTATTCCGTGTTTCAACAATAAATCAAAGTTTTTAGTAGTTTTTTTTTTGCTTTTGTTGAAAGGTTTGGCGCAAAGTTTATAGGTTATTTAATTAGTAGTGAAGTGTAGAAGAGAAATGTTAGTAATTGTTTTAGTTGAGTAGCAAACGGCGGCGGTTAGTTTCTTGCGTCACGCAGAAAATAATAAAACAGACATCACATACCTACTTAAGTATTTTTAGCGTAAAATTTCTTGTTTTAATACGATACTCGGCAATACTGTAGCTTCCCATTAGTGAAAGAATATTCGGAATTAGATCATTAAGTAGTTCTAAAGATTACCTCGTATAAACAAACTAACAAATTTTACCTCTTTTCTTGGTGTAACGTGATACGCAGGTATCCATCTATCTAAATAATTATATATACTATATCTTGTACCTATACATAAAAGCGCTGGACACAAATGCACGCCAATTAGGGGGCGAACCACTACTTATAGCAGTGGGCAAGACATGGAGAAAATCCTGTATAGTTTCATCTCTTTCTCACAATCAATCTGCCTAGCCTTTTCCCAACTATGTTGGGGTCGGCTTCCAGTATCGAATGCAGCTGAATACCAGTATTTTACAAGGAGCGACTGCCTATCTGACCTCCACAACCCAGTAACTGGGTAATACGATACCCCTTGGTAAGACTGGCTGTGAGATTTTCGGGCTTCTGACGACCCAAAGATGCACAAATGACAGCCGAGACCAACGGCTTAACATGCTTTCCGAGGCTTTCGGAAGCCTCTACTCTCTTATTCACGCCAATAATACTGTCCTTGATCTGTTTGTTTTAGCTGTAAGTCTCCCATGTTACTTAAATAAATAAATAAATAATAAGGGGCCAACCGTTACTTATAGCAGTTCAATTTTAATATTGCTTCACATTGGGAAAGACATGGAGAAAATCCTGTATAGTTTCACCTCTTTATCACACTGAAGTAACATTAAAATAGTACTGATCTTTGCTCAATTCTCGATTAGAAAGGTTAGTAGATACAATATAATATTGCAAATGTTACAAGCATATCCAATCTCCATACGATAATCACATGTTAACTGTGCCGTATTAATTATAATGAATCAATTCGATATCGAATAGCGACGCTCCCCGCCGCAACGCTTCGCAGCACACCCAAGTGTTATTAATTAAAACTTATTGTTCCCGTTATATTAATTTGAAACTGTTCGCACGAATTATGTTGGAATTACTTCACAAATGTTACTATTGAGGTGAATACGGGTGTTATTAAAATGTTAATGGCTTGTTTGCGCGGCTAATGGCGGTATGTGCGAATTAACTATTTAGCTGCGTTGCAGTTGCTTTTTGTGTATAATATTTACAGTTAGCAGCTATTTTATTAGTAAAAACATACATATTGTTATAATTGAAGGGTAATGAGGTCGCGCCGGTGTTTCAAATTTTCTAAGCTTTTTGCAATTTGCACGTCAGTTTCAGGATGCATTTTGATTGATTTAAAATATGTTTCGAGACCGTAACAAATAGGTATGTTCTTGCCGAATTATAATCACTAAAATCATGTAAGTAGAATAAAATTCTATCTAATTTCTATAAACTACTTAGAGCATTTATAAACTATGACTATTTTTTGAAATCGTGACATTTTACGTCAATTCTTACTAACGAGTTGTATCGATGAGTTAAACAATTAGAAGTCTATTAATACTTTGTTACGGTAACGAATCGATTTTGTTCAACAATACAATCTGACACTGACCTATACATACTGATAAATTAATAAAAAGAAAGAATATTAGAATTGCACGGGCTATATCTGCGCAAAAAATACTTAGATAATACTAATATGGCCAAAAGGATTTCAATTTTGAGGATTTTCCCAAAATTCTAAAAATGTCTTACATCTTAACAAAGCAACAACAAAATAAAGCATATCAAAGCAGCAAATGGAAAAACAAACCATCGAAATGAGAGTCTCCTGAATATTATAATTTTTTTCACCGATCTCTCCGGAAAATCGTAACGTTTGTCGAGTCGACCGCAGTACCAAGTCGCCGGGATTGCATAAATTCAAAGAGCGTTTACGGCGTAGAACATAATCAAATGAAGCCATTTACATTCAGCGCCAGATATGAGAACGGTGCGACACCATCGCCCCTCTCGCTCACGCACACGGTTAATGGCATCACAAATTGCGAACTAAAGCACTCCAGCGTTGAATTCGAGAGATGTCGTTCCGAAGAATACTTTTGGAAAAATAACAAAATTTTATGAGAATCGACAGATATTATAGTCTAGCAATAATCTTTTCACGTTTCAGTTTCTAACAATGACGAAGTGGATTGAATCAATACGCTCCAATAACGATACTATGATTGTAATCTGCAAAACTCTCAGTTTCATAGCCTCATATTCGAGACCAGAGCACAGCGATCGTCGTAAAATAAATTTGTCTGTTGATCAAATCAGTAGGTAGTCAATCAAGTGCCGCAACTAATTGCCGCTACTATAATCCGATTTTCTACGATGAAGTCATACCGTCTGAATATCTCAACTGCGATAACAGCAAATAATCGATTGAATCATGCCCACGCGACGCCTATAAATAAAATTAAACGCTTTATTGTTAGTCGAATGACAAATGTGCGATAGTCTTACGCCCACCGACCGACGCCGCGGCATCGGCGGCACTCGACTTGGAGTTCACTCGACCGCACTGTGCGACCGTTACGCACGCCCGGACACAATAGACAATACTAGTTTGGAACGATAATGCCACAAACATATTATTATTTCGACACACTGTATCTCCATTAAATCCTTTAAGGGAGATGGCGTGAATGTTACAAGCTGAGCCAGTCGAGAGGGGGGAGGCATTGTGCGCGACTCGGAGGGGTCGCCCAGCCGAAGTTATGAACGCTGGCTCAATGCTCTCCCGCTAGTTGACTGCAAACAAGAGGGGTCGGGCCCGGCCAGCTGCCGTTTTATCTCGACAAACGAACTCTCCTCACGAGCAGAAACTTGGAAAAAAACTTTATTACCGGGACTCGGAATTTACTTTTTAATAAAAGCTTGGTGAAGCGCACGCCAACGGGCATATCATGTGCATACAACAGTCGGAGGTGTAGCCGCGGCGGTGTGGTGCGGAGTCAGTGCCGCATGCCAGTGCACCCGCCACACAATAGCGAGTAAATCAATTCACAACCGACAGGAACAAAAGAGCGTGCTGAGCGTAGTGTAATGAGCGCGTCGGCATGCCCCGGTACGATTAAGACACCGAGGAGTCGTTTGAAGATCTTCTATTAGGGCTTCATAGAAACTAATTAGTAGTCGCACCGCCGACAAGCTCCGAAAAAGGAAAGCGTTTCGACGAGGACACCTTCATACATGCCTAATGACTTGTGTCCTCTTTGTTTCCAAAACATGTAACAATTTAGTATCCGCGCGGCCGACCATGACAAATCACGGCTAAATCTCTCTCTGGCGAATATTTGGCAACGGATACGTATACTGGAGCACGGGAAGCGATTCCCAACAGTGTAACCGAATTACAATCCACTAAACCGAGGGAACATACGTCATTAAAATAATTTAGGGAAATGGCACGTTTTAGTGCTCGCGTTTATGGCAGCCTGGTGGATGGGCCGCTCGCGGCGTGCCAGAAGTAATAAATACCGGGGCGGAGCCACCCACCATCTTGTTTATACACCACCTAGCCGAGACGGAACATTAATTTTCTGCTATGCGGAATAAGTGGCGACAAAGAGTGTTCGTGTCAGCTAATGGGCTAGAACACATCAGTGTTACGACTTATAAGAACTTTGCCAAGAAAAGAAGCAAAGGAAATTACGGATAAGGCTAATTGTACCGAGAACTGCGAAGAAATCTGCAGCGCCTTAACCCTCTTAGTAGAGGAAATTATCATTTAAATGAACTGGCAAAGGTAAAGAAAGCGGTCCGTGGCACTGGAAATAATAAAATTATCATGCCGTTTTTCTCGTGTTCTTCTTTGAAGCTCCGTGTTTTCAATAAATTATGTAAATCAAAGAGCAAAATATTTATGAGACAAATTACTTGAATAACCTCGGCGGTGGTAATATGTGCTTCTGCTTATATTGGATTCATAAACAAAATGTTGCTTGTTTGTGTTCAACGTAGTTTCATAACCAAAATATGACTAGGCTTTGACAATAGAAGTTTATTAGCATAAGTAATAAAATGTTATTTATTTACATTTTATGCGATTACGTGTTATGAAAGTATGCATGCATAGTTACAGTAGCGTAACAGAAGCGGTAACGAGTTATAAATAATAATTAAGCAACACAATCAGGCGCGGGGCCGGACGGACTGTCCGCGCGAGGCGGAGGGTCGCGGGTACCCTACTCAGGGCTGACACCGCCTAATTAACTTTGTACAATTCGATTTGATGCGCAACAGTTTCAATATTCGTTCAACCCTCGATGTTATGCGAAGTTTTTTAATTTATTCATTATTTTTTGAACTGTCAAAATTGCACGTCAACTACGTTTTTAAAACGGTATTATTTTAAATAAAACCTCCAGCTGAATAACTTCGTGGAGGAATAATGCGAAACAGCGAAACTAATTTACTGAATCGCTAAAAGGGTTCTAAATGAAATTCATTTTCACAAAAATATAGGTATTTTTTTTGTGAAAATGGCCTTAGTGGCCTTGTGTAGTTTACTGTGTAAGAAATAATGTTGCTACCAAGTGAACAAATAAAGAGGTATACACTGCATACCTACGTATGTGTTATGTACTTACAAATGAAAAAGTTATATTTTCGGATTAATTAAGCAGCTCAGAGCCCAAAAATAAACAGAATATTCTTTATTAGCCGCAGACATTAGAACAACTATATTTATTCACGTTAATTATTAATCCTAATCCTCGACTCACGAAAAAGATAATATCAATCTTAACATTATATGTATGAGATATTGTAATTAATTACGACGTAATTAATATCAAAACACCTAAATAACCGTCCGTTCGTTCTGAATTCCGAAAAGATTCTTATTTTGACAATACCGCAGCTGTCCGAGAAAAAGTGAAATGTTTATTTCGTAGATCTGCCGTGAAAAATTACGTACCTAAAGTAAGCTTGTCGTCAGTTGTCTATAATGTGCATTCCTAGTATCAGATGGAACGACAGTTCACTTCACCTAAATTTCACAGATTTTTACAAAATAGAGAGAATTTTTATACAACGAGAAAGATGTCTTTAAGGATTTGGAGGAGGCCCTTGCTCAGTAGTGGGACAATGTAGGCTCAGTAAAAAAAAAAAGGTCGACAGTTCTCATACGACAGTTTTTAGTTCAATATTTTAAAACTAGATGGCGCTAGACTTCAGTTAACGCTTTCATTGCTTCTACTCGTCAGGTACTCATTATTTTATAATAAAAAAAACTTTACGCATGGGACGTTAGACTCATCAGATAGTGTAATCACTGGATCTAGATACTATGAACTAGTTTATTGCGTTGTTTGGGCAACTATATAATTCATGTGAAGATGAAAAAACTCATAAAGTTACTTTTGGTAGTTCGTTGCGTTCGTTGTTTTTTTCGTTTCCGTACTCAAAACGTAAGACGGGACCTTAATACTAAGACTCCGTCCGTCCGTCCGTCTGTCACCAGGCTGTATATCATGAACCGTAATAGTTAGAGGGTTTAAATTTTCACAGATGATGTATTTCTGTTGCCGTTATAGCAAGAAATACTACAAAACAGAACAAAATATATATTTAAGGGTCCCATACAACAAACGTGATTTTTTTGCCGTTTTTATAATGGACCCTAAGTGCGCGAGTTTTGACTTGGCCTGTTTTTTGTAAAATGTTAAGCAGTCTAGTATAGGTACACCTCTGTCTAACTCTCTGGGGAAACAATGCGTGATGTTATGTGCATGCTACATTATGTACCTATGTGCAGCGTCACTATAAATTACGATGGGTTTTTATTTAGACTTAATGTTCTATTAAACGACGAAAGCGAATTTATAAAATAGAGTTTAGCTAATATATCAATACACAGTTATTCTTTTTTAAAGCTGTGTATTATATGTTTTCCTGTTGGATGTTTCCCTCTTTAACTGTTCTGTGGTTTCCACTAAAACACGGCTGAACGGATTTAAATGAACTCTGGCTCACAAATAGTTTATAACCTGAATTAACACACAGCATACCTACTTTTTATCCCGGTAGTATTTTCCCGTGGGATAATCTGACATCTACGCGGCTGAAACCGCAAGCAAAACTTAGTGGTTCAACAAAAAAGGGTGATAGGTTCGACCTTTTCACTATTTATCGTAAAAAAACAATCCAAAAGGCTTTAATTTCTTTCAATCGAAAAAATCCAATCATACTTTTTGCTAAACGCGGGCATCTACAACGCAACACTTCAGCGCCCAAGGTCTACAATAGTCTACACCACTACAAAAACAAAGGCGGCATTAAAAAACGAAGTCGTATAGAAAAACAATCAAATGCTACTCACAAAGGCACGCTCTCACTCGGAAATGCGAACGAGATTAATTAAAAATAAAATATCCTCGTCAACCCCGACACTGTAATTAAAACAGGAATAAATGAAAACGAAATTCAAGTTTCAATTACAATTAAGGTTGAAATATTCGTTTTAATGTACTTTAATCTCAGTATTTTAGTTTTTACAACTTCTTTAGTGGGTACGGTGGTCCTTTATAAATAAAGGATTGTGGCTAAGTAATAACGAAAATTATGCTACGATTACCGTGGTTGATCGGTGGATGGGTGACCATCTTTACGTTCCAAGACCGATGTACAATCGCGCGGTTTATAATCAGCTTACGGAATTGCAGCTTATATATATAATATAATAATAATATAATATAATATCTTTGGACATTTCACACAACGCCATATAGTCCCAAGCTAAGCAACCTAATGCTTGTGTTATGGTAACGAGATGGCTGATAAACTACTTACATACATTTTTTTTTGTAAATACATACATATATATTACAAATAAAACGCGATTTTCGCGACAAGCAGTGTTACTGGGTATCTTATTTCATCCTCCTCTCATTGCATTCGGTTAGACTGGAAGCCGACCCCAACATACTTGGGAAAACTCGGATTGCACGGTAAGGCCTTTTATTTTTAAGGGGGGGAAATCATCAAATGAGCTCTGCCGCTCTGGCTGGAGCGAAAGGGAGTGTCAGACTCTTACTGACCCATCCATGTTCCTTCCTTAGCCCTTTATGTTCCGAGGTAGCGGTAACCCTTTCAAACAATTCCGCTGACGGTTAGGCCTAACCCGCACTGCGATATCTCACCGCTCTCACATATTGAATCTTAACTATAAACGGGTACCTGTGAAAAACAGTTTTTCACAGTTGTAACCCTTTCTGTATAAAATAGTACCAATTTCCAAATACAGAACGACAATAAATAATGTGACGTCATGTTGCATTTGTAGGCGATAATGATATAATGCTTTTATTTATTTTACTGTTAATTTGATTGTTGTTATTATATCCCAATTCCCAATGCAATGGACGACACGTTGGTTGAGCGATTGACTGTTGCGCACTATGTCGTGGGTTCGATTCCCGCACGAAACAAATATTTGTACGACCTGCAAGTATTTGTTACGAGTCTGGGTGTTTTTCTATCTATAATATGTATGTATTTACAAAAAAAAATGTATATAAGTAGTTTATCAGCCATCTCGTTACCATAACACAAGCATTAGGTTGCTTAGCTTGGGACGATATGGCGTTGTGTGAAATGTCCAAGGATATTATTATTATTATTAATGCAATCACTATCGTGTTTTGTTTTAGTTATTAACTTATCAATCATTGGAACACTTTAATCTTTTGACCTGTGAACTGCGATTATCTGAAACAGTGTTTGTTTATAGAAGTCGAAGGTCACAACAACAGGATTACGACAACAACTCAAAGAAAGATAAACAAGAGACTTATAAATAAAGAATTTAATTCCCCCTACGTATAAAAGTGGTCCTTGAAAATTAAAAGTTACAGAACAAAGCGCGCCTATAGCAGGCTCGTAAATAAATAAAACTTTGAGCAAAGAAAATGCAAGAAAAATATTTTTTAATATACCGGGCGGCGCGGCGCTTTGAGACGCCCTCTTTTATTCAAGGGGAAAACTTCCTACCTAAATAGGAATATAAAAGGAGCCATAGATTTTATGAAATAGGAAGGTGGTCGTAAATAGGGCGTTTACAGAACCGGTCCAGTACCCCACCTCGCATATATTGACACCCATATAAATAACATCCACGGTGTTTATGACATCCTAATACACGAGATAATAATTCAACATCACTATTATTGGATATCATGACGTCACAAAAACAGAAATGTTAAACTGACTACAATTAAGACTAAATGATATGCATAAATTACCTTTTATGAGATAAATTTAAGTGCAATAAAAATGAAATGCTAATCGAGCCAAGCTCGCTTCTCTCCTTCTCTCAAAACAAAGAGTTTATTCATTACAAAAGACTCAGTAAAAACCTAAGTAGGGTTGTGCAGCGATTCTTGTCGGGAACTGCCACGACTAAAAGAATGCAACTTTGTTCAAAGGCGGCCTTTGTAAATGAGAAGCGAAACGCGTGAGGCCCAGCCTCGCCTTGGCTGGCTGGCTGGCGGAAGCGCACGATGTGACACGGAATAGCGACACCGACACACGACGAAATTGCATTGAATCTGGAACGCCTTTATCGTTGCCAAAGAGACTTTTACGTCTAACCTCCGAGCGCGCATGGGATCCTGGTATGTATGGAAATGAAATTCGCTCAAGTTTAACGCGTTCGCTCTTTGATAGATACGATGGTATATGGAATCGATTCAATATCACGATAATCGAACTTTAAAATCCGTGACCGAATAAATAACTTACAGTGTTGAATAAAACATGGTGTTAACATTATTTGTTCAAAAGAAATATCTTGAATAATTTACATGTAACGGAAGCGGCTAATGAGTTCATAAAACACTTATGTCAATATGTTATAGCCTCAAAGTATAATCATTTAACACGATGGGAATTAACATTTAAACATAGACATACATCAAAGATTTAATTCAATATTAAATCAGCGCTCAGTGAATAATACGACCGGTTCTCAAAAAGCAATCAAATAAAATATCACGAGAAATAAAGCAATAAAAAAGAAGGGATCGTGATTTGGTCGCCGATTATATTTGGAGGTAAATGGTTTATGAAATAATATATAACTGCGAATGACTGGCTCAGTTGTGTATGAAACTAATTGTATCTTGAATCCAATTAGGTATGTGTTGAAAAACTCCGATACAATACAAATGGATAATTGAATTCATGGTTCAATATTATCATTGCGCGGCTCGGGCTCCGGGGCTCACCACAGCACACATTTCTATTAAACAGGTTTATTTCTATGATCGTCTCGAAAATAAGAAGACGATAAAACAAGAATTGATGGTTAACAATCTATGTTTACACAATTTGAATTTTATTACTTGTGGTTCGCATTTGAGGAAACACTTCAGCGTGTTATAAACAAAGAAAATAACAAATCATTGATTTTACTTACAGGAATGATATATTATTTCTTATACGAATAAATCGTGCAATTTTCAGCGAACATAAAAATTTGTCTGGCATCTGCATGTTATTTAACACCAATATTTCGTGAATTTCCACAGACGAATGAACATCAAAATAAAAGCGGTGGAAAACATCGTAATTTTCGTTCAAAGCCATTTAATTTAAGCACAGTGGGCTGCGCGGGAGAGTAATCTGATTTATATCTCTAGGCCGTATTTCTTCTTTATACCCTCTTTCACACTAGCCGACGTAATTTGTTGAAAAACACGCAAATTCAGTTAAGTGCTTCAGTCTATTTGCGATGGATGTTTTATGTGTGGTAGGTATTTTATTTATTTATAAACTTTACTGTACAACAGTGGTTAAAAGATTTACTTACATTTAAAATTTTAAAATAGCTTAAACATTTGATTTAATGTTTAAATAAACAGTAACTTTTGCTGTATTATCAGTTGTTTTTTTAAACTACCTATGACGCACCTATGTTGCCCCGCAAACACAGAAAAATATGTTTAACACTATCTGATTGCATTATTATTTCAAGTGAGTATAATCAATTGCACAAAGGACAATTACACACACCGTAGCTCTAGTTTTGTAGTTTACAATGTTCGGGGTGGGATGGAAATGTTTGTGTTTCAACCCTCAACCCTCCTCTTCCCTCGGGGTGTAACTGAGCTCCGAGCGGTACAGATGACATCTGGCAAATGATATCCCTATTATTATTCTCCCAATTTTTAAAATCACACGGATCTACCCTCTGAAATACACCCTTGAAAATTATAACAATCTAAAAATGTGTAGAATTGCATTTGAATATGAAACAGCAACGGTTGGTTGCACAGAAAGAGTACTAGGAGCGCAGTAACGAGTGCAGTTCGCAAGTAACCCGTGCTCGGCTCCGCTCGGCGCAGTCGGCACACGGCCCGACGACGTGTTATTTATCCCCGTCCAAACGCCCTTTACGAGCACAATATCGCCGCTCGATTTTCATCCCGCCTCGGGGAGAGATAAAAGAAGCTTAACGTCTGACGGCTTTGTGTGCGTGTATCTCACCCGCCGCAAATAAAACTATTAAATTAAATAACGTTACGCAGCCACTCCACTGAGTAATCCTTGTATTTTATTAACAGCGAGAGAGAACCTCTGTCAAAATTTGCTCTTTTTAAAACCGTGACCGCTGTGTAAATAACTAAATATTCATGATCCGCGACTCATATAAATATTACTCGAGACACTCGGCACGTTAATGAAACAAGATGCTAACTTCGTGGGGTGGGGCTGGAGCTTAAATTATTCCAGCCGCGTCTCGCTCTTGTCTTTGTGTCGTTGCTATTATTTCAAATTATTTTTAATTGAGTAAAAGCAAGCGAAAAACACAATAACAACCCTCCGAGTTAATTGCCCACCCGACAAAGCGTTCTAAAAGCTTTTCGAGACGCTACACTGTAATACAAACGTTAAACTGCATGAAAAAGTGTTTGTGTTTTAGCAATTCTTAAAAATAAAATGGAACGTGAAAATCATAACGCAACAATGGACCGTAATGAAATCTCTTTTTTACGGCTCACGGCTATGTTGGGGCCGAGCAATTTTAACCTCGTTTTCATTGAAATTCACATTTCATCCGAGCAACAAAAGGGTTGGCTCTTTGCGAAATGTCAATTGTGAGGAGGGTAGCGAGCGGCCCGCTACCGCCGATGTTATCCTGGTACTGGCGGACACATGTACGCAGCCGTGACAAACACACAACATCATATGGACGCGTGTGTATGTTACTATGTATACCCCACCGGCTGTCCTGAATAATGCATGAGAAGCCAACGAATGCTTTAAAAAGTTAACAAGGTTTTCCGAGCTTTCCTTTGTTCCGCTGCTTACTGTACAAAAACAAATTGCTTCCACTGGAACTCAGTGAAAAATTTGATTTATCTAGTTGCTTCTGTACCTTTTATGTGATAAGCAAAAGAGTGGATGGAAATTGCTAGGACTATTTCCAAAACTACAAACGTTTACAAGTTTCATCCCAAGAAAGAACTAAAGTAGTTTCAACTTCAAATTCCAGTGTGGTAGCAAAACAACTAACCATGTGCTTACTACAAAGAGGAACAATCAAGTGTAAGTGTAGTGTGGGATGAGAGAGAGGCTGCGGCTGGTAAAAGTTGTAGTGTCGACCACGCCACGGCCTCGGCCCGAGTTACGGATACCTAGCCGATAACAGGATTAACGCGCCCTCCCGTGTTGTTACCGGCTAATTCGCACGCAAACTTCCCACACGCCACACTTTCGACACGATAATGTTCTCCTAGTAGTTCGCCTGATATTCACTTATTACTTTCACCGTTCGCGTTAATATACTACTCACGCCATTTAATTAATTAGATTTTGCTGTTAACATACCTACATTACGCTGTGTTATTAGAAAGCTTATGTTTGGAATAATAACGTACTATGCTTTATCTATTACATGTGGACAGAACGTGACAATTTATTGGTCAGTTACCGGATTATTGCCGGATCAAATTCGATTGAAATTAGTTCAGTTAAATCTACAAAGACAAAGAGCGAGTGATATAAATGTGAACACAGCCTGATAAACATTCCATTTCGATTTTATACGCATTTAATAATCGTCAATAAGACCCCCATTTTATCTCTCGGGTAAAAATTATTATAAGTCTTTGTTTATAGAATGTAAACACGACAGAAACAAAAAATAACTCCGATAAAGCTAGATATTTTTACGATCTCTCTACGGATTAATGAACATTTAATATTAAACTCGGCTACTCAAATATGATTTTCGTTTATCTTATCCAATCAAAGTTAATTGAACGCTCGATCAAATCACAACACTATTCAGTTTAATATTCCCAAACCTTTTTCGTCTTCAATTTTAAAACTTCCCAAGTCAATTGAGAATTTTAATTTTGTAATTATGGCAAATAAACTTTTAACAGTTGACGGCAGTCATGAAACATTTACGACAATATAAAATCGTAATGGATTAACTTGATCGCCACAGTCGGCGTTTAACGACCGACCTGGGGGAACTTCCGCAATAAAATTATTCTCTGTCATCTCCTATATCGTGAGTTTGACGATGCATACTACGTATTTCAGAATCGAAACGATACACCACCCGAATTCTATAATCAATGACTACGTTAGAATTTTGTAACATTTCTTCGTCACTTCTAAATTGTGTTGATAGCCTGGTAACTCCTGTTTTATGTGCCTCTCGTCTCGAATATCGAATGAAGCGATGGGGACCTTGTACGACACATTGAAGTGACATCAAACGAGTGTCCTTTCTCTAAAACAGTAATATTATTGAACGAGGTCAAAGAAGGACAACAAATGTAACAAAATAGGGTTCCAATCTCATTTTCTTTCTCATATGTGAGAGAATCAAGTTATTTCCAAATGTTTTGGGGAATAAAATAAATATCCAAGCAAATAGGCAAGGGTGTTGAAAATGTCAGCAAAATTGCTAAATTCTTTGTAGCGAAAAAAATGCTATGAATGATAATGAATACAATTTACAGGGTGGCGTAAAAAGTATCTATAATAAAAACTTGTCGAGTTTTCTGTTGTTATGACATGAGCACAATAGCTCTTTCTTTGAACTTTTACCTTGGGAATATTTTTAAATTGTACACTCTGACGAAAATAAAAGGCCCTCATTTCTTAGCAAAAATAGAATTTAACTGACAAGGAGCGCACGGGTGAAAAGTTAAAAACTCTGCGTGGGTCAACCAGCACAAAGTCGGTCCTGTAATTGGGTAGACTTCTAATTAACTAACTACTAAAATATTAACTAGCACTTCGATTTTTTAATGTATAATTTAAAATATAGCCTATGACACATGACACTCAGGGATAATGTAGCTTCTCATTCTAATGGAATATTTTTTGGAATCGGATCAGTTCAGACGCCAGCACATCAAGCTATCCCTAACTGTCAAATTTTCTCAATTAAAAATGAACCTAAATACTATCAAAGTTGAAATACTATAGTCAATAAAGTTGAAATACTATCAAAGAAATTTGACAGATTGTGGTAACTTGATGTGCTGGCCTCTGTACATACAAATTTACGATTTGATTTTGATTTGATTTTTTTTTGTTTTTTTTTTTTTAATTTTTTCGATGATTTTTTGAGAATTGAATTTAATTTAATTTCTTTATAATACTATCGGTAACATAGATTTATGTCAAGTCAGAGAGAGGGATTCGTAGAAACATTATACTCACATCATCGTGTTTATACAACGCAATAACATTCGTAACACAACATTAAAGGAAACTTATTAATTATTACGAATAAAACTTGGTCGACTCGTAATTAAGAGTCCATTTTGTGACAGGCTCTTAAAATTCACTCCACGAGCGCAGAGGGAGGCTCAAAGGCAAAATAATTAAAGCGGAGGGTATAAGAAAATGTCGGGGAGGGAGATCAAAGGAGAGAATTTACCCCCGGGTAAATAATATAGCAGTCTCGCGCCGGATTTGGGTATTTGCTAAGGTTACAATATACCTGTTGGCAGTGGTATTGACATGGTTTACCTCAATCCAAATTAATTATTTAATGAACGGAGCTAGTGGAGGAGCCGGGGCAATGGAGACAATTACCGAGCAATAACTCGGAGCGTAGGCCCCTGGGAGTCAATGAGCTATGGATGGCTATGTCGGCTTTTGAACGTGTGACCTATCTAGTTCAGGTTTATTGTTTTTTGATTGCGATTGTGGAAGAAGTCTAGGAGACCGTGCAGTGGCTTAATACGGCCTATTTGTGACGCCTAAAGCTTGGTTAGCGTTTCTTTAACTGCTTTATCCCTGTATTCCGTAGGTAAATGCTTTATAAACAAAACATTTCCATATCAATTATGATTCTTTCGTTTTCTTTCTGTACATACGAGTATTCCATTACAATATATAATTACTATAGCTACTCGAAATAACGGACGGTGGCTTTTGACTTTCCTCTTATTATCTGAGGTATAACTACCTAGTATCATTTCATTATGTATTTTTAAATAAATACTACTAAGGAAAATCGCGTGACAATCCTTGTATACATATCCTACGCTTCACCTTGGGATAAACAAGAGCTGAATGAAATTTTCTTAGTACCTACCTACTTAAAAACATTTTCAAGAAATAAAAATTGTTTATTCTGAACAAACAAAACTCACATTACAGGAAAAAAAGAGATAAAATACACAGAAGTGCCAAAAGCCTCGTATTCAATCCATAAAAGTTTGTCAATTTCGTCCATTGCTCGTTGTCATAGTCAGCCACGGACCAAAGACAATACACATTGCGTAATTACTCTTTGTTGCGGCACTGACAAACAACGACAAACAAACAGTCAAAACAAAAATGCCGATTGCATAGTGAAAAATAACCTCTTTGTAATCTATAGATTAGCTACAATCGTAATAATAACGTGACATATTCTTCTCACACTCGCTTAATGACGCTTGATGGCATCTAGTCATACATAATCCATCATTTTGCATAATAACTCGATGCCTTCACTTTCAAAGGTTACTGAAAACATTTAATTATGCAAAGCCAACCTATACTCTTAATGCCTTTATGAATATTAAAATATGAATGAATAAATTCAAATATTTCTCGCTCAACCATTTTTTTTGCACTTACCTGTATGCTGGTGGAAAATTACCCATTATTTGGAGAAACCTCCACATTGTTTGGAAGCCACAAACTTACCTGGAAAGAATAAAATACTACTATAAAACGTAAATTCGTGTTCAGTAATTGATAAATAAGATATTTGTATTCACAAAAGGAATATCGGTTTGGGTTTCATTCTGCGAATTCTTGTTTAACTATATCTTTTCGGTAAAATACGTTGACGACAAGACTGGATTTGTTAGACTGTCATTAATTCCCAGTACACGAGTGCTAACAGTATACTATAATCGTAAAATGGCATTACAACGTCAACCTTTACAGCTGCCATTCTAGCGCAAATCTGAAATGAATGAGCTACAGACGGATATTACGAATTCACCAGACGCGCCTCAACTCATAACAAAGTCACTAAACAGTCTTAAATTGTTAAAAATTAACATTCAAATTGGGGGAGCGCTGTTAGTGGAATTAGTACGACTTTCACTCATAAATCGTCTGGAGAGGGTGGCGAGTACGCCGGTTTATTGGCTCCACGTCGACATTCGCCTGCTAATAAATGAAGCAGAAAACTTCTACTTATGTAGTGTGCTGTTTGTCGAGGGCGGAAGACATCACCCGCACACTTATCTAAACGAAAACTGTGTCTACACAGAGCGTCGTAGAGCTCAAACTTCGACGGGAACACTTTTATAACTCTGCCTCTCCTGCTTGCTCGTGAGAGTGCGAGCGGGATGCAGCGACCGCATTATGGGTTTATGAAATGAGCTCCGTTGCCTCATGTTACCCCGACGAAGAAAATGAAATTATGACCGTAGCCGCGCAAAGAAAGCGGCCATGACATCTCTAATTTTTTCTTGTACAGCTTTTACGAGCGAACGAGATTCGGAGCAAAATGCTCGGATGAAATTGGAAAATATTTTTGAAATAACATCATTTTATTATTTTCGTAGTAGTACCGATAAAATATTGAGATTACCTATTTCTTTAGGCTAGGTAGCTTCTGCGTGTATCAACACTATCAACTTACTATATTATAGGGCCATAATTGAACATGATGCAGGAATTAGTTTAGGTATTTGTGTAATCGTATCTCAAACATTAGACAAGATAATTACGTTCGCTGCGATCGCACACAAAGCTCATTAAGCATCAATTCCAATCTAATCAAATTGTGATTAAATCGAGTGAACCCTTTGATGTCACGGGCGTTGAGTGTCGATGGCGCGCGCCGAAATTACTGGCATATGCTCACGTTGCCCGCAGCTACCCCATGCATAATTTGTATTGCATTAGCTTCCCCAATTTGGGGGTGTTTGTTCATAAGTATTTTAAATCAGAGCTTGCATTGAAATGCTGACACTGCTGACAGTTTAGGTTGGCTTATTAATTAAGCTTGTTTATTTAATATGCTGCTTTCGCTGGTCCTGTTTTGTGTTGTTTTGAATATTTCGGAATATATTTGTGAACACAATTTCGTGTGTCAAAAACTGTTTCATCGAATTTAAATACGCATCGGGTAAGCTATTATTTATATAAATCGTCGACCAACAGCGAGTGCGAAATTCCAGGAATTTATTAAGTTGAGGTATCCATTATATTTATCGGTTCATTCATAGTACCTAACTACTGGTAGGTAATTCACGGAATTCAGCGAGATCTGTAAACGATAGTCAATGCTACGAAACAGTCGGTAATTAAACGTCCATTATAAACTCTGTAGGAGACTTCGGATTACTTCTATAACCGCTGGCGTCCTAGTAGGTCGTGGTAGAATTAAAGTATGATGTAATAACAAAATGGTACGTATTTTAATAAGACCAACCATTATTAAACATTACAAGCTTGAAGATACCAGTAAATCAAGTTAAGACAAATAAATTTTTATTAAATTGACACACTTCGTCAATTTGCTGTGCTGAATAAAGTTTCGAACAGCGATTTCATACAACTGTCAAAGAATAAAAGTTGTAATTTGAATTAAGATAAATTTAATTGCCCTGCGTTCGTCTGATATTATGATATTATATTAGTTTATCGAAATAAAAAATAACTTCGGAATTCCCACATTGCAATATGCTACAGTAAAAACAAACGATTTCTATAACGTGGTGTGAGGTTATTGGTTCCATAATAGAATTATTGTAGAGAGTTGTACTTAAATCTGAATAGAAATTCTTTCAAGTAGGTATGAGAAAATAATGTAATATAGTCTACCTAATTATTATTATCAAGAAAATGAACAAAGACAACCGTCTTGTATATTTAGTAGGTTTTTCTGTCTTCATTTAGGAGGCTCTATTTGTGGAAGTTGGCAAATTACTTTTGTAGTAATTTTTTACTAAAACGTACAAAAATAGAGAAGTTCTTATCTATTAAAATGCTTACAGGATATCCAACAAACAAGTCTCATGACAAATGTATGTCCAACAAATAATATTAGTACCAAGTATGATAACATTTCTTTCAATCGAGTCGAATACTCAATAAACAACCCGAAGCTCGTCAGTGTTCCACATTGACTTACAAACAAAACCTTCACGTTGTGACCGTATCTCTTAAACTAGTGCCACTAGTCAATAGCGCCTCACAAGCTAATGTTTATTTTATCAATTACCACACATTATGTCACGTATGGTCTGAACACTTCACTTTATCAGTTTAATTCATCTTGCCCTTTATTTTAAAAACCTCGCGTCGCTCCTAATGCTCACGTTAGAGCAGGATGGAATGTTTTAAAGATGTGTGCGAGTGAGACGGCGGGGCCAGCGTTTCTCAACATGTCGCGTTTAGCGGTGTTAAGGTTAATAGCGCTATTTGTATAGCGAGAGGAGATGTTATCGACGGAGACTGCGGCTGCGAGACCGACACGGACATTTTATTGTCTACATCGACAATCGACACAGAATAATTCCAGACAACTAAACGATTTGAATGCACTTCGGCTTTAACATGTGTCGATTCTTCCGTGTTCATAATGCCCTGGTAAAGTTTGTTTTAGCAGTCGTTGTAAATAAACGGTTTAACTAACAATATGTTGTCTTTTGTCGGTGGAGGTACTGTTTTCTAAGTAATAACTTAAGCAACGTTTTACAAAATGG
Source organism: Hyppa rectilinea (assembly GCA_951799385.1). NCBI lineage: Eukaryota > Metazoa > Arthropoda > Insecta > Lepidoptera > Noctuidae > Hyppa > Hyppa rectilinea. The sequence goes on along the minus strand of OX637318.1, from coordinate 5,486,639 downwards.
TAAGTATAATGTTAGTATTTTTATTTTTGTGCTAAACACAAAACCAAATGTCATTTTTAATCGAGTCTTATGCGTTTGGACAAAACAATGCGGTACGGAATGCGAATAACCGCATTACAATGTAATTGAAAGTCAATCGAGCTGCCCGTGCCCCATCCTGACATTAAAGCGACATCAATAATAATTTCAATAAACGTAGCGTTTTGTCGCATCGCTCTGAAAAATAAACTTATTAGAGGTAATATTTACATGACAGTTACAAACAATACCTACATAGGTATATTATACACAAGTATTCAAACTTGTTTATGCATAAAGAAGAGATCTGAGCATCATTCATCTTTATAATGTTAACAGAATGATGTTTAATAAATATACTACGACTTGCAAGCGAGATACTGTAAACACGAGTTTTAAATAAATTGGACACGTAAAAACACCACGTAACCATCGAACAGTTAATCTATACATATAATAAAACAGTAAAAAAACTGTGTCTGTACATTGAATATATTAAAAAAATAATAATTGAGGGGGGTTTAGAAACAGTAATAGAGCACGAATCCAAAAAAAAAATTTTGTCTGTTTGTCTGTTTGTCTGTTTGTCTGTTTGTCTGTATGTCTGTTTGTCTGTTTGTTTGTACACGCTAATCTTCGGAACTACTGGATGGATTGGAATGATTTTTTTTTTGTTGTATAGGTATTAAGTCTGGGCAACATATAGGCTATAATTTATCTCGGAAACTTGAACACCTGATGCAGAACCGCAACAGACCAGCTAAACTATAAGAGATACAAAAATGATACCTTAGCAAAAATTGTTCCACGTGATTAGCATTTTCTGCTGAGAGAATAAATTTGAAGATCTGGAACACCTGATGTGGAACTCCAAGAGCCCAGCTACACTGTAACATATATAGGAATGACGTCTTAGCAAAAGTTGTTTGGTCTGATGGGCATTTCCTGTTGACTTATAAAAATCGAAGATCTGGAACACCTGTTGTGGAACTCCAAGAGCCTAGCTACACCATAACATATATAAGAAAGACGTCTTAGCAAAAGTTGTTCAGCTTGATGAGCACTCTCTGTTGACGTATAAAAATTGAAGATCTGGAACACCTGTTGTGGAACTCCAAGAGCCTAGATACACCATAACACATATAGGAATAACGTCTTAGCATAAGTTGTTCAATCTGATGAGTACTCTCTGTTGACTTATAAAAATCGAAGATCTGGAACACCTGTTGTGAAACTCCGAGCCTAGCTACACTATAACATATATAGGAATGACGTCTTAGCAAAAGTTGTTCGGTCTGATGGGCATTTCCGGTTGACTTATAACAATCGAAGATCTGGAACACCTGTTGTGGAACTCCAAGAGCCTAGCTACACCATAACACATATAGGAATAACGTCTTAGCACAAGTGGTTCAATCTGATGAGCACTCTCTGTTGACTTATAAAAATCGAAGATCTGGAACACCTGTTGTGGAACTCCAAGAGCCTAGCTACAACATAACACATATAGGAATGACGTTTTTGACGTCTTTGTTGTTCAATATGATGGGCATTTCCTGTTGACTTATAAAAATCGAAGATCAGAAACATCTGATGTGGAAATCAAAGCTATCACTAATTTTACTGTGTAATTATAAAATAACAAAAACTGGGAGTACCTGCACGCGGTGAAGGCGGTAACAGTTTAGGACTGATTTTCGATGACGATGGTTATATCATTGAATATTTGACTACTGGCCAAAACTCCTATTTATTTTTTTATTTTATCGTATGAATATGCCTTCGGGCTTATTTTGTTTGAGTGTTTAATTTCCTTTTCATTTATCTTCGTGACACGGTAGCCTACCCGGTAACGCAGGGGAGCAGTCATTTCAATTTAGATTTTTATTGATCAGGTATCTTCACAATAAAACTATGACCATGCCTAGAAAGAGGTCAAATCTTTCCCAATGTTCCAAGAGAGCTAAAAGATTGAGGATCATAAGATCCCAAGAATCTACCGAAGAGCGTCAGGAGAGACTTGATGCTGTTCGAGAACATTAGGCTGCAACTCGCTCCGTGGAAACCTCTTCGGGTCGCGAAGCACGCCTGCGTTCTCAGCGTATTCATTAGGTCTCTAGAGACCAGTGAAGAATATGATGCGCGACTGACCGCTGATCGTGAACGTCATGTATTGTCTCGCGAGTCAGAGACGCTCAAGGAAAGAGAATTACGCTTGAGTTCCAAGCGTATCTACGCATCGACTTCTAGGTCTCTAGAGGAGGAATATAATAATGCGGTTACCAAAATGAAAACGATGACAAATGGACTGTATGTTTTGGTGGTTGTTGGAATGAAATAAAACTAAAGCTCAGTGTGATAAAAGATTTAAATGGGAAAAATGATAAAAAATAATTTCAGAATAAGAACAGCAAAAACATAAATAATTGTACGCAACGCAACGGTAAGTGTTTATGCTAATACAAAAGTTGCTTAAAAGGTAATGACACCACAATTAGGTGCTCGAGATGTGTTATTATCATCGCTCGAACCAGATGAGCTCCAACGCAAAAAATATCTCTCGACTCAATATGATGGGATGATTGACATTTGTGATGCCTCAGACAGAAAACCTGTTTGCAGCCACAAAAGCTTTTTGATTATTGTACACACAATACAAACATAGCGTCCAACACACAGATATGCTATTATATTGAGCAATATTGGAAAAGGTGTTGTATTTATTCATTTTATAATATTTTGAAGGCAGACGCATTACTATAGACACCTTTAAACAGCTTGTAAATTAAATATCTGTGTCGTTTTATTACATCAGGAACGCATAGACCGAGTGTACGTTATATTCAAAGCGCCCAGGGGATCTTAGCGGCTGTGTAAGTACCATTAAGCCGTCTGTAATACACCAAGTAAGTATTTGCATGAAAACGACAAGATATTTGCATATGCAAATTACGTTCCGTCTTTATTTGGGCCGCGGACGTTAACTCTACGTCCTTATGTAAATGAGAGGCCCCGAGCTTTCCCAATAGGCGTATCTTAAAACTTCTATTGTTTATATAGCCCTTTTAAATCAGTTACCGTGTCAATTTTTTCATCAACCTACTTCACAAAACAATTAACTTTTATGTCTTGTTGTCTACGAACCAGACAAAAAGTCGACATGAATAGAGCGTTAACAAGGCAAAAACTGTAGTCTATTACAGCGTTTAATAATGCCATTATAATGCAACCGAACCGGCTTCAAGAAATCGTTCGAGACGGCAGTACAAAACAAGAGCCGAGTGAACAATAACGACGGCACCGCTCATTTTTGTAGTCGCAAAGGAAAACAATAAAACAAAGAGAGCGCAAAAACGACACCGTACACGCAAGCGGGGCTCTCGAAAAATAGCAGCGGCACACTCGCGACGCGCCGCGGTTCCATCCTCGCCACGACCAGTATAAAACTGCCACACATGCACGAATAAAAAACAGCCAACCGCACACGAGCACAACAGCGTGTAGCTAGAGTCGGCCGCTTAGCTTACCCTCGCACTCGGCGAGGCATTCGTGCGTGAACCCAACCGACTCGCTGTGTACATACATGGCTACGTACTTATTACCGGTACGTGTGTTGCGGACTGCGGTATCCATTACGCCGAGGAAAAAGCGCGCGAACCAACGGTGTGTGTAATTGATTAACAGTTTGAGAACCTGTTGACGAGCAGTGACGGACGCTCCGCTCAAACATACCCTCGCCGGAAAGCCTCGTTGAGCGCTTTAAAATCTTAATTTAAATAATATGCATGTCATTTCACTTCCACTTATAATAACCTCATAATAAACGATGCGAAGCGAAGTTCAAATAACATTCCCTCGCAATATAACTGGTATTTTAATAATGGAATTTAATTACACGTTTATTGAATGTTTTGTGCGTTTTATTGTTCAATGGATACAACTTTGAAATCTTTATTTAATACTCGCCTTGGCAAGATTTCAATTAAGTGTTTTATAGCTAGGATAAAAATTCTTATACATTACAAATTATTTACGTGTAAATCAGCACAAAAAATATCGGTGTATAGGTATTCAATGTGACGAGGGGCAATAAAGTCAGCGAATTGTGTGATGTAGTAATAAAAGTGGTCGGAAAGAAGAAGAATAATTTATAACAATAAAATGGTGTGCGGAGATGTCGCGTTTGGCCGCGTCTGCCTCGCTGCTCCACCCTACATCAATAATTCATGCGACACCGCGCCATTGAGAAAGTGCTCTGTGATCGCCATACTAATTCAACCATTGAATCACTAAAACATTTCTTTGTGATGCTTGATTCAATACATAGGTGCGCACAATGACAAACAATACATTTCATTGTTTGGATCTGTTAGTAAGTAGGTCTAGGTAGTCCCTAGCGATCATAAATAACAGAATGATATAAATCCACAAATACTGGAATTTCTGAAACATTGACGTGTATCCTGAAATAGTAAACACGAAACATATTACGTTCCAATCCCAACTCCCAACTATGAAAACATTTTCAATGTTTAGGAAATACTATCATGAACTGAGTTGCATACCTAGCAGTAGTTTCGCAGAAAGGATTGCGTTTTTATAAAACAGGATTACAGATTTAATCCTGAAAGGAACCAGCTGCTTAGACAGTCTCGTAAGAAAAACCATACGAGATGGGTGGGGTCCGTAAACACATTCATCCCGAGGGAACGAGAAGTAGCCGACTGGATTAATTCGTGTAATTCAACTTAAATACCAGGAGAATATGAAACTGAGTAGATATTTAGCTCGCCTAATGTAAAACTACCAGTTCACACGAGTAACTTGGCTATCAGCGGGAAATAAAGATGGAATGCAACAGGAAAGCGGATGTATAACATGTAGCAAAAATAAACTAAAATATTTACTGCTAACACGTGGGAAATCCAAGAAGTTTGTGAATTAAACAGAAAAATATGTATCCGTTTCATTTATTTTTGTTTTTAGTATTCCATGAAAATCTGTGCACGAGATGTGAATTTTTAAGTGGCAAGATGACGCTGCGTTTATGACGCCCGTGTAGACGAGCCTTGAGGGTGGCGGAAGGAGAAACCCGCCTTCCCTGGAAGTGTGAGGGAGAGGTGGATATTTCATCGACTCCGGGTACAAGATGGCAGACGTTTGCGGTTGATAGTTTATAGTTATTGCGAGCGAGTGCGACGTGTTCGGAGCCGCTTTATCACATTGTTAGCGTTGTTATCCGCGTACACCGGATTAAGTGGAGATCACACTCGAGCCCTGACTCACCACTCGGACAATGGCTTCCGGTAATGGCTTTTAACATTTACACCGTCTTTTATGTGTTTACCCTTCTGATTTATTACGATGTGTTTGTTAGTTAAACATTATTTTCTTGGTAATTATCATTTCTGTTCTAAACATAATAAAGTACTAAACTTTATGGCGTTTTAATTAAAAACAACGCCGGAGCGCGCTAAGAATTTATTCCCCCATCTAACAACTTCAAAGGGCGTAGAGGTGTCGCACGTGAATATAAATCTCCCGCCGGGATAAAAGTGGGAAAGCTCGGGACCGATCTATATAAATGTTGCAATTCGTGCGAGTTCCTGTGATCGATTGCTCTCACTATCGTCGCACTATTTCAAGTACAAGACATCTCATTTATTCCTGTCATATTCAAAGCGTTTTTATTTTGCTCGAGAAATTTGCTGCGATAAACAGATAGGTTGGTTTTTATAAGCGGACGTGAAGTATTATAAACATCTGCGCTGTTTATTTTATATCTCGAGTCGAATGTGAGTTTATTGAAATAAAATGCAACGTAAACAGCGATTGGAACTGTCGACCGCCGCTTGTGGTTCACAGAATATGCGCACCAGTAGTACCAGGGGAGCATGAAGCTACGGAAGATACACGAGCGAGGTGTCGAGCCTTCCGCCATAAATCCGCCAGAGCAAAGAAAGCGTTAACTCTGATTTACCGACGCGTCACTCGTGACGGGATTCAATGCGCTGCTAACTTGCTTTATTACCTACAGAGGCGTTAATAACTAATGTTAGCGAGCTAAATAATATTAAGGCGCGAATACAATAAGATTTTTCAAATAAATGACGAGATTGCTGTTTTAGCGAGAAATCCTCTACTCGGCGGGATGTCTGAGCTGAGATAGCTATGTGACGGATCGCAAAACTCCGAGAATTTCCGTCACACGGACGGACAAAGGAATTGTGGACACGTGACCAGAGAGCGACAGACGAACAACCATCAAAAAGAAACCAACTATTGTTATGATTTCAATGATAATTCTTTCACAGCCAAAACATATCTGCGTTGACATCTACCGAAAATTGCTTTTCAACAGATTCAATTAAAACTTTATTAATTTCACAAAGAATCTTCGAAGAAACTTCAATTTGTAGAAACGGTTACGTTGTCAAAGTTAAGAAAATTCAGCTAATACAATTTATACAGAGATAAAACTTCAAAGTCGGCCTGCCCCGGTTCAGAGTATTCAGTGGAGAGTACCTACAGAAAAAACAAAAGATTCAGTTTTAATCCACTTAGTAAAACAGACAAAGTTATTGCGAGGACTCATTTACGTTTAAATAATAAAATAATGTTGTACAGCAATGAATTAAACGTGGGCTTGTCGTAATGTGTGTGGTAACTGAAAATAAAGCGAACGATTTGTACCCACTAGCGAGTTATTAGTTAAAAGTAGGGCTGTGTAATTAGAAGCACATTTGGCGGGGCCGCGGGCACTGGTCGGCCGCGCGGCCATGTGGCGGCTCGACGCGCCGCGCGCCCTCGCTGCCTTCATTAAATAATTAAAACGCGCTACTCGTGTGCACTCACGCTAATAGTCGTTTTACCGTAGAACCGTGGAAAAACTCATAGAAAACAAACACCCGGTGGATTAGGCAAAGTGAATTACATCACTCCACTACAACGAGTCCGTGCTACAATACTAGGGCGGCACGAACCGTTCGCAGCTCGCAAATTACAGTATTAAAAATTTAAAACCACTATTATAAAATGCTTTAGCTTTGGTACATAGTTGTTTTAGTGCTTGCCGGCCGGATCATAAAACATAGATGCACCTTCTTATCCTGGTAGCAGACAGTAAAAAACTTTGTGTTGGTTAAATGGGATGGAAAAACGGGACTGGCCTTGACTGAGTGTCCTTTTTTTTTTTTTAAGGCTGGGAAATTATCCAATGACTGCTCCCGCTCTGGGTGGAGCGGAAGGGAGTGTCAGACTCTTACTGACTAAAACCCATCCATGTTCCTTCCGTAGCCCTTTATGTTCCGGGGTAGCGGTAACCCTTTCGGACAATCCCGCTTATGACTGAGTGTCCTTAGTCCCGAACTTGGGAGTAGCACATGTACATATTACATCAGTTTCTTGACAGTATCAAAATTTGATGACAGATCAATCCTATATATCTACCTATTCATAGATAGTTGGAGTATCATATAGCAGCCTCTCACGCAATGGTGTCGTGAGGGTATAATTAATAAAGAGGTGTTCAATTGATTTATAAATTACAAGTCAAAATAAGGCAGCATTGACACTGTTGACCTTGCAGACAAACTCGATACATGACCTACTTAACAAATTGTGGTAATCAGACCATTATTATGCAAATATTTAGCGTTAATTATAGTGATAATAATGATAATTGTGAATAGTAACAAAAACGTAGACGTAACCAGCGTTATCGATGTATGTAATGAACAGTACGTCGTTTCACTTGACAATTTACCAAAATATCGGGTGACGTACCCGTCTTTGACAAACACATACAGCAGTGCGATTCTGTTACCATCTCACCGTGAAAACTTAGGTGAAGTGAGCGTGGAGTGGGCTGTCAGTGTCATCCCACTTGATTTTAGGGATGTACCACTTACAATCAAAATCGAGATTTTAATGATATTTTTATGCTAATTTTAGTAAGTAATTATTTTATTTTATTTCAAAGCCAGCTAGTACCTACTTTGGTACTTACTTACTTACAACATAATTAGTCATAAACTCAATTTCGTTTTTATTTCTTTTTTTCCTAGACTAGCCTTTGTATTTTAACTAAAGGCGCGAGCGGGTCACGCATGTTCGCCAGCATATCAAGTTACCCCAATCTGTCAAATTTCAAAGTGCACACTTCGCGCAAGCACGTTTTTCGGTTGACTATACGTCTAGTCGTAGATACCTATTCGAGTTTACAGACAATAATTGATTTTAAACCTTAAAACTTGTACAGTAAGGTTCAGAATCGATTGAGAGATTGGTCTGAATCCCGCGCGGCGTTCACTTCACCGCGCTGCCTGCAGGGAATTTTGGCAGAATCCCGTGCTCGTGAAGTGGTCACTTCACGCAAGCACGTTATGCGTTGTCATAGTTACTAATATGAATACCTATATCGTTGACGGGTGTACATCCGGTTGACAGGGTGTAAGTTACAAAACGGTGATTCTTTACAAATTGCTGCAATGTTCTAGCAATGTGAGGAATTTGTGTAAAACTTAAAGCAATGTGCTTTTAGATGTTTTTATGACTAAATCCAAACGTTTTTGTACAAACAGTCAAATTTCTCCAAATGATTTTAAACCTTAAATATTTTACCGGTAAGGCTCTAAATCGATTGAGAAAATTTGTCTCCTTGCAGTCATTAATATGATGTGACTGCAACTACAATTTACCAATAATTCGTCACGTGCGCATACCTACGTGGACACACCAAGAACATTACGAAAATGCAATACCAACGTCCAATAAGTACAAAATATATTTTATTGTTCCAACTATTCGTTCTTCGGCTTTGGCTCACCGCCGCCCGCCTTGAAAGTGCGTGGAGCGATCACTTCGCGGAAACATCATTATTAAGATGCGGTACTTTGTGTATTTATTATATAACATTAGGTATAAATATGTGCGGCTTTTTGGGACATACCTTTAGTTACCTACCTATAAAGGCGATTTTAACACACTGCACACCGCGCGCCGACGGGTAACGCGGGGCAGCGCCCATATCGTTTGCTATGGCCGCCTCGCGCTACGAGACGGAGCGCGGTGCAGTGCGATATTCGCTTTACCTACTTCAGTAAACATTGCCAATAAGATGATGATAATCCCTAATATTCATCATCATCAACATACCTACTGCCAAACTCGACCTAGCTCACGGCATCTCATTATCTCTATGTAGGTAACTCTCGGTCTCCGCGACGCGACTTACAGCGCAAGCGTACCTACTGAGAACTCGACGAACACGACTGTTAGGAGGTTGCTATGGCAATCACTGTTAGGGTCGTTGCTATGGCAATCACGGTATTCACCTGAATACCGTGATTGGCATGGCAACGACCCAAACAAACACCGTTGGCGTGATTTGTAGGCGCTGTCAGTCACGTGCTGCTTTCTGTCAAGTGGGCCATGTCTATTCGTTCATATAAAGCCCGTCACAGACGTAGCTATAATATATATTAATATGAATCATAGCAAGGCATATTACGACATATTTTCCATATAGATTTTCGAGTGACCGCACACGCAGCTATAATATATAATTCTATGACATCACAAAAATATGTCGACATTTATATCTCAGTATATTTTAGCATATTGATACATATTTAAGTATATTAATATATATTTTGAGGATACGGGGTGTTCCTGAGTGGAATTTTTTGGGTACCTAGATTGATTATAGTGTTATTTCAAAATTAGTACACCTGTACACAAAAAATAAGCTTTAAAACCGTGCGCTTTAAAAACGACCGCAGACCGAGTGAGGGCAAAATATATATTATATATTAACACGTTAGACGCCACGCCGAACACCGGTGAGCCGCGAACAATTGTTTTTCTATTGTGTCTGCTGCGTGGTAGTCAATGACTTAATAATATATTATAGCTACGTCTGTGACGGGCTTAAATTTCAAGGCTTTCAGATATTTAAATGTCAAATACGACATTTAAAAATCAGTGGAATATTTGGATGCTTATAAAAGATCTATACAGAGTTATTCTAGTAAATGTATAGTTGAAAAAGTATTTTTTAATCATCTCAATGTTAATCGAAAAAATTGTGTCAAAAAGTAATACAGTCTATAATATTGGTTGCTGTAGTCGAATTTAATTTGTGAGTGTCGTATGTGTCTTATCCTACTCTCCTGTCGCAGGTCTGCTGGTAGAAAATGATGTGTAATGATGATGTAAGTAGTTCCTTTGCGTTCTTCATCAATATGTATTTTTCTTTATTATGTAGTCAGTGTGTAAGAATACATAGATAAATAAATAAATAAAATTGATTCATTAGTATCACAATCAAAACAATTTGCTAATACATTTCTTCTACTGAGTCTGCTGCCTCCCAGGGTTCAGCTTCGCACTGCTGAGAACGAAGGGGCGTTGGGTGTGTGTGGGCTGCACAGCGATCAACTGGAAAAAATGGTATGCATGTATTAATCATTTATTTATTACATTTTCAACTTGCAATTATTTACATAATATAAAAGTTGACAGACTTTAGTGCCCAAATGGTTGGCAGAATTGCCGCATTGTATCGTGGTGCTGTAAAAATAGGCCAGCCTTGTGGCCACTTAAAGAGTCGACCAACTGTTTGGTGATGATTGTCTCAAAAAACCAAGGGGCATTAGGACCCCACGGCCCTAGTGTTCAATTTCAAGGCATTATGGTAATTCTGTCAGGCCTCTTCCTATTGCTGCGTGCCAAGCCGTTGAGCTCTAAAACAGCTGTCACCCCTGCGGTGACAAGAGCGCTACAAATGACGTCTTTAATGGCGGCGTGCCGTGCTATCCGGCCTGGGCTCTTACTGCAAGGTAGGCCCCTATGGAGTCCCTCGCCCACCATACTGGCGGCAATGTGTAGTCCCGTGATAAAAATAAATGATTATACCATGGTATGGTACCTGAAGCTGCTAATACCACTGTGGCTGGGACCTGGGATTTATTGGCCAATCTGCATCCGGGCAAGCATAGCACTTCAGGTCCAATCAGGTGCAGGCTAAAATCTTCCCTGTCAACTTTTCAGTGCTGTGGACAGAAGACAGAAACATTAAGCTAAATAATATTTGATTTATTTTTATATTACTCATTTTATTAAATTAAATCAGAACTATCGCTGTTCAGTTGCGGAATTCACTCCCGCCTGACGACATTAGAGACTGCCAAACAGTTGCAATTTATGTATTATGTTTTTTTCTTTTTAAGCTTACAGACATCGTCTACATCTCCTTTATCGAGTTTCCTATTGTAGTTGTGCTGGAACAGATTTCTTTAGAAACAAGCATCACCTATAAAATTATGTATTTTCTGTTCCTTTCTTCTTGTCTGTTTTTATGTGTGTGCATAAATGGTTAAACAAAATAAATTATTAAAATTTAACATTATCTAATACACACATCATCAAATTAATTTTTAAATACTGACAACATTATCATTTCTATTTCAAGTGAGCAGAGAAAATGTCTATTTTTGTTCTCCTACATAAATCACACAAATATTTACTTACAAGAATGAGATGAATAAGTTGAGTTTAGCTGCAACCTGACTTTTTTTTTCATAAAACTAGAGCACAATTTTCTAATATGACAGACACTTCTATTGAGGTATCTGAAAACAAAAATAAGTTAAATCAACAAAAGTTCAGGTAATCCCAATAATCAGCGGGTAATACCATTCTCCATTCTCCTGCCCTTATCCGAATTTATTTGGGGTCGGCGCAACATGTCTTCTTCCATACTTCTCTATTAGTCGTCATCTCGATAGTCACTCCCTTTCTAGCCATATCATCTTTCACACAATCCATCCATCGTTTCTTTGGCCTCCCTCTACTTGTATAGCCATCCACATTCATACTCACAACTCTCCGGACAACATTTTCCTCATTCCTCCGCATAACATGCCCATACCATGACAACCGATTTCCACACAACTTTTCGGTCACCGGTGTCACTTTCAGACTTCCTCTTATATACTCATTACGTATTCTATCCATTCGCGTAACACCACACATCCCACATAACATTCTCATCTCAGCTGCATGCAATTGTCTTTCATGAATATTTATAGCTTTTTAAGTAGTTCATTAAATTATCAGTCTTACAAGACAGAAAACATAAAAAAAATGATAATAATGTTTCATAAATTTTTTGAAAACAATCATTTGTACTTACAAATAATTAATAATACACATGATGTAAAATAGGTACTGGTATCCAGCAGCATCCGGTTAGACTGAAAGCCCAGTAAGCCCACCCCAACAAACAGTTGGAAAAAGGCTTGGCAGATTGATTGAATTCTGATACACATCTGAAAAAACAAATGTTGTTTATCATATTTAAAGGGTGATACGAGGGGTGATCAATAATGTTTGACATTCATTTTAAAGGTTGCAGACAGCCTATTTAGGTTAATCAATAACATTAATAAAACGAGGTGGGTAACCCATACCCATTGAGCAATAAATTGAGGGCTGACACTGGGCAGTGTCCAAAGTATGTCTTTGTGACGGCAGGTAGTTGAATTTCAATCACACAACTCGAAGCATTTGTTTCAATTAAAACATTGGCAGGCACTTTACATTATTATCGTTTTCCTACCTCTTTTACCAGGCGGTCGTTTAGTTTGAGTTTATAGTGAAGCTAGCCGCCCCATCACAGGACGAAGCAAGTCCTAATATGGAGAAGAAACTTTATGGACAGTCTTTTAAATCGAAACCTTATGTTACAGAGGTTAACTTGTTTGATAATTACTTCTTCTTCTTTTTCTTTTTCTTTTAGCACAACTTCCATTAATTACATCACACGCCATCTTTTCTTCAAAGTGATCAATCCACAAAGTCTGAACCGGGCGGATATGCCGCGTATTCAAATACAGAATCTTATTACTTATTTAGCTAGCTCAATAAAACATACAATGCCAAAATTCTAACTGGTTAATTCTTTTAGAATCATAGTTTGCCGCCATGCTTAATTATTAAACATGGCGGCAAACTGCAAAGTGCAAAATAAGTCTGAAAAGTTGAATCGAAAACTTACGCGAAAACCGCCAATATTCTAAGTTGTCTATGTTTTTTCCAACCATAGTACGCGTTTGAAATAACGATTATTTGAGATAATCGACTAAAATTACTTTTACACGAAAAAGGCTAATTTTTCAATTGTTTATTCTGTAATTAGCTTTTAAAATATCATATTTTTAGGTTTTAACCGGGTAAAACCTAAGATATAATGAATACTTGTTTCACTAAATCGTTGTAATAATTTAATATTGCCATTTATTAAAAAAAAACTAAGTGCGGATTGTAATTATAATTTATATTACTAGTTATATAATAATATTTGTATTTTTATTATTTATATAAATATATTTTTATATATGTAAGTACATATTGTGTTTTGCTTTAGATATTAATGTTGCAGAAAATAAGAAAAAAATATCAAATGTTATGCCAATTCTCACGAAAACGACCGGTACTCAAAATAGTAAGAAAATTAAGCTTAGTTATTGGCATTGACAACTATTCATTGCGCTCTATACCACAGCTTTGTCATAATGGTGTTCGAAAGTTTTGCACTGAATAATATTTAATTGCCTCCGCTTTTCAAATTAAAAATGTCGCATAAAGAAGTTATTTACGATAGCAAGAATAAAATGGCAATACTAATTCAACCAAGAAATTCATAATCGAATGATGATTCAAACAAATATTTCTAAGATTTTTTTTATTCTGCATGAATAAAACGATATTTTTATTAAAAAATTAAGAAATATAATACGTGTGTCAGTTTTAGTCGTACAAATTTATCTCGAATACGATTTCGCAATATTAGTTTATTCGACCGCGTATTCTGTGGTAAGAAAAACATAGACAGCCCACACTAAACTTGACATTAGAAGTTCTGTATAATATGATCAGGCGTCACAGAAAATGGCGCGGTGTTTAAAGGTCAATACTTCAATGTTATTATTGAATAGGAGAGCTAAATTAGTTACGAAAATAATTGACAAACTATAAAATAAGAAGAATATTTTGCACATACATTTAGTTATGAAAACTTGTTGTTTGAGTAAATTCCTTGAACTACCGGAAATGTGACCCAGTACTAATAAATATTGAGTTTAGAAAAATAATTATACTTCAATTTTAAGTTTAATTCTAAAAACGTCTTTGTTTTTTTTAATTGGCATGTTTAATTATAAAAGAATTAACCAGATAAAATTTTGGCATTGTATGTTTTATTGAGCTAGCTAAATAAGTAATAAGATTCTGTATTTGAATACGCGGCATATCCGCCCGGTTCAGACTTTGTGGATTGATCACTTTGAAGAAAAGATGGCGTGTGATGTAATTAATGGAAGTTGTGCTAAAAGAAAAAGAAAAAGAAGAAGAAGTAATTATCAAACAAGTTAACCTCTGTAACATAAGGTTTCGATTTAAAAGACTGTCCATAAAGTTTCTTCTCCATATTAGGACTTGCTTCGTCCTGTGATGGGGCGGCTAGCTTCACTATAAACTCAAACTAAACGACCGCCTGGTAAAAGAGGTAGGAAAACGATAATAATGTAAAGTGCCTGCCAATGTTTTAATTGAAACAAATGCTTCGAGTTGTGTGATTGAAATTCAACTACCTGCCGTCACAAAGACATACTTTGGACACTGCCCAGTGTCAGCCCTCAATTTATTGCTCAATGGGTATGGGTTACCCACCTCGTTTTATTAATGTTATTGATTAACCTAAATAGGCTGTCTGCAACCTTTAAAATGAATGTCAAACATTATTGATCACCCCTCGTATCACCCTTTAAATATGATAAACAACATTTGTTTTTTCAGATGTGTATCAGAATTCAATCAATCTGCCAAGCCTTTTTCCAACTGTTTGTTGGGGTGGGCTTACTGGGCTTTCAGTCTAACCGGATGCTGCTGGATACCAGTACCTATTTTACATCATGTGTATTATTAATTATTTGTAAGTACAAATGATTGTTTTCAAAAAATTTATGAAACATTATTATCATTTTTTTTATGTTTTCTGTCTTGTAAGACTGATAATTTAATGAACTACTTAAAAAGCTATAAATATTCATGAAAGACAATTGCATGCAGCTGAGATGAGAATGTTATGTGGGATGTGTGGTGTTACGCGAATGGATAGAATACGTAATGAGTATATAAGAGGAAGTCTGAAAGTGACACCGGTGACCGAAAAGTTGTGTGGAAATCGGTTGTCATGGTATGGGCATGTTATGCGGAGGAATGAGGAAAATGTTGTCCGGAGAGTTGTGAGTATGAATGTGGATGGCTATACAAGTAGAGGGAGGCCAAAGAAACGATGGATGGATTGTGTGAAAGATGATATGGCTAGAAAGGGAGTGACTATCGAGATGACGACTAATAGAGAAGTATGGAAGAAGACATGTTGCGCCGACCCCAAATAAATTCGGATAAGGGCAGGAGAATGGAGAATGGTATTACCCGCTGATTATTGGGATTACCTGAACTTTTGTTGATTTAACTTATTTTTGTTTTCAGATACCTCAATAGAAGTGTCTGTCATATTAGAAAATTGTGCTCTAGTTTTATGAAAAAAAAAGTCAGGTTGCAGCTAAACTCAACTTATTCATCTCATTCTTGTAAGTAAATATTTGTGTGATTTATGTAGGAGAACAAAAATAGACATTTTCTCTGCTCACTTGAAATAGAAATGATAATGTTGTCAGTATTTAAAAATTAATTTGATGATGTGTGTATTAGATAATGTTAAATTTTAATAATTTATTTTGTTTAACCATTTATGCACACACATAAAAACAGACAAGAAGAAAGGAACAGAAAATACATAATTTTATAGGTGATGCTTGTTTCTAAAGAAATCTGTTCCAGCACAACTACAATAGGAAACTCGATAAAGGAGATGTAGACGATGTCTGTAAGCTTAAAAAGAAAAAAACATAATACATAAATTGCAACTGTTTGGCAGTCTCTAATGTCGTCAGGCGGGAGTGAATTCCGCAACTGAACAGCGATAGTTCTGATTTAATTTAATAAAATGAGTAATATAAAAATAAATCAAATATTATTTAGCTTAATGTTTCTGTCTTCTGTCCACAGCACTGAAAAGTTGACAGGGAAGATTTTAGCCTGCACCTGATTGGACCTGAAGTGCTATGCTTGCCCGGATGCAGATTGGCCAATAAATCCCAGGTCCCAGCCACAGTGGTATTAGCAGCTTCAGGTACCATACCATGGTATAATCATTTATTTTTATCACGGGACTACACATTGCCGCCAGTATGGTGGGCGAGGGACTCCATAGGGGCCTACCTTGCAGTAAGAGCCCAGGCCGGATAGCACGGCACGCCGCCATTAAAGACGTCATTTGTAGCGCTCTTGTCACCGCAGGGGTGACAGCTGTTTTAGAGCTCAACGGCTTGGCACGCAGCAATAGGAAGAGGCCTGACAGAATTACCATAATGCCTTGAAATTGAACACTAGGGCCGTGGGGTCCTAATGCCCCTTGGTTTTTTGAGACAATCATCACCAAACAGTTGGTCGACTCTTTAAGTGGCCACAAGGCTGGCCTATTTTTACAGCACCACGATACAATGCGGCAATTCTGCCAACCATTTGGGCACTAAAGTCTGTCAACTTTTATATTATGTAAATAATTGCAAGTTGAAAATGTAATAAATAAATGATTAATACATGCATACCATTTTTTCCAGTTGATCGCTGTGCAGCCCACACACACCCAACGCCCCTTCGTTCTCAGCAGTGCGAAGCTGAACCCTGGGAGGCAGCAGACTCAGTAGAAGAAATGTATTAGCAAATTGTTTTGATTGTGATACTAATGAATCAATTTTATTTATTTATTTATCTATGTATTCTTACACACTGACTACATAATAAAGAAAAATACATATTGATGAAGAACGCAAAGGAACTACTTACATCATCATTACACATCATTTTCTACCAGCAGACCTGCGACAGGAGAGTAGGATAAGACACATACGACACTCACAAATTAAATTCGACTACAGCAACCAATATTATAGACTGTATTACTTTTTGACACAATTTTTTCGATTAACATTGAGATGATTAAAAAATACTTTTTCAACTATACATTTACTAGAATAACTCTGTATAGATCTTTTATAAGCATCCAAATATTCCACTGATTTTTAAATGTCGTATTTGACATTTAAATATCTGAAAGCCTTGAAATTTAAGCCCGTCACAGACGTAGCTATAATATATTATTAAGTCATTGACTACCACGCAGCAGACACAATAGAAAAACAATTGTTCGCGGCTCACCGGTGTTCGGCGTGGCGTCTAACGTGTTAATATATAATATATATTTTGCCCTCACTCGGTCTGCGGTCGTTTTTAAAGCGCACGGTTTTAAAGCTTATTTTTTGTGTACAGGTGTACTAATTTTGAAATAACACTATAATCAATCTAGGTACCCAAAAAATTCCACTCAGGAACACCCCGTATCCTCAAAATATATATTAATATACTTAAATATGTATCAATATGCTAAAATATACTGAGATATAAATGTCGACATATTTTTGTGATGTCATAGAATTATATATTATAGCTGCGTGTGCGGTCACTCGAAAATCTATATGGAAAATATGTCGTAATATGCCTTGCTATGATTCATATTAATATATATTATAGCTACGTCTGTGACGGGCTTTATATGAACGAATAGACATGGCCCACTTGACAGAAAGCAGCACGTGACTGACAGCGCCTACAAATCACGCCAACGGTGTTTGTTTGGGTCGTTGCCATGCCAATCACGGTATTCAGGTGAATACCGTGATTGCCATAGCAACGACCCTAACAGTGATTGCCATAGCAACCTCCTAACAGTCGTGTTCGTCGAGTTCTCAGTAGGTACGCTTGCGCTGTAAGTCGCGTCGCGGAGACCGAGAGTTACCTACATAGAGATAATGAGATGCCGTGAGCTAGGTCGAGTTTGGCAGTAGGTATGTTGATGATGATGAATATTAGGGATTATCATCATCTTATTGGCAATGTTTACTGAAGTAGGTAAAGCGAATATCGCACTGCACCGCGCTCCGTCTCGTAGCGCGAGGCGGCCATAGCAAACGATATGGGCGCTGCCCCGCGTTACCCGTCGGCGCGCGGTGTGCAGTGTGTTAAAATCGCCTTTATAGGTAGGTAACTAAAGGTATGTCCCAAAAAGCCGCACATATTTATACCTAATGTTATATAATAAATACACAAAGTACCGCATCTTAATAATGATGTTTCCGCGAAGTGATCGCTCCACGCACTTTCAAGGCGGGCGGCGGTGAGCCAAAGCCGAAGAACGAATAGTTGGAACAATAAAATATATTTTGTACTTATTGGACGTTGGTATTGCATTTTCGTAATGTTCTTGGTGTGTCCACGTAGGTATGCGCACGTGACGAATTATTGGTAAATTGTAGTTGCAGTCACATCATATTAATGACTGCAAGGAGACAAATTTTCTCAATCGATTTAGAGCCTTACCGGTAAAATATTTAAGGTTTAAAATCATTTGGAGAAATTTGACTGTTTGTACAAAAACGTTTGGATTTAGTCATAAAAACATCTAAAAGCACATTGCTTTAAGTTTTACACAAATTCCTCACATTGCTAGAACATTGCAGCAATTTGTAAAGAATCACCGTTTTGTAACTTACACCCTGTCAACCGGATGTACACCCGTCAACGATATAGGTATTCATATTAGTAACTATGACAACGCATAACGTGCTTGCGTGAAGTGACCACTTCACGAGCACGGGATTCTGCCAAAATTCCCTGCAGGCAGCGCGGTGAAGTGAACGCCGCGCGGGATTCAGACCAATCTCTCAATCGATTCTGAACCTTACTGTACAAGTTTTAAGGTTTAAAATCAATTATTGTCTGTAAACTCGAATAGGTATCTACGACTAGACGTATAGTCAACCGAAAAACGTGCTTGCGCGAAGTGTGCACTTTGAAATTTGACAGATTGGGGTAACTTGATATGCTGGCGAACATGCGTGACCCGCTCGCGCCTTTAGTTAAAATACAAAGGCTAGTCTAGGAAAAAAAGAAATAAAAACGAAATTGAGTTTATGACTAATTATGTTGTAAGTAAGTAAGTACCAAAGTAGGTACTAGCTGGCTTTGAAATAAAATAAAATAATTACTTATTAAAATTAGCATAAAAATATCATTAAAATCTCGATTTTGATTGTAATGTTAATGCTTGGTCAATCCCTAGCATCAGTTGAATGACACTGACAGCTCACTCCACGCAAGTATTCACGGTGAGATTTTTACAGAATCGACCGGCTGTTATTTTCTTTTCAGTCTCACTGTATATTACTGTAACAGCTCTCCAAATAAAACGTAATATTGTGGTGAACAGAAAACAAAAGCGAAACGGAATGTAGAAGAATAACGATTTATTTTTCCGTTCGCCCGAGAGGCGGACCACCGCTAAGATAAAACATGAATCCAAGAAATAATTCCACTCACTATTGAAGGCTCGCCACTGAGATAATTTCATGAGATAACTACAAACGAATAGATCAGATGGATCTTATCTGTTCGGATTTAACTAATTGCGTTTTGTAACTATGTTTTCATTCAAGACATAATCGTGTTTTATCGGTTAGACACCGTTACTACAGTTTTGTAAAACAGTTATATTGTTGACAGCTCACATTGTGTAATGCCCACAGCCTTGTTCATTACTTTTTGTTCAACTTGTAATGATTTGCGCAATAAATTAGTATAATTTGTGTGACGTTAATGAATGTCCCGTAGGATGGAAGTGGGCAGTTACCGTCACGCTGGCTGATAATCAGAGACTACTTAATACACCGGCGCAGTAGCCACGCGGGCCCGATAGCAATTTCCTGGACGAGCTGCAATGCAAACGACCGACTTCTCTCTAACCAAATTACCTCCTCGTATTTATTTTAGTACCTCGTTTAATCAAACTGCACTGCGCAGTCTCGCTTCTCAGAAATATTATCGCAGCAAATTGAATATTTATCTTCATAGACCGACACAAAAAGAGACGATAAATTTAACTTTTATCACTCGAATAAAGCGATACATCTACCACAAAAATACTTTATTGTAAATTAGAGCAATAAATATTGCAAAAGCCATTAGGCGAGTAAACGTAGTCTGGCGGCGCGTACAGCCGACCTCTTTATATCCTCGACGAGACAATAAAATCTTGGGCAATAAACCCTGTCGCCTCCCAACGTGACTTTATCTACACTAAAATGAATCAATCAGCTATCAACGGATTACTTTCGGTTTATCGCCTTGTGTTCATATTGGAACGATGAAATCACAGATTGTATCTTCCATCATTACGCACCGAGTCACCGACACCGCTCGGGCGAAGTATCTCCACCTCGTAGGCAGCACACTTACAAACAATTGGTGCCGGCTATTAGCCGCGCCGAATAGGTCAAAGCGGCAATAACGTCCGAGATAAGGATGTATCTCACGTCGCCCAGCGCCGGCTGTAATTTAATGTCGTTCAAAATAGCAGCAATAAATAGTAATTCGCCTCAGACGGCCGTTATTGTTATGAGTGCTAATGCGCTAAGTCAGCTTTAATGCTGGCCTAATGCGCGGCTGTGCTCAGCTGAATGGAGGCTGATGTAAGTCGTTTAGCGAGACCGCCGCGACAATGGCGCGGACATTAAAGTTCACACGCATCGTCGACTCGGCAAACAATGAGACGGTATAACTTTTTTACACCACAGCTCGTAATTTATAATAAATTTACTGCCGCGGAACCGTTGCTCAAGCGTGTAAATTTGCTTTGCGATAACATAAGTACTTGTGTAAATAAGTATGTCGCTTGTCGCATGCTCATGGAAACTACATTTTTGTGTGGTTTTTATAAGTTTTTGCGACTTGTTTCTAGCTCATCAAACATGCGCGTCTAGTTTACTGTTTGTCTGGGAACTGGTGATTTTCGTGACGTTTCAGAAAGGGGGTGACGACTGGCGGAATGTGGTCGGCTCGCGCGTCGTTTGTCCGAGGACAATAAAGGCGGCCATAATAAAGTTCACACATGTCGCCCGCGAACCGCAAAGAGAATAAAACTCTCACCTGCCCGGCCAGTTCTGTCTTACCTGCAACAGATAAAATAATACAGTTAGTGAAATTGCGCCGGTAGCGTGTAATGTTTTTAAACATGTCTTCTAAAGTGCACTGGCAATGTGCATTTGTTATCGTTTGATTAATCATGGTAATTTTCTACACCGTAGTAACAAAAGAATAATTCTTGTGGTAGTAGTTTACTACCGAGTAGGTACCTAGTTTGAAAGCAAATGATCGACTTATGAACACGAACGGCTACAGCAATACTGATTGTTCTGAAGTCATTGATGATGATGATTGATTAAATATCCTAATATACGCACGGCGCACTAAACATATTTTATACCAAGATTATAAGGGTTAATTGAATGGCATCCTGCTCAGTAAAAAGTAAGTCCGTATTTATAAACCATTGAAAACAAAAGCAGTTTGTACCAGGCGAGCATAAAAACGAGCAGCACGCGGTAGTTGGGCCGCCATTTGCATGGCGTCCAGGATATTGCGATGGGGCACAGCAGCGGTGCTCTGGGCAGCAGAAATAAAGGGGAACGCGGCGCCTTCCGTGCTCGCCGACAAATGGACCGCCGTTAGTGCAGAGCTTTTGTCACCCGGCACGACGCGCCCGCGCCCGTGCCACTATTAAACGTCTTTCGGAAAATTACTACCAAACCAACGAGCGCACTGGAACCATTCTTTCTAACTCCGCTCGGAAATTTTATCATTTAAAGATGAAGTCAGCCAGTTTTATTTCAGACACAACTGAAAAATTCGATCCGTTGTATTGTATCGTGACGTCATCTAAATAGATTTGACGGTCGTTGGAACCATTCCAACTGAATAAAAACACAAATATATCTGTTTTAGGAGTCCTATTTGCGTTTTTTATTCAACTGTCGTACTTATTTTTTAGCCTGAACAAATGTAATCACAGAATACGTTGTGTTTATCTCGATTTATTGTAATGGGTGTTGTCGTAAAATAGGTACCTACTAATACCACGCCTGTATTACAGTGAAGTCTTTATAACTCTGTGTGAACTGTGAATACGTATTGAGGAGCGAAGTTAGCAGCTGTCACTTTGAAAATGGAAGATTTATCGCCACTTCTACTAGGTGTGTTATGTTCGTTTTACGTTGGGTTCCGTACATTAGTCTCCAACGCGGTTTATGAGGCAAACGTGACACAAATGAAATGTCGCTTCAGAAACAACAACAGCTACAGGAAAGGATATGAAACACTAATATCTTCGCTGACAAAATCACATAATTATGACATGTCTACCACTTAACGGATATCGATAAAGCCACTAATTCTAATCGTGTATCTGTACAATGTAATAAATAAACAATCAATCACTTATCCATCATCAACCTTCACATAATATTTTATATTTTCTTATCGTCATTGACGCATTCTTTACCAGTGTTATTTACACAGACAATAAAATTAATTGCGAAGCAAATAAACGGAGGACACGTTAATTATAAAATACAGCCGTAAGAAATCAATTAATTAACATTCATAGTCATACATACATGATAATAGGTTTTTTTTTCTCAAAGTAAAAAATTTTTCAGTTTAAACATCTCATAAAAGAAGTCATTCACATTTTATTTATGTGGCGAAATCTTTTTTTAAATAAAATCTCTTTGTTGGAGAATGTTTTAAGATGACCGTGCTTGCTGTTGTGTAAAACTTAGTTGCGATTGTCTATGAATTGTTAAAGAAAGTTGGCGTCTTTTCATGTGTAATTTATGGTCGTGTGTCAACGTCACTTCATTGTGTGCGAAAGCATGTTAATGATACAAGTATTCGAGTCACACGAGTACCTCTCGACCCGTCAAGTGTTTAACTGATCGACCTATTAGAGACTTTCAGAAAAATACATTATTTATAAAACATTTCAATGGAAAACCACGTTTAGTAATGTCAGATGTATAATTTATGTTATGGTAATACAGACCGTGGCCCGTGACTGCTCGCGAAAAATCTTGTAAATATAGAAGACGACAAAGTTGCCTCTAGTCTTAAACTATAAATACTTTGCTGTGAATTGAATACATAGTTAATTTTATACATTCTGTCATTAAATGTAACTACTTTATCGTGTTACCTTGTTAGCCAACGATAATATTAAGTGGTATTATTTATACGATCATACTTATTAAAACATATATCGAATAAAACTTAAACGTTCTCATTGCTCATTCACTTTTGGATCTATGTATTTTAGTAAGTTCAATCCCGCTGCTGTCAAGGATAGTATTTTTTTTTACGTTTTACCTAGTAGGTCTTCTATTGATCGAAGTAGTAGGTACTTAAAACCTTCTTAGTCGCCCTCAAGCTATTGACAAACATTTATTTGAATAGTCGCGAAGAATAGTCGTTTAAAATATTCCGTACTATCGGTACCGTATAATTTATACAATATGAACGTAGATCCATTGTTATGGAAATTCTGTTACTTTCAACGCTTGTAGTAATTTGTTTAAAAACAGTAAAGTATAAAATATATGAATGCTTATATTTTATACAATTTGTTAACGCAAATACGAATTTATCACTGTTTTTATTTCATTCGTTATTAAAATAATAAACAAAGAAACATACTAGTCGGGTGGTGGTTCTGTTATTGTAAAATGATTTTGTCAAACCAAAATCAATCAATCGTTTAGACTGGGGCAGCAGAAGAGCACAGCTATTAGTGTCGAAATTGTGCAGTACTAGGGGTCCATCAAACGGAGAGGCAATCTAGTCGGACGCAGCGGCGGGCCGCGGTCACCGAGCCAATTACTGCGGCGCGTCAACGCTGATTTATGGTATAATGGCCAATCGCGGACCCGCCGCCGACGACGCCTACATTGTTTAAATGCCCCGGGACGGCTCGCTTGCTGACTAATGAGTATTTTATTAACGCTCCCCCTACACAAATAAATACTGATTTCAAGAAATCTATTCTCGAATTATTTTTTGTTTGCATCTAATTACGTTACGTAACCTGTTGATGTCTCAATACATTAATATTGCTAACATAATATGTATATTCATCAATCAATAAACGCATTATGATATTAAATTTGACATTAGACGTTATCGTCATGTTACGTAAGTTGATATTCGATCAATGATATCGTGGGATACAGCGGAATTCAGTGACCGCTTTATACAGTAATTTAAGCTAAATTATGTATAATTATCAATACTACCTGCTATTAGTTTTTATCCGACCGGACCGCGGGCGTAAATGACCAACTAGATATAATTAAGTGTTCAATTTATAAATTAACGGAGCGAACAGGTTTTTTTTATACAAAAACGAGTCGTATGCGTTCGAGGAGACTTCACAGGAAATAAATAAACGTGCGGTGCCCAGTAAACTGTTAATAATTATTACTTTGCGTAACTGTAAATAAAATTACGTCGTGTATCGATTTATGCTCCATGCACACCATAAGTTAGATATCATTTTATGATAAGAGTACGCGATAAGGGGGAAGAACATTCGAAACACATAAAATTATATGATTTATTCATAAATCGGCCATAAATACTGCGGGCCTGGAAGAGTCGAGGTTTACATAAAATTATGGAGTTGTGCCAGTCGTTACTTACATTATTAGATGAATAGTCTACGGCGAGATATGATAAGATTATCAATACATTTACTTAAGTAATTACGCATGCAACGATCCTATCCGTTTTCGAAGAACAAAATACACACGAATCAGTTAAACAAAATGCAATAGGCGCCGCCAATGATTGGATTCTCGTCAGCGATTTTACTATTTATCGCGCCCTAGTACTTTTTTATCACTTAACACCACGATGAGAAGATAAGATATCAGCGAATTTAAGTCCCACATCACTTCTAGTAACATTATATGCAGTCGTTGATAAAAACTTACGTTTGTAAGTCATCATCGCATAATTCGCATAACATTAGGCGATAATCAAACTTTAAACTACAATTTATATGTAAATGTGTGAATATTTTAGAGTTTTATTATAATCCCAGCGGTATAAAGAATGAGAATTGTTATAAATAATAAAATTGTAACATAATAATTAAGATGAGCGTAGATAACGTCCAACAAGACGTGTTAGCACCTACCTAACTTTAAATTGAATAAACCGGTTTGTAGAATCGATTTGTGTAAAGAAATAAGCTCTGTTTTGCTTGATTTGGCGATGAAATCTCGGATTATAGCGAAAATAAATTCATTCTCCGACTAATTAGTCACTACAAGTTTATACCACCATTTTTGCTTGACAATACTTAGTTACTATAAATTCAGAAATTGGAAACGAAAGAAAATAAACAGCTACATTTTGGGGACCTTCATTATATTATGTATTTCTATAGGCACCTCTAACAAAGTTATTTGATGTTTCTTTTTTATCGATTAGCTTTTTGTATACTCGATAAAAACTGCAATAAACATTCGTATTAATCTGTTTTCGATTCGATTTTTTCGGCGATCGAATAGAGTTTTTGTATCGTCATTTTAATTTCGTATAGACACCACCACACCATTCTGGTGTTCAATCAAAACCTAGAATAAAATTTCGTACATAATTACAGTTAAAAATATACTTTCCTAATATCTGAATCGTTTATTTCCTTTCGATTTAACGACCATGTCATTTATATCGAGTTGACATTTTTATGGAAAACTTCCTAACCGATCGGTTCTGAGAAGCACATGTCATGTTTCGATAACTTATTTATTTTTTATGTAGTTGATCGGTTGCACGCGATATGACGTGTCGGCCAGTCGGTGTTGTCACATCTTAGTTAGCCGATTATTCACGCGATTTCAATTATCTATATGCCAATCTGTATAATTATTACGGGCGCGTTATAAAAAGTTAACTCCAATGTGTTTATGTTCGCCGTGTCGCGTTATAGTCCAATCAACAAGGGGGTTGGATAAGGTGATAATTCCTCTGTCGCTGAAACTTTGCAGTGTGATAAAGTAATGTTTATAGATAACGGTTGACCAGTTATCCAACATTTTTTTTATTTAGAAGTTAGGTATTTACACCTAAACATGAAAATCATTTCTAGATCTGGGGGAAAAATTGCTCCGTCCAAAATTCCTTCGGTATATGCCAGTATATACTGATATGTATAGGTATGTATCGGTATCCAACATTTTTTTTATTTGGGAGGGCCAGGAAGTTAAAAATACCTATTTAGGTCCATAACTTGTTCGAAAAAATTCCTCCGTCAAATTTTCTTTTTTTGTATGTTTTAATATCGTCAAATGTATCGCACTGCACGAAGATCCAATAGATTTTGCATTTGTAACATAGCATTACGGTTTTCTGCCAATAACTCAGTGAAAAAAATTCCTCCGTCTTTTTTTATTAATTTATCTGTCATAGTATACGTAAATGAAACAGTTTTTTTAAAGATCCAATAAAATTTCGGCAATACACACGACTTTTAGAGTATCAACTATTATTTTAAGATGAATGGACTACGAGCGGGCGGCGGGGGCAGTGCGGGGCGCGGGAGGAAGGGCGCCGGCCGCCGCGTTGCATACATACTCACTTTTCTGTTTTTTATAGAATCGAATGATATTTCGACTTCGGACATGCACCTTGTAATACATTAATTAACTTATCATATGGGTAATTAAGTACCTAGCACGTCCGTACCGGAAGCAATGAGTTTGAATATCTCTTGGGGCGATTCAGATATGCGATTGATCGTATCGTATATTTTTCATGAATTGTGAAGTAACCATACCATTGATAGTGTCGGACCACGCACAACCAACAAGCTTAACATAATAGTTGAAAAACATGCTCTTCATTACAATTTGTAAGAAATTACCAATTGTCCATAAAGGTACAATGTTATTTGACTATTACTAGACAACTTGTAAAGCTTGCTTAGTTGTGATAGTTTTCCTTTGAACTTTATTATTTGTATACATGGTGAATTTTTCAAGTGGGCATAGATGGCCTTATCCGAATATACGAGTAATAACTAACTTATTTCTTATTCGGGATTCTTTAAAAACTGTTTAACGTCAAACAGTCTTTGTCAATTAATATTTAGTTTTATTTATTCAAAGGCACTTGAACGTCAAAATTAAGTAACAAACAGGCACTTAACTAATCATTGGTTTTGTTTCATTATATAGGAACTATAACAATTATTAGCAGTGGTTGAGCGATTGACTGCTGCGCAGTATATCGCGGGTTCGATTCCCACACGGAACAAATATTTGTACGCCCTGCAAGTATTTGTTACAGGTCTGGGTGTTTTTCTATCTATAATATGTATGTATTTACGAAAAAATGAAATATACGAAAAAATACGAAATGTCCAAGGATATTATTATTATTTCTCGATACTCGTACAACAAGTGTATAGAAATATAAAAAATCGACTACCTAAAAAACCTTTCAAAGCAAAAATAATTTTTATTTCAGTTTTTGCCACGAACTAAACATAAAAAAAAACATTCAGCGAATTGAGAACCTCCTCCGTTTTTTAAGTCGGTTATAAATAATGTTACTTCTTTGCTGTATTGTAAACATTATCAGCCTACTGTACCATTTTTTTCGCCAAGTTTTCTTCGATAGGTACTTACTTCCTATCCACCCCCCATATTGGTATTGTTCCCCTTTTTCAGATATAGATAATCTACCCCAATGCTTAGCACATTAGTGCTGAAGAAATTCTATGAATATTATTTTTCACACATATTTGGAAAGAAAAATTTCATGGATATTATGTATTATCGTTTTGTGAAATTTCCATGGATATTATGTATTATTATTAAAAATAAGCTACTTATGTTACATTAACCATTTTTCCATAAATAACATTTATAATAAGGAAGGAAAGAAGGAAACGCCATGTAGCCCGCGAAATTCAAATTTTGTTACTTTTTTTGCAAATTGCAGGTCAATGCCAGGTTTTATGTTGATCA
The DNA here is from genome assembly GCA_951799385.1 of Hyppa rectilinea. Lineage (NCBI taxonomy): Eukaryota > Metazoa > Arthropoda > Insecta > Lepidoptera > Noctuidae > Hyppa > Hyppa rectilinea. Next base: position 5,458,509 of record OX637318.1, on the reverse strand, counting down.
AAATATGATTCGTGACAATAACAAATATTTTGTATTATTATCCTAATTAGTATCCTTTGATTTAGCAATATACATACATATCTCACTAAGTTCATAAAATAACCCTATGGAACGAATATTTCTGTAATATTGATGCCATAGGATGATATTATGAACTTACTTAGGGTTTTTTTTTTTTTTTTTTTTTTTTTTTAAGGCTGGGAAATCATCCAATGACTGCTCCCGCTCTGGGTGGAGCGGAAGGGAGTGTCAGACTCTTACTGACTAAAACCCATCCATGTTCCTTCCGTAGCCCTTTATGTTCCGGGGTAGCGGTAACCCTTTCGGACAATCCCGCTTACCCGGCAGGCTTGGCCCTGAGGGGCCCCTTCATATGCTGACATCTCTTTGAGGCGCGCGTGGAACATATACGCGCCGTACGGCACGGGTCTGGTGCTGATCGGACGGTGAGTCACCCATTACTCACCGTCCGCAGGCCCGCGCCTACGGTGGCCGGGAGTCGTCACGTGGCTCCCGACGCCCGGAGCGTCTCCCGCGGCGGCTGGGACGGGAGGACCTTTCTCTCTCCCATCCCGCCACCTCCTTCGCGAGCATAACTTTTTCGCAGAAGGAGGTGACTGCCTCCCACTCCCTCTCGCCCCGGACCATGGCTTGCACCAGGGCCGGGCGCGAGAGGTCGCCGCCGAACTTACTTAGGGTTGTATTAATGATTTATATTGTTACAATTTTGTAAATAAATACTTGCTACGGTCGCAAATCATATTTTAAAACGTGTCACTGACCGGGACCGGCAAATTGCAAAAAAACGTAAGAAAAATTTAATTTCGCGGGCTACCCTGAATAATTATACAAATCACTCATTGATGAGAGTATAGGTATATTGGGTGCAGAGGTCAAGCTACTCCAATCTGTCAAATTGGGAAAATTTTACAGATTGGGGTAGTTGATACATGTATGTACTGGCGTCTGTACAATATGTTTCTTTTTTCATTTTGGTGGATGTCACATGACTTCGCATATTTAGTGATTACTCTCGTTTAAATAAATATTTTTTTTATAACTGCACAATTTAGTGTAAGTAACTAAATCCACTATATGGCACCTATCTATCAATTTATCAAGTTAGGTATTTTATCTGACGAAAAACTGTAGAATCTATTTCAAAAGGATTACAAAGTTACAATTGCTTAACGGGCTCAACTCTACTATTTTTTAACATTTTGTTGTGCTGTGCCTTTGTTTGTCAAGCTCGACTTGGTGGAGATTAGAAGTATATATTTTTGTTTCTTGGTTAATAAAACTTTATGAAGATAGTTCAATAAAAGTAAGTTTAATAAGAACGAATGGTTAGTTTATTGTTTGTTACTCACGAATGAGAGTTGATTGATACCAAATAATTAATAAACGTTGAGAAAAAAAATTGTATCAGTGTTTTTAATTCAAATATCTCTTGTTATACATAATATGCTATGCTAAACATATTGTACAGAGGCCAGCACATCAAGTTACCACAATCTGTCAAATTTCTTTGATAGTATTTCAACTTTATTGCAAAGACATAAGGTTAATTTTTAATTGAGAAAATTTGACATCAAGCTATCCCAATCTGTCAAATTTTCCCAATTTGACAGATTGGGGTAGCTTGACCTCTGCACCCAATATACCTATACTCTCATCAATGAGTGATTTGAATAATTATTCAGGGTAGCCCGCGAAATTAAATTTTTCTTACGTTTTTTTGCAATTTGCCGGTCCCGGTCAGTAACACGTTTTAAAACATGATTTGTGACCGTAGCAAGTATTTATTTACAATAATTGTTATAGTTCCTATATAATGAAACAAAACCAATGATAAGTTAAGTGCCTGTTTGTTACTTAATTTTGACGTTCAAAAGTGCTAGGTACTTAATTACCCATATGATAAGTTAATTAATGTATTACAAGGTGCATGTCCGAAGTCGAAATATCATTCGATTCTATAAAAAACAGAAAAGTGAGTATGTATGCAACGCGGCGGCCGGCGCCCTTCCTCCCGCGCCCCGCACTGCCCCCGCCGCCCGCTCGTAGTCCATTCATCTTAAAATAATAGTTGATACTCTAAAAGTCGTGTGTATTGCCGAAATTTTATTGGATCTTTAAAAAAACTGTTTCATTTACGTATACTATGCCAGATAAATTAATAAAAAAAGACGGAGGAATTTTTTTCACTGAGTTATTGGCAGAAAACCGTAATGCTATGTTACAAATGCAAAATCTATTGGATCTTCGTGCAGTGCGATACATTTGACGATATTAAAACATACAAAAAAAGAAAATTTGACGGAGGAATTTTTTCGAACAAGTTATGGACCTAAATAGGTATTTTTAACTTCCTGGCCCTCCCAAATAAAAAAAATGTTGGATACCGATACATACCTATACATATCAGTATATACTGGCATATACCGAAGGAATTTTGGACGGAGCAATTTTTCCCCCAGATCTAGAAATGATTTTCATGTTTAGGTGTAAATACCTAACTTCTAAATAAAAAAAATGTTGGATAACTGGTCAACCGTTATCTATAAACATTACTTTATCACACTGCAAAGTTTCAGCGACAGAGGAATTAATGTAATTTCTCCATACAAAGAATTTCCTTATTGACTGGACTATTATGAGAACCGTTTGCTGTTGCGGAATTACTCATATTAGCTGGGTAAGGGCTGCCGTTTTAATTACCTTGTGTATTGTGTAGAAACCGAAAATCCGATGGCTTTAGTTAAAATGGTTTTAACGAGGTTTATCTTTGTCTCTGGTTTGATATGTCAAAACAGTACTTTATAGATGAATCAACGACCTAATGGTCTTGCTAACCTCCTTGATTTAATGATTACAATCATCTTGATTTAAACACTTTTCTACACATTATTAAAAAAATAGATTCAGAGATAAAATATACCTTCAACACGACCTTGCATTCGTTTAACAATTGAGTAGGTATAAAGGTTGGTACTAATACCTCATTATTGTCAGTGGGAAGATCAAAACATGAATTGCATTTTAACGATGTTTTTATACTTATTTCGTACAAAATATGAACGACTTCTTTGTGTTGTTTTCTTTATAGCTGGAATATTTCTGTCAAGATATAAATGGACTGTGAACTGTATAAATACGTATATTGTCATAACAAGTAACAGCTCGGATATCATTACATTGTTGAAACAATATTGCTATAGCCGTCCGAACCGATATCATTGGGCTTTTAACTTTAGTATTCTAGTCTCAAAGCCGAACCTTTTTTGTGTTGGGTTATTTTAATACAATAGCTATTTTTTACGCATCCGTTGGCAAAAAATAGCGGCATGCAATATCCTTTTACAACGTTATAAATGCGAGCTGCAACTTCAGTCGAGCATCCATTTTAGCAGGCCTTTGTCTAAATACGCGTCGCGTGTTCTAACAGAAATATAATTACTATGTTTCCTAACGTCATAAAGAGCGGAAATAATCCTCAAAGGACGGTTTGAAGCACATTTATGCAACTTAACGATGTCTGAATTTGAGCTATTTCAATTTGCACGTCCACAAAGCCAGATTCTCGTAAATAGTGAAATGGCAACCCTGTTCACTTGGTATTTTCATTAAAGAAGCCGTCTCATTAAAGACGTGCCATTCGGCTAAGCCCCTGGTGGCAATTAACGCGGTACAAAACTTTATTCAGTTGTCGTTTCGCCGCGAGCCGTGATGGCTGAGGAAATTATTCTCAGCCAAGCCGCGTATTGCGCGCCATTTGACTAACATCTCGCCTCGCTGTAGCCCTGGTACCTATTACGCTGTATGACTCTTTTGCAGTTGATGCGGTTGCTAAAACAGGATTTATTTGTATTATTTTGTTTATGGTCTTCCGTTGCTTGGTGGTCGACCCAGCTGTTTAACTTCTGTCTATTAAATTTTATATGAAAACCTACGTGATCTTTAGTTTTGTTTTTACAAGCATTAAATTAGCAGACATTAAGACAATCCATCTCGCACAACAGACGCTAATTTATCATTCTTAAAATCGTGACTAACATTTATTTCATAAAACTGCTTCAGTCTCATAAAGAGACACACGGCTCCTGAAATGTTTGAATAATAAAAGATAATTTAACCTCCACGAAGTCCCGTTTCAATTTACATTGAAATAAAATAAATAAAATGTCACAGTGAGTACAATTACCTACTTCAATATTGTAATAACATCGCCCTCCACAATCCCACGTCTTCACCCCATCCGATTTATCGCACTTAAGTACTTTAGGTACCTACAAGCTTTTTACAAATGGCCCATTGTTAGACAACCTTTTAATAATAAAGTATACAAATTAAAGTTATGCATTTTGAACAGACACCTCCCCTTTAATTTAAACCCCACTTTTATCCAAGAGCTAGCAAAAATATTATTAACTAAAACTAGCCGCTGCCCGCGGCTTCACACGTGTAAACCCTACTTGTATTTCTAAAATAAAAGTAGGCTAAGTTACTCCTCTGTAAAACACCCTGGCTAGAGGCTACAATTTCATTGTGGCATCCAGAGGCAAGCCCGGTTAAGCAGTAGACAACTCTATGGTTGAACTGCGAGAAGCCAATATTATAAAAAAGAAAAAAATCCTCTATAAAACAAAGAAATTAATTGAAGTGAATAGATAATTAATTGTCAAAACAACAGACAGCTCTCGTGGTACACAAAATACGTAATTACCTTAATTTGCTCCATCGCAGAGCTGTTATATTTCATGTATTATCAGATAGCCCGTCACAGTTCGCGTTGCAAGCTTGATAAAAATAAAATGCTGGTTTATTTTCATCCACGGACGTAATATGAACGGCACTGTAACACACTTCAACTACGGTACAGCGATGTATTTATTTCAACAAAAAATCTACAACCATACTGTGTCATTCGAAACGATAATTGAAAAGAATGATGTTGGCAGCAGATATTGTTTTCTTATGAGCAAGGTATTATCTGAAAACTTTTGCTTTGTTCATCTTATTATTGACATTGCAACGTACGTAATCTGTAGTTATTTATCTACTCAAGTCCTACTAAGTTATTACAAGTACGTGGTATCTCTATTTAAGTTTAAACAGATTTGCAAGTGCCGCCACCAGCGTTTTGCCTATTTCTTAAAAAGGCAAGTACGGGTGTCCTAGAAAACGGTATTATCGTGCCAGATTTTCCACTCTCTATACTAATGTCCGACCTACGTACGAGTGACTAGATAGATTATCGTATTATCTCAATTAGCCACTAAATGTAACATCAATGTCATTTATTGTTAGCGACGGCAAGTGGGACGGACGTCAAACGGCGCACAGTTTTAGATACGCAATCACTCGTATCGATGTGCTCGCAGTACCTCTAACGACCGCTGAAAAATCTAAATGGATCGCATATTTCAATGTTGGCGTACAGTTTTCTTGTCAACAAAATACTGTAGTATATCGCCTACCAGTCAAATGATACTTATTGCGATACAAATAGAAACTAAAGTCGCACCTCTCTCTGAAAACTCAGCGGTGTAGAAATAGACGTGCGCTGTTGCGTGGGCGACCATCACATCTAAATATTATGGATACAAACATTCCAAATTAGCCGCGGAGATTAAGTGGAATGTGTACTTTAATAATATATTTTCCCTTAATACTCTAGCTGTCAGCGTGTCGTTTTGTTTACGATAATTATGTAAACACGACGCTCGAAGTATAAATCAACAACATTTCAATTGAAATGTTTTCTACAATGTAAATTGATACACTCAAATATTTACCCACGCTCCTAGACCACAACTGGCACGATGTACGTAGACAAGGCATCAAATAAATCTCGTCATACTAGGGTTGCCTATTAATAGATAACTATAATAAAAGGTTCAAACCTTTTTCATTAGATAATGTTACATGTTTTGAATACAATTATTAAAATTAGAATGAAGGTAAGAGAAGAGAGGTCATGAATAATTTACAACATGAAGCATAAAAAAGTTTAAATTTTTATAGCATTTATGTGATATAAAGGTCTGGTGGTGTATTTAAAGTTTGCCCGGCGGTTATAAAACTGCGCATCCGACGGATAGATTACTCTCGGTAACCCTAGCTCCATGTCAACTGATAGCCTGGCTTTGCGGCAAACCGACCGAACGAGCCGAGAATCCGTGCTCACTAATACTAGGGGAGCAGAGCACCGCCGAAAGTATGGAGTGCACATCGCAAACATACACAGCGGAACAAAGCAGAGAATCGATACGGGAGCCCGCCACCCCGCGTCCCATCGAGGGGATGAATTTAAATTATTCACAGCGGGTATAACTGCGTGCCGTCTTTAACAAACAAATTACGTATGCGCACCTAATAACGCGATACACGAGGCTCCCGGCTTCTGGGCCACCGAGCTTTCAATTATAACTTGGTAGGATAAGCGACGCGGGTTGGATTTGTAATTACCTCCGACCGATGGCTGCTCCGCGCTCGGAATTCACTAATTAGTTCAACTATGTCGTAATTACGAGCTCTGTGAAATCGTAAACGGTATTAAAAGCTTTTAGTTCACTCAGTCACACACTACGTAGATTGTTGAATTTTCTTAATTAGTGTTTAAGAGTCATTAATTTATTAGTGAATCATCGTCGTGATCATTATGTGTGAAGAATGGTTCAGCTCATTAATTCAATAATGTACGATAGAACCAAAGTTCAAGGATAAGTAATTGATTCAAATGCTAATATGTAGACGAGCTACTGCTTAATAAAAACGTTAGCGATGATAAATTGCTTTTATCGAGCAATAAAATCTCGATAAAACAAATGTCAGGACAACGTCTATTCAATAATTACTGACAAGTCTGTAGCAATTTTCTCTTTGAACAATATAATAGAATGAAAACATCAATAGCAATAAAGCCTCTTCAATCTTCAAACAAAAATTAACGAGACACATTTAAGAAGGCACAATGCGAAATGAAACACCAGACATCGATTAAAGAACAGGGAAATGCTCGCTTCAATCCCAATCATCTGCGCTAAACGCCGACACAAAGTAAGAAAGTAAGGGAGCGTATAAAACGTCAAAAGAGATTGAATATCGATTGTCAAGTCGACAGCAATCTCGAGCTCTCGACTAGGAGACGAGAGACGCGAGGAGGCTAGGCGCGAGGAACGCGCCCCGACACGGAGGGAGAGCGGGCACTTCCGACCACCCGTGACAATTTATGTTATTGGCACCGCGTTGTCCGCCAGCCGGTGATACCCGACCCTCACATGTAATTGTTAGTTGGATACCGCAGGATATTGGGGAATTAAACGAGAGCGGTGATTGATTAACCACCGATAACGATTACGGATATTGCGGCGGCTAAATGAAAAATGAAGGGGAAAAAGGGGCGCCTCGCGCGGTTTAATAAAGCAGAATCCGTTTAAAAAACAAACGTTGACATCGAAATGAAAGTGAATCGAAATGCCCGTAATCGGCGCGCTCCGAACGAAAATAAAAGAAAAACGCGACGCGACGCGCATGCATGTGGCACTCGTCCGTTTACAGATTAAGCCGAAAAATCCACAAATATATTTATATTTTAATCCGGCCCAACAGCATTCTCGCATTTCCGGCGGCAAAAACTCGCTCACCACGACACATGGCGAGAAAAAACCCGACTTATTATCTTAAGTCGAACCCAACAGAAACCATTAGTAAACAACACTGGCACAAAAGAGGGCAAAATAGCGGCTTATAAAAAAAAGTAACAAAAAATCGGCTTTTGATCCCAAGCTCCCCTATATTTTGTTTGTGAAGGTTTTATTAGTCGACGAACTAGTCGAGCGATCCGATTTGTTCGTACAATTCCGAAATCGTGTAGTATTATTGGGTTCTATCAAATGGCTTTTCATCGTTTCTGACGCACAGCGTCAACTGTAAAATAATTTTAGAGGAATTGACGTTTAGATCTGTTGAACGCTTTGTAATGTAGATAACATTTCTAATCACTCAGTTCACTCATAGTCATAATTAGTTACTCCATTTGAAGTGCTTAGCTTAGTTTCAAAGCTAAATTCAAGACATAAATACCGTTCGTTATACACCTTTGAAAACGATGTGTGATGCGACAAATCTGTTGGTCGTGCCTGTCGCAGTGAAACTCTAGTGAACAAAGAGACGCGCAGGTAAACGCCAGCTGCGGATTACTGCCGTGACCGACTAAACAAACGACTCGATCCCGGATCCGGTCGACTAAATACGAAACGACTCCACAGTCGACCCAACGCGCTCCTACAACCAGAATACCGTATAAACTAACTTAAATGGGTTTATGACAACTAAGACGGGGGAATTTATAACGAGCGAACGCAACCTCGTGCGTTAGTCTAGTGATGATAGATTGTTTAGCGTTAATCGAAGTAATAATAGGGGACGTTCCACAAAACTCAATAGCAGCTGTCAATTGGCCAGCAAACATTTCGAGTGGAATAATAATATTCAGTTACTCAGCCAAATTGCAAAACCGTTAAACAAGTAACTGTAAACATAAATTGTGCACGAGAACGGAGTGGAAACGAGCGGAGCGTGAATCGTGATAACTTACAGATCACTGCAATTAATGTTGAATCAATTTGCTTTGCAGAAGCGAATATTTATTATCGTTTCAATTGTTCATGACATAATAAACGAGGACGTAACAAACCGCAGCCGAGTATAATGCGAAGCGGAAATAATAATGGCATTTGTTAGAGTGGAGCGCTGTCGGCGCCGCGGGCCTTGCTCGGCCTCACATCCTAATTACGCCAATAATAATTACACAGTAGCCGCCGGCAGCTGGCAACTACCTCCTCGCACCCGCTGCTGTCTTGATCAATAGCTTAATGAACTTCCAATACAGAAAAACACTGGTCTAGTTCACAATCATGTCGGGAAATAATTTATAATAATAAAACATTTCAACTTTATGTGACGGCTGATGCCTCTTAAAGAGATCAAAACGATTTACTAATAACTAGTGAGGCAGTAAAATCTAAACCCTTATAACATAGCTGGCTCTCCATTACGTATCCTGCCGACACGATCGCTGTGAACAAGTGAAATAATGATGATGGTGCGTTTATAGTAATTATTGCGATTCGTTCCGCGGTTCTACGAGGGAGTTGTGCCGGAGTCCGATAGCCCATTTATTTTATCGCATCAATCAATTACTCCGTGTATAGGTTATTAAAATTTTAATTCACGGCATGAAGTCATGGAGTTTGGCTGAAGCAATAACGCTTTTATAAATGAATGATGATACGCCCGGAGCAGGTAACGCGACACGATACCTTCCACGTATCAATAAAGTTGTTGAAGCGCAATATTTATTGGAATTTATCACTCACGTCGGGGGATGGGTCACTTTTGCAGATTCCACTCAATAAATACATTATGCGCTATCGTGAGTCGCTGCTCTATTGGATATTTAAATGCCGGCAGACAAATTATACCTACCACGATGAATGTCTGGGTTCATAATAAGAATGATGGTTGAGATGTTACCGGTTGATGGTAGCGGTATAAGTACAATATTAAATAACATACACCCATGCGATCAGTGGCACTACAGAGAAATTGATTTTACAATTGGCGTGACTTGCGGCACAAGCTCCAACATATTTATTTAATGTAAGCGGTGAGCTTGGCAGCCAGTTAGCAGTTAGTTTAGTGAGAACACTGATCAGCCGGCAATCAACATGTAAATTTATTCAGAGCGATCGGTATAATCGAGCGCTGCGGTGCTATTAACCTCATTTGTGACGACATATACATGTTAAATATCATGCTCCCCTGGTCACTTTGATAGAAATTATATTAATTTATCATGTCTGCCACGGCTCTAAATTAATCCTTCTGATCTCTTTTTTATTGTGCGTCATAGTTTGTAAAAATTGATATTTATCATTTGATATCTCGAATAAAAGTGACACTGAGATATTGATCAATTTGGATAAGTAGTTCATAATATTTCGTCTAATTTAAGCTACAAAGATTTAATTATATGTATAAGCTACTTACTAACTGTAATTTCATATTAATATGATAATTATCTCTCTCCCATGTCCATTTTGTATTGATATTTTCATACAAAAATACGAACTAAAATTTCCGACTTGGTCGGTGGATTCTGTCAACAATCCTTTGTTCTGACAATTACGAATACATTAACAACAAAAAATCAGCTTAATCATTTGAGCCGTTCTAAAGTGATGCTCGGTTATACATGTGTATTTATAGATTATTCTCGTCTTTGTTTTACTTTTATTACCTTACCTAGACCTTAATTATCTAAGTTGGTACCTACATTTGAATAAAATTGAGTCTAATCTTTTGAATGTACATTTAAAATAAACTAATCGACCAACTTGCACACGAAAATATTAAGTAACTACTTACATTGAGTTTCATTTCGACTGTAGTGACACTGCCACAACATTTCTGTGCTATTCTAAGCGCAGTGCCTTGAACACACATTCGTGTTCATGGTAGTGCATGGGATAAACATAATATAACTTCAATTTTATTATAATCCAAAACAAGAATAATGTTTACAATAAAAATGAATTTAATAATTATGTTTTTTTTTTGTTGCGTATCTTCCACCTCATTAAACGTTAACAATCAACATGAAACATCAATGGGGAAAAGGCTATGAAATGCATTTTGTCAGATTAAGGGGAACATAACTGCAGCGAGCGCGTTTGAACGAACGAATTGAAAATCATTGACGAGGGTATCACCCCTCAGGTTTGGTCATAATAATAGTGTATTATACGACAGTTTAAGTGCCGCGAGAGCAGACAATGGTCAGGGGCACACAGATACTGTAAGAGGATTGGCTGAATACACCCCGGCTTTCACATCACGGAATTAATAATATTATCGTGTGAAAGCTATTGAGAATGCCAACAGCAATTAAGTGTCAGTTCTTTATTGTACAATAGATTGTTGAAAGCCATGGAAAACCATTCATCGTAATACTTGTAATATCAAAAACATTTCGAAGCTATTACAAAACAGATTGGAATCCTTGTTTGAAAACTTCAAAGGAAATTCAACGCGTCTCTTTAATGTTTTGTTACGTTTAAATTTTACGCGTTCACATTTTAATAAGACTAAGTGGATTAAATCTTTGAACATTGTAAAGTAAGACTTCAAAATTGATATCTCGTCTTTAATTATCACGCTCACGAACTTTCCAAGCTAGGGAGAGAATGTGAAATTGATTCCACAGGCACTTTAGAAATTTTTAGAGCCAACGACAGTGATTAATGAATGGAATTTGGGAGACGGCGATGTGTTCGCAACCCTCGAGCGAATAATAACAAGGAGAGGAAAAAGGGAGCGATCCCTTCATCTTAGATTCACCCTATACATTTATGGCGCGCAGTAATCTTGCTTGTGCCATAAAATATTGCGGACGCGGTATTGCTCAAGCAGCTGTCGTTGATAAAACTTTAATGTAACGAACTAACCATAATTTGATGTGGTTGAGCGTGATGAGTTCATACGAGACGCGGTTTGCATAAACCTTTGGCAATAGCTCGGAGTCACGTCGCCATGATTAATGATGCGTGTCGTGCATTCGCTTAAGCATTGTGAAAGATGTTCATTGCATGCAGGTGCACAAGCCGGCGACGAGGATTCTTCACTGGAGCTATTTTATTAACGGAGTAACTTAACTATTTTATAGGAGGCAGGGAAAGCGGCTGGTGATTACCAAGAGTTAACGACCCGATCCCCATTACTTATACTGTTCTCCATGTGTACCGCGCATGACAACTTGCAACAACATTACATTCTCAATATACGGCCCGAGACCAGCTCCGCATTTGTATGTGATCACTTTCTAGTCACGTATTCTCAATTAATCATTTCGATGAAGAAAATGCAAATGTCGGGGAGAATCTTTAATCAGATTGAATGTTAACAATTTCTATTTAAGTTACTAATCCTGAATGGAGATCAAATTATGGAACAATGCTCGACTGTGAATTCGAGCGTTGGTAGCTTTGTACTGTATAATTTGGGTTCAGGAATTCTGCATCGAAGATACATAGCCTTATTTGCCACGGAGGCCACAATCGCATTAATTTGTGGAGTGCAGCGGGTATTGTGACATCGCAGGGGAGCGGGTGCGGTGCGGGGGGACAGGAGCGGCCCGCTGGGGTGATTTAATGAACCGATGCGGCAGGCGACAGCCCCGGATTACACCCCACGACCGTTTGCACTCAATCAAGCTCGCAAACAGCCCTAAGCCCGAACAATTAAATACACTGTTCCAAAACAATCGGATACAAACGCGATAAGAGCAATCAGTCGATTAGCGCGCGATTATTGTTATCAGCGACGATTGGGTGATCGATAGATTACAGTGAGTGACTTCATTTCTCTATTACTATGATGCTCTTATCTTCCCATTAAATTCATTAGGTAAGAGATAAAAAGTTTGTACTGGTGGAGGTCGCGAAACTTCGAAAGTCATAAAACACAAAGTATCTACTAATTCTTTTTAGGCTTCATTTAAGTTGTTAATTGCTCGACATTAAGTCATCGGTATCAAGTGGACAATTGCACAATGATCTTCCAGACATTCTTAATTGCTCGACAAGCCATGCTAATGCTCGTTTTGTAACTTTCCGTTTCAAGAATAAGATGAAGAATTAAATTATTCGAAGTTCTCGCCTGTCATGGTGAACATGGGTTGCAGAATGAACAAGCTAAATGGGTGCTGACAACGTCTGTGGAAGGAGTGATGGCCGCTGGAGCAGACGAATCCTTGACATCGCAATAAATGCTTAGGCCCGGTTTCGCGGTGAGGACAGACGTCGTTTACTTTGAACCCAATAAATAGCCTATTCGTTGTTTGCAATTCGTTATCTCGTCTTCTTACCGCTTTGAACTAGAAACTGGGCCTTACTGTGGGCCCGGACCAACGACTATAACATAGCAGTTGGACAGACAAGTGTAAGTGAGCTCAAGGCTGAAAGCCCAGCCGGTTTGAGCTAGACGTAGGTTAGCCGGCCCACGAAGTAGATAGAACAATTTAGTGTGGTGGAGAGGACTCACAAAAGATGTTTAAAAGTCTATTATTTGAGGAATTTGAGAAGCAGCAATGAATGAATGAATTGTCCGAGACTTGATAAACTTTACGTGACTGAGAATGGCTGTCTTATTCAAATAAAATTTAATGTAACGTCTGACGGTGCACGATTTGAGTTTTCATACACGGGAGTACACGGGTGCACTAACGACAACGTGGCGCTCGTGTATAAGAGCACTAAGCTATCCACGTCATGGCTCAGGTTTATCAATCTACTTCAAGTCAGTTATAAGTTGAATAAGTACCTTATTAGATTCTGTTTTTTGTTTCTTGGCTGGTGGCTGCGAACTGTGCGTTTCTTGCCGTGAGTCGTCAGGTTCAGGTTTTGAAGGTGTGGAGGGTGCATGCGTCGCATGCGAGGTATGGTGCGCGTGCGGCGGGTGCTGCGCGGGCGCCGGCGCTGGTGGGGGCGCAGGCGCGGGGGCCGTAGGCGCAGGGGGCGCAGGCGCGGGGGGCTTATTTTCTACGAGTCGCGGCGCGGGTGCGGGCCGCGGCTCCGGCTTGGTGACGGGCGCGGCGTGCGGTGCGTGCGGTACGTGCGGCGCGTGCGGCGCGGGCGCAGGCAGCGCAGGAGGATGCGGCGGCGGCGGCGCAGGCGGGCCGGGCGCGTTGGGGGGCGGCGGCACGCGGGCCACGCCATTAACGTCGTGCGGCGCGTGCGGGTGGTGGTGCTTGTCACGCGCCTTGTCTCTCCGGTGCCCGCCGGAGCCGCGCTTGGCGGCGGCGGGCGGCGCGGCTTGCGCGGGCACTGACGCCTTAGGTTCGCCGTTCATCTCGTTCGACTTGACGATCTCGTGCTTGGCTTCGGAGCTCTTGGTGCCTGGCTTAGTGCGCTTGATCTTCATCTTGAGCGCGGTGCGCTGTGCGTCGGGTTCGGCGCGCGCCGCCATGCCGCCCGCCTCGTCTGTCTTCTCTATGTCGGCATCGAGGTCTATGATGAGGTCGCCGATGCCGATGTCCCACTCGTTGTCATCGTACTCGAAGTTGGCGGGGTGCGCGTGGGGCGCGGGGCGAGCTCCGCCGGCCGGCGCGCCCTCCCTCATTGGCGCCGCCATGCGCGCCGGCTGCCCGCGCCCGCCCCCCGCTGCCCCGCACACGCACACACCATTGTAGCCCTGCAACAATTACATCATCTCATCCACTCTCCGACAACAAGTGCAATAACACAGAAGTAACCACCTCGGAACCCAAAATCAGGAAAGTGAAGTGAAGTTTCCCCAAATTCATAAAAAACATATCAACGGAAATAAACTACATAATAAGAAATAAATACTGCCTTATCTGATATGATAAGCAACGTTTTAATTATGATACTGGGAAATCTTTAATCATCATCGACCTATAATTCGCGACAGACTAACGACTGATCATAGTATCAAATCAATAACTAATTAAATTCTATCGACGTATATAGCCTCACATCGGAGGCTGCGATAGAAGATGAAATTTAAATAACAGCATGGCGAGCTCACCGGGCCTGGAGCTATAAAAATTAATACAGCGCCGTAAAAACCACTTAAATGAACATGTCCATTTAAAATTATTCCTTTATAGAAATTTCATATCGTACGAAGTTATAACCAATTCAAAGGGGCAATAATCGTAAAATAGTCATAAAACAGCGTAGATAAGCTCGGTTACTCTCACAAAGCGTAACATAAACCCGGACTAGGTGCGTACTTAGTGCCACAGCTATGCGTATTCATTGCAATTTACAACTGTGAGCATTAGATTAATAGAAGATGCAAACTGCCACGGGATTAGAGTTTGCACCACGCTTATGACTAAAACATTTCAAATTTACGCAAAGCCCTGCTGCTTAAACCCACTAGTTTATGACCAGAATTTTAAAAGCGATACGAAATGTACGTTTCGTGCCAGCGTGCCATTTAGAAATCCATTATCGTGTTATCTGTAGAACTGGGACTGTTTTATTTTATCACACACCCTTCCAACACCCGAACTTAACATTTTATGGTTTTCCATGACAAGTAAACGTATCTACATAGACCATAACTATGTAGAATTTACGTAAGAAATTACGAGGCGATGACATTGTTTAATTAATGTCTTATTTAGCTACAATACCAAATAATTTTTTTAGTCATGCATCGTGTATTCCGTTCACATTTAATTTGATCGATAAATCTTCAATTTAACTGTTCACTTACTGATCGCTACTATTCAGCAAAGCGCACTTTGATAATTGTAATAAATTATGTTGTCCTCATAAACAACATCTTTGATTAACTGTTTACATTATTAATGTGAGGCAAATAATTTAAATAGCTTTAAACATGGCTCGCTTTATGTCTGAATGAAGCAGTTGCTAATTTAATAGGAAAACAGAACAGCGCAATAGGGATGTTATTTTTCCAGGGATGACGAATTTTAATCAAGTCTAATCCAGCAGAATTTTATTGGATTTTTTGATGAAATACTTTGAATCTTAACCTATTTAATCCATTAAACACGTAGATAATACTTTGTAATCGATGACAGCTTATTCTATTATTGACGATATCGACTGTCAACTGATGTGATGTGGTGACTAAGTTTAAACAAAACTCAAATATTAGAAAAGTATTAAACATTCTTAATCATTACACAATTTCATGTCATATAACCTACTTTACTTTTCTATTACAATACCACTACCTCCAGTCACACCAAAACTTCTAATAAGTAGTAAGTACAGATAGAACACAAGATTTCTTTCCTAACATTTTTCTCAACGGTATCGCTATGTCCCCAAGCACTTTTCGAAACTTCTAAGTAGTGTGGAAAACTTTGTATATGGCAGGCAACCCTACATAGACCGGGCAGTTTATAGCGATGGCGACGATGCCGGCTTTACTGCGCCCTTTTGATAACTCCTCGTAACTTTTTTATGACGCGCGTGCTTATGCGAGCCTGGTACAAACGCTTCAGCATTTACTGGAGAAGTACCTTGCTGAACATGAAAAACATGCTTTGAAAATATTCTGTGTTTTTGTTTCAAAATACAAGTGGGTAATGCTATAAGATGCATTTAAAGAAAAGAATTTTAAGAAAACAATAAAACCTAGCAAGATCACTATCTTGTGTGCATGAATGTCGTGGTGTTAAATTCTTTTTGTAAAAAGACCTTTAGTCTTTAGTTAATAGTTAGTCATTTTTTTTACCAGAATTATGTACAAGTTCTTTTGTCTAAACGGCAAAAGCAAAATGACACACGTGTCACGACTAATTAAGGAATCATTGTCAATTCAAGTCTCAATATAATTCAACTTGTATTATTTATTGTGGACTAACCCAGTGGCTTCGAGCAAGTTTAGATTAGTTGGGAGAGGTTAGCAAGAATATTAGTTACGAGACCCTCATTCACCTCTTACGAGTTACGACGTCCGCGGGGAGTAATGGGGCGAACTCTGATTTAAGATCTTGAGATTTACCGTGGGTTCCCCGAACAAATTCCATATACACAACAAATACAGGTTATACTTAGACGACATCATTACTTCGTATATCTCTGAAAGAAGACTCATACTCGAAACTAACGAATACTTCCATTGTGATTCGCAGAATTCGCAGTTGTTACTCAGTATTATGTTTTCATTAACACATAAACTATGTGAAATACCTGGGCATTTAGCAAAAAATGCTTATCACCATCTTCACAATTCCGAGTACCAATACTTCTCAACCCCTTTTTAACATTAAAAACGCATTGAATGTACAAATAAGCAGTTTAATCGTTACTGTCTCATTGAAACACGTTTTTAAAGGGTAAGCATCGGCTACAACACATAACGTTGAAGCAAATTGTGTAGCAAGTAACGCTTGCAATTTACTTAATACCCGAACCAATTACACCGGCACTTAATTAGCGGTTCCAGACCTGTACTTTTAATACATATTTGTCTTTCTTGGAATTGAAAAAAGGACCCACGTTTCTTGTATGATCGCTTTAATGGATAAAGAGTGTTATCTTACACATTTAAAGTTACTTTGTAGACTATATACTGGAATAAAGAGTGGAGCGCGAATTTTAACATTGCATAAGATAGCATCTAGAATTATTATTCAGGTTCTTCCAAAATTATAACATCTGTTTGCTTCTGTAGACACATCTCATCGTGAAAGCTTAAATGAAGTGAGCGTGAAGCAGAATGTCGTTCCACCTAATGCTAGGGATTGACACAGCTCACTTTAAACTCACTACACACGTTATCACGTTGAGTTCTTTACAAAATAGCATTACAGAACTGTTTCACGCAAACAATAGACGATAAAATTAAAATGACACAAGCGTTAACCGCTATATTTAACGTATTTCCTTCCAATTATAGCACTTTTAAGATTCCAGTCGCGGGGGACTCTCGACAAGTTTCCCCTCGTCCATGAGCGTTGAAAAGAGCTCGATTCGTGGGGAAATGTGAACCCCGCATACCTTCCGAACGTACCGACAGCGATATTGTGCGATGGGGTTGAATAAAGAGTTTTACGATCCAAATTGAATACAAATAATCCGCTTACGCTTTCACATGCTTGTGGTTATTATGAATGCGAACAGTAATCTCTTTTATTAATCTGTTGATATTGTTTATTTTGATCTTCCATTCTAAATATAAATGAAGAAGGACGCGATAAACTGTGCCTTGATTGGTATAGTTATTATAAACTTAAAACATACGTATACATAAATTATATTAAATTATGATTTCGAGAAAAGTATTGTGTTTTGGGCATTTAGATTCATCAGTTTCTTACTTTATAGACTGATGATAGAAGCCTTGTATGTACTGGACACATTTTTTCTGGCTGTTTTATGTTTTATCTCACAGTGCCTCGTACACGTATACGTGCTCAATACATTTTCAGCCATTATAAGCTCAGTGCCTTCAACACAAATATGTGTTAACAAATTGCAGTGCGTGTTGAAGACACGCAGTTGTAGGGATTTTGGCAACAAGCATGCGTGTTGAAGGCACTCGCTAATTGCTAGCACCTGACAAAAAATAGAAGCAGTGTTTGTTGGATACTAGATTTAATTACTGCTGTAGTTCAATAAACAGCGTCACCTTACCACTACATGTAGTTACGGTCTTTTGCAGAATTTAATTATTTAAACCTATAAAATTACCAGTAATAATAAGTTGGGAAACTATAATTAATCAACTCAAGTTTTAATTACTCACGTTTTTAACAAAAAAGTTCTTGACCTTTTCGCTGATTGAGTATGAAAAGAAGTGTTAAATTATATGTTGTCGTTATCATGAAGAAGAAACTACTACAATAAAAGTAATCCTGCTTATCTATTACAGCTGTTCATTGTTTAATTAAGCAATTAATTACTGCCGTCTATACATTAATTAGACAGTTGGAATAAAAATGAGCGAAAATTACAAAGATTACCATTCTACTGAAGTACCAGGATTTCAAAGAGTAGTGGAAGTGTATCCAAGTGCAATATCACCCCTAAATGTAACGCATCATATAGTTTTGGAGTAAGAACAAGCAAGCGGAGACTGGGAGGATGCTCCTTACGCGTCACAGTATTCGATAATTTTTTTAATTGTTATTATTTGTTGGAATCACTCTCAGCAGTAAACACCGGTATTTTTCTAAATTTGCCTTTACTTATACATAGCAAGAAAAAGTTTAACATAATGCAGTACTATCTCGATTTCTGTCTTATTGTTCAGTTCGTAAAGGTGGGCTGATCAATATAATAGACTTCAAAAACAGCAAGACTAAACAAAAATCGTCTAAAATGATAAACAACTTAAACGAAAAAGAGTTGAATGGCAAGAATTTCAAACAATAATCACTTTGTAACTGATTAGAACTCGTAAATAAAACTATTTTAGTATAATTATAGACGTCAACTTAAATTAAGTGAATGTTTTCAAAGGAAAGAGATAGATTGCTCAGTGGTAGATAAATCGCGACGGATTCCATTATCCAGCCGTATGTTTGTCAATAGGGCGGCTGATTGGGAGCTCCTCGACGCGCTGCGAGCCTGGTACGCGCGGGTGATTTACCGACCCGCCGCGCTACTTGGCGCGCTGCCCGAGCATCGAACCCGGACCAGAGGTGCACTTTACCCGGAGAAAAATTGCTTGTTGTGCGGAAATACGCTGCAATATACCCGACATTATTTTATTTGTGTTGAAATAAAAAATGTTAGCAGTCAAAATGTTTAGGCTTTATCCGTATAAGTAGCTTGCGGAAATATTCACATATCAAAGGACCGATGAGGAAAATTAACGAAAAAATAAATAAAGAAGGCAACTTGTTTCCAACAATAAAAGCCGTCGTAACCTAAAGATTGTCGGAGGCAATAAATCGCATTATATACGTGTGGTATGTCACTGTCAAAACGTCTAGTTCACAACCATAAAGTTTTATTTTGGCTTAGGAAACTTTTTCAATGTCTATTCACAAATGATTTAAAAAGTTTTATTCCGCGCTACTTTAATCAGAATTTTATTAAAAACCAAAAACAAAGTGACAACTCGTCGTGACAAGGAGGAATTTGACAAGAGATACTCTTACCACCCGGTTATTAATTATAGTAATAGGTGACTACAGACCTAGTTACTGGTAACATTAATCTAACATGCAAATAAGTAATTTGTAGTTTGAATATAATCTACATTCATGAATAATAACACACCGCTTGATCATAATTACCTTTTAGCTTATAGATTAAAGATGTAAATTCGCCACTGGAATAATATCAATGGCGCTAATGTAGCTCTATGAATTATTACTTTATTATCTATGCCTGTTACCAACTGCACATAATTGGTACCTACACAATTTACGAAATTATAAACGTGAAATCGTGTTTCGTGTTATAAGGCCGTTTACAGAAGACAAGGGCGAAATTCTTGCACACATAAAATAAAAACGAAAGAAATATAAATGTCGCATTATAGGATCGTAAGTCTCGAAAAATAACGGAAAGTATCATTCATATTATTACACCAAGCACTCTAATATAACTAATAAATTGATATTTTATTATTAGTTGAACATAAACTTGGTTATTGCTTATTGCTACAAAATGCCAATTTTATAAACTTAAATAAGAAAATGATTTCTTGGCAACGAGCTCGATGTTCATTCACCGAATTAATAATCATAAATCTATGCGACAACCAACGTGGAGTAGTTATTATAAATTTAATAGTGACACTGGAAGCTTCTCCAGTGTTGCCACATGACGTGAAATAACAGGACTCGAGTTAATCCGACATGAATCACGATGTGTAACGTTAATGTCGCTCTAGTAGGGTCACCCGAACTCACAAATCACAATTATAAACAGAAGTCGATCGCCTAGATTCACTTTGGTTTCTGTCCGATTTTCAAGTCAACAGGATAGCTTTTACCTGTTCCTCTATTAAATACTCGAATATTTGGATGTTTTTTTCTGAGTTCAATTGCAATAGAATTTAAAAAACCGTCTGAAATTCTGTAAAAAGTTAAATGAACTGAAGATAATCCGAAAAAAAAATAGTTTTATTCAGATTAAGCACTGAATTTTATTCTAGAATCCAAAAAGCGTTCAACTTTCGAAGTAATTCTAACAGTTGAATTATTTAACGCTAAAATTCAACTCAACAGAGAATTTACTACCTAACTATAAATAAAACATAATAAAACAGTAATCTATTCTAATAAAAGTGTTTTTTAAAATAGAAAAGCCTTTCAAAAATAGAGGCTGACTCACTAAAATTACTTAAATTACTTGAAAGATTTATCTATAAAGAGCGTTCAACGATTTAATTTGTAGGCTTAGTTCCAAGAAGTTTAGCAGCCCTATCGGCTAGAGATAATCTCACGAGCAAGCCTAATGGCGTAACTATTCGTATACAAGTAAAATTGGTGCGCGTCTAAATTGCAGTGGTTTATACGAAGCAATAATGAGTGATGGTAATAGCCCCTTGTGCATCATCGTGTTAAACATTTGAGAGGTAATGATATTATTAAAGTACGTGTAGGTACGTCGTCGTGTAGCTCGCGTGTGCGGCACATTTAACAGAACACGACACTGCTCGAAATAATTCACTGAAACAATGATCTGTCTACAGATAGACATAAAAAGTAGACGCTCCAATTTATTATCATCGCCTCGATATCATTGTATGCAAACAGATTCATCATTAAAATTAATGAAGAACCGAATTGTAAATCTGAGTTGCGATTCATTAAAAGTCTTCGTAATGACACTATTCACATGTTAAATGATTTAAGAATACACTGATCACATCTAATTCATAAAGACAAATATTCTATTTGTACAGCTAACTATTAATAATGAATTTATAATTAGTATTTCGTTTCGTTCGACCCCAATGGTTGGGAAAAGGCTCGACAAATGCTGATGAATTATTATTTCGTTTAAAACCGATTATCTCATAACGTCGACGGGCATGACATCACGGTTCGTATGATCTACATAATTAAGAGCTACGCCATTACGTTGGACCAATTTTGGAGTGGAAATTTACGTAAAACATCAATAAAGACCCGGAAAGGTATAAGAAATAATTGTTCAATAGTGGCAACTAATCAACTATAGAAATATCATTCAACAAAAACTGTGTTTCAAAATGAACCTCGAACTATGCCAAAAACTTAATGGGAGACATAAAAACAAAACAATCGGCTATTAGATTACGTACAATGTTGCCAGTTACATAAATAAACACACTTTCTACAACCACAAGTCTGATTACAGGTTTCAAGGAAAAAAATATGTCTCCAACTGCGATCAT
The DNA here is from genome assembly GCA_951799385.1 of Hyppa rectilinea. Classification (NCBI taxonomy): domain Eukaryota; kingdom Metazoa; phylum Arthropoda; class Insecta; order Lepidoptera; family Noctuidae; genus Hyppa; species Hyppa rectilinea. Next base: position 5,436,597 of record OX637318.1, on the reverse strand, counting down.
TAATATAACCGTCGATATTCGTGCTAATTATGTTTTCCTGTTAGTTTTGTAATTGAAACGTGTTTTTGCACATTATATTTTGCAGCGTTAATTTAACCACATATTTATTTAAGGATCTTTTATAGTCAAATATTTGATAGTTCGGCTGAGCAAGGCCGTTTTTAACACGCTTTTATTAGCTCGGGTTGTATCTATGTATGTATGTAACGGAATCTTTGAGCTTAATTTTCACCGGTTTCTAAAATTCTAATCAACTTCAAACTTTGCACACGTCTCAAGGACCGATGACAATGCAATAATTTGATAATAGTTTCCCATTATCCTTATTTTTACACGCTTTATATTAGCTTCACTTGTATGTATGTTTGTAACCGACTCATTTGGAAGCGATTTTGACCCACTTTAAACGGCCAGATTTCGTTCAAACTTTGTAGATTTATCGAGGACCGATGACAATACATTAATTTGAACTAAAAAGTAGGAAATAAAAAATAGTTCACAAAAACTGAAACACACGCTTTTTAGAAAACCGAACTAAAAATAGAAAATAAATTTTACTATAAATTTATTATAAATTTTTTTTTAAATAAATTTGTTTTCTATTTTTAGTTCGGTTTTCTATAAAAAGCGTGTTTTTTAGTTTTTTTAAACTATTTTTTATTCTACATCTACTCGGGCATTCCGTAAAAATTTGGATGACAAGATATTTTGTTTGCCAATTTTTATGACAATGTTAGGTAAGTATTTTTGAGAAAAATGTGGCCAGGTGATAAATTAGAGCTGTCACCTCAAATCATCTCCCGACCTGTCACAGATGGAGCTGATGTCGGGGACATTTTAATATTTTTAATTTCTACACTATGACTATTTTAGATAATTGGTAATTTTACGTTACACGATAACCTAGGTACCTATAACATTTTTACTAATTGATAAAGTATTCTGGCAACCGATTACAATGGCAATACTCAATTTTATCTATTAATTTCAAGAGGACGTGTCACTTTAACGCGTAAAATATTAACGTCATTAACTAGAATAGAAGAGACGCTTCTTTTAAAATTTTGAATCAGTTTCTAAATTCAAATGATGATCGAATGCAACCCGAATCAAATCATATAATTCAAATAACATACTAGCCTCATTTTGAATCGAAAATTATTTTCTGCCAGCCTGCATGATGTAAGGTTTTCTTTTGCAGACAACTTTAACAGTAGGTACGGTACAGACGCCAGCACATCAAGCTATCCCTAACTGTCAAATTTTCTCAATTAAAAATGAACCTTATGTCTTTGCAATAAAGTTGAAATACTATCAAAGAAATTTGACAGATTGTGGTAACTTGATGTGCTGGCCTCTGTACATAAGTCATTGCATGAACTTTTAACCGACGAATTTCTGTGTTCGCTATTAGTCTCAACATTTAGGAAGATCGTTTATCTTACGTCTCACGTATCGTCACATCTCGCATAACACTTGCACATAAAGACAGCAGATTGCAACGTATGCGCCTGCGACGAATGTTATCACCACATTACAATCAAAGTGATTTACTCTACGGCTCACAAAAGACATAAAATGGCCGTTCCTTAATTAAGTAATATTTATTTATTACTATTTTATAGTATTTATTATTGTTTTATAATTGCGCTGGTATTTTTGCACGGACAGTTTTATTGCTCGGTTAATTGATTCGGCATTCAAGTTGGGGCAATTAATGGATGTTTCTTAAATTATTGTGCCTGTAGCTTATGTGTGAGAAACTGAGAATATTCAAAAACATGTAACATGCTTGTTTTTGGTTCATTGTAGTTAATTAAAACGGGAAAAAGCTTCGAATATGTATTCAAGAGCGAGATAAACTATCAAAAGGAAATACAATACATGGTTTATTATTTGCCTACTCGAAGCTACAAGTACATATAAGAATAATAAAAATGTATTTGTTCTTATCACGTTATCGCGTCATTACTTACTCAAAGTACTTAACACACAACAAAACAAACAGAGTGACACGACTCAGATTACAGAATGAATGATGAGCACATAATCCACACATAAGCACCTCAGGATTATAAGTACATATTGAGGACTCTATTCATATAACGTTTTTTATACATAAAGCAGTCGAATCTAAAAGGTGTAGGTTATAAATGATGTCTATCCCTTTCATTTTACACACTTTTCACGGGAATAAAAGAGATAAGAGATAACTCCCGCCGGCTCCTTGACTATTTTCTTCTAAAGGTGAGCGTAAATTGATTCTGATGGATTGGATCCGTCACCTTGTAAGCTGATGCTAATAATAAGTCACGCATTCGAAGAACCCAAATATAAATAAATGGGCTTAACAACATTTAAAATATCGCCTTAACGTCAGGTATTAGGGAGCTCTTAATCTTTTTATTTATAACGCTCATATTTTAACTAAAATAACTGTCAACCGCTATTTCAAATACTAACGATAATAGTATACTCACAGGAAAATATTGAAATAATAATATTATAATTATAAGTTGAATGGAATACGATAGTAGAAGCAAAAAATAACGGTAACCTTGCGTCGTTTTACGAAACCAATAATAGTAGATTTAACTGTTACTTCGAAGGATAAAACTAGAAATAAAACGAGTAATTACTTTATGACAAGTGAATAGGATTATAAATCATTGCTTCATCGACTCTTTCCCACATAACAGTGCGCGTAACAGTATCTAGAAGCCGTGGAGACACAGCTAATGTTCTATTGTGATTTAGAAGATATTTATGAACGATAAAATCAGTTAATACTACCGAGCCCATTCAATTTATAATCGAATCCATTCACCAATAATTGATTGAAACACTCATAAAACTTGATATATCTCTCGAGCTTAGAATTTTCGCTTGATTATTCTAAAATATTTTAATTCGTTGCCATGCAAAAGACCATAAATTGTTGGAGTGTAGCATTTTTTTTTTGCTCGAATCGATTAGATCAGTCGAGTGGCTGAACTCGAATGGTTCTCAATCTCTCAAGAATAGACGTAGCGAATTACTTCAGTAAGGGCACGTCTGTACGGAGGTTATCTGAAGTTTACAAGCAAATAAGAAAAACGTTTTGTACTGCGATTTCCCTTGAGAAACTATTTTCTTAGTCTGCCTTACACGTGTTGGCTTTAGTTCAAGTTGATGGAATCACATAACATTCCTGTATTGCTATTCTGTAAAAGTCTCACCGTGTGTTTGAAGTGAGCTGTCAATAATGTCAATCGTTTGGTGGAACGACAGCTCACTTCAAAGTTTTCAAGGTGGCATTTTTACAGAATCGTCAGACTGATTGTTTTCTTAACAAGTTGGAAGTAATGGATACCTACCTAGTTAATATTTTGTAATGCTAGTAAAATGGAGATAAAAGAAACGCCACAATTTCGGCTTATCTTACTTACTGTATAAACTATCGAAATGAGAAAGTTTCGATTTAAAGTGTTTATTACTCAATCACGCGAACTGCTGAACTGATCTGGATGAAATTTTGCACACAGTTTATAGCCTGGACTAAAACATAGGATAATTTATAATCCAGTTAACGTTCCCGTGGGATGATTTCCGATATCCACGCGGTTGAAGCCAATGGCAGAAGCTAGTATAATTATTATATTGTAAATTTTGTTTTGCAAGATTATTTACTACTCTGTCAAGAAAGTACCGGGAAAAGATCAATAATATACAAAATGTCTGTTATTCATCCAAATTTATTTTATCACCTTCAAAGTATGCTCCTTTAGAAACGATACACTTGCACCAACGAATAATCCATTCATCAAAACATTTTTTAAACGCTGCTTCCGGAATTGAGTTCAGTTCTCGCCGCGAATTCTCCTTTATGTCTTCTATCGATTGAAAACGGGTGCCACGAAGTGGTAATTTGAGTTTAGGAAAAAGAAAAAAGTCAGCAGGAGCCATATCTGGTGAATATGGTGGTTGCTGGATGGTATTTGTTGAGTGTTTGGTCAAAAATTCGTTCACAATGATAGCCATGTGCGAAGGCAATTTTGCACCACGACAATGCTCGTGAATTTTCTTTCCACAAATCTGGCCTTTTTCGTCGAATTTGCTCTCTTAAACGCCGCATAACGCTCAAATAATATTCTTTATTTACCGTTAGACCTTCCGGTAAGAATTCAGAGTGCACAACACCGCGATAGTCAAAGAAAACAGTCAACATGACTTTGACTTTTGATCGACTTTGGCGTGGTTTTTTCGGTTTCGGTTCAGTTGGAAGGCACCACTCCGAAGCTTGTTGACTAGTTTGCATGTCAAACTCGTAAACCCACGTCTCGTCACCAGTAACAATGCGTTTCATGAATGTTGGGTCCGAACTGACTCGTTCTAGCATGTCCTCAGCGACTTTCATGCGATTGAGTTTTTGGAGAAAATTCAGATCTTTTGGGACTAGCCGAGCAGCAACATGTTTCATACCCAAATGATTAGTTAAAATGGTTCGGATCGACTCGTGAGATACAGAAAGTTCGGCGGCTATCTCTCTCAGAGTTGAATGGGGATTTTCAGTCACTATTTTCTTCACTTTTGCGATGTTAACTTCAGTTGCAGACGTTGACGGCCTACCAGAGCGAGGCAAATCTTCCATCACATCTCGACCGCTTTTGAATGCTTTGAACCACTCATAAGCACGAGTTTTTGATAAAGTCGATTCACCGTAAGCCTTCTGTAACATTTTCAGTGACTCCGAACACGAAATTCCATTGGCGATGCAAAATTTAAGACAAACTCTTTGTTCGATATTTTTGTCCATTATGAAATTCGCAATACACACTAAATATGATATTACTAAAACCAGCACTGTATTTAATATAAATAACAGATGCAACTCAAACTCCGCGCCAAAATGGAAAACAGTTGTGCCAATCTAACAACTACAAAAAAACAAAAATTTGAATTTGGAACCATAAACAAATCATCCATTCCCGATACTTTTTTGACTGAATGTATAAGTACTCAGATTTTAGAAGGTATTTCTATGGAAACCGAGTTCGTGAATACGAAGTACTTGCGTAGTGTAATTTGAGAGGTATTCCCAGCCATTGCACTCACAATGAATACACGATTGTATTACGTAGTTCCACCATTACTGGAACGGAATATTTCCGTTTGTAAAACGAATTTTGATGAATTCGCTTGCGGTAACCGACAATGAGCCTAATTAGTAATACTTGTCATGCTTACTTTGATGATAATTTATTTTTTATGCGTATTCGATTCCTTTTTTTTCGCAAGCAAGTTAAGTGGCACTCGGCGAAATGAGAACGTAATTGAATGAATGTAAACGCAGCATGAAAAAATGCTTAGATAGTACTCACGTAATTCATAAGTGGGCAACTACTCAGATATTTTCAAACCAATATTTAAATTTTGTCACTTGCATTGGTGTTTTAATATGTTATCTTTGATTAATAATAAATTAATTAATAACTTAACTACCTAAATCTTTATCTTTAACCGACCACGTCAAAGCCAATGCAATGGGTCATGATTTTATAAACAAATTATAGCTGGACGCCCATTAAATGAATGCTCGGTAAATAATCCATAAGTACTATGTAACTAAGATATAATTTAATGTCGAAACTTTCAGTAGAATGCGCGTGTTTGTATATTTTTCTGTACTTTTACACAATACATGTTTACGAGTGTGTACTAAGTGTGCACATATTTCACTTTAAAAATAGAACATAATTTTACATGGCTGTGTCAAACGCACGTTCGGCTACATAAATACTTACATAGCTTTGTGAAAAATTGGCCTAACGCGTGTTCAGCGACCATTATACTAGTATTCCGTAGTTATGAAACCGAATAAGTTTTTATAAGTTATGTTTCCAAAACTAGTGTTTGGTAAACAATAGCAAGGAATCATGTACCTACAGTAAATGCTCTAAGACAGTAACTAACTAAGCGGACAGTGTCGGTTTAGTCGATTTCTACTTGAAAAACGTAAGATAAATATGTGGTACCTACTTATTTAATTAACATCTCACAATATGTAATAAACCAAAATTAATCAAAAGAAAATAAAACCGATTTCAAAATCAATTCATTAAAAGTTTTGCGTCTCGGACCGCAAGTAAAAGTTGAGGCGTCATAAAAACGCTAATTCAATTAATACTATCAATAAATCGATGAATATCAACAACAAATTAATGAATTTAACTTCAAACAAGTTCTACAGATACATGGTCAAAGTTTTCGCAAGCCAATGAAAGAACTAATAAAATCAGAACAAATTGCTATAAGCCACAGATTAAAAAAGTTGTCAGTCCGCCAAGTAATTTATAGTACATACTAGTTCCATCCCGCAAGTCTTATTAGGACCAATTTAGTTGTCTATGGTCGTGGTACTTTTCCTTTTCAATAAGGTATTGCCCTTTCACGTCGGCATACACTAAACCATAATGGGTTCCGACCCTCCTTGATGTCTCAAAATAAACAAAAGGGTCCGTTGTTGACGTTCCGGCGACGAAAAGTTTTTATAAGTAAGCTTTTTATGTGCAAGTTTTATTAGCTCCCGGGTTTAAAACACCTACTGGAGAGGAGACACTGTTTGTATTGTCATGTGTTTTTTTACGTACTTAAATGTCTTAATTTAAATTAATGTCGGGTCGATATACCTTGTGCGTGATTTGGACAGTTTACTATATGATTCAATAAAATAATTTATTGATGATGAATTTTATTTTTGCAATACCGGATTCACACGATACGATTTTAATTGAACATCTTTAGTTATTCGGCAAAAAATCGTTTGAATTTGAAATTCAATTTGATTGAAAGTCTGTTCACAGTTGAAATCGATTTCGACGAACAACTCGTCAACTAAAATTGAACCGTGTTACCTCGGATACGTAGATCTAAGACACGTACCTACACGTAAGTTATAAAGTCAATACTTACGAACTAGACGGCGCCGTCATTTTCTAGCCTTATGAAGAAATGCCGAAAAAATCTAAGAGGTCATGATGCTCTAAGAGGTCATGTTTTTTTGCAAGTATTTTAGTATGTTCTCTCATCACAAAAATGTGTCTATGGTCTTGAATGAGTGTTTGTTTTGTTTAATAAGTACTTAGATAGGTTTAGCGCTTCAGAGAGAACTTTGAATCATTGGTCCATTACCATAAACAACAGAGTAAGGTTATTAAAAGTTTTTGTACGTCAAAAATGCGCATTCATTGGCGTCATTCGCCCATTATTGTCAGCTTTGGTGATGAAATAAATGAACAAATGAGACATTTTTTATGTGAGTTTTAAGACTGTACCTATTTGTTTTTCGATATTCCGTACATTTGCATTATACATATAGCACTACGTATTGTAAATTGTAATGTATTAATATGATAGTGGCCTACATACAGTCAAACTCAATTCATGGTTACAAATGTAACAATCCAACTTTGACAGCGCCTTTATTGCGTCGGCCGTAAGGACTTTTTTCGTGGAACAAGCGTTACTCCTGTCCTGGTACTGACATTCGGTTCAACTTTTTAATAATGGATAATCCAATTACCTGCACTGGCAAAGTAGGTAGGTATTCCAATGAGGATTTATTACTTATTATTACGAAGACCGCTTTGCACTGGCAAGTTAAAAGAAATGAATGCTCCTTTTCACTAGCACTATGCCGTATGCGACACCTAAACGAATGCCTAAATAAAACGTGCTGTTGAATTTTCAACTTTTGGCGCATAGCCGAGCGTTGAAAATCCAACAGCGCTTTGTTATGTTATTCAGATATTTTTTAGGTAACGCATAGTGCTAGTGAAAACGAGCATTCATTTCTTTTTCAACAGCTTTGTAGCTAGATACCTATTTAGATGTAGTTACCTACCTACCTAAGTACTTAGCTTGTAAACTAACTAGTTTAGTACCTACCGTACGTAAACTCATTAAAATTAGGGTAAAGCCACGTAAAGGGCAGCTTAGTACTAAGTACGCATCCTGTTCGGGTCTAATAAATTGTATTTTGACAGACATTAACTTGCTGAAAACTCATTTAGGGCGTGTAATAAGGTGCGCCCTTACTGTGACAGGGCACTTGAGCTGTCCCCAAGCTGCCACGGAACTAGGTTACCTAGGACTTATCGACACTGATATAACTTTGTAACTTAATATCTCTGTGTATTGAAGATAACAAGCAGGATGTGTTGATAACATCTTCTAACTATTTATGTAGTCACTTAATAGCTATTAGCGATAAAGGAAGACATTAATTATTGTACTTCGTTGCAGGTACAAAATGATCAATGATAAAGTCGAGAGAAATACCTACTTATGTTAGAAGTATCTACAGGGAGGTGATACCTTATACGATCAAAGTTATTTATCAAAGCAGCTACATACTACAAGTAACTATAAGTAAGGTTAAGGAACAATATAATACAACCTACAATATCTACATAACACTGCAAGAGTTGATACATTAGGCAAACAAAACGTAATTATAATACATTAACTCTTAAACAAATAAACTAATTAAACATAAATACGTTAAGCGTGTTATCGCGTCTGTTATCTGAACAAATAAAGATGTCATAATGCTATGTCTCACCGTTCGCAAGTAGGTCTATCGATGACTCTCGATGGCAATCCAAAAGAGACACAATCCATTCAGCACTGTGATGCACTATAGTTACACTACACTACGGGATCGGCACGATCTCACACTATCACTAGACACGCTGGCATCCCGGTAGCGATCCTCGACTCGGCTCCGTGCTCGACACACCTACGGAGAGACAAAGGAAGCTATCAGCACACCACAAACACCAAAACATGAATTTTGTAGGCACTCGATACACGGCAGTGGTGTGTACTAGCGACGGTATCGGCGCCGGGCGATTACACTACGACAGACGCGCGTCGCAACCGCACGCTACTCGATCACTGACTTGCCGCTGGCCAGCAACGAGCGGCGCGCTCGACTGCGGAATTCGAATCGTGATGTTCAGCGCGGCTACAATCATTTCACACTTCACTAAGTGGAAGAGTAAAGTGTAAAATCCTAAGGTAAAATCACACGCAAATACTAACATGTATTTACGCCCTTAAAGATGACATTTTCCACTTTGAGAATTGTGGTAATATTTTTCACAGCCACGTTCCGAGCTATCGAATAAAAGGCATCGGAATTGAAGTACGAGGAACGCGCTCGTAAAGTTTCCTTAAAAAGAATGTGATGAACCGGCCGTCACTCTTAGCGCACCGTATTCACAAAACTAAAGTTGGAAAGAGAAATATGAGACCGTGCAATGCAACGTGGCAGTGGCACGGGAGGCGAGGGGCGAAGGGGCAACGTTGGAACACCGCTTCCAAAATATGTATTACAAAAACATTTATGCATGAAGGGATAACAAAATACCGGCGCTATTATGCCGCTCTGATTTATACATACCTACTGTATTATAATGATGGATCACGTCGACCACTGACGGCCTTAATGGACAAATTATTGAACACCATGTAATGAGACCGCGTGCTCGTTTACGGGCGCGCGGTAGGTGGTGATAAAACATTTTTTCCCGTGTGTGCGTTGAAGAAAACATGTGAGATAATAAAAAGTTATGTTTGAACGTTGGAATCGTAAAGTTTATTTGTGTAATACATTCTTTAAACAAACGGATAATTACAAAGCGTTTTATGGCGAGTTACAGCGCTCGTTGGAACAAATAATTTATTTCAATGAATTGCCTCTAAATAATCAAAATTTAGATGGCTACGGCCTACGCTGTCGTTACTGTCGTTTCCTTGAAATTAATTTGTGGTTATAACTAATTAAACGCTAGTCATTGCTTAAGGCCACTGCAGAGCTGTATAAAAGAACAGAATATTTTGCGAATGTAATTGGAAGTATGAGAGATTTCCAAACATTCCAATTCCTTTTACAACTTTTACAAATTCATTCTGCTGAGTTTGAAGTATCTCCAGTTTAATATAACAAAAGACTACAGTAAGTTCAGACATATAAAAGAAAAATACAACATATTTTACGACAAAAACAATCTTTAAAGAACAATTCAGCGTAATAAGTCGAAAAAGTCCCTGTAAGACAGAGGGCTCTTTAAAATAAATTATCCTGCCGTAGACGAGTGCTTTTGTGTCGCAATAGAAGTTACTGACAACAAAGAGACCTTTGGAGCGGAAGAAATTTAATCAGAGCATCTGGAACTCAAATTATGAATGGGCTTCGTCTAAACTAAACATACGGCAAACTAGCAGATTATATAAAACTTTCCATAAAATCCCAGGAGAGTTCAGAAACAGTATTATTTGTATATGGCTCGGATATCAATTTACATTCATGCCTTGGCCTTTGATAAAATACAGATTTTAACTGGGTATTCGAGAAGCAAGAAATATTTTCCAATATAACCGAAGTAGTGATGCGGTTCGGATTGTAAAGGCGCAGATATTTCTCATATTCTTTTGTTAGGATCTCTCCAGCCGGCTCTTTGTTGTTTGAGTTATAGGAAGACTTACTGAATAAGAAAAACTGAAGCATTATTCAAAAGTCGCTCCCACTAACTGGAATACTTTGAGATTCTTAACTACGGAACTTTGAACTGGTATAAAATAAGATGTATAGAGATTTGGGAAGAAAATTTTTATAGATTCGCAAATTAATGTTTCATTTGTGTGGATGATTTTATCTAAAATTAAAACTTTGAAGATTTTATGCATTTTGATGTCAAAAAAACTACACATACTTGTAGTTTTTTGTATTTATATAAAATTGTATCGTAGTGAGTCAGTGGGGCTTAACTGCGTTTGAAAAAAATTCGGAGAAACATAATTTCTAGTAAAAGCATGATGCACAAAATTTCGTGGACATTGGTATTGTCTAGAGAATTGCTAACTAAGTACTCGTTATCTAAAGAATGTTGTTTAAAAGACGAAAGTTCCCAACCAAGCGAGCGATTCAATAGCCGAAACGTCTATTGACATTGTAATCTTAACCCGGCGAGACAGGGAGCGTTGGGAACGACACGCCAGCTGGCTTTCCGAGAACCAACCTTATAGCCGACGGATGAAGCCGAGCTTTCACAGCCGGGGCCGACAACAATACACACAATAGAACGTAAGAGATACCGGAAACTATAATCGATATGGGCTTACTTTTAAACGCGGGATTGTCACATCCTTTACTTCTACTTGTAAACCTGTCCACACAGTACTAACGCGATCGTTATTATCAACTTCTATTCGAGTACCTCCGCTCCGATTGGTTACGGAGTGAGCTCGGATTATGCGATTCGATTTTATTTCACGATTTATTATACTTTACGCGTTATTGTTACACCGGGTATTATGTTTGCAGCTCCGTAAGCATTCCATCCACTTTTTTCTTAGAGTTGTGTGATTGTTGAAATCTATTTTGTTTGCTTTTTTATTTCATTCGTGTTTACGTACGAGTCGTACATTGTTAATCAGTGGAGCGACAGCAATTTGTAGCCGATAACCACAACTGCAACGCGACACCCGTACACTCTGCCAGCCCACTCACTCCAAAGTGATTGATGGCGCGGTGTCAATTTCATGTTATCGCTGGCATCCCGAACCCGCGGCCGCCTCGATGAGATTGTTGCATAAATTTACACGGGAGATAACACTAGGGGTCTTAGTTAATAACTTGTACAAACATTGTAGCGTCCGTGCCGAGCTGAGAGAATCACTCGCTATTTCTTCTCCATTCTTTTGTTCTTTGTATATTGTAAAATGTTGAAACTTCTTTGAATTTAATGTCTTTGTCTTCATTATTTAGAACAATACCAGTGCATCATTCTGGCATGTTTATAATATCACTTAGCTAATATTTATCTACTTACTTGTTTTTTATTCTCTTTAAACATTTTATATGTATAAGCCATTAGCATCGATGAATCGATATTCATATTCGATAAGATCGGAACGGAGATAAGTAGGGCTACAAGAAATAATCCGAGCGCGTGGGATAATCGATTCAATGAACAAAAGCAACAACTCTGATTAGGATCGTGTTTGTGTCTTGTTTTATATTTGTAGCATTGCGCATTTTGCCTATTATGGTGACCAATTAAAGTCTCTTGACAATACATATAATATATTTAATCTTATCATTTTTTATTTAGTATTAGTAGAAGTAGAGAACAAGTCATTATATTAAACTATAACTTACTGACGAATAAAACTATGATCGCATAGTCAGTGTTTTGAGGTATCACTTGAAAATAAATGCCATTCTTCGTGAAACCTTTCAATTATTTTATAATAATCTTGGCTACTCACCCAAGTACCCAGCTAGCACTGGATGTTATTACAAGACAAGGCAAATAACAAACACATATTTGGCCTAGAATTTAAAGACGGCGCCTCGAGTAGTACAATGTTTTCCCCTACTCTCAGCGCAAAACAAATACTAAAACTAAGTAAAAGCTTTGCTGGCTTTAACGTATGGCCTTTGAGCTCCTCGTGTAGAACTTAATCAATATAATCGCTTTCACAATGTTTATTCTCTTTGTTATACAACAACGATATTATATTTCAATTTAGCGTTTTCTCGATGGAATTTGTACAGTTATTTTATTGGCGAAATGATTACTTCATACTTTCGGTCGGCATTGAGACTTTGTTTTTGAGGTTTATAGATATAAAACCATTGATTTGATCTCATAGAAAAGCCACATGAGTACAGCAGCATAAAGTAATTATATTTAAAAAAAAAAACGTAATCTGCACTATGCTAATGTACCTGCTAAAGTGTTCGTGAGTACTCGCGTGCACATTGCATGTAAGTCGCTCGTTATTTCATTTATTGCCGCGTAAAAAATAACGATGTTTCGTACACACATAAACATTCCCCTCTTTTGATTATTTGAAATGACTACGTACGTACCAGCCTACACGACTGTTACTCACGTTCATAATCATTTACGCCTACCTCGAAAAGATCCGGCTAAATTATTTTATGAAAATAACTCAAACGTTCTCACTATATCGTAGATCTATTACATTTTTTTATTTACGAGTTAATAAGTAAATAAATAAAGATTTTATAATAATTTAGGGTTGTTTTAGTTCGGTAGCAGCAGTTTTTTATCATCCAGGCAACATACTTGTACTTTTTTATTTTGTTTCTTCTTTGCGTCATGTTTACCGCAAATAAATGTATTTTGTTTCTTTATTTTTTTACTTAAGACGTCCTCTATGCAGATAAAATTCTTTAATAATCTTGCTACTGCCAACACTTTTTATGCTGGGTGATGAACCAGTTAACTTATAAAAGTCGTAATTAATGTCAACAAACGTCCGCTCATGTTAATTTGTTTAAATAAATAAACAATTTACAACAAATATGACGCGGAGACGTAAAAGCTCCCACGCTATTTCGTCCGGAGCCGTCGTAAAACGTATTACCTATATCTGAATTCTGTATTCATGTTAGATTACAATATTTCCGACGCGGCGCTATATCGTATAAGTCAACTCATAACATCAATGCGGGGACTCGATAAAAATCCCTCACCGGTCCCTGTTCCCCTGGTCCCCCTACTCACTCCTGCGAGTTGTTCGCGGTCGTTCGCTCTCATATTCGCGAACACTTTTGATCTTTCTTTTGATATAACATAAATATTTTTTGCCTCTAAGGCTGAATCCATTTTGAGTGAAATGAAATACGAGAGCGAGTTAGAAGCCCTTTATCCGAGACGGTCGGCGGGCCCCGCTCGGCAACCGAACTTGAATAATCACGAATTCGGCTCTACTTAATCTCACTTTATTTATGTGAGTGGCTCTTTAGTTTTAATAACACGTATTTCATACTATGGTTACTTTCATAGCGGGTTATCCTATGCGTGGGAAAATTTTGATAGAAGTTAGTTTAATTTCGCACCATAAAAGAAGCAGTTAGGTGCCCGTCTATGGGTACAGTCGTGTTACTGTTGATAAATTTCTAAATAAGATACTTATAAGATAAATTTACTGTAAAGCTCTGTGGAAATAAAGATTTAGAATAAAGACGCGACTTTATTATAAGTCAATGGCGATTTGGAGATGAACATTAATTTAGAAAAGAATAGATTAAATAGACATTTGCACAGCTGACGGACGAAATCTGAAAATAAAATAGTTTATGTGTAGGTACTTAAATGATTCAACTAAATGTATGAAACCAAGAAAATCATAGTTAATTATAGTCTGATTTCCCGGTACCGTAAGCTACATAAAGCTCACAGTACCGACAAAAAGAACATCTTATTACAAAGAAAAACCGTCTGCAGCGCTACTATACAATGCAAGTATACGACGTACATTACAATACATTAACGTTTTATTTCCTTTGGCTCGTCTACAAATGATTATGTCTTGTTATTTTAAAAGACTCAAGTTTCCAATATATTCCCAGTCTAAATATTGAGAAAGAAAGCGATCGTTTGACAGCAATATGTACGGTGCGAGTGCACCAGGGGTAGGACAATTCCATACATTGACAGATTTGGGGTAATGTTTTAAAAATGCGACATCTGCTATCTCCATCCAAAAACAATTAGTTACTTTATGTCACCGCAGATGGCGCCACCACCGATACAAATGTAATATGTGACAAAAAATAAATAAATTAAAAATAAATTTCACTACCTAATCATTTTATTTAACACGTAATTAATCTTAATCTCCACAAATATTTGCAAATAATTATATATTTGCAAATATTTGTGGAGATTACAAGCCGCGTAATAATTACGATAGCAACACAGAGAATTATTGAGTTGTTATTGATTGTCAAATTATTAGATCACAAATTCACAACATTTTTTTATGTTTTAAGTCGTGGTCGTTGTTGTGTGTGTCATGTTTGTGCTATTCAGCATAAAAATTAATCCGCCGGTCCTCGAATCCTCCTCCGTAGTGAACCTGAACCTGACAACCAGCCCATGGGATACGCTCACGCATTGGACCCCGAGACGCATCGAGAATGGGAAGAAGCTGCTTACGATGATAATGACGACGAGTTACCTAAATGGGATGCCCTGCACAAGTTCCTACTGTCCAAGTTCCGCACGATCGAGCTTATCACGCCTGCAAATAGAGAGAAGCCTACTCCTAAGGGAAAAGAATACGCAGTTCACGTGTCCACACCAAATACTACCTCTTCAAAACCAAGAAGCTGCGCTATGTGCGAAAAGGACCACACATTATGTCATTGTGAGGAATTCATAAAACTTAATCCAGCTGAGAGGTGCGAGTACCAGAAAAAACACAACCTATGCTATAATTGTTTGGCCCCAGGACATTCCGCTTATAGATGTCGCCTGAAGATGTGCTGCCGAAAATGTCACAAACGTTATCACACGCTCACGCATCAATCCACACCATATCAACCAGACAATAAGAAACAACAAAACAATGAAGTTGAAACTAATCAAGATTCTGCAAAATCAGCAGAAACCAATGTTACACTTTCATCGCATCTCGCTGCAAATTTGTCCACTGCATTACTGGCCACAGCTCTTGTACCAGTAAGAAATCATGACTCGGGACAAGAGACAGTGCTATGGCTTTGATTGACCACGGCTCTCAAGCAACGTTCATGAATGAAAGAGCGGCCCAGATGTAACGATTGAACATCAGCCACACCTTTTGTATATTAACACACAAATTAATTTAAATTAAAATTTACAAATAAAGCAAGTAATTTTGTAAAAGAAAAGGATGTTTCCTTTATGTATCCGCTGTGTAACTTTTGAAATTACAATAGTGCCTATACTTAAGCTTCCTTACTAATTTGCTTGTTTTTAATTTGATAAAGTTTTACTATGATAACAAAATCATAGTAAAACTTTATCAATAAACAAGCAAATTAGTAAGGAAGCTTAAGTATAGGCACTATAGCATAGGTAGTACCTATAGCTAGCTATAGCTATAGCTACCTGTAGCTAGCTATAGCTATAGCTATACATGACAAGTTTGTGGATGGTGATAATAGATGGCGCCGATCAATTGACATTAGCATTAGCTGCAAGAGGGCTCTCTATACCCGATATATTACTTTCCTCTATGGAGTGCACCCACGCGCGTCAAGTGAGCCACAAACGACATTAAGCCAAATCGTTCTCTTCAGTTCTATGCCCGCCTAGTACCCAACTTACTGATGCGACAGCGGCACAGAGATAGATAACACACATAATAAATATTGTCTATCTCGACACAGATAAAAAATTAATTAAGAAACGAGCTCGCACGTTTGATATACGGTAACCTTGTTTTTTTTTCTATTTCAATAAGATTAGATACGCAGCTTTATAAAGGATAAACTTATCTGAGATTGCATGTTTTATAGATACAGCTCATAAATACATTAAAGCTATCGATATATAATTAACAAAAATAAAAATAGGTCTTATATCATTATGTCACTGAAATCAGTGTACATTTGTTGTGTTATTCAGTTATTGATCGCCTTCTTTATTGGTCTATTCACAACAAACACAGCTGTGCTATGGACTAGGGGTCCTCAGAGCCATCGGATTACCAAGTCGGGCAACACTATTGAATTTTTTGTTACAATCCTCCGCTATGGCTGGGAATTGGATTGGGGTAAATAGCAATAGGTTCGCACCTCATCGTAAGGGATGGGTCCCGTCCTAATGCCGGCCATTGCCGAACAGTGGGTAATACGTTGATGATACCTTTACTTGACCCTTCTGGGATTACAGGCGATTTAGAGTTGGTAATCTTTAGTGTGTCGAAATCGGAACCAAGGAGCTGCTTACTGATATGATAATACATGTAGCTTAATATGTACCTAGCTAGGGTTGCCAGGTCTTAAAACTGCAATGCTGGGCATTTGTGTTAAAAAAGCCGGGCACCCCCTTAATTTATTAGTCTTAGTATAACACAAGTAAAAAAAAGTAAAACAAAGCTTTTTATCATTTAGTATAAAATCTTCCTAAATTTTTATGAAACAATAAAATGGAATGAATCAGTCACCTTTATTATTAAGTACTTAATTATTCGTTATTCATTAAAACTTTAATTTTAATAATTACATTAGTTAATGCGCGATGGTAAAATTTAACAAGATCTGACAAAAGCCGGACAGGCCGGACACTGTCTGATTTGGCCGGACAAGCACCTGACTGTGCCCGGCTTTATCCGGACGCCTGGCAACCCTATATCTAGCTTAGTGAAATGTAATGCTCGAGACAAAAATGTACAGTATAATTTGACGCACATTAGATTTGCAAACTATAAAATATTACCAAATCCCAATCCATTCTTTAAGTTCAATTCCTAGGATTTTGGCTTATTGGACGACTCGCACGAATTTAACTCGCACGAAACGTGCGAATCGACTCCTTTAAAAAATATTATTTTTGCTGTAGTCGATTCGCACGAAGTTTATTTATTGGCCTGCAAATCGTCACCCTCACAAAAATGTAGTAGGCTATTCGCTCCCCATTAAATAAACTTCGTGCGAATCGACTACAGAAAAAATAATATTTTTTAAAGGAGTCGATTCGCACGTTTCGTGCGAATTAAATTCGTGCGAGTCGTCCAATAAGCCCAATAATCAGCCTATAGATATAGATCCCACTGCTGGGACTTAGACTTCGACTTTTATGTTCTATATAGGACTTGCCGGTTTCCTCACGATGTCTTCACCGTTTTGACAGCGGTGGTGACAAAATTAAATACACAAAGTAAAATGCCTGCCGGGGTTCGAACTTACTCCCTACAACACTCAAAATCAAGATTAATAAATGTATCCAATAAGTTTATGTTGAATAATAAACCCTATTACATGGGACTTACACATATGTAACTGGCGAAATATGGAGTGTACTATACGTACACCTCTGCCCGTACCCTTCGGGGAAACAATGAACGATATTATGTGAATAATAAACTGAAAGTTCTAAGGTATCTACTCATTAATTCAAGAGTCGTACCTACTTGCCGTACCCATCTATAATTCTATATCCCTTACTCTCAGTATCACTTTCAAAGAAAACTTCGTAACACTTAACGCCGCTAGAAAAGGTAAAAGTTACAAGTAATTAACGAAGAGGAGTTGTTCATTGTAAGTCCATCAGCAGCGAACCACAATAAGAGGGCTATAATTCTAGCTGGTTCCATCACAGCACGTTCCCGCCGAACAAAAGCAATTTGTGTCCGCACGAAGTGGCTTTGTACGTGCGTAGCGTCCTAGGTGTTTATTAGCGCCCTCTAGCTATGTTAATACGTACGTGTACTTGGTATCGTGTACGCGGTCGGCCGCCTGCCGGCTGCCGGCTCACCCCGCGACCCTCTGGGGTCACTCGATATCGTTTCACTGATCACGAATTCCCGCCAACACGTGCACCCATGACCGTATTGCTCCATCACAATTTCGATTTATGACCCAATTATTAGCTTTAGAACTTTCTAATCTAAGCACTTTCCGAGCCACACTAATTCGATTTACATAATTACTCATAGCATTGTTAATTTAACGAGTTTCAGTATGAGGTGCTTCGCAACTACTCACAAGTCTAGTTAAGATACCGAAACCATATTTCGATTAAGGCAGTTATGAATACTTGGGTAGTTGGAAACAAAGTCACATTGGCGGAAATCCAACGTCATTTACAATTCTGATTTAGTGTACTGCATGAACAATTTAAAACGTTACCTATTCGAAGTTCTGCGGTAGGCGAGCGAATCTCTATTTTATTTATTAAACAACTCAAGTAAGTAAATAAATGGTGGTTTGTTTGACAACGGTACAAGGTAATAAATGAAGCTGAAGTGAATCACCTTGTGCCGCGTAAAAAGGTTTTCTTTAGAATGTTTGTGGAAGTGTCCGTAACATAACTGGCGACGATCCAAGAACACGCTCATCACAATCACGCAACACGCCGACATCATTTAACGACAAATTTACTGTGTCACAGAAACTACCCATCGTGATAGCTATTCACTGTTCTAAATGAGCCAATGTATGATGTCGTATTTTATCATAAAATAGTGAACGTTCCGCTCCTATTCACGTGTATTAATAAAAGTGCGTGCAGCTCTCGCAATCCGCCACGTTCACTGACAATTTTAACGATTGACGAAACATCGCAAATAATATAAACCGCCGAAGAGCTTCGTCGGTTTTGATAAATATCCTTTCAGCGCTTTTCCATTATTCGGGGAGAGACAAATGTCCCGTTCGGTTTACTCGAGTCGGCATCACGGCATTCCCTCATTAAAATGTCCCCGAGCAACTGCGGTCCCCTCGGCCGCGAGCGACTCGATACGATAATCGATTTTATTGCCGATCGCTATAAAATCTCTCAATCCTATTTGTTTTAGTTCTGTCACACATTCCACGTCGCGAATCAATCACTGTACTATTTAAATAGCGAGTTATTCATTACGGACGGTAAAGTGAATAACAGCTCTAATTTGTTGGCAATACGAGCGAGAACTTGTAGAATCAATGTCCGATTGTTGTGTAAAGCGGAACCAATCGACGTCGAGCGTATTGCAGCCATTCGATTGAAATAGAATTTTGTTTATGTTCAGAAGATTGTCGATCCTTTTTTTCCTGAACTTGTATTTATTACTGACTTACTACAATCGTTATTCCATTACATTTGCCTTTTGTACGTGCACTTTCAAGAATAAGATTAGCCAATTATTGGCAATTGACACCTTTTGCCAGTCACGATAGATAGAAACGTGATCTAACAAAGCAGAGATTAAGTGCCAAAATTACAGTGACGATTAAATTTAATCCTGTTCCATAACTACCTAAGACGTGAAATATAAAAGTACCTACCAAAGTGGTAAGGTACATCCAATCTAAAACTTTAATTGCTTACGTTGAAGGCGTTCAAATATCGTTCGATCAAATCGTGCTAAATCGTCCGCCAACGTCGTCATAATGTGTAGATACCAATTTGCAAACAAGCTATTAAGGGCCCGCAGTCAAAAGCGCGCCAATAGAATTAAAATACTATTACGGCAATACAAAGTTGGTTCAGTGGAAGCGAGCGTGTGGCGCGCGGACGGCTCTCGCTCGCTCCGCTCTGCTCACCGCTCGCCTGCTCGTGCTCCTGTAACTTGATTTGGAGTGGAGCGGGGCAGCGCGGGGCGCTGGGATCGATACTGCGCGGGAGGGGCGGGAGGGGGCAGGCAGGGGGGGACAACCACCAGGCGCGTGTTGTTATGAAACCCGTAGCTACCCTCGCGCCTCCAGATTTCGTCGGTTGTACCGGTATTAACAAAGGAGATCACCTATATTATTTTCAGGTACTCTCCGCATTTTAATGAATCAGATTTATGTAAAGAACTTTTATTAAATTATATTACGCGTGTATTTTGTGTAGTCTTATCTGCTTTGATGTATATCAAAGCAGATAGGTATCTATTACGAGGATATTAGTAGTTAGTGCTATGTACTTTATTACCGGTCTCAATGGGGTCGTCGTAAAAATGGTAATGGGTGCGTAAAGTATTCAATTTTAATGTCTGAGCAACTCTTAATAAGCACAAGTGGGTAACTTACGTAGATGTTTATGTTATAATAGGTACACGAACATATGCAAGTTATAAACTGAACGTAACGCGCCTTTGTTATGTAAGTACAAATAAATAAGCACCAGTGACATGTGTACGTTTACTTTGTAAACATAATAAAGCAGTATTCAGCGAAATAAAGCGGTATTTTCTGCAAAATGTAAAAGAATAAGCGTTTAGAATTGCTTACGTAACATGAACCACGTCGTTTTCAGGCAGACAATTTACGATAACTAGGTACGAATCTGAAAAGATACTACGACAACGTTTTCACACAATAGTTATTTGATACTGAACCAAGCTGTTTTAACTTTAAGTGTATCCAATTAAAAGTTTAAATTCCGTCCCCTCTTTTTATAAAGTGTGAAGCAAAGTGACGACCAGTATGGACTTTAGAATAACCACAAGTGCATTTTATGAGATTTAAATCTCGAAAAATGTTTGGCATAACTTTACTTCGCGTTTTAAGGGATTTTGTGTACTATTAAATCAGTTATGTTAGGGGTCAGTAGGAAACAAACGGTTGGGGATCCGACAGCACCATTCCCACCCTCACATCTGTTCCAATTTTAGCCGATGACCGAAGTTAAACGTACAAGGTAATTGGTTTACAGATCGTTTAAAAAGTACAAAGCCAAATACACAAGTTAACTGCGGTCATACAAACCACAAGTAGAATAGCTATATTGTAGTATTATTTTGTACTGTAGTCGTAAAGCAGAAACTCACTTCAAGTATATTGTTGTGGAGAGCCATTATCTTGTTAAACGTTATGAAACACGTAGACTCACTAAATAGCCGCAGCTATTATAGTAGTTTTATCTTTATAAGAAACAATTTCACACTTACAATATTAATGACAAGTAGGTACTCAATTCATATTGAATGGAATGGTTGGTTTAAGTGGATTTGAGTTTTTAAGTGGACAAATACATACTAAAACATTTGCGTTTGCATACCAAAAAAATTGTAAAGCGAAGATTAGATTATTTTTAATAATAGGTATCTGATAACATAGAATCTATTCGGCAACCAATAAAACGAATTCGATTTTGTTTTTTTTTTCACCAATTTAATGAACCGTGACAGAGAGCGCCAATCTACTCGGCCATGTTTTCGGATTCAGACAGCGATGTTGGCGAATATTTTGATGCCTAGAGAGTGTTCTTTTGTGTTAGTACTTATTTGTATAGGTACTTAGTCATTTAGTTTAGTTTAAGTAGATGTGTTAGATATTGTAGGTAAAAGAAATAAATTCCGTGATTAAAGTCGAAAAAAAAATGCATAAAATTAGGTTGATGAACCTTTTATGTACACCGTTGTAGGTTTACGATACAATTCAATAGGCCCATTTAGATCGCCTAGACCAGGAGATAAGCAGACATGAAAGGGCGGGCGATGATGCTAATACAGTGCACTTAACCCGGCCCGCGGCACCTTGCGGCCGCGTCCAACTAAACTGGTTTCGACGTCGACCTTCGTGTCGTCTCGCTCTGCGCGCCTATGCTGCCTTGGTACCACCGATCGCTATGCTTGATTGATTTTGATTCGATTTTATTGCAATTCGATCGGAAACTTATCGCTCGCGTTGGTAATAAAGGATTTATTTTTATAATAGGTAAACCTACCAAAGATCTAAATATAAAAATAACGAAATACCTACTGATAAATTGATAACCTATAAATAATTTATTCCCAAGTCACATTGTATGCATGGTTGTTTGAGTGGTCATAATTATTGAACAGGTACAGGTTTTATTTTAACGTTTGATGGGATTAATTTTTGCGATGATGTTAATTTACGACAGTTATGAATAATTAAAACAGTAGGTACTTATTATTTGATTTTAATTATTTTAGGAGCATAATAAAATGGGATTTTACTTCTTGAAAATTGTTGACTATACTTCTTAGGTTTGTACTTCAAAAGGACTGTATTTTGATTTAACAGTTTTCGTTGCAAGTTATCACTTATTTTTGTAAAGGTTTCGACGTAAACTCGCAACGATGACTTTATTTTCAAAGCGTGAAACTGTCCGTCGAGAGTTAAATCGAACTGAAATGACAATCAATTTGTATTCACGATAAGCAAGCGTGTTATCATGGCAATCTCTGGACAAGCCCTGGTATTACTTTTTTTTTTTAAGGCTGGGAAATCATCCAATGACTGCTCCCGCTCTGGGTGGAGCGGAAGGGAGTGTCAGACTCTTACTGACTAAAACCCATCCAGCCCTGGTATTACTGTACCTTTAACTTCAATGTAGTCTGCGACCTTGGTATTCAATTAGACATTTGTTTGCCTACTGAAACGAGTTTACTTACAGGTTTACAGCTCATTTATTACAATTACACAGGTTTTAAACAACTTCTGAGATGAAAGAGGCGCAAATATTTCTGCCGTATGTAGGTACCTACTTTTGTAATTTACCAAAGCCGGTACTCATAATGCGACTCGACGATTAAATTCATCCACGGCCGTGGTCATTAAGCTTTCGAACATGGAAATGGCATGGCAATTCATGGCATGCTAATGAAAGAGGCGTCTCTCTCAAAATGGCGGGGTTATCCGTAAATCGCGACAGTATAATCGCGTGAAGACTATAATAATTGGGCTTAATCAAGCGAGATTGCGTGCATCACAACCCGGTGTTGGTGCTGTGTTCGTATCAGTAATGATACTAATAAATGTATTCAAATTAATATTGTATTTCATGTCTATTATTACGCGATTATGTGGACAACAGCTGTCGTATCATTTTATAATTATGCAGGTACTGGGTACAATCCATTCCATTACTCAATGGATTTTACAAAACGACAAACGGACATTAATAAATCAGCGGCGCCGCGCCGTTGTTTCCGCGAAAGTTAACGTCGACGGAGATGACAAATCTTTGAATACTTGATGTGTTTTGTATAAAAGAATAAAGCGCCATGCTCGCGGAACTTTATAAAAATGTAAGAATACTAGGAATTCGCGTGAAGCCGGGGTAATTGCTCGTTACGTCATACGCCGCGGTAATGTCGCTAAGAAATTTCTCTGGGGAAATGGGAAAACAAATGAGAGAGCTCTTATCTACGCATTACCGCCGCGTTCAGTGATTTACGATCCGGCTACCTACTCCACACATGCGAGGCTCACTCCGACTTACATTATACCGGTTTTACCGAGCGAAAAGACATAACCTGGTTGAGAAACAGACGTGAATTGAGTGTTAAACATGCCAGTTGAGACGTTGCATAAATGGTTAAACATAAACAAGATTGTCGGTTGATCGGCTGTCATACGAAATGGCGCGCAATCGTGATTATAGTAAACGCTGAGTGGTTGCCGATTATTATCCCAAAAACATTTCGATCTCTTTGAAACCTATTTGCCATAGGTACCCGCCTAAATTAATATGCACAAGGCAAATCGGAAGTCCAGCGTTGCTTGTTGAAATGACTGCGATAGGAACGCTACTCATACAAAACTACATCACACACAATGACTTTGTCAATGGCATGTATGCCTAGTAGGAGCGGTGTTTCCGGGAAGATCCATTATAGTTTCCGCAGGTAGGTACACCCGAAATCAAAAGGCGCCGTGTGTGGCTATGTGTGGGACTCACCAAATCACGAGTCACGAATATTATCGTATCACGATAAAAAAAGGAAACCTTTATCATATAGTTGATTAACATCTTGTACACCACAACTCGTCACAAGTAACAGCAACGATTAAAACGCCGCAACAATAAAATGATCAACTTTAACGTTAAGCCTTCCTGTGATTATATCGCTTTAATAATAAAACTAATCACCTAATAAAGTTGCTGCCACAGACGTCTCATTGAAAATTTGAAATTAGCCGTGGGCTGTGATCAAATGGAGCCCCATTACATTAGCATAGCGTTTAGTTTGAGAACATGTCTTACAGCTCGCTGTGAGCCTGTGAGTGCGGCTGTGCGGCGCGCCGCGGGCGGACGGCAAATTGCCAGTGGGCGGCGGCGGCGGCGCGCCGTGATCCCGCGACCCCGGCGATAAAATATATCTATCGTGTAAGATCGTGTATGTTCCACCACGAAAAAAGAATACCCAACCACTTTAGAAGATATTAAAATTTGATGAGTTGATAACTTTTCAACATAAAAATAAATATTCAAAGGAAAAAAGCGCAAATATTGGAAGAAGTCTTTGGATTCAAATTAAAATTAATCCACCCGGAAAACAGAAGGATATGAAAAATCCAACAAAAGGGACAAAGGAAAAAATACGAAAACGAATCGGACGAGAGATGAAAGTACAAAAAGAAATAAAGACGTCGTCGTCGGAGCGTTCTCGTTCGGCGGCCCCGGTTTGTGTTGTGCAGCGTGTACCAGGCGTGCATACCACGACTGGAGTGTTCAATTAAACCGCGCTGAGATCTAATCAAGTGTGATTTTAATAGAGTGCTGCTCTGATCGAGCAGGCAGCAGCCCCCAAGATTGACTACAGAATAGATAACGGTTTAGTTAACAATTTATTAAATTAATACCTACAAAGTCCGTAGCCGATATCATTATCCAATCTCTTCGGAGACCGTTACAACTGATAAACGCCGATGATAATATTGGTTTTAATAGAGCTAAAGAAATAAAGATTGCGCGGTTAGCTATAATTTTGGTAGATAGGAGTGTTAAACAAGCGAACAATAATAAAGGCATGTTGGAATAGCTTGCGGGGCTATCGCAATTCTATTCCTGAACAACATTCGTGCCACAAAGAGCAAGGCAATAAGTACGGTGTACATAACCAATGCCATGAAAGGGAACAACGTAGTTCGTGCACAAAGCGAGCAGTGTTTCGCGGACCGCCCGCAGCGGCTCCCGCGGCGCTGCAAGCGTCCAAAAAACTTACAAATTGGACGCGAAGAGCATGCCACGAACACCACTAACGAGCAACAATGTTTAAAACATTTGCTCAACTTACCACTTGCCTCGTCTTGAATAGCTCATTGTTCCAAATCATTTGTCATAAACGTGGAAATGAGACTGTACAGTTACACCTATTCTATTAACTTTACATTTGGTGTGTGAAAAATCGATTTTATGATATTTTTCGCATTACGCAGTGCCTACCTAACAAACATTGACTACTGTACTGTGTACTAATTAAATTAGCTTCGTGTGACTTATCTCGCCAATATTTTTTGATATTCATTAAAGTTACGAAGAGAAATTGTTAGGGTGTGTTTAGAATATACATAGTTACTGACTGGTATGCATTGCCGTTACTAGAGTCGGCAAACACAGATAAAGTGGTATTATGGTCATAATAAATCCGGTTTTCTATTAGCATTAGCAAGCACGCGCGCGACTTCGTAAAACACGCTTTTGAGAAGCAATTTGTCATTAGTTTTGTTTGATCGTAAACGATACTGAAATGTTGAGCCGCGTTTATCAGCTTCAAACGAAAATTACATTGAAGTAACTAATTGCACAGATTTATTTGATTGTTTTTGCATTCGTTCTTTACGTTTATTTATAGTTGAAACTTTTTTAGTTTCAAATATTCTTCTTCGTGTGGTTAGTGACTAACCTGGTGTCAGAGTTTTAATGCTGCCCATGGGCCTCTGACTTAGCATCACATGCTGTTGAGAAATATCTCTCAGACATGGCGGTTTCCTCACGATGTTTTCCTTCACCGATTTTAAGCAAGTGATAATTGTACAATACGCACAGTTTCAAATGATATCAGATCTTAGATTGATACCTTAGCGCTGTGGTGAAGCCTGATTGTAAAAGGAAATGAGAAAACTGTTGTTAAGTATGCGAGCCGCGTACAGTATGCCGCGCGTCCGGTACTCCGATCAGTCTGTGGTCACCGACACACCCTCGTAATTCTTAACCCCATCGAGTGGGGTGAAAACACGTAAATGTCTTTGTTTACATAAATCTGTTTTGTTACATCTTTCAAGAAGGTAGGTGGTGGGTGTTTACTTATCATTCTTAAGTGCCATCGAGCTCGACAACGTAGTTTAGGGCCCTTGAGGCGCTTCAATGTCCCTTTGTGAATCGTCGCTTTAATGTTTTATAGAGATTTTGTATGTTGCCTTGTTGCCTTACAGTTGTTTAGGAAAATTTACTAGCTTTGTGGCAAATGTTGCCTGTTTTTTTTCTAGATTTATGACAATGATTAAAATTACACACAATAATCAGATTATTTTGTGTTATTTCATGTATTTTTAGAAATATAAGCCGGCAAATGTATATTATGTCGAAGCTTGCTTTGCCGACCCAGTACGTCTCTCTCAACTAAATGGGAAAGCAAAAGCAAACAGTCGGATGGTTGTTGACACGGCGCAATTCAGCCGCTTTAGAAATATTTCGAATTTCGAACGCGGCGAGCAGCGGCCCGCCATTATCCCATTAGGGAAGGGCATTACTCACTCAGAATGTGAAGCTATTAGGCGCTGTTCACATCGGCGAGCCTACCTACATGAAAACGGATCAGTTGCAGTTGGTTGCTTCGACGCCATTGATAACAGGTCTATGTTGACATAGTAATGTAGTATTGGATACGGCAAATAGATTTCTGTACTAGCAGAAACGATTCGTGTGAATTTTAAACTGATTTTTTAAAAACTATAATCTGTATGATTATGTAAATAGGTTTAAAAAAACCTTTCAAACTTTTTTTACTCGACTTCGCGAAAGCAAAGATACGGTTATGCTTCTTATCGTTTGAATTGGACTAATGGAAACTAGGAATTGGTTGATAAGTAGGTATAGCAGATTAGTTAGGATATTTTTATTTAAGTGATACAGTCTCGTGCGTCTGAAGTTAAACCCCCCTTAGTTTTACGAAATAAAGGCGCTATTGGCTACTTTGGAGATGCGGTTGCCTGTACAGGAACCGTAGCAAAATACTGAACTGATACCTACTATTTGATATAGGTACAGTCAACAGCAAAAGTAGATAATTAAAATCAGAAATTCAAAATTAAAGAACGGAGTTCACGAATATATGGCAGCTGTACTAGTAGTAAATGTTTGATAGAATTTACATGCACAAACTTTTGAATCATTCCGATGCCACGAAGTTCTGACGCGAACTCGGTTCATTAGTATTGAGTTTCTGACTTGGATCAGCTACTTTTGCTGTTGACTGTACTTACAAAAAGTAAAAATTACATAGGTAAACAAATTTAACATATATGTGGGTACAGTCAACCACAAGCCCAGTGTAGCAATTTGTCATTGACGGCGCTTTTAAGTAGTGATAGTAAGAGCGACTTTCGTAGTTCGTTATGACAATGACGTGCAGTTGACTGTAGGTACTACATGATTGAATATAAAAACTGACGTAGGAGGGAAGTAAATAAACTAAACTTTTCCATTTTCGATTACAGATCTTAATGAACAAAATCGTGATCTTTCTACACTAAAATGCTGCTCTCACAAAGCTATAAAGCACGTGCTCTTTATCAAAGGGAAATCTTATTAACGCCTCGAGCAAAACTTACTTACGTGGATATAGTAACGAACTGTTAGTGTTTCGTAATAAGTTTAAGTCACTGTTCTCGATAATAAGAAAGTTAGCTGCCGAAGAGTTATTTACTCACGTATAATCCGGTCGTTAGTTTACTGGTTGTAGCTAGTCTGTGGCTTGAAGTTGGCCGTGCCGCCGCATCCTCGCGCCGGCCGTCTACGTTAACTTACTTACATGGCCAGACCGAACCATTGCCACAACGAAACGAAAACACTTATCATCACTCACCTATCGCTGCACCGGCCTCCTCCACGCCACAATAACAATCCACCGCTTTGTCTTTCAATATACGATCGATACGCACCGACCCTCAACACCGTAAAAGCAAAGTAAATTACTTTTAATCACCATTCAGCACATAAACGAACACGGCCGACCCGTTTCACAATAGTATTCGCCTCGGCTCTCACACAAACACGTACAGTACACTACACTGCTAACGGCAGATCCAGTGAGCGAGGTGGTTCAATCCTTGGGCTATGTTATAAAATATAAACAAATAACACTGGTGATTTCACAGTAGAAACACAAAATTGTCGTAAGAGCGTAACGCACGTCAGCGCCGCTAAGAGTCGGCGGACGACCGCGGAACTGGCGTCGAGCGAGCAAAGCTACGTGTCCCGTGTGAGTGAGTGTGCGAGCGAGCGAGACGCACAGCGCAGCCGACTGTGAGTGCGAGAG
Organism: Hyppa rectilinea; assembly: GCA_951799385.1. Lineage (NCBI taxonomy): Eukaryota > Metazoa > Arthropoda > Insecta > Lepidoptera > Noctuidae > Hyppa > Hyppa rectilinea. The sequence continues at coordinate 5,407,827 of OX637318.1, read as the reverse complement.
GGAGGTCGCGGTTTATGAGGCAGGCGGCATAAAAATGTGAGAAGGGCGCGTAGATACAGAACGGAGTACGATCGGCGTCGCCACAGACTACTGCTATCTTGGATTGATCCACCGAGTGAATAGATAATGATTGTTGTAGCGTTTGAGGCGGCATCAGCACAGCCGCCCATTCATTACAATAATTATCCGACAATTAAACATTGCGACGGAGGTCGTTGCCGTTTAGTTCTGTTACTGTACCTCACTTAACTGCCGCCGCAGTAATATTCCCCGCTCGTATAGCGTAGTACTACTTTTTCTATTGTTTTATAACTTCCTGCATTCGGGTTTAATTTTATGATTGAAGCTTTGATATTTAAGTTGAAAGAATATGAATATTCCGTCACGGCTCGGTCACCGCAGCCACATGATTGTTGATATGTTGCTATTATAAAAGGTGATTAAGAACAGGTGTGAATAATATACTATTAAAATGCAGTAGGACAATATTTACATTTATTATTGAATGACAATATCTTATCTTAACATTCTTAAATTTGTATCGCATTGTAGTCTACAATGTCGACAACCACCTCAATATTATGATACAAGTACACATTTAAAAACTACACCATAGTTATAAATAAATTAGAAACATTCTCCGAGTGGCGTTAGAAAAATTAATATTATTCGGTACTAGTATTGACTCGGCAACCTGGTTTAGACTTATAATAATAAATCATTATTTTGAATACATAAATAATTAGATTGAAGATTTATTGAATCTAAAGCTTGACAAGACGTTCAAAGACCAATCACGGTTTGAATATAGAATCCTCAGTGTTGCCAAGGCAAAAAACACAAGCAGTAAAAATTAAGCGATATTCAAAGAGAACAGTGTCGTAGGTTTTATTGTTAAACTAAATTATATTAAAGTAAACGAGCTAAGAGAGACTCAAATAGTCTAACACTCTCGTACGGTTGCTGGATCTTTAGCAAAAATATTAATTTAAAAAATAAACAAGTAGCATCAATGAAGAAATTTCTGAACAGTTTTCAAATGATTTCATAAAAGGCAACTCAGTCAACAATAAAAGCTTTTTATCACTAAAAGGATTATTAAATTATAAATTTGGTTTAACTTATGTACTATTTACATTTCAACTGTCGTGAGCAGCTAGAGGTGTAGAATTAAATAATTTGGTAAGCATTTAGGTCCAGTTTCGACAAAATTCATAAAACTGGTTAAGGCGAGTACAATTCGAATAATAATAATAGTCGATACTAATCTCACGTTCGTCTAAGTGACACCAACTCACATCAACGTTTAGGCTAAATAAATGATGCTATGTACAGATGGAACTAAGGAATGCAATTTGTAGTCGAGATTGTCCCACTCGAGATTTCGATATTGAAACGTTTTTTTAAATCAAACATCCTCACATTTAACTACAATAAAAAGTGAACCTACTGGGTAATCCTGATATATTTTGCAAAAAAAAAGGTCCAAGATTTCGCGACATCGGGATTGCATTCCCTAGAAGTGGAACTGTTGGACTGATATTGAATCACTATTGGGTTCGCAACAGCCTACTATCAGTTACAATGTCCATAACACATAGTTATTGCAGGTACACTTGTCTTATAGAGATGATTTTGATTTAACAACATACATTTATGTTTGTTTAAAAGCATAATTTTTCGTCAGTGAAACATGCATTCTGTCTAACATCGTAATGATTTTACATACTAAATCTTACTTGACAATCCTCATGTAGAGCCCCAAATAAACTCTACGATTATATTTTGTGTGAATTACCAAAACAAATAAAATAAAAACTTGCTATCAGAGTTCGAGTTAAGTTATTGATTTGTATTTATAATGAAAAGCGTGTAAAGCAACAGATAATTCGTTATTTTAATTATGAAAATGGATAGTTGTTACTCAACATTTTCAGTACCTAAAAAAATACAAAATTACGAAATACTTGCGCATTCAAAAGTTTAAATCCTAAGGCCTTCTATTTAAAGTTTATAACTATTTTACAAGTGATCTCATTCTCACATTATATTCATACGTGTACGACTCATTGAGGCACATACAGATCATGTAAAACAAATTCGTTAAAACTATAGTTTGTAAAAATGATTCTATAATACACTATGTTCTTCGGATATTTAAACAATTTTGATATTTCTCATGACATAGCTCTACACTATAGTGAATCGAATGCAATCAAGGCCCTTACAGACTAAAATATTTGATCTCGCTAGCTTATTCTGCAATACTCAAGGATTTATTTCACAGATTTACAGATATTTGGTGAACAAAATGCACGTTAGTCACAGTAGAGTTCAAAGTTCACGTGGCACACGGAGTCTGTGTAGTGGGGATTGAGCAGAAAGTCAAGTGGAATGTGACTCCCGCGGTAACACTCGAGTTCACACTTTATGTATACAGTGTGTGTAGCAGCCTGCTTGCGTCCACGAGAAGATCTGCTTAGGCAGGGGTTGTGGAGGCCGCTCGTGTTTGCTGCCGGCCCGCTGTGTCACGTGCCTTGTGTCGGTGTGCCCGCGACGAGTGGCAGTCTGCCCACGCGTGACGTGTGACGTCGCGTGCCGCTCTACGGCGGCGGCAACAGCGGCACCTCTGGGTACGCCGCCTCCGGCTCCTCCTCTGAAGAATGGTCGCTGGTATACGAAGTGCGGCCATTCTTCTCCCTCAGTCAGTATCTGGACAGAAGCATTGTACTTTGTTAGATATGGTTATTTGGACTCGCCTTTTACTGGTGTTGGGTAACTTGACTGAATTTGAATAGATCTAAAAAAAAATAAGGTTTTAAAGGTATGCCTTGTTTCCCTGTAGGGATAAGCTGCAATGCACCCACATTTCCCCAGTTGTGTTAAGTCCATTGTAATAGGGGGGCGAGCCTATTGTCATAAACCGGTCACAAATCCAGACACCGGGTTTCTATTGAGAAATTCCGGTAGAAAAACCCGATAACACTTCGCCCGACCTGGGAATTGAACCCAGGACCTGCGACCACTAGACCTACGAGGCAGACAGATAAACCTGGAACAGATATTAGATAGTATTTTGACCTGATGAAAATACTCACTTCCTAAAGTTATCATCCCTGTCAGACTCAGCGTAGGGTGCCCAATGCGCCGGAGTCGCCTCGGCATCGTCACGCTCGGCGCCCGTGCTTGAACCTGGACCAGCGTTTGAAGGTAACAATACTTAACATATAATATGATGTGAATAAACAACCTATGGTAACATGCATGACCTTTTCGGACAACTTGTGTGTGGATTTTATCTCATTAGTGACACTATCCAATTGTGTAATAATACAGTGTTCGTTCTTTAAAAAGCAACGCATTTGATTCCTGGCTAGAAATATTGATTGATGTGATGCATATTTCTGCAACTTGAATTTTTTACTGCGACATGTTTGCCGCAAATATACGTATGTTCTTTCTTTACTTTTCGCTATTCCTCATAGTTACAGATTTGACCGTCCACACCCATTTGAAAAATTCACCTGTATATATTTATACCTTTTTCATACATAAAAGAAATAAATTGCTAGTTCACATGTCTTGCATAATTTGTTTGCGGTCCCAACATCCTCCGGTAGGGAAATATTTTTTTTAAGAGGGTTTTATCCACAGTTGCATGTCAGCCTCATCATCTTCTAAGTTTAAGACAGTTTTACAAATCAAGGTTTAGTATATATTAAAACTAGATGACGCTATAAAATTTATATGATTAGTGATGGACCATGTTCTGTTGGTCTATTGTCTGATTGAAATGATGGTAATGATATTTACCAATATGCGCCGGCGCCGCAGTTGTTGTGACAGGAGTGATGGACAGATGCGGGCCATCCGTCAGGACGTCGTGTGGAACTGCAGCGGCCAGGCGGGAGGCGGCAAGGGGGCAGAACACAGCATGGTCAGTAAGAGTGGAAGTATTAGCCAAGCATCGACACCAGGTTAGATAGAGGGATGATTTAGTTTACCTAAATCCAGCGGCGAGGGCGAAGATGGCGCTAGCAGCGAGACGGATAAATGCGGCATCTTGCTCAGCAGATCTGAAAGGTGGCGGGCGGCGACGGGCATTGTGTATTCATATTTTACGACGCTGTCAATTTAAAGCTCGGTGTGATCATTTACCTGTTTGTGGATGGCAGTTTGTTGTCTGAAACTGGCTATCTATGCGGTCATCATCTGGTTTTTTTGTAGTCATTACCTGGTTTCTTTAGCCCTATCGTGTTATACCTGTATCCCGTTGAAGTCTGTGCGTCCGCTCTGGGTATTTATCTATGTACAGTACGCAGCCGATAATACGGCACATGGAGATTTAGAAAAACTCAGGCTTTATAGAATGATTTTCTTTAAAATATGTGCATCTTGTCTGGGGTACATCGACGACATCGTGAGTCCCCAAACTTGATAGCTCCCTGTATCTAGGGGATATATTATAGTAAATGGTGAGATTTTTATTTTACGATTGACTTCAGTCCAGTTATACTTTTACTCATCAAGTGTGAGTCTCCTAAAAGCTCAAATGTACCGTATTACCGTGCGGATGATAAGGGTATGGCCTGTGTGGGCGAGTGTACCTATGTGGTGCGGCGTGGTGGCGGGCGGCGGCACGGGCGTGATGGACAGCAGCGAGTGCGCGGGCGGCGACGCGGGCGCGGGCGGCGACGGGCTGTCCAGCGAGATCACGCCGCAAGCTGCGCGCGCGCCGGGCGAGCGGTAGCCGCTAGACGTCACCGCCTCGGCCGCTAGGGGACACATTCACATATTCAATTATGAAACTGAAATTAGGTCACGCCATCCAATCTCAACAAAGCCAACCACATCAAAAACAAAGAATGACCATGTTCTCATGCAGCAGTACGCGTTGTGATTTGAAGTAATGCAATAATTTTAGGCGCATGTGACTTTTCAGCGTTGTCTTTGAGATGGTAATATACATCAGATGTCCTTACGGGCGGCGGTAACAATTTTACATCTGGAGTGACATCATCTAACTATGCAAGGTGTACAGACCCATCAGTCCTTATATATACATGTTCTGTACATCAAAGTGATCAGAAAATTTTGCTGGTAAACATATTGTATTTATTACTTAAATTTTTTCAACTATAAAAATTACCTTTTAGTAGCCTCTCGTTTTAAAAACAATCGAATCCACCACCAAATCGAATAGTTGTGAATAGGTGCAAACGTCCATAAGCTAGAGCCTAATCAGGTGGGGCATCGGTTAATTGACCACAAGCAAGAAAAAACAAAACACTGAACTCACCGCTAGACGAGGAGTAATTGTCATCGCTTTTGATGCTGGACTCGGAGGCGGGCGGCGTGGGCTTGGGCTGCGACACCTTGCGCTTGAGCGGCGCGTCGTCGTCGGAGTCCGACGTCAGGTCCACCGTGACCTCGGCCGCCACCGCGCGGGGCGCGCGCGTCTCGCCCACGGCCGCTCGCTTGCCGGGGCCCACGCCGTTTTCCACTGGGATCACTTCTGGGCAACAAGCAATACTGTCAGCTCTCTTGTGTTAGCAACGTTACATTACGCGAGCCTGTATTTTCTGTTAATATGCTTTTGACATTTATTTAGATTGGATATTTCATTTTTTTATTTTTTTATTTTAATTATGTATGTAAATTCGATTCAAAGTATTTTAAAAACAATATTATGACATTTTCTAATGAAGTATGACAATAATTTTAAATTAGTATGAATAATTTTAAATATGTTAATTATGTTCATCTAATTGTTAATATTTACGATGTCTTTAATGTATTGTATGCCTAAGCGGCGGGACATAGCTGCTCATATTTTTTAGCTAATAAAACCATTGTTAACAACCTATGATCCACAATAAAGATTATGAATATGCACACTTAGTGGGATTTTGACACTTGGTTTATTGCCAGTTGAGATTTCCATTTTAGCCACTGTAAGATGTACCAGGAAGAAAGATGTCGTCGAGAGGTAGTCAGTAAAATATTACTATGAGAAAAATCATCAACCTCGTCAAGGTCACAAAGTTGATGCTTGGTGTACTGACCGAGATCATCGGAGATGAGCGTCACGGGCTCGGCGGCGGGTTGCGTCTGTTGCGGAACGCGCGGGGGCGGCGTGTGCGCAGACCAGTTGCCGTCCGCGTGCAGTTGGATCTCGTTGCAGTCGCTTGATAGTCGGGTGGACGTCAGCACCTCTTGGAAGTACCTGGACATCAACCGGAATAAAAATTACGCTGGAATAATTAACATGCACCCACGTTACACGTTCATGTTTAAATCTAAAGTAACTGCACTTCTTTTACGCAAATGTTATTACTCCGTGAAAGACTTTCTAAATGATATGAATTTGTCCAGATTATGATTGTTATAATTAATTGTAAATTTCACACTGAAAGACTTATCTAACTGACTATAATATTATTATTTATTGACTTCACTATAATTTGTTTTGTTTTATTGACATTCTTCTGTTTGTATGTATTGATATTTTTTTAAATTGACCGTAGCGAATCTCATTAATTTATGTACAACATCTTATATCTGTATCTACATTCATAGCAAATAAAGGTTTGATTCTGATTCACCATTGAACCTCCTTTAGGGTATGTATTTAGCAATCCCTTTTGCTGTATAAGGAACTCTCATGCAAAATGTCATTCTTGTAGCTAGACCCAGTGGTTCTTTCTAATGGACCTTTGAATAGAAGTGCTTACTTCTTCTTCTTTTCCCATTGAATTTCTAAGTTTAGATTTCATGGTTTTCCTTGTATTTAATTTATCATGTTTGTTAGAGGTATCCTTATGATGACTGATGCCATAAATGTACAGGTTGTTACTTTTTCGTATTTTACCTGATTCAATTCCAAAGAGTGGCAAGCTAATTTTCGAAAATCTTTAAAGCTCTGTTCATCTGCATTCATCTGCTTAGCCTTTTCCTAACTAAGTTGAGGTTCGGTTCAACTCGGCTGAATACCGGTACTTAATTAACATGGAGCGACTACCTATCTGACTTCTATAACCCAGTTGTGGGCAACACAATACCCCGTGTTAGACTTTCCGGCTTCTGACAACTGGGACTCAAGGTTAAAATACTTTCCGCGCCTCGGAGGGGTTTCAGTGGATGGTTAGCGTTGAAAATCGGACCATTATTTAGCCACTAGCCCCTCACTCGAATTCTGTGTTATCATTACCACAAAAAAAACCGGCCAATTGCGAGTCGGACTCGCGCATCCAGGGTTCAGAATCATTAGGAAGAACAATTTCGGGTAAAGAACTTTAGGTAAGCCAATATAGACCCATAAATTTCACTTTGATACCTCCACGCGTTCCTGAGAAAAACGGTCTTGACAGACGGACGGACGGACGGACAACAAAGTGACCCTATAGGGGTTCCGCTTTTTCCTTTTAAGGTAGTCTAAGAAAACTTCCCACAATATTCCTAAAAGTTGCACAAAATTCAGTGTCTCTTACCCATCAACTACCAGGGAGTCATAAGGCGCGGGGCGGTCGCATACGGGACACAGCCAGGTGGGTTTCCTCTCGTTCATCTGCAGGAACAGCGAAGCGTCGAAGCACTGCAGGTGAGGGCAGTTGGCGGGCCGGCACGGGCACGACATGCGCATCTTGCCCAGCGGACACATCAGAGACACGCGTAGAGATGTCGTCGCGATCTCGCTGTCGTAGTCCTCTGACAGCTTTTCTTTTACTGTTGGGTAATAGTTTATTCGTGAGCGGTATTTTAAGCAATAATCATTTTATGGCCATGATGGTCAAGAGCTTCGATTAACAGCTGAGGAGGCTCTCATGAGGCAGACTCCTAGACATGGCGCTTATCAGAAGGTTTCTCACTCCCCAAGTGCTACTACTTCAGAAGCATTTCAAATCGAACCAATTTTAAACAATAATAATTTTATGGTCAAGAGCCTCGAACAACAGCTGATGAGGCTGTCATGAGGCACACTCCTAGACATGGTGCTTATCATAAGAAGGTTTCTCACTCCCCAAGTACTACTACTTCAGAAGCATTTCAAATCAAACCAATTTTAAACAATAATAATTTTATGGTCAAGAGCCTCGACTAGCAGCTGAGGAGGCTCTCATGAGGCAGACTCCTAGACATGGTGCTTATCATAAGAAGGTTTCTCACTCCCCAAGTACTACTACTTCAGAAGCATTTCAAATCAAACCAATTTTAAACAATAATAATTTTATGGTCAAGAGCCTCGACTAGCAGCTGAGGAGGCTGTCATGAGGCAGACTCCTAGACATGGTGCTTATCATAAGAAGGTTTCTCACTCCCCTAGAAGTAGTATTCAGACGTATTTCAAACCAAACCAATTTTAAACAATAATCATTTTATGGGCATTATGGCCAAGAGCCTCGAACAACAGCTGATGAGGCTCTCCTGAGGTAGGCTCCTAGATATGGCGCTTAACATAAGGACGTACCTCACTCCCCTAGTAGTAGTATTTAGAAGCATTTCCAATCAAACCAATTTATAGAAATTCAGCATGAATAACTGTTTAAAAAAAACACAGTAGGTGCTTAAAGACTAGTGTCGTCATCAAAGAAGTGGTGGACAATGCTGGCGTGACGATCTGAACTCGTTCTTGCCAGATTGGCCAGAGAAGAACTGGAAAAAAAAGGGGGAAGAGCTTTTCCCAGCAGTGAGACACAATTGACTATTTGAATCGGTCAAAAATAAAATATGAAATCACATGGAAAAAAGACCGCTCGTCATAAAAACTGCCATCACCGTACAGAAATTAAATATAATGCGAAGATATAATTGTTAAATTGCATTTAATGCTAATAAGTATTCCATATGATTCTAAAAATCTGTGACGTCAAAATGTTATATTTCATATAAATCACGTACAAATGCCGCGTTTTGACAGTTCATAAAAAGTAACGTTATTGACTACCCTTTCAAATACCCCATTAGTCAATAAAAAAAATGAATAACTTACTGAGCGACCGCGTGTAGTCAGGATTCTTGGTGCCTTTGTTCTTCAGCCGCTGCAGCAGTTCGGCTGAAGAGAGCTTGCGCACCATGAACACGCTAAGCACGTACGCACGCGTAAAGTCCGCGGCCCACGTCACTTGTATTGTGTTCGCGACCGTGGGCGATAGCTTCACTAAGGACGATATGTTTACTGGGCGCGGTGGCCGCTTCGGCTCTGGTGTTGGCTTGTTCGTTGGTATGGGGTTCTGTTAAGAAAGTAATGGTTACTAATAATAATAATATCTTTGGACATTTTACACAACGCCCAAGCTAAGCAACCTAATGGGTGGGTAGGTAGGTAGGTAGGTGGGGTAGGTACTGTAGGTAGGTAGGGTAAGTTGGTATGTAGGGTAGGTAGGGTAAGTTGGTATGTAGGGTAGGTAAGGTAAGTATCATAGTTAAGACAGGACAACGTCTGTCGAGTCAGCTAGTTATTTATAAAAATAGACAATAACTGAAGAAACATTAATAATAAATTAATGATCAACGCCAACGTCATGGCAGGTTTGAACTTGACCTTTTAATTGATTAATTATTTAGTAAACATACTTACTGGCAGTGGACACATTTTGTTGTTAACTTTGACATTAACGCTAGGCGGGAAGTGGTCCTCTTGTTCACATGAAGTTTCTAGGAGACAAAACCGGAGTTGTGCCTGAGAACAAAGTTAATTGTAATTAATACTTATGAGCTGTTGAAAGTGTTACTGGGTTTCTCCATCAGGTATTTCTCAATAGCAGCCCAGAGACTGGATTTTTGGCCTGTCAGAGGCTGGTAAAACAAGGGGGTACTATAGACTTGTGATGGGCGTTGAATGAACCGTTGATCTCCTGTCAACGTATTAACATATACATGTTTATGAATCAATGAGTTGAATTCCTCAAAAATGTTTAATTAATTCTTCGACTAAAGTGGAAAATGCAAATGCAACGAACTGAGTGAATTAAAAACTTATGTTGAAATTGAAAATCACATCTTAGATTGTCAGCAACGGTCATATATTTTGAATTTAAACTGTAAGTATATGCATACAAGAGCTGATTTTTAAGAGTTTTTTTTTTTTAAAGTTTGTCAATATTGGTGGACTTCTTCTAAATTAGCATTATATCAGGTCAGTCGATGTAGCTCAGAGACTCGTTCAACTAGTTGAATAGAAACTGAAATGGTTTATTAACAGTCGATTGTTCCATGAACCGCTGTCCAACATTATCTTTGAACCATTAGCATTTCATTCAAAGATCAGGAAACTGAAACATTCCTCCAACAGTCGAAAGACATGTTTTGTAAAACGAATATTAGTTTTTTTTTTAAATGGTTTTTATTTCTCACAGAACCTATACGGCATCAATCTATCTCAAAAGTTATGGTAAATCATTTGTTAACTTTTTTCAATATTTTTTACACGCTTATATTAGTTTCAACTGTCCCGGTCACTAACATAGAGTTATGCTGACAAAAAATATGTGGGTTCAAATTCCTTTGGATGAAATGTTAATGGTTCAAAGACAAAATGTTGGCCAGCGGTTCATGGACCAATAGACTGTTGGTAAACCGTTTCAGTTGAACGTCGTCGCAGCGTTGAATAAAAACCGTTCATCGAATGAATGGTTTACTTTGTAAGTTGACATTAGTGTACAGACGCCAGCACATCAAGCTATCCCTAACTGTCAAATTTTCTCAATTAAAAATGAACCTTTATGTCTTTGCAATAAAGTGGAAATACTATCAAAGAAATTTGACAGATTGTGGTAACTTGATGTGCTGGCCTCTGTACGTTAACTCGTTGAGGAATTTAAGTAGTTAAGCGCCTAGCTAGTGAACGTAAATCAACGTTTACGTTTCTTTAAAGGAAAAACCGTCAACGGCTCATCACTGCTATACACCACTGTACACCCTTTGGGAAATACAGATGAGACGCTATATGAACAAACTATAACAGCTTATGTACAAGGGAAGTGATATTATGATGACAACTTACAAGATTGTAAATATCAAGGCTGACGGTTTTGTGGGGCATCAAAGTATAAGTCTGTTGTAGACTATTATATCTAAATAAATAAACAACCATCACTACATAGTATAAAGCAAAGTCGCTTCCCGCGTCTGTCCTAATGTCTGTATGTATGCATAGATTTTTTAAACTACACAACGGATTGTGATGCTGTTTTTTTTAATAGAGAGTGATTCAAGAGAGAGATGACCGAAATTGCATGTTATATGAATAATAACATGCAATTTCGGTCATCCACGCGGGCGAAGCCGCGGGCAGAAGCTAGTTATAAATAAAGAAACAACCATAAATCATAAAACAAAATGGCGGATTACAAACCTGTATGACATAATCGAGCTTGTTGCTGTTTCCAACGAGATCCTTGCCCGATGCAATCTCGGTAGCTTGCTGCGGCGTGAGGTGGAATACATAGGTGCCCTCCTGCATTCGGCCCGCCTGCATGGGCATCATTGTTGAGGGCTTCATAAGTTCCGCTAACACGTCGTAGAATGGTAGTCTGAAGGAGAAAACTTATTTATAACAAGGCTATTATATATTATCATCCTGAGCTGGATGAGAGACTGTCGCAGGCATAGAAAGGGGTATGTCCGGCAGTAGTTTGGAGACTCTTTTTGAGTAATTATGAAACATCAATATCATGTCTGATATTTAGGGCAGACTTAGACAGGTTCGAACTGGGTGTAATTTTGCAACTCAGTGGAGGACTGACTGATTATTTTATGACAACCCTGTCCAGAAAATGTTGCAGGTACATCTTCTTCTTTCTGTGTGGTCAGTGACTAACCAGGTACATCAATGCTTTTGGTCGTGAAATACTGTGAAACTCAAAATACTTTATAGCGCTTATATGTTAAGTAAATGATACATTTAAGGGGTCCAGCATGGACCACCTAACATATGCTGCTGATAGTCTAGCTGTTCTTATTAACGATTAGCAGATGCTGCAAAGTGCAGTCAGTCATGCTGCCACTTTGCTGGTTGGCTAATAAAAGAACTTGCTACCAGTAATAACAAGGGCCAAAGATAAAGCAAAAGTGCACTTATAGTAGGTATGTCTAATGCCATCAGCCGGGCACAAATCCTCCAAGCTGCTACTGAGAATTCCAGATAGAAAAACTCAATAACACTGCCAAACTCGGGCATCGAACCCAGGACATACACAGCAGTAGCGCTTGCGACAATTAGACCAATGAGGCATTCAGTAACAGTGAAAAGAATCTAAATAAAAAACACAAGATCATAAGAGTACTCACTTCCTAAACCTAACGTCCGGGTGTACCGGGAATGGAGCTAGGGGCGCCGTCGGGGACGGCGAAGGCATGGGTGCCAGGGTACCGCCGCCGCCTCCGCCGTAGCCGTGGTACATGCTGCTCGGGTATATCGGGTTCTGCCGTGCCTGAAAGTACCTCGACTACTCTAACTGCATCTGTGCTGGAGGCTTCAATAAAGCCCAGATCATCAAGGCTCATACTCATAAACGTAATATATTTACACAACGCGGGCAAGTATTTATTTACAGGTGGGCGAGCGCCGAGCTCACATAGCGTCGTCGTGTCGTAGTTTAAAGTTTCATCTTATAAGGCTATAATGTTAACGCGAAACGATAAACGTTTATTAGCTATTGAATGCCAACTCTGTCTTGGCCAAAAGGGCAGGTTCTTTTGCGCATGCAAATGTAAAAACGATGGCCTTCGAAATTCAGATCTGCGCGATATTCGTGTTAGAAAAACCAGAAAAGTTTCATCACCTACCAAGATACTGGAGAATTATTTGACTAAATCAAATATTTGCTATGGTGATTATGACTTAAACTGTATTAATATACTGCATATTTTCGTGAGCTTTAAGTTGTATAGCTGCAAAATTACCGAGACAGGCATGTTTTGTCCGCGTGAGTCCTGAGTGTTGTAGCCGCTAACAGCAGGGTGCTGGTAGAGTGCGCGCGAGCCAGGCAGCGCGGGCGCCAAGGGATCTTTACCCTGCGAACCGCTGCCTGGGCCTACGCTGCCGGACGACAGCGACTGATTGTTCCTACAAAACCATCAACACTTACACTTTTCTCCCTATTTACCAACACAGTAATCAAACAATTACATGTCGACATTTATTCAGGGATTGAACATCATGCAAAAAATTACTGCACATTGGTCACGAACATTAAGTTGTATAGTTAAGAATTATTTGTTCATAACAAGAACCATCACCCAAAGCCCCCGACTCATGCTTCAACTGCCTTCGGCTCTCCACAAGTAAGGACTGCAGTAGCAAACAGAAACAGACGTTGGACTGTTGGACAGAAGTGGGTTATCATGCTAGCAGCTGCTTGAGGCAAACGCGACCAGAACTGAAACTTGCCTAGTTTGATTGTAGTGCCTTTGCGAGCGGTGACCGTTCTCAGTGGTTTTGAGCCGCGATCTAAGGTCGGAAGAAGTTCCATTTTCGGCGGGCGCACTGGGAGCCGCGCTTCCTACCCTCGCTGAAGATCGTGTTTTAACCATTGTTGACAAACGACCATCTCATGTCAACTGAAATTCACGAGTCCAAAAATGGACAAACTAACATCAATTATGTGTATAAAATTGAAGAGATTTCTGGAAAATTTCTTCATGACGTGAATGAAATGGCACCACGCGGACTTTACCTTATTTCTCTTACATAACAGACTGGAAACTGAGGGAAAGGGGCAAGAACTACTGAACATCTGCAATTGAATAATTATCCATTTTAGTCATCAATGGTTAAAACATGTCTTACAGCTTTAATTTAACAACTAGATAAACCATACAAGTACTTAATCTAAGAAATTGTTTTAAAACAATTGTTGGTGATCCTTTAGTTTAAAATAATTTGAGAAATTATTCCACTGCAGCTGTGAACAAGCATCGCTAAGGAGAGAAAAGTAAATTAACACTGCATTAACATGAGAAACCCCACGGGTGTGTAGAAGATAAACTGGTTGGTTTGGTAAGAGAAATAAGGGGTCCCGTTATGAAATTTTCCAGAATCTTGACAACAATTATTATAGAATAATAAAGAAAACAGAGGAAACAGGACCACTCCATCATAATCATTTTTAGAAGTAATTAATCATTATAGCTGCCTCAATACAATAAAATATAAAATAAACTACAGCTATGCACATTTAACAGAAACATATATTCTTTCAGACTAACCATTACCTGCATCAGAATAATGTTTGTTTCTTTTATTTTTAGTTAAAATAATGCATTCTGAATGTGTATCTATGCTATTATTTAAACCTAAAAAATAAAGGTAAATGGCACATACATGGATTAAACTATTAAAGCTTTTTTAGAAGGTCATTTCAACTTATTTTGAATGTTTATGGATGTGTTTATCAACAAACCAAAGCACAATGTATCTGGATTTATCAAGTTGTAAAAATAAAGCCATACTTATATTTGGAACTATCCCCTATTGACTACCCGGGTTCCAGAAGCTTTAGTACCTACCTTAAAAAAAATCGATAATAGCCTACGCATTACAATAATTAGTGGGGTTAACATTTGCTATATTTTGCATTAACTCTAATGGCAATGAAATTCCTTCCAAATACATGTGAAGGCAAAAGGAACACTTGATTTGGCAAGTTCAACTACTTATTTTACGGTAAAAACCACGTTAAAAACGTAGGTTGGAAACTCAGATAAATTAAAAAATACCGGTTAATGCAAGAACAGTATGCTAAAGCCAAAAGTACTAACTACCCATTGGTTTAACTAAGTTTCGAGTTATTTGGCTATATTGATAAAAAACGACAATATTAGGCCCCAAAAGAAAAACGTACACAAAATCTCAAACAATATGGTTGTCATCACTACAAATCAAAGTTTACTCACCATGATATCGCGTTACCGTAATCGTAATATCTACTCATATTAATTCTAATTTATAAAAGTTACACTGACATTTAATTACAATTAAAAACTATTTACGTGTTTTTCACAAAACGCCATAACTTGACGCTTAGAACTACACGGCCGCCACGTTGACCATAGACTAACTTTATTTTTACTGACATGTGTCTAAGCCTTTACATAATTTCCACGTTCTATTTATCTAAATTCTTGAAATATTTGATCTCATTTAATAAATTGTCATAATAGTCATAATCAATAGTATTCAAACACTCATTAGATACAAAAAAATATTGAAAATATGTTTAGATGAAACAGATGCGTTGTGACAAAAAATTATGAGTAATTGTAAAGCTGAGTATACACCAGCGAAACAAATACACGTGAAACGCAATTTCCGTTTCCTAGTTTTGTGTGTTGTGCAAAGATTTGTTTGGATATTTTCTAATCTGTTAGCTCAAATAATCATAAGTGTTGCATAAATCAGATACAGGCAAGTATGCCTGAGTATGTAAAAGCTTCATGGAAGATTTCAGATAACACCTACATGGAATGAGGAAACTCTACCTCATAATTCTTCTTATTAGCTTCTCTAAATTCAAAATCAATAAATAATACTACAAATAAACGAACATTAAAGGTTGGCGCGCACTGTCCCATGTGCACCTCTAAAACAGAATGTGCATTGTGTGGTTGTAGGTTGGCTACACTTGGTGTTGGGGCTCGTTAAGAATAGCGGTTTATTACCAGTCGAGGGTATAAGTTTTCAAGTATCTCCTGAGTTTTAGTCAGTAAGATTTCGACATACCTCTGCGTTTCGCAGAAATGAAGGTTATCTATGAGAATTAACCTACAAGGCCACAGGAAAAAAGAAAAATGAACCTTTATAGAGACATTTATATTGGATACTAGTAATAGACGAGCAGGCGTTTGAAAGCACACATGATTGCTTCATAGTGTTACCCTCCACTCTCTGATCACAGCAGTTTAGGCTGACCTTGAAATGTGCCCATATGTGGAAACTTTACGTTTCATTAGATAATTAGCAGAAAAAATAGCGGCAGTAGGATATTTGAGTATACAGACTACTGCATAGAGTATAGAAACTACTCCTATAATAAATTAAATGTATCCGAACGAAAACTGTTCAGATACTAAATATAAAAATGTATATTTTCATTATCACATAAGTATTTTTTGTTCATTGAATTCTAATTTATTTAAACTTCATCTCATGATCGTTTACTGTAAACCACTTCAGACTACAAATCGATATCTAGTTAAAAAAATCAATGTCATCATACTTATAACTTTGGATCTGTTACTTTTTAGGTTTCAGAACGCACCGTTAATAGACTGAAATAAGTTTGTTTGTGATATAGTTTCCGTTTCCTAGCTCTTTGAGATGTACTATCGACCTAATGTTTTTATCGATGTTCTCTAGTAGCTTTAACCGATGTGAGGATTTCCGCACCGGTTAAAGCCCTGTTACGTCACTTTAATTGAAATCGAACCACAGTTAGCTTGCGTCTTATCATCTGGCGGAGATTTATTAGTACTACGTAGGTTTAATTTTTAGTTTTATTACTTTTAAATGAAAACCACATATTATACGATATATCAAACTTTTATAAATTACGGTAAAAAAGTAAAAAACATTCTGTGAAATTTGACAACGAAAGTATTTCATAATATACTTAATCAATGCAATCAGCATTCCCAAACATCTTTGATAAGTTGAGACCGAGATTAAAACATTACATACAACAACAACATTATTTACCTAAAGCAAAAAAAGTCTTGCGATGACATAAAGCATAAATTTGGGATAGGGTGCGTTTCTATTGAGGCGGAGGTGAGCGGAGCAGAGACGGACAGAAATTGAGCAATCAATCACATTAGTAGACACTGCTCAGCTTCAATGGAATCAATCACAGACCAGCACTTATAGGGGAGATGAGAATAATCATATTAAATTGTAGGACTGTAAGGCAAGCGAAGTAGCGTGGAGCGATACACGGCGTTAAAAAGCAAACATTGCTTTAAATATCCACTCGCCTCCGCTTCAGTGGAAATAGCTCTGCTTCGCTCATCTTTGCGCAGGGGAGCAGAAGGATGATGCGCTGGCCAGGCTGGCCTCATCAGTCCCACATGGAAATGACGATACGTAGATATCTCAGTATTTGGTATGTTACGTATAAGAGTTACTCAGTCATATCCCAAAGTCTCAAAATTTTCATAATTATGTAAGCTAATTGAGGAATTCTTCACAGAATAAAAAAAATCAATAACCAAGACCGTCAAAAATGTTCAACTTAGACATTTTTTTAGTGTGGATGATAACTTTATCATGTTATTAATCTGGCTATATAGCACCTAGCTGCAGGTAAGTGTATTTTGTGTGCACCACATAGACCATATCGGAGAAGGCTGGATTCCGCGTGCGATGAGCCGGGAGCGGTGCACGTCAAGTCGCGCATGCACGGGGCGGGTGGCGCCCTCGGGCCGGTCGGTCCACAAGCGCTCTGCCAGCGCCGCCGCTCTTGGCCACGCTCGCGATATCAAGCCTCCTTCACTCAGTAATGATGACCATACCGTAGCCTCTCCGCCTTCTACGATACCAGAGGCATGTTTGACCCATGGACGATGTTCGTACACACGTTGCCATGAATTGTACGGCGCACCACTGTTTTCTTCATACCACGCTCCGAATCCTGTATTCAAGTCCCACGCATCCTCATGAGACATAATTGTTCGGAGACCGCTGATATATGTTTGAGCCCATGCAGCGTTTCGAACCTGAATACCTATAAGGTGAATGTAATCTCTTAAATCAGCTTTAAATCGTTCACCGAGGTGTGACATCCAAAAAATTATAAGATTGGGTAATGTTCCGGTCCGCTTTTCTAGGCGTGTTAGTAAAGTGCGTGTAAAATGCAGCCAGAGGTCCATGGTGTCATTTTGGGTCTTATTAAATAGTTCTTCCCAGCATTGCATGGATATTTCATTACCTCCGAGGTGAACAATGTCTTCGACTCCGGTTAGACGTAGAATATCGATAAAAAGGCGTTCAAACAAATCATACACCCTTGTGTTAAGTGGGTTTAATTGTCCACATGGTGGCTCGTCGCAATATTGAGTCCAGTGGTCGACATCGAGGCAAAATACTAAGTCCCCCAGCCGTGCGGCAGGTCCCCAGCTCCACGCGTGGCCGACGTGCGCGGGTGCGTCTATTTCCAGCAACACTCGGATCCCCCGCAACCGCGCCCTGCGCACGACTGTTCGCACGTCGTCAGGAGTGTAAACGTCTCCGGGAGTGTGCGCACCATAATTAGCTAATTCCGGAACACTTTTTGTATGCAGTGGAAATGCTTGGGAGTCGCTAATGTGCCAATGAAACGTATTCAATTTAGAAGCTGCCATGGCATCTATATTCATCATCAGCTCTGAAATAGGAAAATAATTCCGCGCTGTATCTACAAGTAACCCTCGATATCGAAATCGCGGTGCGTCGTCTATTCTTGCTGCTTCTAATATCAGAAGAGTACCCAAATATGGGTCCAGCCATACTAGTTGCAAAAGCGTTTCCATAGCATGTCTGGCACCACAGAATGAGCGTGCAGCAATATCTGCCATTAGTGTGCCGGCGCTTCCGTCTACTGGTCGTAAGGACAGGCTGTAACTTTCATCGGTGTCAACACGCAGACGTGGATCTCCGCTGCCGTTGACGACGATGCGCACAGACACACTGCGCCACTCTTCGAACCCCCGCGCTCCATGTTCTAGTAATCGCAAGTCGTCGCGGAGCAACAAAAATGCATCTTGGAGAAGTTCATGAACCATCCTGGATGGGGCCTGGATCATTTGAAGTTGAACCATATCTGCGCGCAGTGGCACTGCGGTGGTAGACAGACTGACCGTCCCAGTAGGTTGTGGCCAAATCTGCATTGACGAGCAAAGCATATTGCATGTTTCCAGGGACTGCAACTTTGATATATGCGTTGCTTTCAATGGTAAACACTTCTCATTTATGCATTCCCAATTCCATAGCGGCATCGAACTTCTAAAATAAACAGATCACGTACTTGAAATCTCCATAAAAAGGTCCTCATTTAAATTATTAAAAGAATACGATAAACAATCATTATGTTTAAAAAGCTGCTTACCTAGTAAAAGTTGTCTGACAAACGCTTGTTTTTAAAGCTAATAGACTTAATATGAGTAGAATGTTGTCAAGTAAAACTTGGATTACGAGCCACATTACTTCTTAATTTATATTTTTATATAAAATAATCCATGAAACAGCTACCAGTACCTACACTTTCAAAAACATTTCTAAAAACCAATAATTCCCTCCTATTGCGTTTGACTTGTTTTGACTCTACGGTTGACATTCATTAATCAAACACAAAGAGGTCTCATGTAGTTTTCATCAAACATTGCGTTTGTGATTCGCATATGAATGATAGAATGACTTTAATAGGTCACTAAGGTCACAGCCTAGGTAAGATATTAGATGGATGAGGTCCATAAATATGAAATAGATTGTCAATAGAATGATGTTAAGAGAACATAAGACCGAAGATACTATGTAAGTACAAAAAATTTTTACCAGACACGTAGGTACAAAACTACAAAACTTGCAAGTTTCCTGTCAGTAAAAAAGAGATACGTAATAATATTATCTGTATACCTATAGGTAGGAATATACTTACAGAGGGGCTTTCCTTTAAACAGCTTATACTAGGAACCATTTTCAAACTCTGTACCAAAAATGAATTAAATAAGAGCAGTAGTTTAATCGCAAATGATTTTTTAAGTTTTTGCCCCGTTTGAACACGATGTATCTTTCCTAACAGCGCTCCGGCGCGCGCGCGTCGGTGCCGCTTTGTTACAAGGTCAGTTTTTATTTACAAAGGATGGTTGCGTTTTACTCTGATTTGTAAGCTATTTAGTTTGAAAAAGTTAAAACCTCATATTTTCTGCTTTTTATTTTTATACCGTACTGAGTTAATACTAAACACGTATAGTATACGTAGTGTTATTTAATGCCCCTCTGTCATATCAACTCTGTATAGGTAGGAACTCTATTGAACATTTCTAGACCGACAAAAAAATCGATACCTAGTTGCTCGACGGTGGTGGGACAGGCGCCAAATAATTAGTAGCAGAAGGTAGAACCAAGTAGCAGTACCTAACCTAGGTATTCTCTGAGTATTCTATTCTTCAGCAGTATACGACGATAATATAAATAATTTATTGTTGTAATGAAATAAGTATTACAATTCGTATCTACAATCACCTCTCTCTTGCATAAAGTTAGTTTGACTATAAAAGTCAAGTAAGTCCATAGTCCAAGTACATACATACTTAATTTAAAATAAAACAATGATTAATATATACAACCTAAAACTAAAAAATATATCCATTATGTACAAGTGGTAAAAAAGGAGAAGAGCTCATAGGGCGTCAAAAAATTTATCCCCATCGCTGTCAGTGGGAAATGTGCCCAAAAGGCTAGCATATGTAAGTAAGTTTAAAAGTTGATTAAAGATATCATAATAATAATTTTTTTTTTTTTTTTTTTGTTTTACACAGAATGCTTCCTACTTTTTATTATATTTTTGTAGACAGTACAGTGAAGGTTTTAGTTAAAATAGCGACATCTATCGGTTCGAAATAGATTTCGTTACAGCGCTGCAGCATTGTTGTCCGGCTAATTGAAGAAGACTTTTCTCCACGTGCAATACTAGCGAATCAAATACCACTTTATCTTGGTAGGTTTTCAGCAGAAATTATTTTGATTGTTTTCTCTCCACCGTTTCTATAGTTGCTAGTGAATCCTATTACTCTTTCTTAGTTTCCTAAAACATACTGGCTTACTTGGCTTCATTAATGTTTTAGAATAAGTGCTAACACTAGCTCCATCCAATCCATCGGCATCAGCCATATTGTGTTATAGAGTGACAGCTTTATTGTTTACGAAAACATGGAGCGTATATTTATCGAATGTGTTAAAAACCACCCGTGTTTATGGAAAACGGACACGGAAGATTATAAGCTAAGTGCACTGAAGGACGAAGCTTGGAGCAAAGTAATAGAAGAGAGCGAAGTATCAGAGAACGGTATTAAAACTGGTAAGTTATAATAAATTTAATGAAGTCAATAGACACTAACTTCATCAATAGGTGGTATTTTTTATTGTCAAAGTTTGACAGTATAGTACAGTGCGCCAAGTATAAAAGTATTGGAAATAGGGAACACAAATTATTTTTTTGTTACTTTGAACGATACTGAATCTTATGTTAGAATGTGATGTGTTTATCATTTTAATGGCAAAGTAATCCCACCGGGTCAATTAATTACTCTAGTCTTTTCAAAATTATTTGGCCTAATAATTTCAAACACAGAGCAGTATTGCCAACGCGTACCAAAATTTTCCCCCAAGGTTTTTTAAAATGCTCCTAAAAACCCATAAGTATAGATTCTCTAAGTAAAATTTATTCGATCTAGTGAGGCTAAACTTTCCATTACTGGACTGGGATTTGAAAGTTCCTTATGTTGTTTGTAGATAATACTCACAAATAAAAAGCAAGCACACAGTTTTTTTTATGCGAAAATTCACGGTTTACGAGATATAATTATTCAAAGTTTCCATACAAATTCAATTTTTAGGTTAGATAAATTACGATGATACACGTCAATTTGTCATTTCACGTTCCGTTTACAGTAAAGGTGTATTTTATTTGACCAAATGTCTTTTTTTTTAATAATATTATGCAATTACATAGACTTTTTTACACAAAAAATAACGAATTTTTGTTTACACTTGGAACGGAACGCAAAGTTGCCTCTTGTTTACCGCGTTTTTTTGTGTTGCTGTCAGTGTCAGTCATCGTTTGTTGCACTTGCAGTTGAGATCGTTTTACGTACTCCTGTAAGCCTTACGTTTGACTACCATGGCGTCTCCGAAGCCCTATGCTTCTGTGTCTGAAGAGTGTAGTGAAGTGCAAGTGTTGTGAATATCCGAAAAATATCCAAAACCGCCTTGCCCTACCCCGACTCGGACAGGTTAGGTTAGAAGGGGATGGCGGGGTCTGAAAGACCCCGCCATCCCCTTCGTGGTTATTTTCTTTTAAACCATTGAGCCCCGCGAAGCGGCTCAGACTACGCTTTTTGAGCAACTTTTGAGTGTTTTGAGGTTAAGTTAGGAAAAGTCATTTTTCTCGGAAATGGTGAGTTACGTTATCATGGGAGTGGTGCCAGAGTGGAGGGGGGCACCCCCCACAGGTACATACATACCATAAATCGATGGAAATTTATGGATTTTGTTTTTCTAACCTCAAAAACTTTAACCATGGATATCTCCATAACCATGGGGTTTCGCGGTGTGGGGATGGTACAGGGGGGTAGCCCTCCTCCCCCCCTTTGCCCCCCTCCCACCCCATAAATGCCAGTCCAGTAAAGGAAAGTTTAACCGAATGTGCCTCGCAGTGCGCTCTCCATGCCACTCACAGGCTACGTTCGTTCGAAAATCAATCCGCGGTGTACAGATATAATTATGTTCCAACTGTTGTTTGATTAAAATAGCAGGTTTTGTTTGAAGCCCCACAAAATTCCCCCAAAAAATATGCAATAACCAGAAAAAATGTGCCAAGATAAGTAGCATAAGCATAGTGTGTTTGATTGAAACCTATTACAGGTGCTCATGATTTCGCTATAGTCATTATCCTTGTCGCAAACGTCTTACTAGGATAAAATACTGGGCGCGCTGTAATGTACCTACTATACTATGTAACAAGCTATCCATGACCAGTCTAAGCTGAATACTACCACAATATCAACAGTACAATGGTACTGTTGATATTGTGGTAGTATTGTTGATATGTAGCCGTGTGTATCTTCTTGCTGTAATACTTAAGGACATCCTACCTGCAATAGTCATGCATTGTGGTGAAAGCTATGAGTAGCCCAAAATTCAAATTTTCTTTCGTTTTGTTTTGCAATTTGCAGGTCAGTATCAGGTTGTATGGTGACCAAAATATGATTCGCGACCGTAGCAATGTATTTGCAGAATTACAGTCAATAGAATACACACTTAACTAAGTTAGCTGCATCCGGTTAGACTGGAAGCCGACCCCAACATAGTTAGGAAAAGGCTAGGCAGATGATGACTTAACTAAGCTAGATGTCCTCACGATTTCATGTTATAGTCATTCCACAAGGTAATATGAACTGACTGTTGTAATCACGTAGGCAATTGCTACGGCTGCGAATAATATTCTGATCAACATACAACCTGGCACTGACTTGCTAATTGCAAAAAACATATGAAAATTTGAATTTGTCAGGCTACCCTGGCCCTTTTCCCCTTAAGGTTCCAAAGACGTGACTTCTAAATAGTTCCTGGCTTCTTACACTGGTAATAACGATGTAGAGACCGAGAGAATGACAGCTTGCCTTGATTTATCTACCTTACTATAAAGTGTACGCGGACCTGCTCAAATATTTACATTGACAAATATTCACATTTTAGTGAAAGAAGCGAAATACTTCTGGAAGAAATTAAGAGATATGCATCGACAATCAGTAACTAGACAACGAAAAGATATGCGGAAAAAGAAATGGAAACACGAAGACCAGATGGAATTCATACTGCCTTACTTGAAACGCCCAAATGAAAGTAGAAATTCTACTGCAGACTCGGATATTTTGAAAGATGAAACGGAAATCGATGATAATGCAAGTGGCAGTACGAGTCCCAAGCAGCCTCGGAAAACGGAAAATATATTTGTTAACGAGTATGGGAGAGAAGACAGTGACAGCAACACTTTGGGCAGAAATCAAGCGTTCGATGATACACGAGCTGTCGATGTCTCTTTTTCACCCAGACCAGCTCTGGAGAGTTTCTTCGCCAGCATGTGTGAGATGACGAGTGCTTTACCAGAACTCATACAAATAAGAGTCGAAAGGAAAATATTCAATGTAATCATGGAAGCGCGAGAGGAACATTTGCAAAATCAGAACTACTTTGGTTCATAAAACCGGTTAGTAGCTCATTAAAAAAATTTGTCTCCTTGGCTTTTGTATATGGCAAGTGTAGAATAAAACGAGTTCTAATTTTAGTCGAAGCCTAAACCATCGAGCTAGTTATTTTTTTCCGATGAGCGTAAACCTGTCAATAAAAAGGTGGCTTTGGAATCAAATAAACTAAAGTAAGCACTCGTTTTGTAAGTAAGCACTCGTTTTGTAATAAGAAGGTAGGTTATTATATAGATTATAATATATTTATCTACTAGCAGTAGTATAATTTTATTAAAAAAAAATTGAAATAGCGAGTCGTTTGGTGCCGAAGTCAGAATCGTCAATGTATAATATTGATCAGTTTAATGATTTATGTATTTCAAATCTTGCTTTAGAAGACATGTTGCGCCGACCCCAAATAAATTGGGATAAGGGCAGGAGAATGACGATGACGTTACTTTGCTCTTACTTCCACCACTATTGACGTGGCTGATTGATGGTCAGATAATGTTACTGTGTTGTGGAAATATACTGGGTATCATTGCTGTTATCAGCCGATGTAAAAATAAAACTCTTACTTAAATGGAAATTTCACATCGTATGTTTAAAAGTACCTAAGTACATATTGTAAGTTTTTGAAATAAACACTTTATTTATTATCATTATAAAATGAGTTGTTTCTATGTAGGTGTACCTCCCGTAGCAACCAGATATTAGTATACATGTATTATATTATTTTGGAATAGATTCTCAAAAAAAAAAAAAACCATTCTCATTTTTTCTTTCATAATAAATAGTATTCTATTCTAAATGATGGCAAAAATAAAAAGCGCTTCAAAATCCATTGTTTTAGAGCTGTTTTTTTTTTTTTTTTTTTAAGGCTGGGAAATCATCCAATGACTGCTCCCGCTCTGGGTGGAGCGGAAGGGAGTGTCAGACTCTTACTGACTAAAACCCATCCATGTTCCTTCCATAGCCCTTTATGTTCCGGGGTAGCGGTAACCCTTTCGGACAGTCCCGCTTACCCGGCAGGCTTGGCCCTGAGGGGCCCCTTCATATGCTGACATCTCTTTGAGGCGCGCGTGGAACATATACGCGCCGTACGGCACGGGTCTGGTGCTGATTGGACGGTGAGTCACCCATTACTCACCGTCCGCAGTCCCGCGCCTACGGTGGCCGGGAGTCGTCACGTGGCTCCCGACGCCCGGGGCGTTTCCTGCGGCGGCTGGGACGGGAGGACCTTTCTCTCTCCCATCCCGCCACCTCCTTCGCGAGCATGACTTTTTCGCAGAAGGAGGTGACTGCCTCCCACTCCCTCTCGCCCCGGACCATGGCTTGCACCAGGGCCGGGCGCGAGAGGTCGCCGCCGCCGATCGCCTCTACGAGGACACGGCGGTGCTCCGCCCAAGCGGGGCAGGTTTGCACCGTGTGCTCTACCGTGTCCTCTGGGCGATTGTTTTAGAGCTAAGGAAAGGACAAACAAAAAGGCAAGAAGGTAAAAGTCAATTTGTTCTATTATATTTATAAATATTTATTACAATGTATTGCTTTTAATTAAGACATATTTCAGGGAATTGCACGTTTTATTTCAATCAGAACACAATACCTATTAAGCAATCTAAAAATCATCAAAAAAATCCCTTGTTGTTTGGGGACTCCTTAGACAGAATTCGTATATGAATAAGATAACCGCAATAATATACGCCGAAGAAAAAGGAGGTTATACCTAGGCCTATGATGAAGAGGTCTATGTAGAGGCGGAAGTTACGGGTCCCGTAGTCATCAGGGTACCTCAGGCACATATCCATTAAAGCTGGGAAAACCAATTGCAACATGGTGGTGCATAGATTTCCCACAAATGCTATGAGCGGTCCTTGGAACGGTACTAAGTAGCTAATCATGACTGAAATAAAGTAAATGCTGTTAAAAAAAAATAGATATCCACATCAAGTTTCGGAAAGAGACTCGCAAAGGTAAGAGTGATAGAGAGAGATGACGCTCTACAAAGAGATGTCCCATAGGTACGAGTGATAGAGATGACACTGTACAGAGCCGGGATTTTTCTAAAACTCGTGCCATATTAATCGCCGCGTTGGTACGTGACACGTGCCGACCTATCCACTGCTGTGTGACATGGATCTGATGTGGCAACACAGAAAACAAGCACCGCCGGAGACGGCGGCTATGTGGGTCAGTAAAATTGTCATTAAATGAATTCCTGTCAATTTAATCAAAGCCACAGTGTTCTTTTTTGCGTAGGAAATCATCATTGGGTAGGACGCGTCAGACTTTTACTGACATAAACTTTTCACCGCCAAGCACTTGGAATAGAAATTACATATTTTCGTGCCACCAGTGCCATGACTTCATATAAAGTTCTTTATTTTAACAAGCTTGTTCGTTATGCATTCATAGCTTGGCGCGTGGCGAGGCATCGCGTCCTGTGTAGGTACGTTGGCAGTGAAAAAGTTAAACCCACCCCTGTTCCCTCAGTTGTCTGTGCCAGGGGTCATGGCAACTCTTTCGAACAAACCCTGGCAGAAAGCCACAGTGCTAGCAACACTGTAAATATAAAGTTGCCTTCTATTTTAGATACTCCACTAGATAAATATACAATAATCTAACTACTAGAACTGATTCAAATAACCTTCGATATACTAACAAGATAAGGTGACGAAACAAGGCCTGGAAAAGGCGTGAAGCCATTTTATTGTTTTTTCCGAAGGTTGTCTCAACTCGTCGTGGTATTTAACGACTTCAACAATCGTCGTTATAGCTGGGTAACATTGGATCGGGTAAGCAAACGCCACAGATATTAAATATAAACCGATTGACGCCATCGATGAGCTGTAAAAGAAAACCTCTATGTTTAATAATATAAAATGTTAAATTTGGGGAATAAGCGACGTACTTAATTTCGTTACACATATAAAATGTAAATCAATCGCAATGCCAGACAGAAACATTTTCACAGTTCAGCCACGTTCATGACGTTAGATACGTTGTTGAGTAGACTAATTTTACAAACTTATGAAGCAATGGATGTTGAAATAAAAGGCATTACGATCTATTGGTATTTTATATGGGTACGTCCTGCCTCCCTCTTTAGAGGTATTTGCAGTTCCTCAACTAATTCCCCTTTTCCACTACCATGAACGGCCGGAGCGTACCTAGTTTACTTACTCTTCATCGAACGGCAAACTTCTAAGTACATTTTCTTCCATTGTTCCAAAAGCGTAGTACCCTAGGGTTCCAAACACAATGCCTAAAACAGTTGGGCAGAATATACCCACATTGATAACACCAAATGTGGCCGATACTCTTCTCGTGTCCACTAAACATTTATCGATTGACAAGATCTGAAATATAGGAACCATTAAGGATTTATTACTCTAGCTTCTGCCCTCGACTTCGCGTGGAAGTCGTAAGACACCACTGACTGTACATTTTTTTCCAAATTTGTGAAAGCATATCAAAATGTTTCAAAAAGTTAAAACAGTTTTTTTCATCGACAGCGCGAAAGCGCTTTAAGGCCGTAATTGCCCTGTATCAAAAATCTACCGCTACCGCACCGGGATAGCCGGCCGATCACCGTGTGTTTATAAATTATTTATGTATAATCTTACCACACCGACATTGCTCAGATTAAACAGCAGCATACCAAAACCAAATAGAAGAGCCGATAAAGAGGTATCCCATCTCATTGTTTCCCCATTGTTGTCACTGAACATGCGCACGAAAACTAGAATCAGACCCGCCAAATTTAAAAAATTACCTGCAATCAGAATTCGCGTTTTAGTCGATCGTCAACGTCATGTGACTTTTAACTTTTTAAGTCATTGAATTATGGGTTGATTGCAGTGACTAACGCGCGCGCGTGTTGATGCGATGCAACATACCTACATAGGTACATATGCTTATCAAAATCAGCCTATAATGTTAGCACTACTGGAACACAGGCCAACAACAACACAACACACGCGTTGTGGGTTGGTAGATGTCTTTGAATTTTTGGTTCTAGGCAAAAATGTAATTACCGGACATTGCAATATAGCTGACAATTGATAAATCTTTCATGAAGAATTCCATTATCAAATAAGGAAGATATAACCATGCCAGTGCCGGCTCACTGCTCTCCCAGTCCATTAGCTAGAAAAAAGAAGAAAAGTAGCTCCTGTACCTATTCCTGAAATGTTCGTGAAAAGTTCTAGAATCGACTCGTTCCCGCAGAGTCTGTAAAACACGCAGAAAACGGGTGTTGGTCGAATGCGTTGCGTCAGTTGCGTGTCATATAAATCAGGACCTGCTGTGCTCCCGACTAACTCGCACCCATCGTCCTTGTGTTTTGTACATACAACTAGTGCCAGAAGGTCGTCAACAAGCCTTACTTTAAACGTGACCTTGACGGAGTCTGAAAGAAAAGATAGTGCATGAGGCGTTGGCCAAAAGAACGGTTAATTGTGAGCCATTAAAATTTGGAATGGAATTTCTGAACTTCGACGACATAAGTAACTTGAGGACAAATCCCAAAGACTCGGGAGGTCTCTATTATACAGGTGCCAAAACATCGCGCTGTTTTTTTGAGAGTCCATTTTTGTAACGCGCGTGCAGATGTTCGTGCTCTAATTCTGGCTGCGCAACAATGTAACTGTCTACGCTCGTCTCGCTCGTCGTTGGCTGGAAAAAACCGGCTACACGACCACATCACGATATCGGCTGTTGTACACCTGCACAAAGGCTTGTTGACCACCGCATGGCACTAGTTTTAGGGTTAGCGCAAACCTGCGCAGAGCAGAGTCGCAAACAGAGCAGCAAAAACACTGCTGTCAAGTTTTTAAGTGAAAATCACGAACACACGCCTATTTAAAAAAAGGTTTTTTTTTTGGCTGAAAGTACTGGTTTAACCAGACGTAAAAAAAATGTGGTTTACGCACAGGCCATATTTCGGGCAATTGTTGTGATTCTGTTCATATAAATAAAATATATTTGGTGCTCTGTCTGTGCTGACCCCTAAGATTAAAGAGTCAAATACCCTTGTACGTGATCATCAACTCTAGCGCTTAGTCTGCGAATTCAGCGGGACGTAGACATAGACATGGCTGGGATCAGGTGATTTGGGTTAGTGGTATTACAGACAAGTGTTGTTAATTCGGGATACCTACCGCGAAAAAAATTAAGTACATTAAAAAAATTAAAGAAAAATTACATGAAGTAAATAGTTTTACTGACATCTCTCAAACTATCTGTTGTAAAAATAACGAACACCGAGCATGTTCCGAGCTGACTGGCAATCATAAAGATGGCTATAATTGTTCTGAAAAGAAACTTGAGATAGTTTAGTAGTATCTTAATTTTTTTAACCAGTCAATGAATTATTATTTATTTCCAAAATTAATACTCACGGTCCGCGTTTTCCTATCCAATGAAATCCAGGTGGCCCATGAAGAAGAGCCATACGGAACCCATATCTATACGAAATGTAAGGTATTCTTAACCGCCGAGCGATCTCATACAGTGAGTCTAACTGAAATCACAAGTAAAATGTGAAATGGTCGCGCCGTTGCGCCGCGGTGGTAGAATGTTGATTACAGAACACAAACTATAGCGAGATGTTGAGCCAATTTTAAAGATAATGAGTAGTTTCAGACCTTAGATTGCCTTCGATTTTAAAAATAATGAAATATTTTGCTACATGAACTTTATTTTATAAATTGATATTGTACCAGTAAGTTGTGTGTGCCGATAATTAGGAATCCCGTGGCCAGAGTTAGGAATGGTCCCAGAATAAAGCCCAATTGACTTATAACAAGAGGCATTCCCAGCATCCCAGGGCCGCACATAGTTCGCAAAACGTTGATGTAAGCCATCCAGACCCTGCACATTAAGAACAAGAGGACAGTAAGTAATGTAACATGGTTTAACAGTGAATAATCAACTGTAACCGAGAGAGCAAAGAGAGCACTCTCATCGCATGGGATACTACACGATACAGCAAGCGTAGCCAGCAGAGCGCGTTTGCGTTCTGTTAAAGGAACTGCTTGCGTCAGGTTATAGCTATCAACCAAGCGTTTATTGGTTTAATTACTGAATATGATGCCACTAAACGAATTCTAGCCTGTTGTCGCTCGTCCGACTAAAGCTGGACGCGTCGCATAAACAACATTATTTTTAGTATATGCGAAACCTGAATAATTATACTTTGTTAAGGGTGAGGAAATGAATCGATTCCAAAAAATATTACACCATGTTATATTTTTTCCTAAATTGTTACAAGTTGGACACTGAACATCACAGAACAGATAAAAAAAGTTTTATCAGTTCTGTGCTGAACATTATCAATGAGCGCAAGACGACGACACCGACGAGGCGAGAGTGGCGCGCGCGCCAAGTCGCTCGCGTATTGACCATGTTTTTGTACGGACAACCAGGTAACATACCTAACAAGCTTATAACTTTGTGGTTTGTCATAATACAGTTTTAAATTTTTTTACATGGAATCTTTACATAAAAATACTAGACACGTGTTTCGTGTTTCGCATATACTAAAACTAATGTTGTATAGTGCCGTCTATTGTCTGTGTGACCAGTGACATACCGCAATTACTACCTGGTCTATAAAATACGTACATAATTTTATGTTCCGGCGCCCTATGGTCCCTAGGATTATATTCATCTTCATTTAAATACCTGCCAGAAGGTAAACGAGTCCTTCTAATGTCAATCTCTGATGATGCATGGTAAGGCTGGATCTTAAGTGCACTGATTGCCTCCCTGTAACAAATATTAACACCTATTAGGTGCTTAATTAAATTAAGTAAAGTATGGCGACTTAAAAATTAAATGATGGCTGTCATATGGGCAGCGGGCAGAAGTATCTTTCTCCACGGGCTATGATTACATAGGCACACAGGTATGTCACTTTCCTGTTTAGTTATAATCCTTTCACATGATGTTTACCATGGCATTTGTATTCTGAAACTGTTCGGGCTGATACCTACTTACTGTAATTAAAGAATAAGAAGCAGCATACTGTACGAAAGCAACCAAGAGTTACGCCGACAAGGGTGTTCTTGAAATAAATTTACTGCAAGAGGTATTTTGAGATCGTACATTTTGGTATAGTTTATTGGTCTGTATTCTCTGGTAATTTTAGGGACTTATTTAAATCCACTTCAAA
Source organism: Hyppa rectilinea (assembly GCA_951799385.1). Taxonomy (NCBI): domain Eukaryota; kingdom Metazoa; phylum Arthropoda; class Insecta; order Lepidoptera; family Noctuidae; genus Hyppa; species Hyppa rectilinea. The sequence goes on along the minus strand of OX637318.1, from coordinate 5,376,713 downwards.
ACTTTCTCCACGCTGCCAGTCGTTTGACACCCTACATTGAAATTAACATCGAATTTTCTTGTAATAATAATAAAAAAACCCGATGATCACACCTCAACATTGAATAAAATGAATACCACTCAACAGTGATCGACACTGACTGTTGGCAGCTGCTACCAGGCTAGAACCAACGACAACCATTTTTAATAAAATAATAGTAATTATTAAAAAAAATAACATAATGCGAACCTTAGATATGTTAAATGCTCTAAGTTAGAAACATTTATTTCACAGTAATTAAAAAAAAAAGAGTTAGTAGGTAAGATTGACCGAGGTGGCCCTGGAAAGGGATGCTTGGAAAAAAAACTTATATTGTAATTAGGCTTAGTTGCGAAAATGGGGTTGGCAAATTTTGGGCTTGTCCCGGGTTACGGGTGGCAGAAATTCACGCTACGCTACAGGCAGAGGTCGAGGCTTCTTAAAAGCTAATAGACTCTGTACAACCGTGAGGTATGCAATCTGACGTAATGCTTCCTAGAAGCCGATGACCGAGACGTGGGCTCAGTGGACAAGGGTTTCACTCCGCTTTCCTTAACTAACGAGGACGGGCGCAACATATTATTATAGTATAAGATACTTACTAATGACCGCAGGAATGTATAGAAGAGCAAAGAGCTTCACGAACGTATTTCGGTAAAAGCGCCCGCCAGCACGATATGTTTGTGACAGTCTTATACAAGACTTGACGAAAACAAGTTTCTTGTCTCAACATACTTGTATAGTACGGTACGCATCAAATTTATAGGGCCACTGATGTGCACTACTCGCTGTGTATTAGTCCACCTCTCAACCCCGCTGTCTCATGAATTAGTTACTACCAATGACCAATGCTGACATCTCTTTGAGGCGCGCATGGATCAGGTACGCGCCATCCGGCACTGGTCCCGATGAACCAAACGCCCAACGACCGCAGGCCCGCTTAGAGCATTTAAGGCCCGCGCTGTAAAATTGTCTACGGTGTAAACGCGGGCTTATTAAAATTCAGACTAAAAATAAATAGACCATGTAGGCTGTGGGTTGTTGACATGTTGACAACTTGTTGACAATGACAGCTGGGGCAGAAATTTCTACCAGAGTACCAGTAAAGTAAACCTTCTACCTTGTCTATTATCAAAAATGACAGCTGCAGCTAGGTAGTGGAGATTGTTAGAAGGTGGAATTACTGTGTTTTGTTAAAATCCTTTCATGATCTTTTATTTTATATCCCTAAACTGAAGTCTGTCTTGAGTATGATGTCAACGACTGAGGGCGAGTTGGATGTTGAAGTTTCTCTTGAAAGGGAAGACGGGGAGGTTAGAATGAACTTTGCTTTGAACATTTTAATTTAAATTACATAGCAGTTTTTCAATGATGCCTTGCCATTAGAAACAATAAAATATTTTTTTAGTAGGGTCAATTGACTTTAATTCTTTGCAATCTGTTAAACAATTAGTTGAACGAGAAAATTATTTGTGACGTCTTAGGGCGTACTCGATAACCAGAGATTTTTTTGCGTTGTAGTTGGAAGATTCGGATGTGGAAGAGGGTACGTATATTCCTCTGGCGCGGCCAGAGGCGTTTAACCCTCCTTCGTTAGTGAACATGCAGATACAGGACGAGCAGAGTGATGAGGGTTCAGCGCAGGAGTCATCGGGCTCCGAGTCGGACGACGAGCCGCGGCGCCGCGCCAAGCGCACCAAGCTGCGGCCGCGCCGCCCTCTGCCGCAGCCCGACAAGAAGAACAAGTACAACATCTGGTGCAAAGCCTTACAGGTTTATTTCTTTTATATAATAATTAGAGTGTAGAAGGCTATTGGCATATTCATTATAAAGCATGTTTTGTTCAATGTTTGTTTATCCTTTTCTGCTGTAAATACTATATTTTTCAAATTAACAATACTTCTAATACTTCTACCTGTTTTTATGGACATTGGCTTAATAAATTTATTTGTGTACTTTTATTCCAGGAAGACTTGTTAACAGAGGATATGATCAGCTGTGATGTATCAAAGAAAAGCAGATATGGCGTTGAATCTTATGATTATACTATTAAGTATAGATTAGATGATGATTATATATCTAAGAAGAAAATATTTACACCCAATGATGATTACGATGATAGTGAACGATTGTCTAATAAACGGAGACATGTGGATCGGTCAAATGTGAAGTTAAGGTTGGGGAAAAGAGCAAATAGTCACCATTATGACGATAAACTGAAACCTAGGACCCTTCGTGATCTGACAATGAATGGCGAAGACACTGTAGAAAATGTAGCAGATGATATTGCAGAAAGTCTTTCTGAAGATAAGAAAGAATTACTAGGTATGTTATGTTCCTCATGTGTTTGTCAACCCTGTATAGAACAATACAATACAATTATTAGGATTCCCTAAATGTCACTGTAAATGTGTAATCTACTTGATAGAAATCTTTAAGTCCCTGATAGACATGGCAGACAGAGCCTAAACCACTGGATCTAGTTAGAAACCCGAATTTTTGTGCCTGTTGCCCTTATTTATGAAATGTGAGGAGTTTATATTATGGGAAATACCACCAGGCACATCAATCAAATTTAAATATATCATTAGACTATAATAAAATTGGCATACCCCTAATTACTTAATTATTACTGTATATTATTAATGTCTGTTTAAGGTTTATTTGTACCACAAAATATTATGAAATGTACATTATAACAATATGATACCCTAACCTAAATAAAACTATTACCAAAGTAAAATATGGTGTAGAATAATTCCTCTGGATCATTGTCGACTGGTAATATAGCCAAGAGACTTGTGTCATGGCTCTGTTTATGGCAATGCTTGGTAAAAGCCAGGTCCTGGGTCACAGGAAATGGGAAACAACCATTTGAAGATCTTGTTGACAAACAATGAGCATGAGCTCCAGAGTTTTTACCCAAAATCCATCGAAATTGTAATTATTATAATCAGTATGTACATACACCAGCACATCAACCTGTCCTTCTAATTTAAAAATAAACCATATTTACTTTCTTAATAAATTTGAAAAAAAATCAAAGAAATTTGACAGATTGGGGTAACTTGATATGCTGGCCTCGGTACAAACAAATTCCATAAATGATTTATTAAAAATTATAATATTTCAGGTCGGATTGTACAAGTTGTTGGTATTAACAAAGCTATAGAAATATACAAAGAAACACAAAAGGTGGAAGCAGAAGGAGGCATGCTTATAATGGTAAGTGGAAGTTGGAACGGTCAGATTATAGTCCGGGAAGTGTACACGAGTTTTATGCTAACTATGCATTAATTTAAAACAACCCTTTGTTAGTTTATTGTATAGGACTGGGGAATAAGTTTTATTTTTAAGACAGACTCTTATTGTCTAAATCCCATCCATGTTCCTGCCTTAACACTTTGTGTTCCGGGGCAGAGGGGACCCTTTCGGGCAATATTGCTGACCCATATAGTATGTCCATAGACCGTGTATCACTACATAGTATAAAGCAAAGTTGCTTCCCGCATCCTAATGCCTGTATGTATGCTCAGATCTTTAAAACTACACAACGGATTTTGATGCAGTTTTTTTAATAGATAGAGTGATTCAAGAGGAACGTTTATATGTATAATAACATGCAATTTCCGTCATCCACGCGGGCGAAGCCGCGGGCAGATGCTATTATAATCTATATGTTTTAAGTAGAAAAAATATTCTTAGAATGGCGCGAGACGTCGCACCCCCGGCGGTGTCTACTTCTTTCTGCTGAAGCGCGATGGCGACGTATCTCAGGAGATGGTGAATCAGATCTTCACAGAAGACCGAAAAGAGACGCAGCGCAAGGTCAAGCGAGCGCGCGCCAAGAGTCGCCAGACTGTCATGGAGCAGCTCAAACAGACTCTCACAGGTTTGTCATGAGCTGCCATTGTAATGCCCATTTTCACTAACTAGCCGACACCTAAATTAAAGCGGGCTGTTGGATTTTCAACGCTTCGGTTCAGCGCCGAAAATTGAAAATTGAACAGTGCGCTTTTATTTAGATGTTCTATTAGTGGTCAGATAGTGTATGGTTAAAATTCGGTTGTGACATCTAGCGACCCGCACTGAGCCCGCGGGTGTAAAACAGTCACAGAAACTCCGCACATATTTTCGATCTAGTGTATTGAACAACTTAAGCTTAAAAGATTAATCTCTCGCCGTTTTGGCTTTTTATCAACTACCAAATCTGGAATAAACCACACGCTATCAGCAAGCGTGGTGGCTTTGGCCATCATGTAAGATAATATCAATAAAATACTAATTTCAGATTCGGAACTGCCGTCTCTGTTATCCCGCGGCGAGGCGACCGCGACGTCGGAGCACGGCAGCAACCCGCCGCCGTCGCCCGCCACGGACGCGCGCGACTGCTCCAGCGACACGGACGCACACACGGACGCGCCCGCGTCGCCCGCGCGGCCGCGTGACCCGCGCGCCCCGCTGCCCGACCGGACCGAGCCGACCGACCCGCGCGACCCGCACGACGCGACCCGCGCCGACCCGCGCCGCCTGCACGACTACGACGACGATGACTTCCTCGAGGTCATGTGCAACGATGACATGGACTTGTTCTAGACATGACGTTGCACTGACCACGGACACGCGTCACTTTTAGCGAACTGCCAATTTAGGTTAAGGTCGCCGGTCAATCCAAAGTTCTGTACTCGAATAAGCGCTTTCCGGGTGAGGTCCGGCGCGACCTGTGTGTGCCTCACGGCGAGGCTATGGCTGGTGCTCGTCTCTTTGCCCCATCTGAACATCATTGTTTTATTCCTGAGGGTGAGTGAATAGGTTATGTAAGTCTTAAGAGTTATTGCAGTTGTACTGCAAGAACGACAAATTCTAACGTTTGTCTGTGGATCCTACACATAGCAATTGTAATCCAAACAGGGATTATATAATCACAAACATTAACATATCAATTGGAATCTTGTTCCCAATTGATCTAGTTTTACTTATGATGTGTCAACAATTACTGACAAGCCAGTTGATGTAAATCTCGCTTGTTTAAGAGGTCTCAGTAATCACGAGATGAGTAGGTAAGCTCCTTTGAACTCTGTGTATTGAAGAGTACTGAAGAGTACGTCGCAACGTCCTTTATGTAGGTACTAAAATTCGCGCTTTAACAGTGTGTCCTCAGTCTAAGAAATAATTAGAAGTGAGACATTTGTGTCAGCTAAGCCTGCTCAATGCAGGCATTGGCAGCTGTCAACTACAAAATTTTGTATTAGCTGTAAGTACGTACATAAACTGCCAATTTTTAAAAATAATAGTGTACTACTTTACTCTGAGAGCTCAAGAGTTTTGCCTGATGGTGCGAAGATGAACATGGAATGGTTCAGTTCCTCGGTACTGAGCGCTTACATGGTGTTCGGATGTAAAGCTTTAAGTTGTTTTAGAGGCCCGGAAAACCGAACATTTAAATTCTCTCGATAACTAAGACAGTATTATTGTAATACAAACTTAAATTCAGATTAAGACCATTTGTTTCTACCGTGAAGTTAAAACTTTTTTGTGGCTAAAAACCACAGCGAAAAAAAAAACGATTTGTAGTATTTGGAATTAAGTAAAGAAGTGGGATTTTTTAACTGTCATCACTTTAGTGTTGGTTTTCATGATGCACTTCAAGCGTGACACACAATCATATTTGCAGTTTAAATATTATTGTTATTAGATTTTAAAGTGTGGTTTATAGATACCTTATCAAATAGCAGTATACAATCGGTGATTTAGTCCTATTTATTCTCTTTTTGTCTTGTATATTCATGGTTATGTAAAATTCACAAATTTTAGCCCCATATAGTGTAGACAAGTCAATTGAGGAACTAGAAATGTTTTGTTATTTCAAGATTATTTTTGGAAATGTTCAAATGATCATATAACTCACAAATGAAAACAAAGTGTTTAAAACGCAATGTAACAAGTCGTCAATTTAATTTCTAAGTAAGAAATGATTTTAGCAATTTCGTATAGGGCATTTTATACTTTCTACATCTACAATATTCCACTATTCTTGCGAATGGGATTGAGTTTTTGAGGCTAATACCTATTGTTTCTTTTATAATAATAAATGCATGCATTTGTGTGAAAAGCGCCTAAATAGGTATAAAGCTATCTTTCTTGAGTATTCCTTTCGTATCCTATAAAACAAATATTTATTTTAGTTGAAATTTGCATTGATCTCAAAAACTGAGGAATTGGTTGTTACTATGTATAAAAATTCTACTTAGCAGATTTCATACCTAGTGCATATAAACGATTCGATAATATAAAACGATGTATAAATAAATAAATAAAAAACCTGGGCATTATGGTGTTCATATCCGCCTATAAAATATTTTTGTTACTAACTGATTGTCTCTGGTTCAATAACTGGGCTGTATAGCATTATAGCTGTAGAAGTAGACAATAAATAAGCTTACTTTTTGTTAGGGCGATCAATAAATTCCAAGAGTGTGGCAATATTTTGTTAATGATCTAGCTGCTGTGTTGTATTGCTGTACATCTTGAACATGCCTTCTTTGCCTGGCAATGCAAGTACTGTAGGTGCTTGTGTAAGTTTCAGGGTGACCACAAGTTTTTAAGTATATTGACTAAAGTATAACTTAGACAGGCCAACATGAAGAAATGGGTATGTATGATAAGATTCTTGTAGGTTAGCTCATTATGAATTTGTCTCCAGTTTTTGGCAATAAGCTTGTCCCCTATCACATCACATGGGACTTAAACAAAAGGCGTACTGCACACTTGTTCAAGTCAGAATGTTTCATGTTGGCTGACAAAATCATTTACTCTCAATGTGTGTGTAGCTTACAAAAGTTTATAGTAGGTGTACTACAGGTACATTTCTGCCTAACCCTTTGGGGGAATATTGGCGTTATATATTTCTTGTTGGTCTGTTTGATACAACTTGTGTAAATTATAGATACTTGTGTTAAATATCAATTAATATGTATGCATTGCCAAAACATTAAATGGTCTGTGCGATTGAGGTACTTGCAAGGTACTGACTGTCTTTTTTACAATGAAGATGCTTTGAAGTGTTGTGATGTTGAAATGTACAGTTATCTGAATATTACTGATAGGCGGACTCTCAGAAATACTTTGTATAATAAAATTGTAAAAGAAAACACCTTGTTTCATTTAAAACAACTATTAGGTCAGGGTTGGCGAACCGCAACACATGTACGTGCCATTTTTTCGCAATAAATTTTGAATGGGGCCATACGTGCCAACAAACAATTTTGTATTAGGAAAGAATACACATTAATACCTTTTTTGTGTTAGAGTAATATAAACATTAACAGTTTTATATTTATTTATATGAAAAAACTAGTGCAACTTTTGAAATGATGCCGTGCCCAAATTATGTTGTTACGTGCCATCGATGGCACGCGTGCCATTGGTTCGCCATCCCTGTATTATTGCCAATCGGTGTTATCAGGTAACACGTGGCTAGTTGTAAATGAATCTGTTGGTTCCGGGTCTGTGTGTACACCAAAGGTTCCTAAAATTATTTTGTCTACTAGGTACCCTCTTTGAGAATAAATTGTTTTTGAGCACCCCAATTTTTTCACCTACTTAAAAACCACTTTTTTTAATTTAGTCTTCACTGTCCCACTGCTGAGCAAAGACCTCCCCCAAATCCTTCCAGACATCTTTCTCTTGAGCCACCTCGATTCATTATTTGCGGTATGCGTCTAGGTCGTCTTGCCACCTCTTCCTGGGCCGGCCTCGATGGCGTCGTCACTATCTAGATGAAATTACAAATCGCCTCCTAAGCCTCTACACAACACTCTCTTTTTTTCTGGGTCTCTTACTGCCCTCTTTAGGCCTGCAGCACCCACAAGGGAGCGTTATTGCCCACTTTGGGCAATTCTGGTGTACACGCATGTGAGATAGCAATAAAGCAAAGAACCCTATTTCAACCTGTTCACTGCACATGATGCTATACATCTATAAATGCATAACAAATAAGATAGTTAAAATAAAGGACTTCATGATATGAAGTCATGGCACTGGTGGCATGAAAATCTTACTCAATCAACTTCTATTCAAGCACTTGGCGGTGAAAATGTTAAAAAGAAGAACCTATTGAGATACTGATGTGGGTAGAAACTTTAAACATTTTTTAAGTTAAAATACTTTTTATTGCTTTCATCAATTCATAACAACCAAATTATTAGAACAACAGTATTAGATAACTTTGTTCCTAATACATTACAATTTATACATCTAGTGAACAATTTGGAAGAAATATTTAAAAAATATATTCTTTTTATGAAATGCACGAAGCTAATACTTGGGGAGGTAGGAATGGGCAAAGCTGCTTTTGGCATAGCAACAAGCATGGATACAAATGAAAACTTTTACTTTAATAATGAGTTTCAAAGTTTAAGATCTCCATAAATAATAAAGGGGCTCCAGGTATATTGTTAACTTATGGAAAGTCCAACATCTGTAAAAAAAAAAAACATTAAAAATAGTACCATTTGTGGACAATATTATGGCATATTGAGTGAGTGTCACACAGGAAGAGTGACAGAAAAATCTTCAACAAAGACGATCTTCTACAAAATATGTATGCAGACATTGTCAGCAATATTAACATTATTAACCCTTTAACCGCCCGACTAAGTATCAGTTGTCGTGCCCCCAGCGCCCAACTCATAAAAAAAAAACTTTTATTTCAGACGAATATGGTCTTGCAATTACATAAACAACGAAATCCGAACATAGATTCTCAGTCGTATAAACACGACTCAGGCGGCACGGGCACGACAACATTTGTCGTATTAATCCGACTGGGGCGGTTAAAAGGTTAATACACATTCAGGAACGTAAGTCACTGATTAAATTGCAATTCCGTTATTTTAAAAACGAAGTATTTTATATTACATCAAATTATTCCCTAGTCTCCAATAATTCGTTCAAGCAATAATAAAGCATTTTTAAGAGATGACTACTTGGATATTCCAAAGTACCTCATCATCCCATCTGCCTAGCTTTTTCTCAGATATGTTGGGGTCGGCTTCCAGTCTAACCGGATGCAGCTGAATACCAGTATTTTACATGGAGCTACTGCCTATCAGACCTTAATTCAAAAGTACCTATTATGTGCTTTTTCACTTTGACTTCGATGTTGGATGGCTGTACTAATGTTTGCTCATAAGTATTTAAAAAAAATTACCAGCTGCGGCAGGCACTTTTCAATGTGTTCAATATCGACTCTGTCGCAACTCTCGCGCAGAGCGTGGCTGGAGGCACGGAGGCAGGTCTCTGTCACCAGACATTTGGCCACTTCCACCACCAGTGACAATGCATCATTGCCCAGCTTGGTTTTATTGTCTTGGAATGAACCGTTAAGAAGCTCTTTGATTACATCCTGAAAATTATGAATTATGTTTGTTTATTTACATTTTTTTTTACGATACCATATATTTACGATAATAATGGTATTGGATTTTTAGTGAATAAGGTCGTCTGTTCTCTGTACATACGGTCTTATTATAACAACATTTATTTATTTAAGACGGAGGTACTTGAATCATAGGCCTTCGAGATGAATTAATTATAGCAGTTACCTATATAATAGGGATAATTAATTCGTAGTACGTACTTGTTTTAGAGTGTTCTTCACATTCGATGTTACAGACGCGGGGTCAATATTGTCTTCATCATTCTCGTTACTATTACGAGCCATTTTCAACGATTTTTCACTCAAGAATTTTTAGTTAAAAATAAATAAACGCAAACTTCACTCTGTAAAATAATTGACCCTCGTAATGAAATATTCTATAACAAAACTACTTGTATTTAAAGCATGTCCTTTTGGAAATGATTATGATTTCTTACCAGTTTGTAACGGGTGTAAAAGAAATAGAGAGAACAACAAAAGTTGCTGTTCACTTATTTGTAAAATCTGGAACGCAACCAGAAGATTGACAGCTCTTGATCAGTTTAGAAATCAAGTTTTACGATCTTTCGCTTATTAATCTGATAGCAGTTATAGCATAGGCTATGCGCTTTTTGCTCTGCTTGCTCCATAACTGACCTTAGAAAATGCAATGCCAGTTGGTAAACCACATGTGACGGTTCGTAAATTACGGACGGCTGATAAAATTTTCGTTTTCTTAAATTAAGCTAATATAGTGTTTTGGCCGTTTCCCAGTCAAAACATGTCCTTCATTCATTAGATATCTTAACGGATCAAAGCACAGCGGCTCAAAGATCCATGCCCTTAATGCTCACTCACTATCGTGGAGTAAGACCAGTGAGTTAACAGTTACCGCTCGCTGCAGGTCGATCTACACAGGCAGGTTTCTACGAGAGCGCTTATGGTAATGCGGGGATAGCCCATCCGATCGATAACCCGGGTCATTATACAAGAATCCTAGGAGAAAGGGGGATTTATAAAGAGGTAGCAGCGTTCATACTCTATCCTGCAGATTCTTACATTACCATGTTTACCAAAGTTTCGCCACAAGTGCTAGGCTGTTGGCTATGTGTCCGTTACCCTAGCAAAATCATGTCGAAAATTGCCATTTAAATCGTATAGTTGCCCCATTTCTGTAATTGTTGCGCACATTTTTAAATTTGTTGCACTTATAGTTTTTTAGTTATTTAACAAAAACATTTTCTGCTGGGTAACGTTAGTAACGTTACCGCAGCCAGACCTTCTTTTTAATGGGAATATTGAAATAAATATTAGCTATATAATTAGTTGTCTAGACGAGGTAAATGTTGCACCTTATTTTGTATTTGTTCTTCCTTCGGCTGCGAAGTTATTCAAGATCCTGCTGGAGTAACGTTTCTGGTTTTGCTGGATCTCTGAAACGGGTAAGCGGATTCTTATCATCTTTTGTACATGACTTCTTAGGAATTAGTTCTAATTAGTTGTGTAATAATAAAACCAAAATAATGCACCGTTTAAAAGTTATTTAAATAAATATAAAAACCCTTCAATGGGTCCTACGGTCCTACCACTCTGAATAAGAGCTCTACAGACTTACTTTACGCGATATTCTGTAGCTTGTAACTGCCTTCAAATGTATGTGAAGTTTCATTAGTATACTATAAGTAATTAACAAATTATGATGATATTCAGTTCTCCACGTTCACGGTCACGATGCGCGCGCAGTTATTTGGCCACCGATAAGCCTGCATGTGGATATTTAAACTGAATATTATACCAATAATTAGTTGCTTACTTCAGTTTTATACCTGTAAAATTTCAGCATCGTACATACAATAATTAACGAGATAATAAAATAAAAGTCATTAGGATGTGTAACCCGACCAAGTTTAGTGGTTACAAAAAAGCGACCGCGTAGTACAATATGCTATCTTCTAAAATGTTTAGTATAATATACCTTATAAGTTCGGTACAGACGCGTACACTGTTAAATACATAACAATAATTTATAATATCCTGTACTATGAAAACATTATTATTATTATCTTTCGGCTACATAGGCATCTATTATGTGTTTAATGGTTGGGCACGCACAGGGTTGATAGGTACTTGGAAATAATAACTCGTCACAAAGAATTGAATAACTGAGTTTTACAGACTGATTTAATTTCTAAAATACACTACTTTATATACAATAACAAGTTTTACTGTCCAATCATTTTTGACCAATAGCGACGCGCCGAAGGGCGGCAAGCGCGCGGGGCGCGGGGCGCTGTTTTGCACACGACACTATTTTTGCCGCGAAGCCGCGAAAGCATAAATAGGAGTCGCGCGTCGAGCGCGGTCCTGCCCTGGCTGGAGGCTACAATTCTTTTGTGGCAGCCACAGGCAAGCCCGGTTAAGCAGTAGACAACCCTTTGGTTGAACTGCGAGATGCCAATTCAAAAAAAAAAAAAAAGAGCGCGGTCCTTTTCCCCCAGGTGCCGCCGTCGAGAGAAGACTGCCTGCCGATCCGCGGGACGCGTGTGTCGTCAGCGTCATGTGTCCATCTGCGAGGTCCCGACGTGTGCAGTGAAGACGCGGAGGGTGTTGGTGCTTTCTGCTTGCGCTTACAAACAGCTCCTTCCGAAGTAAACCGGCGAACGTGTGCGGCGCGGCGTTGTGATGACGCTCGTGCCGCATCGGTGTTTACATTTATATTTCTTTATCATGATGATTGCTTCACTCTCACTGTTTCTTGCGGGGTTGTCAAAACGTGGTAAGGTACTGGTTCGGTGGTATGAGGTAAAAGGTGGTTCAAGGTAACTGGTTCGGAGGTATGTATGGTGGTATAATAATATATGGTAACTGGTAATCATGTGACAGGTACTGCGTCACTACATGTGCATAATAGGGAATATGCAAGTAATTCAAAACTTTTTTATTTTCTAAATAGACATTGTATTGGACCATAGAAACAATTTGCTGCATTTGTTAAATTTTTTAATGCATCATATATTTAACAATTCATTATTTTATGTTGCATGTTTTTGTTGAAACTAAACGACGTATGATGCCGGTAGTTAGAGTCTGGCCAACGAAAGCTGACCACGAATTAATTTCTAAACTTTTGGTTTGGCAATAATTTAGCGCTGTCAAAATTGAATTGAATTTCGACTACACACATCAAAAGTGTCTAGGGATCAACATATATTTTTGCAATAACTTTTCTCTTGATTGATATTAATTTAAATTTTCTTTAAGGATTCATCAAATAAAGTGTTTTCGTTTGTCACAGTAACGATAAACCAAGTCACCTTTGCATTAATAAAGAAATTTGCCATTTTCCTAATAAAGGGATTTTTGACATTTGAACCACTAACATTAAAGTTCGAAAAAAAGACTGAAATAACAGTTTTCTTTAAAATTTTATTGGGTAACTTAAACAATTAATAATCCGTGTTTCTACCGCGAACACTAACAACACAAGAACATCGGTTTGGCATACTCAAAATGAGTTCATCCAAATCACGCTGTGGAATGGCCGCCCATGTTCGTTGCAACAACAAAAAAAGGTCTTCTTGCAACTGGATACCCTCCATATTCGGCAGAGCTCTTCTCTGTAGCATATCCCATGCATGCTCAATCGGGTTCAAGTCTGGCGACTGAGCAGGCCAGGGCAGGACATTGATGTTAGCTGCGGCGAGAGTCTGTCTTACAACTCTTGCGGTGTGCGGTCGTGCATTATCATGCATTAACTGAAATAAGGGACCGATTTGCACTTGTAGAGGAACGATGACGTCAGATACAATCGTCTCAGCATAAATTTGAGCGTTGAGGTTGCCTCTGATCCAAATCAACTCAGTTCTTCCGCCGATCCAAATACCCGCCCATACCATGATGGTTCCACCACTATAAGGATGGACTTCCTGGCAGGATTTTAATCGCTGTTGGCGTCCAGGGGTTCTCCAGTGTCGTATACGTCTTGTATCCGGTCTCATACCAAAACGAGACTCATCAGAAAAGCACACGAAACGCCATTGTTCTTCTGCCCAATTTCTGTGTTCAAGAGCCCATTGATATCGAATCCTACGATTGTGCATTGCTATAGGTGGTACCCGTAGCGGTCTTCGGGAATGAAGGTTCACTTCATGCAAGCGGTTTCTGACTGTTTGGTCGCTAATTAAGTTCCCTGAAGAGTGATGAAGCCTCACGGCTAACATCATGGCGGTTATTGTTGGAGCTCTTCGAGTTAAGATTTGAATGTATCGGTCTTGTCTCCGTGTCGCCAGACTTGAACCCGATTGAGCATGCATGGGATATGCTACAGAGAAGAGCTCTGCCGAATATGGAGGGTATCCAGTTGCAAGAAGACCTTTTTTTGTTGTTGCAACGAACATGGGCGGCCATTCCACAGCGTGATTTGGATGAACTCATTTTGAGTATGCCAAACCGATGTTCTTGTGTTGTTAGTGTTCGCGGTAGAAACACGGATTATTAATTGTTTAAGTTACCCAATAAAATTTTAAAGAAAACTGTTATTTCAGTCTTTTTTTCGAACTTTAATGTTAGTGGTTCAAATGTCAAAAATCCCTTTATTAGGAAAATGGCAAATTTCTTTATTAATGCAAAGGTGACTTGGTTTATCGTTACTGTGACAAACGAAAACACTTTATTTGATGAATCCTTAAAGAAAATTTAAATTAATATCAATCAAGAGAAAAGTTATTGCAAAAATATATGTTGATCCCTAGACACTTTTGATGTGTGTATGATTCCTAGCCCTTATGTTTGTGTTAGGAAATAAACTTATAGTTATAACTTTTTCTTGAATTCTACCATTTCGATATAATGTCGTGCCAGGAAGTCGAGCTGTGAACTACAATGCACGCAGAAGCAGAAGTTATAAAAATGCCATATATGTTGTATACTAATTTTTAGGAAAGATTTTATATAAATATTTGATTGAGTGGTATATTATGGCAATCCCATGTAACAGGGGGCGCGCCTATTGCCATCAATCGGGAACAAATCCAGAATCCGTGACTGTTATTGCGAAATTCGAAGCAGTGTAAATATCGCTTATTAGTCTTGAATAATAAAAATATCAAGTCCGTTTAAGCAGCGTATAACCAGTGTTGGCAGCTCTTGATTTTTTAAAATTGCCGCCTTTTTTCTTGGACAGCTTTCGTTGGCCAGACTCTAGTAAAATTATTCAATTAAGGACAAAAAATAGGATGTAAACAAGGCGTATCGAGGTTAGTGACGTCAAAGTAAAGCTTTGACGTCACTACGACGTCACGACTTTGAACGTTTGAAGTGTAGTAGAAAATTGTAGGAGTAAATATTTTTTTCACTTCACAGGCTCGGAAAGAGTCTGTTTGTCATTCGAAATCTGAGCCGAAAATCGATTTTTGCTCTCTAGCGTGGAAAGAGTTTTTAAAATTCGAACCTTTCTATTTAATAATTTTCTTTACTGCCAGTCCACTGAAAATGCATGACACGGTCTATAATAAAATATTAAATAATACCGCTCACCTTAAAAACTTCCATCACAGTACAGAAATTAAATATTTTGCGAGGATATAATTGTAAAATTGGAATGAATGTTAATAAGTATTCCATTTGATTAAAAAAATCTGTGACGTCACATTTGAATATGCCATAAAAATACTACCCTGTCAAATACCCAATTGTGTAGTAATTTAAGTTTAATTTTTTAAATAAAATAAATACTAATATAATATGTTATTTAATCCTTTGCTTGGCAAAAATAAATATGTATTAAATTAAATTAGTTAGTTATTTGTATTAAATTAGTTTTTTTCCTTCATTCTCCTTAGAGGACAAGTAGGATATAGAACAAAATACAGGGTATTTAATTTTGGAGCTATTCTATGTAACTCATAAGATACATTGCCAATTAGTATCTGTTATTTTCTTCACATGAGTCAATGTATCTGAGACGCTCGAACAAAATAAAACTCAACATTTAGCACCCGTTTTCTTGCACCTAGCAGTTTCCTCGCTGTAGTGAAGTGAAAAATTGTGTGTTGCGCTCGGCAGCAAAGCTTTTCTGCGTCTCGTACCTTTGAAACCTTCGTTACGCTCAGGATTCTATATTTGAACCACTCGCTTCGCTCATGGTTCAACCCTAGAATCCTTCGCTTACTCAGGTTTCAATAGAAGTACTCGCGCCAAAAATTAACTTTCCAGCCTTGCATAACAAATAACTATTTTGAGCGATATGCAGTACTTGAATTTATTATTAAATAATTTTCTTGGGTTTATAGTACCTACTGTATTTTATTGCTATAGGTGAAGAAAAAATTACATGCATATTCCCTGTTGTACATACTTACCAAGAATCGTCGATAACATGTCCTTAGCGATAATATATTTTTAAAGAAAAAGTGCAAAAAGTTTAAAAAATAATGGAAAATACCATAAAAGCAAAATTGCTATTTGTAATTTTTACCTGTGATTATTTTTTAGTTCAATTAATATTTTATAGTTCAATTGCAATGATTATTTTACCTGTAAAAAAAAAACTATTTAAAAAACATGTATTTTTTTAACACTTGTGTACACATCAGTACTACCAAGTACAGTGTTACCAAGACACTATCCTACATATTTAAGAAGATAGCATAATGTACTACGCAGTCGCTTTTTTGTAACCATTAAACTTGGTCGGATTACCGCGGACTTGCACATCCTAATGACTTTTATTTTATTATCTCGTTAATTATTGTATTTACGACGCCGAAATTTTATAGGTATAAAACTGAACTAAGCAACTAATTATTGGTATAACATTCAGTTTATATATCCATATACAGGCTTATCGGTGACCAAATAACTCCGCGCGCATCTTGACCGTGAACGTGGAGAACTGAATATCATCATAATTTGTAAATTATTTACAGTTCATAAATGAAACTTCACGTACATTTGAAGGCAGTTACAATTAAGCTACAGAATATCGCTTAAAGTAAGTCTGTAGAGCTCTTATTCAGAGTGGTAGGACCTATTGAAGGGTTTTTATATTTAATTACATAACTTTTAAACGGTGCATTATTTTGGTTTTATTATTACACAACTAATTAGAACTAATTCCTAAGAATTCATGTACAAAAGATGATAAGAATCCGCTTACCCGTTTCAGAGATCCAGCAAAACCAGAAACGTTAATGTAAATATGTGAGCACCATGCACTTATGACATACTTAATTAAGTTTACTTGCCACTGCTACATGTGTTTTTCTTTTCACCTTTTGTGATGTATTGTTTTTATTCTGGGTACATCGTCTTCACATATAATTTTATAATACAAATGTATACAAAACATTGTGAAACATTTTAAAAGAGTAACGGTGGAGTTTCTTGCCCATTCTTCTCCACACGAAACTACTTTTTGGAAGGGGCGACTAGAATCAGTTCTATTTCTTGTTCATTTTGACGTTCAAAAGTGCCATTCTTGTGCCTATTTGAAATAAATGTTTTGACTTTTGACTTTGACTTTGTTACTCCAGCAGGATCTTGAATAACTTCGCAGCCGAAGGAAGAACAAATACAAAATAAGGTGCAACATTTACCTCGTCTAGACCACTAATTATATAGCTAATATTTATTTCAATATTCCCATTAAAAAGAAAGGTCTGGCTGCGGTAACGTTAGTAACGTTACCCCAGCAGAAAATGTTTTTGTTAAATAACTAAAAAACTATAAGTGCAACAAATTTAAAAATATGCGCAACAATTACAGAAATGTGGCAACTAATTATCTACATATAAGATTTAAATGGCAATTTTCGACATGATTTTGCTAGGGTAACGGACACGTTGGCTATGGGTTGACAGGATAGGAAAAAAAATCGTCAATATACCCAGGATTACACGAAAGTAATAAAACTACAGGTATGTAAGATTAATTAACAACTTATATTAAACTATAAAAAAATTTCACATTTGACTTAAGCCGGTTTCACACAAGGGAATTAAGTTTACCCTTTATCCGACTGCACCAGAAGGGAGGTAATGATTTATTAAGCGAAATAATTTCAATATTGAATCAGATCGAGTGCTTGCGTTCATATTCGTATCATTGACAAGTATTCAAGAGAAATAGAAAAGTCAACGAATGCGATTTTTTTTTAACTCATTCTACACGCACATAGGTTCAACACTTACCAATTTACCATACCCTTATGTTTTTGTACTGACTACTTATGCTAGGACTAAAGCCGTAGTTTCCTATAAGAGCGGCGCCGCCATATAACATTCGGGATATACCGGCCAATGACGCCAAACGTTAAATGCTTTCAAGACAATTTATTAGAGAGTATTTATTGACACGTAAACTAAACCCCAGTGCCATAATTTTTACATCTAAAACACCGTAGCTTTACACTGAATAGTCGCGTGACCCGGCAACTATTTAACAGATTTGTAATAAATACAAAATGCGCGATCTGATTTCCTCTTTCGATTTATCTTGCAAACTGTCCGATAGCATGCCGATAATGTTTTTCTCGTCTACAATTTCTAAGATAGTTTTGTCTTGACGTTCTTCAGGGGTCAGGTGCTCCTTCAATATTTCTAGAATTAGTTTATCTTCATCTCTTTTCCACTCGGGGTTCTCTGTCTTCACGATTTCGTCCTCGAACATGATCTGCATGGATGAGTTGGAACAGTCGCTGAAGTCTTGCACCTCCGTCTTGCTTACCGTTACGACTAGTGATACACTCTCGGATGTTGGTGTTATATATTCCATTGTTGTGTTTTCCTGAAATTAAATCAATGTTTATGCAAGAGTTGTTGAAAAGCGACTTCCGAAATTAGGACTAGAAATAATTTACGAGTACTTCGACAAAATTTTCTTTTGTTTTTATTTGTATAGTTAGTTAGATATTCATCCATTTATTTAGTACCTAGTGTAAATATGTAGTTTAATTAATTTTCAAATTTTATTTAGTTAAATTTATTTTCATCATACCATGCATATTTTACAGTTCTACATAATTATCATGTAAAACTGTTAATTGTAAAGAGCAGCATATTTTTTAAAATTCTAAATCTGTGAAAACTTATGTGAAGTGAGCTGTCAATATTGACAACTCATTTCAAGCTTAGAGATTTTTACAGACTAGTTCCATAGGAGTCGGCGGCTCAGCGAGATATGTCGTTGTTAACACACGAAAGAGCACTGATGATCCTCTGGACGAAATTTGGGGGTGGGAAATCATCAAATGACTCCTCTCGCTCTCGGGGGAGCGGAAGGGAGCTAGGGAGCGGTGCTAATAGCACCTGACAAAAAGTAGCGGCAGTGTTTGTGTCAAACCGGTTAAGACGAGTAGAGGGCAACAGTACCACAAATGATTTGTTATTTACAGAAAAGATACGTACTTCTTTGATAAGTCGAACAACATCCTGATTAATCTTCGAATCAGAATGGATCTTGCTTCCACTGTTGCCGTTGTCTTCTTCCTCACTGCAATAAAACTCTTTATTAGTATGCAAACAAAGTTAATTTTATATTGCGTGACGGCTATAAATGTTTATATGGAGTGTTTTTTTTTTAACTGGAACAGTATTACAAACTCTTTGAACAAATATTTTGTTGAATTTGATATACTTCTGCTGTGACATGTTTTTCTTCCATTTACGATGACATGCTATTTAAACATTTAAAAAGGCCAACTTTACTCATTGTTATGGATAATAACACACACAAAACTACTGGTCTGTGGATGCCAATTTGTAGTGGCACTGACCGAGTGCTTTGAAGAAAGCAAATTTTCCTTTTAAAATTGAGGCTAACTTTATAACCTCTTCGCGAGCATAACTTTTTCGCAGAAGGAGGTGACTGCCTCCCACTCCCTCTCGCCCCGGACCATGGCTTGCACCAGGGCCGGGCGCGAGAGGTCGCCGCCGCCGAAATTTTTGTTCCCTGATTCATGTTATTCAAACAAATACGGCTAAAAACGGTCACACATGAAGTTAAAACCTAAATATAATTAAATGTGTTACTAATTCCTTATAGTGTGTAAATTTCTAAGAATTCAACCTGAAAAGCGTTTATTTACACTTTCGGCAGATAGTTTTTGAACGAACCAAAGTTGACTTAGACTGTAACATGCTTAATGGGGTTGCGGAAGTATTATTTGTTCCCTCAACCCCGGCTCAGGTGAGAGAGGGAACACCCGGGGTGGTTTTAGTCAGTAAGAGACTGACAGACCCCTCGAAGACTGTACCTCATAGACATATCAGCTTCATAGTCTGCATTAGCTTCCTCTACCACAGTACTGTCGTTGCATCTACTCTCATCTGTAGCTCTCTCCGCCACCTGCGACACTGGCTGCGTTGGCAACGTTACTGCTGTCTGCTCCGGGCTGTAACATATCAAAAGTATATACGCCAACACATCAAGCTAACTGGGAATATTTGAAAGTTAGGTCAAATATTCCCAATTGAATATGAACCTTATGATCTTGTAATAAAGATGAAAATCTATCAAAGATATTTGAAGGATTGGGGTAGCTTGTGCTGGCCTCTGTATATTTATATAAGTGCCAGAATTAAATTGAGAAGAGCTCGCCGGTGCGTAACGGAGGTAAGACAGTTAATGATTGAGTGTTAATGAGAGTCTAGAGTTAATAATTAAAGTTCAGCGTAGCTTCTTCTGGTTTAACTGTATGAACTTACGTTTTCTCCTTCCTATGCGGGAACAAAGAGTGTACATATTGCGCAAGCGCCGGATACCCTTCCACAGCGCACAGTATATGTGTACAGATCTCACAAGCCGTTAACATGTTATGAGAAAACACCCTGTATAGCTCCTTTAGAATTACATGACGTTTCTCTATGTCTGTCACTTGGTCCTGAAAATTGAGGTATTATGAAGAATGATATCCACACTGTACATACCTGTGTTTTCTTTAGTCATTAATGAATATTCGCATTGTTTCGCTAATGGAAATTGAATTTCATGCAAATCATAATAGGGTTCAAAATTCAAAACGTTTAAAAGTATTTGTGAAAGTAATTACAAAGCGCCACCAAGACGCACAACGCATGTCGCTGCCAGCCTGCTACTGAAGACGAATACTTAAAACTACATACAAACTCTTTTATAAGGATGTGACTACAAACATTGAAACAGTAATTTGGAAGGGCGCGCCATGTTATCGTAGTTTATCTTTACATTTTGTATAGGCCAAACAACGCCTACATTTGATCAACGTGCCACTAATAGCCCCGAAATAATTGTGTCATTAATGGACGATTACTGGGTCGATGAAAAACTAAATACTCACTTCGATTTTCTTAATTAAATCCGTGATACAATTCCTTCTGAAATAATCTTTGAAGGCATCGATTTTGTCCGCTTGCTCCGGTGTGAGGAAACATAAAAACTCTTTGAAGAGGTCCATAAACTCGGTGCCACACGCCTTCTCAATCTGAGCCGTTAGATCTAACGGGTCGTGCTCGTAGGGATTGAACTTAGCAAGGAGGGCGTATATTTTTTTCTTTTTGTGCGCATAAGTTGATAATACCGTCTTTTGAACGAGTTTCAGGTGAAAATTTATTACGTACACTGAAAAGTGAAAAATGAATGAGTTAGGGACTTCATCTTGGCAAGCGTAGCGCCGTTCGCCAGTTATGTTTGAGTTCCCGTTTAAGGGAGGGCGAGCCTATTGCCATCTACCGGACACAAATCCAGTCTCCGGGCTCCTACTAAGAAATTCCAATAACACTTTGTCCTGGGCATCGAACCCAATACCTCATGCTCAGCAGTAGTGCTTGCGACCACTAGACCAATGAAGTCATCATCAAATCAATCAATCATTGGTAAATGTAGATAAATAAATAAAGTACTACAATACCGATACATATTACCAAACAAGGGGTCTGACTCTCCTTAACTTTTTCCTTTAACTTTTTGAACGCCACAGCATAAAAGCACGCGCGTGCCCTCCACGCCAAGCAACAAATTTATTTCTTCTTGTTATCATGAATTTCCCAACATCCATGGTGTATTTTAATTTGTTTCATGTCATTAAATTCGAACGAGAGCCTTAATTTTTAAGATAATAATATCTTAAAAATGTAAGCTGAACAAAATATGAACACACACAAAAGTAATGATTTAATTGTTTATTGCATGTTATAGTGCTGTTGCTATTGTCACATATATGTCGTTGGCGTACAGGGCATGCGCTTGCTTGTCACGTATATGTTACAATGGCGTTCAAAAGCTTAAAAAAACTAAAAAACACGACTGCGGTATGAAAAATCATATCTGCCTTGTTCCAGCCATAAAGAATTATAATCACACTGATATTAGAAAGGTGAAAGTTTGTGAGTCAATATTTCTAGCTAGAGATACCTACCAAAACGCGGTATTGATTCATATTTTAGATCGAATCACTACATAGTATAAAACAAAGTCGCTTTCTCTGTCCCTATATCCCTATGTATGCTTAAATCTTTGAAACTATGCAACGGATTTTGATGCGTTTTTTTTTAATAGATAGTGTGATTCTAGAGGAAGGTTTATGTGTATAATTTGACGACATATTACCCGGGCGAAGCCGCGGGCGGAAGCTAGTAATATAATATCAAATAACACTTACACATATCATCTAAATCACTATTGTTATTGCTAGTATCACTTTCAATCAGTCTTAAATTATTTGTTTTGGCTTGCTTTATGAGAGCGATCTTCGTCTGAAGCTCTTGCAACGCTCTAGTGTAATGATACTTCTGATCATTAACCAACAACCTTAATCTATTCGTTATCTTTGGATATCTTTTTTCTTTACAACTACAAATCTTTTCCTTTCTTTTACCAAAGTAATCAGTTATGTATGTTTGTTTTTGTTTGCATATCTTTTTTAGTTGTATACAACAAGTGCAGTGTTCCGATTTCTGCTCATTTTTTTTCGTTGTTTTTGACGTTTCCGGGAGATTATTAGCTATGACGGATACCATTTCTGTTGGAGTCGTAATTGGGCCGGAGTTGGTGTTTACCGTCATTGTGGAATTCGATAAAGGTAGTAGGTAAGCTCCAGTGCTCGTCTCGACAAACTTATAATAGTTTGTTGTTTGTTTTTGTGTGTTGTCCGTTATTTGTATGTCGAATTTGTCGGGTTGTTGTGGGTTGGTGACGATTGGTTTGGTGAAGCATATCGGTAGCGGCGCCTTGCTGGGCTCGATCACTGCTTGACCCATTTGTATCTCGACGCCGTTTGCCGGCACTCCGGTCGTGGTTGTTCGTTTGTTTAAGTAATTCTGGAATTAAAGAGTTGTAATGTTTTGGCTAAATGACGTCAGCTTATTTCTATTTTTATGGTACCTAATTTCAAAAGTTCTTTTGGGTTTTCTGTAACAATACAATTTTGCAATTCTAATACGACAGCACTTTTTTTAACATATTAATTCTCATTCTGTGTTTTATACTGAACTGTCATGTTTCTCCAAACAATTTTAAACCTTACAACGTTGATTGTTAAGTTCAAAATCGATTGAAAAAAATTGACAGTTTGTGCAGGCGACTGTACACACAAACTTATGGCTTCTTCCCATGAACCACAGAAACTACAGAACGCAAAATAATTTATTCTTAAAGTGGGCAGTTTAGATAAAATAAGTTTGGGAAGTTTGTTCTCCTGGTCTAAGGAATACATTTACATCTCAAAAATCAACCAAGTTTTGATGTTCAACGTAAAAGTTTCGTTCACGCCGCATCCTTCTGAACCAAAAAATAAAAGTAAATACTCATTAGTCTTCGTGGCTAAGTACTAACAGCCGCACAGGTCAATCCATCAGGATAAGCTACGCTTTCCGGGGTTGGCCATGGATGGGTGACTAACTTTACATAACGAGACTCCTCCGTGCCTCGGAAAGCATGTTAAGCCGTTGGTCCCGGCTGTCATTTGTGCATCTTTGACAGTCGTTACGGGTCGTCAGAAGCCCGAAAATCTGACAGCCAGTCTTACCAAGGGGTATTGGATCGCCCAGTTACTGGGTTGTGGAGGTCAGATAGGGAGTCGCTCCATGTAAAATAATGGTATTCAACTGCATCCGGTAAGACTGGAAGCCGACCCCAACATAGTGGGAAAAAGGCTAGGCAGATGATTATGAGATGACTTATTAGTCTGCTTACCCTGAACCGCTTGCTAGTCTTGGCGAGGTAGCGCACCCAGATGCGAGGTACCTCGTGCTCTGGCTGCTCGTACAGCGACAACTTGGGGTTGTACGGCAGCAACTTGTGTTTCACAGGCGTCACCGTGCGCGTGCGCATGTATTGCTGGAAATGTAGTATTTACGTACGTAAGACACAATATCTAATTAAATATTACAAAACAAGGGTTCATTTATAGACCGTTTCATCCACCGAGTAAATCCTGCCTTTGTCTTCGTCAAATGATTACCAAAAAAAACGAAAACTGCTGGGGAGTTTGTAGTGTCACTTCTTCCTCCCAGCTAAAGTACTAGGAAGTGGTGAAGGGTGGGCGTTTTTGGGGGACTGTCTTATGTAACTTTGATCTTCAAAAAGTGCTGATTTTCAGCCTAGTTTGAATAAATGACTTTTGACTTTGATTTTGTGATGCACGCGCGGACCTTACGCGACTCGCGTTAAAAATCAGTTCATAAGTTTATTTAGAACTTTAACGTTGTCAGAATAAAGTTCAAAATACGAAGACTGGCTCGATGGTTGTTTTCTAAAGAAATGCCTGGTTTTGTAAGAAAATACCTACATTAATAGGATTTTCCGCGTCCCCTTGCTTCCTGACATTCTGCACGTGGCTGAGGAGTACCGAGAAGGGCAGCCACGGCAGCAGGTGCTTGATGACCAGCTGCAGCACCACGCTGAGGCCACCCCTCCCGCGGCCAGGTCCTGGCTTGAACAACTGCGGGTTGTCGTTCACGTACTTCCAGAACTGCTCCATGCCTAGGGCTATGAGTCTGTTGGTGGTATGGAGGAGCTTAACGCAAGACCAACATGTACAGTTACGAGCACCAATATGTATACACTTAGCAAAAAGTGTTAGCTTAAAAAGTGATATTCTCAATCTGCATTTATTGTAATTTTATGTTGTTACGGACATAGTATCTGGGAACCCATACTAATAAGAAATAGGTTCTTTTATCACAAAGTTATCGTTATTCCACGAGAAAATCGCTTTTGAATGTTACTAAAGTAAGCGTCATGAGAAGCTATAAATTTTGTAAACAAGTGTTCAGGAGTTCACAACATTTGGACCAACAAAAAAAATGAATTTGTTTAAGATTTAATAAATTATTAAGTAACAAATATTAATTAACATATATTATTTAAGAATAATTATTCGTCAGATTCAGATGTTTCCATTTCTGTGTGAAACAAACTCGTACGCATTCGAAACTCGAATGACGCGTTTATTTCAAAATGGCGGCCCGATAGTTTACAATCCCTGCGACGGACGCGTTCCGGTACCAAGAAACACAAACGATAGCGCTTTGCGTCGTTAAAATATGATCCGACTAAATTAAATAGGTTGTTACTTTCATATAACCCGTCTATATTTCATGTCGATTGAAAATGGTCAATTTATTATTATCTCGCAGTATAAAATGTTTACTTAGTAAAAGATGTTTGTTTACATAATTTATAGCTTCTCGTGGCTCGTACTTTAAGTGTATACATATTGGTGCTCGTGTCTGTACCACACATTTCTAAATACCCATCACGCTTGTATACCCTGAGGGGTAACGCAAAGCTGTACTCACGTTTCACTAGCCGGTTTATTCTGCAAAAAAACTCACCGTGAAAACTGGTGAAGTCAGCGTGAAGTGAGCTGTCTTCCACCTAATGCTACGGATTGACACTTCAATAGTGTCAATCCGTAGCAGCTCAATAGAAACTCACTTCACCTACGTTATCACGTTGAGATTTTTACATAATACCACTACAGTTATGTTTTAATCCAATATAACAGGAGCGAGTATAATTGTCTCCAGCCGGGTAAAAATCCAATTCTTTTGAGAAGTTCCTGATGGAAAAACCCAATTGAACTTTGCCAGACGTGGGCATCGAACCCAAGTCCTCATGCTCAGTAGTAGCTCTTGTAAACAGAAGAGTAATAAAACATTTAGTGATTTTTAGTGCAAGCGGGCTTAAAAATCATTTATTCGGGAGCCTTAAAAAAAAAGATTTCTCAAGAATATCAAGAGTCTATTGTATGATTTGGATGCATATCTTTGGAACAACTGACTCAATGTCATACATGAAAAAGTTCGAATTCCTTTGCAACTAAATCTGAAAAATGTGCTTTGAATACAAAACGCTAAAGTACAAAGTTCTTATAACGTCAATGAATGTTAATTTTCTACGATTACAAATTCAAGTACGTTGATATTAAGATTATTATTATAATAAAGAAATCGCGCAAAAACCATCCCAACATGGGCGGATCGCTAGATAGAATAAAACTACGATTAAATGGCGCGCCCCTCTAATTTACTGTTTCAATGTTTGTAGTCTCATCCTTACGAAAGAGTTTGTATGTAGTTGTAAGTATTCGTCTTCAGTAGCAGGCCGGCAGCGACATGCGTTGAGTCTTGGTGGCGCTTTGTAATTACTTTCACAAATAGTTTCAAACGTTTTGAATTTCGGAGGGAAGGGCCTTGTTATCGTAGTTTATATCGACGTACTATAGCAGTTGTGTGGAAATCGGCTGTCATGATATGGACATGATATGCGGAGCAATGAGGAAAATGTTGTCAGGAAAGTTGTGAGTATGAATGTGGACGGCTATACAAGTAGAGGGAGACCAAACAAACTATAGATGGATTGTGTGAAAGATGATATGGCTAGGAAGGGAGAGACTAATAGAGAAGTATGGAAGAAAAAGTCATGTTGCGCTGCCCCAAATAAATTGGGATAAGGGCAGTAGAATGAATGATATACTCAGCACTACTCACTCGTCCTCAGTGTGTAGGTAGCAGAACCTTCGCGGGTGGTCGCCGCGGAACGGCATGGAGGGCAGCAGGTACGGGTACAGGAACACCGGACTGTTCGCCACTACCTTCTTGAATGTCTCGTGGAACTCGCCCACGTAAAGGTTCTTGTGAAAGCCGCGGCGCAGGCTAGCAATTTCATGGATATATATTGTTAAAGAAAGAAGAGATAAAGAAAAAGGTTTTATTATAAATCGCGCAAGACTCTGGCGCCCGGCCCTGATGCATGTCATGGCCCGGAGCTAGAGGGAGTGGGAGGCAGTCACCTCCTTCTGCGAAACAGTCATGCTCGCGAAGGAGGTGGCGGGATGGGAGAGGGAAAGGTCTTCCTGTCCCAGCCGCCGTGGGAGACGCCCCGGGCGTCGAGAGCCACGTGACGACTCCCGGCCACCGTAGGCGCGGGCCTGTGGACGGTGAGTAATGGGTAGCTCACCGCCAGATCAGGACCAGGCCCATGCCGGACGGCGCGTACGTGTTCCACACACGTCTCGTGATGTCAGAATTTGAAGGAAATTTTTTGATGGAAAAAAAGGACTCGCTGAGGAAGTACGTAATGTACATATTACATTATATCATTATTTTATACATTAAAAAATATTGAACTTTTTAAGCGCGGGCGCCGAACGATAGTGGAGCCTGATTTTTATTTCGACTTACCATCGATCCGTTTCATTTTGGATAAATCTGCAAAAAAGGCAAGAAATTATTAAAATATCTATACCTCAATAATAATAATAACATTACCGGGAACAACGAACACAGAGCTGGAGTCTCTATCTTTTCACTAAAAGTGTGAATACTCTGTTAAAAAGTATCCGATAAAAGTACTTAAATGTGGATGCCAATTGGTAGTGCCACTTACAAATTTTAATTTTAAATCACCCTAAATATGTTATTCTGGTTAAATACAACATCAATTTTTGTCGATTTTTAATCTATACTAACATTACAAAGAGGAAAGATTTGTATGTATGTTTGTAACGAATTAACTCAAAAACTACTTAACGGATCTAAATGAAACTTGGCACAAAGATATATTATAGTCAGGCATAGCATATAAGCTCCTACTTATCCCGGAAAAAAAAAGGTTAAATATAATGTTGAGATTTTCCTACAGACAGTCATAACAGGATGTGTTTACACTCCCATCAGATAGTTTTGGAACAGTCAATAGGTGTCAAAAAGTATGACTCACTGAATCATCTCTCGATTCTCAGGCGTGTTGTCTGACACGGTCTTCTCCCACGTGGTGACGAGCTCAACGGCCGGCTTCAGGTTGCAAACGTTCACTACTGACTTCGGGTTTGTATCCGCCATCTTGGAAAACGCTTCCTGTATGAACATGGACCTTTGGTAGTATGAATTGCATAGTACAGAGGCCAGCACACCAAGCTACCCCAAGCTGTCAAATTTCTTTGATAATAATTAGTAATTTCAGACAAAATGTACGAAACTGATGCCGGACGATTCGATTTTTCATAGAAATTTAGAATATTTGTGTGACCCCTGGTATTACGTCACACATTTTAAAAATTAAAGTTAAGTAATATTTTCAAGTTTTTCCTTATGAGTCCTCTCCTCTTTGGCACACAACGTAATTTCTAGATGGTCCCTTAGTGAAAAGCTTTTATTATTATTTTAGATTCGTGTCCCCCACTAAACGGATACTCACTAAATACTCCTTGTACTTAGACGCATAGCTCCAGTGTACGGGGTGAACGTACAGCTGGAGAAACGACGACGTCGCCAGCTGCACGTGCTGCCTTAGCTGCTGCTGCAGGATCTGGACTTGTTCAGGGAGCATCTGCACAAGTATCACACCTTTACTATAGAATCACACTAATATTATAAAGGCGAAAGTTTTATGAGTGAGTATGTCTGTAAGTTTGTATGTTTGTCTCTTCGTCACGCTCAAACGACTGAACGGATCTGGATGAAACTTGGCACAGAGGTAGTTTATGACCTGGATTAACACATAGGATACTTTTCATCCCGGTAGTACAGACGACAGCGCATCAAGCTATCCCTAACTGTCAAATTTTCTCAATTAAAAATGAACCTTATGTCATTGCAATAAAGTTGAAATACTATCAAAGAAACTTGACAGATTGTGGTAACTTGATGTGCTGGCCTCTGTACGTTCCCTTGGGATAATTTCCGATATCCACGCGGCGAAGCCGCTGGCAGCAGCTAGTAGTTCCATAAAGCCTAGGAAGTCTCGCGGCATTAACAATATATGGATGTATTTGAAAAACCGAAATAAATTAATATCTAATTCTATACAAATAAATGAAATTCACGTGTCTGTTTGTAATAACAAAATATCTTTAAATATTTCTAAACTCAATCAATCAATCTGCCTAACCTTTTTCCAACTATGTTGGGGTCAGCTTTCAGTCTTACCGGATACAGCTGACCAGTATTTTACACGGAGCGACAGCCTATCTG
Source organism: Hyppa rectilinea (assembly GCA_951799385.1). Taxonomy (NCBI): domain Eukaryota; kingdom Metazoa; phylum Arthropoda; class Insecta; order Lepidoptera; family Noctuidae; genus Hyppa; species Hyppa rectilinea. The sequence goes on along the minus strand of OX637318.1, from coordinate 5,347,826 downwards.
ACCTCCACAACCCATTAACTGGGTAATACGACACCCCTTGGTAAGAATGGCTGTCAGACTTTCGGGTTTCTGACGACCCGTAACGACTGTCAAAGATACACAAATGACAATGACAGCCGGGACCGGCTTAACGTGCTTTACGAGACACGGAGGAATCTCAGTATGTAAAGATGGTCACTCATCCACGGACCAACCCCGGCAAGCGTAGCTTAACCCGTGGGGCTGTTATTACTTAGCCATGAGCTCCATTAATCTTTCTGTCGATCGATTCTGTAAAAATCTCACCATCAAAACTAAGGTGAAGTAATATGTGGTTCCACCTTTTTTTTTAAGGCTGGGAAATCATCCAATGACTTCTCCCGCTCTGGGTGGAGCGGAAGGGAGTGTCAGACTCTTACTGACTAAAACCCATTCATGTTCCTTCCTTAGCCCTTTATGTTCCGGGGTAGCGGTAACCCTTTCGGACGATCCCGCTCACCCGGCAGGCTCGGCCCTAAAGGGCCCCTTCATATGCTGACATCTCTTTGAGGCGCGCGTGGAACGTCACTAGTGCGGACCACTTATGTCGTTCCACCTTATGCTAGGGTTTGACACAATTGACAGCTAACTTCTAACTCACTTCACTTATGTTTTCACGGTGATATGTTTATAGGATAGCACTACTGAACTTTTTAAAGTGAAACTTTTATTACATCGTCTCAAACTTTTCGTCTGTGTGTTGCATGTCGCGTGACGGTCGGCCGCGGAGTAGGGATAAAGTGAAAGGCGCTCGTCAGAGCAGCCAAGGCCAATATGGCGGCGCCTATAGTGTCAAATGTCTTTAATGTGAAAAGAGTTTCACTTTTACCGTGGTTTCATAAAACCACACAATCATTTTTTTTCTAGTAATGTGTACTTACGCTGTCAGCCTGGCCGACTTGAATGTGCACGTACTCTGTGGTGCGCGGGACGGGTTTCAAGTTTTCTTGTATCAATGGCGGCGCGGTCTCTAGAGGGCTCGACACGTCCTCGTCTTGTACGGACACCCTCACCACGGTGGACGCCTTTCTGGTAACAATTACATGTTAAACATCGGATGTCGTATGTCCCGACGTTTATAGGGATACGCGCCATTTATCGGACTTTTTATAAGGTGAAATTGAATTCATGGGAAATATTTTAAGGGGTCATTGTACTCATCATTATGAAAAACTTTCACTATAGGAAACAAATCTAAAATCGCAAAAAAAAAAATTGTTAGTCCATACATTATGGTCGCATAACTCTTCAAAATGTACGGAATAGCTAATTTTGTTTCAGGTGCGTTTCCATACTAAAAGTTGTTCATAATGATGAGTGCAATGTGCCCCTTAAAATATTGCCAATGAATTCAAATTCACCTTGTTTAATATAACAAAATATTACAAAACTCTAAAGTCATCAAAATTAAATGTGACACTGTCGTGAGAGTCATTTGAGGTAAGCCTGGGGCCTAGACAAAGTCACATTTTCATTAACGATAACGAAATTAGATAAATCCGATGAATGGAATTGGCATAAGCTTTCGACATGTCACGTGGTCAATCGTTTTCGATCGCTAAGTGCTAATGTCAAATTGTGTTACGAAACTCGATCAAAGTTCCCATACAAATGTGTTGACAAGTAGCGTTCTTGACAATCCGAATCGCTGAGATAACGAAGTGTTCGCTCAACAATTTTCGGAATCGAATCAACACGGAGCGATTGACATTGGTCTAGGCCCGCAGGGCTGTTATTACTAAGCCACCACTGCTGTGCTGTTGCCATGTACGGGCACAAATCAAGACCCCGGGGTGCTATTGGAAACATTTTAACAGAAACACCCAAAATTTCGTCGCCAAACCTGGGATTCGAACCCAGTACGCTTATAGTTGCGACGACTGTACCAAAGAGGCCACTAAATTGGGCTACTAACGCTAACAGAATTTAATACATCTTTGTGTTTCCCTCAATCTTTTGAAGGTGACAGAGATAGAGTGATGTTTAATTATTTTTAATTTTTTGGTGCAATCGGTTTTAATTCTTACTCACCTAGGCGAAACTCTTCTTTCTTCTGGCTTTTTCTCTCCTTTATTGGCATCCTTTTTCGCACGTATTGTTGTCTCATTCACCTCTGCTATCTGTTTGTCTTGCGGCTCACTCTTTCCTTGAGAGACCTTTGAGTAATTCTTCTTCTCAAACGAGATCCTATCAGGTAACTTCTGCCTGTTTCCATTTTCATCGTCTGATAGTGGCTCTTGTTTACCTTCCCAGCGAGTGGACACCTGATTTTAAATGTATTTAAGGTAAGTAACTGACTAGTAATTAAGAAATTGATTTAATTAATATTTACTCCTGTTTTGAACACACAGCGCTTTGTGGCTTGCTTGAAATGTTAGCTTTATATCGAGCTTCATATAGAATTATTTTTATAAGAATTCATATATTCTATATGAAGTACAGAATCTGTACTAGATTCTGTACTCGTAGTCGCGAGCAAAAATATGTATAAAGTAAGCTAATTTCAAAAGCAGTTTTCTCCTTTATTATTAAATGAAATTGTAAGTTGTCACATACATTGTATTTTCGAAACCAAAGGTTTTCTAAACCTGCCGTAAAGATGAAATAGTTATTTTACGAGAAAATCGCTTTTGAATATTGCTTTATACATTATTGTATTAGTGCTCGTGACTGTAATCGCGGGCAATGCGCCGCCGTTATATTAAGTGGTAGATCCAATTCATTTGAATTATTAAATTCTTCCTATCATCATCATCATCTGCCATCTGCTTACGAGACACGGAGGAATCTCGGTATGTAAAGATGGTCACCACGGCCAACCCCGGCAAGCGTAGCTTAACCTGGTGGATCGACCTGTGCGGCTGTTAGTACTTAGCCACGAGCTCCTCATTAAATTCTTCTTATAAAAAACATAAAATAAAGCTCAATATTTCAATGCTTTCGAGTCGAATTTGTGTGTGACGCATTAATGAGTCGTGAGGGTCGCGACGCGTGCGCAGGATGCACCATGTTGGAAGTCGACACGGCAGGGTCCATAATTGATTCTTTTTAATTGTATTTTACCACCTATATTATAGGTACATTATGTTTTTCAATAAATTAATTGAATAGGGATGATGACTAAAATGTATGTTTTATTCCGTCAGCTAGATTATTAAAAAATAGTGGACACGTATTTTTTCTTTGCTACGTTATTCAAAGATTACGCTGATACATTGAGTTGAAATGTGGCATGACGTCACGAGTATGTAGTTTTTATACTAACTGGTAAAGTAGCGACCCCCACTCCCCAACTTTAATGCGTTTTATTTATCTCAGTATTTTTTTGTTAATATGATAAAGCAAAAAATACGTGTCTAATATTTTTTTATTATTTAATTGACGGACTAAATATAATTTTTATTTTTTTACCCTGTCGTCATCCATATCGACACAACACAAAGTATGATTCCAGCTTAACAAAGTCTAAAGTACCTCGCTCTGACTACGTTCTGTGAGCACGCTATTAGTCAGGTCTTCGGCCATCAGTTCCTCCTCAGTCGTCGTCTCAGGTATTATGTTGAAGAGCTCGGTCACCAAGTCGTTGAGCTCCTTCTTCGATATCTTGATGATACTGTTGCCTAATGATTCTTCGTCTTCATCGTCTACAAATGGAATAGAATTATTTTTAGATAGGGTGGGTTTTTGAGCAGAGATTTCTATAGGATAGGAATTCGTCTTTCAAGGCTTTCAAATGCATTATTGACAGCAGTGATAGCACAGTGGAGTGACCGTCGAACTGCCAAGTCATAGGTCTCGAGTTCGAACCCAAGGCAACGAAAGAAGAAAGAAAAAATGTTTATTCTGCACAAACAAAACGCAGATTGCTGAAAAGAAACTTAAAGTCATTAAATACACCCGTGCAAAGCAGCTAAAAAACCTCATATTCAGGAACAATAAAACCATTGACAATTAGTTTACGGATTCATGTGAGTATTGTATAATAGGGATGATGCCTAAAAAAAAAGAACTTATATTAAGTCCATCAAACAGATAATAAAAAAATATTTGACTCGTGTTTTTTTGCTTTATCATATTAATAGAAAATGACTAAGATAAAACGCATTAAAGTTGGAGAGTGGGGCTCGCTACGTCACAAGCAAGTAATAAAACTACATACTTGTGACGTCATGCCATTTTAATTCAATCTAAAGACGTAATCTTTGGATTACGTAAAAAAAGAAAAATACGTGTCCAATATTTTGTAATAATCTAGCCTTTTTTTTTTTTTTTTTAAGGCTGGGAAATCATCCAATGACTGCTCCCGCTCTGGGTGGAGCGGAAGGGAGTGTCAGACTCTTACTGACTAAAACCCATCCATGTTCCTTCCGTAGCCCTTTATGTTCCGGGGTAGCGGTAACCCTTTCGGACAATCCCGCTTACCCGGCAGGCTTGGCCCTGAGGGGCCCCTTCATATGCTGACATCTCTTTGAGGCGCGTGTGGAACATATACGCGCCGTACGGCACGGGTCTGGCGCTGATCGGACGGTGAGTCACCCATTACTCACCGCCCGCAGGCCCGCGCCTACGGTGGCCGGGAGTCGTCACGTGGCTCCCGACGCCCGGAGCGTCTCCCGCGGCGGCTGGGACGGGAGGACCTTTCTCTCTCCCATCCCGCCACCTCCTTCGCGAGCATAACTTTTTCGCAGAAGGAGGTGACTGCCTCCCACTCCCTCTCGCCCCGGACCATGGCTTGCACCAGGGCCGGGCGCGAGAGGTCGCCGCCACCGATCGCCTCTACGAGGACACGGCGGTGCTCCGCCCAAGCGGGGCAGGTTTGCACCGTGTGCTCCACCGTGTCCTCTGGGCGATCCTCGCAGTGGTGACACCCGGGCGTTTCCTCCCGCCTGATGTGCAGGAACCTCCCGAAACATCCATGTCCGGTGAGGACCTGCGTCAGGCGGAAGGTGAGGGCGCCGTGACGCCTCTCTAGCCACTCCTCAAAGAGGGGCCTTACCACCACTATCGTGGCGTGCCCAATAATCTAGCCTATGGACTAATTTAAAAAAAATGCCATCATCCCCATTATCACTTGGTTGTTTTTTTTTTTCACTTTTTTTTGCATTTTTCGTACATTATGCTGTGAGAACAGTTAAATGAAACCATTATTTGCGATTCGAAACACACATTTTTTCTTTACAACTTTGGCATGCAATGTATTCGTAAATAAAATATCAGCTGACGCTTGCGCGTAACGTAAAGAAGACTTGAAAATAACCGATTTAAAGCGAAAGGTAACTGGTATCTGTTCGCATTTAGGTTGTATATAATATACGTTCTGGCTTCGGAAGCGTTCCCCTTACACCTGTATACTTAATAATGTTTATTCCGTGTTCAGCCACTTGGGCATACAAATGAGTAAATAATTTAAATTAAAAAGATTAATGTAATTCTATTATAACTATTAGACATGCATGACAGACACAAGACAGTCAATAACAGTAAATTATCGACATGAAACATTAAAACAGACATGAAGCATAGTGACATGATTAGTGATGTACAGACCGCCAGCACATAAAGTTACCACAAGCTGTCAATCAATTTTGAACCTAAATCTCAACATCGGCCTTGGTTTCTACCTACCCCTTTTTTTTTTTTTTTTTTAAGGCTGGGAAATCATCCAATGACTGCTCCCGCTCTGGGTGGAGCGGAAGGGAGTGTCAGACTCTTACTGACTAAAACCCATCCATGTTCCTTCCGTAGCCCTTTATGTTCCGGGGTAGCGGGTGGGAAGGAGGCGTGAGTATTCGTGTGTAAGTATGCTACGTATGAACGGAGGAGCTCGTGGCTAAGTAATAACATCCGTATGGGTCCATCTATCAGGTTAAGCTACGCTTGCCGGGGTTGGTCCGTGGATGGGTGATCAGATGATCACCCATCCACGGACCAACCCCGGCAAGCTAAGATAAGCAAGAAAAGATTTTCATATCGAAACTCCTCCGTACTTCGGAAAGCACGTTAAGCCGTTGGTCCCGAGGTACGGAGGAATCTGTCAACGACATCCAGGCTCAGATCCACAAATGACATCCATATGTCATTTGTGGATCTTTGACAGTCGTTACGGGTTGACAGAAGCCCGAAAGTCTGACAGCCAGTTTTACCAAAGGTATCGTGTTACCCAGTTACTAGGATGTAAAGGTCAAGCAAGCAGTCGCTCCGTGTAAAATACTGGTATTCAGCTGCATCTGGTTAGACTGGAAGCCGACCCCAACATAGTTGGGAAAAGGCTAGGCAGATACATACAAGCATGCGCATGACCTGTACACCTACGACATAAAAATGTGACAAAACAAGCAGTGCACGACACGAAATAAACAATTAAATCATTAATTTGTGTGCGTTCGTATAGATATCTAAAAAAAATTACATGACATTTTACATTTTTATTTGAGAGCTTATTTCATGCCATTGAATAATGGCATGAAACAAATTAAAATACACAATGATGACAAAGCAAGTGACTTTGTGGGGAGGGCATGCTCGTGCGTTTATGCAAGTGGCAATCAAGCAATCAAAAGGCTATGACGGTAGAAATGAAACTGGAATCTAAAAATTGGTGCTTATCCCATAAACACACTGAGGCAATAAAGTGAGTATCACGGTGAGATAAAGACTCCGATTTACCTCAGCAGTGATAGCCTACTGGTGTGACCGTCGGACTGCCAAGTCATAGGTCTCGAGTTCAAACCCAAAGTATGCACCTCTGATTTTACGGATTCATGTGCGTATTGTATAATTATCACTTGATTAAAAATCGGCGAAGGAAAACATCGTGAGGAAACCAGCATGTGTGAGAGATATTTCTAAACAGAATGTGAGGCTAAGTCAGAGACCCATGGGTAGCATTAATACTCTGACACCAGGTTAGTACTAACCACACGAAAAGAAGAAGACCTCAGCAGTTGCAATTTTAATTAAATTTTAAGCGGGATTGTCCGAAAGGGTTACCGCTACCCCGGAACATAAAGGGCTACGGAAGGAACATGGGTTTTAGTCAATAAGAGTCTGACACTCCCTTCCGCTCCACCCAGAGCGGGAGCAGTCATTGGATGATTTCCCAGCCTTAAAAAAAAAAAAAGCAGTTGCAATTTACCCCCGAGGCTGAATAAGCTCGCTCCATATGTAGCGTACTTAATCTAGAATTATGTACAATACTAAACTTTGTGAGCCTAATAGGTATAGCATCGCTCTATCACCTTAAGATTGGATGTCACTTGCACGTCATAATAGGACAAGGTTGATTTTTCTATGAGGCATTTAGATAGATTATTAAACACTAGCTTTTGCCAGCGGCTTCGCCCGCGCGGAAATTATCCCACGGGAACCGTACATTTTTTGGGACAAAATGTTTTGCTAAATAATATGCTATTCCAGACTATAACCTATTTTTGTGCCAAGTTTCATCCAGATCCGTTAAGTAGTTTTTGAGTTTATTCGTTACAAACATACATATAAGTATATACATGTTTCCATTTTCTGGGAATTGGTGTCAAAAGTGGTAAAGTAATTACAAGGTGGAACATACAAGAGAAAGACGGTATGCTTAAGGTAAATTTATTATGTGGTCTATTTGTTTATTACATTTTTAAATATTTCTTAAAACAACAAGATTTTACATTTAATACAATCAAACATCGAGGACTAGGGAGCAGGGTTCAAGTTTTAGGTAGTTTTTGTTATTATTCATTCAAAAAAGTATTTTTAATAACATTCATAATAAGCGGTACCTATATAATCGATATAAAAAAAACCACATCCATATTGTACGGAGGCCAGCACATCAAGCTATCCCAATCTATTTGATAGATTTTGAACATTAACACAAAAGTATAAGGTTCATGTTCAATTGGGAATATTTGGCAGTTTGAGATAGCTTGATGTGCTAGCGTTTGTACAAATCAACTACAGTATGTATATATTTCGTTATCCTAAAATTCTATTATCGAAAATTTGTGAATCCACAAAAGTAACAATAAATATAGAATAATAATTTAATAACTTACAGTTATTCAACACCTATAAAGTAAATAAAAACTTAAAAAAGATCAATAATCAAGAGCCTATAGCTTCTGAAGACAATTATGAATGATGTTTTTCACACATTATTGAAAGGAATAGATTACTTATTTATTTATTTAAAGACTAGTGTTATACTATATACATAATTAGGTTATATCCTAACCTCATATTTGGTCGTGGTGGCCCTAGCTTAGTTGCAGCGACCAACTTTTAAAAATGCGTGCATAGAAGAGAGTTCATTTAAATAATATTTAAAGTTACGCTTGATTCTAGTCTGCATTTTGATACTCATATTGACAATATAGTAAAAGGCCTTTCAAATGTATGGAATGTTGATGAGATTTTCAAGTAGCTTTGTGCGACCCTCTACATTCTTAATATTATATAAAACACTGATTCGGTCTCAATTAGAATACGCCGTCCAAATTTGGGATCCTCTATATGATAAGTACAAAGATAGGCTAGAAATTGTTCAGAGGAAGTATTTACGTACTATGAATTATAGATGTTATCGTTCTAAAGTCTCCTATGAACAATTATTGAAACGATATAATGTTCTTAGTTTGGAGTCTAGACGATTTCTTCTGGGAGTAATGATGCCGCATGGAATATGCAATAATAAATTCGACTGCATTCCTCTGTCAAATAGTCTACATTATATAGTACCTAGATCTGTCATGCTTCGTGGGGTACGTGTGCCTCGACTATTCCACACGAATTCGTGCAGGACTAACGCTGGGGAGCGCGTGCCTCTTCGGCGCCTTGTTGATGCGTACAATACTCACTTTATGGAGCTTGACTTGTTTACTCTTTCCAAAGATCGCTTCAAGGCAAGAGCAATAGAGTTGTTAAATCCATAAGTATCTACATTTTTTTTCTTTTTATTAATCTTTTACGATGTACACGGTTTGTCAGTTTTCTTTAACTATTTTTTTTTTGTGAATTCGTGGACAATGTTGTTGGTTACATGTGTAATAACATAAATATGTGAGATTGTGCATAAATGTATATCTAAGTTGTGCTAATCTAAGAATCTTTAGTTAAGCTTGGCATGTAACTGTTTTTTGTCCCTAACCAACAAAATAAAATAAAATAAAATTCAGAGATATTTATTGGCGTTTGTGACTGGCCAGGTATAAGCACTACCGTGTCACCTTCTCGTGGCGCCATCTAGCGCATGCAAGAATGCATACATCAACACTAGATTTATTATGCTGTTTCCGCTAATAAAAGCTGACATTTCAAGTGAGGCATGCGTTTAGAGAGCCTATACCGATTCGGGATCCGGCGGTCGATACAAAATGCCAACTCGAAACAATTACTACAAATGCAGTCGGCTTTCATTCAGTTCGTGCCGATCGGCACACATCGTTCGGCATATACCCTAGCTTAATTATATTCAGATTAGCGTCACAGTTCGAGCTAAGCCGAGCGGTCTTTCTTCCCGAGTCTGGCTTGGCTTACACAATCATCTACCTATTTATACACGAAATATTTTAATAGCAACATTTATAAGTGGTAAAGACGCCAGCAACGAAAAATATAATGTATCTAAGTTTTTTTCGAATCATTATAATTTAAAAATTGCTTGAAACATTTTGCATTAAACCCTTTACTCTCTATTCTATGAATGAACTGCCCCGACCCGACGCGTCGACAGCACGCCTGCGCGGGCGCGGGATGCGAAAATACACTATCTCTTCGGGAAATGCAAGTTGCTTTTGATGTCTCTCTGACCTTTTAGATCTTTTAAACTACACAATAGTTTTTTGATGCGTTATTCATCAACGTTTATTCCGAATGTTTGACATGTATACATAGGTATAATACATTAATTGTGTTTATTTTGACAAATCTTAAATTAGAATATACAATCTAATTATGTACAAACATATAAAGAGAAAACAAAGAACAGATCATTCGGAATGAAAAAAATCGTCCAAATCGCTGTCAATGGCAAAAGCGGCCAAAATTAATAAATTAGGTTAATAATACTGATTATTTGGCCTAAAAATAGGCTAGCCCTCTGGTCACGTAAAGGTCGACCAACCGCTTGGCGGAAATACCGAACCTTTTTTTTGTCTTGGACATCTCAGTTCAACCTCTCCTAGGTTGAACTGAGATGTCCAAGACCTTGTTGTCTACCGCTTAACCAGGCATGCCTGTGGATGCCTCAATAAAATTAGGGCCTCCAGCCAGGGCTTCAAAAACTTACAAACTAAGCGACTACACCCAAGATCACCCACTGAAGGATACGGATCTCAGCTTAGGGCCTCTCTGGGGGAAGACAGCAAGGAACAGGCTGGATCACGTGACACTCGATAAGCCACTTGGGACTCACATTAAATATTGAATTTAGTTGATGTAATATGGGGTGTACAGCCAAACTGAAAATCCAGACAGGATCAACTTGTTTGCATCCGGCTGCAGATTCCAGAAAGTTGTCTCTTTAATTTGATGGGTGCATGTAGCACCACAAAAACAAAAGACTATACATTTTCAATAACTCCTTTTTTTACTTTAGCCAAGAAAGTGTTTACGGAGTTGGGAGGCGTTCTTAGCGTCAACCTTGAGGATGACCTTATCTTTACCGGAATTTTAAAAACGGATGTATGGTAGCATGCAGCCTTGTTTTGGATCCAAAGCCAAGCTGTAGGGCCTGGAACTTTTGTGCAACCAACGGCAAAGAGACGAATGCTTCCGTCCCTCCTGCGTAGGGCACGTAAGTTGGCCCATTACGAGAAATCGACGACGGAATCATTCACCGTTGAGCATCAGAGTAATTAGAGCCACAGCGACTCAGCAGTCAGACCATACCATAACCATAGACAAGTTTTCTCGACGGAAGGGTAGACATAAATTACGTTTAGCATGGCGATTACAAAATCAATTGTGTTACCAAGTACTTGCACGAGATCAGGGCGAGTCGCTCTAGTCTAGAATAATAACTAAAATAACAATCAAATTTTGGTGATAACAAATTTACAGGTCCCTGTTACAGCAAGTATATCTGTGAGGCGTGTATGTTGGTGATTTGGGGCTCTAATTTGTAGTGCTATTCTTACCGTGATAACGTAGGTGAAGTGAGTTTAAAGTGAGCTGTCAATAGTGTCAATCCCTAGCATTAGGTGGAACTACAGCTCACTTCTCGGTCACTTCACCTAAGTTTTCAAGGTGAATTTTTTAACAGAATCGACTGACTGGTGATGGACCGTGTCTAGGTTTTGGAGGTAAGTCGGTGATGCAGGCATGTTTTAACCTTTTGAACGCCATTGTCACATATGCGTGACAAACAAGCGCATGCCCTGTACGCCAACGACACAAATATGTGACAATGCAATTTACACTATAACACAAAATTAAAAATTACATAGATATTTTAAAAATAGAAGCTATCGTACGTATGTCATGAAATGAAACAAATTAAAAGATACCACGGATATTGGGAATTTCATAAGATGAAGAAATAAATTTGTAGCTTGGCGTAGAGGGCACGCGCGTGCGTTTATGCTCTGGCGTTCAAAAAGTTAATAATATGGGCGTGTATTGTGTTGAGACCGCTGCTCTCAACATCGCCGCGCGCCAGCGGCAGTGAACGAGAGGTGCAGGGCAGAGGGGAGTCAGCCGGCCGACGGCCGAGCGCGGGCCCCCGCACCACACGACAGTCAGCTGTTGCACGCCTCCACGCACGGCTGCGCTTGCGCGTTTTCTTAGCGTCTATTCATTTTGTCTTATTAGTTCCAACCGACCGTTGTAATTCCTCATATTCATAATATACATTTTATACAGTCCACTACATATTGCATTTTGCTCCACCACGATCTATCGTCGCGAACATTGGTCCTTCTACCGTTAACGTTTGAACCGATTCAAACGTTATTCTGGGGGTATGACCTCGTCCTGGACCGTGTTTAGGTAGTGATCAGTGTCAGTCATGTAATCGTACATCTCGGTGAAGTAGTCATGTACATCGGTGCAGTAGTCATATATATCAACGAAATACGTCTGTATGTCCACGATATAGTCATTTATTTTTATGTAGATCCCGTGTAGGTCGGCGACATTATCGAATATGTGAAGGAAGCAGTTAGTAAAATCGTTGTTGTAGTCGCGTTTGTTGTGGAAGTGTTTATGTAGGTCCACGATGTAGTCGAGTAAGTCGACGAAGTAGTCGTGTATAACGAAGATGGGTTTGTGGAAGGTGTTAAAATACTCATGCATAGCCGTGATGTGTTCGTGTATGTTGGTAAAGTAGTCAATCATGACGGCGATGTAGTCCTGTAAGCTGATGAAGTAGTCGTGTACGGGGTGGAATTCTTCGTGTATGTTTATAAAGTAGTCATGTACATCGATGATGTAGTAGTGTAACTCGTTGAAGTAGTCAAGACAGGTCGTGATGTATTCGTTTATTTTGTTCAAGTGGGGGAGTAACTCGATTATGTAAGCGTATATATTGAAGAAGTATTCATGTACGTCTTTGAGGACGGCAGGTAAGGACAGACGAGTGCCCGATGACTGAATATCACATGATTGAACGTCTGCGTCTGACGGAGTGGCTGACTCTGGCATAATATTTGCAGGAGGTTTAACAATCTTCTCTTTACTAGACCGGCGTAATTCTGATTTCATATTTTGTATTTTTAAGTTCTCTAGTTCGGCCAATTTTCTAAATTGTTTGTCCATGCTTCTAACTAACATACCAACAGTACAGTCACTCTTGAAATTTGGGTTCTTGTGTATTAAGACATGCTTTATAAAATTGTGGAAATCTTGTATTTCGGATTCGTCAGTCTGTGTACATGACGTTCTAAACGGTGGGGTGCTAGACTTATTACTGCTGGTGGGACTAGAACTTGCTGAAGAGCTTTCTTCCATTGAAGGAGGAGATTCGGCTTCGGCTTGCTCTCTTCTCTCTATTAAAGCATTCAATTCTTTTATTATTTTCTGCTTCACATTTCTTTCTAATTTTCTAACTGCAACAAAATAGAAAAGAATATCAGTAATTCTTATCAGTTTTTTAACTACCTACAGGAAAAACGCTTTGGCCGTTGCGAGATTTTTTTAAATACTAATTATAAGTAACTGGCTTGTGTACTCTCCAGCCAAAATATTGGTATTAAAAATACCTAAACCGCTCGTTACTTTTGACAGTCAAAAGATATTCTAAAATTAAAAAAAAAAACAATATTTGTGTAAATGTAATAATATAGTAGGTATATACGTAGTGTTACCTACACTACCTATACATATATAATTAATATATTTACACGGATAAATAATAAAGGAAACTACTTACTATTGTCGTACCAATTTCTTTTTGTCGTCTTATTGTAGTACAGAACTTAGCGTGTCTTGCTCGCGGTGCGTTGCTACTTGAACATCGTATCTTAATCATCACGCCTATATTTCCTGAAGGTCTGAGCAGAGGTGTAGGTACCCCACATTTTGACAGATATTTTTAAGTCCCGTGTAATATGGGAACATCTTGGCGCTACAATGTTTATGAACCGGCGCCGTCAGTAGGGACTGAACAACTCTTAGCTGCCACGGCTCTTTTAAAATTTAATTTAATTTAGAATTGTTCTTTTTTAATCTTTTAATTATGGACGCTTTTTTTACGTTCGGCATCTTTCTCACATGTATATTTGAACATAAATGATGTAACCCAGTTTTGGTAAACATATTTTGATTTGAGTGTCCATGGAGTTTCTTGCCCGTTATTCTCCATAGGCATACTGATTTGGAATGGGCAACTAGCTTCATCTTTCTGACTGACCGACACCTTGACAATTCAAAAGTGCCTGTAATTGGTTTATTTGAAATAAATGCTTTGAGTTTCAATGGTGACATTAATTTAACACACATATACCTACGTTTTCACAAGTTTGTTTCATGAAGACATTTTATTTTCATTAAACATTATTATTTACGGATTTATTTAAAATGATAAAACACAGCATCTTAGAGCAACCTGTACTTAAAGAACTGTCGCGCAGCGGCCATTTGCCGGGGTCACGGATCATAACATTCGCATCAATTAAAACAAATAAACAATACTATTAGGATGAAAGAACTACACAAAGTAGACGAATTGATTTTATTATTTAGTTTGTTGGAAAAATATTTTTTTTTGCGATTTATTTTATCCTATCAACATTTATATGATTAATGGGCACTATATAGCCCTACCCGTGTGTTATATTAATGCCACCATTGTAGTGCCCGTCGTATATGTATTTTAATTCAGAATCAAATCAATCTAAGTCTGCCAATATTGGATTCCGCTTCCAGTCTAACCGGATGCAGCTGAATACCAGTATTTTACATGGAGCGACTGCCTACCTGACCTCCACAACCCAGTCAGTAACTGGGTAATACGATACCCCTTGGTAAGACTGGCAGTCAGATTTTCGGGTTTCTGACTACCCGTAACGACTGTCAAAGATCCACGAATGACAGCCGGGATCAATGTCTTAACGTGCTTTCCGAGGTACGGAGGAGTCGTTGATATGTAACGATGGTCACCTATCCACCGACCAACCTCAGCAATTGTAGCTTAACTTGATCGATCTGAGTGGCTATTATTACTTAGCCACGAGCTCCTCTCATTTTAATCTATTTATCTATCTCTATCTGTCTTAGAGTTTTAAATAAATAAATAAATATTATAAAGCTGAAAAATTAGTTCGTTTGTTTGAACCATGAAGCAAATACACACATCAAAAGTGTCTAGGGATCAACATATATTTTTGCAATAACTTTTCTCTTGATTGATATTAATTTAAATTTTCTTTAAGGATTCATCAAATAAAGTGTTTTCGTTTGTCACAGTAACGATAAACCAAGTCACCTTTGCATTAATAAAGAAATTTGCCATTTTCCTAATAAAGGGATTTTTGACATTTGAACCACTAACATTAAAGTTCGAAAAAAAGACTGAAATAACAGTTTTCTTTAAAATTTTATTGGGTAACTTAAACAATTAATAATCCGTGTTTCTACCGCGAACACTAACAACACAAGAACATCGGTTTGGCATACTCAAAATGAGTTCATCCAAATCACGCTGTGGAATGGCCGCCCATGTTCGTTGCAACAACAAAAAAAGGTCTTCTTGCAACTGGATACCCTCCATATTCGGCAGAGCTCTTCTCTGTAGCATATCCCATGCATGCTCAATCGGGTTCAAGTCTGGCGACTGAGCAGGCCAGGGCAGGACATTGATGTTAGCTGCGGCGAGAGTCTGTCTTACAACTCTTGCGGTGCGGTGCGGTTCATCACTCTTCAGGGAACTTAATTAGCGACCAAACAGTCAGAAACCGCTTGCATGAAGTGAACCTTCATTCCCGAAGACCGCTACGGGTACCACCTATAGCAATGCACAATCGTAGGATTCGATATCAATGGGCTCTTGAACACAGAAATTGGGCAGAAGAACAATGGCGTTTCGTGTGCTTTTCTGATGAGTCTCGTTTTGGTATGAGACCGGATACAAGACGTATACGACACTGGAGAACCCCTGGACGCCAACAGCGATTAAAATCCTGCCAGGAAGTCCATCCTTATAGTGGTGGAACCATCATGGTATGGGCGGGTATTTGGATCGGCGGAAGAACTGAGTTGATTTGGATCAGAGGCAACCTCAACGCTCAAATTTATGCTGAGACGATTGTATCTGACGTCATCGTTCCTCTACAAGTGCAAATCGGTCCCTTATTTCAGTTAATGCATGATAATGCACGACCGCACACCGCAAGAGTTGTAAGACAGACTCTCGCCGCAGCTAACATCAATGTCCTGCCCTGGCCTGCTCAGTCGCCAGACTTGAACCCGATTGAGCATGCATGGGATATGCTACAGAGAAGAGCTCTGCCGAATATGGAGGGTATCCAGTTGCAAGAAGACCTTTTTTTGTTGTTGCAACGAACATGGGCGGCCATTCCACAGCGTGATTTGGATGAACTCATTTTGAGTATGCCAAACCGATGTTCTTGTGTTGTTAGTGTTCGCGGTAGAAACACGGATTATTAATTGTTTAAGTTACCCAATAAAATTTTAAAGAAAACTGTTATTTCAGTCTTTTTTTCGAACTTTAATGTTAGTGGTTCAAATGTCAAAAATCCCTTTATTAGGAAAATGGCAAATTTCTTTATTAATGCAAAGGTGACTTGGTTTATCGTTACTGTGACAAACGAAAACACTTTATTTGATGAATCCTTAAAGAAAATTTAAATTAATATCAATCAAGAGAAAAGTTATTGCAAAAATATATGTTGATCCCTAGACACTTTTGATGTGTGTACAAAGAGGAGATGCCGTAACTGGATTTCCCTTTAAGGTGGATGTACCGCCCCTCCGTCCATACATTTTTGAATACATTTTGTACACTAAACACAGACACTCTTTCATTAAAACTAATCATTTTATCACTTCTCTACAATGAAATGTGTCCGCGATCGACCTTTTTAATCAATAACTTACATTATTTACTTAGAAAAACAACAGTGAAATACCGGCAAAATTTGACACTTCTACAGTAGTGTGCGTGACTTTTGACAAGCAAACGAAAGGCGATGTTTAAACATGGACGCGCTAGATGTCGTGCGCGATCGCGTTCATTATCTTATAATTCTAATAAATCAAAGTTCTAACTGCAATAATTGAGTAATTTCATTTCCAATCGTTCAAAAAAAAATTACAATAAATAAAATAAAACTAATGACCTTAGAAATCTTTGTTTTTTTTTTTGTAAACAATTTTATTACTCATTATTGTTGTGTGGCAACACTGGCAACTCGTAGCGTGGTCGTAGGTCTGTCTGTATTTGTATGTAGGTACCTGACCAGTGACCTCTATTAGTCTAGAGGTCAATGTATTGTCTAGGTACTTTTACTTTGGTCGACTCGATATAAAATTACATTCTTGATTTTCATTGCTACGCGCTATGATTTGCGCGCGGAATGTCTTGTGTTGAGAATTTATTTTTGTATGCTGTGCATTTTAATTGATTCAAATTGCAATATTTCTCTAGTATGCATTTGAGACTATATTGTAATTTATCGTAGGTATAGTAATTAATTATTCTAATAACGCAATTATATTTTCGGTGGGATTAAAAACAACAAACTGGCCCGTGATTTTTCTGAAATATCACCACATTGCTAATCACATCAATCATACACACGTATGACGAAAGTGATTAGTATTGTGGCTAACATTGACTCATCAGTTCATCACTGAAACCAGTGATAAATCAGTGTATCATATTTTAATGTGTTTGAATATTTTTTAAACAACGATATATACAATTATTATAAATCGGTAAACTACCAAAGTAGTCACAAAATTAAACTTGCAAACATTGGCAAAATATGCTTTTCCGAATTTTCAGACAGACACACAATATTATTAGTTTGTTTTATCAAAGTAGGTATGTACTCCGTTGCCCGCGCGCCGGCGCGCGACTCGGTGCGTTCAGAAACAAACATAATTCAGTTACTTACAATCCTTTTTTTTTGTTCCGTAATTTATTGTTTAAAAATAAATCGCTGAATCTAATATATATATCTATATTCGTCGGCCAGTTCTACCAGGTGTATAAAGATAACATTGAAATATAAAGATAAGTAAATTTTAGTGTTATATTTTATTTTCTTAGATTTTATTTCAGAACGCAACTCAATCATAAAAGATTGATAGATCTTTCAATGCATGTGACTTACGATATTTATTTTATTCAAATACTGAGTGTCTAAAAGGAACTTATTCTTTCGTTTTCATTTGTTTTTCTATATTTCTGATTTAGATTACGTCTACAATGTCTGTTCGAACAAGCAAGGCGTCGTACAGACAACACGAATATTCGGGGTCGCGCAAATCTTTGAAACGAGTTCGAAGTGGAAGAAGGAGATATTATGCTGAAGGGAGGTAAGTGAACCTGCATAATACAACTAATTCTGTATCCGACTTCTTCGTAAACACGAGAAATCGTCTTAGATAACTCTATAATGTATGTATCAACATGGTTTATTGTTGATCGTAAAAGGAACACTACGTGTATGTAGGGTCAGTAGGTCGTCATGTGGGCTGCTATAATCTAAAACCATAAGATGACGTAAAAAAAACCTACGAAATATTGAGAAAGGAGAAAATAGATCTAGGATATAGGTATTATACTTTTATTATGGTAATCACAATTTGTTTTTTTTTCTTTCAGTACCCAGAACATATACAACCAAGAACATATATTCGTGTAAAACCGAAAATCCGCTTAGAGGCCACCTACAGTGCTCCTAGTAGTACTAGCACAGTGACAGCTGAACCTGTGGTTGAACCTTTAGAGATTAATTGGCCGCAACCTGATCTGGAAATTGATTCATTTCAAATGATTGTGGAACCTGGTCCAAATAAATGTTTATCTGGAATATCTGGGTATCGCATTGTGGACTTGAAGCATGTAATACAGTGGGCATTTCTTATGGAAAGACATCGAAATATGTGTGAATCTTCACAAATTGAATTTGTTAGTGAAAGACTTGATGGATTTCGAAGTGAAATAAAATAAATACTGCATTTGTGTGGGCAACTGTCACTTCTGGTAGCTTCTACACTCAAGCAGCTCATATAACAAGTCTTATGGATATTCCAACAATGTCAGCTAACAAATTTCGTCGTATTGAAAAAAAATTAGGCAGTGTGTGGTTTGAACATTTGACAGAGGAAATTAAAATAGCTGATCAACAAGAAACATCAATTGCAATACAAAAAGGTCATGTGTCTTCAGACGGTGTTCCATTTGTTACTGTATATGTAGATGGAGGATGGTTGAAAAGGTCATATGGGCATAACTTTGATTCATCATCTGGTATGGTAAGTTAATATTTTACTAAAAACAAATTTAGTTCTTTATGACATTTTAATTACCTATGTGCATTATTTTTACAAGTGTTGCTTTTCATTTCCAGGCCTGCATTATTGGTAAAGAAACTAAAAAATGACAATTTCTTGGTGTTAGAAACAAATATTGTTATACATGTCAATATTATGAGAGGAGAAACCTGGATATGAAAGTACATAACTGCTGCAAAAATTTTACTGGACCATCTACAGCAATGGAATCAGATATTATTGTGGAAGGTTTTCAAAACAGTGAAGAAATACATCAACTTTGCTATTTGAGTTTTATTGGTAACGGAGACTCCTCTGTGTATGCAAAATTGAAAGAGAAAGTGTCATATGGGAACATAATAAAAAAAATTGAATGCAAGAATCATGTTATCAAAAACTATACCAGTGCACTCTACAAGGTAAATTAATAAGTCAAATTTGTAAAGTCAATTCAAGATCAGTGAAGCATATTATTCTGTATTTATATTTTGTGCTTTTTAGATCTTGGTCAACACTAAACTCCCTCTTTCTGGGCGAAATATTCTGAAGCCGAAGGTGATGAAGCTTACGCTAGTAGCACGGAAAATTATCATGTGTAGCAGTGAGCATACTGCTATGGCAGCAGAATTGAGAAATGGCCCGCTTCATGTATTCGGAGTACATGAAAACTGCAAGAATTATTACTGCAATGTCAATAAAACATTAACAGATGAAAGTGAAAAGAAGGAAGAAAATCATGTAGAAAGTCTGAAAAATAATGCTCCAGAGGTGTGGGCTCTGATTTATGCAGCCAATGAAAAAATTGCTTTGAAGGCAGGTTGTTTGTCTAATGAGACAACAAATGTGGCAGAAAACTTTATGAGCGTAATAAACAAATTCAACTGTGGAAAACGAATAAGTTTAGGAAAAGGGGGTTCTTACCAGCGGCGTGTTTATGTGGCAGGTAAATATACAGTAATAACAGTCAGAAATTATTAGAACCAGTAAGAAATTCTTTGATTGTGATGGAATATCATCATTCTCCAGCCCTTATTTATTACAATTTATATGCAATAATGCAACATTTCTTTTTTTAAATATAACATTTAAATATGTTTTCAGGCCTATCACTTGCTAAGGGACACAAATGGCATGAAACTGCATGGAAAAAGCAGACCACACAGAGCCCAGGGACACATTTTAAAAAGTACATAAAACGGAAGGAACAGAGCAGAATACGACAGCAATCTTTGACACGCAAACGATTATTTGCTCGAAGAGAGAAATCCCAACCGGATAAGCACTATGGACCCGAAGCTTGTGATCCTATTGATATTGACGAAGCACAGTTGAAAATACAGTGTGAAGAACGGCTAACAGAATTCCAAAAGTCACCAGAAGACATTGCTTTGATTGAAATCTCCACTGTAGGACAGCATGATAATGATTTATAATATATGTAATACTCATAGGAGTGACCGTTTGACTGCTAGTTTCAAGGCAGAGGTATTTTGGTAGTAGTTTGTTTAGAATCTACATAACCACTGTATATTTCTTTTTATTTGTATTTACTGTAAAATCAGAAGGTGAAATAATACTTCATTAGGCATACATGCTTACCTATGTTTTACTAAAAGCTTTTGAGTGCGTCGAAATCGGAAATATGTTTTTCACCTTCCTGGTTATTATCATTATCACCTAATAAAGTGTTTTAGATTTGTTGTTGTATCTTGTTTATGAATTATTCTTACGTGTTGGTTATGAAATGTTTAAAATAATATTGAAATAATTGTTACTGTTACAAATCATTAGTGTTATTCGTTTTGAGTGAATAGGCATGGATCAGCATATTATATGCTACTTCAAATACATGTTTTGATAAAAAAACATGTAATAAAATAAAACTGCGTTTTATTGTAATCAATTTTGACATTATTTATTTCCCAAAATTATTGATCAATAAAATAGTTTACGCCAACAAATATAAGTTTTATTTTTATAACAATCTTTTAGAATATAAAACATAGCAGGTGGTGTTCTGAAGTTCTGTCTACCCATACAGAAAAATGGAAAACTTGTTTTTTACATTCACGCCATCTAGTGTTCAATTTTAGTAAACATTTTTGTATACGTCTGTGTGTGTAAACGACCCTGTATGCAATGGCAGATGTTAAAATACATCTATTTACCGAATTGGGTGGATTTTAAGGCAATGATATGACATATTTCAATAAATTATAATATTTAGTAACCGCGAACACTACTCCTACGACATAATAGTTTTCCAATTACGCAAAAACTCAAATAAACTAGAAATGTAGCCTTCAGCGCCATCTAGCGGGATATTGGCTGGGAACAGCCCGTACCAATCGCCTTAACATAATGCGTGACACTTTACGGGGAGCGAGGGACGTTACAAACCACGCCCCTCTCTATTTTCCATCTAGCGGTGAATAGGACAATTAATAGATTAAGCTTTGTCGATTGTTACAATGTCGTTTTAGCTAGATTTCGCTAGATGTCACTAGGTGTATAGGTGACATGATGTGATACAAAGTGGCGCCATCTTTTGTCGAGCAGTGACAGATAAGATAGAAAATAATAAAATAGACTGTGAACACTGGACTGTAAACATGTAGTTAGTACGCAACGTGTGCCCCCAACTGACCGAGGCCACGCCCACCGTGATGACGTCAGGACCGCTTTATTGTCACAGTGCACATTCACATTATGACATCTCCTCTTTGTATTTGCTTCATGGTTTGAACGCACTAAACTCGGTAACTACCGGTATGAATTGAAAAATTCTTGTGTAGTTCACTTATCGAGGAAGGTTATAGGCTATATAGGGAGCGGGGCATATATGAAAAATGTTGCAAAAACGGGAAAAATTATTCCTTTTTGAGAGTTTCCGCTGCGTGTGATGCGTGAGCTGCGTAAACGGTTTAAGTTACGCAAATATCATGTAGGTATGATGGAATTGTTCCTCTTTAAAAGTTCTAAAAAAAAGTCCGCGACAGCATATGTTATATCTTTGTAGATTTCATTTGTTTCTGAGCAAATAAATGAATATTATTATTATTATTGTTGACTCACCTTTTTTATGGTAATCTTTGGTTGAAATTTATGCATTATTTGCGAAGGAGTTTTATCAACATAATATTAATCCTTATCCAAATAAATGTTATTAATCACAAGTATTTAAATGTAAACACAATTTTCCTTCACATCTCTTGATTTCTTTGGAGATATTTGGGCATCTTTGGAGATGTCTAAGCTACTCTCTCTCAGGTGACGCAGACGAAGTTCTTTGCGCGGATCAGCTAGTTCAGAATATAATTATTAAAATTCCACTTACTGACACAACGCACAGCATGAAATTTTGCACACGAGTTCTTTATAAAGCGAAAGTGAGCACTAAGAAAAATTCATCCCCTAAAGGGGTTAGATAGGGGGGTTAAAGTTTGTAAGGAGGTGTCCCATTTTTGCCGATAACAAATCCTATTGAGAAAAAGAGTTGTCTAAGACAATTAAATATCAAGTTTTAGGTAGGTAGGGTAGGGTAGGTAGGGTTGGTAGGGTAGGGTAGGTAGGGATGGTAGGGTAGGGTAGGTAGGTAGGTAGGTAGGGTAGGTAGGTAGGTAGGTAGGGTAGGTAGGGTAGGTAAGGTAAGTATCATAGTTAGGACAGGACAACGTCTGTCGAGTCAGCTAGTATCTTATAATAATATATAAAATTCTCGTGTCACTATGTTAGTTACCATACTCCTTCGATAAAATATCATGAAAAAATTTATATGCATATTCAGTAGGTTTGAGAATCGGCTACTATCTATTTGTTTATGAACACCCTTGGTATGCCCTTAAGTGATTAGATAAGTAGGGTAGGTAGGGTAGGGTAGGGTAGGTAGGGTAGGGTAGGGTAGGGTAGGCTAGGGAAGGTACGTAGGGTAGGTAGGTAAGGTAGGTAGGTATAATAGTGTTAAGGCAGGACAACGTCTGTCGGGTCAACTCTTTATAAAATCGTATTGTTACCCTTATCCCATCAAAAATCAACTTAGTTTACATGAGACACAGTTTATAAAATGGCTATGAATGGGAATTATTAAGATTATTAATTCAATATTAACAAAGCACCACGAGCTACGCGACGCTAGGAGACGGTGACACGACACATGCGCAAACACGATATAGTATCTCTCTATATGTATAAACTTATATGCTTCGACACAACACGCCAGGACACGAGCTCACACATTCGACGGTAAGTAAATGATTAACGAATTCTGTTAATTAAATTTTGTAAGTATACTTAAACAAGTAGCTTAGGAAAATTGACGTAATTCGAATTCTTCATATAAGGCCGATACAGATATATACAGATACACTGCAATGGGACTCTTAACCACCGTTAAACATAAACTACGATAACAAGGACCGCCCCTCCAAAATTCAAAACATTAGAAAGTATTTGTGAAAGTAATTACAAAGCGCCACCAAGACTCACAACGCATGTCGCTGCCGGCCTGCTACTGAAGACGAATACATACAACTACATACAAACTCTTTCGTAAGGATGTGACTACAAATATTGAAACAGTAATTTAGAGGGGCGCGCCATGTTGTCGTAGTTTATTTCGCTAAACAGATCAGTACAGAATGTCGGCTCCACATATCTAACGTAATCGCACGCACGTATAGACACGCGTCTACGTACAGCGAGTGCAACTGGCACTCGTTTGAGATCGCAAAAAAAGACGCACGCATCCATAGAGTTGTACAGTCAAACGGGGTGAATAGGGATGCAGGGGTGAATCGGGACGAAACTTCAAAAGGGATTTTGACATTTAAATAATATAGTTTGGGACCTTTAATGTGTTTACTGTATTATTATTAACAATTAAGGGTCCTTGTTGGTCACAAACTATATTATTTTGGTTAAAATCCCTTTTAAAGTTTCGTCCCGATTCACCCCTGCATCCCTATTCACCCCGTTTGACGGTACGCAACACGTCTATGGGTACGTGTACGTGCGTCCTTTTTCTCTCGTTGTATGGAGCCAGCCTTCTGTCTATAAACTTAGTCCGCTATAGTATAGTTTGGTCGAAAAGTATCTGATTAAAATATTAACAAATATATCAGGAATGTACCTGTGGATACCAATTTATTTAATAGGGATGATGACAGGGTAAAAAAATAGAAATTATTCTAGTCCGTCAGTCAGATAATAATAAAAAAATATTAGACACGTATTTGTTGCTTGGTCATATTAACAAAAAAATACTGAGATAAAACGCATTAAAGTTGAGGAGTGGGGGCTCGCTACGTCACAAGTAAAAAAAGAAAAAAATACGTGTTCACTATTTTTTAATAATCTAGCTAACGGTCATCATCCCTATTCTAATGCTACTTACGAGTGAGTGCTTTGATTATATTATTATTTTAAATCATCTTAAAGATGATTTTCATTTCACAATCAGTTCAGATATAAAAATTGAAACCTTCTAAATACAGAAGAATGCGTTACTAAAATCAATGAGTAATTGAATAAGAATATACTTCATCATCAGATACTTTCGGAACAGACCTTAGGTATGGAATTGTGTTTATCAACTCACGCGCATCGGGATCAGCCGCCACATTGTACTCCGGATCAGTCTCATCATCATCTTCGTTCTTCGAAGTAGAGGCTGGGTTTAGGCACTCATTTAAGAACTCGTTCCAGAGGTCATCGACAATCGGCATGGGAATGTCGTCGGGTGGGACGAAAGTGCTCTCAATATGTTCTATAGATGTGGCCGACAAACTGAGCTTGGAGCGAGTGCGGAGCGCGATTGTCGCTTCTTCTTCAAGGTCCAGCTTCCTTCGTGCGGGAGTAGATATGTCCTGTAAAACAACGTAAATAAAAAAACTACCTATAAATATTTGCGAAGAGAAGCTAGAGCCTGTTGAAATACTAAAAAATACATTTGGTTGAGGAGCTCGTGGCTAAGTAATAACAGCCGCACGGATCGATCCAGCAGGTTAAGCTACGCTTGCCGGTTGGTCCGTGGATGGGTGAACATCTTAAAATATCGAGACTCCTCCGTGCTAGAGAAAGCACGTTAAGCCGTTGGTCCCGGCTGTCATTCGTGGATCTTTGACAGTCGTTAGGGCTAGAAGCCCGAAAGTCTAATAGCCAGTCTTACCAAGGGTATCGTGTTACCCAGTTACTGTAAAATACTGGTATTCCGCTGCATTCGGTTAGACTGGAAGCCGACCCCAACATGGTTGGGAGAAGGCTAGGCAGATAGATTGATTGATATTTGTTTAGCACGAAGCCAGGTTAGGCTGTATTTAAACCTAGAAGAAAACTTTTATTAATACTCGCAAGGCAACCACGCTCTTAAGCACGTTATTTCGAATGTAAACACTGTTAACGGCCGAA
This sequence comes from Hyppa rectilinea, assembly GCA_951799385.1. Taxonomy (NCBI): domain Eukaryota; kingdom Metazoa; phylum Arthropoda; class Insecta; order Lepidoptera; family Noctuidae; genus Hyppa; species Hyppa rectilinea. The sequence continues at coordinate 5,322,455 of OX637318.1, read as the reverse complement.
CCTAATAACCTATCTTCAGTGAACGATAGATCACTATCAATGGTAGACAATATATTGCTCTACCCTTGTATGAAATGTCTGCCAATCTTAGTAATATTATAAAAGCGAAAGTTTGGATGGATGTTTGTTACTCAATCACGCCAGAAGTGCTAAACGGATCTGGATTACATTTCACACTGTTAGTTCATAATCTGGATAACCACATTGTATAGGTACTTTCGGATTAGCGAGTCGCGAGCTCGATTTTGATAAAAACTAAATCTGAATTATTGGCTTTTTCAACAATCAATATTTCAAGCCAGGAATCGAAGCCGTTGATTTTGAAAAAAAATACAATGTTTTTACACCATTCGATAGTGTCACTAAGAAGACTCAAATTCTGGTGTGCATTCCGTTTCAACTTCACTTCGATGTATGGGAGGGCCAAGTAGAGAATAGATAGGTACTTTACTTGGCCCTCACGTCCTTTCGGTTTCAAATTCACTTCAAAAAACAATGTGGATAAACAACATTCTTGTACAACTTCAATAAATTTCTCAAATCAAATCAACTTCTTAAAGAACTGGACTAAGTTATAATTAGTATTAAATTCAAACTATAAGGCTTACTGTCAGCGCCTGAAGTTGTACCAAACTGTCTAATTTCTCCAAATGATTTTAAAACTTACCGCGTTGATTGTTAAGTTCAAAATCGATTGCGAAATATTAATGATTACAGTTCTGTAAATACGTACTTGTTACGGGCGCGAATCATAATTTTGATCAACATACAACATGGCGCTACTACCTGGCGCACTCACTTTAACGTCGCGTACTAGACGTAAACAGTCTTGATACATCGAGAGAGATGATCTCACCTGTGGTACTTTGAAGGGTCCATCTTTAATGACTTTTGGACTGGTGGAGTGTTGGCTCCGCGGTGTAGCTGGAGTCCTTGGCTGGGAGTCCAAGTCACTGCACGACTCCAGGGTCTGGTCATCATCACTCTGAAAATTACAGTCATGAATCATCATAATCTATATACACGGTGTACAAAACTTATCAGATAGGCGTTATTTTACTCATTCTGTGCATCAAACTAAGGATAAGAGCAAAAATTATTGCTGGAACACAAGTATTGTTTTTGTTTGTTGTTAACATTGCTGTTTACAGTAGGGCCAAATGAATTTATGCGGTCGCTAACGCATCAAGTTATACCAAACTGTAAAATTTTTCCAAATGATTTTAAACCTTAAAAGCCTTGACTTTTAAGTTCAAATCAATCGAGAAAATGTATGGTATTAAAATCAAATTCAAATAATACTTTAAAAATACTAACAGGCACATCATCATGAGTAGGTTCATACTCTTCATCATCCTCGTCTTCCGGCAACTCTTGGGCAATGAGAGCCTTCACTTCAGGCCTGGTCTTCACCGGGATGTGCTTGATGGGAGTCAGCTCCAAGTTCTCCAAGTTCCAAGCTGTAGCTGAATGCATTTTTGGAGACACTTTCATTAGCTCCCTGGAACATATTTTTATGAAATTATTGTACAGGGTCCTCTCATTCATTGGTAGTCTTCAGAGTTGACAGTTTCAGTTTCAATTATGTATTTTGATCAACATAACCGACACTGACCTGCAAATTGCAACAAATGGAAGAAAATTCGAGTTTTGATGGATACCCAAGCGCTTGTGCTTCCCCCTTTAAGTCAAGAAATCTAAATTATACAAATTACCACTAATTATACAAATTACCACAAATTATACAAATTACCACAAATTATACAAATTACCACTAATTATACAAATTACCACTAATTATACAAATTACCACTAATTATACAAATTACCACTAATTATACAAATTACCACTAATTATACAAATTACCACTAATTATACAAATTACCACTAATTATTTTACTTCTTTCACGAACTTCCTTTAACCTTTTGAACGCCAGAGCATAAACGCACGCGCGTGACCTCCACACCAAGCTACAAATTTATTTCTCCTTGTTTCATGAATTTTCCAATAGCCATGGTGTCTTTTAAATAACATACAAGAGCTTCAATTTTTAAGATATATCTATATATATAATGACTCACACAATAGTAATGATTTCATTGTTTATTTCCTGTTGATAGTTGATAACTTTGTCAAATTCTTGTGTCGTTGGAGTACATGCGCTACGCAAGTGTATGTGACAATGGCGTTCAAAAGATGAAACAAGAAGATTTTTTTCCCTAGTATTAAACCTGGTTGTTCAGGCCGTGCATTGTATATCAGTCTATTTATGAATTTAAGTTTTTATTAAGTAGATATTTACATACTTGACTTTAGCTCTGGTAAGTTTAGGTCGTAGGCTGTTCTCATCTGGACCAGAGTCTTCTTCCTCCCGCATCTTAACGAGTGCCAGCACACGATCATTTTTCACCACTTTCTATAATAAATCCACAGAGATATTATAAGTTAAGTGTGAGATGAAGATCATTTTTCTTTTGTATTGGCACAAACTCATTATTAAGAATAATTTATTCAGTGGTTACACTATAAACCAGTCATCAGGATGGTAGTAAGGCCGCCATGGCCCACGCACATTGGTCCGCCTAAAGACTGAGTGCGGAAACGAAAACCTCAAGATAGATAGATAGATAGAGGCTGACAGTCCAGGGTGTGTCATTATGGGTAGCTCACCGTCCAATCAGGACCAGTCCCGTGAAGGACGGCGAGTACGTGATCCACACGTGCTTCTAAGATGTCAGCACTAAGGAAGAGGCCCATTAGGTTAGGTTAGGCACATGGATGGCATTTAGTCAGTAATAGTCTGATACCCACACGCTGCACCCTACACCCAGAGCGGTAGGGTCATTTGATGATTTCCCACCCTCAAAAAAAACAACTCAACTTATAATGTATGATTGCGAAATTATCTTATTCCCTTAGACATGGTAGATATTTTATAGGAGACAGAACAGCAACACTACTAATATTATAAATGCAAAAAGTAAATGACTGTCTACCTGTTACCCTATCACTGCTAAGCCACTGAACCAATTGTTATGAAAGACCTTGCCTTGAACCTGAAGAACTACATACAGCACTTTTTATTCGGGATATTTGAATTAATAATTAGGAAAAGCAAAATACATATATATAAATACGTACTGAATAAGTTTCAGGGAACAGCTGGGTATTTATTTATGAGCATAGAATATGTCAGAAAAGTACTGCTTTTTAGTATTCAAGTCAGGTTATTAGAAATTAACAGAATGCATACCTTTATAATTTTTCTGGCACTGGTTTCATCCAAATTATTTCTCATAGCCGATGCATGGATGCTCCTGTCCACCTCCACAGAGTTCTCTGCGAGTTCATCCCCGTATCCACTGCTACTCTCGCTGTCACAACTGAAATATAAAGATGATAAATTATTATTTAGTACTTCCAAAAAAAAAATGTTGTTGCTAGGTTCCAAGATAATATATTAAATTATTATTAATTAGATAATATATACAGCCTTGGCTAAAAGTATTAGACACCCCCACAAAATACATGCAACTAAAAAAACAAAATCAAAGCTATCTGTTAAACATTAGCACATGAGGTGTATTCAAATGTTATTTAAAATTAAAACAATAGATAAGGTATTTTAATGTGCCATAAAACAATGATGGTCCACAATTAGTAGGAAATGTTATTTAATGAGATATAGTTACATTTTTTCTCAGTCTTCTTTCTTTTTCTGTTCATAGTGTCAAGAAGCTAGTGTGTGCTATTTTTTTGTGAAGTAGAGACTGTCTATTTTACAAAATGCCTAAAAAACTGAACTTTGCTTGGAAAAACGTATAAAAATTCACATTCAACACAAAGAGGGCAAATCCCTGGTAGAGATCGCCAGGTTGGTAAAATGTTCTCAGTGTGCGGTGCAATCTGCTCTTAAAAGGCTCGCGGAGACTGGTCCTCGTACTAACAGGGTGATAACGGGCAGAAAACATGTGACTACTGAGCACCAGGACAGAAAACTCATTCGTGACTCTCTCAAGAACCGCAAAATACCTCTTCTGAACTTGCTGTAGCTTTGTCGGAGGCTTTTGGGAAGCCTCTGTTATCCGAGAACTACAAAATGACCCGCTTAGAATGGGGCCTACAACACCAACATTATACAGAAGAAGATTGAAGGAAGTTTTTATATTATCAGTAGAAAACAACAACAACAATTACTAATTATTTCATTGCCTTTTACAACCTATCTTACATTGAGTGTTTTTTAAAATGTTTTTTGGTATTCGGAAAGCCGGGTGTGACGTTTGTGAGGCGGCGTGTTAAGGCGAGGAATATTATCCAGGTTGCGTGATACGCCAAACACTGAAGCAGCAGCATTATGATCTGGGCCTACATGGCTGCCAATGGGGTTGCCGAAATGTTTGTTTGCAAAGGCCTCATGAACAGTGAAAAGTACATCAATGTGCTAAAAACGATCTTGATGTGTTCGCTGGTGGCGAAATTCCAGCAAGATAATGCTTTATGTCATAAATCGGCGACCACAATGACTTGGTTTAGAAATAACAGCATTGTCTTGCTGGACTAGCCGGCGCAGTCCCGAGATCTGAACCCCATAGAGCAACTTTGGGTTTTACTAAAGCGCAAGATACGGGAGCACAACTTACATCGAAAGCAGTGTTAAAAATGCCTTAACAAAAGAGTGGGATGCCATAAGTCCTGAAGAGCTTGTACGCAGTTTACCCCAAAGAATTGCTTCGGTTATAAAAGCAAAGGGCGGATCCACCAAATTACATTTTTTTTTTTAACAATATATATTTACGTAGACAGCAAACCTAGTTTTATTTTTCATCCCAAGTAATGCAATGATTTGTAGGGTGCCTAATACTTTTGGCCAAGGCTGAATTTAATATACTAGCTTCTGCCCGCGACTTCGTCCGCGGAAAATTGCGATATACTGTAACTGTTTAGGCAGCGCATGCAAATAATTCTGTTTTCGGAGGTATTTCTTTCCGACTTGCTAGACGAAAATTGCGATAGCTCGGCTAATATGTATGATATAAATATAATTTATAGCCTATAGCACTCAGGAATAATGTAGCTTTCTATCAGTGAAATTTTTTTTGAAATTGGATCATTAGTTCCGGAGATTACCCCCTACATACAAGCTTACAAATTTTACCTTTCCATATATTTTAGTTGTCTTAGCTGCTTATACCTTTAGCCCCTTTATGCCCCTTAGCTTATAATCTTGCTCTTCCCTCTGTGGGATCATAATAGCGTCTGGTCCGATCATTTCTTAATAAGTTTAAAATAAATAAATTACAATAATATAGACGCAAAACCCGGTAAGATTAACCACTCAGGTCCAAGAGCCCCCTCTGTACAAACTCATAGTAGCGTAAGTTTAAGTGAAAACAAACATTTCGGCCAATTCGGCAGAAAATATCAGCGTTTATGTTATTCTAAATGACAAAAACAAACCGTTTTCGTTTCTTTCCGCGACCTTTTCCTTTATAAATCTTCAGAGCAGTACTTTCCTTGCTGGTACCAGCACTTTCAGTCGTTGCAGGTTTACCGTCTTCATCGTTTTTACTCATGTTGTCCAAAATCTAATAAATTGTCCAAAATGATTTAAATTCAAGATATGAACTGCAATGTAACGAAAATATACAACATACAAACATACAGCAACCATTATCTTTGACAACTGAGTTGAGTGAGTTGAACTGAGTGACAGACAGAAGTCTGAGTAAATGAATGAAACTTCGTTTTTTTTTAAATTACTGGCTTTGGAAACTGAGTCCTTGAGCCATCTCTTCATTTAGTTATTTCACAAAATATTCTTTTTTGTTTGCTAAATTCACTTTCTTTTCATCACTATTTTTTTGATAGTAATTTTGTTTTTGTTGTTCTATTGTTTACTTTCAGAGTTACACTTTGTCTTATATCAACAGTGCTACCAACTGTTTTTAAATGGAGACAATGGAGTCCACTTTTGGTGTTTCTTCAAAGCACCAGATTATTCATCCTAGCATAATATTTATAATACATCTAGTGTCCTAATTTTTTTCGGTCACTGTTTTGAAGGCCCATTTGAAGATTTGAAAACAAATTATAACATAACAATGGCAATCACAGTATCTTTTTTAACATCATCCTATTATAATACTTATAACAAAATTGAAAATAATTGATGCAATAGGTTAAATGCTATAAGGATGCAAAACATAGAGAAGATGTTTGTAAACATGGCTTAAAACTAAGCTTAAAACTGATGTTTTTTTTTATCTATGTTCCCGGAAGATTGTTTTTTTCGGAATGTCTTTGTTTTTCGATCTCCATTCGAGTGGAGCCTCTGTTTGACTTCACTATTCATCATGCTGAACGATCTTTCCAAATCAGTTTTCAAATCCACAATGGTTCTGCTGACATTTGAAAGAAATAAATTAATAGTAAAATTACTGACATCAGTTTAAAAAAACATTAAAACATGACATATTCGTATTATCGTTATTCTTTCTCGAGTCAAAGTTTCAGTAATTGATTGTATTATTTTCTTTAAATTTAATTGAACTAACCACTTGTTGAAACCTCCAGCCACTAAAATCAATATTTAATTTTACTCGCCAGTAGAGGTATTTCCGTGCTTGGACAAGCTACATGTTGACAGCAATGATTAAAAAGTACTCTGTGCAGCAATGTCACATAGTTAATTATGTAATCGATATAAATGTCTTTGCAATGTTGTCAATAAAAAAAGGGATCTAAATCTCGGGATGTTAAATTAAGATCCCAAACCAAAATCCAAGGAGGACCCAAGAACATAACAGTCTCAAAAGATTCTCAATTCTCATGACGCAGATCACTGATGATGTTTTATATTTTTTTGTTTGAGCCGCGAACAAGATTGGCTTTTGATCATTATTATTTTTACAAACTAGTTGTCTGCCACAGCCACCTAAAATACACATTAAAAATACTAATGGCAAATACGCATTTTTCATATTCAGGTTTCGTGTTTGAATCACAGAAAACATGATAACAGAAACGTCAGAGTGAAGCGTACAGTGGCACCGAGTTGGCGCGGCCACTACGCAGTTACATAATCGTTATGCTAATAATGGCCTAAGTAATTACATTTTCCTTTGACAATTTTCATTAAAAATTATATACTGACGATGATTGGCATCCGTCCAACGGCGTAACGACAGATAAAGATCAGTAAAACCGTGTACAAGTATGCCTCTTCACTAGAGTCTTAGGTACTTTCATAGAGCTACATGACACAAAAAATCGTGGCTCAAAGAGAGGCCCAATGTAACATTGTGCCTAACCTGTCCGAAAGTTCGAGATAAACATGTTTATTGTGAGCACGCATGTGTGTGTGTAGGTGTGGTGTGTGACCAGGCGCGCAATTAAACTCAGTTCAAGTTGACAATTGGTGGAATCGGCTCGTCACTGGTACATAATAATCACAACTATACCTACGCGAATCTTCGTTTTTTTATTTTTGTTATTAGAAGCGCCCCTAAGTAAGACGACCATAAGTTTAGTGATAGTCGTAGAATTTTGGGTAGGTAAGTAACTAGGTATTCATACAATGTACTTAGTTACTGACAATTATTTTCCAGCCTCGTTATTTTAATTGAATCTTTTTTTTCTATAATGCAGCAACAACATCCAAGATGAGTGACCAACCAAATATAGCTGTTATTGGAGCAGGAGTGATCGGCATAACAGTGGCTAAACTGTTCCAGGACCGACTTAAGAACGCAAAAGTAACAGTACTCGCCGAAAAATACACAGAAGATACCACTAGCCATATTGCCGCTGGTATCTTCAGACCAGGAACCAGTTTTAAAGGACCAACAACGGCTATTACGAAGAAATGGCTGAGCGAGTCCTGGCAGTTCTGGCAAGATATACTCCAGACACCTGAGGCCGAACAAATTGGTGTTATGACCTTAGGAGCCTACATATTTTCAAAGGAGAATTATCATGTCACTAGAAATCATCTTATTGAAGATATAGTGTCAATCTACCGTCCAGTCAATAATGAGGAATTAAAACTAGGCCCTCAAGGTACAAAATTTGGATCTTATTTTTCAACACTGAAAGTAGAATGCGAGCGATATTTGCCGTGGATGGGAAAAATTATAGTTGAGAAAGGCGGAGAGTTGCTAAACAAAAAGGTGGAAAGTTTTAAGTCCTTAACAAATTATGATCTAGTTTTTAATTGTGCCGGCTTAGGTGCAAGATATTTATGTAATGATTATGATATGGTGCCTATTAGAGGTCAAGTGATAAAAGTGAGGGCACCATGGGTGAAATCAGCGTTTTACGGGGATTATGACACATACATTATTCCGGGGCTTAAAGGGGTGGTTACATTGGGTGGCTGTAGAGGTTATGACAGTTATAATATGAATTATTGCAAGTATGACGCAGCGTCCATATTGGAGCGTTGTTGTGAATTTCTCCCGAACTTGAAAGACGCTGAGGTCATCGCACATAAGGTCGGTTTGCGCCCTCATAGAATGCCGGTTCGCGTTGAGCCGGAGCTGATTGATGGTGTAAAGGTCGTACATTGTTATGGACATGGCGGATATGGAGTGATGACCGCCCCCGGTACGGCAATCGATGCCGTCGAAATGGGTCTTGATTTCTTACGAAGCAATGTTAGAAATAAATTGTAAACACAAAAAAAAAAAAATTTATAGCACATGTACCTAGTTACTACGTGTGTTCTGAAATCAAAACTTACGACCTACCTTTATTCGTTGATTAAATCATTGCTAAACTAGGTTTTGGACTTTTATTTATTCCTTGGTAATTTAGACTTCCTACATAATTGGTATGACGACAATACTTAGTAAATGATACTAGGATATTTAAATTACCTACAATTAGGCTAATGCACGACTTTATAGTCACACATCAGCTTAATTGTAGGTAAGTACGTCAGTCATAGTTATTGGTGTAACTAACTGTAACTACAGACTAAAAACTATTAATTTGTTAAACAAGTACTGTTATTAATAATATTATCATGGAATGTATCAAACTGCTAGAGGGCGGAGACCTGGTGTCCTGAAACACAGCCTATCTTAGGCACCAGTCTCCCACAGTAAACTAAAGCAATTAATATTCCATGTGTAACAATGTCTGTACCTAATGTTTATTGTGATGAGAAAATAAATACTTATTATTATTATTATTACTGAATGAGTGAATTCTGTCTGTTTTAATTACGTAGTACATGTAGGTAGGTAGGGTAGGTACCATAGTTAAGACAGGACAACGTCTGTCGGGTTAGCAGTAATCAATAAATACCATTTTGTGTAGGTACCTAACAAAATACACAGCATAATTACTTATAGGTATGCAAAATGGCCTGCATATTCAGGTACTTTCAAAAGTAGGTATACCTACCTATCTATTAGGTACTTACATAAATTATTATATCTTCTAAATATTGTGAATGTGAGCACTATGTGGTTCATTTTAGGGTTCGGTACCACAAAAGAAAAACGGAACCCTTATAAGATTCCTTCCTTAGATTAATACACTACGCTAAAGTAGTTAATAATCACATAATTTGCCATCCGTTTGTCAGTTTGTCAAGACCCATTCTATCAGCAATGCGTGGAGGTAATAAGTTGAAATTAGTATATTAAAGTTTAAAGGTCCCTTGTAGCTCTAAAAAATCAACCTTCAAAATCAGCACATTTTAAAATACGGCCAGTTATGCGACATATTTTGAAACTCGCAAATACATCAAAACCTATTTGCGTTGACCTACAATCATGAAACTTTCAAGAAACAGGGTCTCACAGCATAATCTGTACAGTTACCAGCACATCAAGTTACGAAAAAATTTCATATCTTCTCAATCGATTTTGAACTTAACAAACAATGTTTTAAGGTTTAAAATCATTTGGAGAAATTTGACAGTTTGGTATAACTTGATGTACTGGCGACCGTACTTAAAGGAAAAAGTCCAACTGTTCTTGTAGTTTTATCACTTTTTTTTGCGATCTCAGATTTAGGTTTGCTACCCGCAGCGCGGCAGCGGGGCATTGTCGGTTCGGCAGTGTTTGTAAATAACAAAGCCGACCCGAAGCAGTTACCTACTGCACAGTTTCGGTTTCGGTCGGCTAGTGCCGATCGGGTAGCCGGGTGTCGGTTGACGGTTCGTCGATCGTTCGAGTTTGTGATTCCGGAACATTCATTTGCATATACCTATGCGGTTTTGCCGCCCAGCTTTACCGAATATTGCCATCCCGCTGATGCCCAGCCCAGCGAGAGCAAAACCGCAATTTTATCAAACATGCATCTACATTTAAGTACTATTTACTCATATGGAACTTCTGCCAGCAGCTTCGCCCGCGTAAATGTCTGAGCTTACTACCGCAGCTTTACCGAATATTGCCATCCCGCTGATGCCCAGCCCATCGAGAGCAAAACCGCAATTTTATCAAACATGCATCTGCATTTAAGTACTATTTATTCATATGGAACTTCTGCCAGCAGCTTCGCCCGCGTAAATGTCTGAGCTTACTACCGCAGCTTTACCGAATATTGCCATCCCGCTGATGCCTAGCCCAGCGAGAGCAAAACCGCAATTTTATCAAACATGCATCTACATTTAAGTACCTACTATTTACTCATATGGAACTTCTGCCAGCAGCTTCGCCCGCGTAAATGTCTGAGCTTACTACCGCAGCTTTACCGAATATTGCCATCCCGCTGATGCCCAGCCCAGCGAGAGCAAAACCGCAATTTTATCAAACATGCATCTACATTTAAGTACTATTTATTCATATGGAACTTCTGCCAGCAGCTTCGCCCGCGTAAATGTCTGAGCTTACTACCGCAGCTTTACCGAATATTGCCATCCCGCTGATGCCCAGCCCAGCGAGAGCAAAACCGCAATTTTATCAAACATGCATCTACATTTAAGTACTATTTACTCATATGGAACTTCTGCCAGCAGCTTCGCCCGCGTAAATGTCTGAGCTTACTACCGCAGCTTTACCGAATATTGCCATCCCGCTGATGCCCAGCCCAGCGAGAGCAAAACCGCAATTTTATCAAACATGCATCTACATGTTGGCTGGCTGAATAATACCGGCCCGCATGTGTATAGCAGCCCTTACATTTGCACTTGGAGAATTGACCATGACATATATCAATGTATGGGCGACTTAAAGCATTTAACCTAAATGCTCTAAGATGGGCGACCATGTTTTTCTACAATGTCAAGTTTGCTTTTGGGATAAGTTCATCCTTACCTAACTACGGAATCCTTTACTGTGTGTTAAAAGCCGGCGAATGTTGCAAGATGAAAACCAAGCTGAAAACCTATTTTGAACCATCCCTTACAATAAATAAAAATAAAAACATTTTTTTGCCCCCAATCCACTGGTTTTTTTTAACAATGAATAAAACTTTTTGGCAGTTGGTCTACTTCATTATAAAGTAATAAAAACACAACTGCACAGGCATACCTGATAGTGTCCATACCTGAGCATGTATGGGTTGTATAATACCTGCAGAATGGTAGACAGGCACACTCCCTTTTGCCCTGCCATACAATCACTCATACTTAGGATGGTAACCAATAATTTAGTTCTGATTGAAATTTAAATTGAAAAATAAAAACCTTTGTGCAAAAAAAAAAAAACAATAGTACCCAAGTTGTTTTTTTGTAAAAAACGTTTTTATTTTTCTTTACTTTGGAGTTATGGTACACCAATACTAAAACATTGTCTAGAGAAAAGGAGCAAATTAAAAACGTAATATCGAAGCTAACTCAAACACTATTCAAGCAAAGATAATAAAATTTATAAGGGACTACTTTGAAATTATACCAAGAAACAAAAGAGTTTTAAAAGTTGGTTCACAATTGACAGAAATCAGTGAACATACATACATACAGGGCAAACATAGAACCTTCTCCTTTTTTCAAAGTCAGTTAAAAATGACAACAAGCTTAGAATAATAATTTATTTACAATCATTCAATATTACATGATATTGCTAAAAAAGGCATGTTTCACAACACTATTTCAAGACAAAACTGTTGCTTTCTCATTGAACTCAAGTAAAAGTTGTTTCATATCTTCATATCCTGATATTTCCTGAGCTTCTTTCAATGGGAGCCACTTCAGATCTTGATGCTCATCAGACAACAGAACATTTGTCTCTGGATTCCTTAGTTTTGCCAGCCAGTACACAACCACTTTTGGTTTACCCTTGACTTTATAATTCAATACTTTTGAAACATCTTTGTAAACCTAAAAATATATAAATTTTTCTTTAGAAAGTATGAGACTAAAAATATTATGATTTTAACTTACCTCTAAATCATCTTCAGATAATCCAGCCTCTTCTTTTGTCTCTCTTATAGCTGTTACCCAGTCCGATTCACCTGGATCAACATGGCCTGGGTAAAAATAAAAAGAATATTACGAAAGTTTTGAGCAGGTAGTTTTTGGAGTAACGAAAAAGAAACACAGTATCTTGAATGTGTTGTCTCTTGAGAGAAGAGTTATTAGAATACAGTTAGAGTACACAATTTACCCTTTGGTGGAGTCCAGTGATGTTCTCCGTAAGAAGTTTGCAACATCAAAAACTGAACCGCTTGATTCACATTCCTAAAGATAACGAGGCCAGCAGCCCGCTTAGGAGACATTATTAGAACAAATAGTAATCGTGGTTTTTATTTACTGTATGTTTTACAGGTTTTTTTTACTTAACACAGGTACATTTATTTAATTCAATTACATCCATCAGTATGACTAGTAATTTGAAGTATTTTCATTTTTGTTGACAATGATTTTATTGTCATCTGACAGTCTGACACTGACAGTGACAAAAACATTACGACCAATCACGAATGAGTTTGTAAAAAAAAATAAAGAGGTGTCGTTCAGAAAAATAATTTCTACTTATATTTTTCCGATAAAAACTCTCAATTTATATTTTAGTGCCATATTATACAATTTTATTTTTGTATTAAATACACAAGTTTTGTTTTGCTTTATTTTAAGATTTTTTTTTATTGTATCAAGCCGCTAAACTCTGAAGAAAATACTGACACTGACATTTCGAACAACGGCGACAGTCGGTGAAAAAAAAATTGGAATTCAAACTGCAACGGCAAATAACAACATTCATTATTTCATTGAATGAAACGACGGTTACGAAATTGTTTGTTTATTAGTGTTTTCGTTGCACACACAAATGTGATTTCTAATAGGCTTCATAAAACAAAAAGTGGTAAAAAATAATATAGTTTTGTGTATCATCCATCATACCATGTTACAAAAATGGAAACATATTATTAGAAACTGGGTAAGTAGCAGATGTTTTTACAAATGTCGTTGATCATTTGGTGCTTTGTTACTTATAACTAAAGACCGTTTTCTTGTGTATTTTAGATAAACTGTTATTTCAATGAAAGCAATCATGATGAGCGGTCCGTTAACATAGAGTCGTTACTAAACATAATATCTCATTTACATGAGAACCTGAACTTAGACGAATCCAAGTCGTCTATACTGGAAGCGCATACAGTGGAAGCGTTTGTTTTGGAGAAGTATCCAGAATTTAAATTTGAAAATGACTCGGTCGAGGCATCCAATGAGGACGAGATATACCTTGTGGCATCATTGCTTCTTTTCTTTGTGTGCGTGAATTCAAAAGATGTGGATATAAAGAGTGCGATGTGCAGCCAGCTGAGTGGCGAGGACCAGGAGATAATACTGAAGTTCAGTAAGAGTCTACTGGAATGCTCCCCAATCACATGCAGGGATGTTCAGGCAGCTATTACAGGTAACCTTGAATCATTATTATTATTCAATTCACCTAGTTTGTCTTTCCAGGATTAGATCATTATTATTACATAGATAAGGTAATTTTCAATATTTTTTTATGCTAATGTTGAAACAGCTGTTTGAAAGTAGCAGCTGCCATAAAGGGGAGGGCCACATGACCTTTTCAAGTAGCAACAAAGGGAGTTTGCTAATAAGATTTGTTAGTTACTATTATTATCATGGCTTTACTTTACCATAAATAATTAGGTAATATTCATTTTAAATATCATATAAACCCTTGCCATATTTTTTCCACAGAGGCATGTGGTTGTGACATGGCTTCTGGACATGCCAAAGTGGCAGAGACGCCCCCAGCACTGCGCTCATTACATGGAGAAGTGCGGAGATTGCAGGCCTCTTTAGATGCCGAGCGATTTGACCGTAACTATCTTCAGGAAGAACTGGCTAGGACTAACTTGAGGATGGATAAATTGTGTATGTATTTTGTCATTGTTGATACAGATTATTTGTTGTTACTACAGTTGAGAAGAGTTACACAAGGTATACAGGGTGCATTTTTCAAGTAGGTGTCAATGGCCAAATCCGAAACTATGAGGAATAGTGAAAAGTACTCAAAGGAGTTACTGTCTCGATTTTGATGATATTAAAACAGCAACTTTGCATTTAAAAAAAAAAAAACCCATTGATTAAAAAAGATACACACTGTCACTGACACCAATGAATAGTATCCCTAATAAGTATCAAATTCTGGGAAGTTATGACATACAGAAAATTAAAGGAAAGAGCTCATTTTTATCAAAGTACCTACTCTTTTAAAAGTTGAATAATTTGCCTTTGACTCAGACTGACCATTTATTCTTTCAACAAGTTGGAGCCCCAGCCCATAATAGGGACACCAACATAACAATGAATGCTTGTTTGTCACAACTAAAGTCTAACGGGGTGTCCTGCGTGAGCGACGACTATGACGCGACGCGACGCGACGCTGCGAACGCGACGAACGCGATCAACTCAACGGCATTCCCTGCTTGAGGCCTATATAGCAGTCTGCGGCAAGCCGCGACGTATTTGTTTTAAGTGCGTCCAGATGCGGCACCACGAACTAAAGCAAAATTTCACGGTACTTCTCCATGATTCGAGAAGTACCAAAAAAACGTAGGACATTTGTCGCGTGTAGCATCGCGTCGCGTTGCGTCGTATCCTGTCGCGTCGTATCCTGTCGCGTCGTATTCGTCGCTCACGCAGGAGACTCCGTAAACAAAAAAGTAGTGTTATTGATTTCACGAGATTTCATTATAAATGTTTATTGTCCTTGTAACTACTGTACACTCATACTTAGCTTTCAAGGTGAAATTGAGTAGGAAACCTTGTGTTTTTTTATCAGACCTGAATTTAAATTGTTTTGTAAACAGCACAGGCAATATGTATTGTATAGTTATATGAGATCACTTGGTTAGTGAGTCAAATTTGTATTGTATCTATTGATAATGATCATTATTAAATTCAAGTCGCGCCCTTCATTGTTTCCTTGATACGCGACGACGGTACATTTTTATTGCTGCTCAATATGTCTTTTGTACTACGAAGGTAAAATAAAGAATAGTTTCGAATGAGTATGGCAGACAAACTGTGAAAACGGTTTTGTGGGGCATAGTTTATAAATTAAGACTTTTTGTAAACTTTACTTCAATAAAAAAAAGAGGTAGGCGACACTGGCTTGAATGTAGTGTTAGGCAGTTTATTATAGAAATTTCACGACACATCAACATAGTGAGTGGCATTTCACTGGTTTTACCTATGTAGGATGTAACAGCAGCCCTGCTCAGGCGCCGCACTGCTACACCACAACGCATTATGCGGGTTGTATGTTATACTAGTTGCTGCCTGCGGCTTCGCCCGCGTGGATGTCGGTTATTATCCCTAACGAACGTATTATCGGGTTATAAAGTATCCTGTTACGAGTCATAACCTCTTTGCCAAATTTTATCTAGATCCGTTCAGCCGTTTGAGCGTGAAGGACGGGCAAACATTCAAACTCACTCACAAACTTTCGTCATTATAATATTAGTGTGATTTCTTATTTTAACATAAAATATGACTTCGATTCGCCCGTGTGCGGTACTACCTACTTCGTTTTCGCTTAGCGTTCTTTTTCAAACTTCTGGGCTGTCAAATCCAATAATATTTTTTCAAATATGACTGGTCGTCCGAGTCCAGAGATTAGTGCGTTCGAACACAGTAAAAAACTCTTCAGCTTTATTGTGCCGGGTACATTTATACAGTTACTACTCGTAGACTTCGATCTGGACACATTCCATGCAAAAAATGTGCCTTCATTCATTATGAAAAAAATGGCTTCACCCAATTGTGAGACATGTGTAGTTGTCGAGGACCTACAACATTTATTGATGGAATATGTCCAGTAGAAACAATGTTTCATACCATTCTATCCCAACCAAATGGCGACGATGCGACGGGTTTGTTCAAATTCATGGCCCAGATCTTTTGAAAGTACAATTGTTTAAGATACGATGTTATACTAATTGTTTCCCAAGGATTAGAAAAATGATTATTACAAAGTACCGTGATATAAAGTGGATTACTAAGGGATTACGACTTAGCTGTAAAACCAAACGACTTTTAAGATTTAATTTTTATAAAAAGCGAACAAAACAGAATAAAGCTAAGTACCACAGATATTCGAATTTACTACGGCGCTGTATATCAAAGTCGCAAAGAATTTCTAATGAAAATTTTATAAACAAATCTAAGAATATTTGTAAAGCTGCGTGGAAGGTCATTAACGAGGATATGGATTGTAGTGCCCGTCAGGAATTCATAAATGAAATAA
The DNA here is from genome assembly GCA_951799385.1 of Hyppa rectilinea. Taxonomy (NCBI): domain Eukaryota; kingdom Metazoa; phylum Arthropoda; class Insecta; order Lepidoptera; family Noctuidae; genus Hyppa; species Hyppa rectilinea. Next base: position 5,305,783 of record OX637318.1, on the reverse strand, counting down.
GAACTGAGAGTGGCATGACAACGAACCCCCATGAAATAGCAAACAAATTCAATAACTACTTAGTGCAACTATCAAACAGCGATAATGGGAGCATACAGAACACAAATAAGAACCGTGCAAATAATAGTATATTTCTTACACCGATAGAGGACATTGAAATAGCAAATATTATTATGTCCTTAAATAATACTAATTCTGTTGGTTATGACGGTATAACAACGGACATTTTAAAACAATGCGTCGTTAGTATTGTCCCGGTGCTAAGATACCTAATAAATTTATCCTTCGAACAAGGAAATTTTCCCAGCCGATTAAAGAAAACAGTAATCAAGCCATTGCATAAAAAAGGAGATAAAACAGAAATGAGTAACTATAGACCCATAGCCTTAATCCCTATTATCTCTAAAATATTTGAAAAGGCTATGCACAAAAGATTATCTGCGTATTTGGATAAGTATAAAGTAATTAAAACGGAGCAGTATGGATTTCAAAAGGGAAAGTCAACGACGCTTGCTGCATTTGATTTAGTGCACAATATCTTAGTTAATGTTGATAGGAAAAGGCAGACAATGGTGATATTTTTTGACATGTCAAAAGCATTCGACTTTGTTTCTCATGAACTGCTTATAGAAAAGTTGGATAACTATGGTATCAGAGGCCCTGCTCGACAATGGTTAGAAAAATACTTGGATAATCGTGAACAATGTGTCGAAATATCTTGGGAGCAAAACGACGTAGTAAAACAAGAGAGGTCTGAGTATCTTGTCAACAGTTACGGCGTCCCGCAAGGAAGTATCCTCGGAGGTCTTCTTTTTCTTATATATATTAATGATTTACCTGACATTACTTCTAATAAGTGTATACTATTTGCGGATGACATCTCCATAATATTAACATGCGACAATATAATTAATAATAACCTTGACATTGAGATAAATAACACTATTGATTTAGTTATAGGGTGGTTAGTTAGAAACAATTTGCAGGTAAATATCAGTAAGACGACTTTTATGCGATTTCAAACCCGTGGATCAAAGATCGTTCCGAGGCATATTTCTTATGACGGTACACAAATTAGTGAATCTACCAATGTGCGATTTCTGGGATTCACCATGGACAAATACCTAGATTGGAAAGCACATATTGATGGAGTCTGCAAAAAAGTAAATAGTTTCGTTTATGTTTTAAACAGACTAAGAACTACATCAACACAACGTACGGTATTATTGGCATATCATGGTTATGTAGCTTCGGTGTTACGTTACGGATTAATACTGTGGGGAAACTCAACAGACTACCAGCGGGCGTTTCTATCCCAAAAACGCTGCATAAGAGCTATTGCAGGCATTCCTCCATATGAGTCTTGTAAGCCTCACTTTAACAAACTCAAAATATTGCCTCTACCAAGTATGTACATTTTTGAAATTTGTGTATTTGTAAAATCCAATTCAAATCTATTTGTGAAAGCCAATGATATTTATACTCGTGATAATACCCATCCTCGTAAATCAAGGCATGGTCAGCGACTAGTGCTAGAATTTGCACCAAAGACTGCGGTGTTTAAAAAAAACTGCTCAGCTATGTGTATTAAAATTTATAATAGGTTACAAACAGACATTAAAGATCTCCCTCTACCAAAATTTAAGAAAAAGCTTAAAGAGCTGCTTCTTAAAAAAATGATTTACTCAATAAAGGAGTGGTTACAGGAATAATGTGTCCTGTTAAAACTAACTTTTTCTGGTACTAGATACTACAGTTAGCCTGGTACTATATACTTGACATTAGGCCCGATGAATCTCAAGGACATGTTTTAATTTTAATCTTGACTAAATGTAATTAGACGTACTTTTTATTTTTATTTATGACATTAATTTAATATCTCGCACTATTAAGCTTCACATGCCATAATAAGGCTAAATAGAATACAAGACCAAAGAATGTAACATGTGGAACCACCAATTGTATTTACTCTATTTATATGTGAATAAATGAATTTGAATTTGAATTTGATGGGACTGGCATACTATAACTCCCCTATAAATAAATAAAGAATAAAAAAATTAAATATAACACAAATAACCCATCCTGATGTATGCAATGCAACATAAAAATTTATTGTAAGAAAACATCAAGGCGAATTTGTTGCAATGTTTCTTACGTTTCATGTCACATTGCACCAATCACCCGGCATTATATTACCTACCTATTGACAAATAACGGTATGTAAACAGCAAAGGACAAAGAACAATACAAGCTGGAGATAGTGAACCTCAAGGCGAAGATATCAATGTGTTGCGGACAGGAGCACGACTCGCAGGGGGCGGAGGCCGACGCGGAGTTCTCTGGCAAGCTGCTGCGCCAGCTGCGAGACATGGAAGAGTGCCTTGTGCGCACACAGGAGATGCTGGATGACGCTGTCTATGAGAGAGACATTTACAAGACTAAGGTACGAAACTTTTTTGTGTTGCTTCTTCTTTTCGTGTGGTTATTGACTAACCTGGTGTCAGTTTATGCTGCCCATGGGCCTCTGACTTAGCTTCACATGCTGTTAAGAAATACCTCTCAGGCATGCTGGTTTCTTCACGAGGTTTTTCTTTACCGATTTTTTTTTGTGTTGCTGATTCGAATGTAACTATGATCCATTCTGGTGGTTCGTGGTCATGCATCTGTTAATACACGCACGCTGGTATTCCAACTGGCAATGTCATCGATAGATGATTACAGTCTATGAGATCCCGTACGGTTCCCTTATCGATTTAGACAACGACCCTTTGAAATTATTCCTTAGGCAAAAAAAATAAGGGCACACACGCCCTTTTTTTGCCTAAGGAATAAATTCGCCTGGCCACAACTAGTCATCTTCTTCCTTTTCCAACAATGTAAATAAAAGTCTGTGCTCAATCGACATCTTGTCAACTCAACGTAACTGAATGAGCCACTGCCGCCTTGCTCGGAATCAGCGCAGCAGGCAGCACAGCTGCGCAGCTGTGCTACTACAGTGGCAGTATTGCTGTGGGCAGCCGAGATCGCAATCATATCTTACTCCCGTGGATAACCTAAATAATATAAAGGATGCCGTTATCAACGTGGCCACCCTGGACACATTGACACTGGGCTCTTACAATATAAAACACCCAGAAGAAGTAGTCTTTTCTTATTTATTTTGTTGCTTTTCATGGGGCGAAATGAAATTCATAAAAAGATAATACTCATTTCGCAGATAAATAATAATTACTATGATTTAAGACTTTATTCACACCTATGTCCACTAATTGTGCTTGTCGCAAACAAAATCTAAATACAAATGCTACAGGATAGTTGTATTTTCGTTCCAAAGTTGCAATATACGTTACGTTTAGGCTCGTGCTAGGGCTTCTGTAACTGTGGTCTAATCATGCAGGTGGACGAGCTAAAGCAAGATCGTGACAAATGGTTTTCGCTGAGTCAGCAAGAGAGTGGTCGCGCCGCGCAACTGTCCGAGGAGTTGGACATGGAGCGACGGCACTTGAGCTCGCTCAAGGAGCTGGTTGCCGAGCTTCGACAGCATAACCGTCGCAATGGACTAGACTCCAGCCAGCTGGAATGTGACGACCCTGATGCTAGCATACAGTCCTTGCAACAAAATTTATGTATGTTACGTTATCATCATTTTCATGTCCTCTGTCTCATCATTCTCCTGCCCTTATCCCAATTTATTTTGGGTCGGCGCAACGTGTTTTTTTCTTCCATACTTCTCTATTAGTCGTCATCTCGGTAGCCACTCCCTTTCTAGCCATATCATCTTTCACACAATCCATCCATCGTTTCTTTGGTCTTCCTCTACTTGTATAGCCATCCACATTCATGCTCACAATTTTCCTGACAACATTTTCCTCATTCCTACGCATAACATGCCCATACCATGACAACCGATTTCCACACAACTTTTCAGTCACCGGTGTCACTTTCAGACTTCCTCTTATACTCATTCCGTATTCTATCCATTTGCGTAACACCACACATCCCTCTTAGCATTCTCATCTCAGCTGCATGTAATTGTCTTTCATTCATTATTTTTGTGGCGACACCCTCCTGTTCCTCTTGCTTTGCACGGGTTTTTACTGATGTCATGACGAAACATCGATTTCTGTTTTATATTATACCACGACAATTTTGGTTAATGGTGTTTTTCGTGTTGCAGCTGTTTGTAGCGAAGCCTGCGCTAATGTTGTCGAGGTACAACTGTCGGAAGAAAGAGCAAAGGTCGATGCCCTTAAACAGCAACTACAAAGAGTACAGGTAAGTAACCAGTTATTTGTCTGGAGCAGATCAACATAATCCTCAAAGCCGAATTTTAGTTGTATGCATTAAAGTCCTTGAATGTGTATGTGCTCCCTGAGCAGCTAACTGTGATGTAGTGGAGTTACACTCATTACTGACCATTATAATTACATTGTAGGACGACATGAACGAACTCTGTCAGAAATCTGATAACGAGAAACACAACTTGGAAAGATTGATATCAGAGCAAGAAAATGACATTTTTAATCTGAAACACCGCGTCAATGAGGAAATTGAAGAGAAAAATAATTTGAAATTTTATTACGATGATGAAATAAGTAAATTAAATAATGAAATTAATGAACTCGAACAAAAGATAAAAGAAAACAGTGACAACTCACGAGTAATAATTAATAAAAAGATTCAAGAGATCCAAACACTACAAGAAGAGAAGTTCTCTCTTCTGCAAAGTCTTTCTAATGAGACTACCAAGTTGGAAAACATTATAACAGGGCTCAAAGCTGACATAGCAACAGAGAAGCAGGCAAGGGTCACTATGAGAGACGGCTATGAAAACCAGATGATGAAGCTAAATGAAAAGGTATTGAATCGAAACAATGAACTGGTTGAGTTACAAAATAACGTTTTTAAAAAGGGTGAGATGATTGAAACGCTTCAAATTGATTTGAGAAATGAGAAGGAGATTTCGAACAAGTATCACATTAATGTGCGTCAACTTCATGAACAGAAACGCGAAGTCGAGAATAAATTACAAAATAAAAATGATGAAATGTCAGCAATGCAACTAACCCTGGAACAAAATATTGCATCTGTGTTGAAAGAAATTGAACACTTTAAGCTTTTAGTAGCTAACCTGCAAGGTCATTGCAGGGATTTGGAACAAAGCAAATCGCAGTTGGAGTCAGAGATAAACAACCAAACTACTAAATTTGATGAACTTCTTAAAGAAGCCGAGAATTTTAAAAATACTTTTAGTGAGGAATCAGAAAAACTTAAATTTGACTTGGATGAAAAAAACGCAATTATAAATACGTTACAGACACATTTACATGACGAAATACATCATAAGATCGGATATCAAGAGGAACTACAAAAACTACAGGCAAACAAACTACATTTGTCGGAAGAGTTAAGCAAACTGACTGTCGAGTTCTCTAAACAAAAAATTGAATTGACCGGTAAGGAAAGGACCATTGAGTCGCTAGAACTGTGTCTGAAGGAGGCCCAAGGTACCATTGGAAAATTGCAAGCAGAGAATGATAAACTAAATGTAGATGTGTCGAGGCTGTCTAATGAGGTAGATCTCAAAAATAAAAATATTGAATTACTCAACACCACACTGGAAACTACTAAAAAGTCTTTGGAGGATGAGCTTTCTGATAAGATTGCAACAATCGATCATAATATTCATAAGTTAGCTAACATGACTGCTAAGAAACAAGCCTTGCAGAGCAAAATAGAGTTAATGCAAACAGAAAAGACTAAACTGGAGCATGATCTTGTTGACAAAACTAAACAAATATCACAGTTGCAAGCAGATTGCGAAAAAATGGCGAAAACTATTGATGAAAACAAGAAAGGTATGTATCATATAAGTATTTTTGACTTAGATGCGATGTCGACACGCCTAGTTACTTCTAATGTTGTCCTTTTCGTTGCAGCCATCCGAAGTTTGGATCAGAACATGACTAAAGAAAAACATAAATATACAGCACTTGAGAAATCCTTTGACTCGGAAATGTCTAAACTAATGGGGAAACTGAATGAAACTGAAAAGACCATAAAAGAACTAAGCTGTAGTTCTAGGAAAACGATTAAAAGCAAAGATCATCAAATTCATACACTTAATAGCGAAGTTGAAAACCTCAAAAGAGCTTTAGATATAGATAAAGAAAATATGAGTTTAGTACACAAGGAAAAAGAGGCCCTGACCCAAAAATTGAATGAAGAAATTTCATTTAAGAACAAAATTGAAAAAGAATATCAGAATCAGTGCACGCAACTAGAAAACATCACATATCAACTGAATCAAGAAATATCTACCAAGAATAATGAAATAATTACATTAAAAATGGAACTGGAACTAGCCATGAAAACCGTTGAAGGCAAATGTAAAGGTCAGTACGAGTTCATAATTAATTAAACATTTGTGGAACCTAATATTTTCATAGAACTAACAATAACATTATTTTCTTTTAGAAATCAGAATCTTAGGAGAGAGATTGTCTAATGAAGATCATCTAATCAGAGATTTGGCTCACCAGAAAACTGTTGAAACTAAAGAGTTACAAAAAAGGGTTAGTCAGTTGCAATCAACGAACTTTGAATTGGAACAAGAAGTCAAAAGAGAGTACGATTGTAAGAAACAAGCAATAGAAGCATTGCGGAAAGAAAATGAACAGTTACACTTTGCCATTGAAGAGGACAACAGTAGCCATGAAGTGATACTGAAAGAGAAGGACTGTATCATTGACAGATTGGAAGGGGAACTGAAATCACACACTGGTCAATTGGAATCCCTCAGGAAAGATTACGAAAATATAACATTAAATTGGGAGATATACAAGGTGGAGACCAAAAGAAATATAGAAGTAAAAGAAGAGCAAATAAAAAAACTAACTCAAGAAGTTGTGTCATTACAGGAAAATCTTTCGGAAGTTAAAAACGAAAGAGATGAATTAATTAAACAGCTTGAAGTTATAGCTCAGTTTTTCAAAGAAAGCAGAGAAAAAGTAGATAAACTTACAGAGGTAATAGATCAAAAAGAAATGAAAAATGTGGCTACTTTAAAGGAATTGCAGGTAATACAAAACCAACTAATCGAAGAAAAGGCTGCTAGGGACAGTCTTCAAACCGAAAATAAACAGCTAAGTGAAGATATGAAAGCTCTTGTCGCAGATAAAAACGAGCTTTTAAATGAGAAGATTGAACTAACACAGCACCTTGCAGAAGAAAAAACGATTAAAAAGATTTTTGAAGAAGAAAGAAATGCACTTGTATCTGAGAAAACAACTCTTGAGAGAAACCTATTGAAACAAGTGGCAGTGACGGAAACTCTGATGGAAGATAAAGAATGTCTCACGCAACAGATTGTCGAAGAGAAGTCCGCAAGAGAAGTAGCGGAGAAGGAAAAGGAGAACATCTTACTTGAGAAACACCTTATAGAGCAGAAGATAACAGAAATAGAAAAGAGTAAAGAAGAAATGAGTAAAGAAATAGAGGATCTTGATCAAAAGCTTTCTTTATTAGATCAACAGTGCACACAAGAGAGAACTATCAGTGAGCTTTTGAAAGGAGAAAAGATACAGTTGGTTCAAAGTTTGACGGCAAAGCAGGCATCTAATGATGTACTTCTCAAAGAAATGGAGATTCAAATTGCATATTTAAATATTGAAGTTGAAAATCTGCAACATGAACTGTGTGACCAAAGAACTGTTCAAGAAGTGCTTATAACTGACAAAGAAACGTTACTTGTTGAAAAAGAAGGACTTGTGAGAGCTTTGGATGTTGAAAAGTCGGCACATGATGAAAAGGAAACGGAGAAAGATCAAATGATAACGAAATTGTGCGAGTTGAATGAAACTTATTCATCTAAAGCTAATGTTGTACAAGCGGAACTTGAAAAAGTTACTCAGAAAATGAATAGTTTACAGATGGATATTAAGAGTAAGTTGTAATTTCACATTTAATGTAACTGTAAAACGGGGTGAAATGTATGCAGGGGTGAATTGGAACGATAAATGAATTTTAACATTGAAATAATATAGTTTGTTGCCAACCAGAACAATGAATTAATATACAGTAAACACATTACAAACTCCTTTTTGGCCACAAACTATATTATTTAATGCTCAAATCGCTTTTAAAGTTTCGTCCCGATTCACCCCTGCATCCCTATTCACCCCGTTTTACGGTATTATTTATGGGGGTTAATTTCAGACGACAGCCTTAGGCACAAAAGCAATTGTTATATAAAAATTGTATAATTTCAGATCAACAAGAATTGAACAACCAATTAACGAAAACTTTAAGTGAGGGACTTGAACATCTTGTGCAAGAACTTCAAAAGAAAGGTACTGCCAACAAAGAGTTACAGAAGATATTACAATCTTGCAATACAGATACTCCGGCCAAGGACAAGTGTGATATGCTCGTAAGCATTGCTAACACTATATTCACGGAAATGGAGATGAGACGGAATGTAGAGAAATCACTTGAAGATAGTAATAGCTCACAGGCTGAGCTGAAGAACGAATTGAAGCAGAAAGAGACTCAGTTGGTTGAACTGCAAACTGAGGTCAAACGGCTCCAGCAAGTCGTTAGTGAGAATAAGATCGGTGAGTAATTAATTTAAAACCTATCTCCAGTATTCAGCTTGTGGTTAAGAAAAAACTTATTTCAATCGTGACCTAACATTTTTTTACCTTGATACTGTTGATCCTGTTTCTCCCTGGTATTCTTGAGTAATTTTAAGAATTATTTGGGGATGATGCCTGGGTAAAAAAAGAAATTATATTAAGTCCGTCATTCATATAATAAAAAAATATTAGTCATGTATTTTGCTTTATGATATTAACAAAAAATTACTGAGATAAAACGCATTAAAGTTGGAGAGTGGGTGTTCGCTACGTCACAAGTAAGTATAAAAACTACATACTTGTGACGTCATACCACATTTCAACTCAATGTATCAGCGTAATCTTTGGATTATGTAAAAAAAGAAAAATATCGTGTCCAATATTGTTTGAAAAGCTAGTTTACGGACTAAAAAAAATTCTAGTCATCTATTACCAATAAAGCTTTGGTTAACGACTGCTATAATATAATGTGTAGTAATTATCTGTGAACTTTGCAGCACTCATACTTGCAGGGGACACTCGTGAGAGTTGCAATGTTCTCAAACATTTATATGTGCTCGTTTAACTAACCGTCACGACTCCGATAGCGTGGGACTTTCAACTGGATACTTAATATTCTTCGAAATACCAATAAATTTTCATATCGGCATCTATCTACCTCATCCTAGCTTTGTCCCTGGCTCTAGCCGCGGTCAGATTTATAAAGTCTTCTATTTTTCTTAAAATTTGTAGTGCTAATCTTCTTCATAACATAACAATTGACTATATTTGAAACGGTCAAAAATAAAATATGAAATCACATACATATAAGACCGCTCATCTTAAAAACTTCCATCACCATATGGAAATTAAATATAATGGGAAGATATAATTGTTAAATTGCATTTAACGCTAATAAGTATTCCATTTGATTCAAAAAATCTGTAACGTCATATTGTTATATTTCATACATATCACGTACAAATTCCGCGTTTTGACAATTCATAAAAAGTAACTACCCTTTCAAATACCCAATTATATATTTTATTTATAGAATTATCAAAGCATATTGAGACTTTCAACACTACGCTAGATAACAAAGTAAGAGAAATGCATGTGATACAAGAAGAGAATAAATCTCTCACAAATGACCTGAACGATGTCAAACTGCAGTTAGAGGTCAAAGTCCATTCTCTAAAGGAAAAACTTATTGACAACGAGGACTTGACAGATAAACTGAAGAGCACTTATGACTGCCAGATAGATAACTTGAATGTGATGATCACTAAGGTGAGCAATTATTTGAAAGATAAAACTGCAGAGTTAGACGCGGTCAGAAAGGAGAAAGATCGTCTTGTGCAAAACATTGAAGAAAGTGGCCAAGGTTTGTCTGTTGTTACTTATCATTTGTTAATTGTCAACGTAATTATTGCTACACAGTTAAGGTCGTAGCACACATATCAGCTCGGAAAGGGATCGTCACCGTATCAACTCGAGCCGAGCAGTATTCTTGGTATAAAATTCCCTACTGCAAAGCACACTAATCGGAATCGTAACGTAATCGCCTCGCCTCGGGACAAGCTCACGAACAAGGCGATAAGGTGACGATCGCTTGCCGATTTGATATGTGTGCTACGACCCTTATACTCATTTTCAGAATTTTTAAGACTGAAAATATTTTGTTGATTTAATTCTTCTTAAGCATTCGATTGCTTATGCAACAATGTTAAGACAACATTTCTATGCAACATGTTACTACTAGTTATTAATGAAATCTTTAACTATCATTAGAATAGTATTTAGAACCCAGTTCAAATAATTTTTCGTTTCATTGTATAATATTGTAGCTTTTTACAGAGGGGTTCCTCTGGGCTCCTTACTAGGTCTTAATAATATCTAAGATTAAACTTAAAGTGTAGTAAAAGATTGGGTCAAATCAGTTTGAATCAATGCTAGTAGTTTTGTAGCCTTTAGGGGCTGTCTCCACGAGCGAGAGAATCGCGGCGATAATATCGTCGTGCCACGTATTTCTATACACTGTCTATGAACGCGTCTCCACCCGGCGATATTATCGCGGCGATGCGACGAGTGGCAATGTGCGCGCGTAACGTCGTCGTATCGCCGCGGTATCGTCGCGACTGATGGCGAGCCCGCCGCGCGCTCGCCGCAGAACGTGGCGCTCTCGCAGCGAGCGCGCGGCGGACGCGCTGTCAAACGCAGCGTCATTTATTTATTATTCATATTTCGCTCTCGTCTGGCACCTAAAAAACTACTCTACTGAACTCTTTCAACAAAACAATTGCACAACGCCTCGTCGCGGAAACGCGGCGATTCCGTTACGAGTCGTCACGGGCACGCGGCGATTCCGTAACCAGTCGCGACGATACGTTGAATAATCGCTCGTTCGTGGAGACGACCCGACGATAGAAGCGCGGATCCGTCGCGATTCCCTCGCTCGTGGAGATGGCCCCTTAGTCTGCTTAACTTCTAAATAGGATCATACTATGTAGCATAATAAACAAGAAACTTCAAAGAAGAACCAGATACTACATAAATATTTAAAAACACAAACATGATATCGATGCTTTTTAAGTTGCTTCATTCAAAGTCATTCCATTCATCAAACGTTACGAAAACATGTGCACAACGTATTTTGTATGAAATCTTAATTTACAGCGATAAAGGCGTTAGAGGAGACGGTAAAAGGTGAAATACAAAACAAACAAAAGTTACTCAAAGATTTTGACTCTGAAAGACAGATACTTAAAAACATGGTAACAGTGACAGAATCCATTATGGAAGATCAAAAAGTTGCACTAAATAACATTATATCCGAACATGTACGAGCCAATGAGCTATTACAAGAAGAGACTAAGACTCTCTCCGAAGAGTTGGAGAACGAAAGAAGGGAATTTGAAGCAGTACTTCAAGAAAAATCGAATTCCTTAGAGTCACTATTTAAAGAAATGTCAGATTTAATACTTGAAAAAGAAAAGGTCGGAAAAGAAATGAAGGCTCAAAAAGTAGCTTTCGAAGAAGAAAAAAAGGAGTTAGAAGCAAAGATAGAAGAAAAAGAAAATGCATTAGAGTCAGTATTTAAAGAAATACATGACAAAGGGATTCGGCCTAAGAAAGCTAATATCGCCGCAGACATAAAGAAACTGAAATCTGAGTTGCAAACTAAAATGGTTGAATCACAGAAATTGCAAGAAGAGAATATAAATCTGTCGAACACTGTAGAGGAATATAAAAGTGGTAAGTTTTTTTTTTAATTCAGTTGCTCAGCGTTACTATCAGTGCGTGAAAATGGTGTTCGTCACGTGACTAAGAGCCTCCACTTTAAAACATCTAAACCAAGGCTTCCCGAACTTATTTGTCATTTTTTTTTTTAAGGCTGTGAAATCATCCAATGACTGCTCCCGCTCTGGGTGGAGCGGAAGGGAGTGTCAGACTCTTACTGACTAAAACCCATCCATGTTCCTTCCGTAGCCCTTTATGTTCCGGGGTAGCGGTAACCCTTTCGGACAATCCCGCTTACCCGGCAGGCTTGGCCCTGAGGGGCCCCTTCATATGCTGACTTCTCTTTGAGGCGCGCGTGGAACATATACGCGCCGTACGGCACGGGTCTGGTGCTGATCGGACGGTGAGTCACCCATTACTCACCGCCCGCAGGCCCGCGCCTACGGTGGCCGGGAGTCGTCACGTGGCTCCCGACGCCCGGAGCGTCTCCCGCGGCGGCTGGGACGGGAGGACCTTTCTCTCTCCCATCCCGCCACCTCCTTCGCGAGCATAACTTTTTCGCAGAAGGAGGTGACTGCCTCCCACTCCCTCTCGCCCCGGACCATGGCTTGCACCAGGGCCGGGCGCGAGAGGTCGCCGCCGCCGATCGCCTCTACGAGGACACGGCGGTGCTCCGCCCAAGCGGGGCAGGTTTGCACCGTGTGCTCTACCGTGTCCTCTGGGCGATCCTCGCAGTGGTGACACCCGGGCGTTTCCTCCCGCCTGATGATGTGCAGGAACCTCCCGAAACATCCATGTCCGGTGAGGACCTGCGTCAGGCGGAAGGTGAGGGCGCCGTGACGCCTCTCTAGCCACTCCTCAAAGAGGGGCCTTACCGCCACTATCGTGGCGTGCCCTGCGCTGGGTTGCGACAGTCGCTGCTTCCAGGCCGCCATGAGATCGCGCCGGAGGTCCGTCCGCTCCGCCGCAATTTGCTGCGGAAACGTACAGGCGTGCGAGGACTATCGCCTCCAGATCCCACGGCGAACTTATTTGTCTACCGCCCACTTTAAGAATGAATTATTTTTAACCTCATTTATTCAACTATTTTAAAACTACTATCTAGATGAAATTACAAATCGCCCGCTAAGCCTCTGCACAACGCCCCCATTTTTTTTCTTCGTCTCTTACTGCCCCCTTTAGGCCTGCAGCGCCGACAAGGGACATTATCGCCCACTTTGGGAAATGCTGTTCTAAAGTATCATGAATAACCTACTAGTAATAGTTAGGATTTTGCCAAATGGAAAAAAAAAGTTTGTTTGCGGACTACGCGATTGTTATTTTTTTCTTGATTTCAGGTATGGATTCAATGGAAAAGCTAAATAAAGAACTTGCCGCCACTGAAATACAATTACGAGCAGAAAATGAGGAATTAAAGCAATCTTTACAAGAATTGACACAAACGTACAAGGATGTCGAATGTACACTCAAAGAAAAGATTGAAAATATTAAAGAAATGGAAGAAAAAGCCCAGTCACTTCACACGCTAATTAAAATGTTGGAACAAGAGAAAATACTTTTAGAGGAGGACAAAAACGAATTAATAATGGAGAATAAAGGAATCAAATCTAACATTTGCGTTTTAGAATCAAATATTGCCACATATGGTGAAGAAATTGCTAAATTGAATATTGAAAAAGAAAATTTATTAAAAGAAATTGAAGAAAATACAAATGGTAGGTGTAAAATAGTGTGAACTTGGATTGTTTGCTATTCGGGTTTAAGTCGACCGCCCGTCCCAAGATACTAATATCATAACTTTCTTTTTTCAGTGGTGTCGAACCTGGAACAACTCCTCAAAGAGGCGCAAGAGCAAAATGAAAAACTGCGTGAGGAAGTCAACAACGACAAACTAAATCTAGCCAACAAATGTGCCATCCTTCAGGAATACCATGATAAGGCTGAGATAGAACTCGAAGAAAGACGAAAAGATATTATTTCTACACAGAAAGAAATGAACACCTTGAAGTGTAAAGTGGAGTTATGTGAAGAAGACTCCAAAGCCAAAGACGCGATCGTATCTAAAATGAGTAAGGAGAAAGATGCTGTCATTGCTTCAATAAGCAAGGAGCTACAAGACGCGAAGGAAAAGTACGAGAAAGAAATACAAGAAAAGATGACGATTATTCATGAGTTAAAACAGAATTTAGAGGATATTAACAATGAGAGAGAAGCATTGCACATTCTGAGGAAGGAAAACGAGGAGCTCATCAAGGCAGTTGGACAGAGAGAGACATGTACGTAGAACATCATTCATTCATAAATGTAGCTATGCATATAAGTAATAAAAATATAGATGTGAGAAATCATGCTTTGTCCATTTAAATATTTTGTTGTAAAAAAATGTTTGACTAATTAACGTGTATCTTTCGTAGTTGCAGTCGCACAAAGCCTAGAAAGGGCGTCGAGCCACAAGCAGACGGGTCACGCGGAGAAGGAGCTCCGCGACCTCCAGCATCAGGTAGATAACACATCCTCAAACATGTCACACACATCCACGGAGAGCCTTAAGACCATCTCAGACTTAGAAAAGATCATCCTCGACAAGAACCGCTCGATCACGACGCTGCACAGCGACGTCACCTACCTCAAGACGTTGCTGGCAGAGTCCGAGACTAAACTCCTTGACGTCACCAAGGATCTCGAGCTGAGCAAGGAGAACTGCCACCAACTGTCCACTCAGCTCAAGAAAATTGTGCACCAGAAGAACGAGGAGATCGCGGACCTCCGGAGACAGGTGAGCAAAATGAGCGTCAACGAAAACAGAGCTACGCAGATCATTAAGGTATCCGCCAAGTACCAGGCGATCATACTCAAGCGGATCGCCGAAATAAAGACCAACACCGTCCTCAAAGAACTCACTAACTTTGGCAACTCAAACAATTACGATAACGAGGTGAAACGCAGTCTGAGTGCTGGAACTGTCACCATGGAAGACTTGGAGAACTTCTTGGACACCACAGACAGACATCTGAGAAAGTGCTCAGAGAAACAGTTAGCTATACAGAAAGAGCGAGACAGACTCACGGAGGTGAACAGGATCCACGAGACGGAGATCCTGAATTTGAAAAAGGTTTTGAACGATCAGTCGGTCAGCTTCAAGGCGTTGTTGTCCGCTCGGGAGGGCTACGTGCAGAAGATGAGCGCGGTGACGTCGCTGCAGCGCACGGCGCGGCGCGAGATCCTGCGGGCCGAGGGCGTGGCGGGCGCGGCCGGCCTGGCGCGGCTGGAGCGCGCGCACGCGGCCGCGCTGCAGGACCTGGCCGAGGGCGCGCTGGCGCTGGAGCGCTGGCTGGAGCGCGGCCTGCGCCGGGCGCTGGGCCCGGCCGCGCCCGCCGCGCCCGACGCCGCGCTGGACGTGCAGCTGGACGAGCTGGCGCAGAGCTTCGCGCGCCTGCTGGAGCTGGTGGCCCGCACGCGCGAGGCCGGAGACGCGCGCGATACGGTGGCCGAGGTGCGCGCCGAGTACGAGGACAAACTCGACCGCATGAAGGGCAAAATGGTCAGTATCCTCCCCGTACTGTTGTTGATATTGCTATACCAGCTGGTGTGGTGGTGCTACCTTCTCATGGATCACTGAGTGTGGCTTGTGAAGTCGTTAATTTATTTACTTATGTTGTTTTCAATAAATTGTTTTAATGGATGCTTTTGTTTTATTTCAAGTATTTTTGCTAGAGTGTTCATTAAAACATTGTTTTAGTAGTTTGCTGATTCGCAAGGTAATATGTTTGTACATATACATGTAATTACGTATGCATGGCCTGCTGCACGCGTTGAAATCGATGCATGTGGTTTGGAGCTCGGACGCGTGCTGACTCGTGTGACCGTTTTCAGAAACAACTGTACAGTGAGCAGATCGCGGTGTTCAAGGAGAAGCAGCGCTCGGAGATAAGCGCGCTGGAGCGCGAGCTGGAGCGCGCGCGCGACAAGCTGGCGCAGAGCTCGCGCGCCTACGAGACGCACATCCGCGGGCTCACGGCCGAGCTGTGGCGCGCGGGCGAGCGGCTGCTGGTGACGCAGGACGAGGCCGACTGGCTGCGCCGCACGCAGCGCTCGGCCAGCCTCATGTCGCTGCAGCACGTGCACTCTGTACGTACCTCACACACAAGCATATAAGTAAACATACATCATCGGGCCGTCTGTCGCCCCAGAGGCGCTCGCCCGCCTCTGATCCGCCGCGGCTTATAATAACGTTGTATTTCGTTTGCAGTCCGGACTCGTCCCGTTCCAAGAAGAACCGGCCCGTCCGTCCGACTCGCACTCACTACGCTCTCTGCCTGTGAAAAACAACGGAACAAAACGAGGTAACATAAGTAAATAAATGCTTGAGACTTAAGGATGGATTCATATAATTTGTGCAACTTATCGTGTCCAATTTTATACAAAAAAACCGGTGCATGTAGTTCTTCTAAACGTACACATAGATTCCGTTGCGGTTTTCACCAGAAGATTTATGTGAATTTAGTACAGAAATCGCGATGATTTGTCAAGTCGCACATAAGTATATTTTTAGTTATTCTGAGTGTATTTCGTCAGAGGGTCGCGCAATGCACATGTCGGACGAGGAAGGCGAAGTGTTCGACAACCGCTGGCTGAAGGAGCTGTCAGCCACGCCGCGCCGGGAGTCCGGGGCCCTGCGCGAGTCCGGCCCGCCCGGCCTCCGCCTGTCCGAGCTGCGCTGGCGCAACTCGCTGTGCCCGCCGCACCTCAAGAGCTCCTACCCTGCTGAGACGCAGTTCACGCAAGCCATCGATGAAGAAGACATCAAGGTAGGTTTTAAATGAGTTACGCCTCAGAAACTACTAATACTTTGCAAGTAAGTGAGTAAGCAAGAGAATTGACCCTGTGGAATGTGCAATTCTGGTCCGTTATGTTAAACCCCACCCCTGCTTCCTCTCTTTCTCTCTCTGTCTAGTAATACCAACAGACGCTATTATCTCTCTTTCTCTCTCTGTCTAGTAATACCAACTGACGCTATTATATCTCTTTCTCTCTCTGTCTAGTAATACCAACTGACGCTATTATCTCTCTTTCTCTCTCTGTCTAGTAATACCAACTGACGCTATTATCTCTCTTTCTCTCTCTGTCTAGTAATACCAACAGACGCTATTATCTCTCTTTCTCTCTCTGTCTAGTAATACCAACTGACGCTATTATCTCTCTCTCTCTGTCTAGTAATACCAACTGACGCTATTATCTCTCTCTCTCTCTCTTTGTCTAGTAATACCAACTGACGCTATTATCTCTCTTTCTCTCTGTCTAGTAAAACCAACTGACGCTATTATCTCTCTTTCTCTCTCTGTCTAGTAATTCCAACTGACGCTATTATCTCTCTTTCTCTCTCTGTCTAGTAATACCAACTGACGCTATTATCTCTCTTTCTCTCTGTCTAGTAATACCAACAGACGCTATTATCTCTTTCTCTCTCTGTCTAGTAATACCAACTGACGCTATTATCTCTTTCTCTCTCTGTCTAGTAATACCAACTGACGCTATTATCTCTCTCTCTGTCTAGTAATACCAACTGACGCTATTATCTCTCTTTCTCTCTCTGTCTAGTAATACCAACTGACGCTATTATCTCTCTTTCTCTCTCTGTCTAGTAATACCAACTGACGCTATTATCTCTCTTTCTCTCTGTCTAGTAATACCAACTGACGCTATTATCTCTCTTTCTCTCTCTGTCTAGTAATACCAACTGACGCTATTATATCTCTTTCTCTCTCTGTCTAGTAATACCAACTGACGCTATTATCTCTCTTTCTCTCTGTCTAGTAATACCAACGGACGCTATTATCTCTCTTTCTCTCTCTGTCTAGTAATACCAACTGACGCTATTATCTCTCTTTCTCTCTCTGTCTAGTAATACCAACTGACGCTATTATCTCTCTTTCTCTCTCTGTCTAGTAATACCAACAGACGCTATTATCTCTCTTTCTCTCTCTGTCTAGTAATACCAACAGACGCTATTATCTCTCTTTCTCTGTCTAGTAATACCAACTGACGCTATTATCTCTCTTTCTCTCTCTGTCTAGTAATACCAACTGACGCTATTATCTCTCTTTCTCTCTCTGTCTAGTAATACCAACAGACGCTATTATCTCTCTTTCTCTCTCTGTCTAGTAATACCAACTGACGCTATTATCTCTCTCTCTCTGTCTAGTTATACTAACTGACGCTATTATCTCTCTTTCTCTCTCTGTCTAGTTATACCAACTGACGCTATTATCTCTCTTTCTCTCTCTGTCTAGTAATACCAACTGACGCTATTATCTCTCTTTCTCTCTCTGTCTAGTAATACCAACTGACGCTATTATCTCTCTTTCTCTCTCTGTCTAGTAATTCCAACTGACGCAATTATCTCACTTTTTTACGGCGAGATTTTTAGAGAATTGTAATAATGTTGCAGTGTGTCGGCGCGGCGGGGCCTGGCGCTGTGAAGGCGCAGCGCAAGGAGGTCGGCATCACGGCCTACAAGAAGCCCGGCCCGCCCACACCCAGCAAACAGGCTGGCAGACTATCCGCTACCGTGAGTTTGAACAGTCTGTTTTGGTATTTTATAGTATAGTACTAGCTGCTACCAGCGACTTCGCCCGCGTCGATGTCGGAAATTATCCCAAGGGAACGTTCTACCGAGATTTAATCCTGGTCATTAACTATCTCTGTGCCAAGTTTCATCCAGATCCGTACAGCCGTTTGAGCGTAAAGGACGGACAAACATACAAACTCCCACACAGACATACTCACTCACAAACTTTCGCCTTTATAATTAGTTTGATTATATTCTTCTTAAGGTGGAGAATGAAGTGTGTGAGTGGAGAGTGAAGAATGGCTGGAACAAAGCAATGTTATTTTTCGTACCACATAAATAGCAATAAAAAACGTTTCGAAAAATAAAAACGTTTATTTATCAGACCCGTGCAAAAAATATTTTTTATTAGTGTACAGACAAACGTAACCCACCATCTGGGGCATTTGGGTAAAAATACAACAAATATGAAAGAGGGCAAAGGTCCTTAGTGTTGTAATGTTAATGTAACCGTTGTTCGCAGGACTCCGAGCTGCGTGAGTCGCTGCGTGTGGAGGCCGAGCCGCAGCCGTCCCGCAAGACTAGCACTCCGTCCCGGATCCGGTCACTGTTCCGATCCAACAAAAACGATACCGCCGAAGTGAGTTTATCAAATGTTGTACACTTACGCCATTAGTTTATACGCTTAAACCCATTAGCACTACTAAACACCAACCCCTGCACTAATAAACGTTGTATAGCGTCTGTATAGGTTACACAACGCTTTGTTTTCTTCTTTCAAAAGTCAAATTTCCGACGACTGAAAAATACTACTATTCACCACAACTAACGCTTGAAAAAAAGTGTGTTCTTGGAAAAACACAAATAAACACAACTGATACCACACAAAGTTCAGTTTGCGAGTACATTTTCAAGCTTTCTGATGACCTTGAAAATTTCTTTGAGCGAAATAAACGGCAATTTGGGACCCAGGATTTATTAAACACCTGGACCTCCGCTATTTATGGCTTCTACAGCTTATTTTGTATTAATGATAATATATTTTCGACCTTTAGTAGGAGACTAATTAGTATTTTCTAATCATTCCAGGGAACCCCACGAAGCAGAAGGCTGAGTAACATTTTTAGAAAGAAATAAGTAGTTTTATTTTTACGAAATTTGACATGTCAACGAAATTGTTAATAAATAAATTAATTTATTGCTTTTTTAAGTCCTTGTTTTATTCAGTTTTTCGACATAATCATAAATGGAATAAAGTGATTGATCTATACAGGCTTATACAGCCTGTATAGATCTGTAAAGTAAGATTAAAATTTAATAATAGAGGTGGAAGGCCCCCAAGACACGAGGTACACGATTCAAACAAAACTCATTTCTTATTTTCTTTAATTCATAGAAGTACACCACGAAAATCACTATAGCACCAAACATTACATACAAAATGTACAAAATTGTGCCAATTTACTCATCACATTTATCGGGGGAATGAAATCTCGCTCATTAACACAATGCGTTAAACTTATCCTCAATCTCGTATTAAAAGACATTTTCCAATATAAGGAAAATCTCTAGCAAACTTACTTATTAGTTATTTGAAATTACATTCAGTGATAGTAAATTTTACTAAGGTAAGGCGAACGTTGCAACCGCTGCGAGTTCGTCATGGAGTAATAGCCAACAGAAAGTCAGGTTCTCGCAATCTGAATGACACGTCACTCCTGCAAGGCTCTTTACGTGAAGCTAACTCTCATTGCTAACGGCGCACGCGCCGCGGTCGCACACTGCGATCTTCAGTCACGCACGATGTAAAAGAGCCAGTCGGAACACATTCATAATTAAATATCGATTTCTATTAAGACTGAACTAAACTTACAACTACAAAATAAATAAAACCATAGATATTATGATCGTAATATACAAAATAAACGATTTATTTACAAAAAAATCTCAATAGTAAAATTATTTATGAAGTTTCAAAATTAAATTAGAAAAATAATGATTAATTGTAAAAATATTGTTGACTTCTGATTAGGTTGAGTGAGCAGCCCGTGGTCTGAACTGCACACTGGGACCGGTACTCTGTGCTCTCGTTAAGCGGAAACACCACGACAAAGATTTAATATCTCTACTTACGTTTACAAGAGTTGATAAGTACACTAAAACGGGGTGTATAGGGATGAGAGGGTGAATCAGAACAAAACTTTTTAATAGATTTTAACGTTGAAATAAAACAGTTGTTTGACAAAAAGGAAACAAAATCGTTCAAAATAATACAGTAAACATATAAGTCTTTTTTGCTCACAAACTATTATTTCACTGTTAAAATCCCTTTTAAACTTTCGTCTCGATTCATTCCTGCACCCCATTTTACGGTATGTAATGATCAATTTTGTTTTCTTTTTACAAATTCACCAATTAAACTGCATCACACACACCTCCAAAAGGAGTTCAAAGGCTGCCAGTTTCAATATGTTCTAGAAAATAACACTGTCAGCTCGTAGCTTATGCGCTGATCGCGTTAAGTTTAATTGGTGAAATCAGCCCTAAGTCCCCGTTAACTAAACTTAAATGAATTCTCTTACACTGTTTAATTTATTCGGTGAGTAGCGGCTATTATTGTAATAATAATATCGATAAGTAAAATAGATGAATAATTCTGAATTGATCATCAGTTATACGTTTTATAGGTTTTTTTTCATGCCTGTATGGGAAAGTTATAAACTACAGGTTATAGAGAAAAACGCAGAAACGATTAAAAAAAAACTGTATTGTCGAAAAGATTTGAAAAATTTGTGTTAAATTTTTTTTTTTTTAAATATATTCTGCCTCTACATTACTTTAAAAACTAAACCATGTAACAATCACTGGTCTTAAGTTGTTAGAGACTTAGATTATTTAAAATAAAATTTTCATTTTAACTATTCAAGGCGATTATTTCATGTTCTGAGCACAGCTGAACTGTTTAAAACTTGTGCCTCATATGTGTTTCTTTCGTTTTTCTCTAGAACCTATAGTCCGTTTGTTATAACATTAGAAACACCCTTTCGTTATTTCTATATAGACATATATTTAAACTCGTTATTTCACGATACATACGAAGCAATTTGATCTAATTACCATTTACATTAAAAAAAAAACTGTAAAATGCAGTTATGTCAACAATATTAAACAATAACTGTCGTTTTTAGCCGTTATTTGTCTAATGTTATAATAAACGGAGTAGGTATAGTTAGTTCAGAATCTACCGAAACTCGGATGAAAAATACGTCTCCAAACGCTATAGACTATGGCTCTTAAGCCATGATGATTTATCCTAAATGAATGAATACTAACCTTATTTACCTCAAAATAAAGTTAGTAGGTATTGACTTTCAGGCCGCGTCCTAACCAAAAGCGATCGTATATCTTGGTGTACACGCGGGGTAAATACGACCCAATTCAACTTCAATCCGTTTTATTTTTATCTTAGTGTCTTTATTTCAGTTGATAATGGATTAAATTGACACTACATCCTAAGAGCGAATCTCACCAATGAAAGAGAACGCGATCAGCTCGTCTAAACTGCGTTCAAGAACTGTCAATGTAGAATTTTAACACTGACAGCTACTGCTTTGTTTAGATGTGTTGATCGCGTTCAGTTGCATTGGTGAAATTCGCCCTGAATGTTTTTCATAGCGGTTTTATGTAAGAGTTCATTTTCGTCGTGGGTTTTCGGTCTTGAACATAAAGTTAACATTTCCTACGTACTAAAACCGTTAATTCTCAAGTTATTATACACGGTCAAGTAAAATGAGCTAGTTCCACAAATGCGATGGGTATCGATATTTAATAAACATAAACAAAATAAGCTGTACAGGTCTCCAAAAGTGATAATGCGCATAGAAATCTTCGCCACTGTTCGGCAACGGTCGTATTTCCCGAGCGTCGGAAGACGATATGTATATAGAGTGGTTAAGTGCATTTTCTGCATGCATAATTTAGTGTGATTATGTGTTTTGTCCTAAAAGAGATAAATATTGATTTATCAGTAACGAAATTTGATTCAATATTTCCATGTAAGTAAATAGCGAGCTATAATTCATATAAGCCTAAATCTGATTTTTAATATGCTTTTTCTAGTACTTAATATGTATTTTACGTTGGTATTTTTAATTTTTTAGTATTGAAAAAACGTGAAAAATTTTAGTATATTTATATATTTTACAAAATTAACTATTTCAATTTGAATAAGATAATTAAAGTTGAAATTAAATTCACCTTTAAAACAAAACCAAGAAAGGTGTGTAATAGTAGCTCTATATAATTCCAGACAAAGAGAACACGTGCAGTCACCACCAATATGACAAGACGACTGACGGACCTTTGACTGACCGCCGACCGCCCGAATTGTTTTGGATTGTGTACACATGAAATTGACTCCTATTTCTTTCGAACAAGGTGCAAAATGCAAGGGACTCGAACGATTCAATGATTCGGGTGTTTCCGGGAATACGACAATTAGCGAAGAACTGAATGTGCATTATTAATTTGGGAGTACTGTACATATCGGCTAGTACCATCACGTCTGTGGAGTTTATCGCTAGCTCATTTAATTTGACCTTATATCAACGCACACAAATAACGCAAACATTCAAAGTTTTCTATTTTCTATGCATCTATTAACTTACTATAATAATTAAACAATTCAGTACTTAATAAATTGTCAACATACAGCCGCGCGTGTGTGCGTTTACGTCATGTAATTGTTAATATATCAACACAATTGCTGGAAGCTTTGCAAATCAGAGAAGCATGATACAAACGCATTTTGTTGCTGTGCAATACAACAACTCCGTGCTCTATGGAGGTTCTGGTCAACTAAAGCTGGCTCCAACCACTATACATATCACATTGTGTGTCAAGTTATAACATGTGCGGAATATGCAATAGCGTTATAAAACAAAAGTTTTGTAACAAAAAGTTGCGTAACATGTTGTAAAAGTTGTGTAACATGTTTCTGTATTGTGTCTACTTTCAGATATACCATACCAACAAAAGTTAGCAAAATAATGTGAATTTGTTACAATTCAAGCAGACACTTCATTTAAATGTCAAAGCTACACAGGCGAACAAAAAAAAATGACTGAATATTTCATGAAATAGTGATACATAATTAAATACATTTAAACATAAATAATTGCCCTGGTTTGTTACATTATAATATTAAAGCATACGAGCAAATACAAATACCTCGCTTACAGCACAGCTGGTGGAGCCCTGACTAAACAATCATTTAAAACTTATCAGTAATTTCAGTTATTAACACAATAGTCGATCTTAATGTTCAAAGACAAATTTCATAATTTTATTAAAACAACAATTGATTACAGAAACAAAGCAACTTTTATAGATTCGTTATTATTAAAAGAGAAAGCTCAACACGATATAAAATGCGATTTAATTTAAATTAGTCATTCTATATCCACTGCAGGTAACAGATCTTACAAATCGCGAACACTCCTTACTATTCTCGCCTTAAATAATACATTTTAATAAGTTATAGTCTCTTACCAGTTATCACATACATCATCAGCCTAGCTATGTAACACGTTTTATTATGTAACTACTTATAACTCGAACATTAGTGATCGAATACTCGACTCGATGGCAGTAGCTCTCATCGCGGTGAACACAACAATAGTATCGGTACGTACCCGGGCCCGGCGAGACGAGCTAACTAATCAAAACGATAACAGAAAGCGCTGTACAATTACTAGCTACTCGTGTACACTAAGGATGACTCGCCGCTATGAACAAGAGAAGTACCTCCGGCCGGCTACAGGCGCTAGGGGCGCTAGTGGCGCTACGGGCGCTAGAGGCAGGCGTGCGGGTTGTGGCTGCACCAGCGCGGCCACAGCGGTGCGGCGTGGATGCCGCGAGCCACGAGCCGCGCGCGCTGCGTGTCCAGGCGCAGGTACACGTCGGCGCCCGCGCCCTCCGCGCGGTCCGCCCACAGGCGCTCGGCCAGCGCGGCGGCGCGCGGCCACACGCGCGCGTCCAGCCCGCCCGGCGCCAGCTGCTCCGTCCACTGGCACGCCGCGCCGCCCTCCACGCGCCACGCCGCGCCCGCGCCGCCCGGCCCCGAGCCGCCCGGGGACTCCTCCGTCCACGGCCGGTGCTCGTACATCTGCTGCCACGAGCGGTAGGGCCCGCAGTGCCCGTCCGAGCTGTCGCGCCACGACCCGAAGCCGCAGTCCAGGTACCAGGCGTCCACGTGCGACACCACGGTGCGGAAGCCAGCGTCCAGCACGGCGCGCGACTCTGGCCAGCGCGACGAGCCCCACACTTGCACGCCCACGTGCTGCGCGTCTAGGCGCTCGAGGTAGGGCGTGCGCGTGAGGCGCGACGACCACAGGAGCACGAGCTCGGGCGCGCGCCCGCCGTTGGCGCGCTCTAACGCGTGCATGGCGCGCCGCGTGAACTCTAGCCACAGCTCCATGGGGTCAGTATCGTTGAAGTGCTGCGCCCAGCAGCGCTCTGACACCTCGTCACCGCCCAGGTGGAACAAGTCGTCAACCTCCGTCAGCTGGATGATCTCAGCGTAGATGCGCTCAAGCAGCTCGTAAACGTGCGGGTTGCGAGGGTTTAGCTGTCCGCAAGGCGGCTCGCCGCAGTAGGCGGCCCAGGGCTCCAGCTCCACACAGTGCGCCAGGTGGCCCAGGCCGGCGCCGGGCCCCCAGCTCCAAGCGCGGCCCACGTGCGCCGGCGCGTCCACCTCCAGCAGTACGCGCACGCCGCGCAGCTTGGCGTGGCGCACGACGCTGCGCACGTCATCGGGCGTGTACACGGCGCCAGGCCCGTACGCACCGTGCGCCGCCAGCTGCGGAGCGCTGTCCAGGCGCAGCGGGAACGACTGCGAGTCGCTCACGTGCCAGTGGAACGTGTTCATCTTGCACGCAGCCATTGCGTCTATCGTTCGTAAAATCTCACCCGTAGGGAAGAAGTTGCGCGCAGTATCGAGAAGAAGGCCGCGATAGGGGAAGCGTGGCGCGTCGACAACGGTGGCCGCCTCTAATATGAGCAAAGAGCCGGCGTAAGGGTCCATCCAAACTATCTGCGAAAGAGTTTCGAAGCCGTGCCGAGCGCCGCAGAAAGAATGCGCGGTGATATCGGCCACAAGGGTGTTCCTGGCGGGGCGCAGTGTGAGCTTGTAGCTCTCGTCGGTATCGAGGCGCATGCGCGGGTCGGCGCTGCCGTTGATGGAGACACGTACGATTACTTCACGCGGGGAGCCGTAGTCGACTGTGCGGTGCTCAGGCTCGCAGCTGCGCTCCAGCACGCGCATGTCCTCCTTCATGAGCTGGAAAGCCTCGGCGAGGTGGCCGGACACGTCACGCGAGGGCGAAGCCACCACCTGCAGGGTGAAACCGTCGGCGCGTACGGGCTGCACGGCCGTGGCGAGGCTCACGGGCCCCGTGGGTTGCGGCCAAAGTTGCGTGGAGTCGCACAGCATGTTGCACGTGGGCAGCGACTGCAGCGTCGACGTCTCCGAGGCCAGCAGGCGCTCGCAGCGCAAGTTGCGGCAGACCCAGCTCCATTGCGGCTCGACACCTCTGTAACAGTTACAAGAAATAGTAACTAAAGGCTATAGTGGACTTGTTAGAAAGTTGCTGGCTTATAGGCAACACTCATCTTCGACGTGTACCGTCGGAGTCCACTCTTTCCATCTTCAGAAATGGAGCTCGCTGATTTGTTTTTCAGAATCTATAGAATACGAGAGTGTACTGATTGGACTCACTCCTCTCCCAGTCAAAAACAATTTAAAGTCATGCTCATCGCCACAATCGGTCAACTCTTTAGAACGGATAAAACTCGCAGATCTAGAATTTGTCAGCAAGTTTATATTCCCGGATCGCTACTAATCTGAGGGAGGAAGCGAGCGAGAGATCAAAAGAAGGACTCAAATGGCCCACGCTGCTATGAGTAAGCTGACACGTATACATTCATAGGAAAGCTAGGTTAAGCAGCCGGCATGAGAAGCCATTAAAACATGTACATACGCGTAGAGCGCATGCAGTGGGCGGTGCGCGCGGTCGTCGCTCTGCTGGCGCCAGTACAGCAGCGCCGCGGCCGTGCACGCGGCCGCCGCCAGCAGCAGCAGCGCGCGCCGCATGCGGGCCACGCGCGACAGGTGCGCCGACGCACCGCGCCCCACGCCCTCGCCCCACCATTTCATCGCGATGGCTAGCTAAGCACCTGGAAAGAAAAAACATCATTAAAACATCTTCAAAACTCGAGTAAATTTGATACTTTAACCCCGTATTAGGAAATAGAAAACTAATTTAAAATCCAGGTAATACATAAAGTAGACGTATTTGATAGTTTGTTGTTAAAGTATCAGATTGTATCAGCTCCGACTTAAAATTGTTCGCACCCAGGTAGGTACTTAAACTAAAGTAATATGTGTCGATAAAACTGTTTTCCTAGGGATCACGCTCGACTCAAGGCTACAATGGGGTCCTCATTTAACATCTCTTGCAGGACGGCTAAGCTCTGCAGCATATGCTGTCAGAAAGATCCGTCAATATACTGATGTAGATACCGCGAGACTGGTCTATTTTAGCTATTTTCATAGTATTATGTCTTACGGTATTTTACTTTGGGGACGTGCTGCAGACATCGAGTCTATTTTTATTCTGCAGAAAAGAGCTATCAGAGCCATTTATAATCTTCGTAGGCGCGATTCTCTAAGGGAACGGTTTAAGCTTATTAACATCATGACTGTACCTTGTCAATATATCTATGAAAACATCATGTATGCAAGGAAAAATCTACATCTTTTTAGTAAAAGAGGTGAAAGACACAATTATTTCACTAGAAATAGGGACCAATTAGTTCAACCAGGTTTCAGGCTGGCTAAAGTAGATTCATCTTTCATGGGGTACTGTTTAAAATGTTACAATAAAATACCTCCCAACATTCTTGAACTTAATGAAACAAAATTTAAATCCTGTATAAAACGCACACTATGCAGCCAAGCATATTATACATTGGGAGATTACATCGCTGATAAAAACGCTTGGGTCAATGCTATTCCTGCTCCACAAGGGCGTATCACCTAATTCATTAGACTTCTTAAAAAACTGTTGGAGCTGCGGAAGATCAACAACAATAAAAACTATATTTGCATTGTATAAATTCAATTTCTTAATATTGTATAATTGCTTAGCACATATGTGAGTACTATGTACCTAATATAAAGTGACCATTTACTGGGTCCGTCTTTCATTGACTTGAATGTGCTTTGGCGGCTGAGAGTATGTCATGCTCACTTTAATGTCTCGCTGATGGTGGCGTGTGTGTTGGATCATTTAGCTCCCTTCAAAATGGTTGAGCTGAATGGTGCTAATCCATGCGTCATGTTCGTGAACGGGCGCTGTCGGTAGAGACTGGTCATCTCTTAGCGGCCATGGCTTGTTTTAATTTAACTTTTGAACTTTTTTTTTTACATTATTTTATATCAGATGCTTTCACCGTTCTGCATCGTTCTCACATGTATAATAATAATAATATGATCTATGTAACCAATATTTTGTAACCATATTTTGTTTAAAAGAGTGTCCATGGAGTTTCTTGCCCGTTCTTCTCCATAGGTACCTACTGCTTTGGAATGGGCAACTAGCTTCATCTCTCTGATTGACCGACACCTTGACAATTCAAAAGTGCCTGTAATTGGTTTATTTGAAATAAATACTTTGAGTTTGAGTTTGAGTTTGAGTATATTAATTTCATCACTCGTGCTCTCAAAACGGTGAAGGACATCATCGTGAGGAAACAGGATGTCCTATAACCAAAAATTTGAAGACATGTGACATCCACCAACCCGTACTGGGCACGCATGTTGTATCTATGTGAGCACATAGAATGTCCCATCAGTGGGAATCTAAAACGCTTATTATTAATTGAAAACGAAAGTGGCACTGATAGGATTTCAGTAACATGATTTGGATTGCCGAGACGTGTTGCTAGCAACTTTTTAGAACAAAAGTAACGCAAAATTGTTGCCAGCAACATTTGATGTTGCGAGACATAATGCTAAGTAACTGTTTTTCCATAAAAATGGGGTTTTAGGTGAGCGTGCGTGAAAGAAGAGAAGAAAGAAAAAATGTTTATTCAGCACAAACATCAGGGCAGCGAGACCCATCTCTTAGGATCAGTTAAGAGTAGTGTTCAAATGTGCTTATTATAAATCAATTAAATTCATTCATTCACTGACAGACGATTTACAGATGCTCAATCTATCAATTTTCTTTGAGAAATTCTCAACTTTATCACAAAAGCATAAAGTTCATGTTCAATTGGGAATATTTGGCAGTTTGGTATAGCTTGATGTGCTGACGATGTGCTTGAACCTAAACCGCTATGTCTTAAAGAATGAAATTTTGCAAAAGAGTACCTTTTATATTTAAGGTGAGCAAAGACAGGATATTTGAAAATTCATCCGCTAAAGATGTTTAATAGGGGAAGAACTCGGACTAATAAAATTTTTATTGGTCTGAGGGGAAGAAAGTAGGTATATATACAATTTCGTTGAGGAACTGTTGGTTGTTGCACATCGCTTGTCAAATATGAAAAGGAGGATCATTGATGTGAGACTGACAAGATAACGCAAACCTCGGGCCTACGGACGGTGAGTAATGGGTGACTCACCGCCCGTTCAGGACCAGGCCCGTGCTTGACGGCGCGTATATTCACACGCGCCTCAGAGATGTCAGCATATGAAGGGGCCCCTTAGGGCCAAGCCTGCCGGGTAAGCGGGATTGTCCGAAAGGGTTACCGCTACCCCGGAACATAAAGGGCTAAGGAAGGAACATGGATGGGTTTTAGTCAGTAAGAGTCTGACACTCCCTTCCGCTCCACCCAGAGTGGGAGAAGTGATTGGATGATTTCCCAGCCATAAAAAAAAATAGATCACGCCAACCTATCGGAGACTACAAAGACTACTGACTATCAGTTTGTTGATGCAGTGCCCAAATCTTCAGCAGTTGTTGTCGTTTTCGTGTGGTTAGTGACTAACCTGGTGTCAGAGTTTTATGCTGCTCATGGGCCTCTGACTTAGCTTCACATGCTGCTGAGAAATATCTCTCAGACATGCTAGTTTCCTCATAATGTTTTCCTTTACCGTTTTTTAAACAAATGATAATTATACAATACGCACATGAATCCGTTTAATCAGAGGTGCGTTCGAACTTGAGACCTATGACTTAGCTGTCGGACGGTCACACCACTAGGCTATCACAGCCATAAACTACTATAACTATCTTTAGTAGTGCCATTAGTTTTTTATCCGAATTTCGGCCGTCTGATGCGTTTTAAGTTTTATCACTACATAGTATAAAACAAAGTCGCTTTCTCTGTCCCTATATCCCTATGTATGCTTAAATCTTTAAAACTACGCAACGGATTTTGATGCGATTTTTTTTTATAGATAGAGTGATTCAAGAGGAAGGTTTATGTGTATAATTTGTCGACATATTATGCGGGCGAAGCCGCGGGCGGAAGCTAGTAAATATATAAACAAAGACCAGTTCTAAACACATATAATAGTAATTTTGCAGTAGATAATGTCACACGTCGGTCAACAACATTCGGTAATACATGAAGAGGTCATTAAACGTAACTGTCGTCCAAACATACTCGTCAAACAAGGCACCAATAGCTTGGGATCTAGACCGGAACTATCTTTTGTCAATACCATTTTATTTTTATCTCTCGAACCGTTTCGTTATAACAACCGGTATTCCACTTTCATCCCGATCTTAGATAAAAAAAACCTTTTTAATCGTTGCTAAAAACGACACGGGATTAACCGGGATCCCTTCCTTTTTATGTGACGTCAACTGATATGTTTAACAGAACATTATTTTATCAAATAAAAGTCCTGAGTCAAAACAAATTTTTGAATAGGTATTTTTGAAGAACATACGTAATAAACTTGTCCCTTAGAGAGCTAGATCCGTTTTTCTTAGAGCTCCTATTTTCACGACACTATAATTATGATTATACAAGCTGAGTCAGAACCGGATCAGGCTGAAAATTAAGTAGGTAAATAATTGCGGGACCATGCGGCACGCTCTGCTGGCCGTTGACATCTTAAAATAGTGACAGGTTAATACTTATTAGACTCTTTGATAGTGACACATTTCAAATTAGTATAGAAAGAATTATAGTCAAGTGCGAGTCGTAAAACTTTTTGAATAAAGAAGTTTTAATATGACACTATGACAGTTTTTCTAAGTCGAATATGTTTAATCATGTTCATCCATAATAATTCTTAATACTCAATTCTTTATTGCATTCCACAATTAGTGTTGCCCAAATGCAAGACCAAGACGAGACTCAGGCCAGTCTTGGTCTTGGTCTTGCGTCAATACACCTGGTCTTGGTCTTGGTCTTGGTATTGCGCTCTCAGTCTTGGTCTTGGTCTTGGTCTTGCAGCAAGAGTCTCGCAAGTCTTGCAAGTCTTGCAAGTACCTATTAGCCTATTGCTATTTATTGAACACGTTATTTTAGATTATGATTCGCGCTGTAAGACGTATGTAGTTACAGAATTATAATCATCAAAATGATAAATATGATGATTTTGATGATTATGATTCTGTAACTACATACGTCTTACAGCGCGAATAATATTTTAATCAACAAACAATATAGCACTGGCCTGCAAATTGCAAAAAAAAATTGAATTTCGCGGGCTATCCTGGAGCATTCACCTATGAACAATGTTATCACATCATCATTCTCCTGCCCTTATCCCAATTTATTTGGGGTCGGCGCAACATGTCTTCTTCTTCCATACTTCTCTATTAGTCGTCATCTCGATAGTCACTGCCTTTCTAGCCATATCATCTTTTAATAGAAGACTACAGGCAAAGCCTACCTATGCGGCCAAAATAAGGAAGTGCGTGTGTGTTGCGATTAGCAGATTTCATTACAGTGGCGTAGGTACATTTTTTAGGCAATTTGGCGTACTCGTGACTGGCGCGCTTTGCTACGTAGGTACTGTCGTAAGTATGTGTAAGTAAGAAACGATGTAGGTACAGACGCCAGCACATCAAGCTATCCCTAACTGTCAAATTTTCTCAATTAAAAATGAACCTTATGTCTTTGCAATAAAGTTGAAATACTATCAAAGAAATTTAACAGATTGTGGTAACTTGATGTGCTGGCCTCTGTACCTACATCGTTTCTTACTTACACATACTTACGACAGTACCTACGTAGCAAAGCGCGCCAGTCACGAGTACGCCTACTACAACAAAATTGTATTCCTAAGAAAAATAATCGTCGTACCTACACGACGATTATTTTTATTTATTTAGTAAACTATACTTTACTAAATCATCGCTGAAGACTATTGTCTTCAGCGATGATTTAGAAACTAATAATAATTAGTTTGTTTAATGGAATTGGATGGAAGAGTAGTAGAATAAAGAATCTATGCAATTTAAAATTTATTTAAATAAAAAATTGAACACAGATAAAAAAATTGCAGTACAGTACCTACACAATAGCCTTGACATAATTAACTTCCAGTAGACTTGCAAACGTTATACAAAACGAGTTCGAAAAGTTATAAGTACAAATCAAAGCGTTTCCTTTCACAAAAATTCTCCTTGTACCTATGTACAAATGTATTATTGTATCTACCTATAAATTGGTAAAAAAATTATATGAACGGCTCGCCAATATGCAGATATAAACCCCGGGAGGTTTTCGTTGTGTGGCTAAAACTAAATGTGAATATGGTTGTTTTAGAATAAAAAAAAATTATTAATATTATTATTAAAATTTTTATATAAGTATATATGTAATCTCTTGAAATAAATGAGTACCCAATTAAAAAAAAAAAAATGGCTTACTTTATAATAATTCTTTTGACCAAGAATTAATACAAAGTAACCACCTGGCTGACTCATCACTTAATCTATTTCTATGTTTTCTAATTACTAACGATGCTTTAGAAAATAATCTCTCAGCAGGTACTGAAGTTGCAGGTATCGAAAGAAAATCACGAGCCATCTTAGATAAAATCGGATATTCCGTCTCATGCGTTCTCCACCACTCTAAAATGTCTTCTGAGCTGGCGGCTCTCGGTTTACTTAGGTACTCCTCCAACTCGTCAATAACTAAGCCTTGAAGACAAGATCCAGATCCAGATGACGACGTAGAGGGACATGCATACAATTTCTCAAAGTCAATTACATCTTCATATTCTTCATCCTCACATACTTTTTCATTTCTTGGTAATTCTGGAGATTTAGACACCGAGTGTTGTTGTACGTGTAGACTTTTATATTCTTTATAAAGTTCATTAAATTTGCGCAGGCTTTCTGTTTTAATTTGCTTCCCCCATAATGTCATATCAAAAGTCTGAGCTTTGTGCCTTGGGTCTAAAATTAAAGTGGTACAGTAAATCCAGTTGCTCTTCTTATAATGTTTCAGCATTTTATCTCGGGCTGCTTGGAAACCTAGAATGAGCCTTTCATCCACTTCAGTTCGATTAGGTTTCTCATCTAATTGTTTTACCATGGATTCTATTTTATCAAGCAAAAGATTGAATGATACAATGACTAGCGGTAATGTAACATATTTTTCTCCACCAAGTTTCGTTGATAAAAGTTTAAAGTTTATTAAAAACTTATGTATTTTTTCTAGTATTTGCCATTCAGTTTCTGTGATTTGAAAATCATTCAATTCGGTAACTGAAACGCATAATATGTTAATGCCAGTTCTCACTTTTAAACCAAATCCAATCATATCATGTGTGGAATTCCATCTTGTTGGACAGTCGAGTATAGGATTCAGATTTGATGGCACGCCAACTGCTTCACAGGCAGACTGGAACTTCCTCTTCAATATCTCGCTTCTTTTTATTTTACTGCAAATACTGCGTAATTTTGTAATACCTGTACGAGAGTCAGCAATATTTGGCGCATATTCTTCATCTTCCTCAGTTTCGTCTTCATAGTCTTCATACTGCTGTTCTTGTTCTTTATTGTCAGTTTCACTGTGTAATGCTAAGGTCTTTAGTAAATCTTGTACACCAAGGTTCAAAATGTGAGCAAAGCACCGGAAATGTTGATTGTCTGAATCAAAATGCAGCAGTTGTTTGCCAAGTTCATACATAAATTTGGTATTTGCAGTTGCGTTGTCCACCGTGATACCCTGTATTTTATCAATTATGCCATATTCCAATAAACATTCGTGGAAAATCGTTGCAATATCTAACCCAGTATGTCGACCGCGCGATGGTATAAAATCAAGGACTACAGATCGATACTTCCATTCATTGTCTATATAATGAATAGTGATCCCGTAGTAACTCCTACCAGCAATGGACGTCCATCCATCAATGGTAAATGACATTTTACATGAATATTGTTGTAGTCGATTTTTAACATTCGATTGTAGCTCTTCAAATCGCTCTTTGACTTTCCTTCTTAGTGTCGACCTTTTAGGAAATATCGTATTCGGGCAAATCGATCGAAAATATTCCTGTGTATCTTCATCATCGAAAAATGAGAAAGGAAGATATTTTTTTACAATCCAATGAACTGTAGCTGTCATGAAGTTGTCAGACTGAAATAAAATATTAAAACATGTGTTAATAATAGTAATAATAGGTACCTATTAGATTTTAAAACTATGAGCATAGCATGATAACTATAAAAATATACTATAGGTACTAGCAAACCTGCGGCGGCTTTACTGTCGTAAATAACGGCATGCATGCGTTTCTATAAATCAATCATCGATCACTAATAAAGAACTAGATACACAATCTCATACAAAAGTTCTCTTAAAAATGTCGCCAATTGTGTTTAGTTAAAATAAATCTATATTAATGTAATTTCAACCTTACTTGCAAGGTTTAAAGCCGTATTCACAAAGCTATTACAAAAAGCAATAAAATTTTACGACCGGTACTCGCTGCTCAACATACATCAAAACAATTTCAACCTTATACGCATGCATTAAAGTAACAATTACTAAGTGTCAAAAAAAAGTAATAAAATTTTACAACCGAGGCTCGCCACTAGCACAAGGAACGAGTGGAGACGAACCAGAACAATATTTTTTATTTGTACTGTAAATTATTATGTATGGTATTTTTAACATACTTCAAAAAAAAGAGAAGGTTACTCAATGCGTCGCGTATTTATAAATATATATATGGTTTTTTTTATGTTTTCACACCAAATACTTCGGATCGAAGAATTCTTCGGATCTTTGACGTGCTGTAACTGATATCCATTCTCCACACCTCACTGGATCACGAGGAAAGCTAAAAATACTTGAATATTTTCAAAAGTCCCGACTAAAATACCACAAAAAAATATTTACAATATCAAAAAACCCGACTGATAAAAAACAACTAACAAGTTCCAAACAAGTCACTTCAAGTAGTCTTATGCAGTTGGTGGCAGTTATTTTAGGTCAATTATTCATACATAGGCTAATAAACACAAATAACCCTCCCTTGCATCGCGCAGTCAGGTAAATGACAACAAAAATCAAATCTCGCATTAAAAAAAAATAAGAACTATAATAGCGTCTCCAACAAATGGAACAGAGTCAACGCGGATAACCCAAACAATTTAAGTGGACATGCGTAAGTATGATAATACGTTTAGTAAGAGTCTTTACAATTGAGCTGCATTATATCGCCTGCTATTTGTTACGACTTAATTTAAAATAAAGTTTTTACGATGATTTCTTGACAAAATATTAGTATTTACAATACAGTGTTAACAATTATATAATGATAATATTAATACTTAGAAAAAATAAGAAACTCCATCCTTTTTTAGCGTCCTAGACGTGTGATTTTTGCAGTTTTTAAACGAGCACTGAGGCATGTTTACCGTCGGAGCGTTCGAATGCTACTAGATGAAAAGACCACCCAAATGTTCAATTGGGTGGTCATTCGGTGAGGACATTTTTTGACGCTGATTGTGTATCTAGTTCTTTATTAGTGATCGATGAAATCAATACCTAAACTAGCTTCGTATTTGAATAAATTACCTAGGTATAGGTACAGATAAAAATCGTGTTACAGAAAGGATATACTTAATGTACATACATATCAAGGGCACGGATTCCTATGGTGATAAGTGATAGGTAACAAACCAATAAGGCAACATTTTTTAATACCTATATAATTATAAATGTTTGTAAGTGAATTCTACACAAATCATTCATTACATAGGTACCTACGTCAGCTGATCGGTGTCAAATAGTGTCAATCAATTATTCATCCAAGAAACAACTCCGTAAAAGATTTGTTTTTCTGGTATTTTTATTATTATATTGATAGCTTTATGCCACAAAATAACAAATACTTGAACACAAATTATTTAGTACAAAATCTAAGTAGGTATTGTAGCTTGGGAAATTGCTTTTTGTTTGTAGTAAAAAAAACTCAAGAACTGCCGCGGCTGCCTCAGTAATTAAGTAACTATGTACCTACTTAAGTAGAGTACTTTATTTAGCTGACGGTTCAAATGAATGCAGATTATAAGCCAGATACCTACCTATCAACACTCTGAAGAGGGTGAACCCCGTTTGAATGGATATACCTACCTACCCTTTCTGTAACACGTAATACCTACAAAGGATACTACAAACACCCGTTGGTAGAAATAGAAATTAAAATCGTAAAACAATTTAATAACTACGTACTACAACGTCCACTGCTGGACAAAGGCCTTCCCACTCGGGGGGTAGGTAGTTGCCTTAATTGCCACGCTGGGCAGGTTTGGCGGCAATCGGAGGACTACGTACAGAGGCCAGCACATCAAGTTACCACAATCTGTCAAATTTCTTTGATAGTATTTCAACTTTATTGCAAAGACATAAGGTTCATTTATAATTGAGAAAATTTGATAGTTAGGGATAACTTGATGTGCTGGCGTCTGTACATACTACTAAATAAGTTATTTAAAAAAAAGTAAAGTCAGACCTAAGTAAACTCATAAATTTTAATGTAGGTATTTATGAAACACCCTTATTTGCATTGTTTTTTTCATCAATTTACAAAAATAAAGTACCTACGAGAAACAGCTAGGTACCTACTTTACTTTGGTAAATTACTGTAACCGCCCCTAAGGCTACCCACTGACTTAATTATTAATTGAGTACCTACGTAGTATTTACGTAACATATTTTTTTCTTACCTGTCTACTTTTTGCAGTGGTTGTAAAAAAGCTTGTGATATCTCCACTTTGACTTTGACTTAGTGTTGGTTTTCTTACAGGAAGAAATATTTGCGATTCCTTCTCGTGAAAAGATAGTAGATGCTTCCTTAAGCCTGAAGTGTTTCTGTTTTTCATTTTTATTTCAACTTTCTTATGTTGGCACAATTTACACATACCAATTTGGGACGCATGAATTATTTCGAAAAACTCGTCAAATTTGCTTTTAGGTCTTTTAGATCTATTTCTGCAACTCTCACTACTCCGACTAGAGCTATTTGAATCTTCGTCACTCATGTCAAATTGTAAACATTCACTCAGAAAGTAATAAGGATTTAGAGTAAGTAAATGGGCGAGAACAATAAATAAGATAGACTCGAAGCGAAGCTCAATTGGAAATGAGTGAAATTGAAATAAAAACTCATATTTATAAGCACAAGCCGACAAAGGAAAATGCGGCATTCTTTGATAGATAGAATAAATCTTTGAAAGATTAAAAAACAGAAGTATCAGAATCAGATAGGTTTTGTGCCTACGCAACAATAAAGTGTAGATAATTATGCAAATAATATTGTTTATAATGTTCCTATTTTATTGGAACTAGGCAAGTTCCGTTCCACTACGTTGCCTGCTGTTTTTATGGAGGTTACTCGCTACTATAGTAGTTGATAAACCGACACTGCAAATCTCGATTTTTGGAAGTGTGTGATTTTAAAACAAAATGCGTAAAGCAATATAACGTCGCTCATATTTGTAGCTTTTCCACGTTTCAAATTTGTTAAAATCACCCACTTCCAAATTTGCAGTGCAATGTCCTTTAAAAAGGTATAATAGGTAATAATAATATAAACTAGGTATATTATTATTACTTACTACAATTCTTATAATATCTACCTATCCTTACGACTACAATCTTCCTTGCGAGGACAACTTAATCTATTTGTGTCCGTTCTGAGCACCCGAAAACTTATTTTATTCTTTGGAACATGGGCGGCGACACAAAGTCTAGGAGCGGACTAAATTTTTACCTATTTTGGTAGGGTTGTCAATGTTGGCATTAGCACAGAAAAATAAAATTAAGTAAATACAACGTTTGTCTACTTTTTAATAACTAGGTATCCACGATCACGATAGAATATTTTTTCTACTAATTTCCTAAGTACTCAGTCTAAAAATATTTTTCATGATTTTTGTTTTTCAATAATTTGTTGTGTGTAATTGAATGGTAAACTCTAAATCTTACTTGAGAGTTTTTTAAAAATATACTTATGGAAAGCCCTGACATGGCATATACCATTTTCAATCCTGCTGCTTACATTTTAGTACCTAGGTATATCACTCACTATCTATAATTTACCAATATTAACAACATATGATTATTTTGAAATCAAAATATTCGCAATTCAATAGATGCCATACCTACTTAGTTATTAGTTATCATCTCGCCCGACAGCTTTAAACGCTGTAGTGTTCGAATTCGAGCCAGTGTGAGAATGTATTTATACAAGAAACTCAATTCAAGCATTCAATTTATACCTACCTACTGCCGAGACATCTTCAATGTCGTTTAATTTTATGCTCCTGTACCAACCCTACCAAAATAGGTAACAATTTTGTGTGCCTCTTTCCGTACTCTTTGTCGGCGAATGCGGCGCTCAAACAGTGTCAAATGCTGTGATACCTACACTTGTTGCAAACTGCGGCGTCTTTGTCGGTAAATTATCAAATAAGTAGGTATACCTATATTACACCGACCGACCAACAGTTTATTCGCGGAACGTCACATTTTCCCAATCAACCTTGACCTTAATTCTTTAGCAATAAAGTTGAAAATCTGTTAAAGAAATTTGACAGATTGTAGTAGGTAGCTTGATGTGTTGACGTCTGCGTCTGTACCATAACATGGTTGCCGTAAAAACTGTTACTAGACCTACTCGACTCGCTGTTAGTTTTAAATTTTGCTGAATAGAAGAATAATATAAACTTTGAAACATAAGTAGGTACCTACATAATGTTTATATAATTTGTTGGCTATAATTTTAAGCACATACCAACCTACTAACGTTTGCTGCACATTAGACACTTTTAAACAAGCATAATATATTATTATAGGTAGATACCTACCAACTTTGCTAGAAAGTTATTCTAGGTACATTTTATCACATGGGATGATGGGAACAGATTTGTGAATATTAACACGCTACCTACTTAATAAATAGTTGAAATATAATAAGTACCTACCTATTCAATACAAAACCTTTTAGGGTTCTTTCAGACGAGCGGCACGTTGCCAACTGCAGATACAACTGCAGCCCTTAGTTTAGAGTTATGTCGATGCCTACGGTTTTGATACTGGGGAACGTCTATCAAAATCGGGATTGAAACCAAATACCTACTTAATAACTCAAATCTCAGTTTGTCTAAACTGCAAGACGCGAGAGTCTTGCAGGCTTAAGTCTTGTCTTGCTCAAGTCTTGCAGGGTTCAGTCTTGGTCTTGGTCTTGCTACAATAAGGCGGTCTTGGTCTTGGTCTTGGTCTTGCGAAATTGCAAGAACAAGACCAAGACTGCAAGACCAAGACCTATTTTGGGCAACACTATCCACAATGTAGGCTTAGGTGGTAAACATTTGGCAAAAGAACAATCGTGGACCCTGTCGGGCACAGCAAAAGACAGAAGACTTCTCCGTCACTATTATCATCTCTTATCAACATTGGTTACAATTACATTGCGTAGACAATGATCTCTCTTACAATCCTCTCTTCGTAGAACCGTTCTGTTTCATAACCTTTTCGCAGTCCGCTTTATTGACACGTTCGCACGCTTGTTCTAGGTAATCGCATTAATATTTTTTCTGTGGAAAATTGAGGTTTTGTATTGTCTCTGAACCTTATTTTAGCCCACACAGAAATATTATAGTGTAGAAGTGTGTCCACTATAATTTTTCCCGGAATGTGTGAGGGGAGGTGCATTCCCTGTTCCCTCGTAGTCCAACGGGACTGCCTAATTGACTAACTAACTAAGCCAGAGCTAGATTTTCTTTACCAAATGTAAAAAGTAGTGATTGTGAGATAGTATTGAATCAAGAGAAACTAGAATTTGTTGATAAAACTGTTTTCCTGGGGATCACGCTCGACTCAAGGCTACAATGGGGTCCTCATTTAACATCTCTTGCAGGACGGCTAAGTTCTGCAGCATATGCTGTCAGAAAGATCCGTCAATATACTGATGTAGATACCGCGAGGCTAGTCTATTTTAGTTATTTTCATAGTATTATGTCTTACGGTATTTTACTTTGGGGACGAGCTGCAGACATCGAGTCTATTTTTATTCTGCAGAAAAGAGCTATCAGAGCCATTTATAATCTTCGTAGGCGCGATTCTCTAAGGGAACGGTTTAAGGTTATTAACATCATGACTGTACCTTGTCAATATATCTATGAAAACATCATGTACGCAAGGAAAAATCTGCATCTTTTTAGTAAAAGAGGCGAAAGACACAACTATTTCACTAGAAATAGGGACCAATTAGTTCAACCAGGTTTCAGGCTGGCTAAAGTAGATTCATCTTTCATGGGGTACTGTTTAAAATGTTACAATAAAATACCTCCCCACATTCTTGAACTTAATGAAACAAAATTTAAAACTTGTATAAAACGCACACTATGCAGCCAAGCGTATTATAAATTGGGAGATTACATTGCTGATAAAAATGCTTGGGTCAATGCTAGTCCAGCTCCACAAGGGCGCATCAACTAATTTATTAGACTACTGAAAACTGTTGGAGCTGCGGAAGATCAACAACAACAAAAAAAAAACATCTTTGCATTGTATAAATTCAATCGCTTAATATTGTATAACTGCTTAGCACATATGTGAGTACTATGTATACCTACTATAAAGCGACCAGTTTCTGGGTGCGTCTTTCATTGACTTGAATATGCCCTGGCGGCTGAGAGTATGCCATGCTCACTTTAATGTCTCGCTGATGGTGGCGTGTGTGTTGGATCATTTAGCTCCCTTCAAAATGGTTGAGCTGAATGGTGCTAATATATGCGTCATGTTCGTGAACGGGCGCTGTCAGTAGGGACTGGTCATCTCTTAGCGGCTAAGGCTTGTTTTAATTTAACTATTGAATAGTTTTTACATATTTTATATCTGATGCTTTTAACGTTCTGCATCGTTCTCACATGTATAATATTAATATGAACTATGTAACCATATTTTGTTTAAAAGAGTGTCCATGGAGTTTCTTGCCCGTTCTTCTCCATAGGTACCTACTCCTTTGGAATGGGCAGCTTCATTTCTCGGACTGACCGACACCTTGACGATTCAAAAGTGCCTGTAATTGGTTTATTTGAAATAAATACTTTGATTTTGAGTTTGAGTTTGAAGCGTGACGAGGGAGACAAAAGATACTAAATTAATGTCTGGGTTCTAAAATTCAACTCTTTAATTTACAGCTATTATACACCACATCAGTACTTCAATCAATCTGCCTAGCCTTTTCCCAACTATGTTGGGGTCGGCTTCCAGTCTAACCGGATGCAGCTGAATACCAGTATTTTACATGGAGACCGCCACAACCCAGTCACTAACTGGTAATACGATACCCCTTGGTAAAACTGGCTGTCAGAATTTCGGGCTTCTGGCTACCCGTAACGACTGTCAAATGACAGCCGGAACCAACGGCTTAGCGAGCTTTCCGAGGCACGGAGGAGTCTCGGTATGTAAAGCTGGTCACCCATCCTCGGTCAACCGCGGCAAGCGTAGCTTAACCTGGTAGATTGACCTGTGCGGCTGTTATTACTGAGCCACGAGCTCCTCATTACATCGATATTAATAATAAAGTACCTGTCAATATATTTACGAAACTTTATCAGTGATCTTCATGGGCCGGCACGTCAACATCAACATGGCCTTTTAAGCTTGCCGCCTAGATATCTACCAAAGGGTAGCCCATACACTGCCATGAACACAGCTGAGTGTTTTCTGTTCTATCTCACAGTGCCCTGCACACACATACGTGATCAATACATTATGATCCATCCTTAGCCAGTGCCTTGAACACAGATGTGTGTTTATTGTCTATACATTGCAATGCGTGTTGAAGGCACTCAGTAGGGATTTTGGCGACACGTATGTATGCATGTTGAAGACACTGAGCTTAGAATAGCAAACAAGCCTGCCAAAAAATAGTGGGAGTGTATCTGGTAGTAGAGATCTAGATCAAACACATTTTAGGGCCGATCACACGTATCAGAACATTCAGAACCACACCACAACAACAACGCGTTTAAGGGCGATTTCGTATTAAAATTAACAGTCTAGTATACCTAGACTGTTAATTACCTACACTATTCGGGCGTCGGGAGCCACGTGACGACTCCCGGCCACCGTAGGCGCGGGCCTGCGGACGGTGAGTAATGGGTGACTTAGTCCGATCAGCACCAGTCCCGTGCCGGACGGCGCGTATATGTCCACGCGCGCCTCAAAGAGATGTCAGCATATGAAGGGGCCCCTCAGGGCCAAGCCTGCCGGGTAAGCGTGATTGTCCGAAACGGTTACCGCTACCCTGGAACATAAAGGGCTACGGAAGGAACATGGATGGGTTTAAGTCAGTAAGAGTCTGACACTCCCTTCCACTCCACCCAGAGCGGAAGCAGTCATTGGACGATTTCCCAGCCCCAAAAAAAAAAAAAAAAGGTATACACTATTATAGCCCGAGTCGATCTGCCTGTCTGTAAACACTAACCACAACGTAGCCAGATCGACATTTCGTAGTACCACACAAGAAGCTGCAACGGCATTAGTCACAAGTATTGTGGTTATGGAACATGTTTTTGGGCACATTGGGCCCTTAGATTAGCACTACGGCA
Source organism: Hyppa rectilinea (assembly GCA_951799385.1). Lineage (NCBI taxonomy): Eukaryota > Metazoa > Arthropoda > Insecta > Lepidoptera > Noctuidae > Hyppa > Hyppa rectilinea. Next base: position 5,263,244 of record OX637318.1, on the reverse strand, counting down.
CTTTTCACCCGGAAAAGCGAAAAACTTAAATAATGAAGTCTGCTGAGTCATAAAAGTTAAGCCAATCCATCCGAAATTCCTCAAGATTAAACGCTGCATATTTAAAAACTTCTCTCTAAAACTTATAAGGAAGAATAACAATAGCAGTCGTAAAGCTAGTTGATGCAGTTTAAACAATCCTCTCCGGGCATTGGCATTCGTTTTACGAGACAGCAAGGTGTCTATTTCGAAAGCGAGACGAGTTAAAGTTAAAAGGCGCCAGACGTTCAGCTTTTAGGTCACTTCACTCTGGGGGCGTATACAGGGCCTTGCTTCTTGCTTCTGATGTTGTATTTACTAATGAGGTATACTAGCTTTGAACGTTTCTATTATGGACGACACGAGCTTCCAAGGTAGAAGGTGTAAAATTTGCTCATTTACATGTCGCATACGGTTAGCATATTATAAACTCTCAAAGCATTTATTTCAAATAAACCAATTACAGGCACTTTTGAATTGCCAAAGGGTCGGTCAGTCACAAAAATGAAGCTAGTTGCCCATTCCAAAGCAGTAGGTAACTAGGTACCTAAAGAGAAGAACGGGCAAGAAACTGCACGGATACTCTTTAAAAAAAATATTGGTAGTAATAAAATGCTTGCTCAACTTAGACATAGACATCATTTGCTAATACCCCAAGAAGTTTTCCTATCATCGCGATATCAAATAAACAATTTAGTTTTATTCTAATCACAAAACTTGTTCACGATGTAACTGTCATCCCGCTATTGTTTACACCATGTGCACTCACGAGCTTAACCCTTAATTCACTACCTGAGTCCCAGGGACTCACATCTAAACTTTGAACCTACATATTTCATACGATTTAGCGGTTTGTTACCTCCCCTTCTCAGTACCTTCCTTAAGGTGCGCAGCCGATGCGGAGACGGGCGGACGAGCGTGAGCGACTCGTAATTGGTAAGTAATTAAGCCTAGTGAGTCCCGCGGACTCATACTAGTTATTTGTGTTATGATTTTTGTAATTCATTTGGATTGTTACTTATATAACTTTTATTGTTATAACTACTTTAAATTAAGTATGTTATATTTTTTATTGCAGAATTTAAAAATGGCGCATATTAACCCGAATCAAGGTCAATAAACGTTAACGATGATGATGCAGACTCAGTATTGAGTTCCCGGCACCAGCGAGAACTTGACGATGAAATTGGGAGTTACAGTCACATATAGGTTGGGGACTGTAACTCCCAATTGGTGTGGCAGGCACTAATACCCATGAATTTTATTTTTCATTATGAAATGTTTGAAGCCGATATGCTTGGCTTGCTCAAAGAAGATACACCGACGCTGCGTATAGAGAGTGATTGAAACTACTTGCAGGTTTTTTATTTTTATATAGAAGCGTACCATTTAGTTGTTTTTATTTTATTTTTAATATCTATAAGAGTTTAAAAACGTATGTTGTTTTTTTATTTCTAGAATATTTGTTTAATTTTTGAAGAGTTTAAAAAAGCCATTGCTTTTTAAGACTGATGAGTATAATTTTCTTAATTTGTAAGAGGATCTCAATTTTTATTACGTTTTGTATTTTTTTTCGTATCGTTAATAAAGTAATAAAGAAAATAAGAACAAAAGATATTCTAATAATATTTGTTTTATTCCATAAAAAAATTAAAAATAAAGGTGAGTCCCTGGGACTCATAGAAGGTGTTTACGTAAGTATGTTTCACCTAGTTAATTGAGGGTTAAATATATTACAACGGAGAGTTCATCAATAATATCTGATTTCATGATTCATCGATTAATAACTGTCTACGAGACGAATGCAAATATATGTGATCATCTGGGAAGGCATGTACAAATGGTAGCACGAATATACGACATCAAAAGGAACACCAACACTATCTGTCTGGTGACAAGCGTCCACAAAATATAGCATAGGGACCAATACATCGGCTTCAAAAAGATGTGTGTTATGTGTTAAATCATCAAGATGTACAAGTCTTTATGTTTGTTTAGTGTACTACTTTCTATAACTATCTTTAACTCTTATATTTATTTTATGCACATAATATTTACATACCTAAAAAGACTACAAAATATTAATAATAACTATGTACAAGTATATAAAACGGGAGGGAAAAAAATAAAATAAAAAAAATCAAAGGGCATCAAAAAATTTGTCCACATCGCAGTCACAGGAAAAATAATACCAGTTAAATACCGTCATCTGTGGCAACTTTACCATATTTTTTTTATTTTTTACTATTTACTACCACATGGAGCTAGTTATTGAAGTTTTTATTGATTTAGTTTGTACAAAAGATGTGTCCCTTTTGGTTGAACCAATGAGTTCTACTAAATCTCACATATAATCGCTATAAAAGCCATGGGAATGAGCAGGGTAAAATTGACACAAATTTGGCAACTTTACCTAGTGTATAGTTTCCAGTGAATGTGTGTCCCAAAGTGGACGCGATGTAAAGTTGCCAATGGACCTGGCGATAAAAAAGCGATGTAATTAGTATTGAAGTAACCATCTTCGTTTAAGTAAGCACTACCAATACACGGGTAAAGTTGCCCCAAGAAATTCAAAATTATCGTAGAAACGGCCACATATCATCAGGGTTGTCAAAAAATAGGTAATAAAACTTTTTCTTTTAATACCTACCTAATATTATAATATTTAAAAAATTGTTTATGTATTACTTTGCCTCAAAAAATTAAACACAGCATAATTATAATCAAAGCTGTTTATTAAACCGTAAGCAAAAAAAACTATCTCTATAGGTAAGTACCTAGGTAGGTACATAAAATAATCATCCTTTCGGTACATAAAATAATCATAATTTCGCGCTCCCAAACGTCTTCTATTTCGTTGCTTGCCACGTTTTGGAGGCATCTTGAATATTATATCTGAAATAGGTAATTAAACGGCCAACTTTGTTATCAACTTATGTATTTCTGTCACATTACATCTTCCACAAAATAAAATAAAACAAAGTTGTGTTAGTTATACTTGTAATAAGTAATGAAAGGCTGAGCCAATTTCAATGATTTTTGATTAGTAGAATTTGTATCCACTCCAAATAGCAGTAAATACCTACCTATTAAAATGTCATAATAAATCATAGGGGAAAAAATCGCCGTTAGTGAAGCCGCGGCCAGAAGATAGTATTTCATAAACAATTAATAAAGTATTTTTTTTTTAAATAGCTAAACGAAATCTTAAAGCGGCTCCCACATAAAACCAGATTATTTATGCATGCTAAATTTGACAACCCTAGCCACAGGTAAAGTTGCCTTCATGCTTAGTTTGGCAATTTTACCTAACCTCAATCATCATTACCTTTTCTGATAACTCAAGAAATAGAAGATTAATAGGATTTAATCACACACACACACACCATAATAGCAATATATCAAACACTTTTTAATATAAGCCACTTACCTGTACGTTGATTTTCTGTAAGAAACACTAATCTTTATGCGATGACGCCGCGCACGTAATTGACCACACTTAGCCAAAAAGCACAATATTTTGACAGTTAACGAAGTTGCTAGCTTCAAAAACTTTTTGGGATACCACAATTTATTATAAAATCTACCAATATGATTTAAATAGCATAAACTGCCACAGATAAAACAAAAATTAATGAGAACTAGTATAGGGTATGCTTAGGTAAAGATACCCACGGAAAGTAAAGATGCCACAGATGACGGTACCAAATTTTGTAAAAAAAAATATCGTCTATTAATTTGTTGATCAGAAGATTGGAGGCAGCAAATTATTTTTTTATTAGGTTCACCAACAATTGAATACACTGGCACAAGAAAATTAAACAGAAGCAACAAATCAGAATAAAGTGTAACAATCACTTATACGAGTAGGTAAAACTCTGCATGCACACAAAACATCGTAACTTACGAAAATAAATAAAAGAAAAAAGAAAATTGCGTAAAGTAGAACTTAATAAGTTCATTAAACTAAATTAAAACAAAATAGATTATATTATGTTATATATAGGTTCCTTTTTTCGAGGAGCTCGTGGCTAAGTCGCAGGCGCACAAGTCGGTCGATCCACCAGGTTAAGCTACGCTTGCCGGGGTTGGCCGTGGATGGGTGATCATCTTTAAATACCGAGACTCCTCTGTGGCTCGGAAAGCACGTTAAGCCGTTGGTCCCGGCTGTTATTTGTGTATCTTTGACAGTCGTTACGGGTCGTCAGAAGCCGAAAATCTGGCAGCCAGTTTTACCAAAGGGTATCGTATTGCCCAGTTACTGGGTAGTGGAGGTCAGAAGGCAGTCGCTCCATGTAAAATACTGGTATTCTGCTGCATCCGGTTAGACTGGAAGTCGACCCCAACATAGTTGGGAAAAAGCTAGGCAGATGATAGGTTCCTTTATCGTTAGAAGATGTAGGGTGATTTAATTATTTCTATTTCACAATGTGTCATTGGGCAGTGGTGCGCATAAACAATAAATTGCCAACAATGATGGATGAGTTAACCCACATGACGAGTTCTTATTCAATACACATTCAATTATAGTCACAATCATAACAAAACTGGTTGCGCAACCCTTAAACGTAACAATATGAAACCCAAATTATTATAATTTATCATACTTTGTGTGTTTTTTTGTACATTTTGTCGTTGGTATTTTGGTTGAGGATATTAAATAGATAATGCAGCAATTTTACGGAAAATAGTCATGTTCGTGTGGTGCCGGACGTAAAGAATAGCACCATCCTATTCCTTCCCGTAGGTGTCGTGTAAGGCGACTAAGGCGACTTTGAGACTTAGTGCAGTTAGCACCTTGAGTCACCCGCGCGGTGGCGGGTTAACCACCCACGAAAGCATTCCCAAGGAGAGTCGGTGTCAGGCTTTAAAAATAGCAGGCTTCAAAATAGCGGCATCAAAATAGTATGATTTGAACATTTATTTATTTATAATAAAGGTTTACAAATTACCTATATAAAATTATACATACACACACATCATTAATGTACAATCTGGGGGCCGACCACCACCAGCTTTACGGAAAATACTGGACCTGAACCACCACCTATTATAGCAGTATTAATTTTAATATTACTTCACAGTAGTAAAGGCATGTAGCTATACATCCTGTATTGCCCCGTCTCATTCTCGCACTGTAGTAATATTTAAATAATACTGCTATAAGAGGTGTATAAGATGTGATGGTTCAGGTCCAGTATTTTCAGAAAAACTGCTGACGTAAGTTGCTGTCTAATCAGAAGCTGAACTACTTAAGTATTCCACTTTTAAGTCCTTTGCTTACTTGGTAAATGGCTAACAATAACGAATGACATGACATGACTTGTGTCAGGTCTGTTTTTTTTTGAGCTGTGGAAAAATCAAACTTCTCAAGTTAACGTAAAACAAAAATACCGTCGTTTATGCCGCAACAAACGTATATTTCGACACACTCAAAATAATCACCGGTTTTATTTTTACAGAAGAATCGGAATCTATCAATTCTATATATAGAATATACTAAGTCAAAATCAGTTTATACAGTCGAATTGAATAGTTTGCGAGTGGAGGCCGGATGAAAAACGGGCCTCAGATAGATTTTATTCAAGAGCACATTTGTATGTAGTTGGTTGCACATCCGCTCTATATAGATGGCTTCCTCAATGTTGCGGAGATTGATACGACAATTCGTTATTCGATGTGGCACGTGTATGCCATTGTGATAGAATTTATAGTATTGCTATTGCTTTAAGGTTTATAAACTTTCTCGGAACTAAAAAGTCGAAGTGACGCAACATTCAGGTGTAAGTATCTCAATAATTGATGGGAAAGTTCTGAATTGTTGATAAACAATAACTTAAAAAATAGGACAGCCCTCCGGACACGTGAAGATAAAATTAACCACAAATTAACAATTCGACGCCATTGTTACATTTACGTGACGAGCAAGCACATGGCAACAACACGAAATAAACAATTAAATTATTACTTTTGTGAGTGTTTATAAAGATATTTAAAAAATTGAAGCTCTAACATATTTAACGACATGAAACAAATTAAAAGACACAATGGATATTGGGAAATTCATGATAACAAGAAGAAATAATTTTTTAGCTTGGCGTGTGTTTATGCCGTGTCGTTCAAAAGGTTAATATAGACTGTTATAGCCAGTAAAATATTAGGAACTATTCTGCTGATCCTATATAATACAAACTTGATGATACATTGTACTTTCTATCCCGTCTTATTTCTGGCACACAGTCGTTTAACTGCCAGTTAAGTTGGAAACATGTGTAAGTACACACATCAAAAGTGTCTAGGGATCAACATATATTTTTGCAATAACTTTTCTCTTGATTGATATTAATTTAAATTTTCTTTAAGGATTCATCAAATAAAGTGTTTTCGTTTGTCACAGTAACGATAAACCAAGTCACCTTTGCATTAATAAAGAAATTTGCCATTTTCCTAATAAAGGGATTTTTGACATTTGAACCACTAACATTAAAGTTCGAAAAAAAGACTGAAATAACAGTTTTCTTTAAAATTTTATTGGGTAACTTAAACAATTAATAATCCGTGTTTCTACCGCGAACACTAACAACACAAGAACATCGGTTTGGCATACTCAAAATGAGTTCATCCAAATCACGCTGTGGAATGGCCGCCCATGTTCGTTGCAACAACAAAAAAAGGTCTTCTTGCAACTGGATACCCTCCATATTCGGCAGAGCTCTTCTCTGTAGCATATCCCATGCATGCTCAATCGGGTTCAAGTCTGGCGACTGAGCAGGCCAGGGCAGGACATTGATGTTAGCTGCGGCGAGAGTCTGTCTTACAACTCTTGCGGTGTGCGGTCGTGCATTATCATGCATTAACTGAAATAAGGGACCGATTTGCACTTGTAGAGGAACGATGACGTCAGATACAATCGTCTCAGCATAAATTTGAGCGTTGAGGTTGCCTCTGATCCAAATCAACTCAGTTCTTCCGCCGATCCAAATACCCGCCCATACCATGATGGTTCCACCACTATAAGGATGGACTTCCTGGCAGGATTTTAATCGCTGTTGGCGTCCAGGGGTTCTCCAGTGTCGTATACGTCTTGTATCCGGTCTCATACCAAAACGAGACTCATCAGAAAAGCACACGAAACGCCATTGTTCTTCTGCCCAATTTCTGTGTTCAAGAGCTCATTGATATCGAATCCTACGATTGTGCATTGCTATAGGTGGTACCCGTAGCGGTCTTCGGGAATGAAGGTTCACTTCATGCAAGCGGTTTCTGACTGTTTGGTCGCTAATTAAGTTCCCTGAAGAGTGATGAAGCCTCACGGCTAACATCATGGCGGTTATTGTTGGAGCTCTTCGAGTTAAGATTTGAATGTATCGGTCTTGTCTCCGTGTGGTGCAGCGATACCGTCCTTCATGGCGCTCAGCCACGGTACCAGTGCTTCGGTAACGTGTCCAAAGTCGACTGATAACACCTTTTTTTGTTGTTGCAACGAACATGGGCGGCCATTCCACAGCGTGATTTGGATGAACTCATTTTGAGTATGCCAAACCGATGTTCTTGTGTTGTTAGTGTTCGCGGTAGAAACACGGATTATTAATTGTTTAAGTTACCCAATAAAATTTTAAAGAAAACTGTTATTTCAGTCTTTTTTTCGAACTTTAATGTTAGTGGTTCAAATGTCAAAAATCCCTTTATTAGGAAAATGGCAAATTTCTTTATTAATGCAAAGGTGACTTGGTTTATCGTTACTGTGACAAACGAAAACACTTTATTTGATGAATCCTTAAAGAAAATTTAAATTAATATCAATCAAGAGAAAAGTTATTGCAAAAATATATGTTGATCCCTAGACACTTTTGATGTGTGTATTATATATAACGCTTTACGTAGTATCACGGACTCTCAGTGCGTAATTATACGACACTTTGCTGTGGTTAGTTTCACTTTATGCGGTTCAAGAACACATGTTAAACGCTTTTCATTCGCGCTGCTGAGCCACGGGCTATTAACGGAGACGCGAAAGTTCTAAAGCGTTTTTAAGTGACGTTGTTAATTTGTTACATCCCCACAAAAATTAGTAGAGTAAGATCATTAAAAAAATTCGCGGGCTACCAACGCATACCGCGTTGGTAACCCGCGATTTTTTTTTTTTTGCAATTTTCAGGTCAGTTTCAAGGTAGTGTCTTGATTAAAATATGATACACGGCAATAACAAATGTGTATTTACATAATTATAACCATAAGATAATGTTGGCCAGCGGTTCATGGACCAATCGACTGTTGGTAAACCGTTTCAGTTTCGAATCATCAATACAAATCTAACTTGGATTTGTATTCTCTCTATTTCGTCAAATACATCTATATCTATACATATAATAAATTCTATATCTTCTATCTATTCTATACATATAATAAAACAGTAAAAAAACTGTGTCTGTACATTGAATATATTAAAAAAATAATAATTGAGGGGGGTTTAGAAACAGTAATAGAGCATGAATCAAAAAAAAAAAAATTGTCTGTTTGTCTGTATGTCTGTTTGTTTGTACACGCTAATCTTCGGAACTACTGGACGGATTGGAATGATTTTTTTTTGTTGTATAGGTATTAAGTCTGGGCAACATATAGGCTATAATTTATCTTGGAAACTTGAACACCTGATGCAGAACCGCAACAGACCAGCTAAACTATAAGAGATACAAAAATGATACCTTAGCAAAAATTGTTCCACGTGATTAGCATTTTCTGCTGAGAGAATAAATTTGAAGATCTGGAACACCTGATGTGGAACTCCAAGAGCCCAGCTACACTGTAACATATATAGGAATGATGTCTTAGCAAAAGTTGTTCGGTCTGATGGGCATTTCCTGTTGACTTATAAAAATCGAAGATCTGGAACACCTGTTGTGGAACTCCAAGAGCCTAGCTACACTATAACATTATATAGGAATGACGTCTTAGCAAAAGTTGTTCGGACTGATGGGCATTTCCTGTTGACTTATAAAAATCGAAGATCTGGAACACCTGTTGTGGAACTCCAAGAGCCTAGCTACACCATAACACATATAAGAATGACGTCTTAGCGAAAGTTGTTCAGCCTGATGAGCACTCTCTGTTGATGTATAAAAATTGAAGATCTGGAACACCTGTTGTGGAACTCCAAGAGCCTAGCTACACCATAACACATATAGGAATAACGTCTTAGCACAAGTTGTTCAATCTGATGAGCACTCTCTGTTGACTTATAAAAATCGAAGATCTGGAACACCTGTTGTGGAACTCCAAGAGCCTAGCTACAACATAACACATATAGGAATGACGTCTTTGACGTCTTTGTTGTTCAATATGATGGGCATTTCCTGTTGACTTATAAAAATCGAAGATCAGAAACATCTGATGTGGAAATCAAAGCTATCACTAATTTTACTGTGTAATTATAAAATAACATAAACTGAGAGTACCTGCACGCGGTGAAGGCGGTAACAGTTTAGGACTGATTTTCGATGACGATGGTATATCATTGAAAATTTGACTCTACTGGCCAAAACTCCTATTTATTTTTTTATTTTATCGTATGAATATGCTTTCGGGCTTATGTTGTTTGAGTGTTTAATTTCCTTTTCCATTTATCTTCGTGACACTGTAGCCTACCCGGTAACGCAGGGGAGCAGTCATTTTAATTTAGATTTTTATTGATCAGGTATCTTCACAATAAAACTATGACCATGCCTAGAAAGAGGTCAAATCTTTCCCAATGTTCCAAGAGAGCTAAAAGATTGAGGATCATAAGATCCCAAGACTTGATGTTGTTCGAGAACATTAGGCTGCAACTCGCTCCGTGGAAACCTCTTCGGGTCGCGAAGCACGCCTGCGTTCTCAGCGTATTCATTAGGTCTCTAGAGATCAGTGAAGAATATGATGCGCGACTGACCGCTGATCGTGAACGTCATGTATTGTCTCGCGAGTCAGAGACGTTCACGGAAAGAGAATTACGCTTGAGTTCCAAGCGTATCTACGCATCGACTTCTAGGTCTCTAGAGGAGGAATATAATAATGCGGTTACCAAAATGAAAACGATGACAAATGGACTGTATGTTTTGGTGGTTGTTGGAATGAAATAAAACTAAAGCTCAGTGTGATAAAAGATTTAAATGGGAAAAATGATAAAAATAACATTAATGGCGACCCCGTTGTCGCTGGCATAAGCAACAGGGTCCGCGTACGAAGTCGCGGGCAGAAGCTAGTCTTTAATAAATCTTTCTATGGATTCAACCATAAAAAAAGTGAACGCTTGATGGAAGAATGGCAAGCAACCAATTTTCGTTAATGCTTTATTAAAAAGAAGCCGGTTCTTAATAATTAATTACAATCTAGACTAATAAGCAATTTTAGTTTAACTTATTTTTTTACGTGATAATTAAAAATTAGATTAGTGTCTATTCTTCTTTACACAAGTCCGTTCCACTTACTTAGAGTCCGATTTAATATTAAAAACACTTTGTTCACGTGTTATATGTGTGTCATTGTCACAGTTTTTGTTTTTAGTGATAGCCTACTGGTGTGACCGTGTCGGACTGCCAAGTCGTAGGTCTCGAGTTCGAACCCAAGACACGCACCTCTGTTTTCATGTGCGTATTGTATAATTATCACTTGCTTAAAAATCGGTGAAGGAAAACATCGTGAGGAAACCAGCATGTGCAGCTAAGTCAGAGGCCCATGGGCAGCATAGAAACTATGACACCAGATTAGTCACTAACCACACGAAAAGAAGAAGACAACAGTTTTTACACTACACTAACTGGGTTTTGATTAATCAATTTATGATAACAAGGATACCAATAGAGGCAGTCGTACACAGTTCTTAAATACACATTCCGTTTGATTAAACTTTTCATACAGTTTGCTGTCGTGACGCGATGATTGCATGTTATATTTACATGTCTTCAGCACATATTGCTCCAACCATTACATGTTTCGGGACCGTTGCAACATTTTCAACATTTGCAATTGGTATAAGTGGTTTGGGCGAGTCTACGAAGTTGCATATTTGATATCCGAATTCACTGACCCCGGCCCGCACGGGTCCGCTCTGCTAACTTACAAGTACCAACTGTGCAACGAAACATCAACCTTATTCCATCGTGACAAGGATCATTGTATGCGGCGTCTGAGTTAGGTACGTTTGCAGCACTTAATTCAATTTCCTGTAATAGGGAAATAATCTGTACGAAATTATATACAGAATGGACATTATCAAGTTTGTTCATGAACTGTTGTACTATTTTCGTTATCATAATAGGGCAGAGCATTTTTTTATTCAATCATAATTAGTTCGTTGTAGTCGTTACGGGTCGTCCGAAGCCCGAAAATCTGACAGCCAGTCTTACCAAGGGGTATCGTATTGCCCAGTTACTGGGTTGTGGAGAAAGGCAGTCGCTCCTTGTAAAATACAAGTATTCAACTTCATCCGGTTAGACTGGAAGCTGACCCCAACATAGTTGGGAAAAGGCTAGGCAGAGGATGATGATGAATTAGTTCGTTGTAATATTAGGAACATTCTTGGCTAAACCTGAAAAGCATTTCGCCTTCTACATATTTAAAGAATTCCTTTGAAAGTGTGTGTTACTTGCTATTTTTTGGGAACTGGGGGACTGAAACTTTCCATGAATACATCAAGCCCTTTTCATTTCCTATTATAATGGGGTATTCATAGGTTTTCGTGAGAAAGTTACCAGGTGTAAGTACATTAAGTATGCAACGGTAGCACGTAAGTTTCACGAAGTGTCGTAGGACGCTTATAAAACGTACTAGCCTATACACTGCCATGAACACGTATGTCTGTTGAAGGCACTGAGCTTAGAATAGCACAAAAAATAGTGGCAGTGATTGTGCTAGACCCAGTATACAGGGTGAAATTGAATTATTTGGGGCATTGTACTCATCAACTTTTACTACGGGAACACACCTGAAATCGCGCAAAAAAATCTGTTGTTCCCTACATTTTGACGAGTTATGCAAGCATAATGTATAGAACAGCTGATTTTTTTTTCGCGATTTCTGATTTGGTCCTTTAGTAAAAGTTCTTCATAATTATGAGTACAGTGACCAGTTACAATATTGTCCATGAATTCAATTTGACCCTGTATTGCTTTTGGCAGCTTTATAAACCTGCTGACACAATATTAAGTATTACCTACATTGTAACTGACATACAAAGGAAAACATCGTGAGGAAACCAGCATTTCTGAGAGATATTTCTCAACAGCATGTGAAGCTAAGTCAGAAGCCCATGGGCAGCATAAAAACTCTGACACCAGGTTACTCACTAACCACACGATAAGATGAACTGACATACAAAGAAAAGAATCAATGGAGGATTAATCAATTTAAATTTTCACTTGCGGCGTTTTAGTATATCGATGATTGCTGGAGTTACTTAAGTTTGACTTATTAGTTATTGATGGTTATAAAACCGTACGAGGAATAGAAGGGCATGGAAGCTTCACCGCTTCGTAGTCGCCTTGTATTTTAATTATACGGCTAGCCATGACGCAGGCAGCCCAGCCTGGCACCTCTCTAGGGAACCGCCACCTGTGTGCCACTCAATAAATTCAAACGGTTACTTTAGCCCCTGACTGATACTTAAACCATCATGAAGTAAAAGTTAATTAAACATAAGTTTCAAGACTTTCAAGTGAATTTACGGTCGATGACATAGCCTAACGTGTTGGCTGCAGGTTTCAGCCTTAAATGTACTTACAAGAGGACATTAAATAATACTTGATTTAAGAAGTACGCGCCCTTTTTTAGTTTTTTTTTTATGCGGGATGGTAAGTCTTCAATGGATCGCGGAGGGGACTAGCAGACTTTTACTGACTAAAAACCACCCTGGTGTACCCTCCTACTCCTGCGCTGGGGGTCGCGAGAACATACTATTCTTCCGCTACCCCCGGCTGAAGAAGTACGCGCGCTTTCTGGCCTATAGTGCCCCAATGCAGGACAAATGCTCCCTCTTCCTCTTTTTTTCTTGTCCACTAATGGCAGTCTTTTCTGTACTTCATAGAGATGATAAAATAAAATAAATAAATAAATATCCTTAGACATTTCACACAACGACATATAGTCCCAATGCTAAGCAACTTAATGCTTGTGTTATGGTAACGAGATGGCTGATAAACTACTTATATACATTTTTTTTTGTAAATACATACACATTATATATAGAGAAACATCCAGACCCGGAACAAATACTTGTAGGTCGCACAAATATTTGTTCCGTGCGGGAATTGAACCCGCGACATGCTGCGCAGCAGTCAATCGCTCAACCACTGCGCCAACTGTGTCGTTATTAAATAAAATAAAAACAAAAGGAGTGAAATAACAGGTTTGTGTATTCAATCACAATCAGGTGAGATAGTGTTCGAGCGCTAGTCTATTGCAATAAATAATTTAACAAATATATAAATTTAGTATTTCGAGTAATAGTATATGTCTACATTGTGAATTCCGTTGTTGTTGGTAACATGCAGGAAAGCAGTTTGTTTCCACCAATCGCGTGTTACGGAGGGTCGCCGGCCGACGTCACAAGAACGTGGTCCAACGGGGTTCATCGCAAGCTCTTCTATAATTCAAAGAAATCGATCAAATGCCAATACTTTATTACTACAGCCACGTCACGTACACGCGCTGTTTTGTTTAAGTGCTCCAAACTTACCGAATCTTGACACTATTGTTAATTGATGATACAAAAAAAAAGTACATACCTAGTTCCATTAAGAGGGGACTCTAGTTAGTCTCGAGGAATTTGAAAAATAGGAAATCTCTCTCGGGACTTCAGCTGTCGTGGTGGTCGTTAGCCATTCGGGAGCGGAACTTAAGAGGGGACTCTAGTCTCGAGGAATTTGAAAAATAGGCATTTGAAGAAACTATTTCCGTTGGGCTGCGACGCACCTCACCCCTTAAAGTGCGAAATGGAGTGGATGGTGTGGATGGAGTGGGAGTGCAGCGCAGGCTGATTTTACCTTCAATTAACTTGAACAAAAGACGTTTTGTATACCGCTTTTTTCTTCTTCAAAAGATAAAAAAAAAATCGTATTTCAATATTGGGAGGAAAAGTAATTTGGAGTAGGTAAGTATTTTTGTTAAAAACTTATCAAATTTGTCTGAGAGTCGTCTGAACGTGGCAATAAAAACGGACTATTTTTCTGGATTTTGGATTGTCATATTTCTTTTAAAAATTATGTTTTTTCCAGAACATAATGTTTTGGAAAAAAATCATTGCTCTAGAAGCATAATGTTAAATGCATTTCTATGGAGAAAGGCCCAATAGAGTTCCCTCTTAACGAGTTCTGGCAAGAAATTGCATTATTTTAAACCTCAGTATGTACACAATAAAGATTGCATTAGACGGTTCAGTAGCTTGACAGTAAAGCAGCTAAGTTGTGGTTCACCTAGTCTAGATTACACGTAAAACCCACAAGTTACGCACTTGATGGAAACACGTGCTAAAAGACATTGAAGGCTACGTGGTCATATGTATATGCGTATATGGTTAGTTTCCTCGGCTAAGGAGGACTGCAGTGATTGAGCACCATAAGTTTTAGATATTTTTGCAGGTAATGCGAGGAGTCAGAAGACCTGTACTTGTTAGCATAATCTTAAAGATTTTTAATACAAATTCTGATATACGCCAACAAGTAAATGATAGCCGTAATGTCGTTTGCTGTCTTCCTAACTTATTAAACTTTAGTTTCCCAACAACGTGGTGTATGGTCAAAAAATTACGGCTGTTCAAATACGGAGCGTTTTTTGACTCCTTTATCCTAACTAATATTATAAATGCGAAAGTAAGTTTGTTTGTTTGTTGCCTTTTGACGCCTAAACCACTGAACTGATGATCCTGAATTGTGCATATCGACAATGAAGTGACAAGATCTCCTATTTGACATTGTTTATTTCTTTAGTTAGACGTTCTTGTCACTTCGTCGTCGATATACGTTGTCAGGTGTACAGAAACGGACATAGGGTACCTTTGTATCCTTTAAAAAAACAATAACAATCAATCTGCCTAACCTTTTCCCACCTATGTTGGGGTCGGCTTCGAGTCTAAGCGGATGAAAAAAACAATAACGTTCTTATGATAATTTCATATATGGCGCCACGTGTCTTTCCAATCATGATTTAATTATATTATTAGGTACATGCAGAGTACAACCCGAACTGATTGTCAAATTCTCAACGAACGCGAGGGAAGTCGTGGGTAAAAGCTAGTTTCAAAAAATACTGATTAGAATGACAGATTTTCTTGACGGCCATTATAATACGACGAAACCGCTCATCTAGGGTAACCGTAGGGCGTAGCTTCTTCACTTTTCTTTACATAACTCTGTTATAGGGTTTTGTCAAAGAAAGTTTGTGTCCCTATGATGTGCATACTCGTACTTCCAGCCCTTTTTATCGTCTCGTTTCTTTAAGGGCCCTATTACCGGGCTTCCGGCACTTCTGAGTTATTTTAGGCGATATAGAAACCTTTGAAGTTCAACTAAATCTTTATATCTAAGGGACAAAGGAGGTTTTGATGCCAGTATTATAATTTTTCGTTACATTGTCGCATACGTACACGATAGCTGTTATGGAGATAGAGAAGTGACGTCATGCACTGGCCATACACTATGAGCCTGTTCTGGGGTAGCAAAAAAACTGAGTAGCTAGTAAAACTGAATGATGCTGCGTGGTTTTATAACTCCACATGCACGATGTTACCTTTAATTAACTAGAATCAATCCAAGAAGCGAATTGTACTACATAAGTAACTTTATTTTAAAACTAACCGCTGCCACCGGTTTCCCCCGGAAATTCTCCCAATGGAATGTACTACCGGGAAGTCAAAGTCAAATCATTTATTTTAAATAGGCACAAGTAAGGCACTTTTGAACGTCAAAATGAACAAGAAATAGAATTGATTCTAGGGATAAAAGTATCCTATGTTTTAATCCAGGTCATAAACTACCTCTGTGCCAAATTTCATCCAGATCCGTTCAGCCGTTTGAGTGTGAAGGACTGACAAGCACCTGAAAACGAAGCAATTGAATGTATCTCAGGCAAAGTCACAATTTGCGGAAAAAGAAATATAATTAAGCTTCCGAGTACAATAAATTTTTACCCACATTCATAGTATTTCAGTAGACCAAAGTTCGTATCTAATGAAATATTTACGAATAAGGTCATCGTACTCATCGCTCTATTTTTGATAGATATTACAAAGGAAGTACCGTTATTTAGCTGATACTAATGATACTAACACACGAACTAACATCACGACTTGTTTCCCTGTAGATGAAAATCAACAGTAATATAATTTCATTCGTTCTATTTCAAACCGCCATATTGATTGATGGTAATCAGTTTACAAAATGGATTAACAAGTTTCGAATTACGTCTTCGATTACACGTGATTTCAATCGTGAGTGTAGAGTAGTGTCTATATCCATTTGAGATTGTTAGGTATTCGTTCAGTAGTATTGTGAACGACAAGTCGTGTTAGATCTGTGATAAACTCGTGAATGTGTAATGAATCCGTCACCATAGGGTTGTTACAAGTCAATCCGTATGTTGTCTATTTCAATATAATGCATAAAATCAATACTTGATTTATTGGAGAACACACTTGCTCTTGTAACACAGATGTTTCTACTTAGTGCTGGAGTCTGACTGCACTTTGTAAATTGTTTATCGCACAAATATTGTAAAGGCAAAAGTTTGTGAATGTGTGTGTGTGTGTGTGTGAGAGAGTGTGTGTCTGTGTGTGAGAGTGTGTGTGTGTGTGTGTGTGAGAGAGTGTGTGTGTGTGTGTGTGTGTGTGTGTGTGTGTGTGTGTGTGTGTGTGAGAGAGAGTGTGTGTGAGAGAGAGTGTGTGTGTGAATGTTTGTATGTTTGATAATTCTTCACGCCGAAACTACTAAACGTTTCAGTATGAAATTTGGCACAGAGATATATTATAAAAAGGATGAATACATTTTATCCAAAGTGAAAATTTATGACGGTGTTTGTTACTCTTTCACGCAAAAACTGCTGGAATAGCACATAGGCTACTTTTTGTCCTGAAAATTTACGATTCCCGTGGGATAATTTCCTAAATACATGCGCAGGGCGAAGCCGCTGGTAAATGATAGTTCATTATCACTACATAGTATAAAACAAAGTCGCTTTCTCTGTCCCTATATCCCTATGTATGCTTAAATCATTGAAACTACGCAACGGATTTTGATGCGGTTTTTTCTAATAGATAGAGTGATTGAAGAGGAAGGTTAACATGTATAATTTGTCGACATATCATGCGGGCGAAGCCGCGGGCGGAAGCTAGTAATATTATAAGCGTGAAAATCAAAATCATTGATCTATGTTATGTCGTTTTGATGATACGGCGCTACGATGCTACGGAAGTAATGCTCCCATTGCTGGGACACAGCCTCCTTTCTTTAAGAGGGAGTGGGTTGTAATCGATCACACGGGCTCAGTAGGAAATCACTATTCAATAATTATAATGATAGTTAGAAATGGCTTAGAAAACTTTAATTGTTAGTTTAGAATGCTAAACCCAAGTAACGCTAACTTCTTCGTTCCATGGCCGACATATCCTTTATTTGTTCGCAATTTTTAATATGACAAAGGCCTCTGCACATGTTATTACGTAGGCTTGGCAGCCCTGCATGAACCATAGCAAATTGGCTCGCGTGACGCACGGGTGTCGACGCCCTGTGTCGTTGACATGCATTATACAAACCATAATATATGTATATTTTACTTATTACTGTGTTTTTTATCCGCAAAATCCGTATTCTGTATGTGTCCCGTTATTAGCATATGTATCGAGCGAGAACTGTGTCAAATGTACGAATTAACGGCTAACAAAAGGAGTATCATCGGAATGGCGATGGCGTCATCAGACGCAGTTATTTTTAAACGATGTGTACGTAAATACCACACTGCAAACATTGCGTCTGGCTCCTAATGGACCTTTACGACATCAAAAGGTACGGCAGGTTAATTAGGTTAATTCTCTGTCGTCTACCCGTTAACAGTCAAAAAGTCAAAGGAGCTTGAATAGACAAAACATTATGAATTAGTACAGACGCCAGCACATCAAGCTATACCAAACTGTCATATTTTCCCAATTGAATTTGAACCTTATTCTTTTTCAATAAAGTTGAAAAACTATTAAAGAAATTTGACAGATTGGGATAGTTTGATATACTGGCTGGCCTGTGTACTAGTGATGACGTAGGTACCTAAACGTTCTAATCTTTATAATAAAAACAAACCTACATTCAAAATAGTTTCTGACGCCGCCCGCAAGGATAAAATGGTTGGATGAAAATATGACTATTAGTTGAAACAACCTTACCTAGACAAAATGCCACCTAAAATCCTGGTTGGCACCAGGTTTAAACCTGTCATTACATTATCTCGCAGTCGATTGCGGGTAATACGAGATTTATGTAGTCACTTCACTGCCAAGCCTTTGTGTTTACTGTGTCGTTACATAAAACATTATAGGGGTGCGCCCTACCCTAAAAAAAAAAGTGTCCTAAATAAATAGGTTGCAGAAGGCCTACTTATCTACTACTTACTTAAAATCAAATTAGCTTGCACGCGGTTTCGACCGGGTGATTTCGGAAGCTATCCCACGGGAACGTATTACCGGTATAAAAATTACCCTATGTCTTAACCCATGTGATGTACAGACGCCAGCACGTCAAGCTATCCTTAACTGTCAAATTTTCTCAATTAAAAATGAACCTGAATCTTTGCAATAAAGTTGAAATATATACTATCAAAGAAATTTGACAGATTGTGGTAACTTGATGTGCTGGCCTCTGTACATAGGCCAACACAGGCTACCCCGATCTGTCAAATTCCTTTGATAGTTTTTTAACTTTATTACAAAAACCTAAGGTTCACTTTCAATTGGGAAAATTTTAAAGTAAAAATGATAGTTTGATATGCTGGCGTTTGTACCAACCTGCACTGCACTTCCTCTCGAAAAGAAAGACCTGTGTCCCAGCAGTGGGAACGTTTTAGTCTAATTATGCTGCGAAGGAGTGAAGAGATTCTTCTCAAAGACCACGACGAACCTTCTTCACTTCCTCCAAGTGTGCAATAAGGGCGTGAACCTAGGACATGACGGATGACGTCAGATGAGTTTAGTTGGAATTTCGGCTACGATGCTACAAAGAGCCAGTGTTGATAAATAGACCTTCATTGTTCAGAAGTGTCATAAGAACTTCATGAAGGAATCAAGTAGAAAGTTACGGCATATTTCAACATTTATTTCTCTCATTGGTTCTCTTATACTTTGAGGACTTAGGTAAACTTAGCTTGCCGGATCGATTCTTCTGGATCGGTATATTATCTATATTATGTGTTTTTTATATTCAGGGTCACCAACGAAGGATACACATATACAATTTAGACCACAATAAATCCCAAAATTCAACGTGTGCTTTTTCAATTACAGGTGAACACAGCATGCAGATATTACTAGGTATAAAAAGCATAAAAATAAATAACCGGCCAAGTGCGAGTCGGACTCGCGCTCAAAGGGTTTCGTACCCACCATTAACTATAAACATCACGATTGTTGTATCGGAGCCCCCTTAAATATTTATTTTGTTTTGTTTTTTGATATATTTGTTGTTATAGCGGCAACAGAAATCTGTGAAAATTTCAACTGTCTAACTATTACATGAGATACAGCCTGGTGACAGACGGACGGTCAGAATGACGGACGGACAGCGGAGTCTTAGCGTCTTCCCGTTTTACCCTTTGGGTACGGAACCCTCAAAAGCAAGAACATAAATGTATAACTTAGGAATTCAAGAAAAAAAACATTTCTTAGTATTCACACTAAACTTGTTAAGTATCATGATCATTTTACCATTTTTTTGGCATAGAATGGAATTAACATAGTTATCATACATAAATTTAGTTATTTTACGGTCATTAACGTATTTTTGTGTTTTGTGCAAGAACGGTTCAGTGATTGCATTATTTTTTCAGTCTGTTGCACTTGATTACAATACATTACTTATACACAAAGCTAATGCAGTAAATTGTATGCAAACGCGAAATTAAAACAGAACATCTAAAGCGTATAATTCACGTACAATTTGATGTTTAACCTTTTGAACGCCATTGTCACATATACGTGACAAGCAAGCGCATTCACTGTACGCCAACGACACAAATATGTTACAATGCGGGTACATTATAACACGAAATAAACAATTGGAATTTAAAATTAATATATAATTAAATCATTACTTTTGTGTGTGTTTAAGTATACAACATGTCCCAAAATTCAACGATAAGCCGGCACCAGAGGATGGACCTACTAATGACTACTCGAGAAAAAAAAAGAAAAAAAAAATACCTCTACTTTTTTTTAAATTACTTAAAAAAAATGGAAATTCTTCGAAAATGTATACCCCTTATGACACTTTTAACTACCATGACCACAATTTTTCAAATTTTTCAGTTTTTTTGTTTGTATCGGCAACCTAAGTAGTACTACTATTCACCATAATCTTTGAAAATTACAGAATTTTCGTAGTTTTATACAAAAAAAACAACCAAAAAAAATTATTTCCCTATAATTTTGAAAGATTTTAACGTTCAGTACACTTTAAGTCATCGTAGTGTAAAAAAAAATATGGACACCACTATGGCAAGTTTTTTAAAAAATTAGCGCAACTAACCTAGATTTTAAAATGGTATAATACTTTATTAAAACTAGCCACAAAAAATAAATAATGATACTTTTTCTAATCAAGAACCAAATTTTATAAGTTGTTGTTAATAGTAATTACTTCTACTATGTGCCCAAAATAGATTTCTTTCGCAAATTCTTAGAATTTGGAAGGGACATGTGCGTAGTCAGTGAAGTTCAGAAGTCAGAAAGAGATAGATAGTATACGTTAGAGAGAGATAGATAGAGAGCGATTATACGTTAGAGAGAGATAGATAGATGTTTGTTGTTAAATAACAATAGGGCAGGTAGGAATGTTGCTGTTCTCTACAAAGTACAAAGTCAGTACGCTCTGCTTCTTTGTTTACTGTGCACCGTTTCGTATTCAATTGATGTGACTCTCGTACTAACGACTTTTGGCTTGGCTTTTTGGACTGGATTAAGTGATCTGCAAACTGTACTAACCTGGCATTATTTTGAACTGGACTGTGTTTTGTGAATTGGACTTTTGGCGTATTTTGGACTGTTTAGCGTTTATCATGCCGCTACCATACACACCGTTGGAATACGCTAATATGCACCTCATTTATGGAGAGTGCCGATGCAATGGTAGTGCTGCTAGCAGATTATATCGAGAAAGGTACCCAAATGCTCAAAGATACCCGAATTATCGAGTATTTATTAACGTGCATCAAGCGTTTTCGGAGGGCCGTTTACCATCTGACAGGAGAAATGCTGGAAGACCTAGATCGGAACGCGACGAAGACGTTCTCAATGAAATTGAAAATGATTCAACTACCTCGGTACGTGCCATAGAAATAGCTACGGGAATCCCAAAAAGTACTGCACATCGAATCCTAAAACGTCACAGACTTCACCCATATCACTACAGGCGTGTGCAGACGTTATTACCGCGGGACTATCCACTACGAGTCGCATTTTGCCGTGTGATGCTGCAAAAGCACAGAGAAGATCCCCAATTCTTGGATAATATTCTATGGTCGGATGAATCAACCTGCAAGAGAGATGGCTATTTAAATCTTCACAACCTACATAGCTGGAGCAATGAAAATCCGCACCTGATGAGACAAGACAAATCCCAATATCAATTCAAGGTTAACCTATGGACGGGCATATTAAACGGAAAAGTGATTGGGCCTTTTGAATTACAAGGAAACTTGGATGGCAATAGTTACTTGAACTTTTTACAAAATGACTTGCCAGTATTATTAGAAGACATGCCCATTAGTGATCCACAAAACATATGGTTCCAAAATGATGGCTGCCCAGCTCACTATGCCCGTCCTGTGCGAGAATACTTAAACCAAGAGTATCCAGGGCGTTGGATAGGGCGACTTGGTCCTATTTTATGGCCACCCCGTTCACCCGATCTAAACCCCCTGGACTTCTTCTATTGGGGTTGTCTCAAAGACAGAGTCTACTCGAAACCCATTGCAACACTGAACGACCTTCGCCAAAAAATCACTCAGGCTGCGGATCATATCAATAGTAGAAGATATGCACGACGAATAAAACGATCTTTTTTAAGGCGATGTCATGCTTGTATTAATGCCGGTGGTAAACAGTTCGAACATTTATTATAATATTATTAATAATGCAATAAATTTACATTTATTGACACCATTTGTTTCATTCATTCAACATTTTCCAACAACAAAAATCTATTTTGGGCACATAGTAGAAGTGATTACTATTAACAACAACTTATGAAATTTGGTTCTTGATTAGAAAAAGTGTCATTATTTTTTTTTTGTGGCTAGTTTTCCTAAAGTATTATACCATTTTAAAATCTAGGTTAGTTGCGCTAATTTTTAAAAAAACTTGCCATAGTAGTGCCCATATTTTTTTTTTACACTACGATGACTTAAAGTGTACTGAACGTTAAAATCTTTCAAAATTTTAGGGAAATAATTTTTTTTGGTTGTTTTTTTGTATAAAACTACGAAAATTCTGTAATTTTCAAAGATTATGGTGAATAGTAGTACTACTTAGGTTGCCGATACAAACAAAAAAACTGAAAAATTTGAAAAATTGTGGTCATGGTAGTTAAAAGTGTCATAAGGGGTATACATTTTCGAAGAATTTCCATTTTTTTTAAGTAATTTAAAAAAAAGTAGAGGTATTTTTTTTTTCTTTTTTTTTCTCGAGTAGTCATTAGTAGGTCCATCCTCTGGTGCCGGCTTATCGTTGAATTTTGGGACATGTTGTATATAAATCTTAAAAATTGAAGATCTCGTACGTATTTAACGACATGAAACAAATTAAAAGACACCATCGATGTTGGGAAATAAGTGATATTAAGAACAAATAATTTTGTAGTTTGGCGTGGAGGACACGCGCGTGCTTTTATGCTCTGGCGTTCAAAAGGTTACCCTAACGTTATATTTCTATACGACAGTGTAATATGCAAGGTATTGGATTCATCATAACGAAGGTAAACACGTACGTCTGTCCGTAGTTATTTTCAGTGCTTAATGAATGTGTTGTGGTGTCACATTTCAATTAACATAAGACTGACCAGCTCTCCGGACCCAACATTGGCGCCTGTATGTTATCGCGGTATGTTTTGGACGGTTCATTATATTATTTTAGAAAGAAAACGTTATGCTCGCAGAGTGAGAAAGGGTGTCTTGTGTACTAGATTCCGCACTTCCCGTCTTTTAATACATACTTTTAACTATTTAATGGCTCGCCCACAATTCAACGCACGCCTTCAAAAAGCTCTATAATTATTATTAACTTTTAGAATGTTGGTTAATAAATGAGCACCATGCATTATGACATAATTACCATGTATTTTACCTGCCATTGTTTGTTTGTTTTTCTTTTCACTTTTTGTGGTGTAGTATTTTTATTCTGGGTGCATCGTCTTCACATAATTATAATGTTACAATTCATGTATACAAAACATTGTAAAACATTTTAAGAGTAACGGTGGAGTTTCTTGTCCATTCTTCCCCATACGAAAGTAACTATTGGAAGGGACGACTAGAATCAATTCTATTTCTTGTTCATTTTGACGTTTAAATGTACCTTTTTTGTGCCTATTTGAAATAAATGATTTGAATTTCACAGGACGGCCATGATCTAAATAGTGACGAAAAACAATATTATAATTTCGTAATGGATTAAATAATAACCGAAGCATCAAGTTATAGGCATCTAATTGGCCTGTTCTGATTGATTGAGATTATAAATAATTCATTTATATATGAATATGTTTTTGGCTTTGACTCTTTTAACTTTCGACTTATATTGTACCGAGACTTAGAGATATATAGGTATAAATATAGGTATGGATCGTACATAATATAATATGTAGGACTTGTATAAGATTTCGCTTGCATAGATCTAAGGTTCCATTACATCTCCTGGGGCTCGTGGTCCCCTAGTAAACGCGAGATGCTGCCGCCCGCAAAATGAGTTACGTGAAAAGTTTCAGACACATCCGTCAATCCCCAATGTTTAAATAAATAATATTTTTTGAATAAACCCTCAAAGTTACACTTGAAATAGAAGGAATTCAAGAATCCATGGAGACCTTTTATACAAGGCAAGTAATTCTTGTATGAAAGGTATTGACGCATGCTACTCGTGGCAAACAATAATGGTTTATTGGTTGTGGGAAAATTATCGTAAGTACCGATTCATTGTCCATTTGTGTTGACAATCTCAATTGCAAAAGCACTATACATTTTTATCTGCCTTACTTCAATCAATCTGCATCGCCTTTTCCCAACTATATTGGGGTCGGCTTCCAGTCTAACCGGATGCAGCTGAATACCAGTATTTTACATGGAGCGATATGGTGGATACTCTCTATTTGACCTCCACAACCCAGTCACTAACTGGGTAATACGATACCCCTTGGTAAGACTGGCTGTCAGACTTTCGGGTTTCTGACTACCCGTAATGACTGTCAAATATCCACGAATGACAGTTGGGACCAACGGCTTAACGTGCTTTCCGAGGAGGAGTCTCGGTATATAAAGATGGTCACCCATCCACGGCCAACCCCGGTAAGCGTAGTTAACCTGATGGATCGACCTGTGCGGCTCTTATTACTAAGCCACGAGCAATAAATAATATAATATTTGTTTAAAATGGACAGTTATGGAGTAGCAACTTTAAAAAGCCATGAAAAACAACGCATTTTATGTACCGACATAGATTTTCTCATGTCCGACATAATTTCTATAAAAATCAATAAACGCCATTGACACCCCGTGTGAACCGGACTGTTTTATCTTTTTAAGTTGTTCGATTGAATTAGTAACACACGTTTCAAATAAACTGCAGTTGTTTAAATTTAATTACTTAAAGCGTTTTTTAACTACGTTGGATCTTTGGGAAAAATAAAATATAAAGAAAATCATTATTTTAGTAACTAGATACGACACTTTTCAAGAAATTATTTACGTTAAAAGTAATACATATTTCAACTGACAGGTACTTGATCAATCTATAATTCTAAATTCAGAAATCCTGATGCAATCGATCGATCATAATTAAATATCTATTACGATTGGCTCCCCGCGTGAAAGTATGGATCAAAAATAAACAAAAATGGAAATGTCAACGAGTGGCCTTCTAAAATGAACCACCTTTAGCATAAGGTGTAAATTCGCGTGACAAATAACAATAAATGAAATGTACTAAGTTACTACGAACCTGTTGGCGGCGTGACGGGACGAACACGGTCGAGGGAGTGACGGGAAAGACCCAATATTGGCCCGTTAATGTCATTAATGTTGGACCCAAAGTTGGGCTTAATTGGCATTTGGAATGTTTTTGTTTTAACATGTTTCGTCGCGTTTGATAAATGAATTGTACGTAGTGAGTATCTATTAGCCGAATTTACATTACGGAAACTTAGTTATTCATTGATAGTTTCGCGTTGGAAAAACTATTTAGTTTACAAAACCAATTAGTTGTTATCGAGTAGGAATGCGAAAATGTTTTGTAATTGGAAGACATGTTTCTTAAAAGATTAGTACTGAACGATGATAAATAAAACTTGTTTTGTTTTTTTCGGTTGCCTTCAAGCTTATTTCACATCAGGGTATTTTACACCAGAGTTTCTTTAAGAGCAACATATTATATCATAATTACCTTTAAATCGTTGTTTAAAAGTCCACCAACGGTCAAAATCAATTCCGAATAACGAGTCAATAAGTACACTGAAAGATGTCACAGAAGAAGTCTTCAGTAAGTACGTTGAACGCCACACAGAATTAACGTAGTAAAGCATCGAAATCGCTATGTCCACTGCAAACAAACCGCACACAGATGTAGTTGGAAAACCGATAATAACAGTTGGGGGAAGTTTAGGGCCAAGCTGGCTGGCCGAGTGAGGTTGGTTTATGTGGCCAATGTTGGGGCTGGGGCGGGCAGTCGAGCCTCCCTTCACTCCACGAGCTGACGTCGGGGGCTCGCGTCGTATCCGCCCGCCCAGGGCAAACTTATCACGCGATCGATGTATATTGTGTCTAAATTCAATTATCGTCAACTAAACTGCAGTGAAATTGATAAATAATATTAGTTTCTATAACGTTGATGTTTAGCGGGAGTTTGACGTACTTTGTAAGGTATGTTGACGCGTGATTTGTTGTTATAAGTGATAAGTTTAGATATAACAAGGTAATGAAAGTTTAATAAGTACAATTTGTGGTTTAATATGTAGGTTAGAAATCTTTTCTAAGGTTTATTCTTGGTGGTATTACATTGGTTCCATATTTTCAAAGTTGAGATGCGATGGAGCAATAGATTTTCTATTGAGTGTACTTCAAGCTCTATACAGTGGGCATGCTAATTATCTCTTTACAAACTTTTACGGAAAGGTAATATTTTACATCAATATTATATATGGCATACCTACTAGCAAAAACTGAAATTGCAGAGTGTCTGTTCATACGAAAAGTCAAAATCTTTAAAAAAAAAAGTATAATACATACTTTACAATATAAAACCATAGGCTTTGAATAAACATGAATTTGTATGTTTATACCCTTAACATGTTTCCTATTCGAAGGAAAAAGTAGTTATTTCTGATATTACGCGAAGCACAATAATTATTCGCATGTTTCTTACTGCTACGCCAACGTGCTACGGCGCTACGCCAACGAACTACGCCGCGCAGCTCGTAGCCATTCTACGAATCGTCACACGAAAATAACTCCGAAATAAACTATTCAACTGCATAATGGGGAATACAACACAGGCCTCCTCTGGGAAGGGAGTGGCCGTAATCCACCACGCGTGGGTTGGAACATGTCGCATGTCTTCGATGTTTTGGTTCTAGTACATGCCGGTTTCACGATATTTTCCTTCACCGCTTTGAAAGCAGTGGTGATCAAACAATTTACACAAAGTAAAGCGCCTATTAGGTCACAATCGACAACCCACAAGTCATAAGTCAAGGCCGTTACCACTGGGCCACTGTCTTGGTTTCACTACACCAATGTTTGATTGTCCCATAATTTTTGAAAACGGTCTACAGATTTAGGCACAATAATTCTCAATATAATATAATAGTTCATGAGATAAAATAAACTGTTATTTAATCAAGAGTTTTTGTTTTTCTCTTAAATGTAAAACCACTGACATTCTGTAAAACTTTTATTTACTTCGAGCTAACACAATTCGGCATGGATCAACACGTTTGTAAGAAAATAGTATAGCAATTAAAATAACTTACCAGTTTTCGTTATGGTTCGTTAACAAATGAAATGGAAGTACAAAGAATACGTATCTATTGTTTCAGATGTGTCACGGCCACGTGTATCTCAAAAATATAACTGAGAAGTCAATAAACACTGGCTGAAAAGAATATTAGGGTGAAAACCACCTAATAGAGCCAGGAATTGTGAAATAAGAATAGAAAGAAAGTTGAATTAAGAACGCACAAAATTTGTGGCGGCAGTCGCGCAGGCGGCGCCGCGTGGTGCGGTTGTGGCTCGCTGGCGCCGCTGGTGGCTGGTGGCGGGCGTGGGCGCTGCTAGTGCACAGCGCAGCCCGCTCGGCTGGGCAATGGGCAGCTCGCAGCGACTAGCCGCGGTGGCGGCTGTCTCGCACGCGCGACACTATTACAATCACACGCAGCCCGACGTACAGCACACGGAAACCTCCTCATACAATATAAATATATTTTTCGTCAGGTAGGTTTGCCTTACCACATTGAAATGTTATCTGCGAAGTTAATTTCAGTAGCTAATGGAGTACATGCAACTTGGTTACATAATCGCGGTGAATATTCAGTAATAATTAACGACGTCAAATAGAAACATGACATGTTCAAAGACTCCTCCAATATCAAAACCCTATATGAGTAGAGATCGAAATAACATTATGTTATAAATTCTAAGCTCATAAAAGCGAGCTCTCCTACACTCATCGTGATTGAACCGTAATTTAAACTATAACGTGTATATGAGTAGTAAAGCCAGGGTTAAAAGTACGTCGTAACTGGTTTATGGTGATAACGAGACTTCACCACCATATTTCAATCTCTGATAACGGCTGGTCACCTTTAAAAGTTTCATGGTTGCGCTGAGGTTTTGATTCTGCTCATCGAACCGTTTTTATGAATATGTGACAGCTGATGTAAGCTGTACATTTATTAATTTGTATTCACTCAAATCCATACTAATATAGTAAATTCGGAAGTAACTCTGTCTGTCTGTATGTTACCTTGTCACGCCTAAACCACTGAACGGATTTCGATAAAATTTGGCTGAGAGATAGACTGCATCCTGCGGAAGAACATAGGCTACATCTTGTCTCAAAAATTGCGATATAACCGAACTTCACGTGGAAGAAGTCGCAGGCGAAAACTAGAAGAACACAAATCACTATTACTTACAAGTTGAACGAACTTTCTAAACTGTAATTCAGGATTTATGAAAGGCTCAAGCAAAGGCGTAAGTGGGGATAATTCTGTATCATTTTGATGTTACCTAGCAGGTGGGACCTGCGACCTTTTACAATTATACTTTTAATACAAGGGATTTTTTGTGGATTAAGGGGAGTTACATTATTCATATCAGGGATGTTGAAGCACTTACTTGATTATTTATTGTTGGAAGTTATATTTATTCCTGGGAATTATTTTTAGGCTTAACGAAGCTTTAACACAATGCTGCTCATCCTGTAAATGCACACAACCCTTTTTTTTTTGAGGGTGGGAAATCATCCAATGTCTTCTCCCGCTCTGGAGCGGAAGGAAGTGTCAGACTCTTACTGACTAAAACTCATCCATGTTCCTTCCTTAGCCCTCTATGTTCCGGGGTAGCGGTAACCCTTTCGGACAATCCCGCTTAGCACAACCCTACCTTAAGCAACAAACGTCATTCCACAAAGAACTTGTTACAAGTAATTCATGTAAATTTGAGGACTCATCGTTTAGAGAAGAGTAACTTTATATAATATAATATATACAGTGTATGAGTAGCAATAGTTCCGCGTACCGTTTACGATGTGTCGCTAAAGGGATCTACCTCTCAAACTTAGTTTCAGTTCTGCACCCGACGGTACCTTCTAATTTGACGCGTGATACTAACACGTCGGACACTTTAGCTAATAGATAGCGACTTGATTTGATATCACTCGATACGTTCCCTATTACAACGGTATCGTCATCAAAGTAACCGATAATTATTGTTTTCTATTTATAGGTAACCTTATAATTTATTTTCACGCCTCTCTTTATTATGGACGAATTTGGAACGAGTCCCGATAATCGTATTTTAATTGGTTTCTGAATTCACGAAAATGATCGGTTCGTTAAGGCTCGTAAGTCGAAGTACACAAATTCAAGTATTAATAGATATCGTTTTTATCACTGACCCAATTACGATCGACTTTTAGCAAACTGACATCAAAAAGACGTTAACGCTCTAAAGCTATTTAAGGTATGTTTAGAAATAAAGTAACATATACAGTGTGTTAGGTTAAACGAGGAACATACTTTCAGGGGTTACTATACTCATGAAAATGAACTACTTTGACTATGGAACTATACCAGAAATCACGTAAAAAATATCAGCTGTACAGTAGGTACATTTGTTCGCATAATTCGTCAAAATGTATGGAACAGCTGATATTTATTTTTCATATTTCAGAGTTGATCCCATGGACAAAGTTGTTGATTTCTATGAGTATTATACAACCTGAAAGTATGTCCCTCGTTTAACCTTACACACTGTATAAGTTATGTAAACATACTAACAAATAGTCGTGTAGTAAATCTACGAGGGATGAACACTAAATACACGTTCAAGAATATATCGCGGGGTTCGTATATTTGACATGTATTCCCCGGATACATATTACAGTATAAGCTGAATGTCGAAATATATAACGTGTACTTTTTTATTTTTGCGTGAACGGCCATAAAAGAGATAAGGATCTACGTACGGTGTGTGCTAAAAGGATCCATTTGCAGTTCCCGGCTCGGAAGGCGAAACGCACGAATTTATTAGAGACGTTAAGGGGATAATTCTAACGATTAATTTGTACAATTTAACTAAATGAAACAAAGTGTTGTGCTGCTGCATTAGTCCTTCCGTGTATGTGTATTTATTGTGTTAAGATTAGAACAAGAGCTTTTCAGGAAGAACGTTACGAACGATCACAGGAAATTACAGTTCGGTGGAGAAAATTATAATTATTAATAACTTAAAAAGCAGTGTAGCCTAGTGGTGTGGCCAACCGACTGCTAAGTCTGAGGCCTCGAGTTCGAACGCGAGGCATGCACCTCTGATTTTACGGATTCATGTGCGTATTGTATAATTATCACTTGCTTAAAAATCGGTGAAGGAAAACATCGTGAAGAAACCAGCATGTCTGAGAAATATTTCTGAACAGCATGTTAAGCTAAGTCAGAGGCTCATGGGCAGCATAGAAACTCTGACACCAGGTTAGACACTAACAACACGAAAAGAAGAACAAGAAGAATAATAACTTTTGAAGTCATGTAAATACAATTTTACGAGAGACCGCAAAGGATCTCGCTTCTGTAATTTCCATATTCTTTCTTCCTACTTTCAGTGCGTTACAGATTATACACCCATACGCAGGACAAGGTCACGCGCAGCGAAGTGTGCCAAACCAAAAGTTATTTCGGTACGCGAGGAAGTTGAAGGCTTACAAAATGGAATACTTTATAGTTCGTACATTGTTTCCAGTTTAGGTTAATTATGATAACTAATAATTTTACGAAACTATTCCGGGTATTTGTTACATAGGGCATTCGAGTGGGAAGAGATACCATACTTTTGGTGATTCTGATATGTTTTTTAACTGTACTTTCCTGGTATGTACAAAAAACGTGGGCTGATTGAAAATTTCGGGACCTGAATATAAAAGACTTTACTCAGGTTCGCGAAACGAAAACATAGTACCAAAACTTTGCTATGATAAATTAATTGCACCTAACCTTTGAACGCCATTGTTACAAGCAAGCGCATGCCCTGTACGCCAACGACACAAATATGTGACAATGCGGGTACACTATAACATGAAAAATAAACAATTAAATCCTCACTTTTGTGTGTGTTTATAAAGATATCTTGAAAATTGAAGCTCCCGTACGCATTTAATGACATGAAACAAATTAAAAGAAACCATGGATATTGGGAAATTCATGATAACAAGCAGAAACAAATTTGTAGATTGGTGTGGAGGGCACGCGCTTGCGTTTATGCTCTCTGGCGTTTAAGATGTTAAAAATATTACCAAACTGAATCAGAAGGCTATGAAAATTATGAATGTTAACTATATTTGACATTTGAAAGGAACACACAGTTAAGCAGTTTACCAACTGTAGATAGTTATAAAATTATCTATGTATAGGTTGTATTTTTTCAAGGGCGCGCATACACAGTAAAATGCATAGACATTATGTAAGTGCTTTGTAAGTCTAGGCTGTGTTATGCAAAGCACGAAAATAATTAATTGAAAAAACTTTATTCAGCAGGTAGATCCTAATGGTAAAAATACTAAAATTTCGTACCTATAAATCAGTGACGTAAGGTCAGATTTATACAGACGTAAACAAATGTAAAAACCGCGAAAAACTAAGAAATTTACAGAGTTTTTTAAGACATAATCAGCTGGTAGCAAAAGTCTATGGCGAGTATCCGGCAACCACAGACAATTATCACACACCTTAATATAATTAATATAGTGATGTTTATGAAGCACATCGCGTGCGATAAACAAGAATAATTCTACTGTTTAGGCGTATAAGGCATGTAACAAAATAACGCAAAAAAAACTACAAAATCTTCCGAGATAATTAGCGGGTAACATAAATACATTATGACGAGTATCCGGCACCCACAGATATCACACACCCTATATATAGTTTAGATAGTCATGTTAATTAAGCTATCGCTAGCTGATCGGGCCCGATTTATCTCCCCCTGTAATCTGCGCCGATGTCGGAATTAATTTACCAGCGGAGATACTGTGAAAAATTTAATTTCACGTCTCTAATTATGTGACACTCATTTATTTTGTACTTGAGGTAGCTCTTCGCTTGCATATTACAAAGTTAAAAATGTAATTAACAGAATTTGTTTTGGAATTAAATTTTCTTCATGCATAATCATCGGATTTTTTTTGCTATAGGTATTAAAGCTAATTCCCTTTATAAATCTTTAAATTAAACACTGAGGCTTCCGTATAATAAAATATATTGTTTGAATACATACCTTTTATTTATTTGTTAAAACTTTATGCTGAAGTAAAAAAAATACCGTACAAAGGCGGACTTAATGCCTGAGGCATTTTCTACCAGTTGACCTTAGGGTTGATGCAGAGAGAACTCATGGTAGGTGTAGATAAAACAAAAATAAACACTTTGTCAGGAAAATAAGGATCAGTAGAGGAGAAAACGAATCCAGCAGATCAGCACTGGGATGCTTGTGCCAATTGCTTCCGTATATGCTCACGTCCCTTAACTTTAAAAGATAACTGCCTTTTATATACTTACTAATTTATTACTGCTTGACGGCCTAGCCAGGTTATCAACAAGAAATAATCTGAACAAACCATTATTAGAGAACTGCAAGCGTATAAAAAACCCGGCTTCATTAATCCGTCAGATATAATGTTGGAAATTTGTAATTAAAGTGATTATCGCTTTAATAACTGAAGCCTACAGTGTTTTAAAAGGGGATTATTTATTAATCCCCTCTTAAAAACTCTCATTCATTAATAATATAGTATGTAGGTTTTATTGGTAATGGTATTCTGTTTGGAAATACGTAGTGTCGAAAACATTACAGTCGATTTATTCATTTGTTTTTAATCTCTTCTGTTAAAAAAGAAGGCAAACCTAAATGAATGATGTAACCCAGATTTTGTAAACATATTTTGATTTAAAAGAGTGTTCATGTAATTTCTTGCCCGTTCTTCTCCTATAGGTACCTACTGCTTTGGAATGGGCAACTAGCTTCATCTTTCTGGCTGACCGACCCGACTGTAATTGCTTTATTTCAAATAAATGATTTAAGTTTAAATGATTAAAAAGGTTTAGTCAAAAATTAAGTACCTATAGCTAACACGAAATATTCTCACAAAAAAAATCACAACATCCTTTAAGCCGAAATGTTTGCTAGGTGGTGTTAAATTTTAAGCACGTATCGCTATGTATTGAGTTATCAGTGCTTATCTCGTTCAAAAGTAATGAGCAGAAACGAAGAACGTAAAGCGTGAGCGAGGAGGTAGGGAGGCATGATAGCTTACAAAATATTTAATCTGTGACCCACTTTAGACAATACCTTTAAGTTCGCGGAAGGAATTCGGAGTTCAAGTTACGATAAGTTTCTCTGGAAGCCAAGACATATTTTATTCTTACCGGTCTTTTGTATCGGGTCTATCGGAGCGATACTTTAGATGGAAGGCATCCGGAATATTCTAACCCTTTTCTGAAAAGATATTCCAAGATATTGAAATATTTAAAATAATGCTTTCTTGTTTAGTTTAGCTTCAAGTTCAAACTTAAATGTTTTATTACACTCATGTAGTTGGTAGATGTTATATTTAAGGGATCCGGAACCTGATATGAACCCTCTATGGGCACAGCAATAGGTATGATGACAATTTTTTTTTGTATTCCATTTTGATTAAAAATGTTTTTTTTTTACGTAATTTTTTTTGTCGATACATGGTGTCAAAATGTGGCATAACGTCACATGTACGTACAATTCATATTATTTCTGACTTAGCGAACCCGTTTACTCTCCGTTTTATCAATCATAAGTTTTTTTTTATTATTATGACAAAGCAAAAAATACGTTTCCAATATTTTTTTATTATCACACTGAGGGACTATATTTTTTTTTCACCAAAGTTTTAAAAATATTAAAAGACTAATAAAGAGAAAGTGTCTAATTATCTACTAGTTCTAAATACAATTAATAGCTTTCTTTTGTTCGATCTAGTATCTACGAGTATCTATCTAGTTCTTAATATTTATCTTCTTGTCCTGATGACACTGCACTGAGTACGACTACTCTGTCTGTTTCTATTAAGTTGTATGTTATTGAAAATCAAGGGATCCTAACAGCTTTATCTTTTCTTCAGTGTGACGCTATGTGGCGTATTGGTGGCGGTGTGTGCGGCTTGCTGGCGAAGGTCGCCGGCTACTAACAAACCTGAGGACAGCACCGAATGCCGTGGAGTATACACCGTCAGCGCGGACTCCAGGCTGCATCAGGTCAGTGATAATTGTGGAATTCGTGATGATAATCGCCTTGATGATAGGTGTAAAGATTCCTCTGTGGAGTTTGATAAACACTTCTTCTTGACTGGGGAGTTGGTTGCGGCATTTCTTTTTTCCCAGCTTAAGCAGTAGGAAGTGGTGAAGTGTGGGCGTTGGGGGACTGTCTTAAGGACTTTTGACGTTCAAAAAATGCTGATTATCAGCGTAGTTTGAATAAATTACTTTTGATTCTGATTTTGATTTTGATACGGTGAAAATATTTGGATTTACCGGGACTTTTTGTGGATGTTGGAAATACGTACAGATGTTTTATTGCAACACTTAAGACAAAGTTTTATCCTGATTTTATTAACACTATGTTAGTGAATTTTATAATACCTAGACAGTTTTTTGAGTTTTCGTCAATATTCTAGCCATTCTAGACAAACAACCGCTTTCCGCTTTGTAAGTTCTAAACCGCTTTAAGACTGCAAAAGACACTTTCTCCTATTTCTAACACTTCAACGTGATTTGTTAGTAAATTAGACAAGTTTGCAATGTTTTATATATTTATGTAACCCGTCAAGCGATCGCCTATTGGAAGTAATATCCATGTAGGCGCATAACGGTTAGACTATTGTATTTGTGTGTTTTGAGTACAATTTTCTTTTCATTTGTTGAGTTGACTATTTACGATAAATCAATAACTAGAAGAAAAAGTAGAACGTTTTTTAATCAACTGGTGGAGGCAAAGGAACATGTAGGTCCAGACGCCAGCACATCGAGCTATCCCTAACTGTCAAATTTTCTCAATTAAAAATGAACCTTATGTCTTTGCAATAAAGTTTAAATACTATCAAATAAATTTGACAGATTGTGGTAACTTGATGTGCTGGCCTCCTTACAACTTGAATAATTGAATTGATTCCGTGGAGTTGTGTTCTATTTCGAAGAAATTATGACTAGCTCATATCATATGCTCTTTAGGTAAGTGGTATTGTTAAAGCGGGCTGGTGTGTCAACAACTCCACGTCAACTCCACGTCAAAGGATTCCGAGAACCGAATGAAGCGTATTCATTTTAAATGTGTCATCGTAAATGTTATATTTATAAAAACTTTATAAAAGTAGTATAAAGTTGTCATGTTCATACAGCAATGAGATGAATTGACTATTTGAATCGGTCAAAAATAAAATATGAAATCACATAAAAGATCGCTCGTCTTAAAACTCCTATGACCGTATAGAAATTAAATATTATGCGAAGATATAATTGTAACATTGCATTTAATGCTACTAAGTATTCCATTTCATTCTAGAAATCTGTGACGTCACATTGTTATATTTCATACAGATTACGTACAAATTCCACGTTTTGACAATTCATAAAAAGTAATTTACTGACTACCCTTTCAAATATCCAATTATAAACATAACAGCCATTATCAACATATGCTTTGTTCTTTATATAATAGAAAGCCAAACAAATAAGACGTTTATTTTTTACTGAATCAAGTTATGTAAATTCACTTCAAATACATTTTAATACCGTTCAAACTTCAGTCTTCTTACATAGATGGCTTCCTCTATTATTGCAGCTCCCTGCCGCAATTCCTTTGTGATCGGCATAGATTGAGGTGCACCTTGAAGCCAATACATTCGCAGTCGAATGCCGGGAGTGCATGCGAGATCAACACAACAATGCGTTCTGACAACTCAATGTATACGTATACTTGGATAGCTGTCATTTGGATGCAAACGTCTTTGTAGCAGATGGTTAATTGTCTGAAGAACTAGGTATAGCAAATTTATTGAGTATTAGAACAGCTGAAAATATATAAATATTCTGATAGAATTAAATAATAATACATTACTGTCGCGGTCTGTAATGACTGCGTTGCCGTGTCCAGCAACATAGTCATTGCTGACCAGGGCTTTTTTTTTTGAGGGTGGGAAATCATCGCTTGCCCGAACGCTGGGTTGTCCGAAAGCGTTACCGCTTCCCCGGAATATAAAGGGCTAAGGAAGGAACATGGATGGGTTTTAGTCAGTAAGAGTCTGACACTCCCTTCTGCTCCACCCAGAGCGGGAGGAGTCATTTGCCACCAAGGCTTGTATAGTGCTTTACTCAAACAATACGAGTAATTTACCGCGTCTTTTTTTTTAAATAGGCAATGACGATTGTCTTGCCAGCCAAATTCTGAATATAATCGTTTTGCACCTGACTATTTTTGAAACACAACAAAAATGGATTATCAAATGAAATTGCTGGTGGTTAAAACTCAGCAGTAATGAAATACCATACCGATTGCTGGCGCTTATTCAAGTAGCGCGGAAAGGTCAACGTTGCTCAAAGGAGTTTGTCAAAATAATGACCACATTAAAAGATCTTTTTGGTAAAAGTAGAATCTTTTGTAGAAGATCTTTGCAGTAACGTCTCATTCGTAAAAATGCCGTGATTTTTGAATTCCTTTGCCGACACGTTAAGAACTTTCAAGTGTTGTGTCTGCGAAACTTATGCCGACAAGACTCCCGAAAATATTGGTTAAAGCATTAAGACATTCTCATAATTTCTCATGTTTATGCGATAAAGAATGTCCATTGTCCAGCAATAGCCTGAAATGATTGATTGAAGTATCATGTCATTCTAATGTTTCTGTGGGAAAATTAAATGTTTTTCAGTTCACTGAAACGTATATAACAATAAAACTTGGGGTGTCATCGTGTGTCAGCAGTCGTGTGATAGCCTTGTGGTTGGACCCTTGGACTGCCAAGTCATAGGTCTCGAGTTCGAACCCAAGGCACGCACCTCTGATTTAACAGGGTTCGTGTGAGTGTTGTATAATTATCATTTGCTTAAAAATTGGTGAAACCAGTATATCTGAGAGTTATTTTTCAACGGCAGGTGAAGCTAAGTCAGAGACCCGTGGGCAGCAAAAAAACACTGACACCAGGTTACTCACTAACCACACGAAAAGAAGGAAGAGATCGTGTGCCCGTGTCCTTTAAAATTGAAGTCTTTTGATCCCTATAATGCTGAATTGTAAAGAGAATTTATACATGAGAATTTTGCCGCGTGGCTGTAAGGAATACCTATTCCGACACGTTGCAGTAAATTTGCCGTCAAGAGTATATGACAGATCAGAATATTACCGAGAACAGGATATTGCCAAGTTAACGCTCCAGTTTCATTGCATAGTTATTGCACTTTGAACATTATTTTAAGTGGAAGTAAACTGAATATTGTTACAAAATGGCTACCTGTAACGTAGTTCCGTTATTAAAGTTTACAAATACCTGTGGAGTACACCACTTTTATCAAATTTCTGACTGGGAAATAAAAAAGTTTAAATATATATATTTTTAAACGGGATTCGCTTCCATTTTTAATAAAATACTAGACATTTTTATTTAAAAAAGACAAGTTTTGAAGGATAATGCGTTTTACATGTGAAAAGTGTCCTAACCAGTGAGCCATAACGCCTAAAGCATTTGCTTTAAAAAAAATATACATATACACACATACATTGACATTTTACATTTTTGTTTCATACTTACCTATGATCAAAAGTCATTATATGACATTTGTGCATCTTTGGCAGTCGTTACGGGTCGTCAGAAGCCTGAAAATCTGACAGCCAGTCTTACCAAGGGGTACTGTATTACCCAGTTACTGGGTTGTGGAGTCGCTCCATGTAAAACACTGGTATTCAGCTGCATCCGGTTAGACTGGCCGACCCCAACATCGTTGGGTAAAGGCTAGGCAGACACACTTATTATCAAAAAAATTACATTAAGTACGAAACGAATACAATAAGTACATAGTTAAGAGGGTTGCTCTGATGAAATTACAACGACGCTAATACCTGGTAAATATTTTGACACTCTGATTGATTCGTCAGTAATACTATTTAGTACACCGAACGATATTATTTCAACCATAGGTTTCATGGTTGAATGAAGTTTTTATATTTCTACTAGCTGACCCGACAGACGTTGTCCTGTCTTAACTATGATACCTACCTTACCTACCCTACCTACCTACTCTACCTACCAACTTACCTACCCTACCTACCCTACCTACCATACCTACCCTACCTACCTACCTATTTGTATGTAAGAACCTTCTCCTGACAATAAC
Organism: Hyppa rectilinea; assembly: GCA_951799385.1. Taxonomy (NCBI): domain Eukaryota; kingdom Metazoa; phylum Arthropoda; class Insecta; order Lepidoptera; family Noctuidae; genus Hyppa; species Hyppa rectilinea. The sequence continues at coordinate 5,224,617 of OX637318.1, read as the reverse complement.
AAACACAACAAAAAAAGAATTGGCCAAATTGGTCCAGGCGTTGTTGAGTTATGCGCTTACCAACACATTTTGCGATTCATTTTTATATATATAAGATTTACTGTCGAACCATCAAAAGAAAGACTGAAGCAGTGGCGAGACAGTGCTTCCTTACCCACTACATTTGTTCCACCCGCTGAAGGTCTTCCTCCTGGGTGCGACTTGCCTTGGCCAACCTGGAAGTCTTTAAACAGACTCCGGACCCAGTTTAGCGGCAGCAAGGAAAACCTGCTGAGTTGGGGATTCATAGATAACTACGCCTTGGAGTGTAAATGTGGTGCTGTTCTATAAACGAAGGGACACTTAATATCGTGGCCTGCGTGTCATGCCGTATGCACATTACAGGAACTGACGCTAGTGATAGCGCCAAACACGTAGCCGAATTCTGGACAGAGTCTAATTAGGTTGCCATCAACACGCTAAGAATAAGAAGAATAAATTAGTGCACACGCTGAGATTAGCTGGATAGCAATCAATCATCATTATTAAAAGTCATATCTTGCCTGTAGCATACAAAGCACCAAATCAACTATATTGTCTTAACAGATTTTATTGTTGCTTCACCTTTCGTTTTGCCATAAGCAATTAAATCTCGCGTTGTTAATCAGGCTCAGCCTCTTTTGATGGTCAGCAGGTTTCATTTTTATATATATAGATTTAACCTTATTTAATTTAGTAATACTAAAAACTGCGATTCGCGACGTTGCCAACTTTCAAAACGCAACTTCTAAAAAATCTGTAGGTTTGTAATATTAACGATTTCACACTGATAAGTAATTGCCATGCGAGTCATGCGCTTTCGTTATCGCAAAGTTATGTCACCAAGTACATAGTTTAACTACTTGAGATAACCTTATTGTTATTGTCTACGGTTACACTGATAACTGATTTGTTTTAATGAGTAGCATTGTGGTTTGCACTTTACTAGCATTCTTCCTAAGCTATTAAGTAAAGTTGCGTGTTAGTGTTATGAGTCAATTAATCAGCCCAGCCTTTTCCCAACTACGTTAGGGTCGGCTTCCAGTCTAACCGGATCCAGCTGAATACTAGTATTTTACATAGAGCGACTGCCTATCTGACCTCCACAACACAGTAACTGGGTAATACGATACCACTTGTTAAGACTGGTCTGTCAGACTTTCAGGCTTCTGACGACCCGTAACGATTGTCAAACATCCACTCATGACAGCCGGGACCAACGTCTTGATAATATGCTTTCCGAGGCACGGAAAGTAAAGACGGTCACCCATCTACGGACCAACACCGGCACGTGTAGCTTAACCAAATAGATTGAGCCATGCGGTTGTTATTACCTAGCCACGAGCTCCTCACGCCCGCCAATAGAGTTGCAGGTAGGAAACGAACTCATGAACTATTGCTCGTAATTCCGCTATTTTTAGAACGGTTTTTCGATATGACTGGAATCAAAACAAAAACAAAACATGCAATGATAGAAAAATTAAATTGTCATGTCACTGTTAACGGTTCGGGAAATAAGTAATACAAGTGTCGTTTCGTGTCGTGAATGGGGGACTTAGACAAGCGTACAGTGAAGGCGCGGTGCGGCACGTAATGCGTTTAGCCGGCGCTCCGGCATCCGGCGACGGTTCCGGCACGGGATTGTTGTTCCGGTTCCGATTCCGTTCCCCGCCGCGCTGTCAATAGGCCCTCCAATAAACGTGTTTTTACCGCATTTCGAGTTAAACGTCTTTATTTGTAAGGAGTGTTTTATTCGATTTCCTTGAAGTCAAAGTCAAAATGTCATTTGATTTTCGATGGAAAACATGTCCTATCTACGTCTGCAAACAAATCTTTGCACAACTTAGCTTCTTATCATTTTCACACTTCACATCACGTTGCTTACAAAATCGGCCTCACTTCATAATTACGTACAATGCGAGTAATCTGCAATTAGACATACATGCTGTTGACGCGCTTGGACGCAATAAAGCGATTTTATAGCCATTTAGTATCGGTTTAATTAGTTGACACTCATTTTATGAACCCTAGCGGGCCGCTAACGTACTGTTAATTACGAGTATCGTTTTCCACAAACGTATGTAGCTCTGAAAACATTTTCTAAAACGTCAAATTATGGCTGACATGACCGCAACCCGCAATGCAATCCACGAAATAATTGCAGTCTATTTGAAGGTACTGTGAAACTTTACGCCATATATACATACAATAGGTACTGATTTTATCGGGAACTTTGCATGTTATGATATTTCATATTGAAAGAGTTTGCGAGTCTGTTGCGCGAGTTATTCCCGAGATCTTCTATATCTATGTTTTCCAGTAGTTGTTTGTTTATTTACAACCAGCTGGTGCCCGCGGCTTCACCCGCGTGACCCGTTATTATTTTTCTAAAATTAAAAGTATATTACTCCTTATAACATCAGCTATCGGTCAGTGAAAGTCTCAGCAAAATCGGTCCAGCCATTTGGTAGATTAGCCGGAACAAATAGACAGACAATTTTTTGTTTTTGCTATACCTACCGTATATACTTTACTATGCATTTAGTAAAAAGCTGTTATTCTGTCATTACAAACAGACACTTCAATTTTATTAATATGTATAGATAACTAACAAGTTGGCTGGTTGATCACAAGCTGAATAAAACCGACTTAACAAGCCTCCTTAAACACTAACATTGAAATTAGGTTGTTTTAATAGCCTTTCCCGGCCCGCACCTATAAATGCCTTTATCAGTTATACAGAGAAGTTTCAATAAAGAACTAGAAGGCTTATTTATTATTAACTAAGGCTTTCGTAATACAGAGGCGTGCCACAGGGCTACACATCAGTGGCCGCTCCTGTACGGACATTCTATCTGTATAGATTAGGAAAACCATATTTATATATATTCACAAAAACTTTAATTGTGTTGTTTTGTTTTATCTCTGACGTTGTTACATTCCTAAAGGTATTTTTAACTTCCTGGCTCTCCCAAAGCATATTGTTGGATACCGATACATACCTATACATATTATTATTTACTGACATATACCGAAGGAATTTTGGACGGAGCAATTTTCCACCTTGATGCTTTCTACAATTCCATTTGTCTTAGACTTCTGACAGCCAAAAGAAAATTAATGAATGTAATACACTAGTAGTTTATACTACTAATCAATACTAGAATTAAGTTAAGTACCTACTCAACATGGGGCAGCAGTTAACGAGCAATGAAGACGTATCTTCGCAAACGAGTCGTAATTCGTAAGCGACAATAACAATATATTCCAGTCAACGATTTATTGTACGATGAGGACCGAACGCAATAGTTTGGTGATTACTTTGAGTATGTTGCGTATTGCAAATAAATTAGTTTGTCGTTCCACTCACTGTCGAACCATCAAAAGAAAGACTGAAGCAGTGGCGAGACAGTGCTTCCTTACCCACTACATTTGTTCCACCCGCTGAAGGTCTTCCTCCTGGGTGCGACTTGCCTTGGCCAACCTGGAAGTCTTTAAACAGACTCCGGACCCAGTTTAGCGGCAGCAAGGAAAACCTGCTGAGTTGGGGATTCATAGATAACTACGCCTTGGAGTGTAAATGTGGTGCTGTTCTATAAACGAAGGGACACTTAATATCGTGGCCTGCGTGTCATGCCGTATGCACATTACAGGAACTGACGCTAGTGATAGCGCCAAACACGTAGCCGAATTCTGGACAGAGTCTAATTAGGTTGCCATCAACACGCTAAGAATAAGAAGAATAAATTAGTGCACACGCTGAGATTAGCTGGATAGCAATCAATCATCATTATTAAAAGTCATATCTTGCCTGTAGCATACAAAGCACCAAATCAACTATATTGTCTTAACAGATTTTATTGTTGCTTCACCTTTCGTTTTGCCATAAGCAATTAAATCTCGCGTTGTTAATCAGGCTCAGCCTCTTTTGATGGTCAGCGGGATTGTGCGAAAGGGTAACCGCTGCCCTGGAACACAAAGCGATAAGGAAGAAACATGGATGGGTTTTAGTCAGTAAGAGTGTCACTCCCGCTCCACCCAGAGCAGTAGGAGTCATTTGATGATTTCCCATCCTTCAAAAACAAACTTCTTTTGCGTGTTGTTGAGCACAACATTTTGGCATTCTCGGATTCATACCTTCTAACTTAATGTTGACGGAACATAATTACAATACAAACTTCCATAACTTCATAAGCAACTCGCATGTGTTGAGGCACTCCCTCACGGTGACGTGAAAACTGCGTCAGGCCACTAACAATACGCTCTCATTAGCTCCACTACCAGTGAGCCCGTGATGGACGCTGAACAGAACATGGAAAGGCTGGACATTTATATATATTTTTTGCTTAAATGACAATATTTGCCTGTTGGACACGCAAGATGCAATTCTGAAATTATTCGAAACAGAAGTAAAATACAATTTCCAGTTTGAAAGGCTGTCCGCCTTTCTGTGCTAGCCACATCATCAATAAAACAAGATTAATGATAATGTACATAAAAAGGTAAGAGGTAAATAGAGTAATTTAATATTGGGTCATTTCGCAATCAACCAAATTGGCATTTTTATATCGAGCCTACTTTACGAGTGTCATTTAATTTCTCATCTGTTGATCTTTCTCGGCATAAAAGTAGATTATTTTCATGTTCGTACGTTTATTGTGTTTGTGATACAATAAAGAGTGGTCGTAAAGTGCGTGAACTGGCCGAACTACACGGGTGCGTCCGACTAATCGCAGCCGGGCCAATTAAGGCTAATGCGATTTTTATCAGCGATTCCACGCAGATGATCACATCTCGCGGGACTGCTGGTGCGAGTTATATCGTCTAGATGGGGAAATCTTACACGATAGTTATTGGAACAGTGAAGGCAGCATAGAATAGCAATGAGCGATGTTTCTTATGGTTTAAGCGATATGTTATTTCGCTTGTTTGAGCAAGAATTTTGCAGTTTCAGAGTAAAAACACTGAATTTGACGTCCAGTTTCCAACATAAAACAATGCGATAATGTAATTAAAAATCAAGAAGTTTATAAAAGCTGTGATTTGATTTAAACTGGGTCAAATTGTCTAGAGACGGCACAATGAATTGTTACAATCGCGAAGAAAGTTCTTAATTGAAGTACATCGTTACAATAATTCGTTTCGACAATTTACATACGATTGAACTGAGTATTGTGGGACAGCGATTTTCATTGTGATGAAATAGTTTCTATAAATCTAAATGTCTAACTTCTGCTTACGACTTCACCCGCGTGTCATTTCTTGTTTTAACATGGCATAAAATACAGGCCGAAATTGAATTCATTGGCAATATTTTAAGGGGTCGATTGTACTCCTCACTATAAAAAACTTATACTATGGAAATAAATCTAAATCGCGAAAAAAATCAGCTGCAATTATTTTCATCACCACTACTCTCAAAACAGTGAAGAAAAACATACAAGTAAGGCACTTTGGAACGTCAAAATGAACAATAAATAGAATTGATTCTAGTCGCCCCTTCCAAAAGGTAGTTTCGTGTGGAGAAGGTGGTGGATTATGGCCCACACCCCTCACTTAGAGAGGAGGCCTGCCCCCAGCAGTGGGAACATTATAGGCTGATTATGTAATAATGAAAACTGTATGATGACCAGTCTTCTAATCTTAGAAATAAATTTGAATTATGCGGGTAGTTAAGTTCAAAATAAAAGTAAATGTAATGAAAATGGTGATGCCTTTTCAGGAATAACGTGTTTCCTAAATATAAAGTTAAATTAAATTACAATAACGATGTGATGGTATTTATGTACAGCCTTGGAGATACTTGAAATGATTATGAGTTAGAATTGATTAGGTGTTGAATAGGTACTCAACGTGTTTGTTGTTTAACCTAGAGGCTACTCAAACGATAAGATCTAAGAGAAATATTTTATTAGGATTATCTACTCTAACAAAAACGGGTCGGCGTTCAGTCTAACCGGATGCAGCTGAATACCAGTATTTTACATGGAGCGACTGCCTATCTGACCTCTACAACCTAGTAATTGGGCAATACGATACCCCTTGGTAAGACTGGCTGTCAGACTTTCGGGCTTCTGACGACCCGTGACGACTGTCAAAAATCCACGAATTAACTCTAACAAAAATAATATGCTTTATAAATGAAGCTGTATAGTTTATTTATAAAGCTTATTGTTTCACTATTAGTAGTTCATACGTTTACGAAACTCGTAACCTTGACCTTCGCTTGCTACAAACGTCGTCCAAGGTCGACAGGCCCCTTAAATGTCCTTCCCCTTTTGCTTTGTTTTCTAACATTGACATACTATTTTTAGGGTTCCGTACCGTAAGGGTGCGGGTTCCGTCTATCCGTCTGTCACAGGCTTTCTTTTGAGCCGTAATAAGTAGATACTCGAAGTGTTGACAGAGTGTGTACTACTATGGCAGCTATAATAACAAATAACGAACTAAATTAATAAATAAAAAGATACAAGAAAGTTGTTTTTGTAATACATTATTTTTTCTAAAGAATTTTAAAAATTGTACGGTGGTATGGAACCTTTTACGAGTCACACTCGCACTTGGCCGCTTTTAACTATTGCACCATAATAAAAGTTTATGTTGTCTCATATTTTAAAATGCAATTTGTCTTTGTAAAAAGAATCTTCATAACACATATTAGTTTATTCCAAAGTAATATGCACGTCTGGGCTAAATCTCGCGAGCGATATATTTTCAGTCTACGTGCCTTGTGTGATAAAACCCCTTCATATACGAAGGATCTATATTATTGCTAATAAATTACCCTAAATTATTGCATCCTATAATGTTCAATATGATGTTTATTGGGAGTCCATGAATAGAATATTCTTCCTGCGCTTTCGAATATTTGTGGGTATTCGTAGCCCGTAGCAATCTCGTAGCTGCGTAGGCGTAGCCCACGCTACGCGCTACGCCTACGCTTTGTGCTGTCTTGTCTGGACCATGCATTCGCAGTACTGAAAATATGTATTTATTTCACGAAATTTATTTACCGGTACATTTGCAAAAGCTATTAATACTTTTTATTGTAGCAACAAAATATTATAGAATGAAACATCGTAATTTATGTCAAATTGATAAAATGTAATGTACTGGAAATTAAATAAAGACTTTCTTCTTAATTCTACTCATAAATCTCTTATATTCTTTATGTACAGAAGCAGAAAGACAAACAAATTACGTTAATAAAATTATACATAACGACTGGTTTTTAAAACGTCTTAGGTCGTAGTCCGATACAGTTACAATGCTGTTCGCGGCCACATGCCACCCCGGAACGCCCATGAGTGCAATTATGTAAATAACGGAACCCCCTCTCACCCTCTCCGGTCCCCTGACATCTCTCTCGAGACTTCAGCTGTCGTGGTGGACGCTAGCCATTTGAGAGTGAAACTTAACAATTTTTGCTATTAACTTAACGGTATTCGGAATATTTTGACCTGAGGAATAAAGATGCAAAGTATTGTTAGGCTTTTGTAGCTGAATTTCGCACACTGTGACATTCTTCATGCGGGGAATATGATTTACATTGTGACAAACAATCGTTTATTTTGTGATGAACTCAATGATCTTATTTAAAAAATTGTTGGTGCTTGCGGCTTCAACTGTGTGGTCCCTAAATCCTATTCTAAATTAAAAGCCTAAGTTACTACTTATAACATCAGATATCAGTCACAAACACAGGAACAAACAGACAGACAAAATTTAAAAAATAGATTTTTTGTTATAGATACCGTATATACTTTCCTAAGGTTTTGTAAAAAGCTGTTATTTTTTCATTACGAGCAGCCACATCAATTTCATATATTTATGTAAATAATATTTCTACAATTCCTAGCCAATTGTCCATTTGGTCTGACCCTGTAACTTAGGTATTGTGTAACTCTCAGCTTGAACTGGCATGTTATCCCAGGCGCCCAAGTTGCGCCCACAAAGCCTATAACTCAGTCAAAACGCTCACAATTCTGGCAGTGTTAATCTGTTTAAGTATTTACGTCGGCTAGTCCATTGGATTGCAACTTTGCTTCACCTGCTATAACTTTGAATAGGATCTGAACCACCATCTCTTAGGCTGATATCATACTGACGATTTCAAAGCAAGGCGAGTGCGCGACGAGCTCGTAGCGAACACGTTACGAAGACGCAGCGGGCGCGCAGCGAGCTATCTGCGTTTTGAGTAATCGGTGACAAGATGGATTCCGACTTGGAAACACTAGCTTTAATACTCACTGTACGCCCGCGTTGTTTTCACGGCGTGTTCGCTGCGCACTCGATGCGCACTCGCCTCGCTTTGGACTCCCTTGCAAATCGCCTGTGTGATAAGGCTCTTATAGCATTATTATTTCAATATAACTTCTGCGTGAGAATGAGATGGCTCTATACGTACACTTCATCTATTACCCGCTGTGAAGTATTATTATTATACAACTTGAAGAGGTGGTTGATCGGCCCCCTGCACGTTTGTATGTTCTATTCAATGCTTTGGTTAGGACTGTTTGTAGAGTCGGGGAAATTAAGTGTTAATCAAACTGAGAACAAACTTTAGTTGCCCGTATAATAAACAGCTGTCATTTTTAAAAGTCTTTTTGACGTGATAACATCTTAAAAATCGATGAAAACCGGTTGCACGCACTTAAAAGCATCACTCATTGTCACGTTCCGCCTAAGCCGAGCGTGCAAGCGAGAGCGCGGATCAAGCGATATAGAGGCACGATCGGCCTAAGCGTTCGGCTTGTGACGCGTATATCTCTCTTCCACTCCATTGGTAATAATTCTATTCAATTCATAAAAGTATGCAATTTTTCATCAATGTTTTCTTTTGACGTTATCACTTAAAATTATCGTTCATAAACCGACTTTACAGACACCCAATATGTATTTTTTTTATGTTCGGAATATCCTTTATGAACTCATTTTATCTTACTGACTAAAACCCATCCATGTTCCTTCCTTAGCCCTTAAGAGATCCGGGGCAGCGGTAACGCTTACGGACAATCCCGCTGAATTCTTGACAGTCTGGGGCATGAAATGGTTATATATAACTGGTTAAATGGCTATGTATAACACGGTATCTATGACAAGATTAAACAATATTTAATATCCTTCAATGTACTCTTAAAGATTCAAGATTGTCTCCTGGAATAACGATAACTTTGAGATAATAAAGCCTATTTCATATTAGTACGGGTTCCCAATAATTGTCCGTAACAACATAAAATTACAATATAGTTAGGTAAAAGGAGAAATCACTTTTTAAAAGTTGCTCAGTGTATACAAACCAGTGCTCGTGACTGTACCTATGCCTCAGTGACTTTTCAATGTAAGTATTACTCGGCTCTATTCGTATTAATTCGCAACCTTATGAAGCCTCTAGTATTACGTAGAGATCAGCAAGAAGGCTAGAAGTGATAATAGTCGGTAATTAAAACGCTTGCGTATCTATTCCCACACTAACGCTAACAGCTGATTCATACTTATATCTAAACAATCAGAGAACATTGTGAAATTGTTGGTTAGGGATTCATAGAAGTCGTTGCAATAAACATAAACATTTACATATTACAAGTAGGTACCTAATCCCTCCATTTATTTAGTTTGACAAGTGTCAATTTCACCAATGGCACTGAACGCGATCAGCACATTTAAACCAATATTCCATGACAATAACGACACAGCTCTTGAACCCGGTTTATATGTGGTGATCGCGATCAGTTTTCAAGCAAATGTTACTAAACCAGTCACAACATTTTTTTTTTGAAAGTGTGATTCATCAAATGACTCCTCCCGCTCTGGGTGGAGGGGAAGAGAGTGTCAGACTTTTACTGACTAAAACCCATCCATGTTCCTTCCTTAGCCCTTTATGTTCCGGGGTAGCGGTAACCTTTTCGGACAATCCCGCTTACAACCAGTCTCACCTTGGGGTAACGTATTACCCAGTAACCGGGTTGTGGATGTCAGATATGCAGTCGCTATATGTAAGACCGAAAGCCGAGCCCTACAAAGTTGGGAAAATGCTAGGCAGATGATAATATTTAGTTGTTTCTGTTCAGAAACCTCATTATTCTTTTAGATTGAATATACAGAATAAGTGTCAGAGCGACCTTCCCTAAGACAGGTGACGTTATCAGATCTTTTTTCACGTAGGTATCCGGATTTGATATTCAGCGCAGTGTCGGGTTACAGCACGTAATGCGAATATTATTGTAATGAATATGGCGGGAGGTACCTCGTTGCCATTTCGTGTATTATTCCTCTGTATTCCGTGTGAACATTGAACAAGTTTCTTGATTTCGATCTAGGTTATGAATCGTTACTGCTTATTGGTATCTCTAGCTAGAAATATTTAGAGGGCAAAGTTAGAGTCGGACCCGGTGTTTGGTATAATCGGGATCGTCGTACTTTATTTAGTTTTATCACTTATTGATCAAATCGAACACTTACTACCGTGTCATGCGTGTCTTGTCGTACGCACGTTACAGGAACTGATGGACGCTATATAGTAATGGCGCCAAACACGCAGCCGAATTCTGAGCAGAGTCCATTTAGATTGCCATCGACACGCTAAGAAGATGATGATTTTGAATGCCTCGTTGGTCTACTGATCGCAAGCGCTATTGCTGAGCATTAGTCCTGGGGTCAATTCTCAGGTCTGATAGTGTTATTGGGTTTTTCTATGTGGAATTTCTTAGTAGCAGCCCGGGGCCTGGATTTGTGTTCGGCTGTTTGCAATAGGCTCGCCCCGTTTTGTTTTGATACTGGCATCTCGCAGTTCAACCATAGGGTTGTCTACTGCTTAACCGGACTAGGCTCGCCCCCTATTACATGGGACTTAAACATAACTGGCAATATGTGGGTGTACACCCCCATATACAGGTACTCCTCTGCCCAATCTTTCGAGGAAACAAGCGTGATGTAATGTTAGATCTACCGTTCAATACAGCAATGCTCACTTAATTTTACTGCTGGCGGTGGTACTTATCATCAAGAAGGCCCTGTTTTAATATTATTATAGGAATTTTAACGAAATTATTTGTATTACGTATTAATATTACGGTTCTAAGTATAATTGTAATAATCAACTTTACAAGCCTATTTACGTACACGTAACAATCCACTGGTGTTGTAATACGCAGTTGACACGACTGTGTACTATTTTCCTAGAAACGAATGGTGATGGAATTACATTTTTTGTTATCAATTTCCTTATATAGTCGACAACGTGTGTGTTGTGTACCGCTTACTATGAACAGCCTGTTTTTTTATTTAGTAGAGGAATTCTGGAAATTGTTTATTTGCTAGCTGCTGCTCTGCCTGCTGCCCAGCAGTGGGAATACTGTTATAGACTGACTAACTGTGGCTCTGCCCGCGACAATGTTGAAGTTTTTCATACATACTTCCACCTCCTATTACACCGCTTTACGGGGAAAGTTTCATTTTCGTAGGCCCAGCAGTTTTTGAGATTTCGTGTTTAATCAGTGAGTGAGTCTATGTGTATGAGACATGTCGATTTTTTATAGATTTCATTTAGAATTTTTTGTAATTAGGTATACCGTTTGGAAATGGTTGCAAAGCATTACTTATTTCCTTTTAAAAATTATATTGAGAAACTGAGATTCTATAAAAGAGGAAATTGAACCTTAATTCCAAAAGCATCATCAGATACAATTACTTTATTTAATAGGCTATACTTCAGGCTATAGGTATTCAGGCTATACTTATGTCACTTGAGCTGCTCACTAATATTATAAAAGCGAAAGTTTGTGAGTGAGTGTGCGTAAGTGTGTATGTTTGTCTCTTCTTCACGCGCAAAAGGCTGAACGGATCTGTATGAAACTTGGCACAGAGGTAGTTTATGACTTGGATATACCGGGATCAAAAGTATCCTATGTGTTAAGGATACTTTTGAGCCCGGTAGTACGTTCCCTTGGGATAAGTAAGTATTTGTTACGGGTCTGGGTGTTTTTCTATCTATAATATGTATGTATTTACGAAAAAAAACAATGTTTATAAGTAGTTTATCAGCCATCTCGTTACCATAACACAAGCATTAATTAAGTTGCTTAGCTTGAGACGATAAGGCGTTGTGTGAAATGTCCAAGGATATTATTATTATTATTATTAAGTTCAGACATCCACGCGGGCAAAACCGCTGGCAGCAGCTAGTCAACTATAAAATACACATCTTTTGTTTAATCTATACTATAATAATATTATAAAGAGGTAAAATTTGTAAGTTTGTATGTAGGGGGTAATCTCCAGAACCAAAGATCCGATTTCAAAATTTTTTTCACTGATAGAAAGCTACATTATTCCTGAGTGCATATAGGCTATAAATTATATTTATATCATACATATTAGCCGAGCTATCGCAATTTTAGTCTAGCAAGTCGGAAAGAAATACCTGTGAAAACAGAATTATTTGCATGCGCTGCCTAAACAGTTGTTTAAAATTGAAAGCAATGTATGGCAACCCGGTTCGCCTTAATTATTTCTACAAAAAAAAAATCCGCGACACCATATTCCTATCTTTTGTCTTTTATATTTCGTTTTATGTTTTAAAAAAGTATTTTTTCGACTTACTTCTCATGTTAAAACAAGAAATTTTCCGCGGACGAAGTCGCGGGCAGAAGCTTGTAAACTATAAAATCACCGTTAGAACCAACCATTACGTGAAATGATTAAGCTTGTACCCTCAGTCAGGAAGGATAGCAGTTTAACTGTCAACCATTTAAAGCGTGTGCAAATAAACTGAGCTAATCGGCTGGTCACACCAAAAGCCTTTTAACTTACTCCTATTTGCCATTCGACTCGAATTTAAGTACAGCTTCACGACTTACACACCAGACCCCAGCTGTAGAGTAGTTAAGAATTTGAGTTGACAGTGTGGTAACGTCATTTAGTTAAGTACAGACGTCAGCACATCAAGCTATCCCTAACTGTCAAATTTTCTCAAATAAAAATGAACCTTATGGCTTTGCAATAAAGTTGAAATACTATCAAAGAAATTTGACAGATAGTGGTAACTTGATGAGCTGGCCTCTGTAGCGTCGGTCTATTCTGTTATATCCTCACCGTGAAAACTTAGGTGATGTGAGCGTGAAGTGTGCTGTCGTTCCACCTAATGCTAGGGATTGACACTAATGACAGCTTACTTTAAATCACTTCACCTACGTTTTCACGGCGAGATTTATACAGAACTAGCTTCCGCCCGCGGCTTCACCCGCATAATACAGGTGTACTTTGGTGTACTTTTAATACAGGTGTGTCGATGGCGAGAAAGTGCTTGAGCCTTAGTTTTTTTAAATGATGCTTATTATTGCTCAAACTATGTTAACCTGAGTAGCCTAGTTTTCTAGTTTTGTTGTATGTATTGTTTTATGCTTTCAATATTTATGTTTAATTTTTGCTTTGGCGATTTATTGTTTTTGTTGGCAGTACTGTGTTGTTCACAGACTTTTTTTTTTTAAATTATTCTGTAAACTATAAGTGAAAACTTGTAATTGGCTGTCAGTTTTTTTTTCAATTTCTTATTCTGTTTTGTTTAGCTGTAAGTTTTCCAAAGGAAATAAATAAATATGTCGACAAATTATACACATAAACCTTCCTCTTCAATCACTCTATCTATTAAAAAAAAACCGCATCAGAATCCGTTGCGTAGTTTTAAAGATTTAAGCATACATAGGATATAGGGACAGAGAAAGCGACTTTATTTTATAATATGTAGTGATACGTCTGTATTTTACAAATCAAATTCACCTAAAATTTCTTCTCCTTCTGCTTAATGTTTAAGGCAACTTTGTGGAAGAGAACTAAATGTTTATTATTACAATAGGTATGATGACAGGGTAAAAAATAAAGAAATTATATATTGTCCGTCAGTCAGATAACAAAAAAAATATTGGACACATATTTTTTGCTTTATCATATTAATAAAAAAATACTTAGATATAGTGGGGGCGCCCACTATATCTAAGTATTTTTATCGGTACGTCACAACTCAGTATAAAATGTACAGACGCCAGCACATCAAGCTATTCCAAACTGTCAAATTTTGCCATTTCAAAATGCACCTTATGCTTTTGTAATAAAGTTGAAAAACTATTAAAAAAAATTGACAGATTGGAGTAACTTGTTGTGCTGGCCTCTGTACATAGGAGTGACGTCATGCCACATTTTAACGTGTAAAAATAAAAATGACGTCCAATATTTTTTAATAATCTAACTGACGGACACAAAAATACATTTTAGTCATCATCCCTATTATTATGGTTCCGAGGTAATAGATAATATCGACCACTGATTGCAATCAGATAATTATGTGTGTGTAGGTACATGTTTTTGTTTGTTGCATGTTTTATGTAACGAGTCATGTGTATAAATGTACAATAACATGAAAGGACCAAATACATGTCATATATAATTATAGCGTACAGTCAGTCCACTGTAATGTAAAATAAAAAACAACCCTTTTCCGCAACACGGGGCCGGGAAAAGTTACAAAGTTATCCAAACTTTTCAGGAAAAAGCTGTGCGGCATGCACTTGTAAATTTGTTTTCGCACAAGTTTTTAATAGAAAATAAGTGAAGTCAGCGTGTACACTTCCTTTAAAATACGAAAAAGGACTGTGTATTCGTTGAAATTGTTTCATGTTTCGTGTCATGGTTTGAAATCTGACAGCCAGTCTTACCTTGGGGTATCGTATTACCCAGTTAGTGACTGGGTTGTAGAGGCCAGATAGGCAAGCGCTCCATGTAAAATACTTGTATTCAGCTGCATCCGGTTAGACTGGAAGCCAACCTCAAGATAGTTGAGAAAAGGCTAGGTAGATTGTTTTTTTTTTTGTATCATAATTCGATTGCTGAGTTCGCTTATGCATGATTTCCGTTTCGATTTCTTCTTTAATCTTTTTCAAAGTCCTAAGCTTGTCCAGAGGGACATTAACAATGACGACTTAGATCATAATCTTCAAGCTAGAAGTAAATTGTACAGTCGCTACCACATCAAGCTATCCGTAACTGTCCAATTGAAAATGAGCCTTATGCTTTTGTTATGAAGTTGAAAAGCTATCAAAAAGATTGGGGTAACTTGATGTGCTGGCCTCTGTACCTAAAATATTATACCGGAACATACTGTAAGTTAAATTAAACATAAATTGGCTAAGAGATTCTTGCTCTTAGAGAATGACAAGCTATCCTGGCACAACGATTGGACCTATTGCCGCAGATTTCATAATAAATAAATTACTCCCATTGTTCGCCTGCCAGAAATCACATACCATCGATATGTCTTATTTTGTTCATCCCAATCACAATTTGAAGCATCGAAGAGCGACCCCACGGGACTAAAGATTCGTTCTCACCGGATTGAATGGGCACCGGCGACTGGCTAGAAATAAAAATCGCATTTGCGATAATTGGTTTCGGGCCGGCGAGCCGAACTGAGCGCGGTTTTACATGCTCGACTAGCTAAATGAGCGATCGTATCCGATTTTCTAGTCGTTACATGTTATTTTTTTTATCATCGTTTTAGTTTCGACGGGAATCGTACTTCCAGGTTACTTCTCAAAGTATTTTTCTTGTCAAATACGTTATTCAAAGGCTTTTTTTACCCTTTACCGTAATCTCTGACTTCCGAGGACATACCTACCATACGCAATATATTATTAGTTTTAAAAAGGTTAAACCTACCTTAAAAAAAATAAAATTTATAATTATGTTACTCCAGGGGCGATTTCTCAGGGCACGCCACGATAGTGGCGGTAAGGCCCCTCTTTGAGGAGTGGCTAGAGAGGCGTCACGGCGCCCTCACCTACCGCCTGACGCAGGTCCTCACCGGACATGGATGTTTCGGGAGGTTCCTGCACATCATCAGGCGGGAGGAAACGCCCGGGTGTCACCACTGCGAGGATCGCCCAGAGGACACGGTAGAGCACACGGTGCAAACCTGCCCCGCATGGGCGGAGCACCGCCGTGTCCTCGTAGAGGCGATCGGCGGCGGCGACCTCTCGCGCCCGGCCCTGGTGCAAGCCATGGTCCGGGGCGAGAGGGAGTGGGAGGCAGTCACCTCCTTCTGCGAAAAAGTCATGCTCGCGAAGGAGGTGGCGGGATGGGAGAGAGAAAGGTCCTCCCGTCCCAGCCGCCGCAGGAGACGCCCCGGGCGTCGGGAGCCACGTGACGACTCCCGGCCACCGTAGGCGCGGGCCTGCGGGCGGTGAGTAATGGGTGACTCACCGTCCGATCAGCACCAGACCCGTGCCGTACGGCGCGTATATGTTCCACGCGCGCCTCAAAGAGATGTCAGCATATGAAGGGGCCCCCCAGGGCCAAGCCTGCCGGGTAAGCGGGATTGTCCGAAAGGGTTACCGCTACCCCGGAACATAAAGGGCTACGGAAGGAACATGGATGGGTTTTAGTCAGTAAGAGTCTGACACTCCCTTCCGCTCCACCCAGAGCGGGAGCAGTCATTGGATGATTTCCCAGCCTTAAAAAAAAAAAAAAAAAAAAAAGGGGCGATTTCTGATCATTTTTTTTTCGATTCCAATTTCCCCCCCTAAGGGGGGTTATCAGGGGGGGAGGTTGATTCAAGACTTTTTTCTGAGATTCCACTGGTTTTTAGGGGGGATTTGAGGAATAAACACTCTTACGAGTTTGGTATAACCGTTTCTACTTTTAGCTTATGTTTCTTTTTAAAACCATCTACTGTGTTTCTTGGTACTGAGTCTTGCTAATGGAGACAAATAAACCATGTATTGATTCTTAACGAATGCAAGTTGCAAAGCACGATTACGACAGCAATCTAGCTGTGCTCAATTAACTGCAAATACAGCTCGTTTTCCAATCCTGCAGACTAACGTAGTGGGAATAATTAGAACCTACAGCTTACATGCTGTTGAGAGTCTTGAGCTAGTTCCAACGAATACCGAGCTGGATTCGATTACGGCGAGCCATGCGACTGGAGTCGAGCTCCAGTTGGCAGATTTAACTATCGATATTGACGATAGAAAATAATATATCAAGTCGTTGTTAAATAGATACAGATGCAGATACTGCTGTTATGTTTTAGAAAATACCGTTCAGTCACACAGGTCAATCCATCAGGTTAAGCTACGTTTGCCGGGGTTGGCCGTGGATGGGTGACCATCTTTACATCGCCTCGGAAAGCACGTTAAGCCGTTGGCCCCGGCTGTCATTTGTGCATCTTTGACAGTCGTTACTAGTCGTCAGAAGCCCGAAAATCTGACAGTCGGTCTTACCAAGGGGTATCGTATTACCCAGTTACATCCGGTTAGACTGGAAGCTGACCCCAACATAGTTAGGAAAATGCTAGACAAATGATGATGACCGTTCAGTTGACATTTCATACATTCATTTAAAGCTAATCCTGGCGATGATATTTTAATTTTCAGCAAGCCATTAATAACATCACCACAGCGACACATAAAGCACATTAAAACAAAATTAATCATATCGTCAATGACTGTCACCGACAGACACTCCATTACCCGAAAATGTCGGACCACAAAATTAGGAATATTTCACGATTCACCGAACATTAATTTGTACACAAACAACTTCACTATATCAGATTCCAATTGTATTAAATGTTGCGTCATCGTCGATCATTCTGTTCCCTTTATTGGAAACTAGCTTTTGCTCGTGGCTTCGTCTGCGATTCAATATGAAAAGCCTATATCCTTCTCCAGGTTCGAGGCCACCCACCTGCCTGCCAACGACCATTAGTCAAATTGGGCTCAATGTCCAACAGAGTTATGGCATATGCCATTGTAAAGGATTTTGTTCGCCCTTAAATTGTTACTATCGGCACCACCTTCAATTCCATTGCAGAAAAAAGATATACACCTAAATAAGTATCGTAGAAAAAGACAATTGTTAGCCATAAAACTGTTATTTTAACATTAAATTCAGGTTTATATACGATAGAAATAGGTATATCCTGAAAATGAATTACATGATTTAGCAGCATGAAACATCCAACACCAAAATGTGGAACTTCACTATTTAGAGAAAGAATAATCTTAGCCTTTTCCCAACTATATTGGAGTCAACTTCCAGCCTAACCGGATGCAAATGAGTACCAGTATTTTACATGAAGCGGCTGCCTATCCGACCTCCACAACCCATAATACGATTGCTGAGCATGAGGTCCTGGGTTCGATTCCCGAGTCGGGAAATGTGTTATTGTGTTTTTTCCATCAGGAATTTCTCAGTACCAACCACGGAGTCGGATTTGTGCTCGGTTGATGGCAATAGGCTCCCCCCCTATTACATGGGACTTAAACATAACTGACGAAAGGTGGGTGTACTATTAGGTACACCTCTGCCTAACCCTTAGGGGATTACAGGCGTGATGTTATGTTATATATTATTTTTTCCACTGGAATTAAAACTAGTGTAAGATATCAAACTACAATGTCATAACAGTATTACTTTTCAGGATTACCTAAAGCTTATTTATGGTAGGAGAAAAATATTTATAGCAAAATAACCCCATGGATTCTTCACAAAAATGAGTTTATATCTTTATATTTAGTGTTGTACGAGTATATTCAACGTGATCTCATCCCTGTTGGTGGGTGAGACCAACCTTCATACATTTTTGCCCATGGTCCAAATCGGTTCAACCGTTTTAGTATGAAAGCCAATTTATATTAGCTTTACCCTGCGGTTTCACCCGCGTATGTCTCGATATCATGGAAATTTCGAGTTAAAAAGTACAATAAAATTCTAATCCATGTTATGGTCTTCTAATCGCAAATTTCATCCAAATCTGTTCAGCCGTTCGTGAAAGCCTAAGTGCGTAACAAACAAACTCATGATCGCATTTATAATACATATTATACATACAGTTAGGAATTATATTATACATACGGTTAGGAAGTTGGAATCCATAGTTAAAAGCGTTGTAGTCTATTTCTGAACAATATATCCACTCGGGCGTGAACTTATTAGAGTGTTAACTGCTATATTTAGCATGAACTTTTGGAGATATCTCACAATAATTACGAGGGGACGTCATTCCACATCTAGAGGAATTTCCGTTAGTTTTTCTCAGAAACTTGAGTAGGAAACTAAATTAATATTATGTGTAGCACTTACGAAGGATAGATAGACTGGTTACCTGCCTTTCGACCAGTAGTTTTCGTTATATTACAACTAGTGTTGGGTGTTAATCAAATTTCTCAATCAATTTGTTAATTACCTACAAATAAATTACAATTAATCGCTATTAATCTTTTAGTTACACATTGTAATAAAGTTACTTCGATAAGCGTATGATAATCATAACTAGCAATAAAAATAAACAATTAAAACTAACAATTAACCTACTTATCTTTACGGAAATCAATAAAAAGTGTTACAAGATTTTGAAAAATCTCCCTTCATTAATAAAACTCGATACTAGGTACTATTGCGAACAGGGATAGCCGTCGCTTGGTGCTTCATTTATTTAAATACGTTTAACGGGCCTCTGCGAGTTGGCTTCGGCCCCTCGAACGCCATCCAAAAGACCGGGACCCCAGGGCCCCGAGATGTGTCAAAGTCAATATCACTTACATATTTATAAAAAAACGAACATCATTTTTCATTCTAGGAATTCATTATTTATCATTTTATTTATGTATTTTGTTTATGCAATGTTTTTATAGCGTTGATACTTTTTTAAACAAAAAATTAAAATTCGGGGCATGTTTATTTTGTAAGCTTGAGAGCACAAAAAACGAGAGAGAGAGAGAGAGAGTAGAGTTTTGTAGTCTTTTATTTTTTAATACATGCATAACATACGTATTTCAATAGCTTTCACACACATACTGTTGCAGTATCGGTGCACGTTCCAAGTCCATATTGTATTAATTTTAAAGTGTAAGTTTTTATTTAAATTCATAAAACAATAAAATTATAAAATAATTTATTGTTAACTGTCGCAAATCACGATTGACAATTACACACATCAAAAGTGTCTAGGGATCAACATATATTTTTGCAATAACTTTTCTCTTGATTGATATTAATTTAAATTTTCTTTAAGGATTCATCAAATAAAGTGTTTTCGTTTGTCACAGTAACGATAAACCAAGTCACCTTTGCATTAATAAAGAAATTTGCCATTTTCCTAATAAAGGGATTTTTGACATTTGAACCACTAACATTAAAGTTCGAAAAAAAGACTGAAATAACAGTTTTCTTTAAAATTTTATTGGGTAACTTAAACAATTAATAATCCGTGTTTCTACCGCGAACACTAACAACACAAGAACATCGGTTTGGCATACTCAAAATGAGTTCATCCAAATCACGCTGTGGAATGGCCGCCCATGTTCGTTGCAACAACAAAAAAAGGTCTTCTTGCAACTGGATACCCTCCATATTCGGCAGAGCTCTTCTCTGTAGCATATCCCATGCATGCTCAATCGGGTTCAAGTCTGGCGACTGAGCAGGCCAGGGCAGGACATTGATGTTAGCTGCGGCGAGAGTCTGTCTTACAACTCTTGCGGTGTGCGGTCGTGCATTATCATGCATTAACTGAAATAAGGGACCGATTTGCACTTGTAGAGGAACGATGACGTCAGATACAATCGTCTCAGCATAAATTTGAGCGTTGAGGTTGCCTCTGATCCAAATCAACTCAGTTCTTCCGCCGATCCAAATACCCGCCCATACCATGATGGTTCCACCACTATAAGGATGGACTTCCTGGCAGGATTTTAATAAAATTAAAAGACGTATACGACACTGGAGAACCCCTGGACGCCAACAGCGATTAAAATCCGGAAGAACTGAGTTGATTTGGATCAGAGGCAACCTCAACGCTCAAATTTATGCTGAGACGATTGTATCTGACGTCATCGTTCCTCTACAAGTGCAAATCGGTCCCTTATTTCAGTTAATGCATGATAATGCACGACCGCACACCGCAAGAGTTGTAAGACAGACTCTCGCCGCAGCTAACATCAATGTCCTGCCCTGGCCTGCTCAGTCGCCAGACTTGAACCCGATTGAGCATGCATGGGATATGCTACAGAGAAGAGCTCTGCCGAATATGGAGGGTATCCAGTTGCAAGAAGACCTTTTTTTGTTGTTGCAACGAACATGGGCGGCCATTCCACAGCGTGATTTGGATGAACTCATTTTGAGTATGCCAAACCGATGTTCTTGTGTTGTTAGTGTTCGCGGTAGAAACACGGATTATTAATTGTTTAAGTTACCCAATAAAATTTTAAAGAAAACTGTTATTTCAGTCTTTTTTTCGAACTTTAATGTTAGTGGTTCAAATGTCAAAAATCCCTTTATTAGGAAAATGGCAAATTTCTTTATTAATGCAAAGGTGACTTGGTTTATCGTTACTGTGACAAACGAAAACACTTTATTTGATGAATCCTTAAAGAAAATTTAAATTAATATCAATCAAGAGAAAAGTTATTGCAAAAATATATGTTGATCCCTAGACACTTTTGATGTGTGTAGTTAATTGCTACCACTACAATAAAAAATTAACAATTTTAAATATACCATTTTTCATGAATTATTTGTAATATTTGAAATAAATAATAAATATTATATTTTAAAAAAACTTTTAATTTCCACAATTACAGTTGGTCAGTTGTTATTTTTATTATTACGATTAACAATGAATCAATTGTAAATTTTTAGTAGTCTTTACAATAAAATTTGACCAAGGCTGAATAAAAAACGTGCCCGGGAAAATGTTAAAATTAATGCTAATGTTTTTACCTCACAATAGAAACAAACAGGATATTTATGTTACCAATTGCTATGAACAATATTGATTGTTTATTCCATGATGTTATTTTACAGTGTAGCATAGTTTGGTAGGTATTTCCACAATGCCACATTTGTTTATTAAAATACACTTACCATTACATTTATATCATAGAACGTCAATGAGGCCTGGTGACAGTCTTCACATTTGCTGGAGCATCTGAAAAAGAAAAGGTCATGTTGAACTTGCTTCATTTACATTAACTTCGAGGGGAATTAAATCAGTTTTAGGGTCCTCGGAACCCTAGAAAACTTTATTTACCATGGATTCAGTGCATCATCATCTGCCTAGCCTTATCCCAACTATGTTGGATTCGGCTTCCAG
Organism: Hyppa rectilinea; assembly: GCA_951799385.1. Lineage (NCBI taxonomy): Eukaryota > Metazoa > Arthropoda > Insecta > Lepidoptera > Noctuidae > Hyppa > Hyppa rectilinea. The sequence continues at coordinate 5,202,455 of OX637318.1, read as the reverse complement.
TCTAACCGGATGCAGCTAAATACCAGTATTTTACATAGAGCGAATGCCTATCTGACCTCCACAACCCAGTAATTGGGCAATACGATACCCCTTGGTAAGACTGGCTGTCAGATATTCGGGCTTCTGACGACCCGTAACGACTGTCAAAGATGCACAAATTAATCCCGGGACCAACGGCTTAACGTGCTTTCCGAGGCACGGAGGAGTCTCGGTATGTAAAGATGGTCACCCATCTACGGCCAACCCGGCAAGCGCAGCTTAACCTGATGGATTGACCTGTGCGGCTGTTAGTACTTAGCCACGAGCTCCTCTTGGAATTCAGTGGATGATTTAAAAAAAATGGCTGTTCCAACTTTTTACACTGTGTAGGTATTGCACTTTTCTATGAAACAGCAGTTTTTTTTAATAGCCGACTAAAACTTTAGCGCTAGGAGGTTCAGAATCGTAACCGTAACCGGCTTTGCATCGCCTTCCACACTGTATAAGAAGTACCTTTCGACATATCAATTCGTCTAGCCGCGCACTATTTAAAAACCTAAAATACATACTTCTTTGTGCCAGAGGGACGCAAAATCGTGAAAGGTATACCGATTACTTATATTTTTCTATTCAAAGCTACGACAAGACGACAAGAGTAAACAAAACACCATCTGGTATTAGAAAATAACTTCCCCGTTGCCATAGCAACGCTATCGCATTGGTCGAAAATCAAAATTGTTTTGCTTAAGCATGTCTGTAAACTTACGACTTGTTGGGTTGCCCACAGGCGTTCAATTAACCTAATATCAATTGTTTTAGGGGTCCAAACCGTCTATTTTGATAACGTTATTAAATTCCATGTTAATATCCTCGATAGCTGTCGTGGCCCAGTGATAACGTCCGCGAGTTACGAGTTTAGGTCGAAGGTTTGCGCCCAGAGAGGCGCTTTACTTTGTGTAAATTGTTTCGTCACCTCTACTCTGAAAACGGTATGGGAAAACATCGAGAGGAACCCGGTATGTCCTAGAACCAAAAAATCGAAGAAATGTGACATCTACGAACCCGCAATGGCCCGCGCGGCGGACAGCAGCATAGCGATCTGTGTCCCAGGAGTGGGAACTTGATAGACTAATTATGCTATATCCTTGAAATTAATTGGGATTTAATTAGTTTTCCTGTTTCGTAATTTTTATTGAGTTTTAGGAAACAAGAAAAATAGTTGTATAATGATTGTATATTCCTGTAAAATCTACGCTGTTCTTGAAACGAAAAGGAAACCGTTCTTTGTTTTATTTTGCCGAATAGCACGCTTTGGAGCAATTCCCTATAAATATACGGAAATTGACGCATGAGTACGTATCGCTTTGTTTGTAACGTAACTTAAAATAAACTGGGTTAATTCCAAAGTTAATTGACAATATTTGTTATAATATTCGTGATAAATATTAAAATAATGAGTTGTTGTCATGAACAACTTGGGGTTAAGTTATTAGAAAATATCTTTATAATATACAAATATCGAGTTAGAAATTATCGTTATTGTCACAATTAACTATTTGAAACGGCAAAAATAAAATATGAAATCACATAGATTTTTTTTTTTTTTTTTTTTTTTTTTTTTTTTTGATATGACCACTCGCAGATCAGCCTAGGGAGGCTGTTGACTGCTTAACCGGACTTTCCTGTGGTGGCCAAAAATTACTTTAAGGCCCCCAGCCAGGGCTTACAAACTAAGGATAATTAAATGAACGTTCACTAAGGGCACCCCCTGCGGGGTTCGGGCCTAGGCTTAGTGCGTCATTGGGAGAGAGCAACAGGGGTTGGCTGGGTCGATATTATTTAGGGAATTTTAACGTTACATGCTCAGCGGCGCGGGCTGGCTTGTCGAGCAAGGGTCGGGCGGTATTTCTACTGGGGGTCGCGGAGGGCCTCGTCGGCGGGGCCGGGGACGATTTCGCGGTTTGTATCTGTGTTTTCTGACTTTTCTAATTGTGCTGGTGGCCCTACTACTTTCCTGGAGGATTGTGGTGGGGTCGTCAGGTTCTTCTAAAGTGAGCCTAGGTCGGCGAATCTTGGATATTTTGGAGGGGACATATCGGGCGGCCGATGAGATGAGGGGGTTGGGGTGTTTCACGGCTGAATCTATAAAGCGCTTTGTGAGGCGCTTCATGCACTGTTTAATAGTGGGGATCTTAAGGTCGACATGTAGTCGTTCATTCCTTACAAACCAGGGGGAACCCGTGGCCTTTCGGAGAAAGCGGTTTTGAAGCGTCTGCATCCTATGGATTAGGTAGGGCTTGGCATGTGCGAACACAGGGCAGGCATATGTCATAATGGGCCGAATGCACGCGGTGTAGATACGCAACTTGCACTGAAGTGACAATTTGCTGCGTGCATTCAGCACGGAGTGGAGCCTTCCGAGGGCGAACGCGGCGCGCGAGCGTACCGACGTTATGTGCCCTCTGAAGGAAAGGCGTCTGTCTAGGGTGACGCCCAGGTATTTGGCTTGCTTCTCCCAAGGGATTGGCTTGCCAAACATGGTGATCGGACTGGGAAGGTTAGGGTAGGGTCGGCGGGGGCTGGAGAAGAGGACCGCCTGGCTCTTGTCGGGATTGACTTCGATTCTCCATTTCCGGAACCAATCGCCTAAGGCTCTTGCGGATTTTTGGAGAATCTCTCTTATCATGTCGGGGCTTCTACCCGAGTAATAAATGGCCGTATCGTCGGCGAAAAGCGCTAACTGGGCTGGTTTATTCACAGGGATATCGCTAGTGTACAGCGTGAAGGCGAGGGGGGATATCACGGAGCCCTGAGGGACTCCGGCGCGAATCAAATCACATAGAAAAAAGACCGCTCTTCTTAAAAAGTTCCATCGCCGTACAGAAATTAAATATTATGTGAAAATATAATTATAAAATTGCATTAAATGCTAATAAGTATTCAATTTGATTCTAAAAATCTGTGACGTCACATTGTCATATTTCATACAAACCACGTACAAATTCCGCGTTTTGACAGTTCATAAAAAGTAACCTAATTGACTACCCTTTCAAATACCCAATTATAAAAAATTCATTTCATTTCACCCTGAATTAGTTTATTTTTATGACTATTGCGTCACTATATAAGTCCACCCTAAAGATAATTCCCTATACTTATATAATAACATTACACAAATAGCGGTTACAACACTTTCGTTATTTCGATATAAACGTATACTAAGTTCCGTTATTTTACGATAAATATATAGCAATCTAATCTATTTACCATTTACGTTTAGAAAATAAATACAAAATGCAGTCGTTTCAACAGTATTACCACAGATATTATTACACGATAACCGTTGTTATTATGCCGTCATTTTTCTCGTCTAAACATATAAATAAAATTGGAGTGTCTGTTTGTGATATTGAAATAACCGTTCTTTACTAATGTATATGAATATAATACGGTACATACACCAATATAATATTTTTCACAATTTTCTGTCTGTCTGTTTGTTCCGGCTAATCTCTGAGATGGCTGGACTGATTTTGACGGGACTTTTATTGGCAGGTAGCTGATGTAATAAGGAGTAACTTAGGCTACGTTTATTTTAGAAAAATTGTTTTACTTTCAGCGGTTCAGCTAGTGCTATAGTAAATGGAGTGTAGTAAGGTAGTTAAAGGATCTCTCCAAACCTTTACTCGGTCAATTTATTCTTTTAACCTTTTTTTTTTCATAAACAGGAACAGGAGGAGATGCCAGGACCACCACCAGCCTACGACACAGTTGTCGAAGGACCCCCGAACATTAAGGACTATGAATCACTAGAGGTGAGTTAGTTTTCGATGTATTCGTAAAGGGTTTATATATAAACGTAAGTTAAGAGACGTTTAAACGTCACTAAGTGTACGGGATAAGCCAATTTAACTTCAAACTATACATCAACGTTTATAAATAAACCCTTAAATGTCAAACCTCTTTTCTGCCGTATTTACGTTATACAGGTGAAATTGAATTCATAGGAATTATTTTAAGGGGTCATTGTACTCATCATTATGAACAATCTTATTTAGCGAAAAATCAGCTGTTTCCTACATTATGCTCGCATTAACTCGTCAAAATGTAGGGAACAGCTGATTTTTTTTGTGAATTTCGTAAGTTCAGTGAAACATTGATTACACGTGTTAAAATGAAAATCGAACAAATCAAATGCATTCGACCAATCTAAGTAAAATGGTTGAAAGCGCGCCAAAACCGGTGATGGCAGTCCATCGAACCTGAAATAGATGAAGACAGTGGAATGGAACTGCAAAATGACAAATGACAACTAACAAACAACTAACAAACAACAACAAACGTGAATAATAATAACTAGCTAGTGGCTTCGCCTGTGTGGATGTCGGAAATTGTTATATTATTGGAGTTTTAGTAAGGATCCCTATTTTTTTTTGAAAATATAATATCGCCTATGTCATCCGGGGATAGAGTAGTTTCCCAACAGTGAAAGAATTTTTCAAATCGGTTCAGTAGTTTTATTTTTAGTATTTTTATTCTATTTATAAATCGTCCCAAATCGGGGTTTCACATTACTGAAGGGGTGTCAGAACTCTGACGTCTGACTTTAAGTGGATATCGGAGGTCAAACGGCGTTCTAAAACTGAATTCGTTCATGGAAAAGCCAGTCCTATTTATAATATTATGTGGCATTTTGTGTAGTTTTTTATTCACCGTGACCCAATTTTTGAACACGATATCTTCCACCGGTTTACTTGCAAACTATAACTTTTAGTTGTTGCCGTCAAAATATGATTGTTTGTTCTTTTTATACGCGATCTAACGAAGGGATTGAGTTACTGTGACCTATATTCGCTCGGTCGGGTTCAGAAGTCGATGTCTTGGCACTATTAATTAGACTTCATTGAAACTGAGTACAGTTTTAGACGATGATATAATAATGAAGTAGCGTTGTCCTCATTGTACATTGTTGGCGAGTAGTGAATGGACATGCAAATAATAGATATCGTCACGATATGCATAATATTGTATATGATAATTCGTGTTTATCATAATGATTCACTCACACAAGCTATAGAGAGCAAGGACATTGTGTTACTTGTTATGTACAACTAGTTCACAACTCAATGCGTTTTATAACTTGCATATATACAGCGGGTGCCTTTTAAAAATTTTAGTTTTTCTACTTTTCGTAAGTTCTAAACAAACTTTTTCAACTTTGATTACTATCGCGATTTTTGAGTTAAATTCTATTCTATTTATCGTAGGTAGTCGGTCATGTCAGTTGTATGCACTTTTGTCACAGCCAAGTTAACCCACACACAATCCATCTATCGTTTTCTTGGTCTGCTATCCACACTTGTACACAGTTTTCTATCAACCTTAAGTTTCCCCTTATCATGTCTTGCTTCTTATCCTGCCAAGACAAGTGACAATTTAACTATATTATTATAAAGCCGTGGCTTGAATGAATCACGTAATTTTTCCAGGACGTGGTGTCGGAGCCATGTGCCCGATGCCAGCGTGACCCGCGCTGCAGCGGCGGCCTGCCTTCCTACGAGGCAGCCGTGCTCCTACGAGACACCAAGTTATAATGCCTTGAAGAAGTACCGGGAGCACCAACTTATATGGCCTTTAAGATACACCAAGTTAAGCCTTGAGGATCTTGTGGACCGTGCGCCGCTGAAGCCTCTTATTTGTTTTGTATCCCATCGAAAATATTACATGTTTAGTCAGGTTGAAGTCATATGGCGTTAGCGTCGACTTGTTATTTTTGTAGCTGTAGTGAGCATTTCAGAGACCGCATTAGTAAAATCCTATAGAAAGCATCTTGACGCGAAGTTGGTACCGTAAGTCGCGTCAGGATGCTGCCTACGTCAGATGACGTTAAAAGGAGAGTTCACCCTCGACCCCAAAGAGGGTTTCATTTAGATTATTCGTTATGTAACATCAATTTGCACCAATGCACGCTTGTGTTATTTGTATTGTATAAAATTATTGATTAAAGATTAAAATGTTTAATCCAGAAGCGTCAGTTGGTATCCAACCGTGTCATAGCAATTAACCTAATTAATTTTGAATTGAAAATTAGTTTTCGATAGTTATCGTAATATTTGATTATGTTCTGTTTGGCTGAGCTCTATTTGTAAATATTGGAGCTTTGTCCCGCAGAATTCATTAGTATTTGTAATGGAGATCTGAATGGCCAAACTTTGTAATCGAAGAATAGGTATGAAATCGAATATACGGCAACTTTCAATTACAATGTTAATCTACATGTTGAGATTTGGTTTATAAACATTTTATTACTGATGTTGAAAACTTATCAAAACTGTATTTCCCGCGGAATCTTTCGCTAAATATCATGTCGCAAAATAGAATAATAATCTAGCTAGTTACCTTTGTAGTGCAATGAAAGAGATCTGACGCTCTTAGCTCAAAGAGTACTCTCACAGATTCGTCGTCTCTGTCACATCACCCTACGTGAACAACGAATGCGAAGCAGAAAACATGTCGTTATATTAACCCTTCCGCTGCCGGAACGTGGATTCACACGACACGCAATGGGTTTTTAATTGTATCTGTAATGACGGCATACAAGGTACTAATGAAACAGATATCTGTCACATTTCAACTTAATCTCGTATTTATTTTGAAGCCAATGACACTATTGTAATATTGTATGAGGTCCTATTTCAATCAACGACCCCTTCAATAGATAATTCTAACGATGACACTGAACAATTTCCCAAAGAAATTCGTAGTGAGATAAGAAAAATATTTAATTTCCAATACAATTTTTTTACGAGGCAGGTCAAATTATTTTGCCACTCAATGATTTGACCTTACGTTTTAACATCGCAACGTGTTGTCACGCAGGACGAAAAAGCTATTTTTCAGCGTCAGTCTTATCCTTCTTTGTCCAGCCCGTGAAGGCTATTCAGTAGAAGTGTGGGATTCAGTCTATTGCATGCTTTCACTAATCTTCTTTTGTCAAATGGCTTATGTAGGTATAATGGCCATGTTGCAAGTCTATATAAAAGATATAATAATAGATTATTTTAAAAGTTGAGTTTCATTTTTATATTCTCAAAGTCGTAATAATAATAATAAACATATTACGACCAAAGACGATTAGGGATGTAAAAATATAGATTCGCTTAGTTGTAAACAGCTTTTATGTCATTGACGTCACAATCATTAAAAAAAAAACAAACTGATGAACTTTCATTATTTTAAATACTTGTCCTCTCTGAACGGGAAAATGAAATTCATATTCAATTATTAAAAGCAAAAAGGAAAATGTAAAAGCAAAATATTTGTAAACATTTCATGTGTTGCGTAAATAAACAACATGCTGTAGTTATAGACCGATCTGCGATTCTGCATGGATGCTCGATACAGTTACGATAAAACTGACGTTTTAACGTTTTAAGAATATTTTTCGCAATTGTACGGTAGTTAAGTATTGTTTTGCACTTTTAAAATTAAAGATGGCCGCTTAAACTCAAGTCTACTGTAAGAACACGGTCTAAATGTAAGCCTTATTGTACCAATATGTATCATGTTCAGACGGGGTCTTATGACTAGGATAAGCATAATACATAATTATGTATACAGAATAGTAAATAATATAAGTATTGGATAGTCGTTTCATGCTTGTCGAGTACTTAAATCTAAATAATTCAGCCGTTTTGAGGACCGACCTAAGAAAAAATAAACGTGGATATAATAGCTAACAAAAAGTGTTTTTAGTTTTTTTTTAAATTCTATTGGAACCAACTAATTCTTTCTTTCCCATATAAAAATAAAATCTTGAAAATTATCTCGTAAACACAGTGTATACTTACGCGTAGTTTTATTGTATTATTATTATAATTATACTACTCTGTCAAGAAAGTACCGGGAAAAGATCAATAATACACAAAATGTCTGTTATTCATCCAAATTTATTTTATCACCTTCAAAGTATGCTCCTTTAGAAACGATACACTTGCGCCAACGAATAATCCATTCATCAAATCATTTTTTAAACGCTGCTTCCGGAATTGAGTTCAGTTCTCGCCGCGAATTCTCCTTTATGTCTTCTATCGATTGAAAACGGGTGCCACGAAGTGGTAATTTGAGTTTAGGAAAAAGAAAAAAGTCAGCAGGAGCCATATCTGGTGAATATGGTGGTTGCTGGATGGTATTTGTTGAGTGTTTGGTCAAAAATTCGTTCACAATGATAGCCTTGTGCGAAGGCGCATTGTCGTGGTGCAAAATCCAAGAATTTTCTTTCCACAAATCTGGCCTTTTTCGTCGAATTTGCTCTCTTACACGTCGCATAGCGCTCAAATAATATTCTTTATTTACCGTTAGACCTTCCGGTAAGAATTCAGAGTGCACAACACCGCGATAGTCAAAGAAAACAGTCAACATGACTTTGACTTTTGATCGACTTTGGCGTGGTTTTTTCGGTTTCGGTTCAGTTGGAAGGCGCCACTCCGAAGCTTGTTGACTAGTTTGCATGTCAAACTCGTAAACCCACGTCTCGTCACCAGTAACAATGCGTTTCATGAATGTTGGGTCCGAACTGACTCGTTCTAGCATGTCCTCAGCGACTTTCATGTGATTGAGTTTTTGGAGAAAATTCAGATCTTTTGGGACTAGCCGAGCAGCAACATGTTTCATACCCAAATGATTAGTTAAAATGGTACGGATCGACTCGTGAGATACAGAAAGTGCGGCGGCTATCTCTCTCAGAGTTGAATGGGGATTTTCAGTCACTTTTGCGATGTTAACTTCAGTTGCAGACGTTGACAGCCTACCAGAGCGAGGCAAATCTTCCATCACATCTCGACCGCTTTTGAACGCTTTGAACCACTCATAAGCACGAGTTTTTGATAAAGTCGATTCACCGTAAGCCTTCTGTAACATTTTCAGTGACTCCGAACACGAAATTCCATTGGCGATGCAAAATTTAAGACAAACTCTTTGTTCAATATTTTTGTCCATTATGAAATTCGCAATACACACTATATAATTATGATATTACTAAAACCAGCACTGTATTTAATATAAATAACAGATGCAACTCAAACTCCGCGCCAAAATGGAAAACAGTTGTGCCAATCTAACAACTACAAAAAAACAAAAATTTGAATTTGGAACCATAAACAAATCATCCATTCCCGATGCTTTTTTGACTGAATGTACATATGTATAATTACATATTTGCAGTATTAGATAGAAATCTATAACATACATTTATGATTTTGGATATTTTATTTTATAGACTATTGAAAAAAACAAATTGAAGACCTAGCCAGATCCGAGTCGGTCGGTTTTAAAGCCTAAAATACTTTATGTATTATTTTATTTACTAAATTAGGGAGAATCCTAAAAATAGACCAAGACTAAGCAAATAGGATATTATAAACGGTGATGCAAATATAGGATGTTGTAATTATTATAGGATCAATGAATATTTATAGGATCATACTAGACCATTATCGGCATTATAACTTTTAATTTTATTCCCTCTTCATATTTTTTCTTCATAATATATTATTTAACACTTCTTTATATTACGTAAATTATGAATATTTTATACAGCACGTAAATGTAAAGAATAAAATAACTTTAAAAATAAGAACACGAATTTTGTAGCTGAAGTAACGCAAGTAGTTAGAGTTACCTATTTATTAAGAAAATATTGTATTACATACATATATCTGATATTTCCAGCCAATTTAATTAATTACAAATCCTTAAAATTGATTTAGTCATTTAAGTTGTGGTGTCCAATTTGGTCTCAAGTGCAATACCAATTTATGTGTCTAGTCTTTTTTCTTACTTGATTAATTAATAAATACCTACATGTTATTTCTGAAAACGCTATATTACCTATATTGAATAAATAAATGAGAAATAAAAGAGGTATTTTCCTTATCATCAACCTAAAAAAAAAAAGATGAATTACGAATAATTGTATTTCCTTAGCAGGATTAATTAGCTTTATTTTAATTAACGTATGATAAGAGTTGCTATATGGTTTTGCTTGAAAAAAATAACTACTAATCGTGACTGTGTGTGTGTGTTTGTGTGTGTATTTTGTGTGTCAAGGAACAGCCTTCATAGAAATAAATAGTTAGTCACTATTGGTTGATAATCGTAGTACTAGTAACTAATGAGGTAAAGATAATGTTAAATATTTGTATTTTTTTTTAACCCGCAAACCTCTGAAACCACATGTTGGCTTTGAAAGATTATGTTTCCATATGATAGACCAATTCTTAATTCTTGTTGAAGGATATAGGCTATTCAACATCACGGTACAACCCGTAGGAGCAGAGCAAAGAGAAAACATAGATTGTTTTCTCTTTGAAATAATTCTTCTTGCTTTTTCGTGTGGTTAGTGACTAACCTGGTGTCAGTTTTTATACTTTTTATGCTGCCCATAGGCCTCTGACTTAGCTTCACATGCTGTTGAGAAATATGTCTCAGGCATGCCGGTTTCCTCACGATGTTTTCCTTCACCGTTTTATAAGCAAGTGATAATTATTACACAATACGTACACGAATCCGATAAGTCAGAGGTGTCTAGGGTTCGAACTCGAGACCTAAGACTTGGCAGTCCAACGGTCACACCACTAGGCTATCACTGCTATAGATGCTAGAAATAATGTAAAAACGAAGCAATAAAGCGGGCGGGGGCGACGCGGTGGGGCGGACGAACAAGAAATTTCACGAACGACGTCGGGGGCAGAAACTAGTAGATAATAATCTGCATGACGAATATCTACTCAATACAACGTTGTTCCAAGGTATTTGGTTGCTCACGCATGGTTCGGCAATTAAGCTGATTATGCTTAAGAATCTAACTAGGTAGATAATAATATAGGTTGTATTTATTATGGATACTTATGGTATATCATAATAATACCTTCAGTCTCAATAAGCAAGCACGAATTAACAATAGTAGCCTGTACAGCCTACTATGTACATGATTATTTTACATGAGGATAATACCAATTATTTTGTTCAATGCCTGTAAATAAAATTTACGAAGTCAGACTGGTTTTCACGGTATTTAATTATACGGTACTTATACGAGTTTCTAAAACACTATCATCATTCTCCTGCCCTTATCCCAATTTATTTGGAGTCGGCGCAACATGTCTTTTTTTTCATACTTCTCTATAAGTCGTCATCTCGGTAGTCACTCCCTTTCCAGCCATATCATCTTTCACACAATCCATCCATCGTTTCTTTGGTTTCCGTCTACTTGTATAGACATCCACGTCCATACTCACAACTTTCCTGACGAAAGGGTATATACATACAAAAGGATATGCTACAGACCACCAAACTGAACAACTTTTACTATGGGACCAACACCGACGTGAAAAAAAATCAGCCGTTCCCTACATTTCGACGAGTCACGTGACCAAAAAGCTATAGCACAGCAGATTTTTTTTTTGCGGTTTCCTGTACCTGTAGATGCATGTGTAAGTCACTGCCTGCCTACCCCTTCAGGGATTGCAAACGCAGCTGAATAATGAAACTGCGCTACGAATTGTATATGATTGTTTAGAGGAGCACACTTCAATGCTAGCTCAATATTGAGTGAGCTGCGTTCAATTTACTAATGCCCTCCCTTATGTGCTCCGATGCGGTTAGCGTTTGTTCACCACTCTCGCCACTCGATGCACTCACTTTTTACAATTATTTAAGTATTATTTTGTATTTTTAGACGATTCTAGTAAAATGAAATAACATTGTTCGTTAAAAACATAGTTTTAACAAAGTCTTTCGAATTTAAAAAATAAGTTTTAAAGGCACCTTTTTTTAGAGGTTGGGAAATCACCAATCGGAAATCGGCCTTAATTTTGATAGTGCTTTGTGTTGTTTTGTATGCAGATTGTAAACCAGCATGTCTACTCGACAAAATAACTATGCGTACTTAGTTTTCTACCTACCTTTTTTTTTGAGAGTGGGATATCATCAAATGACTCTCCCGCTCTGGGTGGAGCGGAAGAGTGTCACACTTTTACTGACAAAAACCCATTCATGTTTTTTTCTTAGCCCTTTATGTTCCGGGGTAGCGTTAACCCTTTGGAAAAATCCCGCTGACGCGGCAGGCTTCCAAAACACCCTGTATGTGGCTTTTTGAACTGTAAATATTTCTCTAGAAATACTTTTTACAAATTGTTTTTTATTAACTTTTCAACAATCTATCTGCCTAGCCTTTTCCCAATTACTTGGGGTCGGCTTCCAGTCTAACCGGACGCAGCTGAATACAAGTATTTTACATGGAGCGACTGCCTATCTGACCTCCACACACAACCAAGTAACTGGGTAACCCTTGGTAAGACTGGCTGTCAGATTTTCTCGCTTTGATCTTAACGTGCTTTCCGAGACACGGAGGAATCTCGGTATGTAAAGATGTCACCTATCCACGGTCAACCCCGGCAAGCGTAACTTAACCTTATGTATCGACTTGTGCGGCTGTTATTACTTAGCCACGACTTTCCAACATCTGGGTGAAATGAGTGTATGTTAAAATGTTACGTTTTACATAATTATAATAATATCCTTGGACATTTCACACAACGCCATATCGTCCCAAGCTAAGCAACTAATGCTTGTGTTATGGTAACGAGATGGCTGATAAACTACTTATATACATTTTTTTTTTGTAAATACATACATATTATAGATTGAAAAACACCCAGACTCGTAACAAATACTTGCAGGTCGTACAAATATTTGTTCCGTGCGGGAATCGAACCCGCGACATAGTGCGCAGCAGTCAATCGCTCAACCACTGCGCCAACCGTGTCGTCAAAAATAATAAATAATAAAATAATAATATAGCATCACGCTTGTATTCTCTGAAGGATTAGCTAGACGTGCACGTACAGAACACCCATATTTCACCAGTTATGTTTAAGTCCTATGTAACAGTAGCCCAGCCTAATGCCATCAACCGGGTACAAATCCAGACTCCGAACTGCTACTGAGAAATTCCAGACGAAAAAACCCAATAACACTGCTCGATCCGGGAATCGAACCCCGGACCCTTTGTTAAGTAGTTAGCGCTTGAGATCACTAGACCGAAGAGGTAGTTGTTAACGTTTAAAGTCATCAATATACAGTTAGTGTAAATATATTTTGCGGCTGTCTGCCAAGTTTGCATCAATTACTATGTGAGAATAAGGGAACCAGGCAACGTTTGCCTTGCTAACAGTAAAAATACAAAAACGGTATATTAAGCAACTGAGGGAAACCAGCTGAAATGTTTATGTTACTATGAAGTCTAGATAATTATCTACCGTAAATATTAAACTATTAATAGAATAGCCTTTTGCTACTTGATTTGTAGTCGACCTGAAAATAATAAACATCTCTTTAGAATATCAGCCTGTATCAATCTGCATAGCCTTTCCCCAACTATATTGGGGTCAATTTCTAGTGTAACTGTATGCAGCTGAATACCAATATTTTCCACGAAGCGCCTGAATATCTAACCTCTACAAACCAGTTTACTGGGTAACACGTTACCCCTTTGTGAGGTTGGTTGTTCGACTTTCGGGATTAAGACAACCCGTAACGACTGTCAAAAATTAAAGACAGCGTCAATGGCTTCACGTGCTTTCCGAAACACGGAGGGGTCCGGGACTCATCCATGAAATGACCACGGCAAGCGTAGCTTAACTTCCGATTAACCCGTGCGACTGTTATCACTTAACCACGAGTCCTTGAATAGCCCTATATATTCCAATTAATAGTATCGATAACAATTTTAATTGTAACACACGTAACATGTCATAACTTTTCACGTGCGCATATTTGAAAAACTTTAAAAAATTGCTTTTATGAAAACGTATAGCAATTTGAAAATTGAATATTTTAAAACCGCTATTTCCAACTTTCAATGCCTTCATGTAAATACTGGGATAGGGTATTGACAGGTTGGGAAATATTCAATGTATGTGTTCATATCCTGCGAATCGTTTATCAAAAATTAAATCACCTATACATTTATATTAAAACAACAACAGCGATCAGCGTAACATACTTACAATTACAAGGATTTTGAAGAAAATTCATAATCCATTGCTCCTTTGTTTGAAAAATCTTTTTGCTTGACAGTATCAATAACGCAATGAACTTGGTTGAAATGAGTAGAATAATCGTTGTGTTACGCAATTACCCAGCTGTAGTAGGTACTGAGAATTGCGATTAGAACGTTATCAAATAATTGAAATAATGTAGTTTTCTTCCAATAATTGTTTACTTCTAGTTGTATATAACTAATGCAAGTCATTTTATTTTATAGGAGCAACTTTAACCGTTCAAAATTCTTTGAACGCATGCACGTCTCTAGCTGATGTTGTATTTATTGACAAGCGGCTTCATCTGCGGCTCTTTTAGCATTTGTATTGTTTAATGAAACAGAAAATAGCAATACGAGGCTTTTTTTTAAATATGTGTGATGTTTAAAAAAAGCCGTGGATTTGCTATTTTCTGACATTATCCGTTATAAAAACTATGAAAAGTCTAACCTTTGCCCAACTACATAGTTGATGAGTTGTAGTGTAGGCTGCTTGTATTTTATTTGTAGCCACAGCATATCAAGCCACCACAACCTAGTTGTTGGGTATCACGATACCGGACTGGTTGTCTACTGCTTCACCGGGCTTGCCTGAGGATGCCACGATGATATTGCAGCGTCTAGCCAGGGCTTAAGGACACCCCCCGTGGGGTACGGACCTCGGCTTAGGGCGTCGCTGGGGGAGGACAGCAAGGGGCAGGCTGGATCGGGCGTAATTTTGACTACCTACTCGTAACGGCTATCGAAAATTTAAGGATGACAGCAAAGACCAACGGCTTTACATGCTTCCATGGTCAGATCATGGATGGTCACCCATCCATGAACTGACTGCGGCCAGACGACCAGTGATATCATTTAGCCACGAGCATGAAAGAACAAGAATTAAAGACTAGAAATAAAACAAGTACCTAAGCAAGTGTGCTACGCACGTTCCAATCCCGTAGAATGGACCACTTTAGGAATGGAGCATGAATACAAATCAGCTGTTGTCGGTTACGCTATTATTAATGGATGAAAACTGCTCTCACAAATTGTTTTCTTGAGTCTAGAATGGGTTACAATTAAAATGAATTAGTAGTTGAGATAAACATCTGTATGGTGGAAGAAATAACTTGATTCCGTGAAGAGAAAGAACAAAGTTTTATTGACGCAAACAATGGGAAAAATATCTAATTTATTAACCAGTGGTATGGTATGGTAACTACTCTCTTTTTTATGGAGTTTCTTGCCCGTTCTTCTCCATAGGTACCTTCTGCTTTGGAATGGCCAACTAGCTTCATCTTTCTGACTGATCGACCCCTTGATAATTCAAAAGTGCCTGTAATTGGTTTATTTGAAATAAATGCTTTGAGTTTGAGTAACCTACTAGCCTACCTTAATAACATTATTACAAAAACATCGAAAATGATAGTAAGATTTGTTACTCTATTTCAGTTTTTCCTCTTTTATGTAGATATATGAAGGTAGGTCGCACCAGTGAGTGGCAGACCTCGATCCCTCTCGATCCACTCCCGCGTCAAGCACGCGCCGACAATGGGAGGCATCCGATACTCGGCGTATAAGACCAGTTATAGAGCGTCTTTACATTTAAAACTAAATCTTTATTTAAAAAGTGACAAAAGAGCTATTTATGAACATCCTCAATTCCAGAAGATTCGCGGATACCTTGCTAGCATTTTCTGTAGAGCCGTTTTTAGAATTTGCGAAGGCTTCCGCCATGTTTGGAACAGGTGATAGATTTTTATAAATGCTATCAGCGTGCAACTGACATTTCTAATCTCAGCATTTGGTCCTTCCCATGCTTAACTTCCGAGCGCTCTATAGTTTTTATTATTACTCGTAAGAACCGACAGCTTGAACATTTTATTTGCCCCACTGCTTGTCATATGTGGGACAGCCTATGCTTTTCAAGATATTGGGTTTTTAAATATATATTTTTCAGTTTTTTGAACTTACCTACCTATTTATTAGCTCAACTGTGTCTAATGAGACACAATTACTTTTCTATTGTTTTGGATCATATATGATACTAGCTTCCGCCCGCGGCTTCGCCCGCATATGTCGACAAATTATACACATAAAATTCCACTATCTATTAAAAAAAACTGCATAAAAACCGCTGTGTAGTTTTAAAGATCTAAGCATACATACAGACATTAGGTCACTGGAAGCGACTTTGCTTTATACTATGTAGTGATTTCAACAGTTAGTGCCGTTGCGTTGAAGTAAAAGTTTACCTCTAGCGTACGGAGTACGGTGTACCGATTCGTCAAATAACAGATTTTTTTTGTAGCAAAACCAAAATGGCCCCACAGCGAAAATTGAAAAAGAAAAAGAAAATAGACGGTACATTCCCATTGAGCAGTAGGTAGGTACTAATCCGAACGGAGCCTGCAATGTTTGCAACGCTGTTAGGAGCTACACAATACCTGACACCGGCTAAAGGGCTGATCCACTCGGCGCGGCATCATGGCGGACGAGACGACCGGCTCGATACACACAACATGCTTTACGAAGGCATGGGACATTCGGTTTTGTTTAGCTGAATTCTCTATATTATAGGTATCACTACAAAGTATAAAGCAAAGTCGCTTCCGCTGTCCTTATGTCTGTATGCATGCTTAGATCTTTAAAAACTACACAACGGATTTTGATGCAGTTTTTTTTAATAGATAGAGTGATTCAAGAGGAAGGTTTATATGTATAATAACATGCAATTTCCGTTATCTAAGCGGGCGAAGCCGCGGGCAGAAGCAGAAGTAAAAAAAGATGGTACACTTATTCATACATTCACTGATTAAACACGAAATATCAAAAAAATACTGGACTTAAGAAGATGAAACTGGGCACAGAGGTTGATATTACCAGTAGCAACCGTCAGTTAAGAAAGAAGGAAACTCCCCCGTAAAGGAGTGATATAGGGGTTGGAAGTTTGAATGAAAAATATAATTCAAAAGATACTTTGTATCATTTTCAACATTGACGCGGGCAGATCCGCGGGCAGTAGCTAGTTACGGATATGAAATTATTATACCAGGTTTACACGCCTCGTTTTTAGTTGATCAACTGCTAAGTCGAACAATCTGAACAGACTTCCAATCAAATTGAATTTCGAATTCAAAGTATTTTTAGTTGTTTAACTGTAAAATCGAACCGTGTGAACTCGGTAGGTACCTATTAGTTACGCATGCGATTCGATTTTTCGTGGTTATTATTCACATTCGACTTCACAATTTCTTCAGTGGCCACTGAGTTAAAATTGTATTATTTAAATACTTCTTCAAATGGAATTATAACATGCTAAAACAATTACTTAATATATACAACCTACAACTAAAAAATATATCAATTACTAGCTGACCCAACAGACGTTGTCCTGTCTTAACGATGATACCTACCCTACCTACCCTACCTTCCCTACCTACCCTACCTACCCTACCTACCTACCTACCCTACCTACCTACCTACCTACCTTACCTACCCTTCCCTACCTATCTACCCACCTACCTACCTACCTACCTACCCTACCTACCTACCTACCTACCTACCTACCCACCTACCTACCCTACCTACCCACCTACCTTTTCTCACCTTTTAAACCTTCCCTGGACTACGACAAACATTTCAACACCAAAATCAGCTAAATCGGCCCAGCCGTTCTCGAGTTTTAGCGAGACTAACGAACAGCAATTGATTTTTATATATATAGATGAAAAAGGGAAGGGCGTCAAAAAATTCATCCCTGCTGGCAGCGTTGCCACCCCCGAACGGCTCAAACATATAACCTCCAATAAGGTTGTTAAAATACTTAATTGTATTTATAAGTGCCATCACTGTAACTACTTATCTGTACTCCATGTTCACATTAATGTGAAAAAATATATACATCTATTAACATAATTATTACACATAATTTATCCAGCAAATATTACAATTTCAATTGCGGTTGATCAACTGCATAACTGATTTATTGGACCGGGATAATATTAAGTCATAATCATCCTCATTTATAACATATTTAAGTACACATATAATATTATATTTAATACTATAACGTGTGGCTTCCGTTCACATATTGAGTTACAAGCTATTATCAGTGTAGCTCGTGAATGTGGTCATTTGGTTAATAATCTAAGTAGTATCAAAATACATACTAAATGGTAATGATGCTACAAACTGCATTAAGTAATCATATCGCATTATTTATTATCTATCTATCTGCCTAGCTTTTACCCAACTATGTTGGGGTCGGATTCCATTTTGACCGGATGCAGCTGAATACCAGTATTTTATTTGGAGCCACTGCCTATGTGATCCTCCGCAACTCGGTAACTGGGTAATAAGATCCCTTGGTAAGACTGTTTGTCAGACTTTCGGGTTTCTGACGACCCGTAACGACTGTCAAAGATCCACGAATGACAGCCGGCAACCAACGGCTCAACGTAGTTTCCGAAGCACGGAGGAGTCTCGGGTTTTCATAGTCCTTTCTTTTCCTAGAAATACTTTTTTTTATTAAAAATGTTTTTATAGCCACCACAGAAATAACCTAGCAAATTTTCTTGATTATTAAATATTTATTGCACATACTAACAAACAGCTGGCATTGTTGACATTTGCACAGCTATCAGCATTTTATCGTACACATTCAACTATAGTATTCAAGTATAAGCGGAGCTCGTGGAAAAGTATTAACAGCCGTACGGGTCGATTCATCAGGTAAAGCTACACTTGACGGGGTTAGTACCGGGGGTAGTATTGGTGACCATCTTTATTTATTGAGACTTCCGTGTCTCGGAAAGCACGTTAAGCCGTTGGTCCCGGCACGTTAAGCCGTTTCATTCGTGGATCTTTGACAGTCGTTACGGGTCAGTCTTACCAAGGGGTATCGTATTATCCAGTTGAGTTGTTGGGGTCCGATAGGTAGTCGCTCTATGTAAAATATTGGTTTTCAGCTGCATCCGGTTAAACTGGAAGCCAACACCAACATAGTTGGGAAAACTGCTCGGCAAATTGATTGATTTTAATTCAACTATATGTAGTACTAACTAATATTATATATCTAAGTACAAAACCCGATTTGCGTGATTATTTAATATTTTTGCATTTGTGTCAGATAAATCATTCAAGAAACATACAGGGCAGCATCTGCGCACGCGCTCCAATAGTTCTAAAAGGGAAACTACAGGCCGTCCACGGTAACAACTAGAGGCACTCTAATGCAGCCCTCCATTAGTTAGGGCGGACAGTCTCAAAATTTAAAGATGGTCACCCATCCACGTACCAACCCCGGCAAGCGTAGCTTTACCTGATGAATCGACCCGTAGGGCTGTTAATACTTAACATAACTTAGTGATTATGTACATAGGTACATAGTTACAGCAACTGTATAGCGAACCATGGCACATAATTTACAAACAGGCAGAGAATACGTCGATTTTTTAACTAAAACACTACCACCTGGTCAAAATTATTCAGACTTGTTGAAATTCACATCTTTGCCAACACCTGACTGGATACATATTTAAGAGGTTCTCGATTATATCAGAGTATCGATTGGTTGGTTGGCTACACTGCATTCCACTCGGGTTGGCGCAAAGTGCTCAAGAATAGCCAAACCTTGCGAAACATTCAAGAGTTACCTGATAGATATATCTTATACTCGGTTAAATTTTAGTCGTTTTAATCCCCTTAAGGGGTCATTGTACACATTATAACGAGCAACTTTTACTATGGGACCGAACCTGAAATCGCAAAAAAATAATCAGATTTTCAGTACATTTATGTTATCCTAACTCGTCAAAATGTACTGCACAGCTGATTTTTTTTTCGCGATTTCAGGTTCGTTCCCATAGTAAAAGTTGCTCGTTATAATGTGTACAATGACCCCTTAAGGGGATTAAAACGACTAAAATTTAACCGAGTATATAAATGTGAAGGTATGAGTGGAGGTGTGTGTGTGTAAGTTTGTTTGTTACGCTTTCTCGCAAAAACGGCTAAACGGATTTGGCACAGAGATTTATTCTAGCCTGAAATAGCACTCAGCGGGATTGTCCGGAAGGGTTACTGCTACCCCGGAACATAAAGGGCTAAGGAAGGAACATGGATGGGTTTTAGTAAGATGCTGACACTCTCTTCCGCTCCACCCAGAGCGGAAGACATTTGAGAATTTCCCACCCTCAAAAAAAAAGCCTGAAATAGCACATAGGATTTTTATTTCGGTGGTACCTACGGTGTAGTGGGAAAATTTACAACACCCACGCGGGCGAAGCAGCTGGCAGAAGTTAGTCTTTTATATTATCTTATGTCGAATTTGACATAGTTTATGCTAGTTTGTGTAAAATTCGGTACTATTATTACGACTTGCTCAGAATCATCGTTATTTTATAATGTCATTATTCTAACCACAATACACTTTTCCTGCTATTTTATTTAAATTAAAAAGAACAGCAGGAAAATTTCTTATTTTGATCGAGTGTGTGAATTATAAAAAAATCTTATAATTATTTTTGTTTAATGAACGCACAACACATAACTATTAGTATTTAATTAACAATTATTTAAGTATTATTTTCTACTGAATTGTCATTTTTACCACATAGCTACCAACTGTAAAAAATATGACAAATGACAAACATTTTAGAAACGCATTATCCACTTCATGTTTTTACGAAATTTGAGATAAACTACGATAACATGGCACGCCCCTCCAAATTACTGTTTTAATGTTTGTAGTATGTGACTAAGGGCCTATGCACACCACGTTTTTTAAACGCGCCGTCGACGCGCGTTTGTAGCGATACAGACGCGATACGCACGCAAGTCAGACGCAGCCTGTAGACCTTTGCACACCTGATGCGCTTGTGTCGCGATGCAAACGCGCGTGTGTAGCGATACAGACGCGCGTGTGTAGCGATACAGACGAGATGCAAACGCGCGTGTGTAGCGATGCAGACGCGATTCAAACGCTACTAGCGTAGATTCACACTTCCCTTTCCCTCGTTGCTAGCGCTCGTATCGGTGTCGCGCGTTTGAATCGATACAGACGCGCCGGTGCCGCGCGTTTGTATCGATACAAACGACAACAAACTGCTCTGCTGGATAAAAACGCGCCGGCGACGCGCGTTCCCAAAACGCGCGTCGACGGCGCGTTTAAAAAACGTGGTGTGCATAGGCCCTAACCTTACGAAAGAGTTTGTATGTAGTTGTAATAATTCTTCTTGAGTAGCAGGCTGGCAGCAACATGCGTTGTGATGCGAGTCTTGGTGGCGCTTAGTAATTACTTTCACAACAAATCCTTTCAAAGACATTTTATAACAGAGATAATAAAAAAAATATTTAGTCCGCCAATCACGCTGCGCTCCAAAGCTGGGATCGTTGACGTTAGAAAAAAGGCTGCCACGCTAAAATGGGATTAGGCGGATCACGTTAGCCGCATGCAGAGTGACCGCTGGGCAATAGTCGCTACAAGGTGGGTGCCTGAGGATGGACGGTGCCGTCGAGGCCGGCCCAGGAAAACGTGGCGAGACGACCTAGACGCATACCGCAAGGGATGGATCGAGGTGGCTCAAGAGAAAGATGTCTGGAAGGATTTGGGGGAGGCCTTTGCTCACCAGTGGGACAAGGTAGGCTAAATAAAAAAAAAGACATCGCCATATTATAATTTTAGTCTATAAAATGTTGTTAAAACAAAAGCACCCATCGCCTGCGAGGAAAGAAAAGCTCAAGTGTCTCGGACATTTGTTAGCATTTTGTGCATGTTTTATGTCGAGTACTGTCTGCCAGTTCTAATTAGCCACAGTGAAGGATAACGATGGGAGTACAAACGACTTTTATGAATATTCATCTTCTAGTGATCGATTTTAGGAACATTTTCGGCTTTCGGCCTTCATTTTGATGGAGCCTTGTTTGTTACCTCTGTTTTTATGCATAGAGGTGATTTTGTATGCAGGTTATAAACCTGCATGTCTACTCGACAAAATAACTATGCGTATTAAGGCATACCTAGTTTTCTACCTACCATTTTTTTGTTTTTGGGCATGGGAATTCATCAAATGACATTTCCCCCTGTCATTTTTGCCTACTCTGGGTGGAGCAGAAGGGAGTGACTGAGTCTTACTGACTAGAACTCATCCATGTTCCGTCCTTAGCCCTTTATGTTCCGGGGCAGCGGTAACTTTTTCTGACAATATCGCTGATTCCTGCCTTATGGCAATGAATTGCCGTAGTAATAGTATAATTATTTCATTGTTATTTTTATAGGAATTGTTATATTAATGAGGTGGTTATGGGTTCGATTGTATTTTTTTTTTGATTTTCGTTTCAGACCTCCGTCATTTATCAGACGAATTCGAAAATAACTTTTTTTTATTTTAAAGTAAATACTTCCAGATTGGTATATGGAAATGAATTTAATCAAGTTCTAATTAATGGTTTTTGAGTTAGCTTCAATAATACGTATTTTTCCTACTCTACATAACTTCCTGTCACTGATATTTACTAAGCTCAAATTATTTGCAAAGATTCGAGGTGACGTCACAAAATTAGCTACTTCTTCTTCTTCTTTTTAAAATAATATTCACCAACACCATACACCCCACGCTTTTAAATAAATAAATTTTATTTTCTATTTTTTAGTACGGTTTTCTATAAAAAGCGTGTTTTTTAGTTTTTTTAAACTATTATTTATTTCCTACTTTTTAGTTCAAATTAATATATTGTCATCGGTCCTCGATAAATCTACAAAGTTTGAATGAAATCTGGGCGTTTAAAGTGGGTCAAAATCGCGCTCAAAGAAGTCTGTTACAAACATACATACAAGTGAAGCTAATATAAAGCGTGTAAAAATAGACGTGTTTATGATAAAAAATATGTAAATTAAGCTGCTTAAAAAGTAGCGCAGTTTTTGGCCTTTGGCACTTGACAGCCCAAGCTGAGCTTGAAGTGGACTTCAAACTTACAACTGGTAGCCGCTAAGGGTGGTGTTAATTTGCACCTGGGCGAGTTATAAAAATACATCCTACTACGTACAAATTGTCAGACCATTTGAACAGATCAAAGCATTACGAAGAAATTCCCTTTCTATCCCTAGATATACATTTGAGCTCATCTATACTAATATTATAAAAGCTAAAGAGTTTGTTTGTTTGTTTGAACGCGCTAACGCGGAACTACTGGTTCGAATTGCAAGATTCTTTTTGTGTTGAATAGTCCATTTATCGAGGAAGGCTATAGGCTATATAACATCACGCTACGACCAACAGGAGCCGAGCAGCGGGGGTGAAACCGCGGGGAACAGCTAGTATTATATAATACTAGCTTCCGCCCGCGGCTTCGCCCGCATAAAACGAGTATGTCGACAACTTATATACATAAACCTTCCTCTTGTATCACTCTATCTATTAAAAAAAACCGCATCAAAATCCGTTGCGTAGTTTTAAAGATTTATGCATACATAGGAATATAGGGACAGAGAAAGCGACTTTGTTTTATACTATGTAGTGATAAGTACTCACGGTAATTATAAATCATGTTTTTCGTACTTACTATCATAAATTTTGTAACAGAAATTGCCTTTCGATGTTCATCTCAAAGATATACCTGAAATAAAAGAAAACATTTCTGTAGAAATCACAATTCTATCTACAATTTAAAAATAACAAAGTTCACAGATAGGTACCATCTACTGCATAAATTAACAGAATTTTAAAAAGGAAAAGTAACAAAAACGATACAATAAGAGTTCTCCATACCCATCGTAAAGTAGCATCATTCAAATTATATGATATTCTTAGTCAGAGATTTATAGACGTACAGTATCTAGCATAAATATACGAGTACATAGTGATTTTAAATTCACTGTGTAACCTTTCAGGAGATGAGAGTAGGTACTTATGATTACTTATAAACAAAATTCACTACGCAATCAACTACGAAATAACATAAAACAATATAATACTTAACATACATCCGTTTAATACATTTTCATCGATTAAATATTGCATTTAAAAAAAATATTTTTTTTTTCGATATTTCAGAATTTGTCTCATAGTGAAAGTTGCTCATAATCATGGGTACTTTCACGCCCTAAAAGGATAACAGTGAATTATTTAAATCACCGTTTATTGCTATCGCCAACACGGCAGTAATATTATCTTTTTCAAATCATCCAATAACTTCTCCCGCTCTGGGTGAAGCGGAAGGGAGTGTCAGACTCTTACTGACTAAAACGGAAAACCCATCCATGTTCCTTCCGTAGCTCTTTATGTTCCGGGGTAGCGGTAACCCTTTCGGACAATCCCGCTTAACGGCAGTAATATCTAATTTCATAATTCATCCATTACTAGCTTTTGCCAGCGGCTTCGCCCGCGTGTATGTAGGAAATTATCCCACGGGAACCGTAAATTTTTCCGGAATAAAAAGGGTATGCTATTCCAGACTACAATCTATCTTTGTGCCAAGTTTCATCCAGATCCGTTAAGTAGTTTTTGAGTTTATTTGTTACAAATCTTTCCTCTTTATAATATTAGTAAAGATACATTATGTTGTCAAGATGATGGTATATACAATTATGATGTGATCATTTTTGAAAGGCATACAAGTGGCAGCTCGAATATGTAACAACAAAACTATCTGACGAGACAAGCGAAGCCAAAATATAGGATGCTGCATCGGCTTCAAAAATAGGTCATCTCTTGTACAACTTGTGTCTTTCGAGTTTTAATAATAAATGTCGCATGTTTCGGCCGAATTTAGAAGTTATGTGGGGGTCTTATTCGCTGAGAACAGAGAAGAATAACCTTATTCTCAAGTGTTTGTGACGTACAAACAAAACACGAGCGAAATGTTCGGGAGAAGCCAATGGATGTGAAACTTAACAGGACACATTAATGATATAACTAATATTGTGTAACAATATTATTTAAAAGAGTGTCCATGGTGTTTCTGCACATCAACCTATCCCAAACTGTCAAATTTTCCCAATTGAAAATAAAGCTTATGCTTTTGTCATAAAGTTTAAAAATTATCAAAGAAATTTGATAGTTTTGTACCTACTACGCCTTGGAATTGGCAACTAGCTGACTCCTTGATAATTCAAAACTGCCTGTAAATTTAAATTATTTCTATTAAAAAAATAATTTAAATAAAAGCTTTGAGTTCGAGATCAAACAATTTAAGTAATTGTTTTTACTTTATTGCATTATTATTAAGAAATATTTTTTCGCAAAAATATTGCATCAATTTATATTCATGACAATGAACACAAAAGAGGACTTTTGGGCGGGCGAATAAGAATGCAAAGAATAAAAATTATTACGACTCCTTTCAAGCTATTTTTGGTCATTCAGAGGTAATTTTAGAACACAGAAGCTTGATAAATTACGAAAATAAACAACTGTGAAGTACAACTCGCGTGAAACGAATTGTACCTACTATCTGACATTCATATCAATGTTTTCGTATTTTATTAGGTGATACTTCCTGCAGCTGAACACTGTTTCCCATAATACAAGCGCAAGCTTAACTTGGGAACCTCTTGTATAATACATTTATACGATGCATATGTTAGAGTACTCTACGATGAAATGAATGTATAAACTGGCGACAATAAATAATTCTTTTTAATTTTTTTATCTAGCAAGACCGCTAAATATTTTAGGCACATCATAAATAGGAATAAACTGCAAAAATCGAAAGATAACTAAAACTAATTTTATTCAAAAGGTAAGTATCCAGAATTACTCGTAAAGAGCATCTACTGAATCTTTAGACGCGAGCTCGGTACAGTGCAGCGGCGTCTGAAACATTCACCTCCCGGAAACTTGGCAGAGTTCATTCAAGAATTCGTTTGGCGTCAAAGCCTTAAAGGCAAATAACTGGTACGAGCTGGTATAAACCGGTTAACAAGCTGATGGACCAAGATTTCTAAGAAAAGGTCGACAGAGGGGGTTTATTTAGGAATATGAACTATATTTTGAGAGCCTAAGATAATATGCCGTCCGTCCCAATTTGTGCAGATAGTGTGGATATTTTGTAAGGATGCCAGTTATTTAGGCAAACGATTGCGTGTGTTGAGGAAATGTTTTATCATTACAATCTATAATATAATTATACTAATCTATAATATAATTATACAATGATATGAAGAGCTTCTTTTTTAGTTTGTTTAATAAATGCGGTAATCTCTGGAAGTAACAGTCGTACTTATTTGTAAATGCTAATACCTACAATAAAGCTAAAGTTAAATCCACCCATACCTGCAACTTCTACTATTCAATGTACTATATACGGTATATATATCAATGTATGTACTATATATCTCAATGTACAGGTCTCCAAAAGTGATAATGCGCATAGAAATCTTCGCCACTGTTCGGCAACGGTCGTATTCCCCGAGCGTCGGAAGACGATATGTATATAGAGTGGTTAAGTGCATTTTCTTCATGCATAATTTAGTAAGATTGTGTGTTTTGTCCTAAAAGAGATAATATTGATTTATCAGTAACGAAATTTGATTCAATAATTCCATGTAAGTAAATAGCGACCTATAATTCATATAAGCCTAAATCTGATTTTTAATATGTTTTTTCTAGTACTTAATGTATTTTACGTAGGTATTTTTAATTTTTTAATATTGAAAAAACGTGAAAAATGTTAGTATATTTAAATATTTTACAAAATTAACTATTTAAATTTGAATAAGATAATTAAAGTTGAAATTAAATTCACCTTTGAAAACAAAACCAAGAAGGGTGTGTAATAGCAGCTCTATATAATTCCAGACAAAGAGATCACGTGCAGTCACCACCAATATAACAAGACGACTGACGGACCAACGGACCTTTGACTGACCGCCGACCGCCGCCGACCGCCCGAATTGTTTTCGATTGTGTACACATGATATTGACTCCTATTTCTTTCGAACAAGGTGCAAAATGAAAGTGCATTGTTAAGGACTCGAACGATTCAATGATTCGGGTGTTTCCGGGAATACGACAATTAGCGAAGATCGGCTAAACTTTCCATTACTGGACTGGGATTTGAAAGTTCATATGTTTTTTGTAGATAATACTCATAAATAGAAAGCAAGCACACAGTTTTTCTTGATGCGAAAATTCACGGTTTACGAGATATAATATTTCAAAGTTTCCATACGAATTAAATTTTTAGGTTAGATAAATTACGATGGTAGACGTCAATTTGACATTTCACGTTCCGTTTACAGTAAAGGTGTATTTTATTTGACCAAATGTCATTTTTTTTACTTAATATTATGCAATTACATAGACTTTTTTACACAAAAAATAACGAATTTTTGTTTACACTTGGAACGGAACGCAAATGCCTGCCTCTTGATTACCGCGTTTAAAAAAAAATTGCCTCTTGTTTACCGCGTTTTTTTGTGTTGCTGTCAGTGTCAGTCATCGTTTGTTGCACTTGCAGTTGGAATCGTTTTACGTACTCCTGTAAGCCTTACGTTTGACTACCATGGCGTCTCCGAAGCCCTATGCTTCTGTGTCTGAAGAGTGTAGTGAAGTGCAAGTGTTGTGAATATCCGAAAAATACCCAAAACCGCCTTGCCCCACCCCGACTCGGGCTCAGACTACGCTTTTTGAGCAACTTTTGAGTGTTTTGAGGTTAGGTTAGGAAAAGTCATTTTTTTCGGAAATGGTGAGTTACCTTATCGTGGGAGTGGTGCCAGAGTGGAGGGGGGCACCCCCCGCAGGTACAAGGGGGGCCCCGTACAGTCAACAGCAAAAGTAGATGATCAAAATCAGAAACTCAATACTAGTGAACGGAGTTCGCGTCAGAACTGTGTGGCGTCGGAGTGATTCAAAAGTATATGATTGTAAATTATACCAAACATTTAGTACTAGTACAGCTGTCATATATTCGTGATCAGTTATAACTCCAAAAGTTATAAACACAATTCGCATCAGAACTAAGAAGTAAAAAAAAATTCAAAACTAGTGAACAGTCCACGATTGTTACTTGGAAAGCAATAAAGATATTGAGTATTGAGTACAGTTGAAATCAAAAATTAAATGATGAAACTGAGGCCACGTAATCATGAAGCAAATAATTCTTATTTTTAATTAGCCCAGTAATTTTGTTTGTTATGTTTTACGGAAAAGCTGAATTTGATAAAGATTTGCATATTTAATAATATATGCCAAATTTCATCCAATTGAACCCCGAAAAAAGCATACTTAATTATGTTCATTAAAAATCATATCATTTAAAAACTTTACTATATTACCTAATTGTTTTTTTTTTGTAACTTCTGTCAAATGTTCAAAAGTAGCTGATGTGATACAAAACGATAATTCAATAAATATTATTAAAAACGGAAGGTAGATTGATATTTTTATCTCCAGTCTAGTCTATTGACACTGCTTGCAATGTTCTAAAGTAGCTGATGCGATACAAAATCATAACTGTAGCCGACTGGGCAAAAGCAATTATTGAGTTATGATTTTGTATCGCATCAGCTACTTTAGAACATTGTAAGCAGTGTCAATAGACTCGACTAGAGATAAAAATATCAATCTACCTTCCGTTTTTAATATACTGTAGCCGACTGGGCAAAAGCAATTATTGAGTTATGATTTTGTATCGCATCAGCTACTTTAGAACATTGCAAGCAGTGTCAATAGACTCGACTAGAGATAAAAATATCAATCTACCTCGTTTTTAATATACTGTAGCCGCTACTGTATACTACGCTACTTTTGAACATTGACATAAATTCGCGAACATACAAAGATAATAATATTTATTGAATTATCGTTTTGTATCACATCAGCTACTTTTGAACATTGACATAAATTCGCGAACATACAAAGATAATAATATTTATTGAATTATCGTTTTGTATCACATCAGCTACTTTTGAACATTTGACAGAAGTTACAAAAAAAAACAATTAATATAGTAAAGTTTTTAAATTATATGATTTTTAATGAACATAATTATGCTTTTTTCGGGGTTCAATTGGATGAAATTTGGCATATATTATTAAATATGCAAATCTTTATCAAATTCAGCTTTTCCGTAAAACATAACAAACAAAATTACTGGGCTAATTAAAAATAAGAATTATTTGCTTCATGATTACGTGGCCTCAGTTTCATCATTTAATTTTTGATTTCAACTGTACTCAATACTCAATATCTTTATTGCTTTCCAAGTAACAATCGTGGACTGTTCACTAGTTTTGAAATTTTTTTTTACTTCTTAGTTCTGATGCGAATTGTGTTTATAACTTTTGGAGTTATAACTGATCACGAATATATGACAGCTGTACTAGTACTAAATGTTTGGTATAATTTACAATCATATACTTTTGAATCACTCCGACGCCACACAGTTCTGACGCGAACTCCGTTCACTAGTATTGAGTTTCTGATTTTGATCATCTACTTTTGCTGTTGACTGTACATCCCCGCACCTTAAATCGATGGAAATTTATGGATTTTGTTTTTCTAACCTCAAAAACTTTAACCATGGATATCTCCATAACCATGGGGTTTCGCGGGGTGGGGATGGTACAGGGGGGTAGCCCCCTCCCCCCCACCCCATAAATGCCAGTCCAGTAAAGGAAAGTTTAACCTTGTAATTAAACGGTAGATTGTCAACCGACTTAATTTCTTACAATTTATCGGCCTGATTTTAGTAACATTGTAATGTCACGGGGACACTTTAGTGATATTATAATAAATCTAGGTATATCATGAATGTAGTTGGCAGTGGGAGAAGTCTAGCGTTCTGATTGGTCAATTCTTTTTCATTCAAGATTTGCAAACAGATTGGAAAAATATCTGTGCATTGGATAGCGCAATTCTTGAGGAAGATTATTTAACATCACGCTACGACCCTTAGGAGCAGAACAAAAGGAAAAGTCAGAAAGATAATATTACGAAGTCTCGGACTGACAGTACCTAGTCTATAAATACAGTGAAACCTGGTTAAGTAAGACATCAAGGGACCTGCAAATTTGTCTCACTTATAGAGGTATACCACTTACCCAGTGTCTCAGATATCCAGGTATAAATAAATATCTGTCTCATTTAGAGGTCAGAATACAGGTTATTTCAGTTATAGAGGTGCGAGTATTAAATAAAATAAAGTATTATGTAAATATTATACATATTTTTTTATCTTTATTATTTAGAGGTTAAATGCATATAAAATTCACTCGCAGTCGGTAACTATGACGATAAAATGGAAGGAACAAATCCCAGATATAGAGGTTTGCTTCGTCTCACTAACAGAGGCAATTCATTGCCAAAGTGTTGGGACTTCAGCATGAGTTCCAGTTATGGAGGTTTCTCACTTATCCAGGTCCCACTTAACCAAGTTTCACTGTATATGCTTAGCTAAAAAACAAAATAATCAAAGCCAAATGACAAGGAAATATAGGCATTACCTTTGCAAGGTAAATAAAACTAACTGAGTTCATCGACTTTCTATACTGACGGTACATACTAATCAGTCAAGTTTGACTGTTTGCACTGATATGAATTGTCTAAATATTCCGCACATGGGATGTATGTAGGTATGTATGTCTGTTATCAACGATGGATATAATATAAAACGTTACCCGCATCTCGTCCAGTAGCAGCTTTTATCATTATTGTAAATGTTGTCACTTTTTACGTTTTGTGTTCACTTGTTTTTTTTTTTTCGTTTTACTGATTTTTCCGATGCTCTCCACATGCCGAAGTCGCGAGGCTAACTGTATAGCAGATAAATACGAGTACTTATTTAAACAAGAAACGGATATTCTTATCGAAACATACAACTTTTTTTTTTATACCCATCACTTCAGGGTTATATTCTATAATTAATAATAATACAAAAGGTCCTAGAATATGTGTTCCAGGAATGCATAGTTTCCAAGATATCATCAAACATAATTAATTTATCTTGATGTGGTAGGTATATAAGTTTCATTAATAAATACGAGTTATTCATTTTCATTAAAACCCATCATTCATATTTAAAGCTAAAAGAAAAGGCGACGTTGTCTTTTTAAAAGTAAGGGTGTTAGATTAATAATAATCGTAACTTAATCGGATTATTTTGTATAAAAATTAAAACAAAAAAAAATATAAGTAATTGAAAGATAATTCTTAAGCCAGTTGATTTTTTGTTATGGTCTCATTCATACCCTCGAGTTCTAGAGTTATGGAATATAAAAAAGCACGTTGTATAAATTTAATATTTTCTATACTATAATACGAAGGTAATATTCACCTTATGGCTGTTCGTAGTAGATGGATATTTTATAAATAGATATGCAATGTTTCCTCAATTTCGAGCTCCCCTGGAAGCGATTCCGTAGACCGGATACTATGAGGATATAAGCAATTTACAAGTTTATTAAATAAAGTTAAACTCAATTTAATGTTATCAGAATTTACGTGATTGAATCTATACCTGGGATAATCTGTCTTCTTGAGAAATCTACTTACATCAATCAATCTATATAGACTTTTAAGAACTTTGTTGGAGTCCGCTTCCAGTCTAACCGGAGGGATTCCCAGAATTTGTCGTGGAGCTGGTGCCTATCTGAGCTCTCCGTCCCCAACCCAGTTACTGGCATATTATACTAATTACATACTGATTTATTTATTTTGAGGAGCTCGTGGCTAAGTAATTACAGCTGCACGGATCGATCCATCAGGTTAATTTACGCTAACCGAGGTTGGTCCGTGGATGGGTGACCTTCTTCATATACCGACACCGACCCCCTCCGTGCCTCGGAAAGCACGTTAAGTCGTTGGTCCCGGCTGTCAGACGTCAGACGCCCGAAAATCTGACAGCCAGTCTACCCAAGGGGTATCCTATTACGTTACTGGGTTGTGGAGGTCAGATAGGCTTTCGCTCCATGTAAAATACTGGTATTCAGCTGCATCCTGTTAGACTGGAAGCTGACCCCAACATAGTTGGGAAAAGGCTATGTAGATTGATTGATACTGATTTATTTATTTTTCCTTTTACTTGAATAAATCTATTTAATATTATGTGTGATCGATTATTCCATAATCATTTACTATGAAATAATCGATCACACATAATAATTATTGCCAATTTCACGGACGGTTAAGTAGCTATTAACAAACTTTTACAGCATTTTCTTTCAGTTTATGCAGCGTTAACCGACTACCTTATCAAACCGTCGAACAATTAAAACTACTTAATAGCTGTATTACGCTGGAGTATACTACGAAAAACAACGGAATTTTTACAACAACACATAAAATAATATCCTGAAAAATTCCTGATAGAAAATCCCAATAACACTGCCCGAACTGGGAATCGAATACAGCAAGTCATGCTGAGCAGTAGCTTACGGAATTATTATAATTTTAGAATACACACAAACGATAAATAGGTAGGTACTTAAAACTCTATTCTCAGGTTTCATTCAGATCGAACAAAACAAATATCTGAGATCATAAATTCATTACGCTCAGATTATATCAGCGTTAGAAAACAATAGACGGTTATAACACCAATGTTTATCTGCTCCTTGTCTAACGCCAAACATCACAACAGATTACGTTAGAATATTACCGGTTCGTGTTATTATTATAGCTAGAATGTACTGCTCCAATGCTGGGCAAAGGCCTAGGCCACGACATAATTTTTTTATTCAACCTGTATTTTCCCACTGCTGGGGAGAGGTCTACCCCACAGCATTATATTATCCCCTGTGTGAACTTTCTCCGGCCAATCTCCCATAAACGTCGTTGGCTCGACTCCCGTCTCCTGGTTCCCATTGCGTGACGACTCAGGCCCACAGTATTTTATTTAAAAAAAAACAATTTATCATTCATAAAACAACGTAATAAAGTTTTTGTTTACACAATATAAAAGCTGTTCTCAATTTTCGATCCGATGTCCGTTGTCCGGTATCTCCGGTGCAACGGTATAGAAAATTGCCAATAAGCGTCTGAACCAAGACTAGTGCATGCACAAACGGACGAAATTCGAAATTTAAAAAATCTTAACGTAAACAGAAACATCAGGCCTTGTTTCCCCGAAGGGTTGGGCTGAGGACCTATAGTTCCCCCAAATTTCGCCAGTGATGTTTGAGTCCCATGTTATAGAGGGCGAGTCTATTGCCATCAACCGGGCACTATTTCGACTCCGGGGGATTGAGAAATTCCAGATAGAGACACCCAATAACTCTGCCCGACCAGGGACCGAACCTATAGGTAGGTTGAGGCAGTTATAAAAAACAAAATAATATGCGGGCGAATGAATGGGACTGGTTCAATTCGATCCAGTCTGTACCTTGCTGCCCCAGAGACGTGCTAATTCAAGGTCCGTATCCTCTAACGTATAGTCAAATCAAATCAATCTTTATTTGTGAACATAAGTACAAAACGGTGTTATTTATACATTTTAGCTGATCTGTATGTTCGGCCAATAATCAGCATACAAATATAATATTAGTAAGTAGGTCGCTTACTTTATAAGATTTTAAGTCTTGGCTGGAGGTTTAAATGTATTAAGGCATCCACAGACAAGTCCGGTTAGGATGAACAGCGAAAAGTCCTAACAAAAAAAATGCGACTGGCGTAGTACATGAGTTTGTCAGGGATGTTATTATGGACATGATTATGGAGATTTTCTTGAATCGGAACCATACGTGATTAATTTTACCATTAAATCGTTCATCAAAGCAGTTTTCAGAAATAATGGGTCGTGAAAACTATTAAAATAAAAAGGTGTACAGTTTTTTTCAAGGTCTATTAATTCTTTATTCTCTATTTCATAGAAAACGGCACACAATAGAGAGATTGTAAGCTCATTGTTCATTATTTATAAAGCGTATTATTTCCGTTAGATGCCATTATTAACTGATACTGCATTTTTATATTTCATCAGAAATTGCTTGAGGTAATGAAAATGTCGAGATTCATCGACAAAAATGGGAAGCTTGTTGGTGCAACATTTTGCCCCAATCTGAAAAGCAAACTAACTGGATCTTCGTGCGGGTAATGCCCGCAGAATGCCTCGGGCCTGCCCTCGGGCATGGCATTGTGTGTTTTAAGCATCCTTATTTACGGGCAGACTCGACTGCTTTCGCTCGGAACGTATGTAAGTACCACTTTTAATGCCATACACGTGTAATTTTTTAAGCTAAACTGCATTTAATTTTACGATGTTTATTTGCTTATATTATTTGGTAGCGGAATGCGTTAATACTTAGGAATCATCAGCATCCACCGCGCGGATGGATTGGGATTCGACCTTGAAATAGGAAAAAGCTAGACAAATGATCACTTTAATGAATTCAAAAAATCTCAAGAATAATAATTATGTATTTTAACTTATCAACCTCGCTTAGTAGATATGACATCAGAATAGATAATTTAACAATGCATGTTAATTATGTGAACCTAACTTGTCTGGGAATTCTTTGAGATACAATACAATAACTACTTACCAAATACCTTCCGTGCTTATTCAAATGCATGTGAGTAGAGTACCTAGGTACGGAACTTATTCGGTGGGTAAGTAAGTTGTTGATACAGAAACAAGCGTACAACTACAGAAACAATCGAAGATACTTTTTTGTTTTGAGAACTATTGCTTTATGTAATGTTATTAATTATTGTTTATTCTTCACACGGCTTACTAGAAATTCATAAAAATGAGACGTCATTCCAAAACAAATCTTGATGCAGATAACATAAGCGCGCCCGCATACAAAAAACTTTTTAACGTTTTGAATGAACTTTTTTTCTCTGGCATAAACGCACGCGCGTGCCCTCCACGCCAAGCTACTATTTCTTCTTGTTATCAAGAATTTCCCAATATCCATGGCGTCTTCTAATTTGTTTCATGTCATTAAATACGTACGAGACCTTCAATTTTTATGATATCTATATTATAAACACACACCAAAGTAATGATTTAATTGTTTATTTCGTGTTATAGTGTACCCGCATTGTCGTTGGCATACAGGACATGCGCTTGCTTGACACGTATGTGACTGGTGTGTGAATGATGTTCAAAAGGCTAAAGATCCTACAATCGGTTAGATTATTTCGCTGTAAGTTGTTTAGACCTTCGTTTTGTAGGAAGCGTGAGTTGATAGAATTGATCTTGACTGTTTTATTTAGCTCCTACATAAAAATAGGCCACCGTTTGTAAGCTGTCTACGAACGCTGTTAAATATGTACCAATTATCCTAGGACGCTAGATCCTTGTTACGCTCAGTCCATCTGGGATCCTCGTAATGACCTTTTAATTATTTAATAGAGGGGTATGCAAAGCTAGTTTGGTTAGTTGGAACGCATTCCGAATATTAAGTTGCTCTCGTTAATAAGAATACCCGGTGTAACGATTTATTGCATATTAATTAATTACCTACTAAAAAAAACTGAAGTGGTGAAGTGGCATTATCCGGCTATAGAAGACACATGTAGAGCTGGTGACCTTTGGGGTAGACAAATTAGTAACTGGAGACCGCGAATTGGCAAACGTAAGGTAGGACGCTCTCAAAATAGGTGGAACGACGATCTTCGCCAGACATAAGCCACTGGAAACAGAATCACTGGTCTCTAGCCGAACTAACAAAATCTATTCATAGTATAAAACAAAGTAATTCCTCGCCATCTATCCCTCTGTACGATTAAAGGTTTTCATCAATAGATAGAGTTATTCAAAAGGAAGGTTTCTAATTTTGCCAGCTGCTTCGCCCGCATGATAGCATCTATATATATTGCACCTGTGCGAAGCCGGGTCTGGTCGCTAGTAATTGTTTAAATAAGTAAATTAGGCATTTGATGGGTTAATTCAATAAAATAAGACATAATTTTCATATCTAACAGTGGTGGAACCGTCCGACTACCAAGTCTTAAGTATGGAGTTCGAACCCAAAGCACACACCTCTTACTTTTTGGATTCATGTGCGTGTTGTGTAATTATCACTTGCTTAAATAACGGTGAAGGCAAACATCGTGAAGAAACCCGATGCCCGAGAGATATTATTATATCTTAGTCTTAGTCAGAGGCAGCATAAAAACTCTGACACCGGGTTAGTCACTAACCACACGTAGAAGAAGAAGCTAAATGACATTCAAAGTCATTTATTTCAACTAGAATAAAGTATATTGTAGGGTAGATTAAATTTTAAAATTCACGGATTTGTACAAAGATACATGTGACAAAAAACACCCACTCCCTATAGTGCGCAACATGTGTAACAGAATATTCTGAATGAAACGCACCGCTTTCCCGGCTTTATTGCGTTTTAATCATTACCTTCTGAGTCTTGTGGCGAGATAAAAACACAATCAGACAATTTCCCGGAAGGGGCATTATTTTCCACTGCAAAGAGTTCTTTTTGCTGTAGAGCATGACAAAACTAATGTTAATTACAAGGCAACAGAAATAACAATTCTGGGAACATTTTGCTGTTTAAATCGTATGTTTTTGTTCGTCATAAGGTTACTGTGTTACTTTAGCAAGTTCACACAATAAACGCCTTTAAGCGAACTCAATTTTTTGGCGCCTTGTTACCACAACATCCATAATAACGTACGATAATGGTTTAGATTGCTTTACAGTTAACTTTATAGCTTATTAGGTAATAAAACAGCGAAGACTACAAATTGGTTAAAGATTGCACGAGAAACAAAGAGAGATAACAGAAAGTTGAAAATAGGTGGTCTACGTTTAGTGCAGCACAAATCTTTATATACTGTAGGTTTGTAGTAGTGATGGCTCAGTGGTAACGGCAACGACTCACGAGTTTTAGGTCGTAGGTTCGAACTTAGACAGGCTTTTTACTTTGTGTAAATTCTTTCATCCTC
This sequence comes from Hyppa rectilinea, assembly GCA_951799385.1. Taxonomy (NCBI): domain Eukaryota; kingdom Metazoa; phylum Arthropoda; class Insecta; order Lepidoptera; family Noctuidae; genus Hyppa; species Hyppa rectilinea. The sequence continues at coordinate 5,165,540 of OX637318.1, read as the reverse complement.
TCTAAAACGGTGAAGGCAAACATCTTGAGGAAACTGCTACGTCCGAGAAAGCAAAAATTCGAAGACATGTGACGTCGACCAACCCACACTGGGCCCGTGTGATGGAATACGACCCCCTTCCTCTTACCGAGAGGAGGTCTGTGTCTGTGGCCCAGCAGTAAAAACATCATAGGTTGATAATGATGATGTAATAGATTAAGCAGTAGGTCTGTATACATTCTTGGTTTAATCTAGTTCGACTAATGAGATCATTTTACACAGAACACATGATTGTTATGTTCGCTTTGTTTGGTGCGGTACGTATTAGGAAGTGCCAACGCCCAACTTCGGTCAGGCAGGAACTGGAGTCGAGTAGGTGGACAACTACAATTATCTAAAGCAAACAGCGAGTTTTATTGGTTTGTTTACTCACAATTGTGCACTATATAGGGAACACTATGAATAGCCGCAGGAAGTCACTATTCCTAATGCTGGCTTATTTAAGTCAATGGATCCCAAGCCCACGTATATGTAAATGGTTGGAATTCTTTTAACCGGTCCAGTCGGATTAATACGACAAATGTTTTAGGGCCGTATGAGTCGTGTTTATACGACTGAAAATTTATGTTCAGTTTTGCGTTTTCACGTCGTCGAAGATATTTATTTGTCGTATTTTGAGCTGGGCGCTGCGGGCACGGCAATTGATATAAAACCAAACGGTTAAAAGACGCTGAAATTATTATGTTTGCTTGTACAATACTAATAATATTTTGTTGTTGTTTTTACTGCGTCACCGGTCGGGGAAACAAGACGTGATGCTTATGTTATTGATACTAGTGATCTTATTTTGTGTGATGAGTGATGTACGCATCTACCTAACCTGTACTAGGTTACTACTACTCATATGTGTTAGATTTTAGCGCCGAGTAACTACAGCGTGTTTTAAAACAGAACAAAGTGAAAATGTACATATTTTAATTTCGGAAGTCGGTATCTTCGGTTTCGTATTTTGCCATGTTGTTTGATTTTATGGAAGTCAGTTGTTTTATTTTGTATGTTGTGGTATCTAAACAAATTGCCTACATGCTATGTTAATAACCGTGACAGGAAGTGATTGAAAAATCATCCACATATACTAAATAGGAAAAATACGTGTTATTGAAGCTAACTCAAAAAATACTTATGCGTTACTTATGCAATAATCAGTACGTTGTGTGTTACACTAGTTGTACTTTATTGTAAATTTAATTTAATACTAACATTAGGCTAAGATAAACAACTACTAACAATATATGGATGTAATAATTCCGAAATAAAATATTTGAATTTGAATAAAATTTATATGGGCTTAGCAAGCTTCCTCTGCCAAATTTCAATTTATCGTTTATTCTCTCTGCACAAAGTTTACTTAATATTAATGTGTACAGAAAATGTCGCAGCTGTAATCCACCTTTGTGAGAGACTGGTGCCTGATATAGGTTTTCGAGGAAACCTGTGATACAGGTCGCCAGGCTCCTGCCAGCTCGAATTAGCTTTAACAGAAGTAGGTACCGTGCAAGAATCGAAGTTAAACAATATACACAATATTTCTCTACCAAATGAAAAAAAGAACTTTCAAAACCTGTGCATAATTGACGAAAATATCAATGAACATACAGACGAACATCAAACCTCCTCCTTTTCTGAAGTCGGTTAAAAAGTAGCTCCCACGTCTCGAATACTTATCTACATCATATTACAAAGTTTCCGAGGCAACGCCATCTTTCTTTTAAAAGTATCTGAATCTAAAAAAGGTATCAGTCCCGCCGCGCCGTCGAGTTCGATACGATGGAAGATGCAACTGAACTTATAACTTTAATCTGATAAGCAATTAATTGAGCAAGGTTGTGAACTTATGACTTGAGACTCGGCTCTTGAGAGTGCAAAGCTGAAGTATCTGTTTTGCTGAAGATTTTTATATGAATATTGTAAATGGAGAAAGAGAGTATATTGAGGCCTATTGTCTATGCATTATTTATTAGACGGCTTATAGAATTCTATAAATAGCTCACGAATGCCAATGGCAAATAAATGTGGAAGGTTATACAGATAAATAGCTATAGAGAGGCTCGGAGCATCCGGCCGTGGGCTCTTCACAGCCCATTCGCAAATCAAGCGGCCAGAACGCTGAAGTGCCATTGCCATGAGTTTCGAAAAAAAATAAAATATATTCAATTCAAGTGCGGCACTCGCCGACGAGCCAAACCGAAGTAAATTGTAAATTAAGCAAATATTCTCGCGTTTGAGAACGCTTCATTTAGGGTTTTTGAGCAGATAATAGTCTGCTTTCATTGCATGATATAAGTAAATGTCTGATGTTCCTCAAGGTTTATTTGTTCTTTTTTTTTAAGAAAGAACCGTTGGGATGTTTGGTTTCTTTCTGGAATAATGTTTAGGATTGTCTTCATTTGAAAAATAAAAGCTGCCGTTTGCTGCTTTGTCCACGTGGACCATAATTATTTTTCTAAAATAAATGTACTCCGTACCTAAAACAGAAGTAGACGAAATCTAATTTTTTTGTAGTGCCAAAATAACAGCTGTTTACTAAATGCTTATTAAGAACGAGGATATACGGTACCTACTGATAAAAAAACATTTTTAATATTTATTAAAAATGTTTTTTTATCAATGCTTATTAAGTACAAGTATAAAAAAACATTTTTAATAAATATTAAAAATGTTTTTTTATCAGTAGGTACCGTATATCCTCGTACCTACTTAATAAGCATTTAGTAAACAGCTGTTATTTTGGCACTACAAAAAAAACTTCAATTTTGTTTACATATTTTTGTAACTACATCCATCCATCCAACTTGAATGAAGAAAATTAATTACTTATTTGTTGCCGTTTTCATTGCAGTAAATGTATTATTTAGATTAGTAAGAAGTGAATTTGATTGTTAATAGGTATTTCATGCACTCACAGGCTGATAGGTATCTACAGTACTTGTTACATAATTAATTAATTATGTGTAGTATAGGTATGTTTTAAGTATAAGGAAAATTTAAGTTAATCGAACGAAGTTCCAATTAAATATTTTAACACACACAGGATGTGTTTAGTAACATCAAAATTGTTAAAACATCGTCTTCATCAAAAATAAACATACATTTTCCAAGCTTCAACTTTCCAATCTTCGCGCAGTTTATCATTAAGCAGTAAAATATCGTTAAAAATAGGAAATGGGATGTCATCACACTTGGTACGTAGAGCGCTGATAGCTGGTTAGTTATCCAGTTAATTAGCCATTAAAAGTTTTAACCGTCGTTCGCAGTTCCCGGGCCTGATTGCTGCCGACGCGACGCCAGCTTAATAAATGTACGTTACACTAATTTCCCTTAGCAATCACGTAGTAGAGCCCACATGATGATTAATTGATAAGTAATTGGATATCATTTTGTTCTACCATAAGTCTGCATATACAACATGTCCCAAAATTCAACGATAAGCCGGCACCAGAGGATGGACCTACTAATGACTACTCGAGAAAAAAAAAGAAAAAAAAAATACCTCTACTTTTTTTTAAATTACTTAAAAAAAATGGAAATTCTTCGAAAATGTATACCCCTTATGACACTTTTAACTACCATGACCACAATTTTTCAAATTTTTCAGTTTTTTTGTTTGTATCGGCAACCTAAGTAGTACTACTATTCACCATAATCTTTGAAAATTACAGAATTTTCGTAGTTTTATACAAAAAAAACAACCAAAAAAAATTATTTCCCTATAATTTTGAAAGATTTTAACGTTCAGTACACTTTAAGTCATCGTAGTGTAAAAAAAAATATGGACACCACTATGGCAAGTTTTTAAAAAAATTAGCGCAACTAACCTAGATTTTAAAATGGTATAATACTTTATTAAAACTAGCCACAAAAAATAAATAATGATACTTTTTCTAATCAAGAACCAAATTTTATAAGTTGTTGTTAATAGTAATTACTTCTACTATGTGCCCAAAATAGATTTCTTTCGCAAATTCTTAGAATTTGGAAGGGACATGTGCGTAGTCAGTGAAGTTCAGAAGTCAGAAAGAGATAGATAGTATACGTTAGAGAGAGATAGATAGAGAGCGATTATACGTTAGAGAGAGATAGATAGATGTTTGTTGTTAAATAACAATAGGGCAGGTAGGAATGTTGCTGTTCTCTACAAAGTACAAAGTCAGTACGCTCTGCTTCTTTGTTTACTGTGCACCGTTTCGTATTCAATTGATGTGACTCTCGTACTAACGACTTTTGGCTTGGCTTTTTGGACTGGATTAAGTGATCTGCAAACTGTACTAACCTGGCATTATTTTGAACTGGACTGTGTTTTGTGAATTGGACTTTTGGCGTATTTTGGACTGTTTAGCGTTTATCATGCCGCTACCATACACACCGTTGGAATACGCTAATATGCACCTCATTTATGGAGAGTGCCGATGCAATGGTAGTGCTGCTAGCAGATTATATCGAGAAAGGTACCCAAATGCTCAAAGATACCCGAATTATCGAGTATTTATTAACGTGCATCAAGCGTTTTCGGAGGGCCGTTTACCATCTGACAGGAGAAATGCTGGAAGACCTAGATCGGAACGCGACGAAGACGTTCTCAATGAAATTGAAAATGATTCAACTACCTCGGTACGTGCCATAGAAATAGCTACGGGAATCCCAAAAAGTACTGCACATCGAATCCTAAAACGTCACAGACTTCACCCATATCACTACAGGCGTGTGCAGACGTTATTACCGCGGGACTATCCACTACGAGTCGCATTTTGCCGTGTGATGCTGCAAAAGCACAGAGAAGATCCCCAATTCTTGGATAATATTCTATGGTCGGATGAATCAACCTGCAAGAGAGATGGCTATTTAAATCTTCACAACCTACATAGCTGGAGCAATGAAAATCCGCACCTGATGAGACAAGACAAATCCCAATATCAATTCAAGGTTAACCTATGGACGGGCATATTAAACGGAAAAGTGATTGGGCCTTTTGAATTACAAGGAAACTTGGATGGCAATAGTTACTTGAACTTTTTACAAAATGACTTGCCAGTATTATTAGAAGACATGCCCATTAGTGATCCACAAAACATATGGTTCCAAAATGATGGCTGCCCAGCTCACTATGCCCGTCCTGTGCGAGAATACTTAAACCAAGAGTATCCAGGGCGTTGGATAGGGCGACTTGGTCCTATTTTATGGCCACCCCGTTCACCCGATCTAAACCCCCTGGACTTCTTCTATTGGGGTTGTCTCAAAGACAGAGTCTACTCGAAACCCATTGCAACAGTGAACGACCTTCGCCAAAAAATCACTCAGGCTGCGGATCATATCAATAGTAGAAGATATGCACGACGAATAAAACGATCTTTTTTAAGGCGATGTCATGCTTGTATTAATGCCGGTGGTAAACAGTTCGAACATTTATTATAATATTATTAATAATGCAATAAATTTACATTTATTGACACCATTTGTTTCGTTCATTCAACATTTTCCAACAACAAAAATCTATTTTGGGCACATAGTAGAAGTGATTACTATTAACAACAACTTATGAAATTTGGTTCTTGATTAGAAAAAGTGTCATTATTTTTTTTTGTGGCTAGTTTTCCTAAAGTATTATACCATTTTAAAATCTAGGTTAGTTGCGCTAATTTTTAAAAAAACTTGCCATAGTAGTGCCCATATTTTTTTTTTACACTACGATGACTTAAAGTGTACTGAACGTTAAAATCTTTCAAAATTTTAGGGAAATAATTTTTTTTGGTTGTTTTTTTGTATAAAACTACGAAAATTCTGTAATTTTCAAAGATTATGGTGAATAGTAGTACTACTTAGGTTGCCGATACAAACAAAAAAACTGAAAAATTTGAAAAATTGTGGTCATGGTAGTTAAAAGTGTCATAAGGGGTATACATTTTCGAAGAATTTCCATTTTTTTTAAGTAATTTAAAAAAAAGTAGAGGTATTTTTTTTTTCTTTTTTTTTCTCGAGTAGTCATTAGTAGGTCCATCCTCTGGTGCCGGCTTATCGTTGAATTTTGGGACATGTTGTAGAACAAAACTTCTGATATACTACCAATCTTACTACTAAAACTTGTCAGTAACCCGAAATAAAGAAGAAACCTAACTATCTATATACAGGGTGGAATTTTGTAATGCCCCCTGGAGGGAAAGTACTCTTAATACTGTAGATAGAAAAATTTACTCAAAGGAAACATTCCTTTATTTTTGAATAGAAAGAAAACTGCATTCAAAGATTTCCATAAAATCGCTTGCCACACCCGGGAATCGAACTGACTAAAATCTGCAAAAAGTACAAACTGTACTTTTATTGCCGCGATCGTTAGTATCAATTATAAGGATGAAATCTCTCGAACAAACTTGATAAATTAAATGATAGGAAAACTATGAAATCTTTAATTATTTACAAAAAATTGTAAACTAATTAATTAGTTGCTCGAAATGGGCTCCATTTTCTTGGATACACAAATGTGTTCTTCTAAATAAATACCTTTAATACCTGGATTGGTACAAACGGCACAATCAGATGGCCTGCGAGATCATCAGTTCTCACCCCTTTAGATTTTTTTTTATGGGGATATGTTAAAAACCAAATTTACATTAAATCTTATGCGAATGTAAACGAGTTGAGAGTTGAAGTTCAGAATACGATTTATAATATTCACCACAACACGTTATTAAAGGTTACAAGAAATGAATTTGTTAGAAGAATACATTTGTGTATTCAAGAAAATGGAGCTCATTTCGAGCAACTAATTAATTAGTTTACAATTTTTTGTAAATAATTAAAGATTTCATGGTTTTCCTATCATTTAATTTATCATGTTTGTTCGAGAGATTTCATCCTTATAATTGATACTAACGATCGCGGCAATAAAAGTACAGTGTGTACTTTTTGCAGATTTTAATCAGTTCGATTCCCGGGTGTGGCAAGCGATTTTTTGGAAATCTTTGAATGCAGTTTTCTTTCTATTAAAAAATAAAGGAATGTTTCCTTTGAGTATAATGTTCTATCTACAGTATTAAGAGTACTTTCCCTCCAGGGGGCATTACAAAATTCCACCCTGTATATAAAAATCAATTGCTGTTCGTTAGTCTCGCTAAAACTGGAGAACGGCTGGGCCGATTTAGCTGATTTTGGTGTTGAAATGTTTGTCGTAGTCCAGGGAAGGTTTAAAAGGTGAGAAAAGGTAGGTGGGTAGGTAGGGTAGGTAGGTAGGTAGGTAGGGTAGGTAGGTAGGTAGGGTAGGTAGGTAATGTAGGTAGGAAGGGAAGGGTAGGTAGGGTAGGTAGGGTAGGTAGGTAGGTAGGGTAGGTAGGTAGGTAGGGTAGGTAGGTAGGTAGGGTAGGTAGGTAGGTAGGGTAGGTAGGGTAGGTAGGGTAGGTAGGGTAGGTAGGTAGGTAGGGTAGGTAGGGTAGGTAGGGTAGGTAGGGTAGGTATCATCGTTAAGACAGGACAACGTCTGTTGGGTCAGCTAGTAACATACTATTTATAAATGCGAAAGTTTCAATGGATATTTTTTACAAATGGCTTATAGGATCTGGATGAAATTTGACACACACATAGTTTATAACCTAGATTAACACATAGGATACTTTTTATCCTGGTAGTAGGTACGTTCCCTTGCAATAATTTCCGTCATTCATGCGGGCGAAGCCGCTGGCAGAAGCTTGTTAGCTAAAGCTACGCGCATAATGAGGAAAACTTGTACTTTAAACGAGCTCCTAGCATAAAACTTGGAAAAACAAATCGTTAATTTCGTACAGATAATAAAAATAGTGCGGTCTTATTAGGCGACGCCGTGAGCTGGAAGGGTCACCCTGCATGAAATATGGAGCGAACTAGACTACCGTCAGAGGAGACATCTCATTTATCTCCCGCAATGTCGCGGCTGTTTATACAAATAGAAACAAATGTGACTCCTTTCACGAAGAAAATTCTGTCAAAAAGCTCTAATCAGGCTGAGAATAATCACTTCTTAATCTTCAATAGCAACAAAACAAAAGGCAGCCCCCAAGACACCCACCCCTCACCACATCCTTGCGTTTTAGCAAGAAGTCGCAAGGAAAGTTTACATTAACACTTTGAGGGACACTGAACGCCTATAGACGTAATAAAAATAAAACTTCTATTGTGTCTCGTTCACTGTCCTTCAATGGGTTAAGGGGTTTAAATAAACGGTATACTTTACCAAATGTTATCAAACATACTTCGCATTTTATATTGGCTATGGTTTTCTCCTTTTTAATACACTAGGGTTTTTGCTAAGGCTGTTAAAGATATTATTTAGTGGTGTGCACGTCACTCTGAGCAGATGGCATATTTTATTATATTTGAAGAGACGTATTTGCCATCGATAGCAACCGGATATTACGAGCAGTAATAAAAGCGAGAAATTAATCTTCTTATGGCTTTCGCACATACGACTCCATCAATACCTACGATGTTATGAGGGAGTAAAAAATTAAATTACTTAGTGGGAAAATATTCACAACTTTTTAGTGACATGTACCTAATGACATTTTTTTATCATTGATTCTGCTAGGTTTAGAGAGGTTTAGAGGAGCTCGTGGCTAAGTATTAACAGCCGCACAGGTCGATCCATCAGGTTAAGCTACGCTTGCCGGGGTTGGCCGTGGATGGGTGACCATCTTTACACACCGAACTCCTCCGTGCCTCGGAAAAGGACGTTAAGCCGTTGGTCCCGACTGTCATTTGTGAATCTTTGACAGTCGTTACGGGTCGTCAGAAGCCCGAAAATTTGACAGCCAGTCTTACCAAGTGGTATCGTATTGCCCAGTTACTGGGGTGTGGAGGTCAGATAGGCAGTCGCTCTATGTAAAATAGTGGTATTCAGCTGCATTCGGTTAGACTGGAAGCCGACCCCAACATAGTTGGGAAAAGGCTAGGCAGATGATCATGTTTCTGCTAGGTTTACTTTGACACAAAATTCAGGCACACATAGGTTCTAAAATAATCTTTTCATAGCTTAATAGTTCATGTTTAAGTAATAAGGTAGGAAGGTTTAGATCTCTTTTCTGCAGTAAATAAAAAACAGCGCTAACTCGTTGACTTTTCAAAGTTAGGATAATAGTCATACTCGTAACGTAGCTCTTGGAAGTTGCTTTAGCATTTTAAATAGCCGACATGACTTAGGTGTCTAATTTAATATTTATAATGAAGATTTACGTTCGCTCTTAGGTAGTGCAATAAAAACTTACCATGAGTCTTACTTTACTGCGACAGTTGATTTTAATATGAAGAAATTTTCTCACAATATTAAACATTGAAGAACAAAGAAATATTTAGATTAGTGCAAAAACGCTTGTTAATATCTCTATGTCTTAGAAATAAATTCCGGAAACTTGTAAACGCGTCCAGGAATTCTTTTGTAGGCATTTGAAATTTTTAATTATCATCATCATTATAACCGAAGGACGGCCCCTGGTGGATATATAGGCCTCCCCTAGCACCACCACTTAAGACTGGTTCTTGTTCCCTCACCCAGGGGACTCCTGCTGCTCTTACAAGGTCATCGGTCCACATTGTAGAAGGCCATGAAACGCTACGTCTTCAGGTACCTTTCGGCCCCATCGGTCATCTGTTCTGCATGCAATGTGCTCATTGAAAGTATTCAGGCTATGTTGGTTACCCTACGCCCTACGGAACTCTTCATTACTGATATGATCACGTAGGGAAACTTCAAGCAAAGCCTTCTTGGTGACTTTTGTCCTTCTTACAAGGCTCATTGTGAGCGACTACGTTTCAGTGCCATAAGTCATCACTGACTCGCACGCAACATTCATTATTTTGACATTTTAATACCAAGAAATGATCTTATTATTATTATATACTAGCTGACCCGACAGACGTTGTCCTGTCTTAACTATGATACCTACCTTACCTACCCTACCTACCTACCCTACCTAACCTCCCTACCTACCCCACCTACCCTACCTACCCTACCTACTCTACCTACCCTACCTACCCTACCTACCCTACCTACCCTACCTACCCTACCTACCCTACCTACCCTACCTACCCTACCTACCCTACCTACCCACCCTACCTACCCTACCTACCCTAGCAAAAATGTGCAATAAAAATATTTTTCTCATACAAACTTTGCCACCCCTTGTAACCCTTTTAGGGGTTGAATTTCCAAAAAATAATATGCCTATGTCCTTCTCATGAATGCAAACTATCTACATACCAAATTTCAGCAAAATCGGTTGGGTGGTTTAGGCGTGAAAAGGTAACAGACAGACAGACAGAGTTACTTTTGCATTTATAATATTATATAGTATGGATTAACACTAGCTGACCCGCAGAGGTTGTCCTGCCTTAACTATGATACCTATACCTCACCTACCTACTCACTTAGAGGTATGAAAAATAGAAAGTAGCCGATTCTCAGACCTACTGAATATGCATTTAAAATTTCATAAAAATCGGTCAAGCCGTCTCGAAGAAGTACCTCCGGTAACTAACATTGTGAAACGAGAATTTTATATACCTATATAAGAAGATTTATTCATCAATTTTAGGAACAAAAATTATCATTTAGTGCAAGTTGACCACATGTTTCTGTCATGCATGTCCCAGAACTAAATTCCGAAAATCAGTGGACGTGATCAGCCATACTTTTGATGGCATTTGCATAATACGCGATAGATTTTATTTACCTATGGTTATGCTCATTTATTTGCTGCTAAATAAAAATATTAATTAAAACAGAGCAAGTACCTTAGTGCAATAAACTTAATTTTAATACATTATGGAAATTAATCGGCTTAGCTGTCAGCGTGGGCCAAGTTTTGAATAATCATGACGTGGTTAAGTGTTGAACGACGTATTTAATATAAGCTGCGGCCGGGCAAAGGAAAATGAATATTAGTCCCTATACCTAACTTCAATATGGAGTATGTATTCTCTAAAACTGTTTACAAAGCAAATGTGAAATTGCGAATTTTAATGCAGAATTATTCTGCTTAGCATCAAGTAAAGTGCCAGAGATAGTTTGAGCGCCCGTTTTAGTACCTGCTATAAATTATTATTAGGTACTTAGTTCTATTGCACAAACTTACCAACTTGCAATTACATGAAGACTAGGCTATGTGCAGAGAACTGTACACTGTGCAAGTAAGAAAGTAACATACCTAGCTACTAACACATCTTGACTTTGAAACCGACTCCGTAGTGAACTTGAACTCATTCCCAAGTGGCGCCTCTTTAATTAAAATTCAATGCAGCCTTGTAGTCGACAATGGTCACTTTCCAATTGACACTGAACCGCAGAGGATGGCCGAAGCTGAACTCAAAACAAGTTTTATAATTTGCGGTCGCATCGCGGCACTACTTTTAGTTTAGGCGCGCTAGATGGCAACTGTCCGCAGTTCTCATTAAACGCCACTACAACATGGGAACGCTGTTAAAGTTAAATTAGAAAATGGAACATAGTTAACGCTATCTAAAGAACATAATAAGTAGGTAGATTCATTTTGGGCGCTGCGAACAAGTTTTTGCTGACGGTCTTGTTATTGAACATATTTTATTTTTAACTCGCTTTTACCAGCGGATTTGCTCGCGTGTATATAGGAAAGTATCCCACGGGAAGCTTATATGCTATTCCAGACTATAATCTGTCTTTGTGCCAAGTTTTATCCAGATCCGTTAAGTAGTTTTTAAGTTTATTCGTTACAAACATAATTACATACAAATCTTTCCTCTTTATAATATCAGTATAGACTAGCGACCCACCTTTGCTCTGCACGGGTGCAAATGGTGCATAGAAGACATGACAAAACACATCTTAGTCAGCGGGATTGTCCGAAAGGGTTACCGCTACCCCGGAATATAAAGGGCTAAAGAAGGAACATGGATGTGTTTTGGTCAGTAAGAGTCTGAGACTCCCTTCCCCTCCACCCAGTGCGGGAGGGGTCGTTTATTTATTTATTTATCATTTGATGATTTACCACCCACAACATATTGTAGGTACCTACTTATGTATTTATAGGTTGAATCACAGAAATCGGACACCAAACCTCGGAGTGATCCGTGTATGTACTTAAACAAAATCCGCATAGAATTGCCGAAGATGCATATACAACATTTATGCATATAACTTCGTACATCGTACTTCGAGAAACTACCTAATGTATTATTATATTATACTACTACTGTGAACAAAACATGGGTTCGTTAATTTTTGAGAAAATCTCGGACGTAGAAACGTATGTCGTATATATGTATCGGGTCGAATACAGAATCTCTTTTTTTGAAGTCGGCTAAAACTGTTAATGAATGAAAATCTTATTTAGAGAAAAAAATGACATAGACTAAAAAGTATGCGTTTGTTATGTCGAATAAATAAACACATCATTTTTTACTTTGCCGAAATCTGCCAAATACGCAGATATTTATAAATATTATCTTTTATTCTGTATCAAGTTGGTTAAGTGAACAGGTAGCGCCATCCAGTGACGTCATCCACAAGCTTTTCCTCATAGAAATCAGCTAACGTTGAAGCTTTGGGCGCATGGCGGGTTTTCATCGCTACCCCGCTCCCAGCCGCCCTTCAGAGGTTCCAGTGAGTCTCGTATAGATGGCGCTGTAGCAAAGTTTAGTAAAGTTTTTTTTTATTGATATCACTACATAGTACCTATAAAACAAAGTCGCTTTCTCTGTCCCTATATCCCTATGTATGCTTAAATCTTTAAAACTGCGCATCGGATTTTGATGCGGTTTTTTTTAATAGATAGAGTGATTCAAGAGGAAGGTTTGTGTATAATTTGTTGACATATTTTGCGGGCGAAGGCGCGGGCGGAAGCTAGTTGTAGATAATTATGTAAGGTATGTGTTATATCTTAACTTATTTCAAACGCAGAAAAAGACGAGAGGAGATTCTGAATTAATGCAGAAACAGGAGTTTAGTCGAGTCCCAATTATTTTTGAAGCCCTATAAAAAACCGCCGACTAATTCATTTTCATATAACTATTCATGAAATTGATTAGTATAATAATAATATACCTATCGTTTACTTCCAGAAGCTATTTTAATTATATCAACAATCGCTGTGCACATGCTCTGTTACATTTATGTTGGCTAATATTTTATTATACGAACTACTTATTAAATAAAGGCGACAATAGTCCACGAGGGGCTGAGTCATCATATGATTAGCGGGGAGTTTAGCTCTGCGAGTTAAACAAACTATTTTAGATATTTTCAACTTTATGTCAGTAGTCTCAGTCTAGGTCATCAGTTTTCTACAAATCTTAATCTCTCGGTAGCATAAACATGGCCCTAAATCTTAAACATCTCACTATTATATTGGCAAGCGTCATTGGCGAAATATGGGTAAACAATTCTGCTCAAATAACAATTTAATATAAACATACTTTCGCATAACCCGTCTAGTATGTTATCTCTATTTTTTCAGCAATTAATTTTCACTGGCCAGTAAGATGACGTTGATTTATAACCTAGAGATAAAGCGACAAGAACTGCTTCTCCTGCAAAATCTCGTGCGTGCCTAAGTGACGTCAGGCTATTCTTAGATAAACGCGACACTGTATCTGAGAGTCACTCGTGTGACGGCCACGGAGAGTAATCACAACGTAAATGAATACTCGCCAATTAACGACCGTGCGTGCATTCAATTGCTGATAATTATCCGTAGGACTCGGGGACATTGGTGTTCAGATGACCCAAGTGGCTACTGCGCTGATAAAATACGTTGCTTTGCCTTTTAAATAACAAAAGACGTCTCTTTTCAAATAGCTATGAGTTGGTTTTGTTCTCTGATTTGGGATGAGATCATTTATAATTTTAGATACACGTGGAAATCGGTTGTCTTAGTATGAGCATGTTATGCTGAGGAATTAAGAAAATGTTATCAGGAAAGATTAGAGTATGAATGTGGATGGGTATACAAGTAGAGAAAGGCCAAAGAAACGATGGATTGTGTGAGAGATGATATGGCTAGAAAGGCAGTGACAACCGAGGTGACGACTATAGAAGGAAGGAAGAAACAGACATGTTGAAAAAAATTGGGATAAGGGCACGAGGATGATGGATGAAATGTCGCCATACAATTGTTTTGATCCAGCTAAGCGTGTTAGGTACAAAAATGCGATTTAGGTGAATATTGATGCATGAAATTGGAGGAGCATATGCTCCATTTTCCTGCTGAAGAGATTGAAACGCTGAATCGTGGATGTAACTAATTAAAAAGTATTGAATGATTAATAACAATTAATACTTCTTTGTCCCGGTACACTGCTTCTGAGTTTTATTCTGATAGCAAAATTAGCATTTTGCATACATTTTACAACAGTGCCCCCCAAAAGATTGAATTAACGTACACAAAGAAGTAGGTATTTGTCCGTATTTAAAAATATTAATAATAATTTAGCTTGATACGATATAGTCTACTATGACTACATCTAGATATTGGTTTTATTAAATTAAACTTGATCATACCTGCGATAACGGGGACAGCGATAAAGTTCGCACTAGCGTATCTATCGATCGAGGACCAACCACATTTATGAGCCTTGAGTCACACCTAATGAAGTATCGTTTATCACGCAATTGAATGACGTTTAATGAGTTGAAGTACAGACGCCAACACGTCAAACTGTCAAATATTCCCAATTGAACATGGACCTTATCCTTTTGTAATAATGTCAAAAATCTATCAAAGAAATTTGACAGATTGGGATATCTTGATGTGCCGGCCTCTGTACAAAATATTTGCTATTGGAAATTGGCATCGATTGATGTGATGGGTTTTAAAAACGAAAACTATTGAAATAAAAATGGCATGATCATTATTTTATTTATTACGTTATGCACTTCGATCAACAATAGTTTGCTGAATGAAGGTTATGCACGAATAAAACTGCACAAAGACGAACTTAATGCCATAGGTATTTTCTAGTAATCTACCTTACAATGAGAGGCAATAAAAAAACTTGGTATGGTTTATTTATATCATCGATGCTTCCTTAACCGTAAATTGCAATTTGCACTAGGTTTCCTCGACACCTGGATGCGTTGAAGACTATGCAGCAATGGGTTCTTTCTTTAGCAATGATTAAAAGCCCCGGTTGATATTAGCATATCAGCCTGACTGCCCATGGGGAATACGGCTCAGTATCCTGATTTTTAAATAGTTTCCCGTCTTCAGATTTCCTATCTTTCTTGTCAGCAAAACCGGAACAAGCGATGTTTTGAGGGAAATTACTTAGAGAAGTTACTTTGGATTGCTCATACATCTGAGGGCAAAGGTCCTTAGCACAGGCACCTAAATGGTCAAGTGTGCGGTGTAATGTTCGCCTCCTAGCAATAGTAATAAGAACCAGTGACTTAAATAATTCAATCGCTCATCCTTATGAGTCATGCCCTTTTTTTTTGAGAGTGGGAAATCGTCATATGACTCCTCCCGCTCTGGGAGGAGCGGAAGGGAGTGTCAAACTCTTGCTGACTAAAACCCATCCAATTACCTTCCTTAGCCCTTTATGTTCCGGGGTAGCGGTAACCCTTTCGGACAAGCCCGCTGATCGTGCAATCCCACTGAATGACTGATGCCCTAGTGCGAACTCATAAATCAGTAAGAAAAGCATAGGCAGTAACTACCACTCGCAGATTTACTCTCATAAAACACA
The DNA here is from genome assembly GCA_951799385.1 of Hyppa rectilinea. Taxonomy (NCBI): domain Eukaryota; kingdom Metazoa; phylum Arthropoda; class Insecta; order Lepidoptera; family Noctuidae; genus Hyppa; species Hyppa rectilinea. The sequence goes on along the minus strand of OX637318.1, from coordinate 5,149,826 downwards.
AAGTCACAATAAATCCGTAGAATTATTTCACGCTTTTCTGACTTGCAAATTGATTGGCAATTAACAAGGTATAAACTACACTGACTCAAAATAAAACCAATATGGTGTCTAGCAGACACCATATTGGCTAAGTTTTCCACACAATGGGATACTTATTAAGAACTATTGATAGGCAGATGCGCAATGCCTATTTGTAAGAAGGGCAAAGTTGAGTTCGGGTAGCATTGCTAATTGCCATAACAATGACCCAGTTATTCCTTATTTCTGTTTCAATTGGGTACCGATACATAAAGTAGGTATAGGTACAGCGGCCAGCACATCAAGATACCACAATCTGTCAAATTTCTTTGATAGTATTTCAACTTTATTGCAAAGACATAAGGTTCATTTTTAATTGAGAAAATTTGACAGTTAGGGATAGCTTGATGTGCTGGCGTCTGTACACGGCTGGATTCGGTTACCAATGGTCATAAGATCACAACCAATTTACTGTTATTCTTATGCACCATTACACAGGTTCGATAGGAAATCATCAAATGACTCCTCCCACTGTGGGTCTTAGTAAGAGCAAGACCCATCCATGTACCTTCCTTAGCCGTGTTCCTGGGCAGCGGTAACCCTTTCGGACAATCCCGCTGACCAATGTTTGAGGCCCTGCACCCTTACCGCCCAGTAGCCTTTAGGTACTTTAGGTAGCCGTGATAGGCTTATGGTGTGACCGTCGGACTGCCAAGTCATAGGTCTCGAGTTCGAACCTAAGGCACACACCTCTGATTTTACGGATTCATGTATTGTTTAATTATCACTTGCTTAAAAATCGGTGAAGGAAAACATCGTGAGGAAACGTCTGAGAGATATTTCTCAACAGCATGTGAAGCTAAGACAAGAGCATAAAAACTCTGACACCAGGTTAGTCACTAACTTCACGAAAAGAAGAAGACCAACCAGAAATGGTAGTAGCTGCCAGAAAACCTTTATAGATGACTTTCTTCAACTTTTTGACTGAAGTTATATTATAAACTACAGTCACAGATTTCTGATAAATTTACAGTCAGCTAGACAAATGTTCAAACTCACGTTTTATTTATATGATTTCTTTCGATGCAGTTTCGCTCTTTATCTGTTCTGTGCAGTTTCGTATAAGGATTAAAGAATCTTCAGCAGTAACTGTGGTAAGAGTATTTAACCTTTTGACCGCCACAGTCGTGTATAGACGACAAACCAAAATGTGCCCAGCACTCCACGGTCGCGACTGGGTGACAGAATTTTAAACGTAAATAAATAATAATAATAATTTCGACCTCACTACTATTTTGTAGGTATTAAAGGATGAATACGGAGCTTGGCGCTGGCCGCTGAGGGCACGCCTTTTCATTTTTGACGTGGCGGTCAAAAGGTTAAGCACAGTTCCTTCTGAAGAATCTTTAGAACAAGCCAAAAACATTCACAAACACACAAGCTTTTGTCCCATAAATTTCGTAGGTAATAAATAAATTTAACGAAACTTGTTTCTAGTTGATCGGTTTCAAACAACACAATAGATAGGTACCTAGAGTTTTCTCATGGGAATTAATGAGTCATTAATGTAATATATCCGTGTGTATTTTACACGGTAGCATCGAATTTGGTGTCGTATAACTTCAACAACAAATGAAGTAGCGCGCGTGTGAAGCAGGAAGCGGACCGCTTCGCGCGTATCACCATGCGTTGCCCGACTCGACTAGCTTGATACCTACACGCGAGATATCAGACATCCTGCGATGACCACGGAAACACATTGACAAATAACAGTAAAAATAGTTTCAGCTGCAGTTTCATTCCAAAATCAGTCAATGTTAAAGAATCTTTTGAAATGTTATATATAAAATTCACGTGTCACAATGTTAGTTAGGTAGGTACCATACTCCTTCGAAACGGCTTGACCGATTTTTATGAAATATATTCAGCAGGTCTGAGAACCGGCTACTATCTATTTTTCATACCCCTAGGTAGGTAGGGTAGGTCGTGTAGGTAAGGTAGGGTAGGTAGGAAAGGTAGGTAGGTATCATAGTTAAGGCAGGACGACGCGACGTCTGCCGGGTCAGCTAGTAATTTAATATTTTTCAGAAAAACCTTTTCTTCGGTTATGCTACTTAGAACTAAATTACGTAATTTATCAAATAATATTACTGAAAGGAAACTTAAAGAAATTTTAATTAGCTTCCATTCCAATGAGTAACCACACATTATAATAATATTGGTGTAACGCCGCCGCGCCGCCGGCCGTAGCAGTTACCTACCGGTTATCAAGGCAAGGTCGCTATCAAAGTAATACTTAAAGATGATACCTATATTATATTTATGGCCATTTATAATTACTACTAGACTAACTTCGTCATCATTTTTACCGATATTGTTTCGTGGTTGGGTTTTACCAATATTATGTAGGTACCTACCGAGTCAATGTAATATAGGTAGGTATGTATGATGGTTAGGAGGTGCAGTGGTGGCCCAAAGTTGTAGTTTATAGATTCAATACCAAAGAGGCGCTTTGCTTTGTGTAAATTATTTCATCATCTGTCAAAACGGCGAAGGAAAGCATCGTGAGGAAACTGGCAAATCCTGGAACAAAAAAATCGAAGACAATGTTTCATCTATCAACCCGCACTGGGTCTGCTTTGTGGATTAAGGCCCACTCCCTCTCACCGAGAGGCCTGTGACCCAGGGAGGGAAACATTATAAGCTGATTATGATGGTGATGGTTATGGTATATATAGGTATAGCAAAGAAGACGATCGGAAGTTCGACCTCTAGGCACTCACTTTCCATGGGCATCGTTATCGTAGTTTTTTTTTGAGGTTGGGAATCATCAAATGACTCTCACTGAATGTTCCGGGGTAGCGGTAACCCTTTCGGACAATCCCGCTTAAAAATTGCGGCCTTGGGCATTGTCGCATGCGCTGTCGTTTCTAGAATTATAACAAGATGTAGAGAATACTCAATAATACTAAATAATTAATTTCAAAACCCTTTCTAGAAACTTGTGTCTATGTCCAGTATTTACTCAAGAGCTGCGGCGGCGACTGTTTGCAAGCGCAGCCGCGCGCACACTCTAGCATGAGTCGGTGCACGCTGTTTTCAACTCTAGTGAATCGATTTTAAACTCACTTTCGCTTGAGCACCCTGCCGCTCTGTCTGCGCTTACCCTTAGCAGGGTAAGTAACAACTCACTGTGATGGAAATACTTATGTACCTACTTACTATTCTCATGATAAAGTTTGCTATGATGATGAATAACTTTCTGGATTTTATATTTTGGAATAAGTAAAAAATAATAAGTAAGTAGGTAAGTAATCATTTCTTGAAACTCAATAAACGATTTTTTTTCCTCACATTTATTATCACATTTTATATTTCAGTTAGGCCTGATTCTCCCAAAGCCAGATATTTTTATCCAAGGAATATTTTGGACAGTTTTCAAAACAAACAAAAACTGTCATAATGTCAATTTTATTCCCCAGATAACAGCATGATTTCTCCCTTAATAAAGTTAATGATTAACTCATAACTGTATATTAACACCAGTGATTAACACCAACTTAATTATATAATTGTTGCTATGTTTTTTATTCCAATGCCTTATCTGGACTGCATCAATACTTAAAAATTAATAACAAATGTCACAATACCTACACAAAGATTTCAAAACAGCCCATGTTAATTTGTAAAATAATGCCACTGGCCTTGATCTTGCTAAAGGGCCATTGTCTTGTGCATAGGGGCAGTACAGGTTTAAATAACATGGTGTTGCCATGTAAAGATTATAAGTGGGATGTAAAAATAACTACCAACATGACATTGTTACCTAGTTCACAGCTTTGTTTCATAATATTTTGTGACTGAGTTTGCAAGAAATAATATTGAATGCACCATTTAAAGTAGCTAGTATTGTATATTATATTATATAATATTTTTGCAATATCAAGTGCAAAAGTTCTAATAGCATTAAGTACATTAGGTATCTGATAACATTGTACCGTTGTAAATTTGAAGTCCTTAACTGATTAAGTACAGAAGTCAGCACATTAACCTATCCGAAACTGTCAAAATTTCCCAATTGAAAATGAACCTTATTCTTTTGCAATAAAATTGAAAATCTATCAAAGAAACTTGACAGCTTGGAGTAGCTTGATTTGCTGGTCTCTGTATATTAGGTATTTAACAACATTTTACTGTTGTAAAGTTTGAGTCTTTAACTTATTAAGTTCATAACAAAGCACTTCCCTTGTTCCATTTACTATTTAACCCAACTTTCTCAACATTATGTACAGTTATAAGTAGTCTTGAAATCATTGTTATGTTTTTAGTATATGTAGTTATACTTAGTAATATGTAGGAAATTTTATAATCCTCATTTTCAAGTTGTAACTCTACTGATAGCTACTCTCTGGATTTCAATAGAGACCTTGACTCTTGTCTATGTCTGAGTTTATTTCTTCTCAGAGGTACCTAGTGCGTTAGGAAAACAGCCTCAACTATACTTATGATAACTATAATTTAATTGCTGTAACCACGGTTACAGCAATTAACTATTTCCTCCTCCTACAAAAGTATTTTATTTCACGAGAAGCCCATGTTCATGGCGGTCGGGTTAGTGGAACTAACCTTTTGAATACAAACTTGAATCATGAATTAACAAAATAATAATAACTTGTTACAATAATAGACAGTTTTGAATTGATACTTCCTATTGTGTGCTTCTTCCTAAGTTACGGAAACAATTTTTAATATTTATTTTTCCTTCTTTAAGCCAACTTTGATTCAATTTTCCTCTAAAGTAGGTACTCACTAACTGAATTTGTGAGATCTCCCGTCAAACATGTGCTTACTTGAAGCCATTTGATAAGCTATCATAACAGTTTTAAGAATTATTTATTTACTGTTGTTTTTTCTTATGAACCGGTGGAGTTCATATGACATTTGAGAGGTTAATACTCGTATTATTATTCATAAAATTTGTATTAGTTTTATAATATAATATTGTTTATGTAAGTTTTATAACTTTTCGTGTTTGCATGGATGGATGGATTTAAATCAAGTAGAACATGCATTGTGATTGTTTATTTCGAATTAATTGATATGTACCTACTTTCTATATTATAATAATATAAAATTAAATAAACACTCTACAATAATGGCCTGACTCACCAACTCTGCTGGATAACTAATATATTTAAATACATAAAACATATTTCCATTTAGAAGTTTATTTGGTAGTTAGTGCTTATCCAGAGGATGAGAAACCAATTCTAAGTAGGTATATTAAAAGTTACTCCTAAGGTAAAATTTTGTTTTAATTGCATACAAAATCAAGCACAATTTCAGTGGCATAATTAATACCAACATGAAAAATGGTCAGTTATGGTCAGGGTTTGATATCTATCTAGATAAAAGTACCTCCTGATAATTATCGGGATAACTATTAGATAAGATAATTATCAAACAGATATAAGCTTAGCAATCCGTTTTTACATATCATTTATGTTAGAAGCAAGTAATTTATTAAATAAATTATATATAACAGAGATCAACCTATTTTTATCTTGATAAAATATCAAAGACTAGTTTATGATATCAATGATAATTATCAATTGAACCCAGCTGATGGTATGGTAACTCTTTGTATACGGTATCATGGTAATTTACTTCCATTATGATTATTGTTTGTGTTTTTGTTGTTATCTTATTTTAAAATGCTTTTGAATCATCTATACACACGACAGTAGAACAACAGACAAATCTGGAAGGAAAAGAAAAAGGTTATAGGACTTCAAGAAAGGAACCCCATGATTCCAGTTTTGAAATTTATGGGTACTCACTTGTTTATTTTTTATGTCTTGTTGATAAAACATCTGATAAACATAACCGTCTAAAACCTTGGACTTTTGACAATTTACATAAATAATAATAATTAAATATTCGTGTTTACGAAGATAATGTTGATATTATATGAATATTCATCAAATAAATAGGTTGTTGAGGGTTCTGTTCAGTGTTGAGCCTTCTTGCATGTGTTTAGTTATCTTATATGTATGATAAATAATCCTAGCCAATTGGCACTGTGTAGAATTGAATTGTTAAATTGTATTAACTAATTTTGTAATCAAAGTTTTAATACATTCACTCAGCCAGTGCAGTCTTACTATGTCAAAATTATATTTATCATAACTTACCATTTTGATACAGCTTTATTAAAATCCACGAACCCGTTTCTTTGCTATTATACTAGGTATAACTATCACAGACACTTAAATCCCCACACCTACACTTGGTGAATTGATAATAATATAATTATAAGAAACAGAAGACGACAGAACATCGATTTAAAATTGCAGAATAATCTCAGAACACACAGTTATTTAATTTTCCACCAATTTTCACATGTTTTGTTTTTCGTTTTACAGCACATTATTCACTTGTCATTAAAATGATTAAGTTTACAAATCAAAGTAAAAATCTCTGTTGTACATGGTCGAAAACAACAAAAATAGTTTTTTTGACATTTGACAGAGAGGATCCAACTGTAGAATTAGACGACAATTCGCGTTGGAAAAGTGAAAGTAGCAAGTTTAAATATTTTATTATACACCGATGTCATAGTGAAAATACAACACGAACACCAATGCCACTTTTTATAGAAGTAAACATAATGTTTAAAATAGAAGATTGCAAGCACCTACTACGCGCACGCGAGCGCAATCGGTTTACATTATTTTTTGCGTAGAGTGCGGGAGCGCGAGACACGGAGACAGTAAACACGCCCGCGCGAAGCCGTCAAATGACCTGCTGCTACTGGCAGGAAAAACAATACGGATTGATAATTTACAAATAAAATTACAATACATAATGATAACGTTCCGTGCTATCGTTAGCGATATTTAGCAGATCAATTTCATAAATTCATTAAGAAATTGACTTTTTATTCTAGTTCACGAAACATGGAAAGAGGCGCTCCATCCTTGGTAGTTTTCGAATCTTTCCTTGGTCCCGCCATGTCTGTCATGGCCTGCCTTGTAGTATCAGGGCCTCCAGCTCACGTGACGACTCCCGGCCACAGTAGGCGCGAGCCTGCGGACGGTGAGTAATGGGTCAGGGTGACTCACCGTCCGATCAGCACCAGGCCCGTGCCGGACGGCGCGTATATGTTCAACGCGCGCCTCAAAGAGATGTCAGCATGAAGGGGCCCCTCAGGGCCAAGCCTGCCGGGTAAGCGGGATTGTCCGAAAGGGTTACCGCTACCCCGGAACACAAAGAGCTAAGGAAGGAACATGGATGGGTTTTAGTCAGTAAGAGTCTGACACTCCCTTCGGCTCCACCCAGAGCGGGAGGTCACTGGATGATTTCCCAGCCTTAAAAAAAAGGGGCCTCCTGCTCTGCTACTTTGGCTCTCCAAAAGTTTGTCCACAAACTCGGACTTTGGGTTGTGGTTGCAATGTTATGTAGTAATCATTTCCATCAGGTAAGTAGGAAATAAGTAGTATAAACTGGACAGAAGTTCGTCACGCTTACATCCCAGGGTGTAATGCAAAGAGCACGCATAATTATAAGTGTAATGCGTTCATGCTTTTAGATGTGGTGTCCAGAGCCCCGGGCCCTCTGATTTATTAAATTAGTCACACTGTAATGAAAACTGCCCGGCTAAAGGTGCAAAATATACATAACCTACCCTTTAGCGTTCCTGCACACGATGCCGTCACCGCGCCGTCGCCGCGCCGACGCCGCACAATTACACTGTAGATACGAGTCGCGCAAAGCCCGCCACCGCGCCGCCACCGCGCGATTTCCCCTCCCTGTCTGTTTGATTCATTCCATTACGTGTGCACGTTCGTACGCGGCCCGTAATGGAATGAATCAAACAGACAAGAGAGGGGCACAACACGCGCGGTGGCGGCGCGGCGGCGGCGCGGTGGCGGGCTTTGCGCGACTCGTATCTACAGTGTAATTGTGCGGCGTCGGCGCGGTGACGGCATCGTGTTAGGGGTGAGACGTATATACTGGAATAGGTTTTTGGAATAGGTTTTTGGCTGGACGCGTAAAGACTTATTCCGTGCTCACCACATAAACGCGTCTCGAGTATTTAGGCGTACGACGTTTGACAATTGACGCGAACTACCACACTCGTGTCTAGTTGGGAGTTTGCGACTCACTCACACCAAAGAATACTATAATACGTATGACGTATCACACAACAAGCTCGGGCGGTCAGTTTCGGTAAAATTCGTCGAAACTCGGAGGCGTTCGGTTTGGTACTCGAAGATTGTGAGTCGATTTATTACCTTTGCGATTCTAAACCTTATAGCAATACAATTAGAGTTACTATTACTTTGGCAAGCAGTGTTCATTATTGTTTGTTAACATTTACACGCTTACCACTGCATCAAAACAAATCAGTACGTCGCTCTACGTCACAGGAATGGTGACTATTGCTTGTTGTTTTGTATATTTACCCAATCCTAGATGAATAAAAAGTGACTTATATTGTAAATAATAAAGAACTGACTTTTGTTTAATTCGTGGACGGGTGTTATGGTGTATAGTGAATTGTTCTTCTATTATTATAATTGTTAAGTATTATAAAGTAAAAGTGATTTGTAAATAATTTGATATTCATTTAAATTGAAATTAACGATGGCTCCGAAGAGAAGTGTCGCATGGGACCATTTTGACGATAAAGGGGACTATAAAGCACAGTGCAAAATTTGTAAAATGAACATTTCATTTAAGGCATCAGTTTCTAACTTGACGAAACATTTAAAGAGACGACATGGTACTATACGTTTAGTGCCTAGAGAAAACGAACAAGTGGAACAGATATAACCAGAACTTCCAGAACCTTTACCATCAACTTCAGCAACTACTCAAGAAACCGGCTCTGCAAACGTTTTAGGTAATTCATCGCGAATTATACGAACTACCACAAATATTACCTCATATTTGCGGAGAGATTGCTCAAAAATAAAAAAAGATATTGATCGCTATATTATGAATTTATTCATATCTGATTTACAACCGTTTTCCATAGTGGAAGATAAAGGTTTTAAGGAGTTAATTAACTTTGCGTTTCCAAATTATGTGATTCCTTCTCGCAAATATTTTGCAAATAATATGATGCCTTCCTTATAATAATATGAAGAAACGAAATCAGAAATCAAGAAAATAATTGATACTGAAGTAGAATCGATATGTCTCACAACAGATATGTGGACATCTCGTGTAAATGACTGGTACATGGCCGTAACAGGTCACTTTATAGATAAGAACATGGTCTTACAATCACTCCTCTTAGAATGCTGTGCGTTGGACGGTGGGTCGCATACCGGTACAGTTTTAGCCCAAGAACTTCGACGAATTGTTCAAGAATGGAACATTGAAGAAAAAATATTAATCGTTATTTCAGACAATGGTTCCAATATCAAGTATGCAATAGAAAAATGTTTAGGATGGCGCCATTTTAGTTGCTACGCGCATACTTTAAATCTGGCTGTACAAAAGGCATTAAATAATGAAGACATTAGCAATATAACCTGCAAAGTAAAAGCTATAGTTTCTTACTTTAAAAAAAGCACTATAGGCTGGGATAAGCTAAAAAAGTATCAGCAACAAGCTGGTAAAGACGTGAAAAGACCGCTACAAGACGTATCAACTCGCTGGAACTCGACATATTATATGTTGGAAAGGTTCATTGAAATCAAAGAAGAAATAAATAGTTCCTTGTCGAATCTTAATCCAGGTTTGAGTTTATTAACGCCACACGAATGGGTTGTTACTGAAAAGTTACTTTTAGTATTGAGACCTTGCGAACAAGTTACAAAAGAAATGAGTGGGCAAAAGTATGTAACGGGCAGCGCTGTGATTCCCATAACCACCGCTTTAAAATCTTCGTTAGTGGAACTAATATTAAATGATGCCGAGCCCCTTCCTGATGAAGTTGAAAAAGTGAGAACAGATCTTTTTGGCGAACTGGTGTCAAGATTTTCGTCATTAGAAAATAGCCGGACATACACAGTATGCATGTTTCTCGACCCTAGATATAAGCTTTACTTCGAAAACGAGGCAACGGCAGATAATACAAAAAAACATGTGATAGGATTAGTGACCAACCTCATAAGAGAAGCTGAAGCTACTACTGGAAGAGACAATCAAATTGATCAACCAACAAATGAAGGAAATTACGATAGAGGTGACATCTGGAAGCATTACCACAAAAAAATGCAAAACATTCGGCCGGCTGGCACTGCTTACTCCAGGGCTGTTGTAGAAGTACAGCGGTATTTGGATGACAAAGTTGTCAACATCAATGAGTCTCCATTGCAGTGGTGGGCATTAAACAAAAATTCATATCCCCACTTAGCAATATTGGCTCGGCTTAAACAAAATGCACTAGCTACCAGTGTGCCCTGCGAGCGACTTTTTTCTGTAGCAGGAAATATTCTGTCCGAGCGAAGAACACGTTTAGGTGTTAGAAAAGTACAACAGATGCTGTTTATAAAAGAAAACAAAAAAATAATTTAGATAAAAAGAATAAAAAATTATGTAAAAAAAAAGATAAAAAATAACAAAAAACAAAACAAAAAGAAATTAAAAAAAACTTGGTGATGTAAATATTTAGTACCTAGGTATAATAGTACAGTAAATTTGATTTTGTAAATAAAATCAATTATTGAAACCTTCTAAATACGCCAGCTTTTCTGACAAAAATTGTTGGTACGTACCTATTTGAAGTATTTGATACGTACCAACAATTATTTTTCTATTAATAAGTACCAATATGGTACTTATTAATGTTATAAAATAAGCTGACAGTCCTAAGCCTGTATAAAGTATGAAGGGAAGTTTTCAATAAGATTTACTTAATTTAAAATATTTTAAAATGAAGAATAGCTACGAATACCCCTAGGTACACATAGTCTGATTAAGTCTGATAGACGTTTATAACCCATAAAACGAAAATACTCCATTACTTGCGAAGACTCGCTAGTTATGAAACGTTCATAAACTTGAGACGCCTAAATACTCGTGGACCTAGTTTTTGGAATAAGTATTTAGACGGACGCGTACTTCTAAGACTCAGTACGCATTTTACCTAGTATATCTCACCTCTGCATCGTGTGCAGGAACGCTTAGACATAATTATATGTTTAACAGCACAGTTCCAGGTTGTATCATCCATCGACGGGATAAGGGCAGAAAAAGGTTGCAGCACTTTGGATAGATCTAGTTGTACATGGCAGATTTTTTTTGCATCAACCAAGCTGCTTTGAAAAAAAAGGCAAAAAAAAATCAGCTCACTCAGATTGTTTCCTGATATGACTGGCACAACTTGGCTGGAGCTGACAGACAATGTGAGCCTAAACTCATACGACAATGTCGCGTGGTCGGTAAGTTTAGATAATACATTTTAATATACCTACCTAACAATATGATCCCCACGCTGCGCGCTGTACAGAAAATATCTAGCCTGACTTTCCCGAAGGGTTAAGCAGAGGTGCTTAGTAAATGCGCCCACTTTTCCTCAGTTACGTATGTCTCGTGTAATTGCCGCATAATGCCATCAACCGACCACTGCACAGAGCACAGGGCCGTCGGCCTGGCCAGGTAGAAGCGTTCATAATGAGACTGCAGGACCTACTAATAAAATTCTTAGCACTGTCAATGTCAGTGCGTTGAGCGCATTCTTTTAGTCACGGGTCGCCAGTGAAACCAGTATGCTATAACACCATTTGTGTCATAGTGTGAGTAACCACACTTGGTTTGTATTGAAAATGCCGTTTCTGGCACCGGTTTCCGAGGTGTTTCCGTGCTGTGGCACACATCCAGTCTCCAGGCTGCTAAGAAAGTTGAAGCTATATGAAGTGTAACAGCACGGAGATGCGTCGGTGTCCGCTGAAAGACAGAACAGTTCACTGATAGAACACTTCAGTCAAACTAATTAAGCATGTAGTAAACGTCACCGTTTACAAACATAAGAAGCTCTTGAGTATTCTAACAACGCCATTTGACAACAAATTGCGCTCAGTTGCGCTAAATTCGAACACTTCCAATCGCTGCCGACGCAATGATTTTGTGCTCTATGGCAGGGGAGTTAACAAAAAGGCCTTATTCTACACAAGTAAGAAACACTATACACACACGAATAGAATGGAAATCAATTTGTACACACGCAGCGATTTTAAATCTCAAGCCCACACAGATTTTGACTGTAGATTTGTTGTCACTAGCTATTTCAAAATCTGTATGACTAGACATTGGCTCATCTAAGTTGATTCAGATACCCGCGGATTTCATAGAGTTGTGTCTTTGAGTTTAATGATTTTCACACTAATATTTTAGCGAAAGTTTGTGAGGGTGTGTCGCGCAAAAAATACGGATCGGATGTGGTGGAAATGGATAAGAGATATAGGTTACACACTATAGTAAGACACATAAATAGTCAGAACCTTGGACATTGTAGTAAGGGTTTAGAGTGACATTCATCTGACATTTTTAGAATGTGGTCGTAGTTAAAAAAAGTTTGAATTATATCCCAGGAGCCACATTCATGTGCCAAACTCTACAAGCCACTCCGTGTAGATCCTAGCATAATATTCCGATACAAAAACTTATTGCATGGTATGGGCACACAAGTTCGTAAAAATAAATAATGTTGTCGTCAAACGGAATTCAGTCGATTTATTCGATCGCTAGGGTCAGCCAAAACGGTCACAAATTGACGTTTATAGCGTTATTTACGTTGTTGAGCAGACGAATTTTCCAAATAAGAGAAGTAATAGATTCATAATGTGTATTGTCCTTCAAAAGTCTCTATCGCTATTTACTAAAAACTTATATTCCTTTTTCCCTGTAAGGCAATAATGTTTACATGTCATTATTGTCACTCACTCAACCCAAAATGCTAATGTCAAGAACACAACCAAAAGCTCTTGTTTCTTTGTGAACAAAAAAATAGGCGTGCCTATTTGTCTATGGGTGCCTTTTCCAAAATGACAAGCACATTGTCAATTTGTCATGTCTTCTGTCTATACTCTAATCTGTGAATGTCTGTGAATAACAGAAATCTGTCAGTCAGTCTGTATCAATATAGTGATTAAAAAACAGGCTATGTCGTGTAATTGTATAACCTGCAGTATGTTTAAGTTCTATGTTGAACTTTTTCTTGTCACCGTACCTTGTACACCGAATGGAGTTTCTTGCCCATTCTTCTCCATACGAAACTACATTTTGGAAGGGGCAACTAGAATCAATTCTATTTCTTGTTCATTTTGACGTTCAAAAGTGCCTTTCTTGTGCCTATTTGAAATAAATTGACTTTGACTTTGAACTAAAGAACAATAAGCGGTTTGTGAAGATGTTTAACGCATACAGAGAGGGATCGTATTTGAATTGTCGCCTTTCACAACTTGTTTTAAAACGACGAAATCAGCTGTTGCCAAACTAACTCCAACTTCACAGGTAAGAACCTAATAAATATCACAATCATGATTTTATAATTGATATTCAACAATCAATTTATTCCTAAGGTACACCAGAACCTTATTATATACCACGATTAATTTTAAAAATAATCAAATACTAAAAAAATATAAATTAAATAATTTGTAAGCAAACCACAGCCCACAGCATAGCTCCAATATAAATTATTTCTTATTTCCAGGTTTTCATGCTACATCTGCTTGTTTTGACAACTCAAACCACAGCATACCACCACTTAGGACTGTTGAAATGGTCTTGAAAACCCAAATCATAAAGGATACATTTTTTTATTTTTAATAATTGTTAATAAGGACTGGTTTCTGGTATAGACTATACACAAAGGAACTAACAGAATCTGACATCTGTGCCTATTCTATTCTGCCTGTGCTTAAAAAACAAATAATAAAATATTGTAAGTACTGTAATATTGTCTATGTAATTCCCTGCTGGAATCTGTGTTTACCAATTCCTATTATCTAGGGGTCCAAAAGTCAAGAGTGAATAGGTTTCTTCTAGGCAAGTCATCACAGTCAACCACATCATTGCTTACCAGCAGGTGATATTATGGTGGTCAAGTGCAAGTCTATTCTCAATAAAGACAAAATGTACTGATGCGGAATCTATAGTGAGTAGCACTATGCAGATATTTCTGTTATTAAATATAAAAGATACTTTTTGTGTTTTCAAACTACTTCTAATAAGGGAGGAGGTTCTATGTCCGACAGTTTTATGTATGTCTGCCGAATTCTGTCAATAATTGTAAACCGATTTTGAAACTTTTGTTTGTTGGGTTCGAGGTGGTCCCATATAAGAATAGTTTTTGAGTTAGCTTCAATAAAACGTATTTTAAAGCTTTTACTTTTAAAGCAAATGACGTTACTCATGTAGGTAATTAAAAGAAAAATATGTTTCTTCTAGTAAACGAAAAAAAAAAGACATTTGGTATACCTATTGTATTTCTTTAATGTTTTGTAAAGATTATGATTAATGAAATCTGGCATTTAACCTTTTGACCGCCACGTTTTTACCACGTATTTACGTTTAAAATTCTGTCACCCAGTCGCGACCGGTGGCGTGCTGGGCACATTTTGGTTTGTCGTCTATACACGACTGTGGCGGTCAAAAGGTTAAAGCATGCCATTGGATATAATTAACATTGTAACATATTGCATATTGTCAAATGTCAGACTATTACATATTAGGAACTTAATTACATATTTTACTTAACTACAAAAATGACTATTTGAATCGATCAAAAATAAAATATGAAATCACATTGCAAAAAGACCGCTCGTCTTAAAATCTTCCACCACCATACAGAAATTAAATATTACGCGAAGATTTAATTGTAAAATTGCATTGAATGCTAATAATAAGTATTCCAATTGATTCTATAAATCTGTGACGTCTCATTAATAAATTTCATACAAATCACGTAAGTAAAAATTCCGCGTTTTGACAGTTCATAAAAAGTGACGTTATTGTCTACCCTTTCAAATACTAATTCTTGTTCTTCTATTAAAATGAAGTTCGGCAAACATTCCTTGGAGTCGAATGACGTGCACAATCTTGATTTAGTTTTACTGAAAAGGACCTCTGTGTACAGAGGCCAGCACCTCAAGATACCACAATCTGTCAAATTTCTTTGATAGTATTTCAACTTTATTGCAAAGAAATAAGGTTCATTTTTAATTGAGAAAATTTGACAGTTAGGGATAGCTTGATGTGCTGGCGTCTGTACATCACTGAACAAAATGTTTACGTGTTCTTATAATAAATCCCACCTAAAAAATGTCATGTCAAGTTAGCTGTCAAGTTATCAATATCATTTTGAGTTGCTGCTTTTTTTTTTTGAGGGTGGGACATCATCTCTGACCCCTCTCTGGGTGGAGCGGAAGGGAGTGTCAGACTCTTACTGACTAAAACCTATCCATATTCCTTCCTTAGTCCTTTATGTTCCGGGGTAGCGGTAACCCTTTCGGACAATCCCGTTTACCCGGCAAGCTTCGGCCATTTTTTTTTTTTTTTTTTTTAAGGCTGGGAAATCATCCAATGACTACTCCCGCTCTGGGTGGAGCGGAAGGGAGTGTCAGACTCTTACTGACTAAAACCCATCCATGTTCCTTCCGTAGCCCTTTATGTTCCGGGGTAGCGGTAACCCTTTCGGACAATCCCGCTTACCCGGCAGGCTTGGCCCTGAGGGGCCCCTTCATATGCTGACATCTCTTTGAGGCGCGCGTGGAACATATACGCGCCGTACGGCACGGGTCTGGTGCTGATCGGACGGTGAGTCACCCATTACTCACCGTCCGCAGGCCCGCGCCTACGGTGGCCGGGAGTCGTCACGTGGCTCCCGACGCCCGGAGCGTCTCCCGCGGCGGCTGGGACGGGAGGACCTTTCTCTCTCCCATCCCGCCACCTCCTTCGCGAGCATGACTTTTTCGCAGAAGGAGGTGACTGCCTCCCACTCCCTCTCGCCCCGGACCATGGCTTGCACCAGGGCCGGGCGCGAGAGGTCGCCGCCGCCAATCGCCTCTACGAGGAAAGCTTCGGCCCTAACGGCCTCTTCGCATGCTGACATCTGTTTTGGGTCATGGATGAATGTGAAATTGTAAGTTTCTGCCTAGTTTTATTCGACAGTTGACAGCCGTGTTCGTGAAGCGATAGCTTCTGCTGGTGTGCTGGTTGTTGATGAATTTTCGCTGTGCAGCCAACGGTAGCTGTGCCGTCATCGGCACATAGCATCATAACTTTTGACTAGTCGTCTAAAAAGTAATGCAAAACTTCACACCTCGACCCTTTGCATTGGTTCAACTTTTAACTTCTCGGCGAGCTTGTCGCAGGAATCGAGCATTTGGTCGAGGTACACAACCTCGCCGGATGCATCTGCTTTTTCGATTGCCTTCTTTTCTATGTCTCCTGGAGCAAGCACTGGTAAATTTGGATCTGCCTGGGAAGTTAATAAAAATATTTATCACAAATTATAAACAAGGTTAAATTTAAGTAGTTCTTGAACTCTCAAAGGCACTCATTATAACGAGCAACTTTTACTATTGGACCAAATCTCAATTCGCGAAAAAAAACCGGCCGTTCAGAACATTTTTCTTCGCCTACTTCGTCAAAATGTACTGAACAGATGATTATTTTTTAGGTATATAAAATAGAATTGTAGAGTAAAACTATAAACAAAAACAACGTCAGTAAATGATATACATACTGGTTTCATGTTCCGCCAATACAGTATAATATCGGAGATTCGCTCTTCAAAACCTGGAGCAAAGCACTGGTGGTTGATGGCTATAAAAGTTTGGCCGATGTTCGCCTCAGTTTTGATGGTCGGTGTCCACTTCGGGACGTGTGGACCGTAATGAGCACCTGTGCGAAATTAAAGAACGAATAGTAATTACTTGTATCTAGATCTGTGATCTGCCATGAGTTTACACAGCCAAAACTCTCTAGCATCTCCGTAAATTATTTGTATGAAATACTGTACAGTGCCCTTAACGGCGACAGAAAGAATTTAAATTCGTACCATGAGCACTATAGATTACGATAGGTTAAAACCCTGACGAAATCTATACCATAGTCACTCTGATGGTGATGACGTTAAAAAACGTGCAAAACATTTAGGGCTTTAGTATATTTTATGATTTTGGGTATTTTTTAATTTCGCATCTGGATTTTATAGATGCAATCAACCAAATTAATCTTGGAGCGTCGATTGGTACTGCTTCACCTTTTGCATCATGATCGGGCCAGACATAAACAACAGAGATGGTGAATTGGTTAATAGCTTCAGAACGACGGCGACGTGCACACGTACAGACGCCAGCACATCAAACAAGCAATCTGTCAAATTTTCTCAATTGAAAATGAACCTTCTGTTTTTGTAGTAAAGTAAAAATCTATCAAAGAAATTTGACAGGTAACTTGATATTCTGCCTCTGTACATTTACACTTTGCTAACCTGACAGTACTCCAGAAAGTATGTCGACAAGCGCTCCCAATCCGAAGCCTTTGTATCCACCGGTTCTTTCGGTGCCGCCTAATGGCAACAGGCACCCTGACTTTATCGCCTGGAAAACGGACAGGAGAAGCATGTAGGTACATACTACTACTATATCTGCAGGGATATCTTTAGCTTATTATAGTATAGGCCCTGCAATGGGCACTTGGATGTCCAAGGGTAGTTATGTACAGGGTGTAACGGTGTAACCAAAAGGGTATAAACATACAAAAGGATATGTTACAGACCACCAAACTGAACAACGTGAAAAATAATCAGCTGTTCCCTACATTTCGACGAGTCACGTGACCAAAATGTACTAACATGCACCCGACACACAAGTTATAGCAAAGACCTGAGAGTCTGCAAATTTCTTTATGAAATATTTCGACGAGTCACGTGACCAAAATGTACTAACATGCACCTGACACACAAGTTATAGCAAAGACCTGAGAGTCTGCAGATTTCTTTATGAAATATTTCGTGATTTACTTCGTTAGCGGATTACACAAGACCATGATTATGGTCAGCGGGATTGCTCGAAAGGGCTACCGCTACCCCGGAACGTAAATGGCTTTTTTTACAGGCTGGGAAATCATGACTTCTCCCGCTCTGGGTGGAGCGGAAGGGAGTGTCAGACTCTTACTGTCTAAAACCCATCCATGTTCCTTCCTTAGCCCTTTATGTTCCGGGGTAGCGGTAACCCTTTCGGACAATCCCGCTTACCCGGCAAGCTTGGCTCTAAGGGGCCCCTTCATATGCTGACATCTCTTTGAGACGCGCGTGGAACATATACGCGCCGTCCGGCACGGGCCTGGTCCTGATCGGACGGTGAGTCACCCATTACTCACCGTCCGCAGGCCCGCGCCTACGGTGGCCGGGAGTCATCACGTGGCTAGCAACATAAAGGGCTAAGGATGGGTTTTAGTCAGTATTAATCTGGCACTCTCTTCCACTACGCCCAGAGCGGGAGCGGGTCATTTGATGATTGCCCATACTAAAAAAAAAAACAAGAGTACCCACCGTAATATTTCATGTTGCTTCAATTTGGTGTTTTTTTATTTAGTATCTACTTTCTTCAAGAATCGCCAACTATTGACTATTCTTATGTTCTGACGCAATTTACAACTTTTGAAATATATTTTTGGATAATTATATAATTTTGGCCAACGACACAATCAACGACACAGTTGGCCTATAGTATTGTCGTCCGACGCCGACCGGTTTTGAGTATTTTACGCCTACGTTTTGGATGATAACTGATGTTACCCACCAAATCTGGGTCCAGTGTTTCTTTTCCATCGGGTCCTTGCGCCCAGCCTGGTAGCAACTTGATACCTCTACGCCGACACATTTCTAACTGAAAATTCGTGATGAGACCATAAGAATTAGGTCCGATTAACACTTGGATTCACACTACTAGGGGTGGTGTGAAGCTAAGTGCGTAACACACTTTCGCTGGAAGAAGCTGAAAAATGTCGTGTTGACTTGTCAAATGGGCGTGAGGCGAATGTAAGGCGTGAATTACACAGAAACGGCGTAAGGCGTGAAACACACAAAAACGGCGTAAAGTGAAGGCGCGGTAAAGGCACGTACGTGTTGTACACAGGCATGATGCCGCTTTTAAACGTTTTCATACAAAATGTTTGCGCCTGTGCCGCGCCTTCACCTGTCGCCGCGCCGTTTCTTCAGGCCTCACACAATTAAAACAAGAATTACATTAGGTAGGTGCGTAATACTATGGCAGAATGAGCAAAGAACGGGACTGCGACACAGGAATGCAGATACGGACGGACTAAACTAGGCCTACGCCGTGTACCTTACATAGATGCCGTTAACTGTACCTTTCCTAGAGCCACGGTAGCAGTAGAAATGTCGAGGTAAAATGGTCCAGTTGTGGATAAACCCGGAGTCACTACTGCCAACGGGTTAGTGCCCAATGCAGCCTGCAACGAAATAAAATAATGCTAAGAGCCACGCGCAAAAGGGGGACCCGCGTAACCAAACCAATCCCAAAGCGTAATTTTTTTGAGTGACACTTATTAAGACGAGGTGTACTGAATTCACTTGATGTCACATTCATTTTTATTTGCTCAGACTGTTGTAGAAATACATTTTTTTTTCACATCACACATCGTTGGGGTTTTCTTACGGAAGCTTTTACTTTGAAAAGGTTGTCGGAGACTAGGTGGTCCGAAACAGCTGATGCTACGAAGGCACTTCGTGGAGAACCGATACATCGAACATAACCTATAGATAACAATTAAACGTATTGAGAGTTGAATTTTTTTACCACTGTACATGAAATTCCATAGCAGATCAAGGGCCCCTGGATATAATTTGCTACGGGCCCCGCGCTTGCTTAATCCGGCACTGTTGGGATTGGCAACATTATATGTAGGAAACATTTTAATGAAATTGTCGGGAAAATAGTTTTATTGAATTGAATGCAACGCAAACATATTGACAGCATAGCAATGGATCAGCAGAGCTATTCACAACCATTCGATATGCTTCGGTGACGAATTAATCAGCAATCAATGATGGAAAAAGGAATGGGAATGAGGGGAATAAAGGAGTCCGTATATCGGAAAACCGAAAATATTGTCAGTTCAACCGCCACCGCTGTTCTTCTGACATCCATTTGCTGTCAGGAGTCATGCAAATAGATAGTTGAAATTGTGTCCTTTTCTACACTGATTGTGAATAATACTCCGCCTCAACAGGACCCGTTCTGCATTCTTTCTATTAAACGCAATGTCCCCCTCGGGGCTGGCAGATACAGAGCCAATCAGGTTACGTCCTTATGTTGAGTTCATGCCTGGTTGACGGCAAGCTGATGAGGCGAGTATTGCGGATTTAGTGCTGAGCTGATATAAATATAGGTATGTGTGATGATCTTATCCGTATGTGGTGGTGTAATAGGCCATAATATATAGGCACATATTTTACAAACTGGATTTACTGCGATGCGTTGTCAAAAGCTGTTTGTGAAATTGCGACCGCGACACTCAATCATATTCAAAGCTCATTCGTATCTTCCAAGAGTATGGCGGTCCAAAAGCGGACTAGTCCCCTGTATGTAATCTGGTTATCGTAAGTGGAACTGACCTCGACACCTCTGGTGGGTGCTACTAGAGGTGAACCGTTGGTGAATACCATGCCTATCATCCCATAGTCTGATAGTTTTTTCGCCCAGTAGCCACCTATTCCGAAGTGATTAGACCCTGGAAAATTAAAGATTTTAGTGCGTTGGATAGAACGAGAATATCATAGAAGTTGCAACAATAATTGTTTTCTGAATTTTTTCATACAGTGATACAGAAGAAGAAGAATAACTCTTCGTCAATTCTCAAGATCAGAGCGAAAAACTTGTCAAAATTTGATATCCATCAAGTTTGTGAGATTCATATGTAGATCTTATCTAAGTATTTAATGAGTTGACCTGATGATGGTACCTTTCAATGAAATGCATCCAACTCCGGTGGCCCTGGCCTTCTGGATAGCCAGGTCCGTGCCGAAGTGACCCGCTGTGGACCCCAGCACGTTATTAGCATTAACCCATGCTGTGGATAGGCTCTCGTGTAAAATCTCCGGCGTATTGAACGGATTGCACAATCCAGCCATAATGTCGTGGATGTAGCGTTCTTGACATTAAAATTTATTCATTATGAGTAAGTACAAAAAATATCAATTAAAAGAGAAAGTTGTAGAGAATGGATATGACTAAACTAACAAACTAAATTATGCACTGTTCAATAAATTGACACAGACCGACAAAGGTAAGTATTGTACTGCCGCGCTAACACGAGGATGCTCGAACTGCTTTTGTTTTCAGGTTTACCCGTTGTGTATTAGCTACTAATAAAACGACTTCATGATTATTTTTGAGTTTTTTGTCTACTCTTGCATATTGTTTAATTTTATTTTACTCAAATAAAAATTCTAGAAACTATTATGAAAATTAAAATTAACCGTCTTTCGAGAAATAATTAATATTTGTATGTGTACCTAATCTGTTGAGTCCATGACTAGCATGGCCGCACTTGTCGGCCGCGAGGAGCAGGTCGGCTAGTTGCTCCGCTGGCTGGCGAGGACTGCCGGCTGCCACTACACAGTCTGTCACAAAGCGCGAAACCTCCGTCATCTTTACCTTGACCATGACGGCTTATTTGTGAACTGAAACCAAAAATAGAAGGTTAAACTGTTAAACGAATGCAGGTACCTATATAAACTGATGGATAATTTGAGTTGCGGTTCGGGAACGAGCGCAATAAAACCAAGATGCCCGAGAACCAGTAATTCAAAGCCCTTTTAAATATCCACCAACCTGCACGGGGCTCGCGTGTATTACGTCTCACGTGTGTACTTGTGGGAACACCTAGAACGGGTAAGAAGAGGATTCGGACCACTCTTCAAACGCAGAGGAAGTTCAGAGGAACCTCTGTGGTCAGTACTGTTGACTCTTGTCAATTCTCCATGTGTGACAGAGTTTTTTTAAAACAAGATATGCAGAATTAACGGCCAGACTTGGCTGTCTATGACATATAATTCAACCTACGCGGTCTAGTTTAAATTCTCTAAGTACGCGGTAGATAGGTTAAATGCTCTAAGGCGGTAGATAACATTATGAGACAAACCCTTCAAACCCGAGTAAGAAAAGAGACGACTGTCAGCTAGACTAATATAAGGTCAGTTCTAGGTAGGGCTGAAGGCTGATTAAAGTAACTTTATTTTTAGAATATAATAATAAATATTGAATAGATTCTTTAATCTTAGTGTAATTTAAGAGCATCGAACTCCGCCCCTAAGACGATCCACTGACCCATTGATGTTGATCGTCATGAGTTCGAACCCAGCCAGGAACTTTACTTTGTGAATTTAATTTAATCACCATTGTTCTCAGAAACGGTAAGGGTAAACATCGTGAGGTGACCTGATCATGTTCTAGAACCAAACGTTCGAAGAGATGTGATTTCCACCATCGCGCATGGGCCCGCCTGGTGGATTAATATCCACTCCCTCTCTCAAAGAGGAGTCCTGTGTCCCAGCAGTGGGAACATTATAGGCTGATTATGCTTTTGTTCATTAATCTAATCTTTAGTTATTAATTGCAAGTCAGTACAGGTCGTAACCGAAACCGGCCGCCGGCTGCCGGTCGAAACCGGCATGCCTGAGAGATATTTCTCAACAGCATGTGATGCTAAGTCAGAGGCCCATGGGCAGCATTATAACTCTGACACCAGGTTAGTCACTAACCACACGAAAAGAAGAAGAAGAAGTACAGGTCGTTTCGGGCTGATTTCACTAATCAAACTGATGGCGATCCACACATTGGAACCGTGTTCAAGACCCCTTTTAAACTGAGTTTATGTGCTGAACGCGTTTCATTTCTCTGGTGAAATTCGCCCTTAGTACTGAATACTACGATCTCGTGTGCCGTGAGACTGCAGGCTGGGCTTGATATGCATATTTGGCACACAGGTAGACCATGGCCTCGGTAAGGGATACTTTTTACCGACCTCCACGCAGGCGAAGTCGTGGGCAAAAGCTAGTTGTTTATACATAGTAAAATTATTAGTATCATTCGGTTTAATAATAATAATAATAAGAAGAGTTACAGAGCGCATCGACTTCCTGAAGCAGAAAGTTTGTGCATGGGCGAGCCGTATTCGGCGGTATAAGAGGCGTGTGGATCGATACAAGCAAAATTGCATGTTCCAGAGTGACGAGAGGTGGGTATATAGAGCTTGGGAGCGACCTGAACAAAATTTGACAGACGTATGCCGCCCGGATGATGCTACCACGAGTGCATTCTGGCGCAGCATCTGGTCGGTGCCCGTCTGTCACGCTGAAGCTGACTGGACTCGGGATGTCGAGCGAGTGTGTGAAACTATACCAGAAATGGAAGCCGTCTTAATCGTCACCGCTAGACGTAGCCAGAGCAGTCCGTCCGTTACCGAACTGGAAATCACCGGGACCGGACGGACTGCACAACTTCTGGTTGAAATGGCTAGTTAGTTCACACACTTGCCTGGCAATTGGCATCTCAGTTCCAGTCATCTTTAGAGTCTGGGTCGCTACCTCAGTTTTTAACAACAGGCGTTACCCACCTCCTCCATAAGTCTGGCAGTCCCGCGGAACCTAAGAATTATAGACCGATCACATGTTTATCGACGGTCTATAAACTACTTACATCCATTTTGAGAGTGAAAATTAATACGCACATAGAAAGTCATTCGATTATGTCTGCCTCTCAAAATGGGTGTAGGAATGGGTCCCGTGGTACTAAGGAGCTACTCCTCACTGACATGGCCATCAACCAACAGGTTCGTCGATCCCAGAAGGATTTGTCGACATGCTGGATAGATTATAAGAAAGCCTATGACTCGGTGCCACATACATGGCTGAAGAGAGTGCTGGAGTTGTACAAAATAGATGCAACTCTACGCATTTTTCTTGAGACGTGTATGGGGCAATGGAGGACGGTTCTTCATTATCCAGGGTGTCTACAGATCCAGGGGAATAATGAGCCTATATGGATTAAACGGGGAATATTTCAGGGCGACAGTTTGAGTCCACTTTGGTTCTGCTTAGCTCTGAATCCTCCACTCTGCTGGAGGATTCAGGTTTAGGTTATCGGTTGAAGAGAGGCGGTCAGGTCATATCTCACCTCTTCTACATGGATGATTTAAAACTCTTTGCCCCCAACAAATTGCGACTGATGGAGTTACTGAAGGTAACTGAAACTTTTAGTAGCGCCATCAGGATGGAATTTGGTGCGGATAAATGTGCAGTCATGCATGTAAAGCGAGGGGAGATTGTGGAATCCGAGGGAATCCAACTCTCGGATTCCATACACCTTAGATCCCTCTCCTCATCCGAAAGCTATAAGTATTTGGGTATGTCGGAAGCGTTGGGTATCAATGTTACTGACATGAAGCAATCGTTGAAGGAGCGCTTCTTTGGTCGCCTGAATAAAGTTTTGATTAGTCTTCTCGCCTTTAACGGTTGGGTCATGCCGGTTTTGATGTACTCTTTCGGCATACTCAAATGGACTCAGACCGAACTTGACGCCTTGGATAGGAGGGTCCGTACACTGCTGACCGCAAATCGGATGCATCACCCACGATCATCGGTGATGAGACTGTATATCCCGCGGAAGTGCGGGGGTCGAGGCTTTTTAAATGCAAAGACCCTCCACAATCGCGAGATTTGCAGTCTCAGGGATTATTTTTTAAAAGCCGATGTGGGTATGCACCGTGATGTGGTGGCAGTGGACATAGGCCTCACCCCGCAAACCTGCAGTACTGACTACCGACGACCGCAAGGAGATATGGCAAGGCAAGGAGCTTCACGGGCGCTTCTATCGGGTTCTTCATGAGCCCGGGGTAGACTTCTTAGCGTCCGTGTCCTGGTTACGTTTTGGTGACCTTTTTGGGGAAACTGAAGGTTTCGTCTGTGCAATTATGGACGAAGTTATCTTGACGAATAACTATCGGAGACATATTATGAAGGACGGGACGGTTGACGTGTGTCGGGCATGCCACCGTCCAGGTGAGTCCATCAGACATATTATCTCTGGTTGTTCTCGTTTAGCTAACGGCGAGTACTTGCACAGGCATAACCAAGTGGCCAGGATTATTCACCAGCAACTTGCTTTGAAATATAAACTTGTAGACTCTGAGGTACCGTATTACAAGTATGTGCCCGACCCAGTTCTTGAGAATGACCATGTCACGTTGTACTGGGATCGGTCTATCATTACTGACAGAACTATTGTCGCCAATAAGCCTGATATAGTAGTGATAGATCGATTAGCGCGCCTTGCAATGATAGTCGATGTTACCATTCCACATGACGAGAACCTCGTGAAAGCTGAGAAAGAGAAACAAATAAAATATCTCGACTTAGCACACGAGGTTGTTGACATGTGGTATGTGAGCTCGGCTGTCATTGTACCGATTGTCGTAACAGCCAATGGCCTGTTAGCCAAAAGCCTCGACCAACATCTTTCGAGGCTTTCGTTAGGTGGTTGGATCAAGAGCTAGATTCAGAAGGCAGTACTCCTCGATACGGCTCGCATTGTGAGGAGGTTCTTGTCTCTGCAGCCCTAACCACCGGTGCCTTGGACCCTGCTCCCGACATCGGCGGACCACTATTTTTTATATTTTTAAATGTTTTTTTTTTGTTTTTTTTATAAAAATATTTAAAAATATATTAGTTAGATAAGAAATGGAATAAATGAACGAATAATAATAATATGCATGGACATTTCACACAGCGCCATATAGTCCCAAGCTAAGCAACCTAATGCTTGTGTTATTGTAACGAGATGGCTGATAAACTACTTATAACATTTATATTATATACATGTTATACATTTTTTTTTTGTAAATACATACATACATATTATAGATAGAAAAACACCCAGACTAGTAACAAATACTTGCAGGTTGTACAAATATTTGTTCCGTGCGGGAATCGAACGCGCGACATGCTGCGCAGCAGTCAATCGCTCAACCACTGCGCCAACCGTGTCGTGTCGGGTTTAGGTGTATAATTTTGTGATTTTTTTTATATCAAACACCCGTTTGCTTTATTATATTTGAATTAAATCTCAAAAGTCCGTGCTGTCCATTGTAACAAAATGGCGGACTGCAGTCCGGTATCCAACTTCATGCTCCTGCTTGCAACACGGCAGTTAGTTATGCAGGACGCCAAACCAAAGACACTCCTACGCGGCGTACAAGCGGTGGGTGGAGCTTACGTGCGTCTAGCAGGATGCAAGGTTCATCGGAAATGGTATAAAAAAAGAAAAAGAAAAGAAGTAAGTAATAGGCAAACAAAGTATATATTTGTATACACAATAATATCATTCCATTTTTAATTTCGAAGGCACTTTTATTTAGTTTTTATCACAGTTGTATGGTCCCAAAGAATATATCTAGGCCTACGTTTGAATGACATCGGTAAGGTGGCGTTGTTGCTAAACATGCGTGAAACTGTATTTGTAAAACAGTCAAACGGGGTGTATTTTGTGTCCAAAAAGGTGTTTACTGTTTTATAATTAACAATTAAGGGTCCTTGTTGGCCACAAACTAGGTATATTATTTCAATGTTAAAATCCTTTTAAAGTTTCGTCCCGATTCACCCCGTTCAACCTTTTCAACGTCAGAGCATGAACTCACATGCCACAAAAAATGCCGTATTCTGACGCTAGCGTGTACGTACGTAACCCACCGTGGCGGTCAAAAGGTTAACGCTATATAATTAATTAGTTAGTTCCAATTTTTGACACCCACCAAAAGCTCCATGTATAGTTGTAAAATTTTATGACAGTAAGGCTCGATGCTAACGAGCCACCAACTACAACCACCGATGACTGTCTCCTCTTGCTACGGTCCAACCGTAGCAAGAGGAGACAGCCATCGCGGGCGCGTGCCACGGCGCGTTCTCAACTATACTTGATCTGTACTCATGAGAGCCAATGAGAAAAATGGCACATATATTTTTATTTGGCATCATGTCATTAGTCATAATCGGTATCAGCAACCCTACTTACTATAGGTAGAGATGGGATTTTACCCGGTAAAAACCCAAAAGTGGGTAAATTCTAGGGAAAATACCCGGGAAAATACCCGATTGGGAAAATATTCGGGTTTTTTAAAATTTAGCTTATGTAATGTTTAGATATACATACATTAAATAGTACATAGTTTTTAAACTTTATTACTACTAGTTAGAGCTTATATAAGTTGAAATGACGCACTCCACTACCACTTTTACGTAAACAAGCTTTAAAGAATGACTTAGATAGATAAGCTTTAACGCTAGTTAGTTAAGACAAGTTTGTAATTTCTTAGAACCTGTAACATTTATAATACCTAGCTATTGGCGACCAATAAACCGCTCGAAACTACCTGCCCCCACCCCGGGAGCACGTACTTTCGAGCCGGACAATAGCCAGTACCTAGTAATTGTCACATAAGTGATCTTTCACAAGTTGTTTTGGCTTCATACCGTGGGCACTTGTGTTAGTTTCTTTGATTTATTGACGACCTGGATTTTGTTTTGTGGACTTTTGATATTATAGTGATTAAATACGTGATATACTTCGGATTGATAACTAGTGCTATCCTTACGGACTTCGATACCTACTGCATCCCATCAACATAAATAAACCGGTAAGTTTGAGCTTATTAGAAATGTAGAATACTTTAAAACATCTGTTTGCTTCTGTTCTTACAATTGTTTTTTTTTTCTTTTTGCATTAGATCACACCATGCCCAGAAAGAAAAATAACGATGTATGGGAAAACTATTTCCATTCCGCAACCAGTAAAACGGTTAAGTGCAAACACTGCGAAAAAGTTTACATGTTTGGCAATGTCAACAAGATGG
This sequence comes from Hyppa rectilinea, assembly GCA_951799385.1. Classification (NCBI taxonomy): domain Eukaryota; kingdom Metazoa; phylum Arthropoda; class Insecta; order Lepidoptera; family Noctuidae; genus Hyppa; species Hyppa rectilinea. Next base: position 5,121,908 of record OX637318.1, on the reverse strand, counting down.
CCCGCCATCTGTTGAAATGTTTTAGATGTCCAACTGTTATCAAGAACAAACTAAACAAAACATCTGACGTTAACGCAACTGCAACTGATGATTTATATGATGATCATGACAGTAGCGATAGCGATTAAAATTTTGAATGAATGAAACGAGTGAACGAAAAAAATATTTTTATAATTATTTTCTATTTTGTAATAAATAATTGTGATTGTCTATGTTTTGTTTTATTTTTTATATGCAGAAACATGTTTTACAATCCTACTAGTAGTTTCACAGATTACCGCGTTTAAACAAACAAAAAAATCGCTTCAGCTTTATTGTATTAGTATAGATAATGAAAATACCCGTCTGTTGGGTTTTTTCCCCCATAAATACCTGGTATTTACCCAAATGGGTAAAAACCTGGGTATTTTCCCGTCGGGTTTTTTCCCACCGCCCATCTCTAACTATAGGTGACGTCTTAGAGCATTTAACCTTAGAGTATTTAACCTATGGAGATGGCAAGCGGAATCATCGAACAACTTGTCTGCCACTTTTTGCGGGGGGCGAGGAAAACACATTCAGCACACTTCTTAAATTTGACAACCACACACAGAGACATGCTTCCTATTGCTACAAACGCTCACAAAGAAATTATAGACACACAGTAAAAAAACACATACACATTGACAAATTTGTGCATATCTATGCAATTGTCCTACGACAACAAACACAAAATACTAGTGTTGAGGCACAAGGAATGAGTAGTATTTCATTGCATGAATGAATGAATAAAAAGTTCTATTTTCTTTTCTTGGAAAAAATACGTTTAATGATTAGTGCCTGCGAAACTACGTAGGTAGCCGCCAGTAATCACAAAACAATTAAGTAATAGTGCTATAGAAAAAGAACGAAAAAGAAAAAAAATGGACTGGATAGATTTTATAGTCAATTTTTTTTCTTATTCTCAATAATATTATAAGTATTGATTGTCTATCATTCTGCATTTAGGGTCGGCAATTCGGAATTCATACCCCATTCTTTAAAATGGGCTTTAATTTATATACACGTGTCAAAAAGTAAGAAAGGGGACAATATCACTACATAGTATAAAACAAAGTCACTTTCTCTGTCCCTATATATGCTTAAATCTTTAAAACTACGCAACGGATTTTGATGCGGTTTTTTTAATAGATAGAGTGATTCAAGAGGAAGGTTTATTTGTATAATTTGTCGCCATATTTTGCGGGCGTAGCCGCGGGCGCAAGCTAATAAATAATAAAATAAGAAGAAGAAGATCAGTATCGTCACTAAACTCATCATCCTAAACTTACAGAGGAAAATAATTTAAATCGACTTGTAAAGATCTTTTATAGTTATATTTTTTTTATTTCAAGCTGACTTGTCCTGATACATACACAAAAAAAACTGGTTAATGAAACTATTGACTGAAAAAATCATTTATTTGGCGAGTCATTCATTCGCGTTGTCCCAGCACTATGCAAATCCTACCCCTGTACTGCTTTAGCGCTACCTACGTACAACTGTATTTTTTCCATCGTTACGTCAATAACGATTAAACATAAATAAAAATATTTTAATTTATAATTTTTATTTACAAGTGATAGGAAACACCATGGTTTCGAAAATTTGAAGTGGCAGATCGCTTTTTGCACGAAGATACTGCACAATTAACCATTTTTTAGGAGGACGTCGTTGCGACACAATACGATACACAATGGCGGCGGTTTTTTTTTTTTTTTTGTTACTGGCATCTCGCAGTTCAACCAAAGGGTTGTCTACTGCTTAACCGGGCTTGCCTGTCGCTGCCACAAAAGAATTGTAGCCTCCAGCCAGGGCAATGGCGGCGGTTGGCGAATGAACTAGTTTTATAGAACGTGTCAAACCGTATGGCCAATCGGTCTTGGCAGAGGGGTACGCTTAGCTATGCCATCTCCATAGGTTAAATGTTCTAAGAGGTGATGTATCTAAATGACAACAATAATTCAGTTAACTAGCTTTCCCTAATATATATAGGTGAATTAAATAGTATGTTTTGCCTACCCGCTAACCATTAAAAAAAACCTTTAGGTGATTTATCAAATGCAATACCCTTAGATTTCAAACGTTGATTGCACACCAGGTGTGCAAATAACAATTTAATTCAAAATCTATTCTGTCAGCTAATTGGACGTGTGAGGGGTCAAATATACAATATGGATGATGCGTAGGTAAAACAAAAAGAAGTTATATTTAATCCGTCAATCAGATAATAAAAAAATATTTGACACGTATTTTTCAGGGTTTGGAGGATATAAATATCAATGGATATATTATATATCCAATGACTTTTTGTGGTATATATCAATATTTTTATTATTTATTTTATTTGATAATTAACAGTCTATTACAAATGTCTGATGATGACTGATTAATAACTAAAATACTTGTTTGATTATATTCTAGAGTTATTATTTGTAATGATTATTGTTTTGTTACCTAAGTGTAGATATGATTATTGACTGATTAGAATTATTTTTAAAAAAGGCTTTATGTTTTTGAGTTGATTTATTTAACCCATTGAAGGACAGTGAACGAGACACAATAGAAGTTTTATTGTTATTACGTCTATTATAGGCGTTCAGTGTCCCTCAAAGTGTTAACAAATAAGAGTTTATGTTTTTGGTTGATTTTGCCTGATCTAGAAGAAGATTTTATGTTTTGGATTCATTTGTCTGATTTTAAGTACTTACCTATTAGATATAAAAAAAACAATACAAACATTTTAGTTTTTTTTTAATATTTTATTATGTTTATGTAAAACATATGCAAAAAATATACATAAATAATACTATAAAATAACAACATGACGTTCATACAAAATGGATATATCGACGTCGAAGTGGCAAGAACGTCTAACTAAAGGCATTAACAATGTCAAATAGGAGATCTTGTCACTTCATCGTCGATATATCAGTCTTGATATATTTCATAAATATCCGATATTTTGATATTTATAATAAATATCGGATATTTACGAACCCTGGTATTTTTTGGTTTATTTTAGTATAAATAGAAAATGACGTAGTTTAAAGCGCATTAAAGTTGGTGAGTGGGGCTCGTTACGTCACAAGTAAGTATAAAAACTACATACTTGTGACGTCATGCCACATTTTAATTCAATGTATAGACGTAATCTTTGGATTACGTAAAAAAGAAAACGCCGTGTCCAATATTTTTAATAATCAACCTTGCGGACTAATTAAAAAAAAAAACCATCATCCCCATTTTCACAATCACTATCATTTGTCCATTTCTACTTCCATTGGTTTTATTTTCAGTCTCTTGGCGAGCGCGGCGGAGGCTGCGATCTGCTGTTTGACGAACGTCACATATCCTCTAGCGTCAGTTTCCGCGGCCGCCTGCTTCTCTTTGTCACCTGGAGCCAAAACAGGTAGCTTGGGATCCGTCTGAAAATATGAATTGTCATACTGTATCTGTTATTGACAAGGGCTGGATCTTCGAGACGCGGAATCGTTCAGTCAAACGTAAAGTTAGTCATTCTTCTTCCTCGTGTGGTTAGTGACTAACCTGGTGTCAGAGTTTTAATGCTGCCCATGGGCCTCTGATTTAGCTTCACATGCTGTTGAGAAATATCTCTCAGGCATGCCGGTTTCCTCACGATGTTTTCCTTCACCGATTTTAAGCAAGTGATAATTATACAATACGCACATGAATCCGAAAAATCAGAGGTGCGTGCCTTGGGTTCGAACTCGAGACCCATGACTTGGCAGTCCGACGGTCACACCACTAGGCTATCACTGCTTTGCGGGCGGTGAGTAATGGGTGACTCACCGTCCGATCAGCTTCAGACCCGTGCCGTACGGCGCGTATATGTTCCACGCGCGCCTCAAAGAGATGTCAGCATATGAAGGGGCCCCTCAGGGCCAAGCCTGCCGGGTAAGCGGGATTGTCCGAAAGGGTTACCGCTACCCCGGAACATAAAGGGCTACGGAAGGAACATGGATGGGTTTTAGTCAGTAAGAGTCTGACACTCCCTTCCGCTCCACCCAGAGCGGGAGCAGTCATTGGATGATTTCCCAGCCTTAAAAAAAAAAAAAAAGGCTATCACTGCTTTTTAAGTTAATTTTTGACAGCGCCTTTATGTCGTTCTATTAAGGGCGGTTGTCGTGTACCTAGGTCAAGTGTTCCCACTTACGGTTGACGTACGGTTGACCGTACCAATGTAAGTAATAAAATTGTTTGCATCTGCAATCATTTTTGATTCTGCTTCATTCGAAGCTTTCTAAGACATGTGTCGTCGCAGATGGCCAAAAGCCAAGTTACTTTGACTTCCGAATCTATTGATTATAATCAGGCGTTTGTAGTGTCGATGGGACGATATTGTATGAATTTTCAGATTCAAAACTTACAATAAATATTACGCATTTACGGAATAATGCTACTCACTGGTTCCATCTGCCGCCAATGTGTGATGCAGTCAGCGAGCCGATCTCCGAAGCAAGGAGCGAAGCAGTCAGGGTTCACGGCGATGAAGCAGTGGCCCAAGTCGGCTGGCCCACCCGCTCCGCTGTGTGACCATGCCCGCACGTGGTGACCATATTTGGATCCTGTGCAAAATACGAGACGGATGAGTCATTTTCAGATTCAGGCCGATTATAGATTGCTGATGGCAAAATACGTCGTTGCTTTTTAATCTACATATTTGTATTAGGGACGTCTTAACTGAATACACTCCTCCAATTAATCTTAACTGAATACACTCCTCCAATTAATCTGGAGGAAACGTAGTGCCCTCGCCAAGATGAGCCAAAATGTACGGCTCTCCAATAATGTATCCTATCGGCTTATGGTCGTCAGTAATGTTGTGTCATGCAACAGTTCAATGGAACGAAGGGCCATACTTTTTGACCGAGATGTGTTTGTAGCTTGAGAGATTCTACATGACAACTGATAATTTGTAACAGTGAAAGTGTTATGTAAGTCTTGATAACTTCACATGAAATATTTTTGGTGGGTCCATATTATTTTCTACGAGCACAAGGCAGTAACTACCAGTCCATCGCAACTGCAGTTTTGTGGTTCTTGTTCTTCCAAAGTGACGGATTTTGAGAAAAAATCTGACATCACTGGCTGAGTAAGTAACCTGATGGGCCAGCACATTTAGATGTTTTTTTTTTGATCCGGGAGGAAAATCCTCATGGATGTCCTCCGCCCTGGGGGGCGGACGGGTCTGTAGGACTCTTACTGAGTAAAAACCACCGAGGGTCTTCCCTCTCACATCTGCGGTGGTTGCGGGAACGCATGATGCTTCCGCAAAGGATAGGTAGACCTGAGCTAACCGGATAACACTCCACAAAACAGCTCCACCATGGCCGCTAGTCCAAACCCTTTGTATCCTGATGTCAGCTCAGTGCCACCGATAGGCATCAGACATCTGGTTTTAAACGCCTGAAAACAAAAAGAAAGGAATTTGATGATGAGCGTTTCAGTATAATCTTCTATGGATTAAAAGGTCGTTGTTAAGGTTTCATCTCTTGGCGTTATATAATATATAGTTATGAACAGTCGACGGGTACAAGTGGAAAAATGTGACTCCAACCTGGTAAAGTGCTACTTCGAAGATACGGTAGCGAGGTCTGGATGGGGAGCTATCGCAAACTATGGTCCACCACCGATCCTGCCTCAAAAGTGATCGGTGCGCTGCCACCGACGACGATATGGCGAAGTTTTGGACCAACATAATCGAGTCGAGTCTGTAAAAATCTCACTGTGACAACTAAGCTGAAGTGAGTGTGAAGTGACCTATTGTTTCATCTAATGCTAGGCCTTTTTTTTTTAAGGCTGGGAAATCATCCAATGCCTTCTCCCGCTCTGGGTGGAGCGGAAGGGAGTGTCAGACTCTTACTGACTAAAACCCATCCATGTTCCTTCCGTAGCCCTTTATGTTCCGGGGTAGCGGTAACCCTTTCGGACAATCCCGCTTACGAGGCCTGCCTCCTAATCTAATTGACACTATTGACAGCTCACTTCATTTACGTTTTCACTGTGAGTTTTTTTTTACAGAATAGCACTAGTTACTGAAATAGAGTCGGGCTAGCCACACGAAGAAGAAGAAGAAAAAGAAAACTTAATATTCGGATGGCGGGTGTCAAAAATCAAACCAACACCGCCGTTTTGTATTTTCAATACAGTTTCACCAAACATTTTGCAAATACCATCAACGCTCATGTGTCCTTCAAACACGAAAAGATCTTTGTAGCACATTGTAAAGCCAACACGGTCACCATCTTTACATATAAGGGCTCCCCGTGAAAGCACGTTAAACCGTTGGTCCCGACTGTCATTCGTGGATCTTTGACAGTCGTTAAGGGCAGTCAGAATCGCGAAAGTCTGACAGCCAGTCTTACCAAGGGGTATCGTATTACCCAGTGGCAGACTGGGTTCTGAAGGTCAGATCGGCAGTCGCTCCATATAAAATACTGGTAAATACTACTATTCAGCTGCATCCGGTTACACTGGAAGCCGACCCCAACATAGTTGGGAAAAGGCTAGGCAGATGGATTTTAAAGCCAACACGGTTGAAAGCGGTAGCGGTGGAAGCGCTATGTGACCGATATGAATGATGAACATACCAGTTCAGCGTCTTTTGTGTCCTTTCCGTCGGGACCTTGCGCCCAGCCGGGCGGCAATGACTCTCCTTTTCGACGTTGCATTTCAATCTGGTAAATAAAAAGTTTTTCGTCACGGGTCCAGTTTGTATAAGCAATCAAGTAAACAGCAACTGCAAAATAGCTCCGGCCACTGCAACTGTAGCAGTGGTAGAACAGAGCTAACTACCTAAAGTGGTTCATCAGGACAGTTTTTGCAGAGGAATTGTACGGGGGGATTGGGGGGCGAAGGGGTCCGTTATAATTTAGTTGCACTGTGGAAGAACCGTCTAGGTTTTCCAATTACCTTTCCCAGAGAGACCGTAGTGGTAGCCATGTCGAGGTAGAAGGATTCATTCTGCGAAGCTGGAGCAACACATGCTATGGGATTAGTGCCCAATGCTGCCTGGAAACAGAGAAAAGACGTTCATTAGCTTATAGAGAGGCCTAAGTCCACGTTTGTACTAGTTCATTCACCAACCGCCGCCATTGTGTATCGTTTTGTTTCGCAAGGAAGTCCTCCTCGTGCAAAAAGCGATTTGCCACTTCAAATTTTCGAAACCGTGGTGTTTCCTATCACTTGTAAATATAAATTATACATTAAAATATTTTTATTTACGTACAATGTCGAAGTAATCGTTATTGACGTGACGATAGAAAAGATACAGTGGTACGTAGGTAGCGCTAAAGCAGTACAGGGGTAGGATTTGCATAGTGCTGGGACAACGCGAATGAATGTGTGATTTAAGAATCTTTATTGTGTGATTTAAGTAGGTATTTAAGAACTTATACCAAGACAATGCAATGCAGTCTCATGCAGAAAATAAGAACTAAAATAAGAACTAAAGTAAGTACTAAATGCATATTATTATGTTTCCTTTTTTAATTGGTTTTCACAAACACTTTTTTTTTTAACTACATACTCTGAGACGAAAAGCCGAAACATACTCAGAAGAAAAAAGGTTTTCACTTTTTTTTAAGGCCAGACATAATCTTGGTCAGTTATGCTGAGAGCAGATGAACTTTCACTCATGTAGCCCTCAAAAAGCGCTTCAGCAGAACAGGGACCTCACAAAAAAAGAGCCACATATTTATATGTTATTCAAACTTATAATGTTCCCTCTGCAGAGGGAACATTATAACATTATATTATGTTCATGCCTCCGTAATCCATCACAAGGTCTCAGAGTGGGTCGGTGGAAGTTTGTGTCAATTATTCTCATATTAACGTACTTGCCGATTACTGTACCAATTGTACCCAGACCCGGAATTGGGTATTTGAAAGGGTAGTCAATAACATTAGGTACTTTTATGAATTGTCAAAACGCGGAATTCGTACGTGCTTTGTATAACATATAAAAATGTGACGTCACAGAATTTTAGAATGGAATGGAATACTTATTAGCATTAAATGCAATTTTACAATTATATCTTCGTATAATATTTAACTTCTGTACGGTAATGGAAGTTTTTAAGACGAACGGTCTTTTTTCTATGTGATTTCATATTTTATTTTTGACCGTGTCAAATAGTCAATTGCTTAGAATGAGACTGAACCGAAGACTTGTCTTGTTGTTGTTGTCTTGGTCACAAGTTTCTAGTCCTTAAATCTACAAGGACTGACCTTCTTACTCCTGGTTGGTGCAAGGAGAGGAGAGGTGTTGGTATAAGCCATGCCTATGAGGCCCTGGTCTGCCGCCTTCTGCGCCCAGAACCCAGCCATGCCATAGTGATTGGAACCTGGAACAGTTTTATTGTGTGTAAATTAAGTGGGTCTTTAGTCATTTGAGATATCTTAAACAGTTAGAAATATAAGATATAAGTCTTCTGTCTAAAGGTCTTGTGCCAGATTTGTCCGTCGTTGGATATGGTGCGATTTGGTTTTTAGATATTTGTGGATACATACGAATTTGATGTAGAGTGCAACTCCACGGTATTTTTGGCGCCTGAATGACATCGAGAGGGGCGTTGTTGGTAAAAATGTATTTGAAAAAAGAAGTTTATTGAGAAAACAAGATGGCGATATTAGTTCCAATATTGGCCGTGCGCCAAATAAACTTTGTAGTGTTGTTTATTTATTAAAACTATGCGCAAGTTAAAATAGTTTCTTACCTTTAACTGCGACCCATCCCACGCCAGTTTTCAGTGCTTTCTTGATGGCTAAGTCCATACCGAAGTGACTGGCGGTGGCACCTAGCACGTTGTTGGCATCAACCCATGCCGTAGCATCGGTCTCTTTCAGCACCTTCGGTTCGTTGTTAGGCTCGCATGCACCGGCTTTGATGTCGTTCACATACATTTCTGGAAATTATTAATTTAATTTTTAATTTTTTTGAGGATGGAGACAGAAAGGTCCCGAGATAAGTGGAGCCTGATATTGACTGGAATAGGTGACCACAATGTTAGAATGTAACCCTCAGATTGCCTAATAGTTTAAACTACAAGGCGCGTCAGAAATAGTGTTAGTACCACTACTAACAGTAATCGATGGTACAGTACAGGTACCAGTGTCACTATATATGTTATATGCTAAAAGATTAGCAATTTGTCTCCAAATGCATTGTATAATTTTTCAGTTTGTAATCAGTAATAAATTGATTACAGTCGAAATATAAAAAAGCGCTATGGCGTCAAACCCTATTATACATAAATAGGTTTAAAGGTATTTTGCTCATCAGACAAATAATTAGAATATGGCAAGGCACAGAAAATGAATTTACAATTATTAGTTTCATTGAGATGAAACATCAAGCGAACACATTCAATTATGTCCTTTTTCCTTACAGTTAAACTATCCCCATATAATAAGTAATATAACAGATGAACTGGGGTTAATTTTGTCAATTTAATACAATTAATTAATTGGTTCGAACTCGAGACCTATGACTTGGCAGTCCGACGGAGACACCACTAGGCTATCACTGCTTATCTGGGTTATTCTCCGGAACTGCCTACATCAATTACTCACCTAACCTGTTCAGGCCATGACTAGGGTGTCCAAACCTGTCAGCTTGGATCAGGAGCTCGGCTTGTTGCTCAGCAGCCTTGCTTGCAGTACCAACTGCCTTCAGACAGTCCACCATGAACCGCTGAGCCTCTGCTGTTACTACCTTGCCCATCTTTAGTTCAGCTGCAACTGAAACGGAGAAAGAACTACGTTTATAGGCCATTATGATCAAGCCATCATTGGTCACCTCTTCAGCTGAAATTATGATGGTTCTTCACTTGTTGTTCTTACTGTGTAACAACAGCTACTAAAATATGGTTTAAATTTATTTTGTATCGATGACCACCGAACCTACTTGTTGATGTCTCAGTGGCTCAGTTGCTGTCGGATCTTTGTTGCAATCTGATTATCTTCAGATTTTTTGTTTACTAGCTAACCCTACAGATGTCATCCTGTTCAGATTTTCAGAAATATCCTATAGAAAACAGGACGTTGAGTTCTTGCGGAATTTGTTTTTTTTTGCGGGAATATTTTCCTTTTTTATTTCTTTTGTCCTTAAAAATTTAATTAAGGGTACTTCTCACTGTCATGTTCATGAAATTTAACAAGACAAGGTCTCACATCACTAGCAAACAGTGTATTTGTAGTTTCATCATATAATTTTTTTTATTTAATTTCAAACATATATCTGCAGTTGGAGTCGATCAATGGGAGAACATGACTCAAACTCAAAGTATTTATTTCAAATAAACCAATTACAGGCACTTTTGAATTGTCACGGTGTCGGTCAGTCAGAGAGATGAAGCTAGTTGCCCATTCCAAAGCAGTAGGTACTGTAGAGGATGGAAGATCCTCTACTAAGGGGGCTCAGTGGTAGAGCGTGTAATGTGTGAGGGGCTTCTAGTATTACGAAGAGAAACCCGTAATAAATTCAACGAATCAATATATTTTCACTTTGTTATAACCAATACATCTGTCTAGGCCCGCTGCCAGACGTAAAGTCTAAAATCTACGTAAAAACCTATCTAGTTTTTTATTCATTTGAAAGGTTCGAATGCCGTCAGATATTTACCAGCCATGTATAACATAAGGTTTTACTCTAAGGCTCTACAGTACCTATGGAGAAGAACGGGCAAGAAACTCCATGGACACTCTTTTAAACAAAATAATATGGTTACAAAATATTGGTTACATAGTTCATATTAATATTATACATGTGAGAACGATGCAGAACTTTAAAAGCATCCGATATAAAATATGTAAAAACTACTATTCAAAAATTAAATTAAAACAAGCCCTAGCCGTTATGAGATGACCAGTCCCTACTGACAGCGCCCGTTCACGAACATGACGCATAATATATTAGCACCATTCAGCTCAACCATTTTGAAGGGAGCTAAATGATCCAACACACACGCCACAATCAGCGAGACATTAAAGTGAGCTTGGCATATTCTCAGCCGCCAGGGCACATTCAAGTCATATTAAGAGATTGAATTTATACAATGCAAAGATAGTTTTTATTGTTGTTCATCTTCCGCAGCTCCAACAGTTTTTAGTAATCTAATCAATTAGTTGGTGCGCCCTTGTGGAGCTGGACTAGCATTGACCCAAGCATTTTTCATGTTTTCAACTACTTACAATGTTAAGATATTCATGGGATAAATTGAACCCAACTAGGGAACACTTCATTGTGCGTGGTCCGACACGCACTTCGCCGGTTTTTATTTACGGTTGGCAACAATTATTTTAGCCAGAGGTTAAAAAAACATTCATAAGATCCAGTAAATCCACAACAAGCATAAACCAAAATCGTAATGACGTATTTTTATCGGTTTATTTACTTTAGATACCCATTGTAACTACTCAAATAAGATTTCAACCATCGAGCTTATTTTTTAAACGGGATAATTTAAATACTAAATTTAATCGAAATAATATTGAATGGTTGGAAATCGGTTGTCGTGGTATGGGCATGGTTATGCGGAGGAAGGAGGAAAATGTTATCAGGCCAGATTTGAGTACGAATGTGGATACTACTACTAATTCCTCTACTTGTATAGCCATACAAGTAGAGGAAGACCACAAAAACGATGGATGGATTGTGTGATAGATGGATACCTATGGCTAGTAAGTGAGTAACTACCGAGATGACGACTAATACAGAAGTATGGAAGAAAAAGACATGTCGCGCCGACCCCAAATAAATTGGCCTATGGATAGAAGAATGTTGGTGATGACAGAAAATTCCATTGGGCTGCGGCTTTAACACCCTTATGGGCAAGACCGTTTGGTAACAAGAAATTTAAAAAAAAAGTTGGTTTAATAAAAACTACTTAAGTCATTGACTGCCACGCAGCAGACACAATAGAAAAACTATTGTTCGCGGTCACCGGTGACCGCGTTGGCGCTCAACGTGTTAAGTACTAATTTTTAGTGAAAATGAAGAATATGCCTACTAGATATTTTCTATTTAGTTATAGTACAGCAAAAAGGCGTTTTTCTACATTTTTGTACATTTGTGTTGTTTTTATGGTGATAATTATGACAAAATGAAAATTCGCCTTTTAATGTTTTACCCGCCTGTTGTAATAAGGTAAATATGAATTACCTAACACCTATTTGTTTACCTACCACATATACCTACCATTCGACGTTAAAACAAGATCGTCAATAAACAATATTTTTCAAAGATTAAGAATTCTATTACAAGTTCAATATTATTTTTAAATATAAAGTACTATACTTTAAAATATTAGGTTATTCAATTCTATAGATACACATAATAATTACATACCTATTAATACCTAAAATATTAATAATAACTATGTAACTACAAGTATATAACAGGCTGGCAGCATTGCCACGTTGTATGGCAATGCTGATTCTTTGACCAAAAAATAGGCCAGCCCTCTGGTCACGTGAAGTGTCGACCAATCGCTTGACGATGTCTCGATAAACATAGTGGGCACTCGGACCCCATGGCCCGAGTGTTTCAACCCCAAACGGCTCGAAAATATAAGTCACAATCAGATTGTAGTGAGTATTCGCCGCTTGAGGTTTTCGGCACCTGCCCCACTAGCAGCTGCCCCAGCACAACCCGCCGTGCAAGGAAGATGGGATGGCGCAAGAGTGTCGACACACGTTGCATCCCACACCAACGGCCTACCTACCTTCCAAGGCATTAGTGTCATTTCATCTGGTCTCTTCCCATCGGCGCGTGCCAAGCCTTTGGGTTCTAAAACAGCTGGCACCCCGGCGGTGACAAGAGCACGACGGATTATGTCATTGATGCTGGCGTGCCGTGCTAACCGGCCTGTCGACAACTTCACCGCATGGGCAGCGATGTGGAGCAACGCAAGGAGCACCCAGACGCAGACATGTAGCGAGCCGGAATGTGGTGTCACCCAGCATAGTGCCTATGTTGGGTGACGGAAGTGCCTGAAGCCAGAGGCCCGACTCCCACTCACCCACAGCCAGCAGGCGGGCACGCTCAGCAGTGTTGGTGGACGTATTAATAAGTTCATACCGTACCAACCTGCAGAGCGGCTCATCTCACTGTCTCTGGGAAGATGGGTTCACGGGCCGATCAATATCCGATATATATATATAGTACTATACTTACTTATTTATTTGTCACAAAGTTTTTTTCATGGTCCTTCAAAGCACCATAAAATTAGCAGAAGTAAAAACCTACCTAATAAATATATCAGTCTTATAAAAATATAGAATATTACTAAATAAAAGATAGCATGATTTCTGCGACGTATGTCAAACCGTCATTTCTAGGGTTGACAGGATATAAAAAAATGTCGATAGAAATTATCGACGTTTCTTACTCTTATCGATGCTAATGTAACATAATACATAATTGGGTTTAATTTAGCTACAAACGATACTAAATTAAACGAATATAAAATACATTTATTCTTACAAAGGAGTACGCCTTAAAGAACGGAAAAATACCAGTACCTACTGCTTATAATAATAATATTATTGATCGCTTAGCAATAAACAATACTCCGCTAGTGCATAAGAAGATCAAAACAAACTCAAGGTAACAGTCATTAGTTCGGTCGGCAAAGAAATCTATAGAACCGTTTAGTAAAGATAAAACACGGATCTTTAAACTTGATACAATCGTTTTAGCTTACATAATTAAATGGATACATGACCAACATCAACCACGAAACATGTAACAGCAGAATGATGATACATGCATATTGATACCTACAGTCATTATTTACTAGCAAAACAAGGCGTCAAGTAACCAGTAACAAGTATTTGACATTTCAAAGCGTTATATTTGCATACTTACCTAACTAAAGTGTTCTGGGTGTATGTTTTGTACACAATGTATTTCAAATGTTTTATCGGCGTGGATATACGTGCGCTCACGACAACTCGCGCCGGTAAACTAAATAATACGGTTCGTTAGTTGCACAGAACCAATTTACTCGTTGGTTGGATGCCGTTTAGTAAAATTGGCCTACGTTTAAATGTGCATGCGCTCACTAAAGTATTCCTGGAAATCGTGCCTACGTTTTTGTGAACATGTCTACTTTATCCTGCTCGATTAATACCGTTTGTTTAAGGCCCAGAAATACTGCAATGAAACTTCTAGTTACTTTTGAGTTTCATTTGAGTTTATGCCATTGACTCCTTTGAGAGAGTCAATGGCATAAACCAGTAATAGTATCAATAGCGTATCCAGCATGATTAGTGTCACTGTATGCTCTTGTTTTGGTTAGGATAATATTCTATTTAAAAATCGCATTATGCGCTTAACCATGCACCTATCACTTGACGTCGGCTTTTCTAAACTCCGCGAAACCACTCCTACAACATAAGTCAAATCAGGGCGAGTTCCCACCCTCAATCAAGGAGGCCAGAGATCTTTCAGTCTTTTTTCACGTAAACAGCTACATGTATTAATAACCTAATGCAGGTTTTTTCAGTAAAAGACTTCTTTCGTCGGAAATCGTTTTTTTTCTATTTTTATTACACAGACAGACGACCTGTCTTAACTATGATACCTACCTTACCTACCCTACCTACCCACCCTACCTACCTATTCTACCTACCAACTTAACTACATACCTTACCTACCCTACCCACGCTACAAACCTCACGGAGCCCGAGACCTTTCCAACGAATGCAAAACCGTGGAAATCGGTTCATGCGTTCTGGAGTTAGAGCGTCAGGAAGGAAAACCCGACTTACTTTTATATTATACACTAGCTGACCCGACAAACGTTGACCTGTCTTAACTATGATACCTACCATACCTACCCTACCTACCTTACCTACCATACCTACCTTACCTACCATACCTACCATACCTACCTTACCTACCATACCTACCCTACCAACCCTACCAACCCTACCTACCCTACCTACCCTACCAACCCTACCTACCCTACCTACCCTACCTACCCTACCTACCCTACCTACCCTACCTACCCTACCTACCCTACCTACCCTACCTACCCTACCTACCCTACCTACCCTACCTACCCTACCTACCCTACCTACCCTACCTACCCTACCTACCCTAAATACCCTACCTACCCTATGTCCTTTTCCTGGCTCTAAGCTACCTCCTCACCAATTTTCAGCCATATCGGTAAAGCCGTTCTTGAGTTATAAACAGTGTAACTAACAGGACTTTCTTTTATATATATACAGGGTGGAATTTTGTAATGCCCCCTGAATAGAAAGTACCCTTAATACTGTAGATAGCAAATTTTACTCAAAGAAAACTTTCCTTTATTTTTGAACAAAAAGAAAACTGCATTCAAAGATTTTCAAAAATTCGCTTGCCTCACCCGGAAATCGAACCGACTAAAATCGGTAAAAATGACAGCCTGTACTTTTATTGCATTTATCGTTAGGATCAATTATAAGGATAAAAACTTTCTAAGCAACTTGATAAATTAAATGAAAGGAAAACCATGAAATCTGGACTTATAAATTTAATGAGTCAAGTAAAAGCTCTTTACGTTAAAAATCCATCTGTTAACTTATGTTAGTAATAAATAATTTTATCATTGACGTCTTTTATCCATGAAAATGACGAGTTACTATTTAGATAAGACGATTGAAGATTGGTACAAACGGTACAATGAGATGGCCTACGAGATCACCAGATCTCACCCGTTGAGATTTTTTTTGTGGGAATATATGAATAATCAAGAAGCCTACCCCAACATAGTTGGGAAAAGGCTAGGCACATCATAGAAAAATCAAATTTTCTTTAAATTTTATACGAAAATAAACGAGTTGAGAGTTGAAGTTCAGAATACGATTTATAATATTCACCACAACACGATATTAAAGGTTACTAGAAATGAATTCGTTACAAGAATACATTTGTGTTATTTGTGTATCCAAGAAAATGGAGCCCATTTCGAGCAACTAATTAGTTAGTTTAAATTTTTTTGTAAATAATTTAAGATTTCATGGTTTTCCTATCATTTAATTTATCAAGTTTGTTCGAGAGATTTCATCCTTATAAGTGATCCTAACGATCGATGCAATAAAAGTACAGGATGTACTTTTTACAGATTTTAGTTGGTTCGATTCCCGGGTGCGGCAAGCGAATTCTTGGAAATCTTTGAATGCAGTTTTCTTTCTATTCAAAAATAAAGGAATGTTTTCTTTGAGTTTTGCTATTTACAGTATTAAGAGTACTTTCCCTCCAGGTAGCATTACAAAATTCCACCCTGTATATATAGATAAGGTATCATAAATGAATTAAACTATTTACACTAGGTACTAAAAGTGGTAGTATAATAATAATTATGTATGAAAGCCATAAAGAGAGTATGTCCAAACGTTAGCACATCAATCTATCCCAGACTATCGAATATCCCTAATTTAACATGAACCTTATGCCCTCGTAATAAAGTTTAAAATCTATCAAAGAAATTTGACATATTGGGGTAGGTTGATGTCCTGGCCTCTGTACAATAGAATAGCAAAACAATTTGAAGGTTTATTCACAAACACAACTGACTGACAGAATCACAGACTACAATATAGTAGGTATGGGGAAGCTTATTTTATAAAAATAAGGTACAAACCTTCCATGTGGATATCACATTCAATGTTTTGAATACCAGATGTTGAAGGTAGGGGCAAGATAGCTGGTTCAGTATGTAGTTGTTCTGAAAATAAATAAATATTTATTAATGTACCGACCAGTATTTTTAAGTATGTAATATTAATTTAAACTGATATTATTACTATGAAGAACAAAATTGGCTTTTTTGTTTGTTTGTAATGGATAAACTCAAAAACAAATGGACCAATTTCAAAAATCCTTTTACCTATTAGTGATGTTATAAATGTTGAATTTAAGACATTCGCGAATGAAAATGTGTAGGAAAAATAAATAATTGAAACCAGACATTCAAAAACTTTTGTTAGTTAAATTAAAATTTCTAAGATTTTTAAAGATAAACCTTTCATTTTTTACTGTGGAAAACCTTATGGTATAGATAGGTATAGGTTTATTCCTTTTAAGTGATCAAAAATACCTATATACAGACAAATTTAGAACCTCCACTTTTTGTTAAATCAATTAAAACATTCGCACTGATTCTTGCGAGTGAGAATGTCAAAAAGTATGCAAATGCAAATGTTCTTATCATCACTATCTTCTATATAAAAATGAATCGCTGAATGTGTTGCTAAGCGCAAACCTCGAGGGCAGCTGAACCAATTTCTCTAATTCTTTTTTTGTTGTGTTTGTCCTTGTCAGGAGAAAGTTTTTATAAAAAAAAAAAATGGGTGGGCAGGGTAGGTTGGATTGTTAAGGTAGCTTAGGTAGGGTAGGTAGGTTACGTAGGTAGGTAGGTAGGAAGGGTAGGTGGTAGGCTAGGTAGGTAGGTAGGTAGGAAGGGTAGGTAGGTAGGTATTTTAGGTAGGTAGGTAGGGTAGTTAAGTAGGTAGGTAGGTAGGTAGGTTGGTAGGTAGGTAGGGTAGTTAGAGCGGGAGCAGTCATTGGATGATTTCCCAGCCTTAAAAAAAAAAAAAAAAAGGTAGGGTAGGTATAGGTAGGGTAGTTAAGGTAGGTAGGGTAGGTAAGGTAGGTAGGGTAGTTAAGACAGGACAACGTCTGTCGGGTCAGCTAGTTACCTATAAAATTACATTGTCACCCAGTGCAGCAGGTTATAAAACATCATACTGAGAGGCTTAAGTTTGGAGCAGTATAAGTGTCCTATGGCCTATGGATAATATGGAGAAAAAGCAAACAAACAAAAAACAAAGGCAAAGAGGAATATTATGAAATTATAAAAATTAATTATACAAATGTAATTAAGTTTTGTGTTCTGCAATAAATTTATAAATACACATGGGTACTTAATATAATATAACAATTAAGTACATCTGCAAAGGTGGAAAAAAAGAACTCACCTGGTAAATGAAGACTTGGTACTGCCAATGCATTTAGGCGTTTAAAACGATTTTTTTTATCAATAGTAAAATGGATGTCACATAACCGCTGCTTCGTATAAAATTCATAGTCAGATGGTGTTTCAAGTTTTCCTCCAACAAGATTCACCCAAGTTTTAAAACGATCAGGAAACTTGTTTGGATTTGGAAAGATATGCAAAGGCACATCTGCAACAAACAAAGTACATATATGATTATCTATACTAATATTATAAAGCTGAAGAGTTTGTTTGTTTGAACGCTCTAATCTCTGGAACTACTGGTCTGGGTTAAAATTTCCATTAGTGGGCATCGATTTATGGGGTGGGAGGGGGGAGTGGAGGGTGGGGGGTGGGGGGCTACCCCCTGTACCATCCCCACCCTGCTGAACCCCATAAACAAAAATTCGTTATTTTTTGTGTAAGAAAGTCTATGTAATTGCAAAATATTGAGTAAAAAAATGACAAATAAAATACACCTTTACTGTAA
Source organism: Hyppa rectilinea (assembly GCA_951799385.1). Classification (NCBI taxonomy): domain Eukaryota; kingdom Metazoa; phylum Arthropoda; class Insecta; order Lepidoptera; family Noctuidae; genus Hyppa; species Hyppa rectilinea. The sequence continues at coordinate 5,103,386 of OX637318.1, read as the reverse complement.
ACGGAACGTAAAATGTCAAATTGACGTCTATCATCATAATTTATCTAACCTAAAAATGGAATTTGTATGGAAACTTTGAAAAATTATATCTCGTAAACCGTGAATTACCGCAGCATGAAAAATTGTGTGCTTCCTATCTATTTATGAGTACTATCTACAAAAAAAAAAAAGAACTTTCAAATCGATGCCCAGTAATGGAAAGTTTAACCTATGAAATTGTTATGGAAGGTGAAATCTAGGTATTGTGTGTACAAAAAGGTAAAATGCTGTTTCCACTGCAGGGTTCAATATTGCAAAACAAGTAAGAGTTTTTAACTTAGGTAGATTTGAATATACCTAAATGAATCGCTGAATGTGTTGCTAAGCGCAAACCTCGAGGGCAGCTGAACCAATTTCTCTAATTCTTTTTTTGTTGTGTTTGTCCTTGTCAGGAGAAAGTTTTTATAAAAAAAAAAAATGGGTGGGCAGGGTAGGTTGGATTGTTAAGGTAGCTTAGGTAGGGTAGGTAGGTTACGTAGGTAGGTAGGTAGGAAGGGTAGGTGGTAGGCTAGGTAGGTAGGTAGGTAGGAAGGGTAGGTAGGTAGGTATTTTAGGTAGGTAGGTAGGGTAGTTAAGTAGGTAGGTAGGTAGGTAGGTTGGTAGGTAGGTAGGGTAGTTAGAGCGGGAGCAGTCATTGGATGATTTCCCAGCCTTAAAAAAAAAAAAAAAAGGTAGGGTAGGTATAGGTAGGGTAGTTAAGGTAGGTAGGGTAGGTAAGGTAGGTAGGGTAGTTAAGACAGGACAACGTCTGTCGGGTCAGCTAGTTACCTATAAAATTACATTGTCACCCAGTGCAGCAGGTTATAAAACATCATACTGAGAGGCTTAAGTTTGGAGCAGTATAAGTGTCCTATGGCCTATGGATAATATGGAGAAAAAGCAAACAAACAAAAAACAAAGGCAAAGAGGAATATTATGAAATTATAAAAATTAATTATACAAATGTAATTAAGTTTTGTGTTCTGCAATAAATTTATAAATACACATGGGTACTTAATATAATATAACAATTAAGTACATCTGCAAAGGTGGAAAAAAAGAACTCACCTGGTAAATGAAGACTTGGTACTGCCAATGCATTTAGGCGTTTAAAACGATTTTTTTTATCAATAGTAAAATGGATGTCACATAACCGCTGCTTCGTATAAAATTCATAGTCAGATGGTGTTTCAAGTTTTCCTCCAACAAGATTCACCCAAGTTTTAAAACGATCAGGAAACTTGTTTGGATTTGGAAAGATATGCAAAGGCACATCTGCAACAAACAAAGTACATATATGATTATCTATACTAATATTATAAAGCTGAAGAGTTTGTTTGTTTGAACGCTCTAATCTCTGGAACTACTGGTCTGGGTTAAAATTTCCATTAGTGGGCATCGATTTATGGGGTGGGAGGGGGGAGTGGAGGGTGGGGGGTGGGGGGCTACCCCCTGTACCATCCCCACCCTGCTGAACCCCATAAACAAAAATTCGTTATTTTTTGTGTAAGAAAGTCTATGTAATTGCAAAATATTGAGTAAAAAAATGACAAATAAAATACACCTTTACTGTAAACGGAACGTAAAATGTCAAATTGACGTCTATCATCATAATTTATCTAACCTAAAAATGGAATTTGTATGGAAACTTTGAAAAATTATATCTCGTAAACCGTGAATTACCGCAGCATGAAAAATTGTGTGCTTCCTATCTATTTATGAGTACTATCTACAAAAAAAAAAAGAACTTTCAAATCGATGCCCAGTAATGGAAAGTTTAACCTATGAAATTGTTATGGAAGGTGAAATCTAGGTATTGTGTGTACAAAAAGGTAAAATGCTGTTTCCACTGCAGGGTTCAATATTGCAAAACAAGTAAGAGTTTTTAACTTAGGTAGATTTGAATATACCTGTGCTTTTACATCCGAGTGTACATCGGTGCGGCATTGTAGCAGTGATGAACAGATGAACATTCACTGCAGTCACAACACAAAACAAAATAGCCTCTCTAGCGCGTAAACAACAAAACACAACGTTTCTGGATAATTAACTTTATACCGAAACGGAGGAGTAATCTCGACTCGACGTTTATAACGAAGATCTCAAAAACATAGTCAAGCGTGTGCGCAAGCGAGGGGGGGGGGACAGTTGCCTACATCAAGCTTGGCTATAAATGAAGCAGCGCCATCTTCATTTCTGAACACTGACATGTGATATGTTTAGTTTTGTCTAGTCAAAAATAGATGTCTCTGTAATAACATTCTAATAACAACATGTTTTATGTTTTAACTAATTTAACGTTACTTTAAATACATATATTCTACTCTTCAAATAATCCATTAATTATGTGTATCTTTATCATCTTAAAATCATTTATTATTATTATTATTTATTTAAATTCAGACATAGTCCATAATATTGACAACAATACATTCAATAATAAAAATTAAAAATAAAAATTTAAAAATTATCAAAGTTACAATTACAAAATTAATTAATTAATAATTTACATACATACATCACACATAATAAATAATAAAAAATTTCAAAATAATCAAATTTACAATTTAAAATTAATTAATAAATAATTCTTAAAAACTACGAGGAGAAGCGCTAGCATGAAGCTGCATCCACCTCTGTAATAGTGGTAAATCCCACCGCTCGGACAACACCTTCAGGAGGCCGTTGGAGCTGCTTCGTAGGCGACAGAGTAGTGAGGCGCTCCGCTTCCTCATGATCGCGAAAAAATCATCCGTCCGCGCCTCAGCAAACATACCCGAAGCACTACAAAACCGCGGCAGGCCCAACAGAATCCTAAAAGCGTTGTTGTACTGCACGCGCAGTGCGCTGTATGCCCGCTGCGTAAAGTTGGTCCACAGGCTGCACGTGTAAAACGATTGACAATACGCCTTAAATAGTGTCACCTTGACAGGTCTAGTACAACGCGCAAACCTGCGAGCCAACATATTACACCGTACAGACAGCGCCCTGCGCTCCCGCTCAATGTCCCGATTGTCACACAAGTCGTCAGAGACCCAGTGGCCCAAGTACTTGAAATGCTGCACCCTGTTTAAGGGAATGCCGCCCAGAGTGACTGGTGGTACAAATGAGTAGCTTTTGGTACCGGCTTTAAAGATCATAAGTTCACTCTTCTTAACATTGTACTTGAGCCCATGAGCCTCCGCATACGACTCACAAATGCTCAAAAGGTTTCGCAGTGCACCTATCGATGGGCTCAGCAAAACCATATCGTCGGCGTAGCTAATGTTGTTCATACACACCCCATCGATAGAACATCCAATATTAGTTCTGCTGAGCTCACCGATCAGCCAGTTCATGTACAGGTTAAAAAGGCGAGGCGAGGATAAACCCCCTTGCCTCACTCCGCATTGCAACCCGTACACGTCCGACTGCGCACCCGCCCATCTAACAGTATTCTGCTGCTTACTGTACCAGAATCTAAACAAGGATAATTATAATCTCACTTGGCAAATCTGTTTCACATTGTAGCTTCTGCATTTAATATAATAGAAATAATAGCAACACTGCCCTTATATTCCTTCGTCTCAACATCTGATTCTAAACTAGGGATGCATCGAAGATATGCCTTTTTGCCGATACGATACTATTTTAAAAATATCGTCGATACCGATACCGATACCAACGAATAGTGAATTAAAGAAATAAAATTAAGGTAAAATTATAAAACACAAGTTTGGTTAAAGTTATTAATTTTTATGAAAAAATATAAACAGTCACAAACTTTGAACAAGATACACGTTGCCTGTCCAGAGTACTTTGGATAAGGTTGTCGTGACGTCCAATTTTGTTTTCGGCTTAACTGTTTCCTTTTATGTACTTACAAAGAATTTACAAATATTTTCGTTAACTTTTGAATTTACTGAAATTCATTGTCTACAAAACCCCATTCAAAAGGAATAGGCTCGTGCATTACCGATAAAGCACGGACGTCACAGCAGCTGCCAAAAATGCATTATTAATATTATAATGCACGGACAGGCAACGTGGAATTAAGGGTAATTATTAAATTAAAATAAATAACTGTTAATAATTAAAATTAACACTAATAAGATTTTTGTCACTTTCACTGCCAAGCACATTTATTGCATGTCTATTGGCATGCCACAAAATGTGTCTCGCATATCTATAACAACCCATCTGTTGAGTCCATCGGCGCAACGGTTACGTAACGGTACCACTATGCCGCAGCACCCGAATCCGAGTTCACTAAGCCACGCCCACGACCAGCCAGCGATAGTAGGGTTGTCCAACGTCAAATTTTTTTAAAGAAAGAAATAAACTACACGTTTCTTTTTTTAATTTTTATTTGTTTTTCTAGGTATTTAAAAATCATAACACTTACGCCAAGAGAACCTTACATGATTTGCCTAATCCGCAGTTGTAGCTTTTAAACGTCAAAAACTTTTAATGTCAAAATATCAAATCTTCATACAGCCAATGATGCAGATTTTTAACCCTCTGATGCCTGATGATTCACACGCATAACAACAGATTATCTAAGCTACGTGAATTAAAGTAAGGTAGCTAAAGTTGTATAAACAGTTGTCGTCTAAATCGCCAGCAAGGGATTAAAAACCTTTAAGCTCAATAAAACCAAACCGATGCCTTTGTTTTCATTTTTTAAACCTTCAGCGGCGGTTTTTACCTCAATAAAACACGCGCAGATAAAGAAAAGATTAAACATTTGCCGTCTTTTGTTTCTAAATACATTGTTAAGTAAGTACTATTTAGTATGTTTCTTAGAAATTTGTCAGCATAATATCAATATTAGTACAACATTTAAAGTAAATAAATAATTAATGAAAGACGTACTCAAAAGTACATACTATTCTCACCTAGCTTATTTTTGACAACCCTAGTAGCACGTTTTGATTTGCACCCGGGAGGCGGGTGCTTGGCATGGCGACAAGCCACATATAACTATTTATATGTAGGACCCGGGAGCCGGGTTGTGGGCACCTGAACGAATTTTCGTTCGACCCGGGAGCCGGGTGCTTGGCAGCGAAAGTGTTAAAAACAGAGCATTCTCATGTTTTGGGGAGAAAGCCGATTTCGCAAGTCTGTCTGTATAAGACCTGCGGTGGAAAATAATCTCTCAGATGCGACAGAACTCATTTGAAAGCTTAAGTACTTCTGCGCCAGTTTTTTCAGGTTTGGGTATAAAACGTCATTGCGCCAGAAAACAAAACGGATCTGCGTCTCTCGATATATTAGGACGAACTAGATCAAACAAGATGCGCGTTTACATTACTTTTTTAAAGCGCGAAATTTGAAAAGTATCGTTGTATCGGCAATAAAAATATCGCCGATGCCGATATATCGGCAAACCCAAAGTATCGCCGATATTTCGGAATCGGGATCGGTATCGGATGCCATCCCTATTCTAAACATACATACGTGAAGACAACATACCTACACAAAAATTACACTAAAACAACTTATTTTAAATATTGGAATGACGCACGATGAGTGGTCATCCATTGCCACATCATTGGACTGTCGATCCTGTCGGCTACTATAGCCACTCGAACTCAAACTCAAACAAACTCAAACAATTCTGCAAAAGCGCGGCAGCCCCAAAATCACTCCGAAGGCGTTATTATATTGGACTCGCAGAGCATTGTACGAGCTTTTTGTATAGCTGACCACACGGGCACACGTGTATAATATATTGGCAATACGCTCTGAAGAGTGTAATTTTAACCTCCCTAGTACAGCGTGCAAACCTGCGAGCCAGCATGTTACATCGAACTGACAATGCTCTGCGTTTCCTCTCCACGTCTACATCGTCGGACAGACTATCGGTGACCCAATGCCCCAGGTACTTGAACTTCGTGACCCTGGAAAGCTGAGCGCCCCCCAAGGTGACTGGTGGGACATTATCATTACATTTCACCCGCTTTGAAAACCAGTAGCTCTTGGTCGCATTATACCTGAGGCCGTGAGCCACCGCATACTCCTCACAGATACGAAGAAGCCTCCTAAGTGCACTGATCGAAGCTCAGCAATACCATATCATCCGCGTAGCTGATGTTATTGACGCAGTGCCCGTTAATGGAGCATCCGATATTGCTATTGCTGAGTTCACAGATCAGCTCGTTTACATACAGGTTGAATAGCTGGTTGAGCTGATTCCCACCTGCCTCACACCGCACTCCAACCCGTAAGCATCCGATAGGACACCCGCCCACTTAACATTGTATTGGTTTTTATACCAATACTTTAGCATCTTAATGATATAGCTTGGGAGGTTCTTAACATTCAGACAACAGAGGTCCAGAAAACATACATATATATAATATTTAAACTAACGTTAAATTAGTTAAAAAATAAACCATGTTGTTAATAGAATTTTATTACAGAGACATCTATTGCTGACTAGACAAAAGTAAACATATGTTTCAGTGTTCAGAAATGAAGATGGCGCTGCTTCATTTATCGGCAAGCTTGATGTAGGCAACTGTCCCCCTTAGGTTAAATGCGCTAAGCCCCCCCTGGACAGCATGTTTTATGTCACTACAGCTGTAGCATGCCAAAGAGGTTTTAACACATACAAACAGGTAGAATCGAATCGAAAAAAAATCTAGACGAGTCTTTAAAGACGTCACCTGTCACGATTATAGTTACGCTATTGTCTTCACAATCTAGAGCAATGTTCATGAAACAAGTTTTAAAAAGTAAAGTGATGTTCTACCTGGGGTCAAATCCTAGGCTTTTGACTGCAGTAAGTCGGGGCTTGAACCACATTAGGTCGATAAATTGTTTTCGGCATGCGACCTGGACGCCTTTTAGTAAGTAATGCTTTAGATTAGCGTCGATATTCACATCAAGACTAGGTCTAGCCAGTTATATTGATACCGAATTTGGTCTTACAATACAGACCTATCATATTGCTTATTAAATAAAAAAAACATGAAAGTGAACGGAATTACAAAAAAGTGGGAATTTACGTTATAATGCATGTCTCCGTCTCAATGTATTAAGTATTTTAGAGAAACAATATTAAATCATCACTGGTAGCCGACCCCAACATAGTAGGTACAAGACTAGGCAGGTAGGCCAGGTATGCAGGCCAAGCATGCAGGCCAGGCAGGCACGCCAGACAGGCAATATTAAACAGCGAGTGGCAAAATGTCACAAAAACCTGAAAACTGCAGAAAAACGTGTGTAGTTTAGTCACTAAACACACGAAAAGAAGAAGAGTTGGGATCCTGCTAAATTCTAATATTCTCACGTTTTTTGCAATTTCCAGGTCAGTATCAGTAGTATGTTGATAAAATATAATTCGTGGCCGAAGGAAGTACGTATTTACAGAATTTCAATAATCAAAATCTATCTATATATATAAAAATCAATTGCTGTTCGTTAGTCTCGCTAAAACTCGAGAACGGCTGGGCCGATTTAGCTGATTTTGGTGTTGAAATGTTTGTCGTAGTCCAGGGAAGGTTTAAAAGGTGAGAAAAGGTAGGTGGGTAGGTAGGGTAGGTAGGGTAGGTAGGGTAGGTAGGGTAGGTAGGGTAGGTAGGGTAGGTAGGTAGGTAGGTAGGTAGGTAGGTAGGGTAGGTAGGTAGGTAGGTAGGGTAGGTAGGTAGGGAAGGGTAGGTAGGGTAGGTAGGTAGGGTAGGTAGTGTAGGTATCATCGTTAAGACAGGACAACGTCTGTTGGGTCAGCTAGTCATCAATATAATCTTGTAAGTTCACATTACCCTGTAGAATGACTGTTTAATGAAATCAAGACATTTGAGGACCATTCTAACTTAGAGAGTTCTATTGATGATTCTAATGATTAAAATTCTGTAAGTAACGTCTTGATTGTTATCCTGAAGGATTAGCAGATGAGCACCTGTAGTACACACATATTCCATCTGTTAAAACTTACTCTAAGTGTGCCCTTTTTAAATCGTCTGATGTTGAACAGAAATGCCCGAGATAAAGCTGATAGAAGTGCGCAGGTTTATGGAGGACAGCCTAATGGCTGCGGGGGCTCCAGAGTCCGAGGCGAAGGCTCATGCCGACCTGCTGCTATTTGCAGATATAATGGGACATTTCAGCCATGGATTAAACCGACTTGGTGAGTCACAACACAACAGGTAGGTACTCTAAGGTACGGAAAGGAACCACACCGCGAGCATTCGGCTGTAATGTAACGTTACTGATCCAAGCATCACATCGGTGAAGGAGGAGAACCAAGCATTTGTCAGTAGTATTCAGGGAAGCAGTATTGTAACGTTATTCTCAAAGTCGAATCATAAATGTTAAGTATTTACATTACAGGCGAATACTCGCGGTGAGCACCTTTTGTGCATTTCACAAAGTTAATGAAGACACGGTCACCAGAAGCTATTTAAATGTAGTATCACGGAATTGGAAATTGGGGCGGATGCGCCGGCGGAATATACTGAATTCAAGTCTAATAAAGTATAAATCCATTATTAGGTAGGTACTCAAATGTACGAAGCAGGGGGAAGTACGAAACAGGCTGTAAGTGTGTTTTCCTTTGCTCCTCAGTGTTTTACATAAACGATATCTTAAGTGGAGCTGTTACGCCGAAAATCAAGCCCGAGATCCTGAGGGAGACAGAGGCCACCGCCTGGGTCGATGGTCACAACGCCCTCGGTGCCACTGTCGGCAACTTTTGCATGGATTTAGCCATCCAGAAAGCCAAAAAGTTAGGCGTGGGATGGGTGGCGGCTAAACGTAAGTTAAAATTACTTCTTATAGCCATTTTCCGCGATGACCTGCACCCAAATGCGTAATACAGTTAGGTAAAATCACAATACGATTTTGAAGGAAATTCATAATCCGGTTTCTTCATATAAATTATGAATGACTAATATTAATCTGCTCGACATCGTAAATAACGCGATTAACATTGTTGAATCGTCAATCTGAGATACATTGCCATTGTAGGTAGTATCGTCATGTCGGGCAAAGAATAGGATTCTTCAATACCTTTACCTAATCCTATAAGAAACATAGCCGTGAAGTTACGTTTTGTTAAACAGAAAGCAATCACTATGGCATGGCGGGTTACTGGACGTTGAGGGCGCAGCGCGAGGGGCTCATCGGCCTGTCCTTCACCAACACTCCGCCTATCATGGTCCCTACCAGGGCCAAAGTAGTAAGTCCCTGCTTACTCTTTCGTATCGGTATAAACTATGCATTTGAAGGCTGCTGCATAAAATGCCAATGACTCGGAAGCGGATTGTCTGAAAGGGTTATACGCTACCGCGGAACATAAAGGGCTTCTTCTTTTCGTATAGTGACTAACCTGGTGTCAGAGTGTTTATGCTGCACATGGGCCTCTGACTTAACTTCACATGCTGTTGAGAGATATCTCTCAGACATGCTGGTTTCCTCACGATGTTTTCCTTCAGCATTCGATTTTTAAGCAAGTGATAATTTATAAATACCATACGCACATGAATCCGTAAATTCAGAGGTTCGAATTACAGACCTATGACTTGGCGGTCCGACGGTCACACCACTAGGCTATCACTGCTGTTACATAAAGGGCTAAGGAAGGAACATGGATGGGTTTTAGTCAGTAAGAGTCTGACACTCCCTTCCGCTCCACCCAGAGCGGGAGAAGTCATTGGATGATTGCCCATCCTAAAAAAAAAAACAGTAAACGTGTGATGTCTGTCCTTCTATATTTGTATAAGGATGTTTAGATGTTATTCATAGTCGCACTGTGTGGCTAGATTTACAAACGACGTTAATAATGGTGATTACTGCTGACTTTTTCAACATTATGATTACGTCAAAGAGAAACAAACGGTATTTATTTTTAACTTTTATTTTTAACACATGCTGCACCGGTTTGACGTCATCACGTAAACGCCGGATGTCGCTGAAAATCAGCGCTGTGGCTCCGTCCCGCATGGGGTCGGAGCATTATGCTGAGCGGTGGACGTTTTGCGCGGAGATGTGACGCATATTTTTACTTGGTTTTTTATTGCTTGCTTTTTTTTAGTGCATCATGTTTGCCGCAAAAACGTATTTTCTTTACGTTACAAAGAACAGCGGGTCAGACAAAGATCAAATAAAAAGCAATTTATATTTACAGGAACCATCTCATGCAGTATTTCCGGTAACTACCCATATTGTAGGTACATATTTATTTTCAAATCTCTTTGTGTTCTGTTTGTTTCAGAGGGCATTGGGAACGAATCCTATCGGAATGTCAGCTCCTGCCAAAGGTGGCGACAAGATAATGATGGACGTCGCTACTAGTGCTGTCGCCTTGGGGAAGGTTAGTACAGACGCCAGCACATCAAGCTATCCCTAACTGTAAAATTTTCTCAATTAAAAATGAACCTTATGTCTTTGCAATAAAGTTGAAATACTATCAATGAAATTTGACAGATTGTGGTAACTTGATGTGCTGGCCTCTGTACATTAAATAATCGCACTATAATATATTATACAGGATGAAATTGAATTCATGGGCCATCTTTTAAGGGAGCATCATTATGAACAACTTTTACTATAGGGACAACTCTGATATCGCAAAAAAAAATCAGCTGTTCCCTACATTTTGACGAGTTATGCGAGTATAATGTATGGAACAGCTGTTTTTTTTTTCGAAACCCCTTGTATATAAGCATAGCGTTCTATATCCCTACTGCTAGGACACAGGCCTTCTATCTGTGAGAGGGCCATAAACCATCACGCAGGCCCAGTACGCTTTGGTGGATGTCATATGTCTTCGAATATTTAGCCTAAGACAAGCTGGTTTCCTCATAATGTTTTCGGTCACCGATTTGGAAGCAGTGGTGATGAAATTAAATACAAAAAGTGAAGTGCCTGCCTGGGCTTAAATCACCTCATGTGTAGCACTTCAAGTTACCACAATCTGTCAAATTTGTTTGATAGTATTTCAACTTTATTGCAGAGACATATAAGGTTCATTTTTAATTGAGAAAATTTGACGGTTAGGGATGGCTTGATGTGCTGGCGTCTGTACATACAACTCTCTCCGATAACACTGGGCCACCAGTACTCGCTAATGCATATAAAACTAGTAATAATCACGTTTATTTTTAGATTGAAGTACAAATTCACAAAAATGAGCCGCTGCCCCCAGGTTGGGCCCTGGATCTTGACGGGAAGCCCACCACTGATGCCAATGTGGTACGTAAATAAACGCCTGCACCAATAATAATGGCAAAGTCTGCTTCAGATACTTTGTTAAGATTCATGTTTGTTTTCATCTTCATATTGGGGAACATGTTGACATTTCCACTTTAGTAGTGTTTTCTTTGACTGCAATAAAAGAATCCATACGAGTGACCTTGGTAAGCGTTCGTCGGGGGTATTCCGGGCTGTCAGCCTACCTCTTCGGTTAAAAGAGGTGTGGTGACAATATTGCTGAGTGGTTCTGTATCTAACGATATTCCTTATATTTCCCCAGGCGTTCAAGGCACGTAATCTGTTACCTTTAGGAGGAGACGAGAACACGAGTGGTTATAAAGGATTTGCTCTCGCTGCTATGGTAGAATTGTTCTGCAGTGGATTATCAGGTAAGAGTAGTCACATATTTTTGACTGTCCTACATAATTATGTCGTAATGGAACAACAGAGACCTTACTGTTAAATTGCTCTAGCTACGCACTTTAATAGTCAATACACTCGATAGCAAAAAGGTTAATAATTTAAAATTGTAAACAATTTTGATATTATATTAAATGCTTTATAAGAGACCGTACAATCGTATTAGCAAATGAAATCTGTAGTGATAGTTTTAAGAAGTTTAAGTCCTACTTTTAATACAATTATCAAGACAAATAGGATACTTTTATCTCGGTAGTACGTTCCCTTTGTAATGTGGAGACCATCCCATGGTTTCCACGTGACAAAGTGAAAAATTGGTGAAATCGTGAACATTTCAGGGTCGAAATTGGGCCACAACGTGCCAGGCTGGGGGTTTACCGACAGTAACAATCGACAGAACTTGGGGCAGTGCTTCGGAGTTATAAACCCAGATTTTTTTGCTCCGGGCTTCGAAGATAGGACCTCTGAATGCCTGAATACCTGGAGGAATTTAGAACCTGTATGTATAAAACAACCAATTAGACTCTCAATGGGATTTTGACGTTGTCTTTGACTGTAGAACTGGGTATTTGAAAGGGTAGTCAATAACGTTACTTTTTATGAACTGCCAAAATGCGGAATTTGTACGTGATTTGTTTGAAATAATAGGGGTTAAAGTATGAAGTTGCCGTTTTACTGTATTAGGTACTTCGAATTGACAAAATTAAAAAGTACCATGTGAAAAAAGTGTCACTCAAAAATCTCAAACTGAATAACCGGCCCACACGGGTGAATAACAATGAATTGAAAGAGATGGTGGAAGCCGATCTGAGCCAAACTACCCAGGAATTAGCGGCATGGTTTAACGTTACCTTACCAACAATATTGACTCATTTGCGTCAAATCAATAAAATAAAAAAATATGAGAAATCAGGGTGCCTCATGATTTGACTGATCTGCAGAAGAAACGCGTGTTGAAACTTGTGTTGCCTTGTTGAATCGATACAGAAATGAAGGAATATTGGATCGAATTGTGACATGTGATGAAAGTGGATTCTTTACGATAACCGTAAGCGAAAAATGCAATGGCTGACCCCAGGTCAAACGCTGCAAAGCAAAGCTTACCAATAAAAAGGTAATGGTAACTGTTTGGTGGTCTCAGCATGGTGTTATCCACTATAGCTTTCTCCGATCTGGTCAAGCAATAACGGCAGATGACTACTGTGCCGAACTCCGAACAATGATAAAACTACCAGTGAAACAGCCCCGACTTATGAATCGATCTTGACCATTATTACTCCATGATAACGCGAGACCTCATACAGCACGAGAATCCGTTTTAACTGTACAGGAACTGCAATTAGAAACCATTCGTCACCTTCCGTATTCGCCAGACCTTGCTCCAACGGACTACCATTTTTGACAGTTCATAATAAGTAACGTTATTGTTTACGTTACATTACCTTATATACCCTTTCAAATACCCAATTATTTGGGAGGTAAGAAGAGGCCTTGATGAGCTCGCGTTAGCCTGTGAAGGCTTACGGGGACGTTTAGACTATCCAGAGCTCCTTTTTCTGCTGACTGTTTGTGCCGACGACCAATATATTGGACATTGTCCAAGCCGGCCGGCACGTCAAAAGTGTTGCCAGAGATGAATTGTACTTTAAAAATGATCTACGCCCTTCTGGCAACCCTGAATGTGTTGTGTTTTTGTGTGAATGGAGTAAAATGTTGTTCTGTGAAAGAAAATATGAAAGGAGACAGACTACTGTTCCATTATATGTAACAACAAAATTGACAGCGTTTAATCCTTTTTCTTGTTTCCAAGTTAATTAATGCAATTGGGGTTATGTAATGAACTATTAATAAAATCAATAAATAACGACAACGGTGCTTCTCTTTTTCCAGGTGGACCCAAAAAAACCAGTTATGGTCCCCGGAGATAAGGAAAATATGAATATCAAGGCTACCATGACGAGAGGAACAATCATCTACCCTAAAAATCAAATCGACGTCGCTAACCAATTGGCCAAAAAAGTCGGGGTTAAGCCTCCAGAGCCTATCTTTCCAATTTTATGTTCGTTGTAGAGTAAAGGGAAGGAGACAGTCTATCTGACTGCAGGGAGTTTAAACTGTTGATTACTCATACAGGCCAACAGGGCTTTTGCACAAAGGTAATTAACAATACCGCTCATCTGTTTTACAGTAATACAGATATAAACGTAGGTACTTGCACCACCCTACCCTTTGTAGAGCATTTGGAAATCCAAGCGGAAGGTCCATTAAAGTTTGTAGGGAAAGTTATTTCTCAGGAGTGTGTTGTGTGTTGGGTCTATTCAATTCGACGCACATTTAAAAGTTAATATAGTATTGGACGTAAGAACACAGTCAGGAGCATAATATATTACTACGAACTCAACAGCAATAATATCTGATAGCATGATTCATAATATTTAATATGACTGCAAATATTTGGAACGCATATAAAATAAGGATGCATAAATATGTGACATCGAAAGAATATCAAAACTATCTGGCGAGACACAAGACGCCAAAATATTCGATGCTGCACCGGCTTAAAAAATATGTGTCAATTCAACATTAAAGGTGATCGCATATTTGTCAGCGTCGTAATTGCCGCACGGGCCGTACGCAACGCACGCACGCACCGTACGCACCGCTGGCGTACGCGTCGCGACGCTGTAGTCATCCGAATATTGAAGGAAGCATACTGATGACGTCGCTTGCTGATATTGATATCCAGTATTTAAAAAAACATTAGAAAAAACTTCAAATGTTGTTGGCAACACCTAAAGATTAGCGCATTATGCTCCATATTACGCATACGGTCGAGGCTAGCAGTAAATGCGGTGAACACGGCGCGTACTTTGCTGGATCACCTAAACGGACGTATGTCTTGCGTCGTAAATATCTGCCTTCTCCTTGCCTTCTCAGTTAAATTCAGAAGAAAACTCATCACAAAGAATGTGAGAATTAATTTAAATATGAATACTACTAGGTCTTTATTCTGCCTAAGTGATGAACTAATGACAGATGTTTCCTATCACCACGTGATGTCACTTTTTTCTACATGCTTCATTAAAATCACTAATTATTATGAATGAATGAATGATTTATTTCACTTAAATCTCATAACGCTAAGTACATTGCCCCACAAAACTGCTTATGCGGTTTAATTGACTAATACTACATACTACTTTATTTTATACTAGGCGTGATGTTATTATTTTTATGCATAAATTGTATTAATTTTATTCTAATTATTTAAATGAAACAGTTTATTTATATGCATCTTATCGTGTTTATTTAACTTTAGACGTAACAATTAAATAAATTTTATTTATTATTGGAAGTGCGTCTTTTAATTATACTCTTTTACGTCTATTCATTGCTTCCCTGGTTTCAGCAGATGACAAAACGTAGGATGTTAAAAAAGAATGTACAAATAAATAATTTACATGATCTGATTCATCAAGATGTGAAAACAAAGTTAAAGTTTCTTTAAAGTTTTAAATTAAACTTTCATTTACTTATAACAATTAACTTTTGTGTCATTATTTCTTTTTAACTTATTCACAGAGGCATTCAACTAAAATATAGTAAAGTTGTATTTATGTATGTTTTTCTTCAGATATATTTCAGCATTCAGCTTCATATTTAGCAGATTCCTCAGCAAAGATATTACTGAACGGAGAGCCCAAGATAAACCGCCATAAATCTTGAATGTGATATTCTACAGATTTGGGATCCGCGATTTCTCAACTAAACCCTTAGATAAAAATGAATAACCCAGAGTTAGTATTTTCTGAGATTCACTTTACGCAGGCGTCTGGACTGAGGACCCATGTTATTTGATGATAACTGTTAATTAACGTTTAAGAAATTTGTGGCCCTTTGCTTGTTTTTTACTATTTTTAACTTGATTTCCCTATGTCTTATGACGTTTCACTACAATTAAAAAAATGGGCCCTAAACGTACCCGCGACCCAGGCATCGGTTCTAGCTGACCCCTTCAACCCAGGCATCGGTTTTAGCTGACCCCTTCAACCCAGGCATCGGTTCTAGCTGAGTGTGATTCTGTAAGACCACAGAACAGATAAAGAGGTTATCCTCTTTATCTGTTCTGTGTGTAAGACCACGTTCTGATATCTCTTTGAGGCGCGCGTCAATTGTTATAGGCGGGAATTTGTTATGGATTCCCGACGCCCAAGGCGTCTCCTGCGGCGAAATTTTTGTATGCCTGGGAAATGATACGAAGAGAAAAGGTTATCACTAGTAAGGAATCTAGGAAAATGATTAGTAAAGTATCGAGGAATGAGATCCAAATGTCAGGTATATCTTTATTTGTAGGTAGGTCGAAAAAAAAATGATATCACTGACTGTCAGTGTCGCTAAAATCTGGAAGATAATACTGTGTGATTATGATAACGTTAAGTTAATAATATGGCTCGGAAGATTGCTTAGACAAGCAGCCTAGAACGTTCCCACCGCTGCGACCCGGGCATCCTCTTTGTGAGAGGGAGTCGGACGTATTCCTCTGTTGGTAGGCGCCAACTGTTGGAAATGTTTTATTCATGCCGTTTTATGTAAGTTTACAATTTTCACCCGACTGCGGTAGGGCCCAAAACGAGAAGTGTTTGAAGACAAAAGTTACACGATATTTCAGGTTATTGGTTTGTCCCCGTGCGCTACCAAAATTCTAGTGATAGCAATGCTTGTTTCTTCTTTTTCAGTTACCTACGTGTGTTTGCAGTCGGTTTTTTTTTTAAATTAGAGCAGCAGCTGCTATGACACAAATTATTTATTTTAAGCCTGTGCTATTCCACTGCAGGGCAAAGACCTCCCTTACTCGTGTCCACTCCTCTTTATGTTGAGCTAGTGTGGACCAATCCTGTCTGTACGTCAAGGTCTTACCATATTCTCCTGGGCCTGCCTCGATGTCGAGAGATGTTTTCTGGGACTCGCACGGTAGTTAATTTTGCCCAAACAAATTGCACAGAGAAGAAGAAGTGTAGGTATTTAATAAACTCTAGGCCAGAGGGCTATGACATTACCACAGTAGGTTGCTCCCACTAAGAAGTTATCGGCAGCGAAGCTCTATGTCACATAATAATGATATAAATGTAATAATAATATATATGACAACACTGAGATAACCGTCGCTTGACATGATTGTGATGTAACACAATCTTATCATTACTTACACTGGTGGAACAGAAAATAGTAGAATTTGAAACGATCATTTAATCAAGCTGAAAACAACAAGGTTACCTTACACTGCAATCAAAGGGGTGCATTAAATAAAATGGCCTTTACGAGTGGCGATACTGTATGTTTTTTTTTGTAAGGATGGGAAATCATCAAATTACTCCCTCCCGCTCTGGGTGGAAGTGGAAGTGTCAGACTCGTACTGACTTAAACCCATCCATGTTCCTTTCTTAGCCCTTTATGTTAGTTCCTTTCTTAGCTTATTTATGTAAATTTTTACTACGGCATGATCTGTGTCCACTGATAAATGATTTTAATGAACAATGGGTTCATAGAACAGCGCACATATAAGCTATCCTGAGACAATATTGGAAAAACTCAGTTTGGCAAAGGGAATTTATAGCGCAATAATATTTTATTCTCGTACTAGCACTTTGCCCGCGGCTTCACTCCCGTGGTCTTTCCCGTGGGACCCGTTATTTTTCCCGGGATAAAAAGTAGCCTATGTTACTCCTAGAAAACTAAGCTTTCCAACGGTGAAAGAATTTTTAAAATCGGTCCAGTAGTTTTTGAGCCTATTCATTACAACCAAACAAACAAACAAAGTTTTCCTCTTTATAATATTATAGTATAGATAATATTATTCTTGAATGATATTATACGATTCTTGAATTATTAGTCTTGAATATTATTATGGGACGAGGTTAATCAAACGCGTTGGTGAATAAGAGTGGGTCGTTATTTTGGCTTAATGTGTAGCAATTTGATTAAAAGTGTCTCGTAGGTAAATAATTAAATAACTGTTTACAAACTAAATGATACTCTAATGTAAACTATATTGTGATAAACTGTGGCAGTTATTTGTTTGTGTATTTGTGTTACGCTCGTCTCATTCTCTACTGGTATACATTATTATACTAGTTATTTGGTATCGGATATTTAAAAATAAGGTAACTTATTTCTTTTTATAACAACAGCTCTATCGATGCGCAGCGTACGCGTCTCAAAAATCCCACGCGGCTAATACGCGACGTTTACGCTACGCTACGAAAGCATTCCCGTGTGGAGAACCTAAGCGGGATTGTCCGAAAGGGTTACCGCTACCCCGGAACATAAAGGGCTAAGGAAGGAACATGGATGGGTTTTAGTCAGAAAGAGTCTAGCGGACGAATAAAAATGGCAGTTTGATAGCTTTAGCCTAGAAAATATACGTACATATTATGTCAAACCGCCATTTTTATTCTTTAGATAAAAGTTATCTGACTATTGAAAAATCAGCTCTTAGTCACGTCCAGCTATTCCGAGATTGATTGATTTTTTCTCAAAATTACTTATTGCGACAAGGTCAAAGCCTAATAGAAAAACAATTATTTTCCGATCAATGTAGTTTTTTTCCAGCCATTTTTCCGGTTGAGTGCAGAATTCTCATATTTTTTCTCTTGTTGCGTTAAATAAAACGGTTAGTTTTCCTGGATCAGTACCTCATTGTATAGTATTACTGTTCCGTGGTGGCAGTAATCTGATCGGCGCCGCGGCGTATCGTATCGTCTAAGTTTATGTACAGCGTGTTGACAGATTCAGTTGAAAGTAAGTTCTTTTTCAATGATATTAATGTTTTGAACGCCATTGCCATATATACGTGACAAACAAGAGCGTGTGACATATTTGTGTCGTGCCTGTACGGCAACGACACAAATATGTGACAATGCGGTACACTATCAACCCGAAATGAAAAATTAAATCATTACTTTTGTGTGTGCTTATATAGATATCTTAAAAATTGATGCTCTCGTACATATTTAATGACATGAAACAAATTACAAGACTATATTAAATAAGGATATTGGGAAATTCATGATAACAAGAAGAAATAAATTTGTTGCTTCGCGTAGGTATATATGCATTGACTTGCAAGTAGGTATCATGTAAAGCTGCACCGACGCGCCACTTAAAAGTGCTTTCCTATTACGTTAAGACACAACTCTTAACTCCAAGGTTTCTCTAGATACTAGGCAGGTGCTAGGAGTTGATAAAGAATGTGTCGATAACATCCTTTAAGGGTCTCGAGATGGATTTCAAAATTGATATAATAAACATAATGTAAATGAGAGGCCCTGTTCCACTTTCTACCAGCTGCACACAGCTCTGCAACGCTCCCCCCTAGACCACCCACTTTCTTTATACGATTTAAGTATGTTCTTCGTTAGGTAAACTTTAAACCAGCGCTAGCTGCTGACGTATTGACATCTCTTCTAGTTATTAATTCAAGCAACGTGACGTCAGCCTCGTCTTTGTTAGACTTAGTTCGTATTTTAATATGTATTACTTAACTATTGTATGGATTATTGCCTGATCTGAAATAATGTGTCTAGTTTCGAATTGTCTTTAATATTGAAGGCCTCAGCTATAAATTGTGAATTAAAACAGCATTTTGTTAATAATAAGTAAGTTTTCTTCTCTTTTTCGTGTTCTATAATTCTCTTATTCACTTTCATCTTCAACATGGTTTGTGGTATTTATAATAATTTCAGTAGAAAATCGTGATAGGGTGCTATTTTCGGTAATGTTTTTTTCCAGTTCTCATTTATTGCTTGCGGTCGTTATTGGTTGTAGAGTGTTTAAAATGTTTGAAATGGAATTGGCAAAAAGTATGGGTGTCTATATTCAACGTTTATGCGCCCCCTGCAGCCTTGCTTATTAGCATCTGTGGTTATGGTAAGATAAAGTAATTTGTTCGTTTTATAGTTGTGAACTCTATCATTTTCTGACAAACAGAAATGCCTGAAGTAAATCTAGAGGAAGTGCGGAGGTTCATGGAAGACTGCCTGAAGGCCTTGGGGGCTCCAGAGTCCGAGGCGAAGGCCCATGCTGACCTGCTGATACATGCAGATACAGTGGGACATTACAGCCATGGATTGAACCGACTTGGTGAGTTTTTGAGATTATTAAGGTAGTTGTTATTTTTATATATGTAAATTTTTAGTGACAACTCCTGCAGGATAGTTTAGTTAACTTTCTTTTTCCTTAATGCCTGTATTTGTAGTAATATTTTGTTACTTGGAGGTGCCATAAATTTTATATTAATTTCCTCCACAGAGTTTTATATAAACGACATCAAGTCTGGGGCGTGCGTACCAGCAGCCAAGCCCGAGATCCTGAAGGAGTCAGGTGCCACAGCCTGGGTGGATGGTCAAGACGCCCTCGGCTCCACTGTGGGCAACTTCTGCATGAAACTAGCCATCCAGAAAGCCAAAGAGTTCGGCGTGGGATGGGTGGCGGCTAAACGTGAGTGGTTTTTGCTAACTTAAAGGTACTGGTCACGATTCAAAGATGGCCATGGGTTCGGTCCCCAGGCTGAATAAAGTATTAAACGAAAATTTTTTTTTAGATGCTTTTCTGAGTTGCAGTAGGGAGAACAGGTTTATGACGCCTTTAAACATTGTATCATAACTGGTGAAAGGGTGTCAAGTCACAAACTAATAAACGCTAGTGTTTTAAATAGAAGTTATAAGCTAAATAGGTATATATTTATTTTAAAGAACAGTAGTAAAATAAAAAGAACATTAATGAATTAACATTCGTCGTTCATACCTTGCTACGTGAGGACGTGTATTTGCCTTATTTGATTATTGTTTATTTACACAGCTTCAAATTTCCGACACTCAAGTTAACTAGTTCTATAATTTTATCGGCCCCTCTCGTTCCATCTTGTGGGATTGTCCATATAACCCGGCGGCCATATTTGATTTTGGTGCTGTGTCTCGCTCGTTCTGCCCTGGAGGGACCTAGTGGAGCTGTCAGCGGTCCTCCGAAATACTCGAAAAACTTGTGAGTAACACACAAATTGAAAATCATTTGGCGGGATTCGAACCCGCGACATTCAACGCAAGCGCTTCTGCATGACCGTAGCTCCAACCTGCGAGCCACCGCGACACGCGTGCGCCGCCTCGAAATTCGTCATCGGTAGCTTGAAGCCTAGTCACGTGACATCGGTCGCCTTGCACCAAGATACTTAGCGGAGGTAAAACGACACTTCGGTCGCCCCGTACCAAGATACTTGGCGATAGTAAATCGACACCTCGGTCGCCCCGTACCAAGACACTTGACGATAGTAAAGCGATACTTTGGAGTTGAATTTAATTATTCGCCGCTATCTAGCTTGTGCGATCAGGATTTAAAAAAAAAAAAAAAAAAAAATTAACTATTCACTCAACGATGTTTCACTCATCTAAAACGGGATCCAGCCCTGATTTAAGAACAACGTCGGAGACCGAATCTGGAGTTACGGGAAGGAAACGTAAACAACCTGAATGTGGGTTTACTGAAGCGTTAAACTCACTCGCTTCCGAGCTCAGATCGACCCTAAAGTCATTTCGCGGTGACGTTGACGCCAGCCTGACCACTATCAACTTAAACATCTCTGGTATGAAAACTGACTTGGAACTTCTCACCGCGAACACTACTGAGATTCGCAACGACATCAATCTTTTGCGAGCTGAGCAGGAATCACTTAAGTAGCGGTTGGTTGCTATAGAATCTGGGAACGAGGACATTACTCCGCGTATCGACTCCATGGATGATTTGCTTGAGTTTACGTCGAATCAATGTGAAGACGTCGTGAAGAGAATCTCAGCCCTTGAAAGTCGTGTCATCTCAGCGGAGCGTACTGACGATCTAGTTGGCGAACTTGAGGCCAAAATCGACGTATCGGAGCAGCAGGCCAGAGCCTGTAATATAGAAATATCGAATGTTCCGGAGAGGCGTGGGGAGAACTTGATCACTATTATTAAATCTATAGGGGACAAAATAAAATTTCCGATAACACAAAACGACATTATTTCCATACATCGCGTTCCACAGAAAATTTTAAATAATTCCAGACCCAAAACTATTGTGGTGAGGTTCTCCTCGGTGCCGTTTCGTGACAACGTAGTGAGCGCCTATCGCTTGGCAAAGGGATTAAAGTCGGATCAGGTCGGCATAGCTGGAACCTCGCATACAATATATTTAAATGAGCACTTAACTCTGAAGAAAAAGTTGTTCTTTCGTGAATGTCGTCTTGAGGCCAATAAGCACAAATTTAAACACTGCTGGGTCAAACATTCCACAATTCTGGTACGCCGAACTGATATTTCAAAGATATTTTCAATCCGTAATAGTAAGGATTTCAACAAATTTAATATTTCCGATGATATTACCGCTAAAGATAATAAGTAATTCTTTAATTTTCCGTATTTTTTCTAACTGTATAAATTCCCTTTTTCATTTTTATTTTGATGCTATAGACTACATAAGCTCAATTAATTACACATACGTTCTTTGGTTAAGCGAATCAGTAATACATTTTTGTCATATTTTTCTATATTCTCTGTTATCTGTGGTTCCAGGCTTACTGGTTGCATCTCTAATCATCAGTGCTTTCAACATACATTATATTATAACATATCTCCTTCCTAATGGCTGATTCACTATGTATTTATTATCAGAATTGCAGGGGCATTCGTGGCAAACTTCAGACGATTTTTATGAATGTCTTGGCTGGCACGTATGATATAATCGTATTAACGGAGACTTGGTTAGTACCAGATATAGCAGACTGTGAGGTTGTAGATCAGCGCTACACCGTTTTTCGTTGTGACCGGGATCGCGCGGCAACTGGTAAACGCGAGGGTGGAGGAGTTCTTGTTGCCATTTTAAAAACACTTCAACCTTTGTATATGGCCAACGTATGCGGCGGTTCTTTACACACCCACTTAGAATTTCTACTTATTCAATTACCCAGTCGTGACCATTCGAAACGGCACTTTATCAGTGCGGTTTACATACCACCAAAAACACCCGATGACGTCTATATTACTTACTTGAGTATGCTTTCGAACATTTTAAGTGATCCCGTGATAGATTGTTTTTACATAATAGGTGACTTTAATTTACCGAAACTGGATTGGCCTTCCGGAGTTGGTGCATGTAACCAGCTCAGTGAGATCCATTCATTTATTGGTAGGAATCTCGAAAATTTTCTTTCAGAATTGAACGCCACGCAGTATCATAACTTTCCAAACGCGAACAATCGAACGCTAGATTTATTAATATCCAATGAACACTACCAGGTTTATCAGCCAAGTGATCATTTAGTACCCATGGACTCTCATCACCCCCCTTACTGTGCCGTGACCTCCCCTCACATGAATTATTCGCGCATGAACCAGTGCCCAGTTGTGAAATTCAATTATAATAAGTGTGATTACGATCAAATTAAAGCTGATTTGTCTGAAACAGATTGGAATAGCTTGCTCGATCACCTTTCCGCACAAGAGTCTGTAAACACATTTTATGATTATTTATTTGAAGTTATTCGTAAGCATGTTCCTCTAAAATCCAACCGATGTTCTAACTTTCCCATTTGGTTTACTCGACCCCTTATAAGGCTATTCCGAAACAAAAACAAGGCTTGGATCAAATGGAAAGTTTACAATAACATATCCGACTTCGAGCAATTTTCTCTTTACCGACGTAGATTCAATAGTGAATGCTACCAATGCTACTCCAACTATATAAAGTCTGTCGAAGATAATGTTCACAAAAATCTCAAACTTTTCTGGAGCTATGTATCTAGTAAACGTGCTAATTCAGGGATTCCATCTAATGTCAAATTGGGAAACACTTCCTGCTGTGAGCCGCGCGATATCTGTGAACTGTTTGCAACGTACTTTAAATCTGTGTATGAACCATCTACACTCGATATTCATAATTGGGTGCCTCCTTCTACCTTCCATAGCGATAGTGACCTTATTAGTAAAATTTATATAAATCATTCAAAAATTCACAAAGAGCTCATATCGCTAGACTCCACAAAAGGTCCTGGACCTGACGGCATCCCTCCTTCGTTTTTCAAACGTGTTGCTGATCAACTGTGTGATCCTCTGCATTTGTTATTTAATAAATGTATTGAACACGGCGTTTTTCCGGATGTATGGAAACTGGCACATTTGACTCCAGTCTTCAAAAAGGGATCCAAGCATGACGTGGAAAATTACCGCCCGATCTCCATTCTGTCCACCTTGTCAAAGCTTTTTGAGAAATTAGTTTACAACGAAATATATCCCACTTTACACAAGTCCATAATTAAACAACAGCACGGTTTTGTCCGACAACGATCCACCTATACAAATTTACTCATTTTTGTTGGGAATCTTTTCGAAAACATGGATAATCGTTTACAAACCGACGCTGTGTATACGGACTTTCAGAAGGCTTTTGACAAGGTGGACCACGAATTGCTATTACAAAAAATAGCTTTTAATGGTATTCGCGGAAATTTGCTGCGTTGGTTCACATCTTACATAACAAACCGTACTCAAAAAGTTGTGATCAATGGTTATCAATCCGAGCTAATTTCAGTCACCTCCGGAGTCCCGCAGGGATCAATTTTGGGTCCTTTATTATTCACTATTTTCATAAACGACATTATTTGTTGCTTTAAACACTCCAACTTTCTACTATACGCGGATGATTTAAAAATTTACAAAACTATAAATAGTTCTGAAGATTGTTTATTACTTCAAAGTGACTTAGATCGACTTTCTACATATTGTACCACAAATAAACTATTACTGAGTTTACCCAAATGTAACGCTATAACTTTTACAAAAAATAAAAAACAACATCTATGTAACTATTATTTATCTAATGCAAAACTAAATAGAGTCTATTCACTGCGGGACCTCGGGGTGATATTGGACTCAAAACTTCATTTCAGCACGCACATAGATACTATTATAAACAACGCGCTTAGAATGTACGGTTTTGTTATGCGTAACAGTAGAGATTTTAAACGTCCATCAACTTATAGATATTTGTTTATATCTTTAGTTAGGCCATGTCTGGAGTTTGCTACTATGATATGGAACCCTTACTATAGAAAGTATATTGAATCAATCGAAACAGTACAACGAAAGTTTCTGCGAGCCATGCATTGGAGATGTAGTCACAGCCAAGCCACGTATGATACATTGTTAAAGTATTACAACCTGCTTTCTTTAGAATCCAGAAGGCTGCTTCTTGGAGCAATGTTTATTCACGGTATTATCCATAACAAATATGACTCCTCTGATATATCCAATAAACTGTGTTACCTTGTTCCGAGAACAGTAGTGCGTAGACGAGCGCGCCCATACCGTTTACTAGCAACTAATACCAGCCAAATATGTCACTCTAATGCCGGGTCTCGCGCTCCTCTGCGTCAACTGGTGGATTCTTACAACGACAGATTTGAGAGCATAGATATTTTTAACCTATCCGCTAACAAATTTAGGATACTTGTAGTCGAGTCTATAATGGCATCATAATTTTATTCTAATAAAAGAAAGATCTTTTATAATTTTAATAGTTTAATAATGTATTTAACTCGCGTAGCATAATTAATCATAAGTTAGTGATCAGTGGATAATAGTGTTGGTAGTGCAATAAGTGCCACTAGTCTAAGTTTATATTTAGTTTATGACATGTTTTGCACTGCTGTTTTTTATCCCTAAATAAATAAATAAATAAACTCTCAGCTCATAGAACTGCTGAGGTACAACGCAACGTATTGAATAGTTTTGTGTCGATTTATATAATGCTTTTAAGTTAGTGTTAGTCAAATTTTGTCACCGTATACTTACCCACACAAGAATAAGCGTTGTGTTACGTTATTTTGTTTTTCAGGGAGTAATCACTATGGCATGGCGGGATACTGGGCGCTGCAGGCGGAGCGCGAGGGGCTCATCGGCATGGCCTTCACCAACACTTCGCCTATCATGGTCCCCACCAGGTCCAAACAAGTGAGTCGATTGAACTACTTCTACTTTCGTATAAAAAAAAACGATGCATTTGAAGGCTGATCTAAGAAATACCAATAAAGCGCCAAATTCACAGAAATATTCCTGATTCTCACACCAGAAACTAGATATGTGCCCAGATACCAAGCCAAGCGGCCACTGTAGGCACGGGCCGCGGACGGTGTGTAATGGGTAGCTCACCGTTCGTTCAGAACCAGGCCCGTGCCGGACATCTCTTTGAGGCGCGTACGTGTTCCACGCGCGCCTCAAAGAGATGCCAACATTAAAAAAGAGGCCCGTCAGGGCCGAAGCCTGCTGGCTAAGCGGGATTGTCCGAAAGGGTTACCGCTATCCCGGAACATAAAGGCTAAGGACGGAACTTGGATGGGTTTTAGTCAGTAAGAGTCTGACACTTCCGCTCCACCCAGAGCGGGGGGAGGGGGGGGGGGGGGGTCATTTGATGATTTCTCCCCCTCAAAAAAAAAGCGGCAACAGAATAGTATGATATGAATAGTAGTATGCAGTGGTTGAGCGATTGACTGGTGCGCACTATGTCGCGGGTTCGATTCCCGCACGGAACAAATATTTGTACGACCTGCAAGTATTTGTTACGAGTCTGGGTGTTTTTCTATCTATAATATGTATGTATTTACAAAAAAAAAAATGTATATAAGTAGTATATCAACCATCTCGTTACCATAACACAAGCATTAGGTTGCTTAGCTTGGGACGATATGGCGCTGTGTGAAATGTCCAAGGATATTATTATTATTATTATTATATTTTAAGGGATTTACTGACCTATTTGCGTACCGTTTTGTTTCAGAGGGCCTTGGGAACGAACCCTATCGGAATGGCAGCTCCTGCTAGTGGTGGTGATAAGCTGGTGGTCGACATGGCTACTACTTCCGTCGCTATGGGGAAGGTAAGCGAATTAAATAAACGCAATATGAAAGTAAATGTATGAAGTGAATAGTGGTGAAAAATGTGACACTTAAATCCTTACTCCATTCATTCAAAGTGTAGGTAGGTCTATCAATCTGCCGAGCCTTTTCCCAACTATGTTGGGATCAGCTTCCAGTCTAACCGGATGCTGCTGAATACCAGTATTTTACACGGAGCTACTACCTATCTGACCTCCACAACCCAGTAACTGGGTAATACGATACCTCTTGGTAAGACTGGCTCAGATTTTCGGGTTTCTGACGACCCGTAACGATTGTTATGATGCAAAAATGACAGCCGCGATCAACGGATTAACGTGCATTCCGAGGCACGCAGCAGTCTCGGTATGTAAAATTGGTCACCCATCTACGGCCAACCCCGGCAAGCGTAGCTTAATCTGATGGATCGATCCGTGCAGCTGTTATTACTTAGCCACGAGCTCCTCTACGTGTAGGTAAGAAATGCTTGTAATCGACATGTATGTACTTTATTTTCAGATTGAAGTGCAAATCCACAAAAATGAGCCGCTGCCTCAAGGTTGGGCCCTGGATGTTGACGGGAAACCCACCACTGATGCCAACGCAGTACGTACTCTAACGCCTGCATAAATATTAATAGCAACGTCTGTTTCAGACGTTTTGCTAAAATTCCTGGCGATGTTGCTATGTGTTTCCATCTTCATTTTGGTGAACGTTTTCGACATTTACACGCGACATGGTATCGTCGTCACGTAGGTATTGAGGGGGTGAAGCAGACGCGAGCGGCTGAGAGGCGCGCGGGGCCCCCCGCTCTGCCGCACGCCACTGGCTAGCTAGCGGCAACTTGTAGAACTAGTTTGTATTAGTTGTGTAGTAGATACAGAATGTACCTATTTATTTATTTATATTTTTTTTAATATGGTGCAATAAATAAATGAAACGTGCCTAGTGTGCCTACGAGAAAGAATGCGGCCCCTTAGAATAAATAACTATAACAATAAATAATATTTGAACAGGACATCTGCGCCTATTATTAATTGACTTCAAAAAAAGGGAGGTTCTGTTTTCAAACCCTATGTATGTATGTAATTCGAAAATCGCGGACAGACAAACAAACGGGTTGTTTTGTGTTGATTTTCTCAAAAACGAATGAAACAATGTTGATGATTCTTTCACGGTCGTAATGTACAGATGTCCAGATGATATCAAGTTATCAACGCAAATAAAAATATTCTATTTCATTCTACCCTAATCTGTCAAATTTCTTTGAAGGATTTTTAACTTTATTCCAAACACATAAGGTTCATTTTCAATTGGAAAAATTTAAGTTCGGAATAGTCTTGCACCAACGCAAACAAAAATATTCTATTTCGTTCTACCCTAATCTTTCAAATTTCTTTGAAGGATTTTCAACTTTATTCCAAACGTACAAGGTTCAGTTTCAATTGGAAATTTTTTAGTTCGGAATAGTCTGTTACCAACGCAAACAAAAATATTCTATTTCGTTCTACCCTAATCTTTCAAATTTCTTTGAAGGATTTTCAACTTTATTCCAAACGTACAAGGTTCAGTTTCAATTGGAAAATTTTTAGTTCGGAATAGTCTGTTACCAACGCAAACAAAAATATTCTATTTCATTCTACCCTAATCTCTCAAATTTCTTTGAAGGATTTTCAACTTTATTCCAAACAAATAAGGTTCATTTTTAATTGGGAGAATTTTAGTTAGGAATAGTCTGTTGTGCTGGCGTCTGTACAGCATATCAAGTTACCAACGCAAACAAAAATATTCTATTTCATTCTACCCTAATCTGTCAAATTTCTTTGAAGGATTTTCAACTTTATTCCAAACACATAAGGTTCATTTTTAATTGGGAACATTTTAGTTAGGAATAGTCTGTTGTGCTGGCGTCTGTACAGCATATCAAGTTACCAACGCAAACAAAAATATTCTATTCCATTCTTCCCTAATCTGTCAAATTTCTTTGAAGGATTTTCAACTTTATTCAAAACATATAAGGTTCAGTTTCAATTGGAAATTTTTTAGTTCGGAATAGTCTTGCACCAACGCAAACAAAAATATTCTATTTCGTTCTACCCTAATCTGTCAAATTTCTTTGAAGGATTTTCAACTTTAATCCAAACACATAAGGTTCATTTTTAATTGGGAAAATTTTAGTTAGGAATAGTCTGTTGTGCTGGCGTCTGTACAGCATATCAAGTTACCAACGCAAACAAAAATATTCTATTCCATTCTTCCCGAATCTGTCAAATTTCTTTGAAGGATTTTCAACTTTATTCCAAACGTATAAGGTTCAGTTTCAATTGGAAAAATTTTAGTTCGGAATAGTCTTGCACCAACGCAAACAAAAATATTCTATTTCGTTCTACCCTAATCTGTCAAATTTCTTTGAAGGATTTTCAACTTTATTCCAAACACATAAGGTTCAGTTTGAATTGGAAAATTTTTAGTTCGGAATAGTCTGTTACCAACGCAAACAAAAATATTCTATTCCATTCTACCCTAATCTGTCAAATTTCTTTGAAGGATTTACAACTTTATTCCAAACACATAAGGTTCAGTTTCAATTGGAAATTTTTTAGTTCGGAATAGTCTGTTACCAACGCAAACAAAAATATTCTATTCCATTCTACCCTAATCTGTCAAATTTCTTTGAAGGATTTTCAACTTTATTCTTACTGACGACACGGTTGGCGCAGTGGTTGAGCGATTGACTGCTGCGCACTATGTCGTGGGTTCGATTCCCGCACGGAACAAACATTTGTACGACCTGCAAGTATTTGTTAAGAGTCTGGGTGTTTTTCTATCTATAATATGTATGTATTTACAAAAAAAAAATGTACCTATATAAGTAGTTTATCAGCCATCTCGTTACCATAACACAAGCATAAGGTTGCTTAGCTTGGGACGATATGGCGTTGTGTGAAATGTCCAAGGATATTATTTATTTATTTATTATTTACTACGTTTATACTTTATTACATTTATTCACTATTTTTGTGGCTTAGGTATCACTTTACGCTTCAATATTCTCTTAGATAGTCGACGACAGCGGGCGCAATAAAGATGTACGCGGGTGCTCTCTAAGGCGCGCTGCGGCCGACTGACGGGGTGGGGGCGTCATGGAATTGCCGGCCGCGAGCAAATTCACTGCTCGCTTTCTAGAAATACTTCTTTTTTTAAATAAATTTGCTCTATTTATGAAAAAATAAGACCATAATCCCCTAATGTAGTTAATAGTGAACGTGTAGACGAAATTTTATTAAAATTAGTCTAATAACAATCGAATAAAACTGGTTTTTCTCTTCGTAAACGTGTATAAAAATGCTATTTTGGGGAAACTTTGCGATTTTTTTGTATCGAGCCAAATTGTGTCAATCGTGTTTTGGCCCTCATAATTCACTAAAGAATATTTTTAATTTTTATAATCACGAAAAAAAAAACTGAAAATTTGTTGTTTTATAGGCCAAAAATTGATTTTGCGAGCAGCCTAAATGCGTCAAAACATCATTTTTGGGTCGCATGTCACCTTAATAGTTTTTACTTCGACTGCAAAAAAAAAAATCCACAAGAGTGACCTTGCTAAGAGCGTTGTTCGGGTGCATTCTGAGCAGTCAGTTTTCCGCTTCGGTTAAAAAGGGTATGTTGATAATAGAAATCTGAGTTGTTCTAATAACTAACAACAAACCCTTATATTTCCCCAGGCGTTCAAGGCAGGTAATCTAATGCCTTTAGGAGGAGAAGAGAAGACTAGTGGTTACAAAGGATATGCCCTCGCTGCCATGGTAGAAATGTTCTGCAGTGGATTATCTGGTATGAATACTCACATATTTTTAGCTGTCATATGCCATAATGGCATTATTGAACCAATATTGAATCTGGTATAAGTACATAACATAGGGCATTGGGGCACATCGAGTTTCGGGAAGATACTGTCAAACAGATTCTTTGATCAAGCATACGCAGTTAAGTGTCAGAGAAGACGATCCACAGTAGATAGAGCATTCTCGCCATCTTGAATTCGATGTGCTATATTATTATTGTTAATATTGTGCTACTTACTAAGTTGTAATGTCATGCTTCTGTTAATATTTTAGTGTCAGAACCAGACGAGACTTTTTTTAATTCGTTCTTGAGTAAGGTTTCTAAAGGGTCTTTTCAAATATTACAGGGTCTAAAATGACGCACAACATCCGCGGCTGGGAGCTGGCCAGTATTAAGGGTGCACCAAACCTGGGGCAGTGCTTCGCAGCTATCAATCCAAACTTTTTCGCTCCGGGGTTCGAAGACAGAGCCGCTGATTGTCTCAATACCTGGAGGAATTTGGAACCTGTATGTATAGAACCTTAGGCAACTCGACTCTTTGATGGTCTTTAACTAAAGGTGTGTGATTAAAAAAAAAGAAAATTAGAGAAGGAAAGGGAGGAGAGGGCCGTAGCTGTGTCTATATTCATCATCTGCCTAGCCTTTACCCAACTATGTTGGGGTCGGCTTCCACTCTAACCGGATGCAGTTGAATACCAGTGTTTTACATGGAGCGACTGCCTGTCTGACCTCCACATCCCAGCAACTGGGCAATACGATACCCCTTGGCTGTCAGAATTTCGGGCTTCTGACGACCCTTAAGGACTGTCAAACATGCACAAATGACAGGAGCTGTGTCTATATTAACCAACTAGCACTTTGCCCGCGGCTTCGCTCCCGTGGTCTTTCCCGTGGGACCCGTTATTTTTCCCGGGATAAAAAGTAGCCTATGTTACTCCTAGAAAACTAAACTTTCCAACGGTGAAAGAATTTTTAAAATCGGTCCAGTAGTTTTTGAGCCTATTCATTACAACCAAACAAACAAACAAAGTTTTCCTCTTTATAATATTAGTATTAGTATAGATAGAATTATTTATTTAGAAAACTCCGGAGCAGAGTTTAGGTTCTATTGGTTATTATTGGCACCGCGCCTCTGTCCCTCTCTTCTTCGCTCCAGCGAACAGGCAGCGTTTTTTTTTTTTTTTTTGAAGGGTGGGAAATTATCCAATGACTGCTCCCGCTCTGGGTGGAACGGAAGGGAGTGTCAGACTCTTACTGACTAAAACCCATCCATGTTCCTTCCGTAACCCTTTATGTTCCGGGGTAGCGCTAACCCTTTCGGACAATCTCGCTTACCCGGCAGGCTTGGCCCTGAGGGGCCCCTTCATATGCTGACATCTCTTTGAGGCGCGCGTGGAACATATACGCGCCGTCCGGCACGGGCAGCTTATGGATGCTTTAATAAGTCAAGTGTCAATAGGAAAAGTGACTTTATTAATGATAAAATGTATGTAGTTGGTTGCATCATCGGTTTTTGGAAACGCTCTAAAGTTCCTGAGAAGTTGCGGATGGGACACACGGCCAAACGGCTCGCAATATCATACAACAGTTCTTCTCCTTTTACAGGTAGACCCATCACAACCAGTCCTGGCTCCCGGAGATAAGGAGCACAAGATTGGCGAGGTGACATTGGCAAGAGGAACGGTCAACTATCCTCAAAGACAAATAGAAGCCATGGCTGACTTGGCTAAGAGGATCGGAGTTAAGCCACTACAGACTGTTTTAGCTTAGTCTTTTTTGTATTAGTATAGAGTAAAGAGGAGAAGATAGCTTGTCTGCTAAAAGTTATTTAGATACTGTTGAATACACATACGGACCAATAGGACTTTTTTAGTCCTAAAATTAAAATGTATAACAGTATACACAGTGTTATGGAAATCGTTTTGCTGATATGATTTACAAGTAATACATAATAATATATGTGTAAAGTAGGTATACTTGACCACCCATAAATAAGTATTTCATCGAAATGTAAAACTATTCAATACGAACGAAAGGTAAAAGGAAATGTTGTTGGAAAATTTCACAGGGGTATGTGTGGGACCTATTCAATGAGTTTGTCTGACGGTTGAACAGTTAAAAGTATAACAGTAAAATGGTGCAGGGATATTTTGGTTCTTGAATGACATTGGCGGGCGATGTTGGCAACATTTGCGAAATTGTTTAAGGACTGATTTTTCAATAGTCCGGTAAGTTTGGTTGGAGGAATAAACATTACAGTTTGACAGCGTTTCCAAAGAAATTAATTATGTCTAACCATTTTTATTGTTAAAATAAAAGTTAACAAATGGAATATGATAATACAATAAAATTGAACTATACAAATAGTAGGTACAAACTAATTCCATAGATCCTTGTATGACTAAACAAGTTGTCAGTAGGTGCTGGAGGCGGGCGGAGCTGTATGCCTGTGTGCTTTCCATCGCCGGTCGCCACCCCATTTTTGTTACAATCAGGCTATATTATGTTATAGCATTTAATTAAACTAATAAACATTAATCAGCGCTGTGGCTCCGTCTCGCATGGGGTCGAAGCATTATGCTGAGCGATGGCCGTATTGCGCGGATGTGACGCATATTTCCCTACAACTTGTTTTTTTTACTGCGTCATGTTCGACGCAAATTAACGTATTTTATTTCTTCCTATAGGTACTTACTTAATTATTGTAATGAAACGAATTTATTAGTATTAGTGTTATACAACAATTGTTGTGCGAATGTGAAGAGTTTCTATGTGAGAAAATAAAACTTAACGTTACGTAGCCCGTCTTTCTTTGGAATTGAACGTCCACGACGACGCTTTCTTAATCAGTTATCACGCCTTTTTTTCCTGAAGAAATTTATAAAAACTAAAAGTATCAAACTCTGGATTTGTACCTACACATTATTTTGCATAAAGCTGCCAAGCTAAAATGGGATTGGGCAGGTCACGTTACCCGCATGCATAGTGACCGCTGGGCAACAGTTGCAACAAGATGGGGAGCCTGAGGATGGACGGCGCGTCGTCGAGGCCGGCCCAGGAAGAGGTGGCGAGACGACCTCGACGCATACCGCAAAGGATGGATCGAGGTGGCTCAAGAGAAAGACATCTGGAAGGATTAGGGAGAGGCGTTTGCTCTGTAGTAGGACAGTGTAGGATAAGTAAAAAAAAATGTTGCATAAGGTTTGAGTACTTTTCGGCGACGAGATGGACGGACAACATTTTAGCAATCACCGGTAGAACTTCGATGCGGCTGGCACTTAACATGGGGATTGGCACGTGAAGCCTATGCTCAGTAGTGGTGAAGTCAGGTCGTGGATGATGATGATGTTTTTGTCAGTCCCGAAAATAATTGTGAGATAATCATGAAGTAGGTACCTAAGTTTATATTTGTGTTGTAAAGTTTAAAAATGATATTAGTTAAAATAGTAGGTATTTAATTTGCTTTCTAATCCAACAATAATGTTCCAGTCCAAATGAGACACGTTACTAAACTCACTGCGGATTCAGATTCGAAGTATAGAATGTGCTCTTCCAGAATCACGCAGCGCTATCCTAGCTGCGTGTCCGGCCGATGGGACTCTGTAATTCTGACTGCGATTATTTGAGACCTAAGTAATTTTATCGTTCGGAAAATTACTTATTTCAGTCGCTCAGCATAAAAAAGCCTTTTATTTAAACGCTTTCAAAATATAAATACAAAACATACGGTAACTACAAAGGTTAATACAACTCAAGGTTCTATTGACGAGGGGCGTAAAATCGGAATTAACCGCCATCTTGTCAACGCCTCCTGTCAATTATTCTGGCGCCAAAATATCGTGTTTATGGTACGTCAGTGCTTTTTGGGACACAAATCACGCTTGGGTTACAACGTGGATAGATTTTGAGGATATTGTAAATAAACAATTCGATTACGTTCGATACCCGGATCGACCAGCCTTGTTGGGTTTTTCTGTCTGTAGCAGCCCGTTGCCTGGATTTGTGGCCGGTTGATGGCAATAGGCTCGCTCCCATTTACATGGCGAAATTCTGGTGAACTTCTGTCTACCCTTTGGGAATACAATAATGGTGTTATATTATTATGTGATAAGACAACGATAGCCCCTTAAGGTGATATGTAGATGGACTGGAACCAGTGTACATAGGCGTTTACCTTGATGCCGCCTGACTAGACCAACTTGATTCTGTGCCTTTTAACGTACCTCGCCTTGGGCATAGAGCAAGCAGGTGACAGACTGAGTAAAGTAACGTTTTGTTGACACATAGTGCCTAATTTTTATGTGCAATTGTGTGCAGGCTACGTAGGTGGGCACCTGGGCACGCACTTTATCAGGAACGCCCAATTCTGCCAACTGGATCATAAGTTTTCTACATAATGCGCGTTAGTTTGGGTCCAAAATCTTTGATGTACAGACGCCAGCACATCAAGCTATCCCTAACTGTCAAATTTTCTCAATTAAAAATGAATCTTATGTCTTTGAAATAAAGTTGAAATACTATCAAAGAAATTTGACAGATGAACTTGATGTGCTGGCCTCTGTACAGTCGCCAGCACATCAAGTAACCACAATCAGGGTTTCTCAATCGATTTCGAACTAAACTATCAATGTTTTAGGGTTTAACATCATTTGGAGAAATTTGATAGTTTGGTATAACTGGATACGCTGGCGATCAGTACCTTACGTAATTAGCAATCTTAATATAATTTTAATAAGCTAAAACTCCCTATTGTTTGGCTGCCCACGGTTGCATATCGAAGTATGATAAGGGAAAATAACTCGAAGGTAAGCAAGTTAGTGAATTTGAAAGTCCGTTGTGCATTGTTTTACCGAAGGGCACAAACCCTGAGACTTCGGGCAAGATTGACAGATCTCGCTTTGATGGTAGCGTTTCATTCGAATATGAACCTTATTCTCATGTAAAGTATGTTCATTGAAGTTCCTCCAAGCAAATGAGAGCAAGCGTGTCGTACGAATACTCATCAACATTAATCTTACACAAATAAAGTTCACAATTAAATAATACGCTTGTTTAGCTAAGCCAAATTGCGGTCTGTGAATCTTGCCCTTGGTGACCGAATAGAATAACCAAGTACCAAGTACAAGCCTTTGCTTAAGTTCCAAACCAAAGACAATAGAGCAAGTTGCTTTTTTTCGCTTCCGCGGGAACAACAAATCGGAAAAATTGTTGATTCAGACTTTTAATTTTAATTATGATTTACTAGCTCCCGCCCGCGGCTTCGCCCGCAAAATATGTCGACAAATTATACACATAAACCTTCCTCTTGAATCACTCTATCTATTAAAAAAAAACCGCATCAAAATTCGTTGCGTAGTTTTAAAGATTTAAGCATACATAGGGATATAGGGACAGAGAAAGCGACTTTGTTTTATACTATGTAGTGATGATCCCGTAAATGACATACAATTTATTTGTTGCAAAATAAGAATTTTATATTTATTTATTATTATTATTGCACAATGTACACAACCATAGTTATAGGCTAGGCTTAAGTAGTGAAAAAATAATACAACAAAAATACTAAGTATTATTCAAATCTATGACTTAGGGCGGCTTTCACCAATGAATCAGAACGCGATTTTCATATAAACCTCGGTTATGGACTGTCAGTGTCTTTATTTTCTTCTAGCTTTTGCCAGCGGCTTCGCCCGCGTGTATGTAGGAGCTTATATACGAGTACTACTTATTCCAGATTATAATCTACCTTTGTGCCAAGTTTCATTCAGATCCGTTATTCGTTAAGTCGTTTTTGAGTTTATTCGTTACAAACATACATACACATCTTTCCTCGTTATAATAATAAGTATGGATGGAATATTGAGTTTCAATATTCCATTGAAACTGACAGGTCTTGCACGCAGTTTAGGTGTGTCGCTCGCGTTCAGTGTCATTAGTAAAATTGGCACTAAGTACGTATGATACCAGGATCATAAATTGGCACTTGAGTGACACTACCAAGAGCCCTTTACTTGGTAAACATAAAAAAATGATAGTAAATTGTTTTCTAAAATGTAGATATTTCAAAACAAGATGGCGGTGTTAGTTCCGATTTTCTCCACGCTTCTGGCAAAAGTAAAGTAAGTAAAGGTATATAAATATTAGCGAAAGGCCTAGGGACCCGCCAAACTTACCAACCATCATTTACCTACTCATCTGTCACTTTATCTATGGCTTCACAGTATCGGGTTATCGCAAATCGAATGCTAATTTAACGCATTTATCTTGTTCAAACGCTTGTTACATGGTCTTGGGAATGGCTTTATGTGTAGTTCTTTAGTTACTGACATTTACATTGTCCTGTTTTCTAAAGCCCGATCACGGTGCCCGGTACTTTATATAGGTAGTGTTTTTTTTTGTTTAAGGCTGGGAAATCACCCAATGACTTCTCCCGCTCTGCGTGGAGCGGAAGGGAGTGTCAGACTCTTACTGACTAAGACCCATCCATGTTCCTTCCGTAGCCCTTTATGTTCCGGGGTAGCGGTAACCCTTTCGGTCAATCCCGCTTATAGGTAGTGTACCTACTTAGTGCACACGTTTGTGTTAAAAAAAATTGGGCTAATAAAATTTGTGGGCTACCTTAGTGCATACATCTGAGCTTTAATATCTAGTCTTGGTGTCTCATTGTTGAGCGAGCGCTTATAATAAACTTAAAGTCAATAAGTAATCTAATAATAGTTTGTATGTAATAGGCATCTTCAAGTCAGTATGATCCATAAGTCTTTTACCAGTTTTCAAATTTATCATTTATTATTCAAATTAATACCTACTCAAAACATTCGGCGAAACCTATTATTAAAATGGGACGAGGAAAACAAAATACCAAAGTGTTACTTAAATGAAGATGGGAAAATCCGCACATTTTGAACAGTAAACGAAATAGATTAAAAAATACTACGGCAGTAGGTCATCTTTGGATTGTCCGAAAGGGTTACCGCTACCCCGGAACATAAAGGGCTACGGAAGGAACATGGATGGGTTTTAGTCAGTAAGAGTCTGACACTCCCTTCCGCTCCACCCAGAGCGGGAGCAGTCATTGGATGATTTCCCAGGCTTAAAAAAAAAAAAAAAAAAAGGGCCTGCGCAGCGGGCGTTTTGGATACGCGCGTCGCGCTACGGCGCGTAAAAGAAGCGCAGTGTGCATAGGCCCTTAGTCGTTGCAGTTGCCTTGCAAAAATGTCTTTGTGAATATACATTATTATTTTTATGTGTTTATATTTTATAAGGGTTTTCTTACACAGTATAGAAAACGAAGAGTATTCTGCAACTGTCGCGGCAGGTTAAGATGGTGCACGGTTTGGTTCGTACGGTCTTACCCCAGTGCCGGATTTACCCCTACGTACTCTGTCATAATTACTCATAATGGTCATGTCTGTCAGTCTTTGTGCCTTCCAATAGGTCTCAAGCGCATTTTATTTGTAAGCACTATATTTTATTTTGGTTATCATCATTAATTCTTAGTAAAGTTTTTGTGTGTATTGTATTAATACAATCTAATTTTGTGTTACTTAAAACGATAAAACTTTATGATACCCACATAATTGAAGTTTATTCGATCTACCGGTGCTGTGAGGTAATCTTAAAACGAGTCTAGTCTAGAACATTATTTGAATTCACACTTGAGTGATACCTATTCAGTATTAATTACTAACATCTGCCCGCGGCTTCGCCTGCATGGATGTCGGATATTTTTCCTCGAGAACGTATCTACTATCTACTAAAATGTAGGTATTTTTTTGTAATTTGCCTCTACAGTGTGTTAGGTTCACAGAACAGTTAAAGAGGTGTTAGGTTAAACGAGGGACATACTTTCAGGGGGTTACTATACCCATGAAAATGAATAACTTTGACTATGGAACTATACCACAAATCATGAAAAAAAAATCTGCGGTTCAGTACATTTATGCTCGCATAATTCTTCAAAATGTATAGAACTGCTGATATTTTTTTTTTCATAATTCAGAGTTGGTCCCATAGACAAAATCACGACAAAATTGTGATTGTGATTTAATGAGTACAACAGGCTGAAAGTATGTCCCTTGTTTAACCTAACTCACTGTATAAGCTTATTTATTTAAAAAATCATACACCAGAAGTTTCTCTTTTTTGAGATTGGCTTCCAATACCTGACTCTTTTGTCAATATTTCCTAGCTGTAACGAATACAACCTTGGTGTCTGTTTTAAAGTTGGATGTTGCGTTTTGCTCCGGCTGGACAGGACGCATCCTACTCCAATTACCGCGACATTTTTATACCCATATCGTTATTTCACTTCACAAATACTTTGCACCTTATCACGCGAGGTTTAAGGTCCCTTTGGATTTCGATGCGAGTACAGTCGCGGTCGGTTTATTCGGTAAACCGTGAAAACATTGGTGAAGTGAGCGTGAAGTGAACTGGTGACAGATCACTTTAAACTCACTTCACCTTCGTTTCACGGTGACGTTTTTACAGAATAGCACTACAGGACCACTTTCTTGTGGCAAACGCGACAGTCGGTGGAGAAAGACGAAGAGAAGGTGGAGTTTTTACGAAAATGTACTATACGACGCGGCTGCTGTCACAAGGAATGCCTTGTGGCAGCAGCCGCGTCGTATAGTACCTACATTTTTTTTTTTTTTTTTTTTTTGTAAATTATTTTTGGAAAGATAAAAAGCATCCTTTACCTTTACCCAGGTCACGTGCCGAATTTCATCCGAATCCGTCCAGCCGTTTTTGTGTCAAACGAAACAAACGCACAATCGCATTTATTAGGATACCTATAGCATACTTATTAATAAGTTAACATTACCATGAACATCTATTTTTTTTCTAGCATCATAAACAATGTTGCAGTTGCACGTTATATGTTTCGTAATTATAAAAATTAATTAATACATAAGTAGTTAGGATTCCTTTAAACCGATTAGTTGTGAATGGGATATTAATTAGGAGGAAACTTCCAGTACTCGGTTTATATAACCCAGCCGGTGTATTCTGTAAAAATCGAATCGTGAAAACTTCGGTGAAGTGAGCTGTCATTCCATCTTTTGTTAAGGATGAAATTATTGACAGCCGGTGTACTTATTCTGTAAAAATCCCTGATGAAATGAGCTCACAATAATGTCAGTCCCCTAGCATCAGGTGGAATGACAGCTCACTTCACGCTCACTTTACCGAAGTTTTCACGTTAAAATCATACCTACTATGTTATATGACACAATGTTTATGGGAATCTACGTGAGGAATTATAGTTTTGATGAATTTCCCAAGTTGGGAAATTTAAAAAGGGCAAGACCGGATTGGTCCGACAGTGGTTCAAGATCGGGAAGTAGTAATGTGAAAGCTTTTATTAGAACACAAAAAAATAAATGCATGTGTGTATGCATTTATTTTTTTTCTTTTTTTATTAAGAAATTAATGTCTTATGGAACTGCCCTGGTGAAGGTTGCAGAAGCCGCTGGATGCTGGAAGCACAGAACGACTATATTCTAATTGCGTTGGAAGTCCAGTCGAGGGGGTGATGAGTCAGTCAAAGATACCCTGTGACAGACAGACGGACTGACAGACGTCATGACGCATATATCACGGTCACGTTAATGTCATTCGGCTACAGAACCAGCTACTAAATGAGATACATGCACTGTATATTTCTTAAAAAATAACAAACTCATAAAAAAAGTAATAAACATGTTAAACAGCAAATAGGAAGATTTTAAATTGCCGCCCACAATATGGATATAGCGTGAACGTGATATCTTATGGACGAGGAAGTGAGCGTCCACGGTAATAATATCGTCAAGTGAGAAATTATAAAAGCTTACATTTGGTACGG
Organism: Hyppa rectilinea; assembly: GCA_951799385.1. Taxonomy (NCBI): domain Eukaryota; kingdom Metazoa; phylum Arthropoda; class Insecta; order Lepidoptera; family Noctuidae; genus Hyppa; species Hyppa rectilinea. The sequence continues at coordinate 5,063,118 of OX637318.1, read as the reverse complement.
AATCCTAAACAAGTACACAGAAATGTATTCAATACAATCTATTATGAAGGTTAAACCACAATAAATTAGTTGAAAGCATACTGGTTGGAATTCTAGCCATTAATTTGTCATGAAGAAAAAAAAATGGCATAACGCTACTATTTTGACCTCCGGTCCGCCGGTGGCCTGTGTTGCTCTATGATTTTGACAATACAAACAGTCAGTAACTCAACGCCAGTAACTGTTACTGAAATGTCAAATGTGGAACAGTTACTGGCGTTATTGGGCGTCCACGGTAATAATATCGTCACGTGAGAAATTATAAAAGCTCACATTGGGTATGGAATCCCAACAAGTCCACAGAATAAAACAAAGAACGTATTGAGTATTGAGTATTGAGAATTATGTGTTCAATACAATCAATTATGAAGGTTAAACCACAATAAATCAAAGCTTACTGACTGGAATTCTGGCCATTAATTTGTCATGAAGAAAAAAAATTGACCATAAACAGCCAGTAACTCAACGCCAGTAACTATTCCACATTTGAAGTTACTCACATAATTAATTATTTAAAAGTTTGGATTCAAATTAAGGCCTATCCCGTGGTATAATTTCTGATATCCAACCGGGCGAAGGCACTGGTAGAACTTGCTAAGTCCCATATTATGTTGCCATAATACTAACACTAACTTAGTAGGTAAGTCATAAGGAAGATTGAAGAAGGAAGCAAGATGATTAGATTTCATAAGCACTACCTAGGTACCAGCATAATTATCAAGTTACAGATGCGCATCTTCTCGATAAAATATCCTCCTACTATTATTAACAACGCCTCTATTATTACCTTAGGTGCATAATAATGCATGTCAACTAGCATTTGTTAGTATTATTGTCGAAGATCTAACGCTAGAACATGCGCAGGAGTTTCCTTGTCTCCATATTATTAAATAATTAAGTAAACGTTTGCATTGTAATTAGTTGTTTATCTTGTAGGTAAAAAGGGCATAATGATTCTATTATTAATTAGTCATGTAACGCTGTAACACTAATTGTGGTTAATAATACTTTAATAAGAGCAAAAACTGGTAAATTCACGGTTAGGTAAGTAAGACGGATAATCTAAGGTTGTTTCTAGGTCGGCAACTAAAAGAGGAAAGATCTAGGAAATACCGAATCATTTAATTTCGTAGAACAGCATATTATATACTTGTTATTATGTACGCCTCATGAATATATAGATATAAAAGTCGAAATTCGAAGTCGAAATTTTACTTAGGGTGACAGAAGGCTGTCTTATAGCTAAAAGCGATCTGTTATAGACAAGCTTTGGATGGATAAAGTAAGACCTACATGTTTAAGGGGGATTGTCCGAAAGTGTTACCGCTACCCCGGAACATAAAGGGCTAAGGAAGGAACATGGATGGGTTCTAGTCAGTAAGAGGCTAACACTCCCTTCCGTTCCACCCAGAGCGGGGGGAGTAATTTGACCCCACCCTCAAAAAAAAAGGACCTACATTTTGATGATCCAGGTATTTTTTTCTCGTTCCTATCGAGTGCATTATCATTTTTAGTTAACCGACCTTTGAAATAAATCAGTAGAACTTTAGGCACTATCTACCTACCTAGTTTCCGGTCTAATTTTATAAATTTAAATATCCAAACTAGACATCATCATCATCAGTTGGACAAAAAGAAAGAAAAATATTTTATTTGGGACAAGCGCAAAACAATACAAAATGTAAAAATATAAAACGGTGCAATTAAAAGTCACAAAATTAACATTCATAACAAAAAGGACCTGTGCGAGGCAGAAAGGCCCTATCTCAGCATAACTCTGCGTTATTTAAAAAATAAAATAAATAGTACCGCAGCGCTGGTAATTCTGATAGGGGTCGCTGTTGTCGCAGATGATAAGCGGGGGAATTGTAACGAACATTTTTCCAGCTAAATTGGCGTAAGGAGAAGGATCAAAAATAGATCTTCATGCAATTTCATCACAGTATATTGTGACGAAATTGGTCGGGACCAACATCGAGATCACGCAAAAAGGTATTGAAGTTTACAAAACTGACGTCCCAAATGTATGTAACTGCTGAATATTTTTTTGGAGTTTATTCAATTTAATAGTATGTACACACCCTTAGATATTACCACACCCTTCTGATAGACACATGGTGTGTACTGTTGTCTCGTGCTCGAGAAAATTACCCTGAGAAAATATTCGCAACAAGGCAATGTACAGAGGCCAGCACATTAAGCCACCCTAAACTGTCAAAAATTCCCAATTAACATGAACCTTACTCTTTTCTTCTATTATCTATTACATATAATAAAACAGTAAAACAACTGTGTCTGTACATTGAATATATTAATCTATTACATATAATAAAACAGTAAAAAAACTGTGTCTGTACATTGAATATATTAAAAAAATAATAATTGAGGGGGGTTTAGAAACAGTAATAGAGCATGAATCCAAAAAAAAAAAATTGTCTGTTTGTCTGTATGTCTGTTTGTCTGTTTGTTTGTACACGCTAATCTTCGGAACTACTGGACGGATTGGAATGTTTTTTTTTTGTTGTATAGGTATTAAGTCTGGGCAACATATAGGCTATAATTTATCTTGGAAACTTGAACACCTGATGCAGAACCGCAACAAACCAGCTAAACTCTAAGAGATACAAAAATTATACCTTAGCAAAAATTGTTCCACATGATTAGCATTTTCTGTTGAGAGAATAAATTTGAAGATCTGGAACACCTGATGTGGAACTCCAAGAGCCCAGCTACACTGTAACATATATAGGAATGACGTCTTAGCAAAAGTTGTTCGGTCTGATGGGCATTTCCTGTTGACTTATAAAAATCGAAGATCTGGAACACCTGTTGTGGAACTCCAAGAGCCTAGCTACACTATAACATTATATAGGAATGACGTCTTAGCAAAAGTTGTTCGGTCTGATGGGCATTTCCTGTTGACTTATAAAAATCGAAGATCTGGAACACCTGTTGTGGAACTCCAAGAGCCTAGCTACACCATAACACATATAAAAATGACGTCTTAGCGAAAGTTGTTCAGCCTGATGAGCACTCTCTGTTGATGTATAAAAATTGAAGATCTGGAACACCTGATGTGGAACTCCAAGAGCCTAGCTACACCATAACACATATAGGAATAACGTCTTAGCACAAGTTGTTCAATCTGATGAGCACTCTCTGTTGACTTATAAAAATCGAAGATCTGGAACACCTGTTGTGGAACTCCAAGAGCCTAGCTAGAACATAACACATATAGGAATGACGTCTTTGACGTCTTTGTTGTTCAATATGATGGGCATTTCCTGTTGACTTATAAAAATCGAAGATCAGAAACATCTGATGTGGAAATCAAAGCTATCACTAATTTTACTGTGTAATTATAAAATAACATAAACTGGGAGTACCTGCACGCGGTGAAGGCGGTCACAGTTTAGGACTGATTTTCGATGACGATGGTAGGTATATCATTGAAAATTTGACTCTACTGGCCAAAACTCCTATTTATTTTTTTATTTTATCGTATGAATATGCCTTCGGGCTTATGTTGTTTGAGTGTTTAATTTCCTTTTCCATTTATCTTCGTGACACTGTAGCCTACCCGGTAACGCAGGGGAGCAGTCATTTTAATTTAGATTTTTATTGATCAGGTATCTTCACAATAAAACTATGACCATGCCTAGAAAGAGGTCAAATCTTTCCCAATGTTCCAAGAGAGCTAAAAGATTGAGGATCATAAAATCCCAAGAATCTACCGAAGAGCGTCAGGAGAGACTTGATGTTGTTCGAGAACATTAGGCTGCAACTCGCTCCGTGGAAACCTCTTCGGGTCGCGAAGCACGCCTGCGTTCTCAGCGTATTCATTAGGTCTCTAGAGACCAGTGAAGAATATGATGCGCGACTGACCGCTGATCGTGAACGTCATGTATTGTCTCGCGAGTCAGAGACGTTCACGGAAAGAGAATTACGCTTGAGTTCCAAGCGTATCTACGCATCGACTTCTAGGTCTCTAGAGGAGGAATATAATAATGCGGTTACCAAAATGAAAACGATGACAAATGGACTGTATGTTTTGGTGGTTGTTGGAATGAAATAAAACTAAAGCTCAGTGTGATAAAAGATTTAAATGGGAAAAATGATAAAAAATAACATAAATGGCGACCCCGTTGTCGCTGGCATAAGCAACAGGGTCCGCGTACGAAGTCGCGGGCAGAAGCTAGTTTGTAATAAATTTGAAAATCTAGCAAAGAAATTTGACAGATTGGGGTATCTTGATGTGCTGGCCTGTGTACCATCATTCCATAAAACACAGAAGACAAGGAGATCTAATACTTTTCAATGAATTCACGACAGTGTACCAAGTCTGCGCGGTATGCGTACCTGTCGGCGGCGACCGGAACAGAGAGTGCCGCTCGAGTGCGCACACGCCTCTGTACTTTCACTGCAAATGTTTATATTGCCAATTTTGCACGTGACCCTTTATATTTATCTTTGGAATTTTGTTTTCCCTTAATTAAGTACGAGACATATAAAAGCATAGTCAAGTTGTCCGTTAAGCTTCATCACCTGGATATTCAGCTCGATTGGGATTACAAATTAGATTAGGCTAGGCCTTGTTAACAGTCCTGAATGTAGGCATGAGGTATGGTAAGCGGGATTGTCCGTAAGGGTTACCACTACCCCGGAACATAAAGGGCTAAGGAAGGGACATTGATCGGTTTTAGTCAGTAAAAGTCTGATACTCCCTTCCGCTCCACCCAGAGCGGGACAAGTCATTGGATGATTTCTGGTATGTGATTGGATGGTATGTGGTAACCATACTCATACATACATAGTAGTATGGTTGTTGTAGGGTTTTCTTCCTCTAGTGCCATTTAAAAAAAAACAGCCAACTCGTGAAAAAGGGTCTTGATGATGACGACATTCGATGGTTTTTGATATTTGCTCTAGAAAGCATTTTTTTTGTGTATTCTGACTAATTTAGTGCCTATTATATTATCTGTGGTTCTGCTAAGTTAGCTGGCGAAAACACCCTGTCAATGGGAGGTGTTAAACAAGCCCGTAAACCACGGATAAGTAGAGGTTTGTTGTGCTAAACGATTCGTTTTAAGTCTATGTGCCTCATGTAAAAAAGTGCATGAATGGGACCCATTGTGTCTATGGCCCATTATTTATCACCCATGACTAATAATAATATGATAAAAACTGTCAAGCAATAAACGTTTTTTTTCAGAGAGTACAAAGTCTTAATCATTGCTATTTTTGAACGAACGTAATTAAATAGTTTTTATTGTGTTACACAACGATGGTTTATGCAATTTAGATATAATTGCGGTAGGTATATATGTTTTGTTTAACGCGACCTTCATTGCTTGCTAAGACAAATACTAAATAATACAATCGATCTGGAATGTGAAGGTTAAAAATAATCATTACGTGGATTGTCTATAGTTGTTTCCTTCTCACACGTTTGAATGCAGTTTGTGTGATATAAGGTTGAGATACCTTGGCTATTGTTGGTAAATCTTACCAAGGAGTATCATCATTCTCCTGCCCTTATCCCAATTTATTTGGGGCGGCGCGACGCAACATCGTCGGCGCCTTTTTCTTCCATACTTCTCTATTAGTCGTCATCTCAGTAGTCACTCCCTTTCTAGCCATATCATCTTTCACACAATCCATCCATCGTTTCTTTGGTCTCCCTCTACTTGTAGGTATAGCCATCCACATTCATACTCACAACTTTTCTGACAACATTTCCCTCATTCCACCGCATAACATGCCCATACCATGACAACCGATTTCCACACAACTTTTCAGTCACTGGTGTCACTTTCAGACTTCCTCTTATTATACTATCGTATCGTGACTAACTACTCTTATATAGTATATCACGTTGCCCGACGCGAGAATCTAATCTATGACCTCATGCTTAGGAACAGAAGTGAATATTATGAGCTGAAAGCAAAAGCCGTCCAACTAAGCACCGTGCCTAAACTCACAATAAAATATGAAAAATAATGAAAATGCTGTTAAAGGGAGGACCGTACTGAGGTATTCACTTTTATTGCACTCTTCTTCATCTTTTCGTGTGGTTTTGACTAACCTGGTGTCAGAGTTTTTATGCTGCCCATGGGCCTCTGACTTAGCTTCACATGCTGTTGAGAAATGTCTCTCAGACATGCTTTACACTGCTTGGACGCGAATCGTCATTAGCACGATTTCCATTAAGTATTTGTAACCAACAGTCGTGAGAAACTTTATATTGCTTACAACATAATTATGTGCTGTGTGATATATGTATATATGAAATGAGGACCAAAGCTAAATTTTAGAAGCCTCTCCAAGGGCTTCCAAAGACGATGTCCAGCGACTGTATAAAGTTTAGGAGTTAGACAGTTTTTAGGGTTTCGTAAAACGGGACCCGCCGCGCCGCGCCGTTGCCGTTTTTATAGACATTGGTACGGATCCCTTCGCGCGCGAGTCCGACTCGCACTTGGCCGGTTTTTGATATTATTCAGGTTTTTGTTTTATTTTTTATCTTTCTTTCAAATTGTCTGGATCAAAAAACAGGTTCGGTTTATTGTTTACTAGCTTCCACCCGCGGCTTCGCCCGCATAATATGTCGACAAATTATACACATAAACCTTGCTCTTGAATCACTCTATTTATTAAAAAAAACCGCATCAAAATCCGTTGCGTAGTTTTAAAGATTTAAGCATACATAGGGATATAGGGACAGAGAAAGCGACTTTGTTTTATACTATGTAGTGATTTACAGCTGTCGCAGCAATCGCTGCAAAACAGTTTCTTTAACTAATGGAGTTAAAGAAACTGTTTTGCAGCGATTGGCACCCACCTCCTAGAGGAAGATGTCGGCGTTCCGACGTTTAATGAATTAAAAATCAGTTAAAAATAGAGCCAAAAGTAAAAGTGCATTCTATTTAATTCCTCTTTCTTTTCTCCATCTTTAATTATTAAACCACTTAATATAAATGATAATGAAATATTCCGATTCTTTAATGTGATATGTGAGTGTGAAATGAAACATGTAGTATATATAAAAACTATTAAGTATAACATGGCGCGCCCCTCCAAATGATTAAAATTCAATATTTGTAGTCACATCCTTACGAAAGAGTTTTGTATGTATAATGATTATTCGTGTTCAGTAGCAGGCCGGCAGCAACATGCGTTGTGAGTCTTGTTAGTGCTTTATAACTATTTTCAAAAATACTTTGAAATATTTTAAATTTTGGAGGGTCGGGCCAAGTTATCGTGGTTTATTTCTGAGGGCAGGGTCTGTGTTTGACCTTACATCGGATTAAGCTAAAGTTTGATACACATATGTCAAGTTTTGTCAAGAAAAATCTAACACGCCTTCAAGCTGCATCATTAGACTAGCATAATGGTACCATATTTGTGCATTAACACCAAAGTTAAATCCATACGCGCTATTGTTGGAGAGAGGCATACAAAAAAAAAATACTTTGGACTTCATCTACGGATCAGCCTGTATAAAAAGGAATACGTATCATAGCTCAAAGGGAAGATATTTATCTAAGTAAGATGGCATAGTGACAAAGATTTATTTACCTACATCATATATTTTATGTTTCTGCTACTAGGTTAAAGAAATCGTGTTAAGAAATAGTTTTAGATGCACAGATAAGTCTTATGGAGTTATTTGACGTCGTAGATGGTGTACCTAACAGGAATGGTTAATGTTCTGCCTATATGTAGTATGATAGTCACCCCAATCTGTCAAAATTCTTTCATAGTTTTTCAACTGTATTACAAACTAGCTTCTGCCCGCGACTTCGTCCGCGGAAAATTTCTTGTTTTAACATTAGAAGTAAGTCGAAAAAATACTTTTTTAAAACATAAAACGAAATATATAAGTTAAAATACAAAAGATAGGAATATGGTGTCGCGGACTTTTTTGTAGAAATAATTAAGGCGAACCGGGTTGCCATACATTGCTTTCAATTTTAAACAACTGTTTAGGCAGCGCATGCAAATAATTCTGTTTTCGGAGGTATTTCTTTCCGACTTGCTAGACGAAAATTGCGATAGCTCGGCTCATATGTATGGTATAAATATAATTTATAGCCTATAGCACTCAAGAATAATGTAGCTTTCTATCAGTGATCTTTTTTTTGAAATTGGGTCATTAGTTCCGGAGATTACCCCCTACATACAAACTTACAAACTTACAAATTTTACCTCTTTATAATATTAGTATAGATGAACAAAGTTCATTTTCAATTGGATTTTTTTTTAGTTTGGGATAACTTGATGTTCTGGTGTCTGTATTTATGTAGAGTAGAAAGCTTGCAGAACAGCAGAGCTATTAACTGTGTGACTGGCTTTTGCCCGCAGCTTCGCCCGCGAATTCGCCGGGAATTATCTCACAGGAACGTACCTGCTATCGGTATAAAAAGTCTCATAGTTATGACTTTTACTTTTTAATTATTTTATTTAAGGATGGGAAGTCATCTTAATGACTCATCTCGCTCTGGGTAGAGCGGAAGGGAGTGTCAGACTCTTATTATACTGACTAAAACCCATCCATGTTTCTTCCGTAGCCCTTTATGTTCCGGGGTAGCGGTAACCCTTTCGGACAATCCCGCTGATCATAATTAATCTTAATCCGGGCAATGGTCTACCTGTGTTCGAAATTTCAATCAAATCCGTTCAACCGTGAAAATAGTACCTACAGACATTTGCTTTGGCATTTTTTATAATAAACTAGCTTCCGCCCGCGGCTTCGGCCGCAAAATATGTAGACAAATTGTACAGATAAACCTTCCTCTTGAATCACTCTATCTATTAAAAAAACCGCATCAAAATCCGTTGCGCAGTTTTAAAGATTTAAGCATACATAGGGAATATAGGGACAGAGAAAGCGACTTTATTTTATACTATGTAGTGATATATTATTTAATATATTATGGATATAGCTGTAGATACGAAACAAGAGCCCATTATGAGTGATAGCTAAGTACCTACGTCCTGTGCATCCATTAAATGCCCGTTTTCGCCAACACTAAGCGACACCCAAGTGTAAATAAAACATGCCGTTAGATTCTCTACGCTGAGCTCTGCACCGAAAGTTGAAAATCGTCAATCTTACTTAATTGGCTTAACTTTTAGCGGTTAGCAAGAGAACATTAAAGCGGTCCAAATAATCGGGAAGCTCTAAGTATACATAGTAAGTAGAATTAGAGCTTTTCATACTTTCCGATTATTATTATTTAGATATATCTAAAGGTGGGTTTAGAGTACACGGGGGTATCATCACCGCCAACTCCCAAACTCCGGGCCATTACGTCAGTACTATACTAAGATATCCCCCATCTCCCTCGCCTGTTAATTAATCAGCAAGACTTGCATAGTTTATTATGTATATCATACCGTTAAATATGGATATTCATTTAAATAAAGAGTTTTTAATACATTTTTATACCGTGCTTACGTGACTAAACGCAGGAAACTCTTGTCAAGCTATAACTTCTAGCGTGAGTTGAATCATCAAGACTACCTTCTAGCCTAGAAGGTACTCAGGTATCAGGATGATTCAATTTATGGCGTTTCATAGTACCTACAGTAAATTATAGAAACAATAATGATTATTTATCGTATATCTAATGCAACAATGCGTGGGCCTTAATAAATTGCAGGTGTTTGGAATATATTACCTTTGTTTTTGTTTTACAACATCTTCAACATGGCCGTTGATAACAACTGATAAGCGTTTTCAGCGAAGAACTTCGGAACTGGTTTTTAATGTTCTTCTCATTTTACGCACCAATGACGTGGCGGTATGCAACAGATGGTATTTAGATCAGCAGACCAGGGGGTCAATGGACTTCTGCGAAGCAGTCATGCTCGCGAGTGGCGGGATGGGGGAGGGAAATGTCCGCCCGCCCCAGCCACCGCGGGAGACGCCCCGGGCGTCGGGAGCCACGTGACGACTCCCGGCCACCGTAGGCGCGGGCCTGCGGACTGTGAGTAATGGGTAGCTCACCGTCCGATCAAGACCAGGCCCGTGCCGGACGGTGTTTACATGTTCCACGCGCGCCTCAAAGAGATGTCATCATATGAAGGGGTCCGTTTGGGCCGAGTCTGCCAGTGAAGCGGGATTGTCCGAAAGGGTTACCACTGCCCCGGAACACAAAGGGCTTAGGATGGAACATGGGGGTTCAGGTCAATAAGAGCCTGACACTGTCCAACAAAGTCAAAGTCAAATCATTTATTTCAAATAGGCACAAGTAAGGCACTTTTGATTGTCAAAATGATTAAGAAATGGAATTGATTCGAGTCGCCCCTTCCAAAAGGTAGTTTTGTGTGGAGAAGAATGGGCCAGAAACTCCACCGTTAGGTACTGTTTTACAATGTTTGGTATACATGAATTATAACATTATATGTGAATACGATGCACCCAGAATAAAAACACTACACCACCAAAGGTGAACATATTTGCGATCAAGTAGCAATGCTGTGTTCTGTAATTTTTTACTTTGTTTTTGTAACTTGCACTTACTACGTTATGAGCTGGAATGCGGAAATTAATCATTGTGATCGTTTCTTTACTTTATTTGGCGTAAGCGTATCGGAAAAATGCTATATATAACTTAAACCTTCGTTATCTATTTGTATTTAAAATACTAGCCTTCATTAACCTTTAATTATTTTGCAGAGAACGTTTATCAGTTGTAGGGATGTTAATTTCGCCAGAAAACTCCATTACTTAGGTGCATCCCTAGCTTCTAAATCCAAATCGATTATCCCACGATATCACCCATAGATGCGGGAGAGGTGGCATTTTCTTAACGGAACAAACACAATAAACAAACAATGACATACATTTTGAAAATGAATTAAGTACTCGTATTTAGCCATGAAACTTAGATAGGCACCTAGGTACACACATTGAGATAAATTGTTAATTAATTGATAATATGAAATGAAAAAAATAATTGATTGATTATATCTTCGAAACTATGCATTTTTGGACCACATTAACACAAGAGTTATGTTACATATAAAAATACACATTGTATACTAAGAATACGGAAACAATTGTATGCTTAGCTATATACCTAACATTCCTCAGTAGGTAGGTGCTATTTATTGAATAGCTTTTGTAGTCCTACAAAAAGACTTAATTATAAAAACCTTATTAAAATATCAGTTTCAAACCAGGAAACTATAATTACAACAAACTTCCTACTGTGAAACGGTGATCAAATCGGTAGGTACCAAAAGTAAGATGAAGAGAATAAAGTAATTATGAAATAAACACAATTGAATAACGCGAATTAACTTGCACGCGATCTTACCTAACAAACCACAGATTACACGCAGTTAATGGAAAACATTACTTAGAGACGCGCGCGAATTTTTCTTAACAATTCAAAAATCGAACAGTCTATGATTGATTTAAAACTTTTGATGTGTTCCAAGTTCCAAAACAATTGTTGCTTTTAACGTATCGTAAATAGACGATTCAACTCAAAATTAATCGATTTGTTCTTCTTCCTTACATAAATCGATTGTGTGACCGGTTTTTCAGTGTCAGTAAATTATAATGCAAAAAATTTATTAGTCGTAAGTATAGATATTTTAATTCCTACTGCAATTTTAAAAGATGATTTGATTACAGACATCAATTTGGCAATAAAAACTGACAGCCTGTTGTTACGTTTGGAACAAGTCTTGATCTGTCTTGATATTTTTAAACTAAAATTCAAATAAGAACACAGTTAAATTGATCAAGTAACAGGACTTCGAGGGGCCAATAATCGATTAATGCCTATGTGGGTATGTTAATTTTATCACTACATAGTATAAAACAAAGTCGCTTTCTCTGTCCCTATATCCCTATGTATGCTTAAATCTTTAAAACTACGCAACGGATTTTGATGCGGTTTTTTTTAATAGATAGAGTTGTTGAAGAGGAAGGTGTATGTGTATAATTTGTCGACATATTATGCGGGCGAAGCCGCGGGCGGAAGCTAGTAAAATATAAATAGAATTTAGAAAAACATTAATTTCTGGCTATGTTTCTTACATTGGTCTGAGTACATAATACCTACCCTTATACATAATAAAATACATACCTATCAGAGGACGTAGACAAAGTGACATTCTATCAGCGATGGTGGAAAAGTCAAAATTATATTACATTGACAGTAGCTACCGAAAAGTTTTTAACTAACTCCCCGTACTTATGAACGTTTATATAGTTACCACAACGCTTTGTCTTATCTTTCCAAAGTCAAATTTCCGACGACTGAAAGAGAGAAATCGGTGTGTTCACCTGATAATACGTTTATTAGTAATGGGGGTATGTAAATCCTACAGAAGATCGTTTTAGGAATACGAAACGTTTTGACAGCAATTGCCACTTTTTTCAGTCTAGGCTTCTTAGTTAAGACTCGCAGAAAGGCGCGACGCGATTTTTGCAGTACAATTTCCCTGAAGTTTTCATAGCAATGGTTCTACTAAAGTCGCGTTGCGCTGTCGCATTCGCGATTTTCCGCGGGAACCATTACCCTTCAACAATCTTTGTTAAAAATGTATGATATCATGCCGTAACTGTCAAATTTTCCCAATTGAAAATTAACCTTATACTCTTATAATAAAGTTGAAAAACTATCAAATAAATTTGATGGTTTTTCATTGACTTTGGCTTTTCATTGACATTGATGACAGATTGGGGTAACTTGATGTGCTGGCATCTGTACCTACTAAAACGTGTGTACTAAATTGCTAGTAAACATTTTAGCTTGGATTAAAAGGAGCTACAGATTTTCTCTCAGTTCCGTGTGGATTGATGGCAAGCTGAGCAGCCCGGAGTTTGGTCACGTTCTAATAGAACGTGACCAAACTCCGGGCAAACTTAGAGCTTACAGCGATAGACTTTTAAGTTTCTCGGTCATACGGTGGATAAGGACTTTGGGATAAAATGTATAGCAAATACCTATACCCCACATCCTGGCGAATATTGATCGCGCGACTAAGTTTGTCTCTCGTCTAAGGGCTTGTACACAAGACTGCGATGCGATGTCGCATCGTAAAATTCTGCGAGCTTGACTCTTAATAAAATAGTTAATTTGGTGATTTGCGAATTCGCATCGCGTCGCATCGCAGTTTTATGTACAAGCCCTTAACCTTACACTCTGTATGCGCGTTCTTTTTATGACAGGTTGCCCCAAAAAAATAAACTGGTCTTTCGAATCGGCGTTAAAAACGTGTAGGTTCGTCTTGAAAATGTTGAAAAGGATTTACTACAGGCTGCAACGCTTACGTATTATGTCTTACTTACTTAACTTAGCATAATACATTGACAATATAATATGTTCGTAATATACTTTACTTCATATAATCTTCTTTGAACATAAAGGCGATATACCTAATAATTTACCTGTCATGGCATATTGATAGATAGTTTAATAGAAAAGTTACACAAAATAATATAATTTCCGTATATTATAAAACGTAGAAAGTGGAAATGCTGCCAGCGAATTATTATATTATGCGTGAGTCGAGCTCCTGCCTGACCGAGGACCAGTTTTCCTTCGGTAGATTACTTATAAACATCTACGTAGATAATTACATACCTATTTAATTTCATACTAGACACTAGATACTTAATCATAGATAGAATGACGTAAATACCTATTTTTACATAAGCGACTATTATGAAATAGGAATGCAGTTAATATTACTTGATTTTATTAGTTTCGTGCGTGTTATGTTGGTACTCAACGTCATCAGAAGTAATTGGTTGTTACCATTTTTTTTTCGAGGCTGGGAAGTCATCAATTGACCCCTCCCGCTCTGGGTGGAGCGGAGTTCCATGTTCCTTCCTTAGTCCTTTATGTTCTGGGGTAGCGTAAACCTTTCGGACAATCCCGCTTATCCGGCAGGCTTCAACCCTAACGGGTCCCTTCATATGCTAACATCACTTTGAGGCGCGCGTGGAACACGTCGGTGAGCTATTGGTTGGTACCTAAGCTACTAATTTGTGGCATCACTTCGAAAATCGAATAGCAAAAAGTTCTCTTTCAAATTGAGTGCAGTCACTTGAAGTAAGAGTCGTGATGCGTTATGCGACACAAGACTTCATGACATGAGGGACTGGATTCAGCTTGCCATATGTAGCATAATCAGCTTATAGCGTTCCCAACTTCCGATGTTCTGAGGTACAGACCTCCTCTCTTGGCAGTAACCTCTTTCTCTGGCAGTTATATCATTCTGTGAAGCAGTCGTGCTAGAAAAGGAGGTGGCGGGATCGTTGAGGGATAGGACCTCACGTCCCGGCGGCCGCGGGACCCGCTCCGGGCGTCGGGAGCCACCTGATGACTCCCGGCCACAGTGGGCGCGGGCCTGCGGACATTTTGTCAGTAAGAGTCTGACACTCCCTTCTCACCAGAGCAAAAGGGGTCAGTTGATGATTTCCCACCCACACAAAAAAGAGGCCTCTGTGAAGGAAGAGGGCCGATACCTAACATGGAGTCTTCGACGAATACTTGGTTCTGAACACAGAGCAGATTGAATCAATACCGATTTCTTATAGATCCGTTCAGCCAGTGATGGTGCAACAAACATCCATCCAAACTTTCGCATTTATAATATTAGTATAGTTGCACCAAATCTATAAGAACTACACGGATATTAAGTTAGATAATGACGTCACAGCGGACACACGAAACGGGGAAAGTTTGCGGATCAGTCCACTGTTACTTTGTGCACCCGGTGTCATGGTGGCATGTTATATCATGGCTAGCGTTGTGTTCGGCGAACCACTCATTACTTACGTGAGGACGGTCACTGGGGCGATAGATCAATGACTTTGTGGTTTAGTATGAGATCATCGATGATCACCAATTTTTCGTCTTCTTTGTGTCATAATAGGGAGGTTCTCAATTTACCATAGAGTTACTTCTAAGTTTTTTTTTGTTTGGAGGTCGTAAATGTAGGTATGTCTAAAGGTGTTTTAACATTGTCTCTATACTTCAATAAATCGGCAGATGCCACCATTCTATTGACATTTTGATAAGTTAACCCTAGATAACTGAAAGACTAAAAATCTTTATCTGTTTATCTCTAGTCCCAGGGTTAAACCACCGAACCATTTTTGAATTTCGAACTGTATTTCGACTACGTTAATGTTCTTATTACAAAAACTGTCGTCAAATCAGAATTTAAATGGGTAATTATGTATTAAAGACTTTATTGTGCTTAAAATGTAACTCAAAGTACGATAACTGGTTCGAAGGACTAAAATTAGACTTCGTTTTGTAATAAGGCGATATATATGTTTAGTCTGTACTTGTGAATCCTAAAAAGCAAGTTCAATCATATGAAAAAGTAGTTTTTGCCAGTGACTTCGATGTTCCTTGGTAATTCTTGGTTTTAAAAATCTCAGCTTGAAAACCATTTATATATGTCACCGTAAGATTGTAAACATCGTTATATTACAATCTATCTAGATCTATCTAGTAAGATTGTAAAGTATCGATAGATTGTGAACCGTATCATTATGATTGCAATTTAACGCATCATTTTTCGCTTGATTGTAATCTATCGATGGGAAGCGGTCAAATTGTGAACCGGCGTAGGACGTTTAAAAAATGGTTAGGTTAGGTTAAAACTGTGACCACCTACGCACGAGCCAAGCGAGCGAAGCGAGCGGTGCCGCGGCAGCGGCCGGCGAGTGCCAGAAACGACTAGATTATATAGAAAAAAATATGGAAAAAAGAGATTATTTTTATTCAGATTGTAATTTAACGGTTTCACTTCGGTAGATTACAATATAGCGAAGAATAATGAGTCAAATTGCAATCATAATGATACGGTTCACAATCTATCGACAGTTTACAATCTCGCTAGATAGATTGTAATCTAACGATCTTTACAATCTAACGGTGACATATACATTCAGTCAAAAAAGTATCGGGAATGGATGATTTGTTTATGGTTCCAAATTCAAATTTTTGTTTTTTTTGTAGTTGTTAGATTGGCACAACTGTTTTCCATTTTGGCGCGGAGTTTGAGTTGCATCTGTTATTTATATTAAATACAGTGCTGGTTTTAGTAATATCATATATAGTGTGTATTGCGAATTTCATAACGGACAAAAATATCGAAAAAAGAGTTTGTCTTAAATTTTGCATCGCCAATGGAATTTCGTGTTCGGAGTCACTGAAAATGTTACAGAAGGCTTACGGTGAATCGACTTTATCAAAAACTCGTGCTTATGAGTGGTTCAAAGCGTTCAAAAGCGGTCGAGATGTGATGGAAGATTAGCCTCGCTCTGGTAGGCAGTCAACGTCTGCAACTGAAGTTAACATCGCAAAAGTGAAGAAAATAGTGACTGAAAATCCCCATTCAACTCTGAGAGAGACAGCCGCCGAACTTTCTGTATCTCACGAGTCGATCCGTACCATTTTAACTAATCATTTGGGTATGAAACATGTTGCTGCTCGGCTAGTCCCAAAAGATCTGAATTTTCTCCAAAAACTCAATCGCATGAAAGTCGCTGAGGACATGCTAGAACGAGTCAGTTCGGACCCAACATTCATGAAACGCATTGTTACTGGTGACGAGACGTGGGTTTACGAGTTTGACATGCAAACTAGTCAACAAGCTTCGGAGTGGCGCCTTCCAACTGAACCGAAACCGAAAAAGGAGAATTCGCGGCGAGAACTGGGGGTCTACTCCCTAACTCCGTCAACGAAGCAACGGGCCCGTCCGACAGTAGTCCGTTACGTCGTAGCGAACCCTACTCCCTAACGATTTCGGATTCATCAGAACGGGACGGAATCATAGACTACTTACGGACAATATTCGTGAACGAACGACGAATGGCAATAGAGTTGCGCCATTTTATCGGTCGCTTACCGGTTTACATATTCTGTAGTTTCGAAACATACTAAACAATTTTTTTTATTTTTGTTGTAAGAAAATGACTACATTATTAAAAATACACTTTTTATTATGTCTTTAAATATATAATTAAATTATTTTGCCTTTTTTGGTTCGGCAATAAGGCATTATCCTGTCGATACCTTTGCGTTTTTTCTTTTAACGCCATTTATCAAACGACATGTCAAAGTTCTTAGAGTTGTCAAAAAGTAAAAGGTCAGTTTTGACATTTGAGAATGACCCTAGAATGTAACTTGGAACGAAACAGAAAAAAGCAATAAACTAATCATTAATTACATAAAGTGTTTTTAAAAATACATAAATATTTTTGGCGCGTTTAATAATATGATGGAAGATATTGCTGATATTGCTTTTTGCGCTAACTTTATAGTAGCATGCAATTTCTAATGAATACGAAACGTCTCAAAACAGTTACGTGCTCAGTCCTTATTTTCTTAATACTAATGTTGTAGCCAATTAATTACTTAATATCACTAGCTTCATTCGATTTTATTCTCGACTCGGCTTTGCTTTTGGACTATTTCTGTTTACTATCACGTTGATCCTGGCTCTTCTATTTTGGACATTGATTTAAACAGTGATTTGAACTCGATTTTGGTGTTTGTTGTAAATCATACCAACTGTTTCAACATGTCGAAAAGAGGACGTACAATCAACAGCCAGTCACGCGAATTAGTTGTGAAGTTAACCGAAACCTTTATTGCTCGTAACGCAAGTGCAAGATCGTGTCGCAGAAGCACTTGAATTCAGCAAAAAAGCTATTCGAACCATCTTGAAGGAAAAGTATGGGCCTTCCGGTACTGAAAAAAATGTATTACGTACGCCTAAAATGGGAAAGAAAAGCAAGCCCGTAACAGGTATTGACACATTTGACGCAAACGCTATTCGAGAGACGTCCATATTGATAAAAGAAATGAAAATGAAAAATTAAAAAGTAAATATAATTATTTCATTTTCATTTGGTGGTTTTCATAGGTGACGATAGCTCAACTGACGATTTTGGCTCATCATCCGAAGAAAATGATTGAATGATGATTCAGTCACTTTCGCTTTCTCTTGATTTTTTTGTGAATGAGTGGATATAATTGTAACTAAAAATATTAAATTATAGACAAATTGACCTTTTGTACCACTGTTTTATTTCAAAATACCTACAAAATTAAAGTTTAAGTTATTTTTTTGTTACTCAGAACTTTAATCCAATGCACTTTAGAATAGGTATATAATGAAATCGATCAAATACTCATACAAACTTGAATCGATTAATTGTGAGTATCGAGTACCGAGTCGTCTGGTTGCTTCCTTACGTCGCGATGACAAATGAGAAATGTCAAATGTCCATTTTTTGACATTTTACACAAAAAAATTATATAAATTTTCTACTACAATAATAATTATTTCCAACACATTCTAGGAAGAATCATTCATGGAGCCTTTGCCCAGCAGTGGGATGACTCAGGCTAAGAGCCCCCTCAGACTACAGACTTTTTATCGGCCGATAGTATCGTCGGTTTCTTAATCAGAATGAAGATGAACACCTATGCAAGAGCGCACATTTTAAAATAAAACGACTAGAATAAAAGGAATTCTATGTTTTGATTGTAATAGTATATTGTTGTGTGTTGAATTTATTCGGATTTACTTGGTGCTAAATAAAATAAAATACATTTTGTCATAGTCAAATCAAAGTTTATATTTTTATAGTTTATACATACGATCATCATCATCTGCCTAGCTTTTTCCCAACTATGTTGGGATCGGCTTCCAGTCTAACCGGATACAGCTGAATACCAGTATGTTATATGGAGCGACTGCCTACAATGCGGTCAACTACGTCTAGCATATTTGTTATACAATCTGTAAACATACAACTTACTAAAGTTAAAAATGATACTATCTATTTTAGTGCACTTTGAGTATAAGTAAACACTCTTCAAAGCATAGGTCGTAGTCAGTATTCAACACCAATATTTATCGTATTTACATAATATAAAATAACCTTAAAACAAAATATCAAGATTTTGTGAAGTTACAATGTTTACTATACATTTTCGCTTATAACTTCCGAACCCTCTAGTTTATTTTGATAATTCCACAGGATTTATTCGTTTTAGGCTTAGAAATACCCCATAAACCCTAAGTTACAAAAATATTCCCATAAATAAAAAACCATGTTTTCAAGTTACGTAATTTGCCCTATACATTAAAAAATTCTCTTAAATTCTTATAATATCAGTCTTATTGACTTAAACCCTATATATTAATCATAATCTAAGATGAATTCAACAAATATAAACTAATTAGCACTTAACAAGGCTTAATTAGAATCTAACCAGAAATGTTCACTTTTCACATGTTAGACTCACTGCACTTCACTTTTAGTAGCGGTCCACCCAATACTTGGGCCACGTTACTCAGATAGGGTCTCTTCGCCGACACTGTTTTTTTATAAGGTTCCTCTCAGCAACATTTTGTGGAAACCTTACATATTTTTGCAAAATTGAGGGGATGTTGAATGCATTTGTGAAATGCCGCAGAGAACGTGACACTGTCTGTTGTGCCACTGGCTCATGACTGCTTAGGCTCACTGCACCTTGGTAGCTCCCCCGGGCATAAAAATTAAGAGCAGCGAGGATCTAAAAGTAAACAAAGAAAACAGTAGGTAAATGGGTGGGACGGATTGGTAATATTGGTGTCAATAAGTTGCAGAATCTTTGATATATCCTTACCTTCATTATTGAATCAACACTTCGTCGTATATGTTGAGGCAAAAGAGGTATATAGTCCTTACACAGGTCCTCGAATAATTCACGAGTGAGCCGATAGTTCCCTATGAACTCGACGTCGGGAATACTCGCCAAAATAAAGTTCTAGCGTAAATATCGTCGGCGACACCTCCGCTCTTCCCGTAATGATCATTCTAGCAACAAAAAAGCAGCCATAGTTCGAAATTACACTTTAAATTATAATTTTCGTCAACAGCACGAGAACTATTTTGATGTCGTATGAACTGACATAACGCTCCGTCGAAACAAGTGTCAAGTTCAATTTTTAGGACGGAAAAAACACGTCGGGAGTAGGTACAAATGTCAATTCGTGTTGTAGTTCATTCTTCGTTCGGGCCACGGACGAATCATCCGTCCGACGGTGCTAGGGAGTAGGAAACGCCCGTTACGAAGGCCGAAACTACGGACTTCGTGCTTAGGGAGTAGACCCCCTGAACTCAATTCCGGAAGCAGCATTTAAAAAATGTTTTGATGAATGGATTATTCGTTGGCGCAAGTGTATCGTTTCTAAAGGAGCATACTTTGAAGGTGATAGAATAAATTTGGATGAATAACAGACATTTTGTGTATTATTGATCTTTTCCCGGTACTTTCTTGACAGAGTAGTACATAAGTGAAGTGCTGCAGTCACAAGTATCATGCCTTATTATCAGGTGGAATCATTTAGAGATTATTTATGAGAATGCAGCGGCAGTTTAGAAAGTTTAAAAATGAAACAATTATAAATTGGTAAAAACGAGAGTGAAATCCATATAGTTTTCTAGCTATGCAAATAAAACATAAATATTGATGATAAATTATACTTGCATAGTTTGTGATAACAAGGACTATAATATAAGCATTTCTAATAAATAATAGAAACGGTACAAAAGCTATTTTAAGCTCACCGCTTTCTCACAAAGCTTGACAAACATTCTTTATGTCCTTAATCTTTTGTACTTACTTGTATTGTTGAGATGTCATACATTGTTGAAATATTAGTAAAATTATATTTACCTATAAAAAGTTATGTAGGTAGTAAGATAGTGTTGTTTGTATCCTCGGTTTTTTTTTTACGGTTTTCCAAAAAGGTGAAGGTTTAATGTTCGTCTGTATATTTTTTAAATACTTTTTAATGTAGGTTTGTTCATCGATATTTTAGTCATCTGATAGAGGAAGCTTGTATGGGAAGTTCGTCAATCCGAATTTCAGCCATGGCGACCAATCTAATGGATTTACACACACGTGCGCATTAAATTGTGCAGTTCAACTGTGCCGATAAATCAAATAATTTTTTTTTCAAATATCGTAAACACTGTACATTATTTATCACACACATACTGGGTGTAACCAAAGGGGAAAAAATGAGAATGAAAAAAAATCTGCTGTTCCCTACGTTTCGACGAGTCACGTGACTAAAAATGTATAGAACAGCTGATTTTATTGCGATTTCGGAGTTGGTGCCCATAGTAAAAGTTGTGCACAAGTGTGTGCGCAAAAACAGATGTACTCCCTCTCTCATAATCCAACACGATGAGACGGCAATCCGACACAACCGGAGAGAAATCAGGAGCAGGATCTGCGGCTTAACGTGCTTGCCTAACACGGGGGTATCACATTGCTAACTTCCAAACTCCGGGCTGTTACTAAGAAATTCCTAATGGAAAAACCTAATAACACTTTACCCGAATCTGGAATCGAACCCAGGGCATTGATACACTGAAGATTTAAGAAGTAAGTTAAAATTCACTATCTATCCAGCACCAATTGCCAATTTTACTAACATTCATTTGTCAAAGTCAAGAAAATTGATTTGGATGACAGGTGTCAAGTAACTGTCAGTGCATGTTGGAGCTAGTTTATTTTATACAGCGTTATTCAATAACAAGAACAGATATTTAATTACACTACCTAAAAATCATTTAAAAGTTGTTCACCTCAAGCATAATATCTATAGATTAATGGCTAATTACGATCAACCTTTTTATGCTCAATATAGAGTTTAATATCCTGAGAATTTACTACATCCTTTAACTACAGCTAATACAAGTAGATACATCGATCATTTAGCAGGAAGTGAAAAATCACACAGGCACGGTCGCTAGCGCATCATGTTATACCAAACTGTAAATTTTTTCCCAATTGAAACTGAACCTTATGCTTTTGTAGTAAAGATGAAAAACTGTCAAAGAAAATTGATAGATTGGGGTAACTTGATGTGCTGGCCTCTGTACAACATGCATTCATCGCGGTAAATTGCATTTATAGGTAATTTCTGTTTAACGGGACTTAACAGTTTTGTCATTTATTATATCAAGAAATAAGTATAAGGTACTTACTCGTATTTAAACCTGTAACTCCTGTAATGTCAGTCAAAGTCATCAATTTGATGGATACAGGTATTTGTTTAGTTATGTATCTAATAAAAAAATATTTATTCGTGCCTAAACTACTTCTGGTCCCCAAAGCCAAATTGTAGATTCCTAACAACTACAGACTAAAGTTAAGCTAATATGCGCGGTAGGTACAGACGCCAGCACATCAAGCTATCCCTAACTGCCAAATTTTCTCATTTAAAAATGAACCTTATGTCTTTGCAATAAAGTTGAAATACTATCAAAGAAATTTTACAGATTGTGGTAACTTGATGTGCTGGCCTCTGTACTTCGCCCGTGACTTCGTCTAGCTAGGATATTGAACTTTCCTATACAACAGTAAAATCATCCCCTGTAAAATTGACTATCCCTTTTCACACCTTTAAGGGTAATAAGTAGAGGGGGGAAAGGGATAGATTTTAGGATGGGAAATCCCCAAATGACCCCACCCGCTTTGGGTGGAGCGGAAGGGAGTGCCAGAGTCTTACTGTCTAAAACCAATCCATGTTCCTTCCTTAGCCTTTTGTGTTCGAGCGCGGGAACCCTTTCGGAAAGTCCTTCGGTTCCGGCAGGCTAACGGGCCCCTTCCCTAATGCTGACATCGTTTTGAGGCGCGCTTGGAACACGAAAGCGCTGTCCGGCACGGCCCAGGTCCTGATCGGACGGTGAGTTACCCGTTACTCGCCACGTCACGTGGGTCGCGACGCCCGGAGCGTCTGCCGCGGCGGCCTGAACGTGACGCTCTGTCCCTCAATTTATATCTCTACCTACCACAGTCTAACAATTAAGGTAGTGATGTCACAGAACCAGTTAATTACAGTGGCAACACAATAAATTACTAGGCAACACTGACAGGTGACGTTAGCGTCGAGATAATCTTAACAAATCACCGCTTCCGTCCAGCGCGCTTGAGTAAACATTAGCTGTTTCAAGTTCATGCCCGTTCAGTCTCTTTGCTATTTTATTACATAAATCTTGAGGGTTTTTTTTTGTTTTTGACAGTAATTGTTACTGTAGGCATAGTATTGCCTATCTATTGTTCTATCGTTTTATTTTTCTTCTAACCGCGGCTTTGTCTACGTAAAATTCATTGCTTTAACGTAAAACTTCCCGTAGGTGAAAGAATGTCCATGGAGATTCTTACCCGTTCTTCTTCGTAGGAACCTACTACGCTTTGAAATGGGCATCTATCTATCTATTACCCTCATTAGAAAGGGCAACTTGCGTATCGTATTTTTCACAGACAGACTCTTTCACAATTCAAAACTGCCTGTGATTGGTTTAAAGGTAATGAAAGTCTGCAATAGCCAAATAGTACGATCTAGACCAAGATAAAAAAATAATATCCATTTGTATATCGTGTATCTATGGAAAAGATAGCTTTTTAAAGAAACTCGATTGTTATTTGTTGCGTAGTTTATGTAAATGCAAATTATGCGCGTTTTCTGTTACGATGCAAGTTATCGAAGTGCGCGCGCGCCTCAGTAAACCGAATCATGTTGTGTTTGCAACAAACATTGCTGTTCTATTATCAAACTTTCAAAATCTTTTTTTTATAGAAATGAACCGACATCGTTATTGTTTTCTTTTTATTCCCATAGAAAAGTGAAGTAAAGTTTTTCCGAATTAAAAAAAAATCCGAGTAAATTCGTAATTTGCTCATCTTCAAACCCAACCCGTACCATATTACGAACATTTATGAAAATATATGACGCGCTTACAAAAGAACAGCATTTATATGGATAGATAGATATACCTACTTCAAATATAGCATCACGCCTTCTTTTTTTAAGGGTGGGTAGGTTATCTTCAAATTACTCCGAGTCTTACTGATAATAATAATAATAATATATAGAGAAACAAATAAAATATCTCGACTTAGCACACGAGGTTGTTGACATGTGGAATGTGAGCTCGGCTGTCATTGTACCGATTGTCGTAACAGCCAATGGCCTGATAGCCAAAAGCCTCGACCAACATCTTTCGAGGCTCTCGTTAGGCGGTTGGATCAAGAGCCAGATTCAGAAGGCAGTACTCCTCGATACGGCTCGCATTGTGAGGAGGTTCTTGTCTCTGCAGCCCTAACCACCGGTGCCTTGGACTCTGCTCCCGACATCGGCGGACCACTATTTTTTATATTTTTAAATGTTTTTTTTTATTTTTGCATTTTATAAAAATATTTAAAAATATATAAGATAAGAAATGGAATAAATAAAAGAATAATAATATTAAGGGTGGGTAGGTTATCTTCAAATTACTCCGAGTCTTACTGATAATAATAATAATAATAACCCCACCGCCGTATCTCTACGTTGACGTCGTGGTGGGGCTTGCGTGTTCCAATGAAGCCTAGGTCTGTGCCGGTAGGGTTTACTTTGCCGACACAAATCTGGGGTGAGGAACCAGACCAAACGAGATACAATCCAAGCCAAGGTCGCACACGCCGAGGGCTTCATGGCTGCGGGAGAGCGCTAGCCGCTAGTGTGACAACCCTGGATAATAGGGGACCTCCAGTTTTATTTACCCTTGCCACAGTGAACGCAGGGCTCTGCTGTGGTCGACTTGTTAAGTCCCTAGCTACTCGTGGGTATAATATGAATACTAGATCAAAAACAAGGAAACTACTTCAGGCAAATTTGCCTCAGACAGAATATGACGAATCTACACAACTCTCTTCTTCGTCTCCCTCGTCTCTTTTCCCATCAATTTCATCAACATCACAATCTTTCCGCGTCACTCCGACGCCATCATCATCATCAATTAGTATACAGTCAGCGGATGTTGTGCAGGAGACCAATTTCGTCGACGATCCGTACCCACCGCTAGAACTGCAAAAACTCGTAGGAAATTGAGCATTGAAATGAATAAATTCATCCTACGCAATTACCTTCATCTTACTAATATGGACACCGACAAAAACGCATACCATCCATCGCTACACACTAAATTTCTAGAGAAATACCCGTCTATGCAAGTAAGCCGACAAAGAATAGGTGACCAGCGTAGAGCCATAGTGCAAAAGAAATTATTACCACAGGAAACAATAGATCAGATTTATGAAGAAGTCAAAACCGAACTACAAATGGTTCATACACAAATACAGCAACACTCTACACAATCTAAAACACCAATCAACAGTCAATGCGGCCAGCGCATGAAATGGTCGAATGAATATAATGAAAAAATCATACGAATGTATTATATTACCACACAATTGGAAACAAATAAAACAGCCTATAGAAAACAGTTACATGAAGATTTTATAAATACATACCCAGAATTAGCACATATTACAGAGCAAAGATTATCTGATCAAGTGAGAGCCATTATAAACAACAAATATAATACACCCTAACAGACTAGAAGAAATTAAAATCGAAGTTGCTGCTGAATTAAGTTCTAACAACACACCTTTTATTGCATATACACATAACGTTAACTTGAACACACAACTGCAGAACGAATTAGAACAATCTGGTGATTACATTCCTACACCAAATACTCTACTTACAAATTCACTCATTTCTGATACACCAGCAAACACCCTCACATCAAATATATTCCTAAATGATAGTATAGAGAGCGACATCTTATCACACACACGAATAAATACAAGCGAAGACTGCAATTACTTGAACAACATAGATATTGGTCATTTTGAACCCACGCAAACTAACTCCAATGCTAGCCCAGAAACCAATACAGAAATAGAAGCCATGTTTCAACAAGCTCAACAATGTTTCTCTGATACACACCCGACTAGCAGGCCATACATTCCTAAACAGAAGACTTCTAGAAAGTTCTCTGCCATTGTTACTTATATTAATAATATTATTCTTCCTAAGTCCGTAGGTAAGGAAACCGAATTCATGCAATTGCAGACAATAATTTACTGTGCAGCATGGACGGCAGCTAAATGCAACGGAGCAAAAATATCAGACTCTACACAAAACGAAGGCAGCACATACAAACAGAGAAAACCGAAATGGGAAATTAGATTAGAAACAAAAATAAAAAATCTAAGAGCTAGCATAGGTAGGCTCACACATTTCATTAATGGTAGCAGAAGTCAAAAATTAATAGCTGCCGTCGAAAAAATAAAGATTAAATACCAACTACACGCCAGACACGAAAATTCAAACACACAGTTAGTACACTTCTTGGACACATTAAAACAAAACTTAAACGCAGCATCCAGTAGACTCAAAAGATACATCACATGCACTAACCGCAAAGTCCAAAATACAAGAAAAAAAATTTATAGGAACCTTGCATCTAATAATAATAACACCCCGAACCAGACCCTAGAGACACCTCCATCTGAAGCATTACGAGAATTTTGGGCAAACATTTGGGAAAACCCAGTATCCCATAACAGTCATGCAGACTGGATTAGAGAAGCAACACCAGAAATCCCCAAAATGGAGTTTGAGTCCATACCAATAAACACATTCATAGACGTCATCAAACGCACACACAACTGGAAATCTCCAGGGTCAGACAATATACATAACTACTGGTATAAGAAATTCACTAGCATCCACCCATTCATATACAATCACATAAACACATTCATTCAATCACCACATTTACTTCCAACATACATAACACATGGAGTAACATACATGATACCTAAGGACAAAAATGACACTACGGATCCAGCCAAATATCGACCAATCACTTGCCTACAAACTCTTTATAAAATCCTGACAGCCTGTGTTAGTGAAGTAATATACGAACACTTAACCAAAAGTAACATTCTTGCCGTAAGAATAGCCAAGGATGTAAGGAACAACTCACTATTGACGCGATTGCTATGAACAGCGCAGTGAAAAACAAAAAGGATATTCATACAATGTTCATCGATTACCAAAAGGCCTATGACTCAGTTCCGCACAGCTGGTTGTTACACGTTCTAAATATTTATAATATCCACCCCACACTCAGATTGTTCTTAGAATCTACTATGCAAAATTGGCAAACTATACTTAAAATAAATCAAGCCTCTACGACTCTGGCCACTGAACCAATCCACATAAAACGTGGTATTTTTCAAGGTGATGCTCTAAGCCCTTTATGGTTTTGCATGGCACTAAATCCACTCTCACACTTACTAGATAAAACTAACGCTGGATTCACATTGGCACACGATAACACACAATTCACACTAACACACCTAATGTATATGGATGATATAAAGTTGTACGCAGCAGATGAAAAATCACTGTCCCAATTAGCAGACACCACACAAGCATTTTCTAATGATATTATTATGCAATTCGGGCAAAATTTTGTCAATTGTAAAAGGTAAACTACAAAATAACAGTTACACACTTGTATCGGGCAAATCTATTGAGGCAATGGATGAGCACAGTACTTACAAATACCTAGGTTTCAAACAATCCAGACAGATAGAACAAAAGTTGACAAAACAAGAAATGCTCAAAAAATTTACACATCGTCTAAACCTAATTCTTAAGACCAACCTTAACTCCAGAAATACAATTAAAGCTGTTAATACATTCGCAATACCCATTCTTACATACTCTTTCGGAATTATACGATGGTCAAAAACTGATATCAGAAAACTGCAGCGCACCATCAATACACTCTTTACCAAACACAGGAAACACCACCCTAAATCATGCATACAGCGACTCACGCTACCACACCAAGAAGGAGGAAGAGGATTAATAGACATACACAATTTACACAACCAACAGATAATCTCGCTCAGATCCTACTTCCATAATAAATCTGAACATTCCTCACTACACAAACATGTAACAGAAACAGATAAAAAACTTACACCACTCAACTTACAAAACAGAAACACTCAAATTAATGAAAATCTCATAAGCACACAACAAAAACTAACAGCATGGGCTGGAGAAGCGCTACATGGAAGACACCGAGCCTACCTGAGCCAACCACACGTCGATACAATTAAGTCGAACGAATGGCTCAAACGAGGTGAATTGTTTCCCGAAACTGAAGGTTTTATGCTTGCGATCCAGGATCAAATAGTAGCAACTCGTAACTATAGAAAGTATATAATAAAAGACCTCAATCAGGCGACCGACTCGTGTAGACATTGCAACAGTGCCTCTGAGACCATCCAACACATAACAGGGGGCTGTAAATCACTCGCACAGACAGATTATAAACACCGACATGACCAGGTTGCCGCAATCATACACCAACACTTAGCACACAGATATAAACTTATAGATGAGAAGATCCCATATTATAAATACAAACCTGAAACCATCATAGAAAATAGGAACCTGAAAATCTATTGGGACCGAACGATAATTACAGATAAAACTGTACACTACAATAGACCTGACATTACAGTACATGACAAAATAAATAAAACAGTTTACTTGATAGATATAGCTATACCCAACTCACACAACATTCAAACCACAATATCTGAAAAACTTAGTAAGTACCAAGACCTCGCCATAGAAATAAAAACCCAATGGAAAGCTCAAACCGTTCATATCGTCCCCATAGTACTTTCATCTACCGGTGTTGTACCGAAGGCTCTCACACAAAGCCTTGATACTCTACACATGCCTTCTCATACACTTTACATGCTCCAAAAAGCCACCATTCTTAACACCTGTCGCATCACCCGAAAGTTTCTGACTTCTTCTACAGTATCATCAACCTTTTCAATTTAAATATTCCCTTACACACTTGGTTCCGGCCCGTATGTAAGGTCATAAACTCTCTTAATAGAGAAGAAAAATTAAGAAATCAATATAATAATAATAATACTTTATTTACAATTTACAATTTTTACCTATGACAGTAACTTGATTTTAGGACAATATTCTTTAAAATTGCATAAATATATCAATGATTACTCCTCTGGCACCCAAGCTAAGGTTAAACTTGTGTTATGGGTGCCAGGGTTCCTCAATTTAAACAAAAACAATAAATACATTCCTCAATTTATACAAAAACTAGTACGGAGTTACATTGGGTAAGTAGCTATGGATTGAGTACAAAAAGAAAGCAAAGAAACAGACGATAGAAAATATTAATTGTAAAAGAAAAATAATAATCTATAGCCTCTCTTTAGTGTGAATTTGGTGAAAAGTTTGTGGTGTAAAGTGTAAGTGTATGACTGTATGTGTCATGTGTATGTGTCGTGTGTATGTTTTATGTATATGTGTGATGTATGCGCTTGTAGTATGTTAGTGTTGTTTGAAAAAGCAGTTTTTTATTTTTTTCAGAAAAGCTTTCCAAGTAACTTTTCAGTCTCCTCGTAGGTAAGAGTTGTACTGACAAAAACCCATCCATGTTCCTTCCTTAGCCCCTTATGTTCCGGGGTAGCGGTAACCCTTTCGGACAATCCCGCTTATCATAGAACCACGCCTGTACTTCCTTAAGGTATTGACAGAGGTGTAAAGTGTAGGTATAGAGACACCCGGACTTCCTAATGGAAAACCCAACAACACTGCCCGACCTGGGAATCGAACTCAAGACTTCACACTCAGCAATGGCAGGCTAAAAGCAAAAGGCGAAAGGCTGGCACCGTTGCTACGTTGGATGGCAGCAATCTTTCAAATTGGGCTCAAAAATGCATTGTAAAGCTTTTTGTACACATTAATTAACTTAGTATTAATTAATTTACTAAGTTCTTCATTAAAATTCCTAACTACTAGAACAAAGACAATCCTTTTCTATTATTGCGAAATGTTACGCTATGCTATTGTAAATAATTACAATGGATTGATCTCTAGCTGGAAAAATGTCGTACCTACTTTATGTGATCTCATTAGTTTGCTAAAAACTACTGGCCAAGGGTGTGTCAATTCAGCAGAATTGTCCGAAAGGATTACCGCTACCCCGGAACTTAAAGGGCTAAGAAAGGAACATGTACCTATAGGTTTTAGTCAGTAACAGTCTGACACTTCCTTCCACAGTCTGTTGATGATTTCCCACCCTCAAAAAAAATGGTGTATTCATCTTGGAATATTCATATCACATCGCTCTACGTGCAGAAAGAATTTGCAATAATTGTCGCCGGCAAAATTAGTTTGCAAATAACTCAAACATGTACCCAACTAATAAACAACCTTCCTACCAATCAACAACCTTTTTAACCTGTTTGAAAAGAATATTTGATTAACATGCGTGCATTTTTTGTGTTTGTACCCAAAGGGGAAAACGGGACCATATTACTAAGACTCTGCTGTCCGTCCATCTGTCACCAAGCTGTATCTCATGAACCGTGAGAGTTAGACAGTTGAAATTTCGCTGATGATGTATTTCTGTTAAAAAACAGCAAAGATAAAACAACAAAGACTAAACAACAGAATAAAACTAATATTTAACTGGTTCGTTTTTTTAAATTACATCCAGTATTGGTAAAGTATTTATTAGAGAAAGAATCACGTGCTTAAGTCTAGCGCAAGAATACGTAATTCTCATTACTTTAAAATAAGTTAAATTAGGATTTTTAATAATAAATTAAGTACCGATTGAATGCAGGAGTTACTAGCTTAGCGGTGATTTGACGCGCTTAGTTTAAGCCTGGCGTTGAAAACCAGCCATCAATAATTTATTATCAACATTCTATAGCTACTGCGTCCATCTTAAAAACCTGCTCCTTACCTAGTACGCGAAGCTTGATGGAATAGAATAGAATACAATACTCTTTATTATGCACATTACAACCATATAGGTAGATATGTTACAGTTATAAATGTAGAAATTTTATATAAGTTTACACAGTAAGTGGTTTTATCGCTTGATCGAACTTTGAAAGACAACCCTTCGTTGTATTAAAAAAGAAAAGTACTTACAATAAAATATATTTAAAAGAATTATCATGAAACAGGAACAAAGAATTCGTAATCTTCTTCTTTTCGTGTGGTTAGTAACTAACCTGGTGTCAGAGATTTTATGCTACTCATGGGCCTCTGACTTAGCTTCACATGCTGGTTTACTTGCGATGTTTTTCTTCACCGATTTTAAGCAAGTGATAATTATACAATATGCACGTGGAAGTCTGTGTGTGGAGATTTGCTTGAACAGTAAAGGATGTGCCATAGAAGCTGGTGTCAATGTACTACTCTGTCAAGAATGTACCGGGAAAAGATCAATAATACACAAAATGTCTGTTATTCATCCAAATTTATTTTATCACCTTCAAAGTATGCTCCTTTAGAAACGATACACTTGCGCCAACGAATAATCCATTCATCAAAACATTTTTTAAACGCTGCTTCCGGAATTGAGTTCAGTTCTCGCCGCGAATTCTCCTTTATGTCTTCTATCGATTGAAAACGGGTGCCACGAAGTACTAATTTGAGTTTAGGAAAAAGAAAAAAGTCAGCAGGAGCCATATCTGGTGAATATGGTGGTTGCTGGATGGTATTTGTTGAGTGTTTGATCAAAAATTCGTTCACAATGATAGCCTTGTGCGAAGGCGCATTGTCGTGGTGCAAAATCCAAGAATTTTCTTTCCACAAATCTGGCCTTTTTCGTCGAATTTGCTCTCTTAAACGCCGCATAACGCTCAAATAATATTCTTTATTTACCGTTAGACCTTCCGGTAAGAATTCAGAGTGCACAACACCGCGATAGTCAAAGAAAACAGTCAACATGACTTTGACTTTTGATCGACTTTGGCGTGGTTTTTTCGGTTTCGGTTCAGTTGGAAGGCGCCACTCCGAAGCTTGTTGACTAGTTTGCATGTCAAACTCGTAAACCCACGTCTCGTCACCAGTAACAATGCGTTTCATGAATGTTGGGTCCGAACTGACTCGTTCTAGCATGTCCTCAGCGACTTTCATGCGATTGAGTTTTTGGAGAAAATTCAGATCTTTTGGGACTAGCCGAGCAGCAACATGTTTCATACCCAAATGATTAGTTAAAATGGTACGGATCGACTCGTGAGATACAGAAAGTTCGGCGGCTATCTCTCTCAGAGTTGAATGGGGATTTTCAGTCACTATTCTTCACTTTTGCGATGTTAACTTCAGTTGCAGACGTTGACGGCCTACCAGAGCGAGGCAAATCTTCCATCACATCTCGACCGCTTTTGAACGCCTCGAACCACTCATAAGCACGAGTTTTTGATAAAGTCGATTCACCGTAAGCCTTCTGTAACATTTTCAGTGACTCCGAACACGAAATTCCATTGGCGATGCAAAATTTAAGACAAACTCTTTGTTCGATATTTTTGTCCATTATGAAATTCGCAATACACACTATATATGATATAACTAAAACCAGCACTGTATTTAATATAAATAACAGATGCAACTCAAACTCCGCGCCAAAATGGAAAACAGTTGTGCCAATCTAACAACTACTTACAAAAAAACAAAAATTTGAATTTGGAACCATAAACAAATCATCCATTCCCGATACTTTTTTGACTGAATGTAGGTATACCGCATCAGCGTCACTAGTTATAATCAAATCAAAATCATATTTAAATATCAAGACTCTTTTTAATAAAAAACAAATCTAGTTTTTTTGTCTACAAGATCCAATCAACGATCACCAAATGAAATAAGATTGTTCTTGAACATGCTGCAGGCATATTACGTCAAATATTCACTTTAAAAAAAGAAAACCTCTAAAAAGGCAAACATCTTTTGCGATGCTTATTCCTCCGATGTGTTATTTACATTTTTTTTAGCGACACAGTTTTCATCCTATACCGCTTTTGTATTTAAATCAATATGTTACTTTGAGTTTTAAAAGTTTTTGCGCCATGACAGTTCGGCGCCATCTTGGTCTCTTTACATTGTAGATAATGAATATAGACGAACTCACCAAGCTCTACCATAGAGAATAGACTGAGCGTTCCGTTTCAGTTGTTCAGCGTATACCTTAGAGCATTTAACCTATGCTCTAAGGTATACGCTGAACAACTGAAACGGAACGCTCAGTCTATTCTCTATGTTAGAGCTTGACGAGTTCGTCTATTCTATATAGGTTAAATGCTCTAAGGCGTATACAGACCGTGCTTTACGACTTTTGACAAAGACTTCTAGTAATGGAGTTTCTTGCCCGTTCTTCTCCATAGGTACCTATTGCTTTGGAATTGGCAACTAGCTTCATCTCTCTGACTGACCGACACCTTGACAATTCAAAAGTGCCTGTAATTGGTTTATTTGAAATAAATACTTTGAGTTTGTAAATTGAAATTTCAATAATGTTCAAACTCTCCAAATGTCATATTGGTCAGTAAAAATATACCTTTTTTATGGCACGCATGTGTAATTGTGATTTATCATATGGTTGAAGTAAAAAAAACAAAATATCTTGTTCGATATAAACAACTTGGGTACGAAACGTCAGAAGCTAGTTGCATGGTTCCAAATGGTCGTTTCCTATGGAGAGGAGACGGCAAGAAACTCCACGCTTACTCTTTTAAAAATTATTGGCTTTTACAATGCTTTCAAATTACAGTGACATCAACCGTTAATCAACTAATTACGAGGTCGACATACCAATGTATCCAGTTTGAATTAGAAATGAGAGCCTTTAGAGAACCAAATATTAATCTTATATTTTTTCAGTTGTGAGCCCATCGGGTCAATATACTTATTTGCATAATAAATAATCATTTCGCGCTCCTTGATAAGTATTGCGTCCATAATTCGAACGGCAACGTCATAATATGTACTCACGTTCCAAAATTAAAACGCAGCTTGGATGCGTGTACAAATTGATAAGTAAAAAAAAGTCTTTTGACTTAAGTTTGTACAACTGTCAGTCCCTTTACGGACCTTCGCCATAACTTAATTAAGTAAAGCAAGTCTTTAATTTGAAACTGGTCTCAGGTAAGTGAGTAACATTAGATGGTGTCTGCAGGGTTCTGGGTCCAAAAGATAAAAGTAAATGAGTCAGAAAGAACACTTAAATAAAGATTTACTAAGTACAGACGCCAGCACATCAAGCTATCCCTAACTGTCAAATTTTCTCAATTAAAAATGAACCTTATATCTTTGCAATAAAGTTGAAATACTATCAAAGAAATTTGACAGATTGTGGTAACTTGATGTGCTGGCCTCTGTACTGGACACGTTTGTATAAAACATGCAAATTGAAATGGAGGACTAAAACCTCACGCAAAAAGGCGCGACGTGACGGTGCACCGCTATTATAGTAGGACAGTTTCCATGAAATTTTCATTACAAAATTTTGCATTAAATTATTTTACTGGAGTTGCATCGCGCCTGTCTGCCTAATTCAGATGTCTAGAGTTTTTGGGGATAATAATTTAGTAGGTAGGTTGGTACTTAAAATGGACCAATATTCAAACTCAAACTCAAAGTATTTATTTCCAATAAACCTCATTAATTGTCAAGGTAAAGCAGTAGGTAGGTACCTATGGAGAAGAACGGGCAAGAAACTCCATGGACACTCTTTTAAACAAAATATGCTTACAAAATATTGGTTACATAAGTAGTTCATATTAATATTATACATGTGAGTACGATGCAGAACGTTTAAAGCATCCATTATAAAAAATATGTAAAAATTCTCAAATTAAATTCAAACAAGCCCTAGCCGCTAAGAGATGACCAGTCCCTACTGACAGCGCCCGTTCACGAACATGACGCATATATTAGCACCATTCAGCTCAACCATTTTGAAGGGAGCCAAATGATCCAACACACACGCCACCATCAGCGAGACATTAAAGTGAGCATGGCATACTCTCAGCCGCCAGGGCACATTCAAGTCAATGAAAGACGTACCTAGTAAATGGTCGCTTTATAGTAGGTACATAGTACTCACATATTATGTGCTTATTAAAAGTTTTTCTGATTGTCCACTGAAAACAGATTTGCTTGTAGTACATTCGGTAAATACGTTATTTTATGTGTTTTTTTAGACAGAAAGTGATAAAAAAATGTCTAGTTTTTGTTCTCCGTACCTTTGCTGTCCTTCATTCTTCGCTGTTCTATAAATTTGCTGTATAGGAAAGATTTCGTTTTATTCCGACTTGATAGCACATTGACCCGCGCATTTTACGAATTTAGAAATTCCAAAAGAACATTCGCATTTTTAAATTCTTACTCTTTTTTTGGGTCGGTCTGTATCCATAAATTGTTATACCAGCTCGAAAAAATAACACGCAATAGGTAGGTATGTAGTATCTTAACACACCCAGTTATTATTCATAATAGGAATAATAATAATAACGAAACATAAGTCCTAATAAGTAATGTTGACGTTTTTAATTCAAATAAATTAAGAGCAATCTATTGAGGAACACAATATTATTATCCCATGTATTAAAGAGCCAAGATAATACCAGTACAATAAGCTTGACTTTCAAGAAAATCTGTCATTATCGCCAATGACATGTCAAAACAAAGAAATCAATTCAGATTCTAATTCTAAAAAAATCGCACAGCCAATATTGTGTGTCCGTTTTTGACTTTCTTAGGAAACCTATGCTTAAGTAAAAGCTACAATTTAGCGCGAGTAATTAAAATTTTCTAACATTTTTTGCCATTTTCAGGTCAGTATCGGATTAGATGTTGACCAAAATATTATCATCAAAATAGAGGACAATTCTAACTTATAGACTTGTATTTAATTATAATTCTAAACGTAAGAAAATTTAAATACCGCAAGGTTCCTGGGCGTTTCTCCTCTTAATACATAGTTTTATAAATTTTATACCGCAACACATACAACATGAAATATAACAAAAATTAGCTTATTTTAAGCAATATGACTTACACATAACAACTAGGTGAATTTATTGTAACGTTCGTTATACTTAGGTAGGTATAAGTATTCCATGTTACGCTTTACCAATCTTAGATAACTAACTAGATATTAAATATAGTTACTAAATAATTTTTACTTACTAAAAATAAAGCACGTTATTTATGGAAATAAAAAAAATACTTTATGGCATTAATTTTTTTCGACTACCACTAGCCAGTTTAGACAATTGACTATTTGAAACTGTCAAAAATAAAATATGAAATCACAAAGATAAAGACCGCTCGTCTTAAAAACTTCCAAAACACCGTACAGCGAACACCATATTATGCGAAGATATAATTGTTAAATAGTACTTATTTAATGCTAATAAGTTTCAATTTTGATTCTAAAAATCTGTGACGTCACAATGTTTTATATCGTACAAATCACGTACAAATTCCGCGTTTTGACAGTTCATAAAAAGTAACGTTATTGACTACCCTCTCAAATACCCAAATGCTTTTACATTTGCGCTCCAAATCCAAGTTGATACTAGACCACCCGAGACAAATACAGGCAAAGGCTTTCAAAAGTCCTGGATGTGGCTTTTAAAACTCTTAAAACTCCGTTGAGGTAATCTTAAGTAAAATTGTCTAAACCGAAAACTAATGCGACCAGATAAGTCGCTAAATCCTTGTTTTGCAATCAAACTACATTATTATGTAATATTAGAAAGAGGTTTTTGTAAGTTTGTATGTTGGAGGTAATCTTCGGAACTACTTATTCGATTAATTTATCTTATCGAGAAATTCTTTCACTAATGGAAAGCTACATTATTGCCGAGTGTCACCGGATGTATTATGCAAAATTATAATTCATAGGTCTCGAATTCGAACCCAAAACACGCACCTCTGATTTTACAGCTTCATGTGCGTATTGTATTTAATTATCACTTGCTTAAAAATCGGCGAAGGAAAACATCGTGAGGAAACCGGCGACATGCTAGATATTTCTCAACAGCATGTGAAGCTAAGTCAGAGGCATGGGCAGCATAAAACTCCGACACCAGGTTATTCACTAACCACACGATAAGAAGAAGAATAATGTTTTGCATTTAAGATAATAAGAAAGTTAACGCGGACAAAGTCGCGGTCAGAAGTTAGTGAACCATAATTGCGCGTCTTGGTTTGCAAGTCAAAAACGAGTCCACCATAAATATTTTGGTAAACAAGCCTTTCTTTGCATAAATGTCGCCAACTTTCTAAAGAACGGAATTCTTCATTCACGACCAAGTGCTATAGTGGTCTGCTTGCCAAGTTGAATAACTGCGAGCGAAGATGGCAAGTGCGAGTCGTACTTCCGATTTTAATAAGGAATTTTCGCACCATAGTAGGCCGCATGATGAAACCTTTTTGAACTAAGAATTTTCTGAGTCAACAGAGGTCATGATTACTTAAATTATTTTCAGCCTGTATCATGAGAAGCTGGTGTTTAGTAAAATGCAATATTCTTATTGATGCGCATGAAATATTATATATTTTGGTACTCAAACTAGCTGTCCTGTCAGAGGTTGTCCTGTCCAAATTAAAAAAAAAAAGCACTTACAGTTTTACCTGAATTTGAGGATATTACGTGAAACTTTTCCAATTTATTGTTATTTTCGTGAGAACCTTAGGTAAGTTTGTTATCTGTAGTACGAACATTTTAAAACAAAACATAGCTACATTAGTCCAGCAGTTCTTACCAACGAACAGCATTATATTTTTATAATACATATATGTAGATTGATTGATAGAAAAAATGAGATTTCCATTACATCAGTGTTTGGACTCAGGACGTAGAGAACAAAAAAAAAAAAAAAAGTTAATGTTCTAACAAAAATACTGCGTACCAACGACTGCGCCAAATACAGGTCCTTTATGTTACGTAATACCACGATTTTAGTAAGGTTAAGTTATTAGGTAAGTACTTAAGTTTTGTAAAAGCATAAATTACCAAGGATATATTTTGAATTGATATTAAGGTATAAAAATTATTTTCTCATATTAGGATTATCTAATTTACATACTGGATGTTGTCGGTTTCCAGTCAAACTGGATGAAGCGGTTTATCCCCAGTACCTACCTATTATCAATCATTTACCTGAGGATTATATCTGTTAGATATTAATTGACAATAATAATAGGTACGTAAAAAACCAAATCACTTGGATTTGGAGGAAATTATTCGAAAACCCACACGTCATAATATATTTATTAGCCGGTGTAAAAACACTTGACAGACTGATGGATTGATTTTTTTGATTTACTTGCAGATTTTTTTTTTATATGTAGTACACAAAATTATGCAGACACAGGTGCACTCTCTCTTCCCTCACTCTCTTAATCCGATGGGACGACAATCCGACCCGACCGGAGAAAGACAATCCGACCCGACCGCGCAAGGCTAATGTCATAACGTGCTATCTGATACACAAGGGTATTATACCACCAGCTTCCAAACTCCACGCTCAGCAGACGCGCGTGCGAACACGAGACCAACGGGACAGTCAATAATATGAAATGATAGATGATTAACCTGGGACCCGAAGAAGGCCACTTTCGATCCTGGAACTTGTCGGAAATAACCACATAAAAAACCTTGACGAGGTATTTTCAAGTTACCATTTATTAAGATTAGTTTTAAGTTAACTAAATATACTGTTACTTTCAACTGGTGC
This sequence comes from Hyppa rectilinea, assembly GCA_951799385.1. Classification (NCBI taxonomy): domain Eukaryota; kingdom Metazoa; phylum Arthropoda; class Insecta; order Lepidoptera; family Noctuidae; genus Hyppa; species Hyppa rectilinea. The sequence goes on along the minus strand of OX637318.1, from coordinate 5,024,578 downwards.
ATATTGCATTTGCACCAGTTGAAATGCTATAATATATGTAATTTATTCCATCAGTATCATGATACAAACAATTAATCTGTCACTTGCTCCGTACCTATATGACATATCTTCATTAGTCAAAACAATTGAGATAAATTGAGAAAAATTATGATTAAGACCAATTGGCAGAAAAATCACAAAGATACGAGGCATATCTGCGGACCAATGTCAGAAATTTATTTTATTTATTTATTTATTCAAGAATGAAGTCAAGTCTAAATTAAGGTTTACATAATTACAAGTGAGGTAAAATTTTTCTTTGTTTAGTGTAGTGTTCTGCCTGATCTAGGTTTAATAAAAACCTGTGTTTCAGGACATCACTTTACAATAAACATTCTAAAAGAAGACAACAATATATTCATTAGAAGATTAATTAACTATCAATTACTATTAGAAATCCAATATTATAAAAATTTGCTTCGATTGTCCTTATTTCAAAATCAAATTAAGAATGACAGTCGGTAAACCGTAGTTTACACTCGCGTACACAAGAATGAAGTCTATGAAGGTGAAGGTCTTAAATGTTTTAATAAGGTAAGGTACAGACGGGTCATTAATTTTTATTTTATTACTTATCAATACTGAATGGTTTTGATTGTTGAATTCATTTCGTAGTTTAGTAAGTCAGTACAACTTACACCAAAGTTTATCATGATACAGTCTGTCGATTCTGTAAAAATCTCATCGTGAAAACTCAGGTGAAGTGAGAAGTCGTTCCGCCTTACGGGGTATTGACACTATTGATACTCGTAGCTCACTTTTACGCTCTTCACCTACGTGATCACACGGTGAGATGAGATGATTTTTTACAGAATAGCAATATAGTTATGTTCATCACCGTTCCCCAAAAAAAATACGATGCGTAGGTACAGAAGCCAGCACATCAAGTTACCACAGTCAATCTGTCAAATTTCTTTGATAGTATTTCAACTTTATTGCAAAGACATAAGGTTCATTTTTAATTGAGAAAATTTGTCAGTTAGGGATAGCTTGATGTGCTAGCGTTTGTACTCCTCTTTCAAAGATGATGGATGTTCTTCCGAAAACGATATCATAGTTTTATTTACGGTATAATTAATCAAGTGTAATACTCGTCGACCTACAAGTGCCTAGCTGATGACATAGAAAACTACAACCGGTTAGCCAGACCAAGTAACTTAATTTGTCTTACGTCAACCACTGTGATGGGTGGGATGCTTCCTTTTCCAACCAACATACATCTGACGTTCAGGCAATGTTCCGTCACAGTGCAGGGATCTGTCGAAACGTCCATACATGGCCCATACTAGCCTAATTTATGTAAATACATGCGGGTTCCGTACCGCTGGTCGCGGACAATGGGGCTTCCTCGTCTGAGTATTTTGAAAACGCTGCGCAGACGCAACTGTGATTTAGCGATAAATAATCAGCAGAGATTGGATCCGAGCAATCTGTTTTGATGTGCTGTCATTAGCTACGTAGGTACTTGGTATAGTAAAACGTATCTATTTGAGAAATGGTAGGTCAGGTACGTCTTTATCCTGTAGTTTTTTATCGAGTAGTCTGTCTATATATCTGTAGATCTTCGAATCCCTGGTACAACATACAAACATACAGATATGCTTGACAAACAGCCGGAAAAGTATTAAAACTTCATCTTTCATGCTACGAGTACATATTGGAAACAACCTGCATCACGTTTTCATAATTTTCCGGTGTGGAAAATTCATATCCAAGAGAATTGTTTGTCTTTCTGGTTTCTCTACATATTTTAACTTTAATCCAATCACAAGATTTCCCACGACCTAGGAACTGATAGCAGAATCGCCAATCAAGTCCTTGATGACTTGGATCTTGAATGAATGAGGATTTGGACGAGTGGCAATCGCTTTCAAAGCGTTTCTTATTTCTACAAAGACTAATAACGAACAGTTTTTGAGTTAGCTCGAATAATACGTTTACATTAGTACTTAAGGTCACTGTCGTTTACATAGCAACTTTAGTAGTGGATACGAATTGGTGTTGGTACTGTGGGGTAGGTAGGTACCAACATTCATTCATTTCTAACTAAAAATCTTCCACGTAATATTATAAGTAAATTTTTTTTCATCATCATTATCAATAACTCTAAATCACTGATAAAATGTCTAGGCTCTGTGCAGTCGGGCGTCGGGAGCCACGTGTCGACTCACGGCCACCGTAGGCGCGGGCCTGCGGACGGTGAGTAATGGGTGACTCTCCGTCCGATCAGCACCAGGCCCGTGCCGGACGGCGCGTATATGTTCCACGCGCGCCTCAAAGAGATGTCAGCATATGAAGGGGCCCCTCAGGGCCAAGCCTGCCGGGTAAGCGGGATTGTCCGAAAGGGTTACCGCTACCCCGGAACATAAAGGGCTACGGAAGGAACATGGATGGATTTTAGTCAGTAAGAGTCTGACACTCCCTTCCGCTCTACCCAGAGCGGGAGCAGTCATTGGATGAATTTCCAGCCTTAAAAAAAAAAAAGGCTCTGTGCAGTGTGCACCCACCCACTCTTTTGCTGACGTCACAATTTCGGTGAACTACCTAACATTGAGAATTAATTTGATTTCTGTGAATCAGCATCATTACATCTCCGTGTCAGTTACCATATTGTACGAATGATAACTCTCGTAAAAGCTACGAAAGGAAATAACAAATTAACGAAACATTTAATGAGTAAGACTGGGTGCATTTATGTACAAAATAAACATTTCTCAAAACTCACTGCCCCGTATAAGCGGACAATGACACTGATTTGGAATAAATTGACAAAAACAGATGTGAGTTTAAAACTTTCATTAAATGTCATTTCCGCCGGAAATGCTTTCTGTAAAGCGCGATCTACATGGTGACGAAGAAAAAAATGATGAATATTTATTTATTGACATTTGTATTTGTTCTTGAAATAATTGAAATTTGAAACTGAGTCAGCGATTTCTTTGAATTTGATTAATTCACGTATATACTCATCTACTTATTAAATAAGGATAAAAATAATGTTTTCATGTTTTAACTGGGATTCGAATTCCCTAAGCCTGAGTGCAGATTTGCTTTGCTTTAAGAGCTGCCAAAATAAAAATTTTGCTATAAAATAAAGAATTGTAGGTAATATGACATTCGAATACTACCATCAGGCTTGATCAAGAATGGTGACCGCAGTAGGTAAGTATATTAAAGTGGTTGACCTAGTCAACTGCAGATCATCTCCTGGCCTTTATGCGCTGGATGATTGTCACAACTCTCACGGTTACGAGCATCGATATCGAGAGAGTCGAGATGACCTATTTTTCCGGACGACAAACAAATGAAATATAAGATAATATAGACTACATATTTTTTCTTACAGAATGTCAAACTCAGACAGGTAAATAATAAACGGGATTGTCCGAAAGGGTTACCGCTACCCCGGATAGAAGGATAAGGAAGGAATATGTATGGGTTTTAGTCAGTAAAAGTCTGACACTCCCTTCCGCTCCACCCAGAGCGGGAGGAGACATTTTGATGATATCCCACCCTCAAAAAAATAAAAACGACAGACGACACAATAAGCAAAGGGGCTGAAATCATTTATATTTAACAATGTACAAGAACTTCTATGAATTAACTTCTAAAAACTTCTAAAGCACACCCTTGAAAAAGAACCCGTTTGTTTCAGATATGCACTAAAGAAAGCGTCTAGATCGTCGCGTGCGCAACTTTACCTTATAACGGCAGCGGTACTCCCGCGCGGATCACAACAACACGCCAGTCCGCGTCGGGCGCACGTATTCGCGCAATTTTCTTTCGAGACTCGATTATGTGAATGAGTATTCTTAAAGTTCGTAGTAAATTAATAATTAAAAATGCGTGCAGTGTTGTTTATGTGTGTTTTTGTGTATGCGGTGGTGGGACAAGATGTCAATGATATGGTAAACATGCCCAAATACGACCAGAGGTATGATTACTTGGATGTTGACGCGATTTTCACTAATAAGAGACTAATTAGGAACTATGTGGATTGTTTGATCAACGCCGTCCGGTGCACGCCTGAAGGAAAAGCGCTGAAAAGTGAGTTGATTTTTTTTGTTAATAAACTATAGGCTGATGACACAGTAGGAAAGGTTCTCAGCTTAAAAACAAAACAGATAAAGTTGCACTCACACACGTCCACCATCATTAATAAACTATCCATTAATTATCTCGTTTAGCAGTTAGTGTTTTCCATTATCATTTAAATTATTTAGTGCATCTCGTCTGGTGCAAGTAAGTGGATGCTTCACCTTAACATTATTCGAAAGGTCAATCAAATGAATTTGTAGTTTGAATTATTAATTTAGTAATTACAAGGTGAAATTCGCAATTTTGGTGCGAAACGAGCAAAACGATGTTTAAGAAAAAAAAATGGAAGGTTGAAGTTGCTATATTCATATTTGAAGTAGGTATTTAGATTGCTCTTATTGATTTAATTAAGTTAGAATTAAAATCAATTAAATTTGAAATTGAGTCACCATATTTAGTGTGTTAGTAAGTATGTACAGAGGCCAGCACATCAAGTTACCACAATCTGTCAAATTTCTTTGATAGTATTTCAACTTTATTGCAGACATAAGGTTCATTTTTAATTGAGAACATTTGACAGTTAGGGATAGCTTGATGTGCTGGCATCTGTACTATCATACTTATCGGGAAAAATGGTGTTAACCTAAAAATATAATGACTAATTATGTTAATTACAACTCGACGCTGCGTCAGCTTAATTATTTTATTTAACAAAAAATAATAATAAACATCAAATTATCAACAAAACGCCAGTTTACCACGTCACAACGATTGACCTCCGATTATATCATAAGATATAAGAAACTGATGATAAAAACCCGCCTATTATTGTATTAACCTATGTATCTACACGCTAATAAGCAATTAGAATACATAATAGAACAAAGAACAATATTATTTATTAAAGATATATTAAAAACTTCTATAAGTAGATATAAATAATTATTTTATACATAATCACGGGTCATTGTCCTATAAAATAAAAATAATGTGTTAATAAACACTCATAGGTCCTCATGGAACACGAAATTATTCAAGTATTCAAAAAAACCAGAGACAATAAAAGGTAGTGCTTCCTACCAACGTAGCATTTCCCGCGTTTTTCCGCGCCCTTTCTAAATCTCTTCGGGTTGCTATTCGAAAGATACATTTTATTTGTGATATTTTCTGGGGCTTTTTTTTATTTTCGAGATGGCACCGGTGTTATGTTTTGTAAGATTTTTAGACAAAATAATACCGACTGTAAGTATCTAAGTATGTATGTATTTAATCACATTTGTAGGTGCCAAATATTCTTCTTCTCATTTCCATCCTTCTTTTCATACACACTTATCGTCTGCTTTATTTGACTACCATTTCGCCAACACAAATCGATAATTCAATCACCTACATACTTCGAATACTTACTTATGAAGCGGAGCATAAGTATCAGGTTACTAGTTCATCGGCGACAAGAATTCTCGTTTGTAATCCATTTGTATTGACTTTGGCAACGTGCGTGGGAAGGCAACTTTTACACATAGATAATCGACTGTTCTTAGTTGTCTATGGTAATATGTCACCATACTGTTATAAGTAATAGTTTCGACAGCAAGAATGTATTGTTTTTAAAGTGTCAACTAATTTTGCGTGTGACGTAAAGAGTTTCTATACACCGTGTATGTGCGGTCATATTTAAGAGTGCAGAAAAGGCCAACTTTCTCTATGGAATCGACTTCATAAGCGTGAAAAAATAATCAGCTGTTTCATACCAAACTTCAATACATGGGATAGATAGCTGATTATTTTTTGAAAAATAAAAACATTACAATATGCAGATTAAGATTATTGTAATCACATTATTACCCCTATCTCGTTTTTTTGTGTTTGTGTTCTTTCTTTACGTAATGTTGGCCGCAAATAAACGTTTTTATTTTTTCTTTCTTTAAAGGAAACGTATTTCATGGAAGTTCCGATAGTATTTCTTGTTATATCACCGCATAATCTACGTCTACTTTTGACAGTTATTACGCAACACTATATTCACACAGCACACTGTCACTTCTGCCAAATAAAATGAGATAACAGTGAAAGTTTCCTTCAAATCTGTCAAGCACTATAAAATTGCACGAGCGAATCTGTCAACTCGGTTTTTTACCGTTATTTGTGAATGCTACAAAAATAAGTAGTAGGTTTAATCTTCAATTTAAAGCGTTGTTTTTTTTTTAATTAATTTTAATTAAATTGGTGTTAGTGCGAATATAGTTAATTAAAAAATTCACATAGCGGGTCCGTTTTAAAAAATATTATCGCAGTCGCGTTCCTTTTGCTAGACGATTATTACGAACCGAGATTAAAAATATCAGTGAAGAAATAAAACGAAAAGAGACTTGATTATTTTTTTATTAAGTCATTGACTGCCACGCAGCAGACACAATAGAAAAACTATTGTTCGCGGCTCACCGGTGACCGCGTTGGCGCTCAACGTGTTAAGGGCAAATTTCACCAAGAAACTGAACGCGATCAGTACCTACATCTAAATCGCGTTCAAGACCTGTCACTGTTAGCATTTCACAGAAAATAATGACACTGACAGCTCTTAAACGTGGTTTATTCGCTGATAGCATTCAGTTTCAATTTTCAAGTCCGTAAGTAAGTGTAAAATTCAAATTCATTTTTACTTTGTACTATCTGTCTAAAATCGAGTAAATCATCGTGTCGACGGTAGACGAGCTTAATAAAATTAAGTTTTAGATACAAATACTGATTTGGATCGCGGTCTACCATTCAGTATTTCAGTGACTTCTGGCTTTTAAGTCACCTACCTAACATACGCCCACCATACACATCTTGAAAAGCTTCGATGAAGGTTGTTAGAAAGAGATATTTTATTGATTGAGGAAATTTGTCAGAATCGGTTTTTTATTTTTTTTTAATGCTGGGAAATCATCCAATGACTGCTCCCGCTCTGGGTGGAGCGGAAGGGAGTGTCAGACTCTTACTGACTAAAACCCATCCATGTTCCTTCCGTAGCCCTTTATGTTCCGGGGTAGCGGTAACCCTTTCGGACAATCCCGCTTACCCGGCAGGCTTGGCCCTGAGGGGCCCCTTCATATGCTGACATCTCTTTGAGGCGCACGTGGAACATATACGCGCCGAACGGCACGGGTCTGGTGCTGATCGGACGGTGAGTCACCCATTACTCACCGTCCGCAGGCCCGCGCCTACGGTGGCCGGGAGTCGTCACGTGGCTCCCGACGCCCGGGGCGTCTCCTGCGGCGGCTGGGACGGGAGGACCTTTCTCTCTACCATCCCGCCACCTCCTTCGCGAGCATAACTTTTTCGCAGAAGGAGGTGACTGCCTCCCACTCCCTCTCGCCCCGGACCATGGCTTGCACCAGGGCCGCGCGCGAGAGGTCGCCGCCGCCGATCGCCTCTACGAGGACACGGCGGTGCTCCGCCCATGCGGGGCAGGTTTGCACCGTGTGCTCTACCGTGTCCTCTGGATAGTCAGAATCGGCTTGGAGTATGAATTTTTGTCCAGTTGATTAAAATAGGCTCGCCTCATATTTACTGGCGAAATGTGGGTGTACAGTACCTCTGCCTAACCCGTCGGAGAATAATAATAATAATAATAATATAATAATATCCTTGGACATTTCACACAGCGCCATATCGTCCCAAGCTAAGCAACCTAATGCTTGTGTTATGGTAACGAGATGGCTGATATACTACTTATATACTTTTTTTTTTGTAAATACATACATATTATAGATAGAAAAACACCCAGACTCGTAACAAATACTTGCAGGTCGTACAAATATTTGTTCCGTGCGGGAATCGAACCCGCGACATAGTGCGCACCAGTCAATCGCTCAACCACTGCGCCAACCGTGTCGTCAATAGGATGGAATATAGGCGTTATGTTACCTATGTTCTATCTAATATTATTAAGAGATAACATTTGTTTGTAAGTTCGTATGTAGAGGGTAATCTTCGGAACTACAGATCCGATTCAGAAAATTCTTTCACTAATTGAGAAGCTACATTTTCCCTGAGTGTCACAGGCTATATTCAAGCAATGTATTTGTGTATGTGAAACTAGTTCAGAGGCCGATGGGCAGCATAAAAGTTCTGACACCAGGTTAGTCAAACCACACGAAAATGTAGAAGATATAGGCTACTTATATTTCAAAAATAATCCACTCGGACGGAGTCGCGGGCCAAGTGCTAATGATTCATAAATTAAAATGTCAAGACTCAAGACTACATTAAATTGCAATAAAATGTATAAATAGAGGTCTCAAAAGGAGGCGAAAAAGAAGTCAACAATGAATTGTAGATCGTAGGCATGGTGCAATCGATCGGTAAAAGTCTACACTCTATGCAAAGGACTACAAACTGTAGTAGACTTTATAGATAAATACGATTATGTGAAGATACTTTTAGTATGTATATTCCTCGTCAATTTCGTCGTTTTTATAGCGATGTGTGCATAAATAACCTACACGTGCAAGTCTTTGCAGGTGTTATCTATCGTCGCATATATTAAGCATTAGTGCATGAGTATTTATTTAATAAATTGCGTGAGTTTTGCATAAAATAAGGATATAATCTTTTACTTATTGAGTTAGTATTGCTGTTTGGTTTAGCTAAATAAATTCCAGCGCCGAGTTTGTATTAATTTTGGTGTGCTAGCTTGGGAATTTTAATTCGAGTTTATGAGAAAGAACTTCCACATTGAATGATTACATCATCAAAAAGGTTTCACGTCACGTGGAGTCGTATCACTCGGACGTAAATCAAGTAAAAAAATCAAATCAAAATCAATCTAGGGGTCTAGTGAATAGGTTTCTTTTAGGCAAGCGTGCTTCACCGTCGACCACATCTACGCTAACCATCAGATGATATAGTGGTCAAGCGCGAGCGTATTGTCATTAAAAAAAGCTCCCCGATTTTCTGAAACTATTTGGTCTCATTTGGTAAACGTTCAAATCCACGTTATTAACGTCTACTCCGTGATCTGAAGTAACTTTATAGAGCACTGTCTTTTTATTTCTCTTCCTTTTTAGGGTTCCGTACTCAAAGGGCAAAATGGAACCCTATTACTAAGACTCCGCTATCCGTCCGTCCGTCCTTTCTTCTTTTACCAAGCTGAATCTCATGAACCATGATAGTTAGATACTTGAAATTTTCACAGATGATGTATTTCTGTTGCCGCTATAACAAAAAAAATACTAAAAAACAGAATAATAAAAAAAAAAAAAAATGGGACTCCCATAAAACAAACGTGGTTATTTTTATAGATAGTGGTACGGAACCATTCGCACGCGTGTCCGACTCGCACTTGCCCTTTTTATTTTAAATTAAGAGCGTAGGTCTATCAAATTCATCCTCCTTTGAGTGCCAATTCCAATTCTGAGACATATCATCAACATTACCAGCCACAGGCGTCTCGTCCGAGCTAGCTGTCGGGCTTTTAAGCATTATTTTCTAGAAACTGAATAATATTCACTATAATCCCTCGACAATGGAGCGCATTTCTCTCAAACGCGACCTCCTTGCGGTAAGTGTGCAATTTTCTGAATAGTCTCTGAGTAAAGAGGCTGTATAAGCCTCAAAGGCCGGTGCCACACGGCCGAGACCCTATTCCATAGCTTCCCTTCACCGATACCTATTATGTTACAGAAAATTTCTGTCTATTTACTTAAGTCTTGAACATACCTACATTTGTGTTCCTTATTGAATGCTGGTGCTACTTATGATTAACATTTCAAGGTCTCTTTAATTCAGATAGCTTGTAATTAAGTTTTAATGCCAATTAAAATCGTTTTTTTGTTTTGTAAAGTTAGGTTTTGTATACTAGAATGATGTTCAAGCATGATTCTTGATTCAAAAACTTTTAATATAGTGTGAGTTAGATATAGTTGATCCTAAGTACTAAAACCGAGTTATTACCGAATCTTAGGTCAAACAACTTAAAATACCTAACTTATAACGTGCCTACTATTATTGTTGTAATATGTTTTATCTCCATTTAAAACCAGTGAGATTTAAATTGAAACAAACACTAGATTACTTTAAAGCGGAATAACCTAATTTAAATTAAGAACCTGAATAACGAGAAAAAATTAAATAAAAAGTTAAGAACAAAACATTTATATTCATTAGGAAGTCGTGCTAATGTACGTTTTTATTTAAATTTAGAAACACGATTTTTTTCAAATACTAGAGTGACCATTAAAAAAATAAAAAATAATAAGTATAAAGTTATGGTCAGCTACTATTTTTTTTTACGCACAATAGTGTGTAAAATTCCATCTGCTTTTGTTTGGAACGAAGCCAACACGGTCGTTAAAATATTAACACTAGCAGACCGCTTGATAAATTACCTAATGGTAGACTTCCGATATTGCGATCTGATGGTTGTGTATGGTAATTGGCTGCGAGACGCTATAAATAGTCATTGGTACACACTTAACTGCTTTTAATCATGGCTTTGTAGCAATGGAAAACATTCTAGATTTTAATATTCTAGGTTATGTAAACAGGATGCATAAGTATAATTTTTCTCATTAACTTTTAAACCACATCGGAAGAGAAACACCAGGTTTAGATTTTTTTTTAAATATAAATTCTTGAATTATGTAAAATACCGATATAAAAACTGACAAACGCGGCGCTGGTGCTAGGAATGAAATTAAAAAAAAAACCGGCAAAGTGTATATCGGTCTACGCACAATGAAAGGTTCCGTAGCTGGGATGATTTTATCCCAAAAACAAACTTAGCATTATAGTTGAAAACCTGTTCTCCCATACATCGTTAAACGTCACGGTCAATTCACCAACTGCAAATGTAATATTGTGTAATCGCAAAAAATAATGTAATAAAATTACAAAGTAACGATTTTCCGCCTTTTTCTTTTTCGTGGCTTGTTTCGTGCAATTTTTCTTCTAAAGCAACAAGAAGAAACCTGTATATTTGCGAATATTACCCGATTTATTATTTATCAAAATATTTGCATATGGCCAAATGTTTTATTGACTTAGAAAATATATATTTTTTTAACTGTAACAGTAGAATTTGGTATTAAAATGAACTTTATACCTTCACACTTTCCTAAACAAAAAGCCTGTGTTCAATTTTTTCCTTTTGAGGTGCGAAACCTTAATAATGAATAAAAATGTGAAATATTTAAATGATTTCCAACTACTCTGTTGTTTGTTCATTAATAATGCTTGTGATAAAAACTAATAAAAAGTAACTTTGTTATTCAAAGACAAAATACTGTTGTGACCGTCGCTTATGTGTATGTTGTTGCAAAAGGCCACCTACACACCTATCTACTACAGAATTATTAGGTACGTTATTTCTTGGTAAAGTAATATATTTTTTTTAAGTTGGTATTGTACTACCAGCCTACAACCGACTGCCTTTTCTTTTTGCTCATTGGCTTTCTTAATGGAATGAATACCTGCTTAGAGTCCGCATTCCACAATATTTTTTCTGGCCTTAAACATAAATAGCGAGTTAAAGAAACTATGTCACTAGACATAGATTCTACTGTAGTAGATACACATACATTTTGATTCCAAGAGGATCGCACACCGAGTCTAAAGGATCTTTTAACATAAATAATAGATACATATAACATGTAATACACATAGGTTTAAAGTTAGTCTGTAGAGTCCTTCAGGGAGCGGAGGATACTTTGAATTCAGAACATTGTTATACTTATAAAATAAATAAAATAAAAATAAATCAACATTTATTCAGATCTAAAATTTATAAAATAGCTGTTTGCGAAGACAAAAAACAAATGAACTACTTACTTAAGTGTTCATTCGTTTTAGTTAGCTATTCTGCAAAAGACTCATTGTTAAATTAACTTGGATAAGGTGTGAGTGAAGTAAGCTGTCAGTCCACGTAATTTCGTATTAACTAGATATAAATTATCTGTGGTATTAGTCAGTGTAGGTACTTAAATGTGCTTACTAATTTTTTTTTTCTCTCAAATGAATATCAAGGCAGTTAGACGGTAAGGCCACTTCATTATTCGACATTTAGAGTACCAAAAAATTTATGCTAATGTTGTGTGAGTAGCCAATCGGATTAAATAATAATGTATTATTAATTCAAAATATTAGCCAAGTGAAGCAAGAAAATTAAAAAAAATCTTCAGTGAGAAACCCGGCACGTAATAGGGCCAAAAATTTAAGGACATGAGGAGAGGACATCCACCGCAAGGTGGATTACGGCCCACTACCTTTTAACGACTGGAGGCCAGCGGCCCAGCAGTGGGATCATTGTTATAGGCTGACTAGTTGCTGCTGTGTGTTTTTCATACAAACTTTTAACATAAGGCAAATCCCAACCCCCTTATAAGAGGAGTTGCCTAAAACTATTTCTTATCTGATGTTTTCTACTCATATTCTACCTCTGTGCCAAATTTTAGGATCGAAGGTCTAGTGGTTGTTGATTTCGTGTTTAATCAGTGAGTAAGGGAATGTACGAAGGGTGACCTCTCGCTTTTATGTTCAGTCACGAGCACCAATATGTATACAATTAGAAACATTCAAAAGCGATTTTCTTGTGGAATTACGATAACTTTGTGATAATAGAACTTTTTCATATTTGTATGGGTTCCCAAATACTATATCCGTAACAACATATAATTATAACAAATGCAGAAGGAGAAAATCACTTTTTAAAGTTGCTCAGTGTATACATATTGGTGCTCGTGACTGTACTCGTAGGTATACAATTATGCTTCAGTACGAGCTAGCTCTTTTAAGGTGTCAATTAAGTACTGGCTGGAAAATTACGGTTCTTGAATTTGATTTCTTGATTATGCGATCGACCTTGATAATTATTAACAAAACGATAACCCTCGTGTTCAAATTAAAAAACTAAAATTGGAATAGTAAAGTAACCAACGTGACGTCATTGAATAACTATATACTTAAAACCGGCTAAAAATACCTTCAACAGTACCTATTTGTAGATTAACAACAATAAAAAACACGCAAAACCGGTATTTTATATTCGCGGGCCACATAGTGTGGTCCTACGTGACAGAAATTGTAGAGATGTTCCGAATTCAAAACAAAAAGTTTCAAGTGAAACGTCATGACTTGGGCAAAGGTCAGAATAAGCTCAAAATTTTCAGGTCAAATATGTACCCAGTTTGACAGATATTATAGCTCAAAATGTGTCTCTTCTCTTCCGCATTGTCTGGTGGTTAGCCGCCAAGCTTTTGATATTTATCCGTGTAAGTTGTAATTGCATGAAATTAGCAGGTAAACCTGATTGGTGTTAAATTATAGTTTCGATAGATATAAAACTGATTACTATCTTGCCGAAATTAAAATAATGTTAGTAATTCTCTGACAAGAGAATCTTATAGATTTTTTTTACACACATAATTTTTATAAATGTTCCGATAGGTACTACACAAACGTGTTAACTGTCGAATAATGTAGGATTAGTTTCAATTTATTAATAAAAATAATATTTAAATAATTGTATACACACAAAAGGGCTATAGTTGACATATTATTAACGTACATCAGCAGCCCGTAGCTTTAATAAATGAGATAATAATAATAATTAATTAAGTCTGAGGCCCATGGGCAGCATAAAAACTCTGTCTCTAACCACACGAAGAAATAAGAAGAATGAAACTGGATGCCATAATGAGAAATTTTAGTTTCGTATTATTAGTTTCAGTTAGGTTAGGATATTAATAATTTTTAATATTCGATATAAATATTTTATTAAATAATTAAATATTGGTCAAATGCAAATGTAGGTTAGCCCTGTAGCGTGGCCTGTTATTAGTGCAGATAAAATTTAATACCTAATTCTGTAAAAATGTCATGGCGATGTTGCCCGCACGAACAACAACACATTTTGAATGGAATGCAACAGTAATTTATTGACATGGGTTGATTGTTTGGCTGTTTAAAACAAATACTTAAATGCCATCTAAAACCAATCCGTCAATAAATATTAATTCTGAGCTTGCATTTTAGTCCTTCTTAAAAATTACGTTTAGAACATTTTTTTTTGCCCCTATATTTTTGCGTGTGCAAGTACCTAATGGTTACCTATTTTTTTATCTTACGAAGATTACAGTTTTCTTGCGTGTTTTTCTTTTTTTTTTAGGTACCCATTTCAATATTTTTATTTAGTCAGCTTGGTTCTTACATCCGAACTTGTTAATAAACAAGTTTTTACTAATGTTTAACTTACTAAAACTACACACAACAACAACATATGTTTGTCTATTTGAACTGAAATAACGTAAAACATAAATTTTGATAAGATATAACAGAGGCCAGCACATCAAGTCATCAGATTGGGGAATCTGTCAATTTTCTTTGATAGTTTTTCAACTTTTTCACAAAAGTACGAGTATAGGGTTCTTATACAATTGGGAAAATTTGACAGTTTGAATTGAATCCATCAGGGGGACGTAAGGTATAAGCCCAATAGTTCATAGTATAATTTCGCCGTTCTTTGCTATAATCAATTATTATCACTGCTTTTATTATAGGTAGGTATTATATGTATACCCTATTACCTAAAACGAACCCAAAAGTGACACAATAAATAAACATGATAGGAAAATTCCACTAAAATTGTTTATTATGCTGGCCAAAATTTGATAAAAACCTGTTTCATTTTATTATCATTTAGGCATTATTATTTTAATAGATCTTCGTTATATAAAACAAGATAAAAAACCTACTGTCTGCTCTTCTATGTTTAAAACAGCAATTTACAATTTTATTAAGTATGTCTTGAATGAAAACGTCAACAAAAAATAATGATTACTATAATTATGATTGGAAGTAAACTGCTTGCTGTATTTATCTGTTATTTACTCCACACTACATGTTTTAAGTTGAAACCCTGGCTGGAAGCTCCAATCTATTGTGGCATCCACAGGCAAGTCCGGTTTAGCAGTAGACAACCCTTAGATTGTACTGCGAGATACCTTAAAAAAAAGAAAATTATGTGTGTTTCTCTTTGTTCTCACATCGCTGATTATGAATATGATTATGAACGCCTAGGTTTTTGCAAAACCCAAATTAAGCCGTAGTACAGTCGCCAGCTCATCAAGTTACCACAAACTGTCAAATTTTCTCAATCGATTTTAAACTTAACTGTCAATGTTCTTAGGTTTAAAATAATTTAGGGAAATTTGAAAGTTTGGTATAACTTGATGGATAGGAACATATGACCTGGCACCATATTGGCTCTATAATTACAATATAAATCATCTTGAAGGATAATGCTAATCCATTGCTTCATATGTTCGAAAAGTTTGTCTGCTCAACAATGTAAAACACGCAATGAATGTTGTTGAACTGTCAAAATGAAGCCCATTGCTAGGGTGCTCATTGACGTTCCTATTCTTAGTTGGATCGTATTAATATGGCGTATCTACCTATTTTGATATTGACAGAGTCTTCTTTAGAGTTTATTGAGGTTTTATTCTTTTCTCCCTTCTACAATGCAAACAGTATGTATACCTGGATAACCGAAAAACCAGATAACCGACTGATTTGAAAGCCCGGTTTTTTAGGACCACAAAGTTTTACCTTGGTATAAAAGTAAGTCTTTATCAAGTTTTTTAACGAAACTTACCAGATAAATATAAAAGTGTGTGAGTGTGTGTGTGTTGTTGTGTTATTAAAGTTTTTACAATTAAGTCATTAAAATACTATATACAATACTAGGTATATAATCTAACACTAAAATTAAAAAAAGAATACCTATAGTAACAAGATTTTAAAACTAAATAGGTACTAACTAAAATATGGCGTCGAAAAACTGTCGACAGGTAATGTAACCAAGAGACTAGCGGCATAGACACGTTGTGTGGCAATGCTTAGTCTCTGGCAAAGGTAAAAGCCAGCCCTTGGATCACGGGAAGGTATAACAGATCTTCTTGGTCCCTTTGGATAGTCGTCAGACCCTTCACATGCACTACAAGTTTAATTCATTTCATTCAGGACATTTGTCTAACCAGTCAAGGTTAATGCAAAGTGCACGAGACATAAGTACAATAACATCCTTGTCTCAACTGAAATCTTGATTTATGATTTCCTTAATTTTATGGACGTTAGTCGTAAAAATAGTCTGCTAGACGCTGGAGATTTAAAGGCCACACAAGACCAAACATAATAACATTCCAAAGAAGCCAAATTGCCAGAATAAATGGTAGGAAAGTGTCAAATTCCAAATCAAACAATGACATACCATGAGCGCTTGCGCACCTAATTTTGAGCGAACAATGTGCTACACAGGTGCGACCTGCGAGTTTCTGCAAAGTGAAATCGGTCCAACCGACTTAGTACCGTTTTTCGCAAGCTACCGCACTCCTTAGTTACTTCCGCTACAAATACCGTGGGCAACGTGGTAACGAACACCTTAACAGAGGTCAGCATATCAAGCTTCCCCAATCTGTCAAATTTCTGTGATAGATTTTCAACTTTATTACAAATTGAAGGTTCATGTTCAGTTTGAAACATTTGACAGTTGGGGATAGCTTGATGTGCTGGCGTTTGTACAAATCTCACCGTGTAAACTTAGGTTAAAAAAGCCCGTCGGATGCTAGGGATTAGCACTGTTGATACAGCTCACTTTCACACAGCACCTTTCATAGTGAGATTTTTACGGAATAGCACTACTGTAGTGCTACTCTGCAAAAATCCCACTGTGAAAATTTGTTTAAAGTGAGCTGCTAATAGTGTCAATCCCTAGCGGTGGAACAACAGCTTACTTGACGCTCATATCTAAGGTTTTACGGCGAGGTTTTTACAGAATCGACCGAAATTTATACTAAGGCATAAAGTCCGCCTTTGTACCTTTATTGTGTGCGAAAATTTTAAATAAATAAATAATTACTTAGCGTCTGAGACTTCCATGCTTAAGGACGATTTCTCACCAACTATTTGCTCTACTATTCTCTGAGAGTATTCTATAGCATGACAAATGTCACTTTAAATCATGTGGGAAGCTTCTATGGGATGGCAAATGTCACTTGGGTACGCGGCTTGTCATTATTGCTTACATAACTCGAGAAGGTTATCTATACAGCATCGCTAATGCGTAAAAGTGGTTTACTATTGCCGCATAGAACCGTAACATATAGAACTATGAACTGATGTGGTTTTGGAAGATGATTTATAAAGATCGTGGTGGCGATACCTAAGATTATGGTTAGGGCTGCTAGAAGCACCCATTTCGTTATAAATTCCCGAGATTCCAAAGTCCCGCCTGCATTAAATGATGCAGGTGGGGTTTCGGCGTGATAGGTGTCGAGGCGGTTGCCTCCTCGACATCTTTGATCTCTGAGACTCCAAGCGGGATCGGCTCTCTCACAATCCCGCTCGGCGGCTTCCTTCTGGACCATCACGGTCTCACAGAAGGTCTCACTTCCCTCAAGTTGCCTAGCTTTTTCTCAACTATGTTGGGGTCGGCTTCCACTCTATCCGGATGCAGCTGAATGCCAGCATCATACTTGGGGCGGCTGCCTATCTCGCCTCTAAAAACGAATTTTGTTGGGTAAAACTTTTGACGACCCTTAACGACTGTTAAAGATCTACGAATGACAGCCGGGACCAACAGCTTAACGTGCTTTACAAAACACGGAAACCCTTGCCTTTGAGAACCATAAGTATCACATTCCATTGAGTCTATTCCGTCCAAATAATCCTTTGTTTACATTTTCACCGATCATAAAGCGACCGTTGCGTGACACACTTGCGCGTAAGGTCGCCACAGACATGTTACGCATGCGCGTCACGCCACGCGATCATTGGAGCCGATCATTGATCGCAGGCGCATGTCAAATGTGCTATATTGTATTAGGGCTGCCACCTTCTTTATTATATCTATGGCTGCCACCGACTAAGGATGTACCGGTTGTGTAAAAATGGTAATAATTCTTTAAGTTTTAAGTGGCTATGCAGAAGAGATTGTTTGATAAGTGAGTACTTATTTAAAATCAAGTTAGATTATTAAAAGAAACGATCATGATTTTGTCACAAGAATGCAGTCAGTATAGAACAACCTAGAATCAATCTAAAGTGCTCTCATAACCTAGGAATGCGCTAACAAGGTCGTCTTTATAACTGTTGAACGGAATGTCGAGATAATTAATTAGGTGGCCATTAATTATTCAAATTGCCGTAATAAGACGCGTCTTGCTAGGAACAAAAACTACTAATAACTATATATCAAGATAAAAATATTATGTCAAGTTATACCATACTGTAAAATTTCCCCAAATGATTTTAGAACCGTAGAAAGTTAAGTTCAAAATCGATTGAGATAATTTGGCAGTTTGTGGTAACTTGATGTGCTGGCGACTGTACGCCCACATTCCATAGTCCCTTATAAAAGGAGGCGAGCATATTGTCATTAACCGGGCACAAGTTAAGACTTCTCCAAACTCATCTTTTACATAAGCCCCTTTTCAAAATATCAGTATATCTGCCTAGTCTTTTCACAGCTTCCAGTCTAACCGGATGCAGGTAAATACAAGTATTTTATACGGAGCGACTGCCTGTCTGATCTCCACAATCCTAACTAGGTAACTGGATAATACGAATTTACCCCTTGATAAAACTGGATGTCAGACTTTCGGGCTTCTGACAATCCGTAAAGACTGTCAAAAATCCATAAATGACAGCCGGGACCAACGGCTTAACTTGCTTTCTGAGCCACGGAGGAGCCTCGGTGAGGAAAGATGGTCACCCATCGCCGGACCAACCGGGTGATTGACCCGTGAGGCTGTTAATAACAGCCACACGAATTCCTCAAAATATCAGGGTAGTGTTTATATCAAATACCAAATCACAGTTCTAAAAATGAAAGTGACAAGAACGTGCAATGAAAGTGAATTTTCCAACGAGGTTAATGTTTTACTCGGTGGAAAGTGGATCCTATTGGCAATGCCCCAAGTTTTACACGGACGTTAAATTGTAAACAGGATTTCATTTGAATTTACTCCACTAAGTTGCTTAGTAAGTTTTGGTCAAAGTGACTGTACAGTCACGAGCACAACTATGTTAACAATTGGGTATTTGACAGGGTAGTCAATAACGTTACTTTTTATGAACTGTCAAAACGCGGCATTTGTACGTGATTTGTATGAAATATAACATTTTGACGTCACAGATTTTTAGACTCAAATGGAATACTTATTAGCATTAAATGCAATTTAACAATATATCGTCGCATTATATTTAATTTCTGCACGGTGATGGAAGTTTTTATGACGAGCGGGCTTTTTTCCATGTGATTTCATATTTTATTTTTGACCGATTCAAATACTCAATTGGCTAATTCCATAACCGGTTTTTTGCATAAATAAGCTCTAAGGTTCTATGTGTCAAAAGCCATGGTAACTCTTTCGAACAAACCTGTGACACTGGCTGAAAATAATGTAGGTAGTTTTTTTTTTAGTCCGAATATTACCCCTTATATACAAACTCATAAACAACTTTACCTCTTTTTTAATGATAAGTATAGATGAATACTTAGTACCTACTTATTTGAATTAAGAATTTATATATCTCTATAAAGAGCCATATTTTACTGCGTTGTATATTTTAGACTTCCTCTAATTTTTTATTACAGCTAGGTGAGCTACGTTGGAGCGTAATTAAATACTAATTACATTTGATTCTTACAGAGCCTCAAATCTAGGTAGGTATGCTAAAATAGCCTTAGCACCAGTTAATTGGCTTTTATTATGATTTTTATCTTAAAAAAATTATTATACTTGTGTAACAGAAATAGTCTTGTCTTCTTGCTTCAAAAACTTAATTACTTTAAAATGTTGAAGAAGCCATACAGTTACTGTATGCCTTTTTCAACAGTTTAAAGTCTTCTAAAGTGCAACATTTTTCATCTCCGAAGTAATTATAGTACTTAAGTTGAACCAAAATAGTACATATTGATATAGTGACAAGTGCAACAATGCAACGCATGTCAAACGACAATTTCAAGAAGCTTATGAAAAAAAAATCGAATAAAATTCCAAAATCGTAATTATAAGAAACTAATTCAGAAACAAAATGGCAAAAAAGAAGGGTCTGTGCTAAGACAAAAGATTTGCGACTTTAAATTGAATCTTATCTTAAAGTAGGTAGTAATGTTTTTACCTGTCACATTTTGACAGTTTCGCTGGCCCAAATTGTCAAAATAAATCATCCGGGCGGTGCCCTCCGCCCATTAAGGGATAAGCAGGACGGGAAAGGTCATGGCAAAGAAACTATGGCCAGATGAATAATTATACTTCGTAGGAAGCACTTTACTGTAAAAGGCAGCGTCACACCGGCTTTGACGACCTAAAATAAACTATACGGTCTAGTAAGGTTCCTCTTTAATGTCATTTTGCCATAGACAACAAAATGTGATCGTGAACACAGGAAAAGAATATCAAAAGCCAAGGTCGCCGGATTATGTTCTATACAAGTAGACATTGCTGTTGTGAAAGGAAAAGTTTAAAATAATATGTATAATGACGTGATCAGCATAAACACTTAAATCTTTATTTTTGTACAGAGGCCAGCATATCAAGCTACCCCAACCTGTCAAAGTTCTTTGATGGATTTTCAACTTTATTGTCAAAGGATAAGGTTTATTTTCAATTGGGAAAATTTGACGGTATGGGATAGATTGATGTGCTGCGTCTGCACATAATAACATAGATATTTGCTTGCAGCAAGTAGCGGTAGGTCTAGTTATGGGGTTTTTACCTGAATGCCCCAGAATGCGGATAATGTTTTTCGAGAGTATGTATGTGGGTATGTTTCTTTGGCACGCTCTGTAGCCTAAACGGCTTGTTGGATTATTAATTATGATTCGCCATAATTGGGTATTTGAAAGGGTAGTCAATAACGTTACTTTTAATGAAATATCAAAACGCGGAATTTGTACGTGATTTGTATGAATTATAACAATGTGACGTCACAGATTTTTAGAATCAAATTGTATACTTATTAGCATGAAATGCAATTTTACAATTACATCTTCGCATGATATTGATTCTGTACGGTGATGGAAGTTTTTAAGACGAGCGGTCTCTTTGTGATTCCATATTTTATTTTTGACCATTTGAAATAGTAAATAGTGGCAGAGTCATAGTATTGCATCTGCAAGTATCTACAGGGTGGAAGTTATTTTTTTGGTAGGTATCAAATAAAAGCTGGTAATAAGCTGCATCCAGTTTGAATGGAAGTGACCCCAACATAGTTGGGAAAAGGCTAGGCAGATGATGATGATGTATCAAATAAAAGCTAGTTATCAATCCTAATCAAAGTAAATTATTATTTAAAAAAAAACAAAAATTTGAAGGCAATAAAACACATACTTAACTGAAAAGAGAAATCAAGCATTAACTATATATAATATATATCTATCTAAATTCTGGTATCGCAGGCAAGGGACAAAAAAAGTTACCTAAACCATTTTCAGGTTATTGGTTTATCCCCGCCTGCAATTAAATAATTATTTTTATACAAATTAGTTATCAATTAAGTAGTATCAAACGATTCGGTGGTAGGTAAAAAAATTAACTTTTGTACAGGCAAATTAATTAATAATTTAATGTTAAAAATATTTCAAATTATTTAATTTAGACGACACGGTTGGCGCAGTGGTTGAGCGAATGACTGCTGCGCACTATGTCGCGGGTTCGATTCCCGCACGGAACAAATATTTGTACGACCTGCAAGTATTTGTTACGAGTCTGGGTGTTTTTCTATCTATAATATGTATGTATTTACAAAAAAAAAATGTATATAAGTAGTATATCAGCCATCTCGTTACCATAACACAAGCATTAGGTTGCTTAGCTTGGGACGATATGGCACTGTGTGAAATGTCCAAGGATATTATTATTATTACTAGCTTCTGCCCGCGACTTCGTACGCGGACACTGTTGCTTATGCCAGCGACAACGGGGTCGCCATTTATGTTATTTTTTATCATTTTTCCCATTTAAATCTTTTATCACACTGAGCTTTAGTTTTATTTCATTCCAACAACCACCAAAACATACAGTCCATTTGTCATCGTTTTCATTTTGGTAACCGCATTATTATATTCCTCCTCTGGAGACCTAGAAGTCGATGCGTAGATACGCTTGGAACTCAAGCGTGACTTTCCGTGAACGTCTCTGACTCGCGAGACAATACATGACGTTCACGATCAGCGGTCAGACGCGCATCATATTCTTCACTGGTCTCTAGAGACCTAATGAATACGCTGAGAACGCAGGCGTGCTTCGCGACCCGAAGAGGTTTCCACGGAGTGAGTTGCAGCCTAATGTTCTCGAACAACATCAAGTCTCTCCTGACGCTCTTCGGTAGATTCTTGGGATCTTATGATCCTCAATCTTTTAGCTCTCTTGGAACATTGGGAAAGATTTGACCTCTTTCTAGGCATGGTCATAGTTTTATTGTGAAGATACCTGATCAATAAAAATCTAAATTAAAATGACTGCTCCCCTGCGTTACCGGGTAGGCTACAGTGTCACGAAGATAAATGGAAAAGGAAATTAAACACTCAAACAGCATAAGCCCGAAGGCATATTCATACGATAAAATAAAAAAATAAATAGGAGTTTTGGCCAGTAGAGTCAAATTTTCAATGATATACCATCGTCATCGAAAATCAGTCCTAAACTGTTACCGCCCTCACCGCGTGCAGGTACTCCCAGTTTATGTTATTTTATAATTACCCAGTAAAATTAGTGATAGCTTTGATTTCCACATCAGATGTTTCTGATCTTCGATTTTTATAAGTCAACGGGAAATGCCCATCATATTAAACAACAAAGACGTCAAAGATGTCATTCCTATATGTGTTATGTTGTAGCTAGGCTCTTGGAGTTCCACAACAGGTGTTCCAGATCTTCGATTTTTATAAGTCAACAGAGAGTGCTCATCAGATTGAACAACTTGTGCTAAGACGTCATTCCTATATGTGTTATGTTGTAGCTAGGCTCTTGGAGTTCCACAACAGGTGTTCCAGATCTTCGATTTTTATAAGTCAACAGAGAGTGCTCATCAGATTGAACAACTTGTGCTAAGACTTTATTCCTATATGTGTTATGGTGTAGCTAGGCTCTTGGAGTTCCACAACAGGTGTTCCAGATCTTCAATTTTTATACATCAACAGAGAGTGCTCATCAGGCTGAACAACTTTTGCTAAGACGTCATTCTTATATGTGTTATGGTGTAGCTAGGCTCTTGGAGTTCCACAACAGGTGTTCCAGATCTTAGATTTTTATAAGTCACCAGGAAATGCCCATCAGACCGAACAACTTTTGCTAAGACGTCATTCCTATATAATGTTATAGTGTAGCTAGGCTCTTGGAGTTCCACAACAGGTGTTCCAGATCTTCGATTTTTATAAGTCAACAGGAAATGCCCATCAGACCGAACAACTTTTGCTAAGACGTCATCCCTATATATGTTACAGTGTAGCTGGGCTCTTGGAGTTCCACATCAGGTGTTCCAGATCTTCAAATTTATTCTCTCAGCAGAAAATACTAATCACGTGGAACAATTTTTGCTAAGGTATCATTTTTGTATCTCTTAGAGTTTAGCTGGTCTGTTGCGGTTCTGCATCAGGTGTTCAAGTTTCCAAGATAAATTATAGCCTATATGTTGCTCAGACTTAATACGTATACAACAAAAAAAAAATCATTCCAATCCGTCCAGTAGTTCCGAAGATTAGCGTGTACAAACAAACAGACAAACAGACAAATTTTTTTTTTTGGATTCATGCTCTATTACTGTTTCTAAACCCCCCTCAATTATTATTTTTTTAATGTACAGACACAGTTTTTTTACTGTTTTATTATATGTATAGATTATAATTTTAGAAGCATAAACAAGATTCTGGCACAAACAGTTTTTTGTTATTCGATATTAATTTGTTACTTAGAATGCTTATTTGATAATCAGAGTAACTTAATATTAACATATAACTACTTATCGTCTTTAAAGGGTATATTAAGACGGCAGACAGTTTCTGTTATTTTGTCTTTTCTATGACTACAATCATTCTTTCCTGTAAAAATATCACCGTGTAAACTTGGGGCAAGCTATGGGGTGAAGTCAGCTGCCATTCCACCCAACGCTAGAGATTGACACTATTGAGAGCTCACTTCACGTTCGATTTTTAAAACTACATCGCAGTTCAGAATACGTAGAGTTCTATCATAGAGCAGTGTGTCACGATATGATTGAAAGTTTCAATCATATCGTGACACACTGCTCTATTGAAACATTCACTTAGAACCATTATTCTTAAGGAGTTTTAAGAAACCTACTTAGGTACTCAAAACTCCTTAAGAATAACTGGATTTACAACAAAACTGGGGCAAGGATGACATTATTCGCAATATTATATTTCCAGAGAATTACAGCAGAGCATAACAAGAATATTACTTGAATAATATTGTCATTTGCATAAATTTGAAACATGTCTTCTTCAGGTCAATGAGTGAAGGTCAACAAGTCTAACCATTTTTTTTAATTTTTATGATTTGACGATTTTTTTTGCATATATAACACCTTTTTGTCTTCTTTAGCTAGGGTATAATAAAGCAACTGTATGCAAAGAAATAAAACTATTATTTGACTTTTAATTAAAATTAAAGGCACTAAAAAAATCTCATTGAGTCAAAAAAAATAACTGATTAGAATAATGCCAGGATTAAACAAAATTACATTAAAATATGGTATGTGTGTGTGTGTGTATGTGGGGGTGTGATTGTGTATGTGTCATATGTGTGTGTATGAATATACATCTTACGCAGATCATTAACTATCTCGTTCATATTTAATACCTGATAGTACCGGATCCACGTCGCATCCGTACAAATAAAATGAAAAGTATATTTTGGAAATTTTCCATAAATACTAATATTATAAACAGGTAATTGTTTTGTAAGTTTACATGTAATCTTCGAAACTTACAGATCGGATTCCGAAAATTCTTTCAGTAATTGGAAGCTAAGTACCTACAGTCGCCAGCACATCAAGTCATCACAAACTGTCATATTTTCTCAATCAGTTTTGAACTTAACAGTCAATGTTGTAAGGTTTCAAATCACTTGGAGAAATTTTACAGTTTGTAAAAGTTGATGCACTGGCGGCCGTACAATGTACCTCAGCGTCATTGGCTATACCTATTATAAAAAAAAAACTACGCGAGCTAAGTGTAAGTGAAGTACGGTAAACTACTGCCGAGTGCCATTCGATCAAGAAATACCTACTGCTTTTCTATATCTTGGTTTTAATTAATTAACTTTAAGATCATCGAACCGCTAGATTAATTAACTACATCTTCGTAGTTATAATTAAAGAATAAAACTTATATTTTTTTAATGTTTTGGTGATATTTGTAACAGGTCTCTAGCGTCGTCTACGTTGTTTAATTTACAGCTGTGCGAAAGCAAAACACTAAATAAATTATTAACCAGTTAAGTATACCTACGTGCGCCTATAAGGCTTTATAACATAATTTATTATGTTTTCACCATAATAGCAATAACGGTAAAAGAAATAGAAGAATTTAGTGGTGGATATTTTAAAACAGATTTGATTGAGTAAATTTGAGTAGCTACAAGAAAATAAAAGTTTAATATTTTGATCCACAATCGATTATGGAACTATGTAGATATCAATAACATGAACGTTATAAACTTTTGTAATCAAGAATACTGATTATTAACTATTTATTTATTACATAAACGGAAGGCTGGAAGGCTTTAAATTAAACAGACTCCGGAGTTCTGAACCCTGGTTGGCAGAACCAAGGAAAACCTGCTCAATTTGGGTTTCATAGACAACTCCGCCTTGTAGTGTAAATGTGGTGCTGTTCCACAAACGATGGGACACTTAATCTCGTATCCTGCGTGTCCTACCGTATGCACGTTACAGGAACTGATGGACGCTAGTGATGGCGCCAAACACGTAGCCGAATTCTGGGCCGTGTCCATTTAGATTGCCATCGACACGCTAAGAAGAGGATTAATTACATTACTTAAATGTTGTATTTTACGTAATAGTGTTTTTTTGCAGTATGTGTTATAGTTTGATTACCGCTGTACCGGGCCTTAGGAATACGCGGCGCAGCGGGGGGCGGGGGGCCCGTGAGTGTTGTCAAATTGAGCGGCCTGCATTGCCATCCCATCTCGCCGCGCTCAGCGTTATCAGTCAAACTATACTGAAATGCCTGAAAATCGCAAAATATAATGCAATATAATGCATTATAATTGCAGATTATAATGCATTATATTGCATTATAATCTGCAATTATAATGCTATCAATAAATAAATCTGTGATTGGCTATGGACAAAGTATCAACAACCAATCAAAAATAGAATGTAACTTGAACTTAATGAAAAATATAAAGTTATGTCTCATGTTTACGCCTACGCCTAAACACTTTAATAAAACCAGGTATGGCAGTTCCCCAAATCGTATAAGGAATGTAGCAATCATATATATAGTAATGTATGGTAGCAAGTATTTTCACAGTCACCTCACAAACCTGGCCGGAAACTGAATGCTTGTTTATTAGGTCACTATAGATTGACGCTAGTTCACTGAATCACTCTACCATAACTGTGGTGCTAAGAAATCCCGCAAAGATAGCCACACAGTGAATACTAACACATTTTGTTTTCTTTAGAATAGGTTTTCTACAATCTAACCACATAGGATACCTATTAATTAAAATGTATTTTTTATACCTAACCCCTTTTTTGAGAATGGACAATCATCTAATTAATAGATGATTTCCCATTCTCCCGCCCTGGGAAGAGCGAAAGTGAGTGTCAGACTCTTACTGACTGAAATCCATTCATGTTCCTTCCTTAGCCCGTTCGTGTTCCGGGGTAGGGGTAACGGGTCCCTAATGCTGACATCGCTTTGATGCGCGCGTGGAATACGTACGCGTGAGCTACCTGTTACTCACTGTCCGCAGGCCCGCGCCTAGGGTGGCCGGGAGTCGTCACGCGGCTCCCGTCGCGTCGCCCAGGGCATGTCTCGCGGCGGCCGGGACGCGGGGCTCTGTCCCTCAACCATCCCACCTTCATATCTAACCTAACCTCTGCTCTCTGCTGACAGCGTTCAGTTTCATCGGTGAAATTGTCCGAAAGGGTTACCGCTACCCCGGAACATAAAGGTCTAATGAAGGGACATGGATGGGTTTTAGTCAGTGAAAGTCTGACACTCCCTTCTGCTCCACCCAGAGTGGGTAGAGTTAATAAATGATTTTTCAGCCACAAAAAAAAATCGGTGAAATTCGCTATTAATACCTATTGTACTTGTAGTTAAATAAAACAAAGAACCTATTTAATGTTCAACACACAATAAAATTGTTTCGTATTACAGTTACGTAGGTAAACACCACATTTAAGTATATAATGACTGATTTGTTTTTTTTATAGTATTAAAGTATATACACAAGAGTGACTCATTTCCACTTGTTTTAGAATTGAGATATGAATCACTATTGTATAATTTGTGACTTAGTAGCGTGAACGTAGTTTTTATATCGAATGGGGCTCATTCATATAGCTTGATGGACATATAACATGGGACTTAAACATAACTGCGTTTGCTTAACTCTTCGGGATAACAAGTTATGTTATGTGTTCTTGATTAAATGTTTAACAGCATGACCTGCGTATTTCATTCATCTGTTTTATTTGTTGGGTTTGCTGGTACTACCGATTGAGTTTTGTTTAAAGCTATAAGTTACACCTAATAGAATCCATCAGAAAGTAAGAAAGAAAATACAGTTTATTTCCGGTAAACATGACGCAGAAAAAAAAAACAAAAACAATATAAGTTGCTGGGAAATATGCGTCACTACCGCAAAAATTAGGATTGTGGCTATAAAGATATCCGTTTAATAGCAATAATCTTAATATTTTTTTAAACTAGCTTCCGCGCGTTAATTATGCGTGAACATCAACTATTAGGACCATAAAACATTCAATGGCACTCGCTTTGTTATAAATAGGGTCAACAACGAAAATCTCCGTTGTATATATACACATTATAGATTCTACCACCGTTCTTTTGTATCAAGCAGTTCCCATGCACACAGCGTCGGAAGTTCAGTAGTCCTAATAAGGAAAAACAAGACGAGATACAATAATATACTAGTCTACAATATGCAATATGCATGTCAGGTACATACAGTACATAGGTATGACATGACACATAAAGACGTCAATAGATTGTTTAACAATAAAGGATGAGTAAATAGAATTTATGTAATAAAGAATAAAAGAATAATTATTGATACTATATGTGTGTGCGTATAGGAAATCATGGAACTGTGCGTAGCTCCGCGGGCTACGCGCTTTTACGTAGCGATCGGCGTAGCATGAAATATCAGGTTTTTATTTTTAAATCACTGGCTAGTGCGTGTTTTCTTTGGACCTCGCTTGGTCTGTCATAAACCGTTCTTTTTAACACACGGCCCAGAAAGAGGTGGCGAGACGACCTAGACGCATACCGCAAAGGATGGATCGAGGTGGCTCAAGAGATCGATGTATGGAAGGATTTGGGGCAGGCCTTTGGTCAGTAGTGGGACAGTGTAGGATAGGTAAAGGAAAAAAAAATGACATTGTAATTTTAAATTGAAAAGGGCTGCCATCGTCGCCGTGATCATTACGAAAGGAATATCCCGTGTTTGTAACGAAGAAAACTAAGTATTTATTTGTGACTTGTGGTATACTACAGTGTCCTATTAAGGTATCGCACAGTGATGTCAGTTCTCCAATCAACCGTACTTTTCCTACTTTCTTATCCTAATCGCTGCGCTCGCGCAGAGAACTCTCAACCAGTCTGACTTGACAAGAATATTTTTCCTAAAGGTATATACAAAGGGACGTTAAAAATGTTTAAATTGTAGACAGTGATTTCAAATAAGTTACTAAAACTATTCAGTAGATGATAAATGTGATATTTAAAATAGTATCGTTTTATAAGTATAATCAATAATCAACTTTGTTTTTGGTTAGTATAGCACTGTAGGTATCACTTTTGAACGTTGAATGTGACGCAAGAAAGGTACGCTACCTTTCTTAGCTACGTTCTTTTTAATTTATGCAGAAACTAATTTGATTATATCATTTCATACGAAAGTAATGTATGAATAATTAAAAATAATAATAAAATCCTATAAACGTGTTGACCTCAAGAATAATAAAATGTTAAATAATAATAAATGCTAATTTGCGGTTAAGCCAGACGCGCAAATTATTACATAATGATTATGTCATTGGCAGGTGATCTAATTTTATAGTTCGAGTTTCGGGGATATTACCACAACGGATTGTTTCTTTTTTGTGAGCATTTGTCTTGAATTAATGTGTCATTAAGGCACTGTGAACAGTTAAATTAGGCTCCTTACAACAGTTTTTGCCAAATGTTTATATTTTACAGAAACAAAATTAATGTATATGTTAATCTTGGTCATCTATAAGAGGAGTATTGTGTTCAAAACACGTTTTCGGAAAATTTTCTCGATAGATAAAGATCATGAAATAACCATTAAAATTCATATTGTAGCAATTGTAACTACAAATCTTGATAAAATGAATATCAGTGATGTATTCAATAATAATAAATGGAACTGATGTTTTTATTAGTCGTTTGAATTAAGATTATTATAAAATTTAATTATGAATAACTCTAACGAGTCGGACGAAACATCGCACCATAGCTGGGATTAATGGATTCCCTTCGCTACTACCGTACCCTATTTATTCTGCTTCATCCCCGCTAAAACATGAAAATCGTTTAAGCTGACAGCTGACATAATAAATATATAAATCTTCCCAGATCACGACATTACCCGGTTTAATGACAAATACGAATAACTTCACATATAATTCACAATTATTATAATGAATGTCGCGGTGTCATCACTATACATACTTTAATAGTTTATTGTGTGGGGCTGACATTATTGCTCTGGTTAAGCGGTTGGCTATGCGCATTTTGCGGTTACTCTTTATATAGTCTGTGGTCAGCTGTCAACATTATTTATATCTGATAGTCTTCATTATGGAGTTCAAGAGCATAATTAATTATAACAAGCATGCAATATGGTGGATCTTTGAAAAATCGTCTTTTGTTATACGGTTCCGTACCTCAAAAGGAAAAAATGGAACCCTTACAGGATCACTTTACTGTCCGTTCGTCCGTCCGTCAGTCTGTCAAGGCCCTTTATCTCAGGAACGCGTGGAGCTATCAAGTTGAAATTAAAACCATATACCCAGTTCTACAGTCGCTTGAAGCTGTGAACAAATCAAACTTCTAAATTAACTTAAAAAAAAAGA
Source organism: Hyppa rectilinea (assembly GCA_951799385.1). Taxonomy (NCBI): domain Eukaryota; kingdom Metazoa; phylum Arthropoda; class Insecta; order Lepidoptera; family Noctuidae; genus Hyppa; species Hyppa rectilinea. The sequence continues at coordinate 4,994,116 of OX637318.1, read as the reverse complement.
TACGGCCGTTCATGCCGGAAAAAACTTAAATTTCGACACTCTCAAGGGAATCAAAATTTATAGAGTACTTTCCGTTGACCTAGAACTATGTAATTTGGCAAGTAATCCATTTAAAAGGAGGATAAAGTTAGCACCTACCTGAATTTTAGCACAGCCTAGCTCCCAAAGCACACGATCGTAACCTGGACTTGAACCACCACTTCTAATATGAGTATTATTTCAAAATTAGTTCAGTGTCAAAATGAGACGGAGCTATACAAGACGTAGGTATAGCTCCATCTCTTTCCCACTGAGAAGTAATATTAAAATAATACTACTTTAAAAGCCCCCTATTTCTGTAGTCTGTAGCTGGTATAGTTAACCCATTAGATGTTCACCTATAAGAAGCCGTTTGCTTATTAGAGCACAACGATTTATACGGTTATAAGTATTTATTGTGGTTTCGAGAGAATTTTTCTCATTGGGGTTCATATGACATTTGAGGGGTTGACACTTTCATGTGTCGTCCTTATTATAGTTTATCTATATATTAACCCAATCATACCGATTAAAAACGTTAGCTGAGGACGACAGATGAACTTGATTCTTGGGTACGTCACCAACAGGTTCGTTTATAGCGTGACCTTGTCATTAAAACAATTAGTATTAATAAACTGTATAACGAACATAATAAAACTGCTTATTAGTGCCTATTCATTGAACATTAATCAGTTTGTTTATAAAAGCTCCTTAAAGTTATGTAATGATTAATTAATTAAAGTTATGTTATGTAATGATTAGCGACCAACTAACAATACATTTTTGACGTTAAAACGTGTCTTAGCTTTAAACAGCGTTCATAAATAAAGGGGTAATTCTTATGGCTATTAATTACAAACAAAAAATGTTTGAAATCTAGAATAGCTAGTTTTCAAGTTGACAACTAGTAGACTGGCTCTAACAGACGCTGCTTAATTTAAGTGCCAGTTACTTCCAGTAACTTCGAAACATGGCAACAGACGGCGCCACTGTCTTGTTACCAACAACGCTTAAAAACGTTGAACAAAAATCTATTTAAGCACTTGTGCTACTAAAGAATAAGATAAAAAATAAACACTATGCTTAGAAAAATCTAACGTGCATCAGTAAAAACTTCAACGGAAAATCAGCGCCATACAACAATAGGAGTTTTCGCGACGTTGCTAATTTTAATACAATGCTTTCTCGTAGTGATTGTTTTCAATGGCTAATGCTGCCATTAAATGCAGGAGATTGTGTTGGTGCGTAGTTCAATGATTTTTTGTGTTTTTTTTATGCTATATAAGTAGCTAACGGCAGCCCGTGGCTCCGTCCGCGTCAATGTTGAAAACTTTTCATACGAACTTCCACCCCCTATATCATCCCGTTACAGGGGAAATTTTCTAAGCTTTCTTAGCTGACGTCTACTGATAATCCACCTCTGTGCCAAATTATCCCAAGGGAAAGTACTACCGGGATAAAAGACTTCCTAATTCGTATGTGATTCCAGGCCATAAATTACCTCTGTGTAAAATTTCATCCAGATCCGTGCCGCCGTTTGAACGTGAAAACATGAACGACGGAAAAAAACACAAAGTCACACAAATTTTCACCTTTATAATATTAGTGTGTTATAGATTAGAAATAGATTTTAATGGCTTTAGCTCGTGTAGCATTGACTGTGATGACAGTTTGCAATTTTCTTTCAGCGAAGTTGCTTTCATTCTCAACTTTTGCTTGGTGTTTTGTTTTTTCTTTTATTTTGCACATTCTGACGTGCTTGATTGCTTGGATTCACTCGGTTATAGAAGAATTACCTTTTAAATAGTTATTAAAATACTTTATATTATTCTGTATTTGTGGCTTTCTTGTGTCTGCTTAACTTAATACTCCTTGTAGCGATCAGATTCAGCTGAGACATAAGAAAGAACATGGAGAAATATGTATAAGATTTTAAATATTAAGTACAGAAAAAACCCTCATCATAAACGCCATAATTTATCATAAAATAACTGTGATTTATAATACTTTTCGAAGCCTCTATATGTTTCTTTTTTGTCGAATATGTAACCTTTTTATATTGCTGGCTGGCATTGATCAGTTTAAGGCTGTATAAGGTCAACGCACTCGTTTAAATTGCGTATTCTAAATCTGGGTTATCAATAACAACGAAGTTAATAACGTCACGCTTGGATTCGACTAAAGGGTAGTCAGTAAAGTAGGTACATACATGCACAATTATATAACCGTGGATAAATCCATACTTCTGTCTACTAGGTGCAGCGAGATATTTTTTTGGAAAAAGGAACACTAATTACCCTTTGCTTAACCTGGGAGACGAAGCCAGATACTCCACGCTCAGCAGTTGCAATGTAGGTATGTGTCTAGCACATCAAGTTACCCCAACTTGTCAAATTTCTTCGATAGTTTGTCAACTTTATTACAAAAGCATAAGGTTAATTTTCAATTGGGAAAATTTGTCAGTTTGGGATAGTTTAGTGTGCTGGCGTCTATAGGTACTTCGAATTATATTCGAACAACATTGTTATGCAAGTACCATAATAATCTTATATCTATGGTAAGTAGGTACAAAACTAATGGAGTTATAATTTGTTAGAAAACTGTTGCGTTACCTAGTTAGAACTACTTAAGAGTTATATTACATCACCGTTGTTGTACAAATTTGCTAAAACAAACATACAAAGGCCTATGCAGACGGCGTTTTTATACGCACATTCAACACTCAACGCGCGCGCGTCGACGCGGCGACGGCGCATATAATAAACACCGTGTGGCGTGTGTATAGGCCCTAATAGGTAGTGAAATTGTGGTTAATGTAATGTAACCTTTTATTACAATAACGAGGCTCCACATTTACTGTAGAACTAGCAGTCGCCATCGGCTTCACCTGCGTACCTAGATGTCGGAAATCATCTCAAGGCAACATACTACCGGGATAAAAAGTGTTAATCCGGGCCATAAAGTACCTCTGTGCCAAATTTTATCCAGATCCGTTCAGCCGTTTAAGCGTAAAGGACGGACAAACATACAAACTCACACATACACTCACAAACTTTCACCTTTATAATATTAGTGTGATTTAGGGACAAAGCTACGTCACAGGTACCAAATTTTTAATTATTTATTATTAAGTTTTAATTATTGTTCTAATTTTATTATTGAATTTCATGTTTAATTTTATATGACTATTGTATTTGCTTTAATTTTTATTTTATTTTTAGTGCTTCTATTATTTAATAGAAGTGCATTTTAAAATATGCAGGCTTGCATATGCCGAGGGTCCTGTCCTTGTTCTATACGATGTGTCTCAGCCATTTATATCTGCCGGCAGACTTAATAAAGACCATTGTAGTACCCATCGTGAAGAACAGGACCGGAGACATCTCGGACATGACCAACTACCGCCCGATCTCTCTTGCAACGGTTATGGCTAAGGTGTTGGACAGTATGCTTGACTCCTGTTTGGCGACTTATTTTAAGTTACACGATGCACAGTTTGGGTTCTGTCCAGGACTATCAACAGACAGTGCTATCCTGGCTGTCAAGCATACTGTCAAGTACTACACTGACCGTAGGACACCGGTGTACGCCTGCTTCCTTGACCTCTCCAAGGCTTTTGATCTCGTTTCTTACGATGTGCTTTGGAGCAAGTTGAGGAGCAGGGGTATACCGGAGGAACTGCTCAGTGTATTGCAATACTGGTATCGTAGCCAGATAAACCATGTCAAATGGTCGAACGCGCTCTCGGAATCATATGGGTTGGAGTGCGGGGTCAGGCAGGGCGGTTTGTCGTCTCCCATCTATATGTAAATGACCTCATTGCCGAGCTTAGCAGCATGCGTGTTGGATGCAAGGTAAATGGTGTTAGTTGCAACAACATCAGCTATGCGGATGACATGGTGCTGCTGGGCCCGTCGCCGGGAGCGATCGTGGAGTTGCTTCATGTTTGTGAGACCTTCGCTGCTGCACATGGACTGGTCTATAATGCAAAGAAATGCGTGAATACATGGTCTTTGGGGTTGCTGGTCAGAGACGGGAAAGTACACTCGAACTTGCTATAAACGGTACGTCAATACGTAGAGTGACTAAGTTTAAATACCTTGGGCATTTTCTTACCGACGACCTCAGTGACCATGTTGACATTGAACGGGAGCGTAGGGCTCTGGCGGTCAGGGGTAATATGTTGGCCCGAAGATTTGCTCGGTGCACTGACCAAGTAAAAATAACGCTTTTTAAAGCTTATTGTCAGAGTTTTTACACCGGTAATCTTTGGGTCAAGTACTCGAAAAGATCGCTGGATGTCCTACGCGTCCAATATAATAATGTTTTTAGGATGCTGTTGCGATTGCCTCGTTTCTGTAGTGCCTCTGAAATGTTTGCGGTAAACCATACCGATGGTTTTCATGCTATCATCCGCAAGAAAACGGCCTCGCTCCTGAGCAGAATACGGGGCAGTCATAACAGCATTTTGAAAGCCGTGGCGGCCGATACTTCCTCCACCATAATATAGCAATTTGTAAGAAGACTTATACCCTAATATGTCTAGTTGTTGCCCTAGTTGTTGGGCTGGGTGGTCTTCTCATTTTCGTCTTTAGTTAAGTTACTAATAATAGTTTTTAAATACAAACCTGTTACTAACAATTTATGGATCTCATGGTTATCTATACATATAATAAAACAGTAAAAAAACTGTGTCTGTACATTGAATATATGTATTAAAAAAATAATAATTGAGGGGGGTTTAGAATGATTTTTTTTGTGTTGTATAGGTATTAAGTCTGGGCAACATATAGGCTATAATTTATCTTGGAAACTTGAACACCTGATGCAGAACCGCAACAGACCAGCTAAACTATAAGAGATACAAAAATGATACCTTAGCAAAAATTGTTCCACGTGATTAGCATTTTCTGCTGAGAGAATAAATTTGAAGATCTGGAACACCTGATGTGGAACTCCAAGAGCCCAGCTACACTGTAACATATATAGGAATGACGTCTTAGCAAAAGTTGTTTGGTCTGATGGGCATTTCCTGTTGACTTATAAAACTCGAAGATCTGGAACACCTGTTGTGGAACTCCAAGAGCCTAGCTACACTATAACATTATATAGGAATGACGTCTTAGCAAAAGTTGTTCGGTCTGATGGGCATTTCCTGTTGACTTATAAAAATCGAAGATCTGAAACACCTGTTGTGGAACTCCAAGAGCCTAGCTACACCATAACACATATAAGAATGACGTCTTAGCGAAAGTTCTTCAGCCTGATGAGCACTCTCTGTTGATGTATAAAAATTGAAGATCTGTAACACCTGTTGTGGAACTCCAAGAGCCTAGCTACACCATAACACATATAGGAATAACGTCTTAGCACAAGTTGTTCAATCTGATGAGCACTCTCTGTTGACTTATAAAAATCGAAGATCTGGAACACCTGTTGTGGAACTCCAAGAGCCTAGCTACAACGTAACACATATAGGAATGACGTCTTTGACGTCTTTGTTGTTCAATATGATGGGCATTTCCTGTTGACTTATAAAAATCGAAGATCAGAAACATCTGATGTGGAAATCAAAGCTATCACTAATTTTACTGTGTAATTATAAAATAACATAAACTGGGAGTACCTGCACGCGGTGAAGGCGGTAACAGTTTAGGACTGATTTTCGATGACGATGGTATATCATTGAAAATTTGACTCTACTGGCCAAAACTCCTATTTATTTTTTTATTTTATCGTATGAATATGCCTTCGGGCTTATGTTATTTGAGTGTTTAATATCCTTTTCCATTTATCTTCGTGACACGGTAGCCTACCCGGTAACGCAGGGGAGCAGTCATTTTAATTTAGATTTTTATTGATCAGCTATCTTCACAATAAAACTATGACCATGCCTAGAAAGAGGTTAAATCTTTCCCAATGTTCCAAGAGAGCTAAAAGATTGAGGATCATAAGATCCCAAGAATCATCCCGCAGAGCATCAGGAGAGAAGCACGCCTGCGTTCTCAGCGTATTCATTAGGTCTCTAGAGACCAGTGAAGAATATGATGCGCGACTGACCGCTAATCGTGAACGTCGTGTATTGTCTCGCGAGTCAGAGACGTTCACGGAAAGAGAATTACGCTTGAGTTTCAAGCGTATCTACGCATCGACTTCTAGGTCTCTAGAGGAGGAATATAATAATGCGGTTACCAAAATGAAAACGATGACAAATGGACTGTATGTTTTGGTGGTTGTTGGAATGAAATAAAACTAAAGCTCAGTGTTATAAAAGATTTAAATGGGAAAAATGATAAAAAATAACATAAATGGCGACCCCGTTGTCGCTGGCATAAGCAACAGGGTCCGCGTACGAAGTCGCGGGCAGAAGCTAGTCCGAAATAAAATGATATATTATTATTATTATTAAATGTTTAGAAAGAAAGAAAAACTAAAGAAAGAAAACTTCGCTTAAATCAATTTTCTCTCAAATGTTTCTCCATTCTGCTGGCAATAAAGAATTTATTTATTTATTTGTGAGTCTGCTACCCGTGTGTAAAACAAATAATCTTCGCGATTTAATTTTGGAAACTTGTTCATCCAGCAAAGTTTTAATAATATAATATGTTTTTTTCTTTTGCCTACAGTTCAGATAAGCGGGCAAGGGCATCGTAAAACTCGATATAATTATGTAAAAAAAAAACTAAAGTTTACCATCTCAAATCGCGACATGAACCTGGTTACTCTTTTGTATATATTTTTATTTCATATAAACAAGGAAATAATTAGCACATACCGTCATCGAGCGAACGTGATCGAATGAACATAGTCACATAGTGTATAGAATACAAATCGTTCATTAAGTTCAAATTCTTTATTATCTGTGGTAGATCTGCGACGTTTTTATTCTACGCGCAGGTAAAATTATGCAAGCATGCGGAAATCACGATTTTTCAGTAAAGCAACGTTTGATAATTCGCGTTCGACATTCGTAACATATGTAATAGATTGGTAAGCTCGGATATATAACTCGGTTATGATGTTAATAGCAGTTTCTGAAATAATGGATTAAAACGTTCTAAAAATCTATTTAAAGCTAAAGAGTTAGTGAGGAATATGGTGTAAAGTTCACTCAACCTCCTTAGAGGATCCTTCGACACGGGTATTATGTTAGCTAGGCTATTTCGCAGTTCAACTATAGGGTTGTCTACTGCTTAGCCGGGACTTGCCTGTGGATTCCACAATAAAAATTGTGGCCCCCAGCCAGGGCTTATTAAAAAAGCGACTACACGCTAAGGGCACCCCCTGTGGGGTACGGACCTCGGCTTAAGGCGTCATTGGAGGAGAACAGCAAGGGACAGGCTGGATTGGGCGTATGTAATACTACTACAGGCTCAGCGGCAACGCGGGCTGGCTCGAGCAAGGGTCGGGGGAGTCACTGCCTGACGATTGATGTCGGGAATCACTACATAGTATAAAACAAAGTCGCTATTTTTGTCTGTTTGTTTGTCTGTATGCTTAAATCTTTAAAATTACGCAACGGATTTTGATGCGGTTTTTTGTAATAGGTAGAGTGATTCAAGAGGAAGGTTTATGTGTATAATTTGTCGACATATTTTGCGGGCGAAGCCGCGGGCGGAAGCTAGTGTTGTATATTATGCTAGTCGCGCGGTAAACTCTGCTTGCGCGATGCAGGATTTTGCATTACGTCAGTGTGACGAGTAGTTCGTATGTCGCGGTATAGATGCCGCGACAAAACTACCCAATTTTCCTAAGAAAAAATATTAATAGTATCGAGTAAGAGTAAAAAAATTACATTATATTAACCAGCGACACAAAGAAGAACATACCTAAATACAATATTAGCTAACACCCGCAATCAGCTAAAGTACCTACCCAAAATACATTTGATTACAAATAACAACCTCTAAAATAATTACTTATAAAAAAAAACACATTTCTCAAAAGACCAAAACTGTAATTAGGTATTATAAAGTACCTGCATGCATGTTATTAAGAATAAGGATATACTCACGTGTGATTACAAGAAGGCTAAAATTAGCTTCAGTAAAAAATTTCTGCTTGATGATCCTGCTCAAAGATTTTGCATAATTTTTGAGCAATAAAAACATGATGTGATTGAATTTTAAAAATAAATAAGCTACACTTACGACTCTTCATAAAAAACCGATTAATATTAATGGACAGGGGTTGATGTATTGCTGCACAATATAATTTGAAATAGGTACGGAGTTTCATGCACTTTTGATAGCTTGTGACGTCTAGTTATTGATAAAGTTCATGGACTTCCCCTGAAGGATTTAGCGAGCTTCTACAAGCACTCAAACTCAAGATAGCTTCAAGCAGCGACAGATTTTTTTTAACCGTCTCCTTAAAAAGAACGGGACACCCAATTGATTTCGCATACCGCTAAAATGGTTTGACATGTAGCAGCACTATGCAATATTATGAACACCTTATAAACATACTATGTTCCTGGCAAATAAATAAATTCGAGTACAGTACAGAGGCCAGCACATCAAGTTACCACAATCTGCCAAATTTCTTTGATAGTATTTCAACTTTATTGCAAAGACATAAGGTTCATTTTTAATTGAGAAAATTTGACAGTTAGGGATAGCTTGATGTGCTGGCGTCTGTACATATTTTTATCCCCCATCCGTAAATGTTTACTTCGTTTGAATAGTTTTTGAGTTAGTTTCGATAATACGTAGCTATTGAATCCACTCTTTTTATCTTGATGTTTTAGTATTTCAGGTCACTAGGTACTTTATTTTTCACTTTTAAGTGATTAAAGTAAAAAAGTTTTATTAAGTACAGAGGCCAGCACATCAAGTTACCACAATTTGTCAAATTTCTTTGATAGTATTTCAACTTTATTGCAAAGACATAGGTTCATTTTTAATTGAGAAAACTTGACAGTTAGGGATAGCTTGATGTGCTGGCGTCTGTACATATTTTTTGTCGAAACATAAGAGATACGATTTAATTAGTCAAGTTATATATCGTTAGTAAAGTGTCATTCTAGTGTGTCATCAAAGTGATTTACTTGTTTGATTTATTGCATAAATTGTTAATTTCTAAAGAACGGATGAAAGCACTTACTCCTGTAACACAGGTCTCACCTAGCTCAGGAGTCAGGGTTTCAAACTAAAGTGTATAACCCTTTTTATATCAATAAAACATTGTTATTGTTATTATTATTTATTCTTTTTCAGAATTAAAGTTGGCCATTTACATAAATATCGTAATAAATCAAATTTTTCTAAATCACAGATAAGTATATACTTTAGTGTAAGAATTAAACACCCGTATACTCTTTATTCACTTTATTGTTACTTCTCAACAACGTATTTCTAAAAGAAGCACGGGCCGCATTTTAGTTTTTTGTCACCTGCCATTCTTTCCGCCTTTTCCTTCCGTTAGCCCCGGGTTGCCACAACAAAAAGCGTAAAATATATACAAAATAACAATGTTGCAACCCAAAAATATGTTAAGTTAATTTGTCGATTATTGTGTACGAAAGCATTAGGAAGTTTAAGTGACAGTAAGTACCTACATACATGCACCTGTCAGTGTCGACCCCATTTTAAAGCACAGTTTCGAGTGCAAACAATGTAAACTTGCAGTTGAATGGTTCAAAACTTGATTTCAAGTTTAAAGTGAAGGGTGTCCTCCGTAATTTAAATACAATGCCATTACCACCTTGTTCTATTGAACTCTTGCCGTTTCAAAACAATGTTAAAACTATAAAAGATAGTACCTACATTCCTAGAACTAGAAAATTTCATCAAAGAATAAGATAATTTCAATTGGATAGAAATGGCCCACTCAGGACGATACTCTTTCCTCTTACGAAAAAAAAAACATCATCACTAGGGCCCGTACCGTAACAATTTGCCGGCAGGATACCTTGACCGCTGGCTAAAGCAAGGTAGGGCTAATATGAACCACTTGGTATAAAGTCTCTTAACACTTCACATGATACCCCATTTTATTTTATGTCCATACACAAAAATAAATAATAATTTAATAAATAAAGAATAATTATGACTTACGATACTTTATGACGTGAATATTGTCATCCAAGTTTCTACCACCAATAAAAACGATTTGAGATATCTACATTGGAAGCTATCAAAAGTTAACGAACACATTTTAACGAAAACCATCTCTTCTTTCCAGGAATACTTCCCGAAGCATTAAGAACGAAATGCGTCAGATGCACAGAGCGACAGAAGAGGACAGCGGTGAAGGTGATCAAACGGCTGAAGTACGAGTATCCGGACGAGTGGGCCAAGCTGTCCTCGCGCTGGGACCCCACCGGGGACTTCACCAGATACTTCGAGGAGTTCCTCGCTAAAGAACACTTCAATACTATCCCTGGATCAGGTAACTAACACGATATCTGTAAGCGGGGTTACCAGTACCCCGGAACATAAAGGGCTACGCAAGGAACATGGATGGGTTTTAGTTACTAAGAGTCTGACACTCCCTTCCGCCCACCCAGAGCGGGAGAAGTCACTGGATGATTTCCCACCCCAAAAAAAAAATCTGGGCCGACTCCATTTAAATTACGCGTTTAAAAGATGGTTTTTGATGATACGTAAGGCAGCAAGATTTCTATCTTTGATGGAGGACGCGCTCGACGTAAAACTGAAGCAAAAAAACGCGTCTTTGGTAAAATTGTTGCTGAACACGATGCATCAAGTCGGGTCATCTGTCAAACTGTCAAAATGTAATCGTTAATAATTAATTCTTAACATAAAAACATTCTTCTTGAGTAATGATCTGGTATTTAATTTAAAAACCTGTTTAACGTGTTTATGTCTTACAAAGATTGATTATTTTAAATTGATTTAATTGGTGAGTGATGTTAGTAATGAATTTTCATAACATTGAGACAGTAGATATATTAAAAACTTTAAAACCTAAAGCCAGAGGCAATAAGCGGACTAGGATAATAGGTAGTAAAATAAAAACATATCTAAAAAGCATAAACAATTTTAAAATCCGAAATAAAAACAAAAAAGGTCTGTAAAGAAGGAGTATCGACATCAGAAAAAATGATAAAAAGACAAAAATCTAAACCTAAGGACGTAAAAAAGAAAAGCTTTAACTTCAGATAATCAAGAACAAGTCTCAAAAGATTTTGACTAAACTTTTTGCTTTGTAGTCTTCCTAATGACCAGTTAAACTGCTAAAGAACTTAAATAATTATAAATGTGAGTCTTTTGATTTAAATGACGACTATTAAATCTTAAATAAATGAATAGGTTCGAGTTGCAGCCATCATTTATATGGCATAAGATCAGTCAAATAGATCCTATTGTTGAAGAGAACTGTCGTGGTTACCCTTGAGGGGGCTTGAGCAACCTGTATTGGAGTAGGTATCAATAAGTATTGTACACGAGTTGTCACAGCCATCTATATGTACTTTGTTAGCTTAAAGCTTATGAGTTAGAGCTTCGAAGTCTATAGTGCCATTTAGTTTTGCATTCCTGCAAGGTAACAGACCTCGTTTAATACTTTAAGCTTAAGGAAAATAGGATTTAACATCATTATTTGGTTGATGGAGATATGGAATACCTAAGCGACTAATAAAGTTTCGTGGTCCTTGTGACCAATTACATGACCAAAGTGACGTTTTTGTTAAGATATCTCATTGAACAGTAAGGTCGAGAGCCAACTTCTCTTTTAGCTCGTCGATCTTATTTATTTCACCATTTATGCACACAATAACAAAAAAAACAAGAAAAAAGGAAAAGAAAATAGTTACAAAGGTGATGCTCATTTCTAAAGATATCTCTTCCAGCATACCTGCTGTTCAGCGGGGCTGAAATGGTTACCGCTACCCCGGAACATAAAGGGCTAAGGAAAGACCATGGATGGGTTTTAATCAGTAAGAGTCTGACACTCCCTTCCGCTCCACCCCGAGCAGGAGGAGTCATTTGATGATTTCCCACCCTCAAAAAAAAGCATACCTGCTGAAATAGGAAAGTAGATAAAAAGCGGTGTCAACAACGTGAGTAAGAGTAGAAGAAAAACAAAATACATAGATACAAAGAACCAATTTACTAATTTAAATATAAGCATACACTAGGAGATTATAGTTAGGTAGGTACATACTTCTACTGCTCATTTCTTCTTCTTTTCGTTTGGTTAGTGACAACCAGGTGTCAGAGTTTTTATGCTGCCCATGGGCCTCTGACTTAGCTTCACATGCTGTTGAGAAATATCTCTCAGGGCACGCCACGATAGTGGCGGTAAGGCCCCTCTTTGAGGAGTGGCTAGAGAGGCGTCACGGCGTCCTCACCTACCGCCTGACGCAGGTCCTCACCGGACATGGATGTTTCGGGAGGTTCCTGCACATCATCAGGCGGGAGGAAACGCCCGGGTGTCACCACTGCGAGGATCGCCCAGAGGACACGGTAGAGCACACGGTGCAAACCTGCCCCGCATGGGCAGAGCACCGCCGTGTCCTCGTAGAGGCGATCGGCGGCGGCGACCTCTCGCGCCCGGCCCTGGTGCAAGCCATGGTCCGGGGCGAGAGGGAGTGGGAGGCAGTCACCTCCTTCTGCGAAAAAGTTATGCTCGCGAAGGAGGTGGCGGGATGGGAGAGAGAAAGGTCCTCCCGTCCCAGCCGCCGCAGGAGACGCCCCGGGCGTCGGGAGCCACGTGACGACTCCCGGCCACCGTAGGCGCGGGCCTGCGGACGGTGAGTAATGGGTGACTCACCGTCCGATCAGCACCAGACCCGTGCCGTACGGCGCGTATATGTTCCACGCGCGCCTCAAAGAGATGTCAGCATATGAAGGGGCCCCTCAGGGCCAAGCCTGCCGGGTAAGCGGGATTGTCCGAAAGGGTTACCGCTACCCCGGAACATAAAGGGCTACGGAAGGAACATGGATGGGTTTTAGTCAGTAAGAGTCTGACACTCCCTTCCGCTCCACCCAGAGCGGGAGCAGTCATTGGATGATTTCCCAGCCTTAAAAAAAAAAAAAAAAAAAGGCATGCTGCTCACTGATCTGTAGAAATTGAATACTTCAACTCGCAACTGCACCTCTATCAAATCAATATCTTATAACCCCACAGGGAGCGCAATCCCCACATCATCACCTCTGGTGCCGCCTCGGGTCCCTCCGACACTTGCAACCGTCGCCGTCCCAGCTCCTGGACCTACGGAGCCGACGCCACTGAAACCTGCTGTACTTAACAGGTAAGCCACATTTTCTTGACTGATAGCAAAAGCAATAATTATGGCGTGAAATACAACAGTAGTGACAGACCACCAAACTGAACAACTTTTACTGTGGGACCAACAATGAAATCGTGAAAGAAAAAATGTATAGAACAACTGTTTTTTTTAGCAAAACTTGCTATTCTGTAAAAATCTCTCCGAAAACTTTAGTGAAGAGAGTTTAAAGTGAGCTGTCAATGGTGTCAATCCCTAGCATTAGGGAGAAGGACAGCTCATTTCACGCGGTGAGATTTTTACAGATTCGACCGACTGCACTGATGTGTAAAAAAAGACGGTTCAAACGAAAGACCAAGGAAAGCGACCAGATGGTCGCTTTCCTTGGTCTTTAATATGGTTATTATACAGTCGTAAAGCGATTGCAATTTCATCATTTTATCCTTGGACCTGTGTCATCGTATGCTCAGTGGGTGGTGTGTGGCCAGAGCCAGGAGCCGCAGTGGTCTTCACATTCACGACCTGCGTTGATGGGTTTTTAATCAAACACTTTATGCAGATCGTAACTGTCGCTTGGTTCCATCAACTAAGAGACCAAATCAGGCCCTCCACTATTAGCTCACCGTCCGATCAGGGCAAGGCCCGTGCCGGACGGCGCGTACGTGTTCCACGCGCGCCTCAAAAAGATGTCAGCATGAAGGAAGAGGATTGTCCGAAAGATTTACCGCTACCCCGGAACAAGGCTCAGGAAGGAACTTGGACACTCTTCCGCTCCACCCAGATCATTTGATGATTTCCCACCCTCTAAAAAAGGCCCTCCACTATTATTTACAGTTACTTCATACAGGCTTACCAAACCAGTACTGGTGCCCGTACCCTCTCGTCATCATCGTCACCATTCTCCTGCCCTCATCCATTTATTCGGATTCGGCGCAACATGTCTTTTTCTTCCATACTCAATAGAGTAAGGAAGAAAAAAATATGTTGCCTTAATAAAGTCATCATCTCGGTAGAAATAATATCGGCAATTTAAAGGTTCTGACCAGTAAAAAGGAACCGAGATATATAATAAATTGAATATGTCCACATTCATGAACTAGATCATGTTATAAAATAAAGACAATGTAATAAAATGGATAATAACCTACGACGCAAGCTAGATTGCGTGTCGTTAACGTAACAGTACTGTATTGTATCGCATAGGGTCACAGCATTTTGCTGAACGATGGCCATTTTGCGTGGATATGAGACATACTTTCCCAAGCTTGTCCTTTTTTGTTTCATTTTCTTTTCTTATAGATGTTAGATCGGTTAAGTTGTTGGCTGGAATATTGCCTATAGTAGCAAGCCGGTGCAATAAACTTGTACTAACTTTAATCATTAGCCGTTTAACGTCCTTAAATATGCGGCCAATTTAACGATTTAAAAATAAATCTTTAACAAATATCATCTAAGTCAATTTGCTTTGCCTTTTCCCTACTATGTTGGGGTCGGCTTCCAATCTAACTGGATGCAGCTGAATACCAGTATTTGACATGGAGCGACTGCATATCTGACCTCCACAACCCAATCAGTAACTGAGTAATACCCTTTGGTAAAACCGGCTGTCTGACTTTCGGGCTTCTGACTATTCACCGAAGATCCACGAATGCAGCCGGAACCAACGGCTTAACGTGCTTTCCGAGGCACGGAGGAGTCTCGATATGTAAACATGGTCACCCATCCACAGACTAACCCCGGCGAACGTAGCTTAACCTGATGGATTGATCCGTGCGGCTGTTATAACTTAGCGATGTGCTCCTCAATTACAATTATCATCTGTAGTAAGTAATGACAACAAAAGGTGTTGTGCCAAATTACGTCACACGTTCATTAAATCTCTTGGTTCGCGTGTTCACACAAATAATAAAATCGATGTTTCGTTAACTCTAAACACGGTTTCCGATGGACTGGTTCGGTCTGAGACCTGATTGCAGACTTAATTGCTCGGTAACAATCGATTACATGTGATGCAACGATTTATGGTAATCGATTCACCGCGACTTGGTGGAATGAAATTTTTTAATTGATAGATTCGATAGATTGAAGAATCGCAAAATATAACCGGCATCGACTATGGTGATGATGTACAAAATTGGGCTGTGTATACATATATTGTAACAAGCAAAGAACGGGCCAAGCCTGCCGGGTAAGCGGGATTGTCCGAAAGGGTTACCGCTACCCCGGAACATAAAGGGCTACGGAAGGAACATGGATGGGTTTTAGTCAGTAAGAGTCTGACACTCCCTTCCGCTCCACCCAGAGCGGGAGCAGTCATTGGATGATTTCCCAGCCTTAAAAAAAAAAAAAAAAGTTACAAGAAATTGGATAGATCAGGGGCATCTACCACCTCATAAAACAGTAATTTAATGTTACTTTAGCGTGAGAAATAGATGAAGCTATACAAGAGTATATCTCCATTTCTTTTCCAATGTGAAGCTATATAATAAATGGTTGATTTAAATAACATATCTATCGACTTAGATCACATTGAGATATCTACAACATACACATGTCAACCAGACCATTGCAAAGATTATGTACAAACGTCAAACGCACTTACTGTTTTACACCTAAATATTAGAAGTATCACTAAAAATTTTGACGAACTCAGATGTCTCCTAGTCACAATGAACATAACATGCGACGTAATTGTGTTATCTGAATGCTGGCTTCAAAAAGCAGGAAACATCCCTATTTTGGATGGATACTCATCACACCAAACGCAAAGTTTAATTAACCAAAACGATGGCTTAGTCATATATATTAGGAATAATCTACGTCACACTACAACTGAACCGATTTTCCCTGACGCCAGTTGCCTAACCTGCTCCATAGAAAACAACCTAACTATCATTGCCATATATAGACCACCATCACAAAGAAACATTGACTCATTCTTAGACCATCTAAATAACGTTATTCTAGACCATAAAAATCACAATCACACCTCAATTATTGGAGATGTAAACATCAACGTCAGGCCTGATAATAATGACCCACGCTCTCTGCAGTACCTCAACATGACTGCCTCTCACGGATTTCTACCGGCCTACCTTCTTCCGACTCGCCTGCATAACTGTATAGATCATATTCTGTTAAAAACCAGCAACAAAGCGACTACTTTAATATTAAAAACATCAATCACAGACCACTCTGCAGTCTTGCTAAATCTGGAAAACAACAAACCCAAACCTATTAAAGATAAAGTTCTTTCATCTTTCCTTAATTTTTCAAGCGCTATCTCTGATATCGAAAACTGTAACTTCTCTATTTTAGATAAAATAAATGAGCCCAACCAAGCCACCAATGAGTTACTAAACATAATCTCCCCCATATTAATTAAACATACTATTTATAGAACTATCCCATGCAAACAAAGATTTATAAAGCCTTGGATAACTACAGGTCTTTTGAGATGCATACGTAATAGGGACAGAATGCACTACGCATCAAATAAAGAGCCGAATAACCAGATCTTAAAATTAACTTATCTACGATATCGCAACTTTTGTAATAATTTATTAAAAAGGATAAAATCGGACTACGAAGAAAAGGAATTTCAAAACGCTAAAAACAATCCTAAAAAAATGTGGGAAACCATCCGCAGTGTAACTGACACCAAAAACGTGCGCTCGATACCAACAGAACTCCTATCAATTGAAAACTGCCCCACTAAATCCGTCAACAAAATTAACACGTTCTTTGCAAACGTTGGTATGAATCTTGCAAACAATATACCTAACTCAAATTGCCCACGGTCTTTCGACACCCACCAACAAAGTTCAGCCAACTCGATGGTTCTTCTGGAAACAGATGAAGAAGAAGTTAACTCAATTATAAACAGCCTCCGGATTGACAGTGCTACGGGCTGGGATCCCTCCAAAATTGCTAAAACACGCTAGCCACATTCTGGTTCCACCTATCACACGTATATGCAACCTGGCAATATCCACAGGTATATTTCCATCGTACATCCAATATTCAAGTCGGGTGACAGAAACAAGGTCACGAACTATCGCCCAATTTCAGTCCTTCCAGCAATCTCTAAAATTCTGGAAAGATTAATGTACAAACGCCTTATTAACTACCTAAACAAACACAAAATTGTCTCCCAAAACCAGTTCGGTTTCAGACGCGGATTATCCACAGAGGATGCGGTGACTTCCCTACTGGATTTTGTAGTTGACAAGATTGACAATAAGTTCCAGTGTCTAGGAATCTTCCTAGACCTTTCGAAGGCGTTCGATACGTGTCTATTCCTCTACTTCTTTCTAAACTTGAATCCATCGGAGTGCGGGGCATCGCTCATGACTTATTTAAAAGCTTTCTTACTGGTAGGATGCAGTGCGTTAGGGTGGGAGAATACATTAGCGAAGCAAATCCTGTGAATGTCGGAGTCCCACAAGGAAGTTTGCTCAGTCCTCCCCTTTTTCTGATCTATGTCAACGAACTCTGTCAGCTATCCCTTCCATCCACAAAAATAATAGCATACGCAGATGACACGGCAATTCTATCTTATGGTCGCGATTGGGCCTCAGCCAAAGAGACAGCGGAAAAGGGACTTGGTGAAGTGATGTTATGGCTGGAGCAAAACAGTCTCACACTTAACGTTGCGAAAACCAACTTTATCACCTGTTGGCTCAAGACGTTCCACCCTGCCGCAAGATGGTTCACTGCTTATTAAAGCTCACAAATGCTCCAACTCTCTCCCCCTTTGCACATGTCCCGTTGTAACTAGGGCACCAGTGGTCCGATATCTCGGCCTTCAATTAGATGCCTGCCTATCCTGGAAAACGCACTTACAAACAGTGTCCGCACGGATCCGGAAACTTATTTTTCTATTTAAGAAACTAAGAGCAAACAGCGAAATCCTTAAGATTGTTTACTCGGCACTAGCCGAATCAGTACTGAGCTATTGCATTACTGCCTGGGGAGGGGCGGCCAAGACCGACATTATACAGGTTGAACGAGCCCAGAGAGCCGTAATTAAAGTAATTCTTAAAAGATCTTTTAGATTCCCAACGCGACAACTCTACAGGGACTTTAAAACACCATCGGTTCGTCAACTATACATACTACGTGCAGTCATGCGAAAACACGCGACTCTTCCATACAGCGTAAATAACAGCCCGACAGTCAGAAGAAGACACAAACCGGCTTGTCCCACAAAACATACAAAAACCACATTTGCTAGACGTCACTACCCCTACCTAAGTGCCCTTATATACAATAAAGTACATAAAAAACTTAACATACATACACTAAACTCACATATAGTTAAAAAAATTACTAAAGACTTCCTCCTCAGCCTAGATTATGATGAAACAGAAGCACTGATGAAACCTCTATACAAATAAATAATTTTTATCATCACGAATACTTACACACAGACACCCCAAATCATCTTCCCTCTCTACACACACACTACACGAACCACACACTCAATACACACATCACACACTCATACACACTTCACACACTCTTACACTCCCCCCATTACACCACATCACTCGCACTTACTCACACTCTATTGCTGCTGTTACACGTTCTAGCTTCCCGAATTTTGTAAAATAATCTTACGGACGAATGGATGGCCCCTATAACACAGGATTTTCCTAGCATCGGGGTCATTATTCACAAAAATTGAGCACAATATTGTAATAACATAATAATGTAACATGCATTGTATTTCTTCTTTTTGCCAAATAAAATTATTATTATTATTATTATTATATAAAAATAATACTGCTATAAAATGTGGTTGTTGGCCCCTAGATAACGTTAAATAACGAAGATCTTGCATGAACTATCTGCTAAATTCATGCAAGAAACTAACCTAATGACGATGGACTCGAAAAGTAGTAAAAACAATTATCACCTTATCACGAAACAAGGTTATTATCTTTAGGCCCAGTTTTCAGGTAAGCGGGATTGTCCGAAAGGGTTACCGCTACCCCGGAACATAAAGGGCTACGGAAGGAACATGGATGGGTTTTAGTCAGTAAGAGTCTGACACTCCCTTCCGCTCCACCCAGAGCGGGAGCAGTCATTGGATGATTTCCCAGCCTTAAAAAAAAAGGCCCAGTTTTCAAAACATCGTATTTCGATCTGCATTTCGACTAGGATTTAGTTCTGAGCGCCTAGAGAAATTCACATTTTCATTAACGTTAACGAAAGTAGATAAAGCCGAAATTTATGGAATTGGCATAAGCTTTCGAAATGTCACGTGATCGATCGTTTCCGATCGCTAAGAGCTAGACAATGTCAAATTGTGTAAACTCGTTCAAAATTCCCATACAAATGCATTGACAAGTGGTGTTCTTGATAATCCGAATCGCTGAGATAATGAATTGTTCTATCAACAATTTTCGAAGTTGAATCGACACGGAGCGATTGACACTTGTCTAGGCCCCCAGATTACAAAAACTTACGCCAAACCAAAGTTTAACACGTTAGCTGCGGCACAAAATTTTGCAAACTTTCCGTTCCTGCGGCACGAGGTTTTATCGGCCCGCACCGTGACCAGACGTTAGGGCGACACGCGGTCTATTAGACCCCACCTCCTTTAACAGACTAAAATCCATTTTCTGGCGCGAAATCAAACATGAATGAAAAATTTGGTCCTTATCGATATAGACAATGAATTGATGAACCCTAATCTACCGTCGCCCCGGGATCTGATAACTAGTTTAGGAATTATTGGCAAAACAAAGTATGGGATCTTATACACCTCGTAACGCACTGAAATAGGGTAAATTTTTGCTAAGATTAGTGATGGGAAAAATAATATCGACGCAACGACGTTTATGTATTTTTGTGTGAAAATCTTAATACGGTTCACAGAATAGAAAAAAAAGAAAACCAGAAGTAGAAAAGAAACTATCCTATGTATTCTACCTCGGGCTTTAAAAATACACTTATTAGAACTTGAATTAACATAAAAAAATCAGTAACAATATACTTTTTTATAAAAAATCGCAATCGTTCTGTTTCTGGTTTTTTTTTAAATTAACTTCTTCCGACATTGTTTAGACATGTTCGGCGATGTAAAAGGACGTGCTCTCCAATCGACGTGATGCACAACACTAGTCGCGGGAAGCTCGCGTTGGGTGCGGTACGAGGTCCGGGACGATATGGGACGTTTTAGCCTCGTTCCGCACTGCATTGAAATTATATTAATTCAGTGCGGTACGAGGCCTAAGACATCCGGTACCAAGGTAGGTATACCACCGAGTCCGGGACCATTAGCGCGTCTCAAATGTACATTTATCTCTTTTCTATACTTGACCAAACCAAAGCTATGCCCTTCGCACGACAGAGATGTTCACGTTTTTCCTTGCCGCACCACAAGGAAGTTGCATGAGGGGTGATTTAGGCCTCGTTTCGCACTTAACGTGTTAAATTGTCAATTTTGAATATTAATTTGATTAAGAATTTTACCGTGCTCAAAACAGAAGTCAAATTACAATCACTGGTTTAAAGGTTCGGACTAAAGACTTAGAACTCGTTCTATAATAAGACGGTGAATACATAATAATAATCTCACCATTAAGTTTAATTCGAGCATGTTATTAATGGCCTGTCATTCACATAATTAATGCCAACAATAGCTGATCGAATTACAGAAAACGCGAAGCATCGATATATTATCGCTCTCTTTGAATCGCCACTTACTGTCGCAGCCTCTTAATTAAATTCCGAGTAATCCTTTAATTATCGCATCGTCATAAGTGCGAAAGTGAGTTTGTTTGTTCCGCTATCACGCTAAAACGGCTGAACGATTTTGGCGTAAATGAGGCTCATGGGTAGACCATAACTTGGGTTAGAATATAAAAATAATATCCTTGGACTAGGTACTAACAACCGCACAGGTCGATCCATCGGGTTAAGATTAGCTTGCGTGGGTTGGCCGTGGATGGGTGACCATCTTTACATAACGAGACTCCTCCGTGTCTCGGAAAGCACGTTAAGCCGTTGGTCCTGGCTGTCATTTGTGCATCTTTGACAGTCGTTACGGGTCGTCAGAAGCCCGAAAGTCTGACAGCCAGTCTTACCAAGGGGTATCGTATTGCCCAGTTGCTGGGTTGTGGGGGTCAGACTGTCACTGTACTGGGTTGTAGAGGCAGTCACTCCATGTAAAATACAGCTGCATCCGGTTAAACTGGAAGCCGACCCCAACACAGTTGGGGAAAGGCTCGGCAGATGATGATCCTTGGACATTTCACACAACGCCATATATTCCCAAGCTAAGCAACCTAATGCTTGTGTTATGGTAACGAGATGGCTGGTAACTACTTATATATATATATTTTTATAAATACATACATATTATAGACTAGCTGTGCCTGCGACTTCGTCCGCGAGGAATAGCGACTTTCGGGAAGCATACCGGTATTAACAAATGTTCACCGTGATTCTTTAAATTTACATAACTTTTTTATTTATGAACCGATTGACATGAAATAAACACTAAATGTTAAGTGAAGCTTACTACAATATATAAGTGAAAACCGCGTCTAAATCGAATAAGCCGTTTCTGATATTAGCGTGCACAAACACAGACAAACAGACAAACCGACAAACAGACAAAAAAAAAATTACAATTTCGGGTTCGGCATCGATAAAATAACAACTCCTGCTACTTTTTTTTTATATATTTCCATTGTACAGACACCACTTTTCTATAATTTTATTATATGTATAGATAGAACAATATGAAATGATAGGATGTAGGATACAATTTATTTCGGTAGGACATTCCCATGGGGTAATTTCCGATCTCTACGCGGTCAAAGCCGCAGGCAAAAGCTTGTCTCCTATAACAATGCACACAGCATCTAGAACTTTCCCATGTTCACGGATTAAGATTATCTTATTAGATTTACGTGGAGAGATTTCACCTTATTCTATGTAGGTACCTACTCTTCAATATTTTTCTTTGCTGCTACAAGTGTCCTTAAATTCTTTTCAAGTGTACGGTAAACAATTGATAGATAGTTTCTGACAGTTTCGAATTATAAAATGACGTTTAAAATTTTAATCAATATGGCGTCGTATTCTTTTTTTAAAGTCCCTCTTCTATCACAATTGACTATTTGAAATGGGCACAAATAAAATATGAAATCACATAGACAAAAGACCGCTCGTCTTAAAAATTTCCATGACCGTACGGAAATTAAATATTATGCGAAGATATAATTGTACAATTGCATATGTATTCCATTTGATTCCAAAAATCTGTAACGTTACATTGTTATATTACATACAAATCACGTACAAATTTCGCGTTTTGACAATTCATAAAAAGTAACGTTACTGACTATCCTTTCAAATACCCATTTGCTTTTACATTTGCGCCCATTTTATTCGTTAACCATCAAAACAAAATAGATTTTTAAATCCTCAATTGCATCAAATCTAAAATTGTGTCGTAACAACATTAATAAATCTGAAAATAAAAAGACATCGGCACCTTGAAATTCTAATCTTAAGTGTTACAGCAAGGCTGATGGTCATGACATGTATTGGCTAGACTCCTAATTCGTAACGGCATTTGAGCTTGTGTGTAAACCATTGAGAAAGGCGTCCACACAGTCGTGCTTTAAGCTTTCGGTCATAAGGTTATTACCATATTAGAATTACATTAGTTAATATAATACGCTAAGACCTTAGAGTACCGAATCGTCGCGCGCGCCGGTAGCATCTAGATACCGCAATACTTCTTTCACTAACTTTTTCCCGCGGCTTCGTTCAAATGGAGGCCGGAAAATACCAATAAAAACGTTTTCCATGATTTCCGCAGGCACGGGCCTGCGGACGGTGAGTAATGGGTAGCTCACCGTCCGATAAGGACAGGCCCGTGCCGGACGTCGCGTACGTGTCCCACGCGCGCCTCAAAGAGATGTCAGCATTTGAAGGGCCCCGTTAGAGCCGAGCCTGCCGGGTAAGCGGGATTGTCCGAAAGGGTTACCGCTACCTCGGGATATGAAGGGCTAAGGAAGGAACATGGTTTTAGTCAGTAAAAGTCTGACACTCCCTTCTGATCCACCCAGAGCGGGAGGAGACATTTGATGATATCCCAGCCTCAAAAAAAAAGTTGGTACCAGTGGAAGACCTCATAGTTAGCAGCTTCTTCTAAGCCTTAATCCTTGTTGGCAATCAAAGGTATACATAACCTTTTCATTTCGACCTTCATGCTGATGTTTTGAGTGCCCTTAAGTAGCAGTAGGTAATTACACACATCAAAAGTGTCTAGGGATCAAGCATTTTTATGCGGATTTCTTGAGATTGAGATGTGGCTTTGTAATAAATTTATGATTTTATAAATTTATATGGATCCTTTTTGGTGCATTTCATAATTTGAAACAGGAACTGTCAATCAAATTCGAGTAAAAGATGAAAATCAGCTGTCAATATTTTCCCTATAAAAACATACAACGCATTGAAGACATTATTAGTGCTACTGTTTCCCTACTACTGATTAAAACCAACGTTATTATGGAGCGGCGACGTCATTTAAGCAGGGAAGAAATGCTCAGAGCCGTGGGAATGATAGAAGCTGGTTCCCGGCAACGTACTGTGGCTTTAGCTCTGAATACAAGTCAGAGTGTTATCAGTCGACTTTGGACACGTTACCGAAGCACTGGTACCGTGGCTGAGCGCCATGAAGGACGGTATCGCTGCACCACACGGAGACAAGACCGATACATTCAAATCTTAACTCGAAGAGCTCCAACAATAACCGCCATGATGTTAGCCGTGAGGCTTCATCACTCTTCAGGGAACTTAATTAGCGACCAAACAGTCAGAAACCGCTTGCATGAAGTGAACCTTCATTCCCGAAGACCGCTACGGGTACCACCTATAGCAATGCACAATCGTAGGATTCGATATCAATGGGCTCTTGAACACAGAAATTGGGCAGAAGAACAATGGCGTTTCGTGTGCTTTTCTGATGAGTCTCGTTTTGGTATGAGACCGGATACAAGACGTATACGACACTGGAGAACCCCTGGACGCCAACAGCGATTAAAATCCTGCCAGGAAGTCCATCCTTATAGTGGTGGAACCATCATGGTATGGGCGGGTATTTGGATCGGCGGAAGAACTGAGTTGATTTGGATCAGAGGCAACCTCAACGCTCAAATTTATGCTGAGACGATTGTATCTGACGTCATCGTTCCTCTACAAGTGCAAATCGGTCCCTTATTTCAGTTAATGCATGATAATGCACGACCGCACACCGCAAGAGTTGTAAGACAGACTCTCGCCGCAGCTAACATCAATGTCCTGCCCTGGCCTGCTCAGTCGCCAGACTTGAACCCGATTGAGCATGCATGGGATATGCTACAGAGAAGAGCTCTGCCGAATATGGAGGGTATCCAGTTGCAAGAAGACCTTTTTTTGTTGTTGCAACGAACATGGGCGGCCATTCCACAGCGTGATTTGGATGAACTCATTTTGAGTATGCCAAACCGATGTTCTTGTGTTGTTAGTGTTCGCGGTAGAAACACGGATTATTAATTGTTTAAGTTACCCAATAAAATTTTAAAGAAAACTGTTATTTCAGTCTTTTTTTCGAACTTTAATGTTAGTGGTTCAAATGTCAAAAATCCCTTTATTAGGAAAATGGCAAATTTCTTTATTAATGCAAAGGTGACTTGGTTTATCGTTACTGTGACAAACGAAAACACTTTATTTGATGAATCCTTAAAGAAAATTTAAATTAATATCAATCAAGAGAAAAGTTATTGCAAAAATATATGTTGATCCCTAGACACTTTTGATGTGTGTATTTTCCATACATTTATTAACCGTTTAATGCTCTAGGTAATTTAACTTTTGTTTTTAGTCCATTGAGATCATAAGGGGGTCATATTTACGTAGTCACATTATCACGTCCGTTATTTGCGTGTGTAAGTACTTATGTGTGTTAAAGAAAGTATCACATTTCGAAGAGAGCTACTTAAGTGGCCTTCTCAGTTACACCTACTTTTAGTCGGACGTTATTAACTTTTTTATCTGTACTTACCTACTACTATCTTTTTAAATGGGCACTCGACATCATGCACCAGGGGGTCGACTAACACTTCTTACACTTAGCAGTGTTATTTTAATATTACTGCCAGTGGGAAAGTGATGGAGCTATACCTCCTTTTTTAGAGCTATACCTCCTGCATAACTTCATTTTTTTCTCACATCAAACTCAAACTCAAACTCAAACTCAAAGTATTTATTTCAAATAAACCAATTACAGGCACTTTTGAATTGTCAAGGTGTCGGTCAGTCAGAGAGATGAAGCTAATTGCCCATTCCAAAGCAGTAGGTACTGTAGAGGATGGAAGATCTCTACTAAGGGGGCTCAGTGGTAGAGCGTGTAATGTGGGTATAGGGCTTCTATACTATGAAGATAAACGCTTTAGCGGTTTAAACGTATGTTATTATATTTTCACTTGGTTATAACGAATACAACTGTTTAGCTTCATCGCCGGACGTCAAGTCTAGAATATATAAAAACCTAACTATCTTATAATTATTTGAAAGGTTCGAATGCCTTCAGATAATTACCAGCCATGTACAACATAAGGTTTTACTCTAAGGCTCTACATCAGCTACGCCCCCTTTGAGTAAAAGGGAACACTTAGTTTTAAAATAACTAAGCCCTTTTACTCTTGGCATTCGAATCTATCTATTCCTACCCCTACCTAGCCTAATATAAAAAATTACCTATCCTCAGGAGAATCTACATGTGAGGTCTGGCCTTTGCAAAGGCAGGTTCAACTCTGGCAAAGCGGATCTTACGACATCACAAGAGTCCATGAATGCATTAATGTGTGCCAATGTGCACACAAACTAACGCTAGGCCAGTTTGAACCCCACTGCACCAAAACCTGAGGCAAAGGGTGCAGCCAGCCTCCGAAAACAAACAATGATATGAAAGTTCATATCGACCCTGATGGGGTTGACTGCAAAGAAGGCTGAACTTAAAAACGTTTCATGCCCATACTCCAGATATGAAACCACAATATGGGTACTAAGATATGGGTACCCCATCCTCAGTTAGACCAATTGTGTCAACCTGACACACTTTGCAAGGCTACGCCCCGTTAGCAAAGTAGGCCTCAACTCAGGACGAGTGTGATAAAATGCTCTGGAGCACGATCATGCTAAACCCTAGCACTAGAGAAATATGAAGACGATGAAGACGAAGTGTCGCTCTCTCTGACGCTTTGACGTGGCGAGGTGTGTCTCCCACACGCTCATCCGGCAGCGTCTCATTCATTTTTGATCACCATATTATGCAATAAACACAAAGAGATATGCATCAATAAACTACACACATCAAAAGTGTCTAGGGATCAACATATATTTTTGCAATAACTTTTCTCTTGATTGATATTAATTTAAATTTTCTTTAAGGATTCATCAAATAAAGTGTTTTCGTTTGTCACAGTAACGATAAACCAAGTCACCTTTGCATTAATAAAGAAATTTGCCATTTTCCTAATAAAGGGATTTTTGACATTTGAACCACTAACATTAAAGTTCGAAAAAAAGACTGAAATAACAGTTTTCTTTAAAATTTTATGGGGTAACTTAAACAATTAATAATCCGTGTTTCTACCGCGAACACTAACAACACAAGAACATCGGTTTGGCATACTCAAAATGAGTTCATCCAAATCACGCTGTGGAATGGCCGCCCATGTTCGTTGCAACAACAAAAAAAGGTGTTATCAGTCGACTTTGGACACGTTACCGAAGCACTGGTACCGTGGCTGAGCGCCATGAAGGACGGTATCGCTGCACCACACGGAGACAAGACCGATACATTCAAATCTTAACTCGAAGAGCTCCAACAATAACCGCCATGATGTTAGCCGTGAGGCTTCATCACTCTTCAGGGAACTTAATTAGCGACCAAACAGTCAGAAACCGCTTGCATGAAGTGAACCTTCATTCCCGAAGACCGCTACGGGTACCACCTATAGCAATGCACAATCGTAGGATTCGATATCAATGGGCTCTTGAACACAGAAATTGGGCAGAAGAACAATGGCGTTTCATGTGCTTTTCTGATGAGTCTCGTTTTGGTATGAGACCGGATACAAGACGTATACGACACTGGAGAACCCCTGGACGCCAACAGCGATTAAAATCCTGCCAGGAAGTCCATCCTTATAGTGGTGGAACCATCATGGTATGGGCGGGTATTTGGATCGGCGGAAGAACTGAGTTGATTTGGATCAGAGGCCACCTCAACGCTCAAATTTATGCTGAGACGATTGTATCTGACGTCATCGTTCCTCTACAAGTGCAAATCGGTCCCTTATTTCAGTTAATGCATGATAATGCACGACCGCACACCGCAAGAGTTGTAAGACAGACTCTCGCCGCAGCTAACATCAATGTCCTGCCCTGGCCTGCTCAGTCGCCAGACTTGAACCCGATTGAGCATGCATGGGATATGCTACAGAGAAGAGCTCTGCCGAATATGGAGGGTATCCAGTTGCAAGAAGACCTTTTTTTGTTGTTGCAACGAACATGGGCGGCCATTCCACAGCGTGATTTGGATGAACTCATTTTGAGTATGCCAAACCGATGTTCTTGTGTTGTTAGTGTTCGCGGTAGAAACACGGATTATTAATTGTTTAAGTTACCCAATAAAATTTTAAAGAAAACTGTTATTTCAGTCTTTTTTTCGAACTTTAATGTTAGTGGTTCAAATGTCAAAAATCCCTTTATTAGGAAAATGGCAAATTTCTTTATTAATGCAAAGGTGACTTGGTTTATCGTTACTGTGACAAACGAAAACACTTTATTTGATGAATCCTTAAAGAAAATTTAAATTAATATCAATCAAGAGAAAAGTTATTGCAAAAATATATGTTGATCCCTAGACACTTTTGATGTGTGTATATCTTAAAACCAAGCTAAAATAATGAGAAAATTTTGTTTACATCTGTTTGACATGACAGACATGTCAACAAGTGGCAAATATGTCTAAAACTGACAATTAATTATCAACATAAAAAAGAAAAGTCTTTAACCTATTTAGCTGTAAAAAGTTTTTGCTCGCTACTACTTATCTCAAAAATTATGCAGCGACATGATATGAAAACTATTTGGAGTCGTAATTATATAATTCTAAAAAGTGAAAACTCCCATCTATTAAAAATGTTTCGAAACCTCTTTTTATTTGATTTTGTAAACCCATACTGTAAAAAAGGAAATTTATTTTCAAAAAGTTTACGAGTTTTCCTATGACCTCTTTTGGTCATAATTTTGGAAACAAACTTTTTCCTTTTAATTTTTCTGACATACAAAGTCATATTTTGAAGACGTCTAAATCTGAAATTGTCATTATTTTTATATGTCACAGAGCCGTTCAAGAAAATTTTATTTGTTTGTTGGTTTTTCTTTTTAATATTACAAACATGTTTATCTCTAGCTTTAACTATGCGCCGATGTATGAACAAGTTACGATAAGTGTTTGTAACCACCATCGCTGAAGAACTAACAAAATGCTCACTCTCCTCCGCCTCTATCTTCGAAAACTCTAACGTTGAAGATTCAATAAATGGTTCATTTTCCTTCATCTGCACCATTTCGCTTCTCAATGTATGTGACTCCGCGTCACCCACAACCAACTCTTGGACACTTACATCCAATGAAATGGATACGAGACCATCTTCATCAACACGATCAACAGCGATGTTATTTTTATTTAGTTTTACATCGTGATCATGGTAATATTCATTATTATGCTCTGAAACAGAATCATGATCATTAATAATAGGACTGGACCGACCCGATTCGTCCAGTTCTTCCTCGTGTTCTGACTCGAACACTTCCGTCTCCTCATCAACATCACAGCCGTCCAGGCAGCTTTGCGCGTCAGCGCCAACAGCATCATCAACGTTGTCATCAACGCTGCTCACAACATCGACATCATCATCACTGCTCACAAGGCAGCTTGGCTCCGTATCTAGAACCTTCTCTTCTGTTGCGCTAGAAATTACAACAGCATCAACACAAATATTTACAAAATTATCCTGTCTGTCAACCTCAGACAGTTCCTGCGCTGCGCTAGGTGAGGAAACATCCTCCACAGCAACATCTACTACACCTTCCAACACAAATGGAGCACACATTCTTTTGTGAACTCTGCACGGGAACTCTTTCCTCAGTGCGTCACACACATCGCTTCAAAACTGATCTCTTGATCATTATATAAAATTGTCGAATAATAAATGCGGGCTGGACCCTGCATAAATGCGCCCATAATCAGAGCCCAATTGCTCTTTGGCCACTGCTTATGTATCGCTAATTCATTAAATTCGGCTAAAAAATCTTCGAAGCATACGCCGTTGTAGGCGGAATAAACAATCATGCTCTCCATGGTAACCATAATAACAACTATAAACCACTTAGCTCTATATATCCAGGCGTTGTTTCATTCGCCTGCTTTAACAACTTCACTTCGTATATACGACTAGGGCGTCGTTTTTATTATATTGTGCACCACCAACAGGATGCAACTCGTAGAAATAGTTTTCCTTTATATTTCGTATTTTTCTATCATTTACTTGTTCGTGCAGATATTACAAGGTTCTGCACACACCAATATAAGAACAAACAAACGAGCGGGATCGTACCGCGTCTTCTAGTGGAGACTCTGGCGTACTCCAACAAAATATAGAGGATGGAAGATCCTCTACTAAGGGGGCTCAGTGGTAGAGCGTGTAATGTGGGTATAGGGCTTCTATACTATGAAGATAAACGCTTTAGCGGTTTAAACGTATGTTATTATATTTTCACTTGGTTATAACGAATACAACTGTTTAGCTTCATCGCCGGACGTCAAGTCTAGAATATATAAAAACCTAACTACACTCACCGGCACGGAAACTTGGCCACATGTAAATTTCACGATATTTCGCATTTATTTATATTTTTGACACCGAAATAAGGGTAGATGCACTCAGTAAGTGTTTCTTATGCTTTTAGAACTTGAAATTGAAAACGTCACTATACCAATAACTTAGTTTTATTAAATTGAGCACTTTTGCAGAATTAAGGAATTTTACACTATCATTTTTTAAACTCTATAAAATAAAAATATACCTAAATTGATCTATTGTCTCTACGTTTTAGTATCGGGTGTTTCCTCCTCTAGCCCTAATAACGGCCTGCATTCGATCTGGCATGCTTTGAATAATGTTTCTGACATCAACTTGCGGTATGTTCTCCCAAGCAGTAAGTGCTGCATTTCGAAGTTGGTTAAGAGTTTCTGGCGGGTCGGAGGTGGACTTTATCTTTCTTTTGAGCATGTCCCAGATATGCTCAATCGGGTTTAGGTCTGGACTACGAGCTGGCTACTGCAATTTTTGAATACCAACTGCTTGTAGTTATTCTTCAACACAATGTGCAACGTGTGGGCGTGAATTATCGTGCATTAGGAGGAATTGGTCGTGTCCAATGTATCCCGAATAGACCAAAACATGTTCCTGGAGGACCTCCTCGATGTATCGGGTTGCAGTTAGCCGGTTATCGGCGATAACCAACTCCGTGCGACCATCGGAACTTATTCCTCCCCAAACCATTATAAAGCTTCCATGGAAACTCACAGTTTGTGTTGTGGTAATCGGTAGAAATCACTCTCCTCTTCTTCTCCACACTCGTTCTCGACCGTCTGGAGCACGTAAAGCTATTCGACACTCATCTGTGAACAGCACTCGAGCCCATTGCTCGTGGGTCCAGCTGGCGTGCTCACGTGCGAATTGAAGTCGAGCTACTCGGTGATGTCTGAGGAGTTCTGGACCGCGTGCTGGTCTACGAGCTTTTAAATTCACTTCCTCCATTTGCCTTCTCACTGTACGCTCACTAACATTCACGCCTCTTGCAATTTGGAGCCGCTGGCGTATCTCAACAGCGGTCAGGTAGCGGTTTCTTAAAATTTCCCGGGCAATAAAACGGTCGTCACGGGCCCCTGTGCATCTGACGCCTCCACTGCCTGGTCTACGGGAATAGTGGCCAGTCTCCTGGTATCTTTTAAGGGCATACTGCATTGAGGAACGTGGTGGTTAAGCACCACAGCAACTTCACGCTGTGTCAACCCTTGGTCGATTAATGCTACAGCCTGTGCAACCTGTGCAGGTGTTACTGGCATTTTTATTAGTGTTAAAGCACCTTCAGTGTATCATAAAAAAGCCCAAAACCACAATAGTTCAATAAGGTACCGAAAGCTTTTACAACATACAAATTTAAACTTGCGACTTAGTCGCTCAAGAGACACGATTTAACTAAAAATTTGAAGTTGCACCATAGTGCACTCAAACATAATGAATTACCCTCTTGAACTAAGAGTAAACATTTTTTAGACCTACCCTCATAAGAAACAATCAATAGAAACACTTAAAGTTTTTGTTATGGCGAGTATTTGCGAGATAAGCGCTTGGCCAAGATTCCGTGCCGCTGAGTGTATCTTATAATTATTTGAAAGGTTCGAATGCCGTCAGATAATTACCAGCCATGTACAACATAAGGTTTTACTCTAAGGCTCTACAGTACCTATGGAGAAGAACGGGCAAGAAACTCCATGGACACTCTTTTAAACAAAATATGGTTACAAAATATTGGTAACATAGTTCATATTAATATTATACATGTGAGAACGATGCAGAACGTTAAAAGCATCCGATATAAAATATGTAAAAACTATTCAAAAATTAAATTAAAACAAGCCCTAGCCGCTAAGAGATGACCAGTCCCTACTGACAGCGCCCGTTCACGAACATGACGCATATATTAGCACCATTCAGCTCAACCATTTTGAAGGGAGCTAAATGATCCAACACACACGCCACCATCAGCGAGACATTAAAGTGAGCATGGCATACTCTCAGCCGCCAGGGCACATTCAAGTCAATGAAAGACGTACCCAGTAAATGGTCGCTTTATAGTAGGTACATAGTACTCACATATGTGCTAAGCAATTATACAATATTAAGAGATTGATCGAAATAATATTAAAATAATAGTGCTCTATGGTTGGTAAAGAGTTATTTTCGCATTTATAATTACACAGTGTGTTAGGTTAAACGAAGGAAATACTTTCAGAGGTTACTATACTCATGATAATGAACAACTTTGACTATGGAACCGTACCTGATATGACGAAAAAAAATTAACTGATCAATACATTTATGTTCGCATAATTCGTCAAAATGTATGAAACAACTGATACTTTTTGTTTCATATGTATTTCAGAGTTGGTCCCATGGACAAAGTTGTTGATTTTCATGAGTACTATATAACCTGAAAGTATGTTCCTCGTTTAACATAACACACTGTATAGTACCTATAGATAGTGTTCCTCCACACCTTTCACTAAATCCTATTACTCTACATTCCAGGTTCGGAGAGGATGGCGAGTTGATGCAGGGCAGTCCATCATCAGCGGGTATAATGCCAAGACCGATGACGCAGGCCACCACCAGACCTACCACCACCATGAGGCCGGCCACTACCAGGCCTACAACCACTATGAGGCCGGCCACCACGAGGCCTGTCCCACCCAGGTAACATAATTTCGAATAGCGTAGCATAATCTGCGGCGGACTAGCAGTGTAGGCCGCCTTAGGCCCATTAGTACCAGCCCTTAATTTCTGACAATTTAGTGGCGTAGAATCTTCATCGCTCCTCAGTAACTCAGTTCTCCTCATTAGTCAGTTCTCCTTGTTGCCGATCACTTATCTGGCCGCCCGAGGCCTGGGCCTATTCTGGTCGTACGGCAAGTCCGTCACTGAGCAGAATCAGGCTATAATGCCTTCACTATTAAGACCCAGGCCACTTCTCTGTGAGAGAGAGCGGGCCATAATCTACCACGTGGATAAAAGGGGTTGGTGGATTGGTTTCTTGCGTTTATTTTTATAAATCTTGCCATAAACTGGTTGTGTATTTGACATTCAAGATCCAAAAGTGTAAACAACAACAAAATTAAATAGCTATTTATGGAACGCATTGAAAGCAGTCTTTACACGTATTATAACAACCTTGGTGAATATTAAAGTCAAGTTTATTGGAGCGAGGTGTAAAATAATTATTTTGATGAATTTAATATAAATTTACATTAGCTACTTAAGTTTTGTGAATTATTGCAGATTTTTAAGTAGATAATTATGTATTAGAGTTCTTCGTAGCTAAGGGCTTGGTTCACCAAACAACTGCATAATACCGGGTTCGTACAGTGCGATTTTAGTCGAACAACTTTCTTCAGTTGTATAGTCACTGACATAAATGTACGTGAAAAGTAAAAATACAAATCCTTGTAATCCAAGGTGGATCGGAACTGACACCTTCGTACAGGTTATACAGTAACCTAGTTCGGAGATCAGAACTGCACCCACTACTACCTATTGTAACAATCTGTAACTTAACCACGTATAAATTATAATATATCCATGTAGGTACTGCGATACTTAAATATGATCAATAAAGATATTTATTATTAAAAAAACAAGATTGAAGTCTACACAGACGGTTCAAACCGCTTTCTACTTATCAGTTCATGAACTAAAATTGAACCGTATGGTTTGCCATAAGTTGAGACGTGAGACATTTAAACTTACACACACCTAGAACAGATTACATCTATGTGCTTTGGGTTATATTTTCAAATAAATCATTTGAAAGTAAAGCC
This sequence comes from Hyppa rectilinea, assembly GCA_951799385.1. Taxonomy (NCBI): domain Eukaryota; kingdom Metazoa; phylum Arthropoda; class Insecta; order Lepidoptera; family Noctuidae; genus Hyppa; species Hyppa rectilinea. The sequence goes on along the minus strand of OX637318.1, from coordinate 4,960,157 downwards.
CCATTCACACAATGCAAATAATATCTTGCCTGTGGTATATCACACAATTGAAGCAACAAATAACTTGCATTAGCTAAAGCGTTTCCCACAGAGGGCGATAACGCCCCCTTATGGGCGCTGCAGGCCTAAAGGGGGGGCAGTAAGAGACCCAGAAGAACATGGGGGTGTTCGCGTTGTGTAGAGGCTTAGGGAGCGATTTGTAATTCCATCTAGATAGTGGTTTAAGTAAGTGAAAAATGGGGGCGCTAAAAAATAATTTATTCTCAAAGTGGGCAGTAGACAAAATAAGTTTGGGAACCCCTGCTAAAGTAAACGCTGTTTAGACGGTACAACTTTTATTGTTGCTTCAGCTTATGGTATGCCATAGACAATTAAATCGCACCATGTAGGCATTTGTAGGTGTAGGACGCGTTTGCGCATGATACGGGTGATATCGCGAAAAACAAATTAAACGCAACGTTGAAAACTATTTATGACTGTATTCTACAATCAATACCTAAGTAGGTTATATGTTCTACTACCACATAAGTATTTCACAGTGATTAAACAACATAGTTTAATCTATACTAATATTATAAAGCTGAAGAGTTTGTTTGAACGCGCTAATCTTTGGAACTACTGGTCCGAATTGAAAAATTCTTTTTGTGTTGGATAGTCTATTTATCGAGGAAGGCGTGATGTTACATAGCCTATAGGCTATGTAACATCACGCTACGACCAATAGGAGCCGAGCAGTGGGTGAAACCGCGCGCGAGCAGCTAGTAATTGATATCTACTTAGTTGAAAATAATTGGAGCATCATTAATTAAATGAAGCGAATCACAACGGCTCTGTCAGTCGATTCTGTAAAACTTATCATCTGCCTAGCCTTTGCCAACTCTGTTGGGGTCGGGTTCCAGTCTTAACCGGATGCAGCTGAATACCTGTATTTTACATGGAGCGACTGCCTATCTGACCTCCACAACCCAGTAATTGGGCCATAGATTCTGTAAAACTCTCACCGTGAATTTAGTTTTTTGAACCGTGAAGTTAATTGAGTATTTGAATCGGTCAAAAATAAAATATGAAATCACATGGAAAAAAGCCCGCTCGTCATAAAAACTTCCATCACCGTGCAGAAATTAAATATAATGCGACGATATAATTGTTAAATTGCATTTAATGCTAATAAGTATTCCATTTGAGTCTAAAAATCTGTGACGTCAAAATGTTATATTTCATACACATCACGTACAAATGCCGCGTTTTGACAGTTCATAAAAAGTTACGTTATTGACTACCCTTTTAAATACCCCATTGTAGGGATTGACACTATTGACTTTAAACTCACTTCACCTACGTCATCACGGTGTGATTTATACAGAATAGCACTAGGTACATGTTGATCCATTTATTTAACGATCCATTAATCATTTAATACAACAACAACGTGAATTATTATGACTGAAGTATTCAAAATATTTTTTATAATTCTTTTGTGTCACCGGCCTCTTGTGTTGTCTGATAAATTAGCATAAATGGCTTTTGTGGCCACTCTAAAGTACCCACATAACCATACAGTTTATATACATAATGTAGGTTGGCAACTATATGTACCTACCTACATTGAAAATTTCTGAAAAAAAGTAATTGCTCTTTCCCAGCGGTTGGGTTGTGCGTTGACTGCCATTATTGAATTTAAGGTTCTTATTTAGTTACCAGTAATGGCTGCGACTTTAGTAGGTTCTAATCTAGATAGGCGTTTTACTTTGTGTAAATTGTTTCATCACCACTACTCTCAAAACGGTGAAAACATCGTGAGGAAACCATCATGTCCTAGAACCGAAAATTTGGACACGTGACATCTACCAACCCGCACTGGGCCCGCGTGGTAAATTACAACCTGTTTTTAATATGTCTGTGATTACAACCCTATTTACAAACATTGTGGCTATTACACTAATTTTGTAAGATTTGTCTAAAACTAACCATTAACCTTTTGACCGCCACGTCAAAAATGAAAAAGCGTGCCCTCAGCGCCAAGCTCCGAATACATCCTTTAATATTGTCACCCAGTCGCGACCGTGGCGTGCTGGGCACATTTTGGTTTGTCGTCTATACACGACTGTGGCGGTCAAAAGGTTAAAGCGTGAACAATCCGTGACAGTGGGATTGTCAGAAAGGGTTACCGCTACCCCGAAAAATAAAGGGCTAAGGAAGGCACATGGACTCCTCCCAATCTGGGTGCAGAGCAGGAGGAGTCATTTGATGATTTCCAACCCTCAAATAGGTCTTCAACAATAAATAGGTATGCTATATCTTGGCCCTTTCTGCCACCGTGCTGCATTCAGTGTGCTCTAGCATTACGCTAAACTATGTAGGGTACTTCTGCTAAATAATTGTAGGCGGTACCATGACAGTAAACTAGTTTTCATTTATACATACAATGCCGTGAGTAATGGTGTTCGTAATGATGGTTGACCTAACGGTGGGCGGGCAACAGAGATTATGATCATTATTTAGGCATTAACACAGTAATTTTAGGCTGGAAATAAATAGGCTTTCGTAACGGTGTATTAACTGACTATTTGAAACGGTCAAAAATAAAATATGAAATCACATAGACAAAAGACCGCTCGTCTTAAAAACTTCCAACAGTTCCAACACCGTACAGAAATTAACCTTTTGACCGCCACAGTCGTGTATAGACGACAAACCAAAATGTGCCCAGCACGCCACGGTCGCGACTGGGTGACAGAATTTTAAACGTAAACAAATCCTATCCTACTAATATTATAAATGTGAAAGTTTGTGAGGATGGATGGATGGATGGATGGATGGATGTTTGTTCCTTCTTTGAGCAAAAACGGCTGAACAGATTTCGATGAAACTTACCAATAATATAGCTTATACATCAGAATAACACATAGGCTACATTTTACATAGACTTTGCGTGATTTGGCCATAATATAAGGATAAGTATCATGTAAGTCGCCAAATTCCTGCATTCTGAGAGCTATCTGGGCGTGCGCTGCCTAAACCGTTAGAGTTACGCAAAGGTAATGTATTGTGGGATTGTTTGTCTTACAAAGTTCTATATAAAAGTCCGCGACAGCATATGTCTACCTATTATGTGCAAGCCATTATATACGAAATAGTGAGCCAAAAATACATTTCAATTTGATACTTTTTTTACAATGCACATTTTAGAGTACTCAGTTAATTCTTATCGAATTAAATACGTTTATCACTTTAAGTGATTAATGAAGATAAACTTTGTCTTTTACACTAAGCAATTTTGACAAATAGTTTAAAAGTTATCACGATAAGATTGATATGAGTGGGGCGCCATTAAATGCACACTATTAGTCGGCGGTGCGCAGAGCACAGCGAGGGCTCCAGAGGGTCCAGGCAATGACGCGCCATCGCCGAGTCCACGGCGGCGTAAAGGAGAGCTGTCAAATGATTTGATCAGACCGTTTTTTTTTTTTGATGGTGTGAACCATGTCAAAAAAATGTCCTGACCTTTCGCTCTGGGTGGAGCGAAAAGGAGCGTCAGTCTCTTACTGACCATAACCCATCCATGTTCCTTCCTTAGCCCATTATATGCCGGGGTAGCGGTAACCCTTTCAGACAATTCCGCTGACCTGGTAGGCTTTGGCCCTAACGGACCCCTTTCTTAATGCTGACATCTCTTTGAGGCACGCGCGAAACAAGAACGCGCCTTCCGGCATGGGTTTGGTCCTGATCGGACGGCGGTGAAGCGTCTCTCGCGGCGGCCGGGACGTGAGGCTCTGTGCTTCAACCATCCCGCTACCTCCTTCACCAGCATAACTGCTTCGTAGAAGACGGTGACTGCTTCCCACTCCCTCTCGCTCCGTATCATAGATTGAACCAGGGCCAGACGCGTGAGGTCACCGCCGCTGCCGATCGCCGCTACGAGAAGATTGCGGTGCTCCATCTAAACAGGGCAGACCTCCACCGTATGCTTCACTATGTCCTCCGGGCGATCCTCGCAATGGTGGCACCCGAGCGTTTCTTCTTGCCTGAGAATGTGCAAGAACCTCCCGAAACATGCGGTGAGGACACCCGATGCGCCTCTCTAGCCACTCCTCAAGAGAGCTAAGCTGCCATACCACCTTATTAGACGCTCACGTGAGCGAAACTGTGCCACGTCTGCAACCCGAGCAGAAAGAGATTTATCACAAAATATTACAACGAGTTGAGAATGGTAAATGCGGGATTATTACAGGCAATACTTTTTTGCTTAGTTTGCTTCTAGCTAAAAACGCAAGGATCATAATGTTGCATTAGCTGTGAGCCTGTGACTTCCTCTGGAATTGCTGCAACATTGCTAAATGGTGGACTGACGGCATATTCAGTCTTTAAATTACCTCTTAATCTGGCGAGCGAAGAAAGCCCTGCGTGCAACATCAGTAAAATGAACGTGGTATCCTGTTCCAACAGTGCAAGCTGATCGTGTGGGACGAGTGCACTACCTATGTGATGTGGCACCAACGCACAATCGAAGCTCTTGATTGCTGTCTACAAGACAGCAATCAAACGGTGTGGTGGTTTTACTGGCTGCCTATGTTAGCATCTTTCACCTTTCCGGCCAGCCCGGAGTGATCTAAGTGATTGTTGATTGTACACACACACACATTCCAGCATCCGGCGGCGCACACTTTACTCTCATTCCCTATAATTCGGTCACTAAATTATCAATTTTGTAAAATAGATTCTAAATTGTGTTTATCAAAACTTTACTATTGACAAGTCCTTTAATTTACATCCTAAAATGAATCTCAATCATCAAATCATTTAACATAGTTTACAGAAGTATTTTATTGTAGTAAGTAGAACCGTCAAAACATATCGATCATTACTAGCGTACTTTATTCTAATCCTTTCAGTTTTTATTGTTTATTGCTACCAAACGACATGTGAAACCGCTATATCAAGTGATTATCATTACAATTATAAGCCACTGTTATCCCCCTGCACTCACTCACTTTCCACTTTTCCCGGTCTACAGCGATTGTGGGCCAATCCTTTAAGGAGTCCAGCTCATTTTGCCATCTCTTTCTGGGCCTGGCGCGCAAGTAATCCTCTTCAATAATAATAGTATGCGTACTAATCCTTACCTGACATTATAAAAACCGAAAGTAACTTCAACTGTCTATCCGTTTGTCTATCTGTGTGAATGTATGTTTTCGGTCGTCGGTTAATCTGCTGAGCCGTTTATGATGTGGATGAACTGAAGTCTGTGGAAGAATATAAACTACTTTTTCCAAAACACCGTGCGGGCGAAGCCGCGGGCGGAAGCTAGTAATAATAATAATTTCGACCTCACTACTATTTTGTAGGTATTAAAGGATGAATTCGGAGCTTGGCGCTGAGGGCACGCTTTTTCATTTTTGACGTGGCGGTCAAAAGGTTAAATATTATGCGAAGATATAATTGTGAAATTGCATTTAATGCTTTATGTAGGTATTCCATTCATACTACATACCATATTCATATAAATCTCGTACAAATGCCGCGTTTTGACAATAAATTCATAAAAAGTAACGTTATTGACTACCCTGTCAAATAGCCAAATGTTTAGCAGTTCCTATTTTGAGGCTAAATAAAGTTTCGTCCGCAAACGTGATAGATACTTACCAATATTAATAAAATAAAATAGAATACTATCTTTATTTTGCATGAGAGGCTTGTGGCAAAATAACAGCTGCTCAGTTCGATTGATCAAGGTTGTCTAACTTACGCCTGTCACAGCTGTCGTGACTAGTCTGTGGATAAAGTGACCATCAGTTTCATATCGAAACCAATCCATGCCGCGCACCACCGCTATCCCGTTGGTCTCCGCTGTCATGTCTTGAACACGTCTTTGATAGTGGTTACAGACAGTCGATCGGTCATACCAAGATTACTGGGTTGTGGAGGTCAGATCTGAGAGCCAATTTCACCAATTACACTGAACGCAATGAACACAGCTAAGTCGCGTTCAAAAGCAGTCACTTACGCTTCAATCGCTCCATATAAAATAAGTACTGGTATTCAACTGCATTTCGTTAGACTGTAAGCCATGGCAACTACAATGTAATTGGGAAGGTAGACGATAATGATCAGTAATATACAATGAACTGCATTTAACAGTTATATTTAAATTTGAATGGTAAATAGATGGCCCTGCTTTGTATTTATCGCGAAATAACGGAGTTAAACGTACGTTTATATTGAATTATCCAAAGGGTGATAACTGTTATTTTTCTGATGTTATAATTAATGCAGTATAGGTACTTAATTTTGCAGCCACCTGCAGCCATTCATCTTGTTGTAGAAACAATAAATTACACCCATAATATATAAATGCGTCAAATGATTACAACTAATTGCAATAAAATGCAGATAAGACAACTTATTACTAGGTATACCGTCTGTGTTCCATTATTCAACTCTTTTTTATATAAATGCACAATGCAATAGGCATACAAAATGCAGTCCTTTACATTGTATAACTGGGACTGCTGCTTTTTTATGTATTTAATTAAGATGATTCACGGGCCTAGGCATGAGCAAATGCATTATTCATTGTAGAGGAATAATATTAAGAGTGCCAATTATTGAGTAGATAAATAATAATTATGCTTTAAAACAGACTCATTTCGTGTTAACTAGGTACTTTTATAGAATCCATTAAATGTCTTAAAAGGTGGCCCATAGAGAATAGTGCATTCATACAAAAAACCGCAAGTCGCAACCCGATTCAGTTTTTTAGAAACCGGTGATGGAAATAAGTACTATTCAGCCATAACTTTGTCATGTTGTGCTTAAAACCGGCCACTGTGGAAATCAGCTACAGGTATGAATAGCTACATATAATGAAACGTGTCATTTTGATTAAAAACCGGAATAAAAACACGCACAATGATCTGTCTAAGGCCTGACAGCGGGAACCATAACCTCATAAGATAGAACCTAAATAAACTGACACGATTGGATATATTTATTTTACCCAACCTACACGTTGTACCATTTAATCATACTTTTATGTTTATTCTTTCTAGACCAACAATGATGACATGGGCGGGTGCAGCCTCCAACACGCAGCCGACGCGTTTCCCGCTGCGTCCCGTGTCTGACCTGCCGCCTCCTTACTCCACAGCCATTACTCTCATAGACCAGATTGGCTACAAGATCATAAGAACCACAGAACTCGTCACCGATATACTGCGGAACACAGTCAGGGCAGTCGTCGGCCGATAGAGCGTCGGTGGAAAACTACATTTTGCTCAATAACACGTGTCAAGATTTGGCTTACATAGCCAGTGATATACTAAGTGACTTTAGGAAACAAAATTCGATATTTCAGTGTGGAATTCACGATGTCAATTTATTCGAAATGCTGTACATTATTTGCTAAATATTGTTTGAAATAATATCGCCCACTGATACCCATCTATAGGTATATATTCATGGTAGCACAAAGTGCAGTTATGTTGCAGCAAATTAAGTTAGTATATGCAACGCGTTAAACGCTCTCCTGCGGAGTTCTCCAGTAAATTGTCCAATGTGTACCTATGCGATCAAAATGTAAACAGGTACCTCTATAATATAGACACGTTGCAAGTACTGGATTTTTCCCTTTAAAACTTTTTGAACAGCATTGTCACATAAACGTGACAAACAAGTGCATGCGCATATCAACACGAAATAAACAATTAAATCATTACTTTTGTGAGTGTTTATATAGATATCTTGAAAATGTAAGCTCTCATACGTATTTAATGACATGAAACAAATTAAAGGACACAAAATTGGGAAATTCATCATAACAAGAAGAAATAAATTTGTAGATTGACGTGGAGGGAACCCGCGTGCGTTTATACTCTGGCGTTCAAAAGGTTTATAAATTTCTATGTAACCTACATCATTTTATGTGGCAAATATAGAGTCACTGTAATATTACGACCATAAGTGTCTACCGTGTTGGATCTTATATTAAATCGTTATAAAACAGCAACAAAAGTTCGTTGTGGAAATACCACCGACCTTTGGAGTCAAAGAAAATTACTAGACCTACGTGAAACAGCTGTCTTACTGTGAGATTATATTAAATAAGAAATTATCACATAAGACCTATGTGGTAAATTATATACGTTATGCTTTATAGCATAACATAGGTACCTATATAGGTAATAATTATGTTCTAACTTAGGCGTAAATCTACTGTAATTTTGTCATTAACTTTAAGTGTTAAATTATTTATACTTAGGTCGATATAATAAGTAAATAAGCTAATTACATATTGTGATTATGCATTAAGCTTTTATACTGTATGAGTCAAACTGCGGCTTAATAAATGCTTTTTATTTATGATCGTTTTGTTTCACTCCACTCCAACTCCATACGAATACATACATTAATATCCGTTGTAAGCCATTGCACTAACGAACTAAGAGGGGCCAGAGACTCCCTGGGGTTGTATACATATAGAGTAGATATAATAACGGAATTTAAACTAGAAACTCCAACATAATTGCATATACTTCTTTATTACATTTCTACATATTAACATCTTATATTAAATGATGAACTAACTATATACAAATAAATACAAAAACAAAAAGGACACTTAGGCGTCGAAGTACTCATCCGCATCGCTGTCGTCCGGAAACGTGACTAGAAGACAATGCTAATTGGCAATGCTAATTGTTTGGCCAAAGAACAATCCAGCCCTCTGTTCACGTAAAGTGGCAACCAATCGGCGAGAAATTTCCTTAAAAAGGAGTTGCGCACTCGGGCCCCATGACCCTTTTTCGTTCGACCCTTAGTGTAGAAGAGTTATATTGAGTGATAAGCACCGTCATACCATTCAACCACCATCACCATACCACTATCTAACAGCGCCTGCGTGTTCAACAATAGCATGCTGCAATCACCCATCTTTATAATTATAAAGTACGCGCTGTGATTACAGCAATCTATATCCTAATATTTAACCGACATGAAATAATGACCATGTTCAAGTGATAAGTGGACTTTTACAGGCTGGTAATAATTATGCTGTTAGCCATAAAAAAAACATACCAAGAAGTCAGCGGGATTGTCCAGAAGGGTTACCGCTAGTCGCTACCCCGGAACATAAAAGCCTAAGGAAGGAACATAGATGGATTTTAGTCAGTGAGAGTCTGACACTCCCTACCGCTCCATCCAGAGCGGGAGAGGTCATTTGGTGATATCCCACCATAAAAAAAACCATTCCAACAATAATAGCAAATGTCGTTTTGAAATTAGATTGCTAATCTTTTTCAAAAGGCGCAGTACTGTATGTGGCATGCGGGTATAATGTGTATTATACCCGCATGCCACATACAGTACTGAGTACTTAATACCTACCATAGATTTGGCATTAAATATTTTGGTTTCAATGGGCATTGTCTGGTCGCCGATATCTACCAACGAAATTGAGCGTACTAGGGTCCGCAACCAACTCGCAGAGGCCCGTTAGACACTCGTAATGAAATGAGGCACCAACCGACGATTATTCCTGTATGCAACAAGAAATAGGTAGGTATAGTCGCCAGCACATGAAGTTATCCCAATCTGTATAATTTCTTTGATAGTTTTACAAAATAATTACAAAAGCATAAGGTTCATTTTCAATTAAGAAAATTTGACAGTATATGATAGCTTGATGTGCTGGTCTACATTAAGTCAAGTGTACTTGGAAAAACCAATTTTTCTGTTTAAACCAACAACTTGCATTGTTAAGATACTTTCCAATGAGCTAACAAGTGAAAGTAGATTTTAAATGGTTGCGCAATAGCTACAGTCGTAAACCAAAACTGGATCCGTATCACATAATAAACTTGAATAATTTTTATGTAACAAATAATATTTTACATAATAATCGTCAATACCTACGTAGGTCCCGACTACATACGTAATCGTATACAGGATGGAATTTTGTAATGCCACCTGGAGGGAAAGTACTCTTAATACTGTAAATAGAACATTTTACTCATTCCTTTATTTTTGCATAGAAAGAAAACTGCATTCAAACATTTTCAAAAATTCGCTTGCCACACCCGGGAATCGAACCAACTAAAATCTGTAAAATGACACTATGTTGCTTTTATTGCATCGATCGTTAGGATCAATTATAAGGATGAAATCTTTCCAAGAAACTTGATAAATTAAATGAAAGGAAAACCATGATATCTGGACTTACATATAAATTCAATGAGTCAAGTTAAAGCTCTTGAACTCAAAGATCCATCTGTTTACTTATGTTAGTAATTCATAACATCATTGACGTTATTTACCCATTCAAAATGACGAGTTACTATTGAAGATTGTTACAAACGGTAGGTACAATCAGATGGCCTACGAGATTACCAGATCTCACCCCTTTAGATTTGTTTGTGGGGATATGTAAAATATTAAATTTTCATTAAATCTTATTCGAAAATAAACGAGTTGAAGTTCAGAATATGTAATAATAATAAAATAAGAATAATTTATAATATTCACCACAGCACGTTATTAAAGGTAGAAATGAATTCGTTAGAAGAATACATTGGTGTATCCAAGAAAATGGAGCCCATTTCGAGCAACTAATTAGTTAGTTTACCATTTTTTGTAAATAATTAAAATAATTTAAGATTTCATGATTTTCCCATCATTTAATTTATCAAGTTTGTTAGAGAAATTTCATCCTTATAATTGATCCTAACGATTGATGCAATAAAAGTACGGGGTGTAATTTTTACAGATTTTAGCAGGTTCGATTCTCGGGTGAGGCAAGCGAATTTTAAAAAATCTTTGAATGCAGTTTTCTTTCTATTCAAAAATAAAGGAATGTTTCCTTTGAGTAAAATGTTCTATGTACAGTATTAAGAGTACTTTCCCTCCAGGTGGCATTACAAAATTCCACCCTGTATATAATTTTTTCTCAAGTCGGGAACAGTTCGCACCTGTGAACTTCATGACTTTGATCACGAGACAAGCGCTATTTTATGAATTAATTAAGTACAAAAAATGCTCAAATTACTTAAAAAAAAGATGATTGAGAGTGATGATGATGAGTTCTTCGCAAAACACAACATTCACAAAAAACCACCTGTTGCTTCATAGCAACAGGAAAATCATGCATGGGAAATACCACTTAAGAGTTGTGGTGATTCATGCAAATATTCTTTATTCTGGGTATTGTGGGATTTACCTAGCTTGGGTATTTGTTTTAGCAAACTGTAGCCAGAATCCTGTTCAAATATGGTGCATGATTTATTGCACTATAATAACTAAATTATCTTTCTAATCCGAAATGGCTAGTATTTCATAAAAGTATTGTACATCTAGACAGATATAATAATACTTTTAGAAAGCTACCTAACTTATTCCCATTATAAAACAGTAATTTATATTCAAGATAAGTAGGTACCTACTTATTGCATGTTGAATATTTTTTAATTGACCAAGTAGATAACTTGTTCCAAGTGACCTCCACAATCAGTAATGAACCATTACATCAGATGTTAATTAAAAAACAAGTTCAATGCTTCCACATTTAATAATAGTATATTTTTAAATATCACATAGATTATACTCTGTTATATTTCACATGTTATACACATCATGACATTACTACATACATACACTTTGAGATTTATCTCATAATGTCATAATAAAAATGCTTGAAAACCATACTTTAATTATAAACCAAAACTATGCATAATATACTAATTTCTTAAATAAAATGCAGCATAACAAAACAAATTATGAATATGATGCACATTAAGTACTTTTGAAAACAAAAGATTTTCACAACAGAGCAATAATTTAACAATTCACTTAGCAACTACACTACATTTGAGATAACATTCACTTATTTCTAAATTGGCAAGTTTAGTTGACAATCAGCTCGGTGACACTGGCCTTAGTGACGAGGGCGACCAGGCTGCCAGAAGCAGGGCGCTCTTCACCCTTGATCCACTTGTCAAACAACTGGGCCACAAAGGTCAGTGATGTCCAAGTGCCAAAGTCAGCTTTAGGCATCCACTTACGGTTCATCTCAGTATCCAATGTCACAGGAAGAATAGCAACCGCCAGTGAGTTCTCTGGCAGACCAGAATCTTTGGCACCAAGGGACTTTGTGAGTTGGTGAACTGCGGCTTTGGCCATGCCATAACCAATCATGCCTGGTGTACCTTCCAAAGCAGCATTAGCACCAGTCAAAGCCAGCAGTCCTCCTGCAGTGAGGTACTTAGAAGCGACAGTGGCTGCAATAGAGGAGCTCCACACAGACTGGCGCCACATTAGATCCGCCTGTTTACTCAGGTCCTTAGCGGCGTTTCCGCCTGCCCAACCGCCGGCCACGCAAATAACAGCATTCACTTTCTGACCTTGCAGGGCGCTGGCTAGTTCATTTACAACGTGTTCCTCTTGCTGGACCCACGAAGCGTCTTTAGGCACTGTGATGTTGAAATCAGCTTTGTCATTAGGATTTAAGTCGATATTCGCGACCCACCAGTTTGCCGACTTGAAGTGATTGACGCACGCAGCACCGAGGGCACCTCGCCCGCCATACACAACGATCTTTCCGCTTGCCATTATAATCACGTCTAACCACTATCGAGGCGCAGACTCAACTGAGTGAATGACTATAATACTGGCAAGTAAAAGTAAAGCTAGCTACAACTTGCGCGGCGCGGCAACCTCGACTCTCACTTTTTGTTGTTCGGTTATCCGAGCCACGATACAATGAATGAAGGACAATGCTTTCTGGGTTAGTATTTATGTTATTTGCTGGTGCTGCTTGGTTGCGTCGCATGTAATAACTCTTCCCTAAATTAATATAATTATTTTGTACTCAGCTACCTACGACAGCTACCATTTTATTTGTTTGACTTAAGTTTGACGTTTTTGCTTTTGGCAGACTTGAGTACCAGCTATCAGTCTTATTATTGTACTCTTTGGTACCAGCAACTTGATTTGACGCATGTCACGCATGTGACCATGTGGCAGCGTCAGCGTACATTACAGCCATCGATCACTAATAAGTTCTTTATTAGTGATCGATGATTACAGCTAACTGTCAGATGAAACTGTGAAAAAAAAGCGATGAATCCTAATACTGGGCATTCTGTACCAATGTTGCAACATTGAACTATTATTCTAAGATTGATTCTATTTATTGAAGACAAAAGGGCTTGGGATTGAGCTGCTCCAATTGTTTACATATTGAATGTTCTTTCTTTTTTTTAATATCCTAAACTAATTGATTAGCATCTGAGATTACTCCTGGAGCTGCTGAAGATTCACAAAAACTTTTTGCATTATATAACTTCAAGCTCTTAGCATTGTATAATTGCATAGCACGTTTGTGAGTACTATGTACCTACTTTAAAGCTACCATTTACTGAGTACGTCTTACATTGACTTGAATGTGCCCTGGCGGCTGAAAGCATGTCATGCTCCCTGTAATGTCTCACTGATGGTGGCGCGTATGTTGGATCATTTAGCTTCCATCAAAATGGTTGAGCTGAATGATGCTAATCCATGCGTCATGTTCATGAACGGGCGCCGTCAGTAGGGACGTGTCACCTCTTAGCTGCCACGGCTGTTTTAAAATTTAACTTAATTTTGAATTGTTTTTTAAATCTTGTAGTTATGGACGCTTTTATTAAGTTCTGCATCGTTCTCACGTGTATATTTCAACATGAATGATGTAACCCAGTTTTTGTAAACATATTTTGATCTAAAAGAGTGTCCATGGAGTTTCTTGCCCGTTCTTCTCCATAGGTACCTACTGCTTTGGAATGGGCAACTAGCTTCATCTTTCTGACTGACCGACCCCTTGACTATTTAAAAGTGCCTGTAATTGGTTTATTTGAAATAAATGCTTTGAGTTTGAGTTTGCGTTAACGTATTTGTATGAACTAGTGTATTAACTACGTCCATGTTCCCGTTAGTAGCATGTCTTCATTGTCGTCCTAACCAAATATGATTATTTAACTATTGAAAAATGCTCTTCTGACCGGTAAAAAAGGCTATCTTACATACTTCGGAAGTAGGTGATTTCCTGGCTGAAATTATTATGATCAATCTAGTCTAGTCTACCTATATATAGTAGGTATGCAGTTCTGACGATCTTGAATCACGCTTTATTTGTTTGAGATTGAATAAGTTAAGTACCTAATCTTCTTCTTTTCGTGTGGTTAGTAACTAACCTGGTGTCAGAGTTTTAATGCTGCCCATGGGCCTCTAACTTAGCATAACATGCTGTTGAGAAATATCTCTCGGGCATGCCGGTTTCCTCACGATGTTTTCCTTCACCGATTTTAAGCAAGTGATAATTATACAATACGCACATTAATCCGAAAAATCTGAGACGCTAATGATTGGGGATTTGGGATTGATTGTTTTGGGATTTTGATGGTTGTGGGATTTTTGGGATGGGGCTAATGATTTAGTGTCGTTGACTATCGTCCCATATGTTTTTTTCCATACATCGGCCTCTGGGTCTAGTACAGGGATGCACAGACTTATTAAGACTAGGGGCCACTCGGGCAAATTATGATCTGATGGCGGGCTTAGAGCATTTAACCTATGGAGATGGCAAGCGGCGAATCATCGAACAACTTTTTCTGCCACTTTTTGCGGGGGGCGAGGAAAACACATACAGCACACTTCTTAAATTTGACAACCACACACAGAGACATGCTTCCTATGCCTACAAACGCTCACAAAGAAATTATAGACACACAGTGAAAAAACACATACACATTGACAAATTTCTGCGTATCTATGCAATTGTCCTACGACAACAAACACAAACTACTAGTGTTGAGGCACAAGGCATGAGTGGTATTTCACTTCATGAATGAACGAATAAAAAGTTCTGTTTTCTTTTCTTGGAAAAAATACGTTTAATGATTAGTGCCTGCGAAACTACGTAGGTAGCCGCCAGTAATCACAAAACAATTTATAGTGCTATAGAAAAAGAACGATTGTATTTATTTTTATAGTCAATTTTTTTCTTATTTCTCAATAATATTATATTGATTGCATATCATACAATTCGGAATTCATACCCCATTCTTTAAAACGGGCTTTTATTTATATACACGTGTCAAAAATTTAGAAAGGGGACAATATCAAGACATAGTATTAAACAAAGTCACTTTCTCTGTCCCTATATAGGGATATAGGGACAGAGAAAGCGACTTTGTTTTATACTATGTCTAAAATCTTTAAAACTATGTATGCTTAAATCTTTAAAACTACGCAACGGATTTTGATGCGGGTTTGTAATAGATAGAGTGATTTAAGAGGAAGGTTTATGTGTATAATTTGTCGGCATATTTTGCGGGCGAAGCCACGGGCGGAAGCTAGTAAATAATAGAATAAGACAATCAATCAGATGTACTTTTATTATTTTGTTATGAATGACAGTTTTACACGTCGGTTTTATTGTTTTGCAGTCCAGTGTTGCAAAGCTAAATGATGTCAAAGTTAAAGTCACATCATTTATGTCAAATAGGCACAAGAAAGGCACTTTTGAACGTGCTCATATATTTACAAACATTCTAAAAGTTAATAATAATAAATCAATCAATGTGAGAGGTAAAGTTATACCAAAATGTTAAAATATGTAGTATGGTACAACATTATAAATTATTTATTACCTAATTTACTAAGCACCCAGTTTGATTTTGTCTGGACACTAGATTGTCCTGTGGAGCAGGACCAGTATGTTTCCAAGCATCCTTATCCTTTATATAATCCTCTAATTTGTTATAAGCTTGTTTACAAAGTATACTTTTAATATGAGTTTAAAATTTTCTGTCATTTAATTGCAATACAATTCTGTTATTTTGTTTTTCCGTGTGTACTTCACGTAGTAACATTTGTTGACATTTAGTACCATTTTGTTATCGTTACACCATCGACATAACGCGTCGATATCGCTTTGAAGAAGTTCAGTATCGTCACTAGACTCGAAACTCTAGAGAATTTGAGATCGTCCGCGTATGTACATATTACATTCCGAATATTTGAGGCAGTGCTGGCGATTGTACTACGTTTTTTTAACAGCGTACCTACGCGGTCCGCGGTGGATTATTAGATTTCGACGTCATATTTAGCTATCTATTATAATTATTGTTTCTTTTTCAAATTTCATGAGCTACAAAAACTCACTACGAAACGAACAAACTATTATTCTTTTATTATCCTAAACATACAATGAAAATAATTTAAATCGACTTCCAAAGAACTTTTATAGTTATTTTTTTGTTATTTCAAGCTGACTTGTCCAGATCCATACACAAAAAACTGGTTACTGAACCTATTGACTGAAAATCATTTATTTGGCGAATCATTCATTCGCGTTGTCCCAGCACTATGCAAATCCTACCCCTGTACTACTTTAGCGCTACCTACGTACCAATGTATTTTTTCTATCGTTACGTCAATAACGATTACTTCGACATTGTACGTAATTAAAAATATTTTAATGTATAATTTATATTTACAAGTGATAGGAAACACCATGGTTTCGAAAATTTGAAATGGCAGATCGCTTTTTGCACGAGGATACTGCACAATTAACCATTTCTTAGGAGGACTTCCTTGCGACACAATACGATAAATAATGGCGGCGGTTTTTTTTTTTTTTTTTTGAATTGGCATCTCGCAGTTCAACCAAAGGGTTGTCTACTGCTTAACCGGGCTTGCCTGTGGCTGCCACAAAAGAATTGTAGCCTCCAGCCAGGGCTTAATAAAACTAAACCTAACTTACAAAACTAAGCGACTACACGCTAAGGGCACCCCCTGCGGGGTTCGGACCTCGGCTTAGGGCGTCGCTGGAGGGGGACAGCAGGGGACAGCTGGATCGGGGGTTTTTTAAAACTACTGGCTCAGCGGCAACGCGGGCTGGCTCGAGCAAGGGTCGGGGGGATGAGAGTGGACAGGGTCGTCGCGACGGGCCTCGACGGCGAGGACGGAACGACGGAAATTTGTGTCTGTGTGCTAATCTAACAGTGCTAGTAGCCGGGCGGCTCTCCTGGAGGAGAGTGGTGGCATCGTCGGGGGCAACGAGGGTATGCCGTGGACGGCGAACCTTACTGATGCGGGACGGGGTGTATCGGGAGGCGGCCGCAATCAGGGGATTGCGGTAATGGCGGCGGTTGGCGAATGAACTAGTTTTATAGAACGTGTATGGCCGTATGACCAATCGGTCATGGCAGAGGGGTACGCTTAGCTATGCCATCTCCATAGGTTAAATGCTCTAAGGATGGCGGGCCGCCAGAATTATAGGTAATTAAAGAAAATAAAGAATTGATAATAATGTATTAAAATTGAAAAAGAATTTATTGATTTGAAGCGTGGCACTGCATAGTGCTTACAATCTTTTTTATATTTGGCTCAAATTTACTTGTAGCAACACGTAAAACTGCTTCCAAACTTTCGTTTGCAAGGCGGTTTCGATTTTTTGTTTTATTATTATTTAGTATTGAAAAGGTTTGTTCACATATATATGTAGGTAGAACCAAATAAGCTGGCACATTTCAGAGCGTTTATTAAATGCGCAACTCTTTGTGCGTATTTTTATCAATGCAGCGGTAAAAGTTCAGCAAGTCTCCTTCGTTGAATTTGTTGCGTAAATCTTGGTCGTTTTGAATGTCGATAATTTCTAACTGCATTGACTCTGGCGCATTTTCAACTGAAATCGTGAAAGGATTGCTGAATATGTCCAACAGAGGTTTCACTTTTTTAAACTCCGAAATCTGTCTTGAAAAGATTGAATCAAAATATCTAGCTTTTCTACATAACTGAAATTAATCGCAGTTTTGTTGAATTTTTCAGCCATTTTCTTATAATTCGGAAAATGATTGTAATTTCCAGAATTCAATTGCGATCTGAAAAGTGTCAGCTTGCATTGAAAGGATGATACATGAGCGTAGAGCTGGGATATCAGTTGATTTTTGTCTTGAAGCCGTGTGTTCAAGACATTCAAATGATTTGTAATGTCAACTAAAAAAGCCAAATCACACAACCAATCAGGATTTTTAAGTTCCGGGACATCCCTTTGCTTTTCCGCCAGAAATATTCCAATTTCTTCTATTAAATTTAGAAATCGTTCCAGTGTCAATCCACGACTTAGCCACCTTACTTCTGTATAATACAGTAAATCTCCATATTCGCTTTCGATGTCATCAAGGAATTGTTTGAATTGCCTGTGATTGAGTCCTCGTGATTTTATGAAATTTACAGTCGAAACTACCACTTTCATGACATTTTGAAATTCAATTTTTTTAGAACAGAGGGCTTCTTGGTGTATAATGCAGTGAAACTGCATGAGATCTTCAGCGTTTATGTTTTTTTCTTGCAGATGCTTTTTCAGCAAAGTAACTAGCCCAGAATTGACACCAATCATCGAAGGAGCACCGTCAGTCGCAACTCCCGATAATTTTGATAAGTCCAAATCAGTTTTTGAACACTCATCCAAAAGTACATTGAGTATATCAACTCCTCTGGTTTGACCTTTCAATGAACACATTCCTAATAACTCTTCAAAGACTTCAAAATCTTGAGTAACACCTCGTATGAATATGAGAAGTTGAGCTGTGGAACTAATATCAGTGGATTCGTCGAGTGCTAATGAAAAAAAATCAATGATCTTAGTTTTTTCATTTAATTGTTCCGCAATATTACCTGACAAAGACATAATTCGTCTTTGGATAGTCATACGATTCAGTTGAATTTTCTCAAACTTTTTTGCTGCTTCTGGACACATTTTCTTAGCGGCAATTTCTATGCATTCTTTTACAAAATCCCCATCATTGAAGGGGCGACTTCGCTTTGCTATCATTCGAGAAATTTCACAACTAACTTCTGTAGCTGTTTCTGAATCTTGAATGGGTTTTGTAAACATAGCTTGCTGACCAGTAAGCTCCCGTTTTAAAGACAACATTTTTTGCTTTCTCAATTCGCCTGTAAACTTGGTAAAAGT
Organism: Hyppa rectilinea; assembly: GCA_951799385.1. Taxonomy (NCBI): domain Eukaryota; kingdom Metazoa; phylum Arthropoda; class Insecta; order Lepidoptera; family Noctuidae; genus Hyppa; species Hyppa rectilinea. The sequence goes on along the minus strand of OX637318.1, from coordinate 4,941,154 downwards.
AGGATGCTGCGTTTCATAGTGCCTTTTTACATTATATTCCTTTGCAATCGCAACAGAATTCTTGCAAATTAAACAAACGACTTTGTTATGCGACCATACAAAAAAGTATTTCTCAGTCCAAATTTCTTGAAACTGCCGATTTTCATCTTTAACCTTACGTTTTTTACTAGGCCCTGGCTTGTCCATGTTGCGTTCTAATCCTGGCTATGATTAACACAGCACCTAAAAACAATTACAGTACCTACTTAAATTACCCATCCTTTTTTCAATTGCCAAAAATAATTGATTAAATATGTAGGGAAACACTTATTAATAACAGAGTTTTACTTACGATTTCACAACACAATTAATAATTATACACGGCACTTGACGGGAAATCTACGTTGAATGTGGATCAAAATATATGACACCGGCTAGTCGAGTTAAAATCTACACTAGAACTATTGACACTTCACTCAAATTAAAACCGAACTGTCGGTCGCTGCGGTTATCGTGGCTTTTATACCGCGCCTATAGAGTCGAAAACTGTCTGGAGAAATCTCGAAACCGACTCTGGAAGCTTCGTGTATCTACCTACGCGAGCAATCGGGAATTTGGGACTATTGCTATCTCGCTTGCCCTAACAATATAACCCGTGGATAAGCCGCCACCGCGCTTCCTCAAGAAAACGAATTTAACCGAGATCGGCACGAACAATACCGACCGCTGTTACCGACGCATGCACGGCGCACCGATAAGCGCACTTAAGAGCGCGCGCGCGAGATTCAAATTACTTTTCGAACATATTTTTTTTGGTTTTATTCTGGAATAGAATTCAATATTTTTCGAATGTATGAGAGTATTATTTTTGCCGTCGGCGGGCCACCAGTATTCGACCGGCGGGCCGCATGCGGCCCGCGGGCCGTGGTCTGTGCATCCCTGGTCTAGTACAATTTAGTAAAGTAAATACTACGACAAAACCAATTGAAGCACAAATAACACATCCATATTAAATAGACAAAACTAAAGAATACTTTTGAAAAAGTAATTGCTACGAAGCGTGGGAACGAGTCTTGTTATAGTTTTTAGAATTTTTGTTTGTCCGTCTGCATGTATGTATGTTCCGGATTGGCGCAAAAAAGGCTGAACGACGGATTTGGATAGGAGATAGATTTTTCATAGTTCATAACCTCGCAAAATCTAGCCTATGTTAAAAGTCTGAAGATGAAGACATAATTATTTATTTAATAATAATTCCAATTTCAGGTCGCCTAGCGTTAATTAGTTTTATGATCAAGTATCTGTTCTGGGGCAGGCACAATAACTTTCGTGACATTATCTTTCGTGACGAGCTCAACTAGGCTACCGTTCGGTGGACGCTTGTCTATGGCATCGATCCAAGTTTCTAATAACTGGGCCACGAAGGTCAGCGGTGTCCAAGTGCTAAAGTCAGCATCAGGCATCCATTTACGGTTCATCTCTGTATCCAAAGTCACAGGAAGAATGGCAACAGCCAGTGAGTTCTCTGGCAGACCAGATTGTTTTGCACCAAGGGACTGTGTGAGGTGATGAACTGCTGCTTTGGCCATACCATAACCAATCATTTGAGGAGTGCTTTTTAAAGCACTTTTGGCACCTGTTAAAGTTAAGACTCCTCCAGGAGACATGTATGTGCAAGCAACAGTGGCTGCGATAGTGGAACTCCACACAGACCGGTGCCACATTAGATCCGCCTGTTTGCTGAGGTCCTTAGTGGCATTTCCACCAACCCAATCGCCGGCTACACAAATAACAGCTTTCAATTGTTCACCCTGCAGAGTTGTGCCCAGCGAGCGCACCACATGTTTCTCTTGCTGTGCCCATAAACCGTCTTTATTCATTGTGATATTGAAATCAGCTATTTTATTAGATCTAAAGTCAACGTTTGCGACCCACCAGTTTGCTAATTTGAAGTGGTTGATGCACGCTGCTCCGAGGGCGCCTCGCCCTCCGAACACAACTATCTTTGTGCTGGACATAACGGTATCTTCACAGAGTAAGTTATTTCGCGTCCCTAACTATTATAGCGTTACAACAATAAAATATTTGTTTATGAGCGTAGTTTGACGATACAAAACAATAAATAAAATTGTTATTTGATGGTAATTTAATCAAGTTTTGACACTTGAACCCCAGCCTGGCCACTTTTTTTGCTCTCAATGGTTTCTCTCCATGTAGTACTTACTGTGCCTACGCCTACTGATTAGATTTCTCTATTGCAGACCGTATAATGCTAGATACACATGAAGTGACTTTAATAGTTTAAATAAGGTAATCTAGTGATATCGCTACTAGGTATAAATAGTTCAAGGATTGGGAAGTTAGCAGTCGGTTTACATACATTTTTTTAAACAATAGATTACAATGCGATTAAGTAAAATTAAACAACAAGCCTCCTAGTGAAGTTTTTGACTGAAAAAATACGGGAACCTATGTATTTCCCAAAGTTAGGCGAAAACTGCGGGAGACAGGTCTCCAAAGAAAAAATTTAAACCTAATATTTCGTCGAGACTACCTAATGTGTTTGGATCTATTAAACTTGAAAACTTTATTAGAAGTAATCCGATTGAACTAAGCTTATTTTTACTTATATTATTATACAGAGTTGATATGACAGAGGGGCTTTCCTTCAAACAGCTTATACTAGGGAAAATTTTCAAGCTCTGTACCAAAAATCAATTAAATAGGAGCAGTAGTTTAGTCGCAAATGTTTTTTTAAGTTTTTGCCCCGTTTCAACACGATGTATCTTTCCTAACAGCGCTCCGGCGCGCGCGCGTCGCTGCGTTACAAGGTCAGTTTTTATTTACAAAGGGTGGTTGCGTTTTATCCTGATTTGTAAGCTATTTAGTTTGTTTGAAAAAATAAAAACCTAATTTTTGGTGCTTTTTATTTTTATACCGTACCGAGTTAATATTAAACACGTATAGTATACGTAGTGTAATTTAATGCCCCTCTGTCATAATATCAAGTCTGTATACTTTGTAGTGATAAAATTTTTACTAACTTATTCGATCAGCGCTAGAATAAAATAAGGGGTAATAATGACAGAAAGGATATCTTCGACTTGTTCTTCAATTCCCTACGATTGTTTTTATTTCCCTTTTGTTAATACAAAAATAAATTACTAACCCATAGAAAACCCTATTATAGTTTAATTATTTTTTATTATATAAAGTAAACATAATTTAAGTTCCTCTACTATTATTTTAAACATCGTTCTGGCTTTATTACAATACAATTGGGTATTTCACGGGGTAGTCATTAACGTTACCTACTTTTTAAGGTCAAAACGCGGAATTTAGAAACATAAAAATGTGACGTCACAGTTTTTTGGAATCAAATACTTAGTAACATTAAATCCATTTTACAATTATATCCTCGCATAACATTTAATTTCTGTACTGTGATGGAAGTCTTTAAGACGAGGGGGTTTTTCTGATAGGTGATTTCATATTTTATTTTTGACCGTGTCAAATAGCCAATTGCGTCTAAAGAAGCAGTATAATACTACCATTGTACATAATTATAATGGCATCTTATAAAATTCTCGATCTGTCATGATAATGTTCTCATATTCTTGAGTAGATTTGCGGTTTTTACACCTTATCCTAATGTTAGTCGCTGCGTGTGTACCTAGCATTAGATTGGTCTCATAGTATTGTGAGAGCAGTGGTGGCCGTGGTGACGGCCGCGACTTTCAGTCGTAGGTTCGAACACTGGCAGGCTCTTTTAGTCCGGTCAAATTAGACTAAAAATAGGGGTGAGGTTACAATAATTCGCACTTGGCTGAATATTGGTAGGATTGTTCAATACACTATTATAAAGGAAATGTGAAAAGTCCTCATTGATCCGGCACGTGCAAAAAAATTTACTCGGGGTCAAAGGTCACAAAAACGGGTTTTTCGCGATTTTCAGCAAAATGGTAAGATTTATCATAAAATTAGCTCAGACAAAAATTGTAGATCAGATAATTATCTATAAAAAATGTCTACATACTTTTTTTCCTAAGAGCCACCGTTTTTGAGATATAACGATTCAAAAAGTTGAAAGAGTTGTAATCGTCATGATATATACATATAAGTACACCACGTATATACATCACTGAAGCCGTAATACAAGCAAAAATATCGTTCTATCGGTCAGTGTGACTTACACATATAAAATATGAAAATTTCGGGAAAAAAAAAACCCAGTCCCTTATTTTCTACGGCAGTGTAACCTTCAGCAACATCTGTCTCCCATTCAATTGTCTGCGTGGCTAGGGTCGTATACCTGCTTTATTTTACTATGCCCAATACATTCAATGCCACGAGTGCCGCTCTGGAGTGAAAACACGTGTTTATTGTAACCTATTTTTTCTATGGAGTGTAGAGTGGTATGGAGCTCCTAAAAAAATTACGTGCTTAGATAAGTTCAGATATGCATGTTTCGTTAAAAATACTCGAAATAAAAAACAAGTGCAGTTAGCATGTCTTCCTCCAACCTCAGCGGCTGCTCATCAACATCTTTTTCGGGTATATTACCAAGTTCAACTGTGGCTTGGTAATCAGTTAGACCCAAAAGACTGGGGTTGGAAGTTGGTCGACAATTCATTAGAGCCAGTTCAAACTTTACTTCCACCTGCACAAGAAAAAACTACTACTAAACACCATTTTTTGCAACTGTAAAAAGGGATGTAGTGCTAAATGTGGTTGCAAAAAAGTTGGACAGTTTTGTTCTGTAGCATGTACAAACTGTCAAGGCCGGTCATGCTCCAATGTTGAATTGCCAACAATTGAAGATTCATTTGATGTTGACGAAGAGACATGCGATGTGTCATTATTGGGACAATTTATTAACACCCTGAATGAAGAAGATAAACAAGAAGAAGAAGAACAAGAACAAGAGAAAGCAGAAGTTAATGATAATTTAGATTCAGACGGATACATTTTCTTATTTTTTGTAATTTACACCCCTTTCATCATTTTCAACCCTTGTCAATATCTACAGTTATTCAATAGTTTCAAATTAAACAGAATCATAAAAGATCAGTGGAATAGGCCTACCGGGGAAACCACTACACTACACTACCTCAAAGGTGGCGTGGAAATTACAACTCTTTCAACTTTTTGAATCGTTATATCTCAATAACGGTGGCTCTTAGGAAAAAAAGTATGTAGGCATTTTTTATGGATAATTATCTGATCTACAATTTTTGTCTGAGCTAATTTTATGATAAAACTTACCATTTTGCTGAAAATCGCGAAAAACCCGTTTTTGTGACCTTTGACCCCGAGTAAATTTTTTTGCACGTGCCGGATCAATGAGGACTTTTCACATTTCCTTTATAATAGTGTATTGAACAATCCTACCTATATTCAGCTAAGTGCGAATTTTTGTAACCTTGGATGTCTAAATTGACCGGACTATTTACTTAATGTAAATTATTTCATCAGTATTGCTCTCAAAACGCTGAAATAAAATATTGAGAGGAAACCGTCATGGCATGTCCTGGAACCAAAGACATCTACCAAGCTGCACTGGATCTTTGTGACATTAAGTACGGCCCATTCCGTCTCACCGAGAGAAGGCCTGTGTCTCTCATAGCAAGAGGTAATGATAGGCACTAAGGCTGTTTATGAAATACAATGAATTAAAGTGGAAACAAAACAGGCAAGTATTTTTTTGGTATGTCTTTATTAGAAATCGAAAAAATTTACACTGTAATAATTATATCTACCTACAATAAGATCACCTCTTTCTTATTAAGTACTTACACAGTGCTTCAACTATACTTTAGTAACTACTAAAGTAATATTAGAGAATTTAAACTTTAATCAATATTTCTAATTTTAGATAAAAATTGTTTATTTTCTAATATCAATAGGTATTCACTAAACCTACCTACCTACAAATGTTACCTACCTTAAATAAGAGCATTTAACTATGTAAAATATTGGTGTAAAAAAACAATAAGACAATTATGAAATAGTAACCCATGTAAAAATAATACTTATGTCTATTTTTTAAAGGTTGTTACAAAATATACAGTAGTTATTTACTATAAGGTCCACTTCTATCACAAATCACTAAGGCGCCATCTCCACGGGCGAGAAATCGCAGCGTGTCTCGCCGTACCAACAAATTGAATAAAAACTCTATGAATCAATCTCCACACGGCGATATCATTGCAGCGACAATATGTAGCCCGATTCTCTCGTCTGTGGTGATGGCGCCGAAGGGCGAATTTCACCAATGTTGTCAGTAACATTGGAGGGACATATTGACATTGACAGCTTTTGAACGCGGTTAAAACGAGCTCAGCGTGTTCGGTTTTGTTAATTGAATTCACACGAAATGCACTTAATGAATGAATAACATGTTGTTTTATGAATAAGTATCAATAGTTTGAAGATAAAGACAGAATTATATTTAAAATATGTTTGTAATTTACGTTTGCGGTTTGTCGTGTAAGCGGTAACCTTTAGTGAAATAAGGGATGATTTCACCAATGAAACTGAACGCGATTAACACAACTAAACCGAGTTCAAGAGCTGTCACTGTCATCATTCTGAGAGAATATTGACACTGACAGTGGTTGAACGCAGTTTAGGTTTGCTGATCGAGTTCAGTTTCCTTAGTGAAATTGGGCCGAAGTGGTAAGAAAAACGAAATCACTGCGTGAGTAAGCGTGCATCCATATCTATCTGCATTGAATAAAATATGCTGATGATGATATTAACGGTAATACTGAAAACTTTGAAGATTAAACTTATGTTGTTTAATATATCGGCTTTACGATGATCCGGCTGATGGTTGATGTTGAATATAAAGCTGAGAACTACTGCCACTACTGCTGATATCACCTAGGGATGAGAAATGAGAAACGAACATAAATATAAAAGCAGACAAAACACGTTTAAAAACATAGAACAATTGAAAAGCAACAATAAACACATAACATCACGCCCTGCTGTAGAAGAATTCTGTCAAAATCTCACCGTGTTTCTTTTTTGAGGGTGGGCAATCATCAAATGGCTCCTCTCGCTCTGGGTGGAGCGGGAGGGAGCATCCGCGGGAGATCAGTCTCTTACTGATTAAAGTCCATGTTCCTTCCTTAGCCCTTTATGTTTCGGGGTAGCGGTACCTAACCCTTTCGGACAATACCGCTTACATATCATCGTGACAACGTAGTGAAGTGACTTTAAAGTGAGCTAACTGTAAATACCTAGTGTCAATGTACCCAGCATTAGGTGAAACGACAACTCACTTCACGTAAGTTATCACGGTGTGATTTTTACAGAATAGAACACCTGTTATAGGCTGGCCCACTATCACTTGAAACTGGTGATATGTGGGAGTAATATAGGTACCCCTATACCCAACCCTCCGGGAAAACAAGGCGTGATGTTACATTAAAAAACAACATCGCCACGCACTAAATGATTCATGCTGATTTCTTCTACGGATGAACATAGATGAAAATAAATTATATATTGAATAATTCCTAAAATATAAAAAGCAGACGAATGTTCGAAAACATAATGATAAAAAGAATAAAAAATAATAATAAACCACATCGACAGGACATCCGCGAGGATTTAACAGCCCTGAACAAAAACAAAGGGAGCACGTGGTTGGTGCACATAGGGATAATCACTGGCGAGGCACCATCTTCTCCATCTCAACATTTAAAATTGTAAAAAGTTAGACAATTTTAAGCGAGTTGGCCTCGGCACCTCGAACACCTTTTAAAAGTCAAAAGTTCCGAGGTATTATGTCATAGACATTTTTTTAAATAAAAAAGTAAAATGCAGATTTTTTTTAAGTACTTACGCAAAAAACAATTCACAAAATATAAAAAAAAAATGAAATGTGAAAATATCTGAAAACAAAACAAAACAACTGTCCACAGACCTTTAACCGTCACCTAAGTAGCCTTTTTAAACATATTTTATTTTTTTTACCCAAAAAATAAAATAAAAAATACCCACTGGACTGTGTTGGTAGACTTTAAAAATAACATTAATTTGCACCGCGTAAACATGAAAAACGTAGCTAAAGAGAGCTTAGAACAAGACAATATTATGCTATTTTATATTTACTGACATGGTAACAATTTTCTGCCTGTAGTAGGTAACTACATACTTTGTAGTGATAAATTTATGAATTATAACTTATCCTAAAATCTAATTTAAAGTTCGTATGGCACTTGACTGATCCTAGACTATGTGCTGATGGTGAGCACCGGGGTGGTTTTAGTGAGGACGGAATCCCACATTCTCTGGTCTTTACCCCAAAAGCCCAGGCGCCTTTTGAAGGTTTCCTTCCGAAAAAAAAGGTACCATCGCGGACACAGGCGGTGGACCACTTTTCAAATTTCAACCTTACGACTAAACCTACTTATGGTGAGTTATCAATGACATTTGACCCCATTAATGAGTATTATTACCAACCCTAAAGAACGTGTCATACAAACTCGAAGACTTATTCCCAAGATAGTCTTGCAGGGAAAGCGCGGGGTCAAGGCCAAAGGTCATTTTGATGACGTCACAGAATACTACACCGGTCATCATACCGACTGACGTGTGGTACAGCCAATCAGCGAGCTTCTTATGTCTGTGGCTGGCTTCACCGTCCAAAGAGGAAATGATTAGAGCCAGAACTCCCGCGCTTGCCTGCGTAAGCAAAGATAGATGTTAGCATTTTTATAATATAGCAGCTTATATCGATGTGGATATACTTATATTACCTATTTATTGTTACATGTCATGCCATTGATTGCCATTCTATATGTGCATAATTAAGTATGGATACTAATTAGTGCCTATACTTAATTAGCATATACAATTAACAACATATACACATCTTTATTTGCCAATAAAGTAACGCTCCACGGTAATCAGCCTTTTAATTCGTAATTTACGCTTGTCTACCTAGATACGGCTTTTCAATAAAGCATATGATCTACTTGCCCTAATCATGTAAATGTTTTAATAAGGAAATGGCTCAATGTCGGTTAGCTATTCAGATTCAAGTTTAATTCAACTATTTGGTTTTACTTCCTAATAACTATTGTATGTTCCGCAATGCTAAATAAGTTATTTAAGTACCTACATTTATCAAGCTATCCCAAACTGTCAATTATTCCCACTTGAATATGAATCTTAAAATTGTGTAATAACGTTGAAAATCTATCAAAGAAATTTGACAGATTACTCCCCCTACTTTTTTCGGTCATTTTATATTACACCTAAGGATTTTTTGCTGCGGGTTGCTTACTAATCCTTACCCCACACTTCACATCTTTGGTGTATATTCCATGGCAGGTTATAGGGTACCTACCTATTGCATAATTTGTATATTTACTTTACCCTAGCCTGCAGTCAAGTTATCCTTACTCAAATACTGATTATTAATATAATTTAGCCGTTCTAATACTAAGGGATTATTCGAATACTCTATGCCGAAAGCGGAAATGATGATATTGATGACGGAAATGACGAATATGAATATTACAATGACGTCATTGAGTATCATGGCTGACGGTTGATCCTCATGATCGTTCAGGTCCAAGCCACCGATTACCACGAATAGCAATCCAACGAGAAGCTAAAACAAAAATTCTTAATTTATTTTAATGTTTAAAAAAGTTACTGCGTCTAGAAATAACAGACAGGCGCGATTCGACGCAACGATGCAACGCGAGTCTGATCTAGAATAATTTTCATAATGTCGCACCGCGTCGCATCGCTCTGCGGGAGCCTTTACTAAATCATTTTCAGTATTATAAATGAAAAAATAATTAAGTACCTCCTAGGTTGTTTTTTGAACCTGAATAATTAAAAGGCATGTGGCCTTGCCCAAATTAGTTATTAGTATTGGTCTTTGATAAAGACGGTAAAGTCAGCCACAGTAAAACGAATCATTAGTGAATTTGACATACATTTACGAACACTGTATTTAACGGTAAAAAATAAATTACATAAATAAGTCATAAAATCCATATATAATCCACGCTTTTAGGATTCTGTTGGGCCTGCCGCGGTTTTGTAGTGCTTCGGGTATGTTTGCTGAGGCGCGGACGAATGATTTTTTCGCGATCATGAGGAAGCGGAGCGCCTCACTACTCTGTCGCCTACGAAGCAGCTCCAAAGCACAATATAAATATGAACAGTATGGAAACTAAGCCTATTTGTTGAAATAATTACCTACGCTCCACTGCAGCACTAGGGTTGTCACTCTTAATGTTTTTGAAACTGAACTATATTTATTAAAATATTTGTGTTCTCAAACAATCAAGTTGGAATTAGTTATTTCAACTCGATTGTTTTTTCGATTGTTTACTAATAACATTTAAATAGGTAATCTCATGGCTTCGGTTAATACCAGTAAAAGAAGATTGTTTATAACACGGAACAGTTTAAAATCAATACACAACAACTTATGAGCTTTATCAATATGGCGTAACCTTTTACAAGTGGCGCGTGAGCCGCGAAAAGACGAAAACGTTTCGTGCGATCCTTGTCGGAAGGGCGCGCGGCTTGGCGCATAATTATGTGGCGCCGATGCCTGATTAACCCGGCACGGCCGCGCACCGTACTATGCGTTTCAAACTTTCAACTAAGGAGAGGATGACCCTGGCACCATATTGTGACACCAATTAAGTTTAACAAAAAATACTTTATGCAAATTACTTATCTTGTTCATGTAATTTTCGTATTATGATTATTGTTTATCTAATATAGGGCCAAGGTCATCCTATTCTTAGTTAAAACGCAATCGCATAGTAGGTACCACGTGTTAACCCGAAAATGCGTGAGCATTAACTAATCGTCTTGACGCGGCACTCGCGACTGACAGCACCGCGACAACCCCTTAGGAGTCTCGTAGATTCGCGTGTTTGTGTGAGTGTGTCGTTTCGAACGTTAGTTCGTAGTTTCCGTACTGTTCATATTTATATTGTGTCCAAAGGCCTCCTGAAGGTGTTGTCCGAGCGGTGGGATTTACCACTATTACAGAGGTGGATGCAGCTTCATGCTAGCGCTTCTCCTCGTAGTTTTTAAGAATTATTTATTAATTAATTTTAAATTGTAAATTTGAAAATTTTGACATTTTATATTATTTATTATGTGTGATGTATGTATGTAAATTATTGATTAATTAATTTTGTAATTGTAACTTTGATAATTTTTAAATTTTTATTTTTAATTTTTATTATTGAATGTATTGTTGTCAATATTATGGACTATGTCTGAATTTAAATAAATAATAATAATAATAAGTCCATAAACTTTGAATAAACTTACCTATTATTATTATAAAAAGTGGGACCGGACTATTTATTATTCATTATATCATATCTACCACGTCTATAAAGTAAATATGAAGTTTCCGTTGAAAAACTTGAGGTAATATGGAGCTCTTTCCGTTCCAAAACCTTGTTATTTATTATTATTTAAGTTATTGGTTACAAATGTACCTATATGTAGAAACGGGGTCATTTACATTTATAAAGGTATCAGTGAAATGTACTACTTAACTATGCGGGTTGGAGTCGGGCACACGGCTGGTAATGAATGTAAAAGCTATTATAATTAGCTATAATAATTAGCCCCACATTTTTATATGACGTAACACATAATGTCACGCTTTGTTTCTTAGAAGGTTTAGGCAGGGGTGAATCCATAGTAGCTAGGTACATTTCGTTATATATTAAATAAGCTGTAGTGGCCAATTAGAACACCTCTGATTTTCGACGTTCTGCAAATGGTTCCAGTTCAAAACGATCTTGAAGGGTTCGGGGAGTCAAAAAGGCTAGATTTACCTATGCGGTTTGAGGATTCAAACCGAACTATAAAGGCTTGCTTGCTCCGCAAGTTACTAAACGCTAAACTCATCTAAAACAGTAATTCTATGTCATCTTCAATTCTTCAAACAATTGGGTATTTGAAAGGGTAGTCTAACGTTACTTTTTATAAATTATCACCACGCGGAATTTGTATAAGTAGGTACAATATAACTACCTACCTACCTATGATAACGTCACAGATTTTTTTAAACAAATGGAATACTTAATAGCATTAAATGCAATTTTACAATTATATCTTCGCATAATATTGAATTTCTGAACGGTGATGGAAGTTTTTAAGACGAGCGGTTTTTTTTCTATGTGGTTTTATTGTTGACCGTGTCAAATAAAATAGTCAATTGATGGAAATAGAACGATATTTTAAATAAGTTTAGCGCTAAACGCATTGAGTAATATTAAAGTCGCCGAAACGCATCCTAATCCATCTTAATCTAGGTCTTGATATCTGGCAAGCGAGGAGTCGAAGGCAGACACCAGGACGTTCAGCACAGTGACGATGAATGCTGTTCCAGTGGTCCCGTAATTGATGTTCAGGGCCGAGGTCCGGTGGCGCGGCCGGTGGAACCAGCAGTCTCGCCACAGGTTCAGGGTCAGGAGCACGAAACCCATCGCCACCTAAGAGCCTGGATGTTGCTTGAGGAGTTTATGGAACAGGATAATGCTGTAACTGCTATTTACCTAATCTAATTAAATGTCATTGGTTAAGTTCCAGATGAATTTGTGTCAAAGGACGACGAGTGCACACAGGTTGCGAAGAACAGATCTTGGCTCCATGTCTTGAACGTGATGCTGTCCAAGCCTATTGCGACACAATCAATCCAGCACCTACCTAATTAGTTCACGTTACACAAATGTCGCTTCTAAAGGAGATTGTTCTACGCCCATACATTGTTCGCCCTGGAGCCAACGGCATAAAAAAAATCATTTTCTATTTGTAAACTGCCCTTATTAGCCCATAAGAACAAAGTTTCTTGACGGACACTTTAGAGAAAAGATTTATTTAAAGAAAAGGAACCGATTTTGAGGTTATTTTTAATAAAAGAAAACGTAAGTAATTCCTTCTAAAATCGCTATTTCTGGTTTCTACAAAGCATTAAACTTCAAATACAGTAAAATATTACCGTACATACAGTTGTATTATGCCTGTTATGTACAGTTATTATTTATTGGTTGAAGTTTACTTTAAGCGAAGTCCGTTATCCGTTGTCAAAATGCTAAGGTGTCGTTTAAGCAGATCACAGAATCAGTTATTCGAAGCCAGGTCACGTTGAAAGCAATCCAAATTGTAGTCCGTTAAACAGAAACAAAATCAAAAACGCCAAAAGAAATCGCCAAATAAAATACGTAGTCACAACAACACAACACAGCCACAGGTTCGTCTCGGTGAGACGCTCCGACTGACGTAGTGACGTAGAGATGCTCTCTGGGAGATCAATCATTGTATATCGATTATCAATGACCACCTATTTAATCTGTGGTTTTAATTTAGTAGACCAAAATGACAGATCAATATGTCAAAAGTAAATTAATTTGTTCCGTTTCAAACATAAACACGTTGTTGCTACGATTCTACTTCGATTAAATTAATGCTAAAATAAAATATTTTGTTCCCAACGAACAATGTGTAACGTTTTAGTTTGCGTCATTTAAAAATAGAGTTTAAGTACTTAAAAAGTAAAAATATGGCTATTGAAGTCGTGAAATGGTTATGAGAATAATTCACTAGAGTTGCGTCGTAAATGACATTTCAATCGTTAAATGAGAGATTTTCTGACAAGTGAAAAAACATAGTTCAATAGATGGCGTGGGTAAAAAATACGTCTTTGTTTTACTGGCTACTGATAACAAAAACAAGATCCGTAAATAAGAAAGCTTATTTTTGATGTCAAAAACCTGAGACAGTGACGTATTTTTTACCAACGCCTCTTTTGAACTAATATTTTCTCACTTGTGAGAAAATCCCTCATTCGACTAGTAAGTAGATTTTGTGAGTTTGTTTTGTTCATTATATTTTCAGCATAATCGTGCTAGGCCATATTCATCATAAGATCCATTAAAATGTTCAAATGTTCAAAAAAATATGCATGAAAAACTTTTATGTTGCACATTTTCAATGTTTTGGAAGTGATAAATATCGAACATCCATTATTTATCACTAGATATTATGGACATCGTCGTCGATATCGATATTTATGTAATATGAGCGAGAGCGACACTGTCAAATCTTTTGTGACATTCACATTGACAATTCCTTGAAAGATGGCGAGTTCAGTTGGTAATAAAATCAATGAGATCACTTTTAAAAACCTATTAAGAATTAAACAGTGTCCGCTTGAATTTATTATTGTTAAAAAGCATATTAAAATATAATTAAAATTAACGTACACGTCAAATGTTTGTTGGTTATAGGGCGGTCTAGAACAATCTCCTTTAAGATCAAGACTAAGACCCGCTTGCACCACAAACCACTAAACACACGCTAAACGAATTTAAAACGCAAAAAAAAAAAAAAAACTGGTTTTTTTTTTGTACTTATTTTAAATTCACCCGGATGGAACGGATTTCCTTTCGATTAATTAGTGAAGGAATTGTAATAAAATTTTATTTCATTTAAGTTATAATAAAAATAACTGGCTTGCTTTCTACGAGAGAAAGAGAGAGACAGACAGAGAAACACGCGCACGCCGCACGGCTTACAACTATAGCAAAAAGTGTCGTTACAACTTTTGGTCTTAATTTTTTCCGTCTAGCCCGCGCAAACCCTTTCGCAACGCGCGATAAGAAACTTCGTTCCAAAAAATAACTGGTTTTTCTCAATTGTTTGAAGGTGACTGACAGAATGGTGTTTAGCGCTAAACGCACTTAGTGATTTGTGGGGCAACCCGGCTGAAGTAATATCGGTTCTCACCTGAAGAACGATAGATATGGAGATGAGAACAACCAGCAGTGTGTAGAACTCATGCTTGGGCCCCACTTGCAGGACATACTTCAGCTGCGACGCGTTTGACGTGAGCAGGGCGATGTCGAGCATGCCCTGCGCCACCGTCTTCTTCGTGGCATACCGGTTCGCGTCCAGGCCTTTGATCTGTGGAGAGTACATTGGAATAAATTGTATTGCAACTATCATCATTCTCTGGCATTTACTACAATCAATTGGAGGTTGGCGTAACCGACATGCTGTTCTGCGTACCTACTTCTTCCAAGAGTAAATTATAAAATGAGGAGGAAATGAAAATTAAATCAGATTTGATCCCTACATTAAAAATGTGATCGGGTTGCCACATTTTTCGGAATTTAAGTAAGTACTTCATGAGTGTTTTAAATATGAATAATATTTATAATTTTGGTCCACGGTAGAGCGAATTTCCTTTTTCAGAGAAAACCCTCCGAAAAACCTTCACAAATGACGCAACCTGATAAAACCTTTTCTAATGATATGTACCTGTACACGGCCATAGAAAAGAAGTCAAACGATCGTATTCAGTGATTAAGTACTGATCGTATGCAACAATTATGCCAAGCCTGATGCGCGAAGAGGCAGTTTAAAACTTCCGGATCGCGGCTTCCGGGATTCAGTTTTTGCTATCGAACTTATCGAAGGGTATCTACTTGGAGTAATTCCAACAAGCCATCATCTACAGAAAGATAAGAACAGTTACCTACGCCTGAAGCTAATATATCTCGTTTTTAATGTTTATGTCATAACATCATAACAATTAATGGATGTTTTAGGAAAGCTGTCCATGGTGTTTATGTTATAGCTATTAGGCGCCAAGAAATTTCCTTAGGGCACCGAACCCACGTAGTCACCTATTTAGGTGACCCCCGAACTGACTTACAATTGGCAAAAGTTGTGTTAGTTTTTCGTTTGTTTTTAATGGTTTCCCTTGAAAAGCTCTTCCCACTGATGTCTTCTTTGCATTGGGCTTCAGGGCAGAAACCTATATGTACCGTTCGTATACCCATTCTCCAGTAAGTACAACAACATTATACATGTTCAGCCTAGGTCTGTTCACAAAACAATAGCTTTAATATTTACATCATCGCACACGATGTCAGTCGGGGCATCCTGCTCCTTGGTCACAATCTCTTCACTATTAGAATGATTCTCACACTGATCACTGCCATTCTCCTTGGTTCCCTCCTCCATTTTATTAATTAAAAAATAACTCAACACAAAGCGATCAATTTTGAAGTGTTGTTAAGATCGCGTGCAGATGGTTACTGGTAGAACGATTGTAAGAAACCGTAGATTATTTGGTATTTCCTTCAGACAAGGCCAGAAGAGCAGGCATTTGATCAATGACGTGTGGTTAAGTCTCCTTAGAAACGCACTGAAGAGATATTTAAGTAATTTCATTTGCCATTGCCACAGGATATCGGCAGTGAGCCTTTATAAGGGCTTGTACACATAACTGCGACGCGACGCGATGCGAATTGGGTATTTGAAAGGGTAGTCAATATAATACTTTTTATGAACTTTCAAAACGCGCAATTTGTATGAAATATAACAATGTGACTTCACAGATTTTTAGAATCAATTGGAATACGTATAAGCATTAAATGCCATTTTTAAATTACATTTTCGCATAATATTTAATTTCTGTACGGTGATAGAAGTTGTTAAGACGAGCGGTCTTTTTTCTGTGTGATTTCATATTTAATTTTGACCGATTCAAATATAGTCAATTCGCAACTTCAAAACTTACATAACGTTATCAAGCGTCGAGCTCGCAGAAATTTAAGTTGCGACGCCGCATCGCAGTTTTGTGTCCTAATGATCGGTTATTTCTGTGAAATCGATTATTTGAAATAATACTCTTCACATGTTTCCTGACTTTGGAATCCTTGGAGTTGACCTTTCAAAGTATGTCAATCGATGTTTTATATCAGTTACCGTCTCATTATCTATAACGTTTGTTAGACGAACCACCAAGCCACCTGGCTTATTATTTAAATAGGACACTGCGAAAAAAGGTATGTGACCATATCGGACACTTACTCAATCCATGATTCCACTGCCATTCTGTTGTCTAGCTATGAGTAATATCACCTTTCGCTTGTCTGTATAGTTTAAAAAACTGTAAAAATGTACCTAAATCCGTCCAACGTATTTATTCTAATTAATGTGAATTAGTTTGACAAAACGATTTCCATAAGTTTAATTAATTATTTCAGTTCTGTTTTAGATGTAAGTATGGTCCAAAATTATAAAGTTAAGGGAACCACAGGAAATAGGTACCTACTTACCTAAGTGCAATGAAAACACGGACCAACGGAAGATGCTTGTTTTTTCGCATCCTTGATGCAAGGCTACAGAGCCGTAACCACTAAATAAACATGCGTAGTTAAAACATAAACAAGTAGGTTCTTAATTAGTTGATTACTGTAGGTAATTTATTATTAAAATAATTAAATTATCACTACATAGTATAAAACAAAGTCGCTATTTTTGTCTGTTTGTTTGTCTGTATGCTTAAATCTTTAAAACTACGCAACGGATTTTGATGCGTTTTTTTTTAATAAATAGAGTGATTCAAGAGGAAGGTTTATATGTATAATTTGTCGACATATTTTGCGGGCGAAGCCGCGGGCGGAAGCTAGTAATTTATAAACCTATCTAATTATTATCAAGTAATCGTTTTCGGAAACACTGAAAATAATTCGTGATACTGGATATTTATGTGCCCGGTGCAAAACCAAGTTTTTTAGTTTAGTATAGGTACCTAAGCTGCTAATCGTCGTTACAGACAATGCACAAAGAAAGACAATGCACAAAGAATTATACGAAGTTTAACAAACCTTACCCCATTTCTCAATCCAGTCGGCAGAATAGCAGCCATGGTGTTGGTGTTTAAAAAAAACTCGTACAAGTCACTATCAACTCATAAAAACCATAATTAATTTGTTTGAAAAACGAATCCCACTTTTCGAAACCGATTTTTCCGAGCGATTTTTTCCGAGCTGTGGATGCTACTGTCTTCAGCCAAAGAATAATAAATCGATGGCGTTACCTGACGACGGATAACACAACAACTATTGACTGTAGTATCAGTAACAATGACGTGTTTACTTGGAAAATGAAAGTGCTGACACACCGATTCAGTTTTGAAGGTCTGTAATACCTACTTAATACGAGTTTGCGATGCTTTGTTGAAACGGACGACGACGTTGATAAAATTCACGCAACGTTTACCGCAACCTTACTGCACCTAGGTAACTGTAATTAAGTAAGCCGTGGTTACTAACTAACGTAAGTTTTCACAATAAGAAAGAAGTCGATAAGAAACTCTAACTGTAGGATGAGAACAACGGTGGAAGTATTTTTATCGACGTTAAATCTAGCGATCGCGATGGTTGGCAGAAACATAAGCTGGCGACTACATAAGAATTCTCATTACAATAATATTGTATGAAGGCTTAGAATTATGGTTCTTGAAGTTATAGGTAGTATCTTCATGAAGCTTTACGTTTTTGAAGCATAGCAGAGCTGTAAGACAAACGTAAACATTTGTTTTGTCCACTTTAGTGCGATGATCTCCGTCTTCCGTAGCCCTTTATGTTCCGGGGCAGCGGTAACCCTTTCGGACATTCCCGCTTATACCCATATATACCCATAACACTAGTCTCGCGATGTTGGCTCGCTCTCCTCTCTAATCTCTGTCACACAGCTGGAATAAAACTTGTGGTTTCGGTCAACATATTTTGGGAAATTGGGTACATTGACGCTAGGCAATCACTCACGGAGCTTGGTTTCTTCCGTTATTTTTCTATATACAAGGGTACAAAGGCGGACTTAATACCTCAGGCATTTCACCAGTCAATCAAGTGTGGTGAAGAGATTAGATGGCAGGTAGTGAGGTAGCCGGTAGGTGCTTCAGTTCAGAGGAATAATGATAGAAAACATAATACATGATAATATATATGAGTATGTCCCTACTATAATATTTAAGTATGTAATTTAAACGTCATCGTAGAACCATCTCTTCTCTTCTCCCCCAACCTCCCTGTGGCCGATACACGGTTTCTGAGGTAGTATTCTCAACTGGACGTTATACATAACCGGTCAACTGATACTTCTACTATATTAGAGCTAGTCGTGCCTGACGGGTATGTGGGTCGACGTCGTCTGCCGCGGTTGCTGGTGGAACCGCGCGCGCGAACTAACTTGCGGCGCGAGGCGCCGCTCACGAGCGCGCTCCGCACTCTCAACCTCATTGCTGAGGATTTGGATATATTCTGTTGCGCTTTGGGTGAATTCACAAGAACAGCCACGTATAAAATTTGTTATGCTAAGAGCACAAAACTCAATTGAACGATGTATGTTATTTTAGATAGGTATAGGTCTTTGTATATACCTAATTTTTGTAAAGCAACTTATAATTTAATGTGTTGTTATGTAAGTAAGTTAATTGTAAGTGTGCTACAATATCGCATTGGGTTTAGCCTGTAAGGATATTTGTATGTTAAGAGTAAATAAATAAATAGGTAAATACTTAGATAAATAAATAAATACACACATCAAAAGTGTCTAGGGATCAACATATATTTTTGCAATAACTTTTCTCTTGATTGATATTAATTTAAATTTTCTTTAAGGATTCATCAAATAAAGTGTTTTCGTTTGTCACAGTAACGATAAACCAAGTCACCTTTGCATTAATAAAGAAATTTGCCATTTTCCTAATAAAGGGATTTTTGACATTTGAACCACTAACATTAAAGTTCGAAAAAAAGACTGAAATAACAGTTTTCTTTAAAATTTTATTGGGTAACTTAAACAATTAATAATCCGTGTTTCTACCGCGAACACTAACAACACAAGAACATCGGTTTGGCATACTCAAAATGAGTTCATCCAAATCACGCTGTGGAATGGCCGCCCATGTTCGTTGCAACAACAAAAAAAGGTCTTCTTGCAACTGGATACCCTCCATATTCGGCAGAGCTCTTCTCTGTAGCATATCCCATGCATGCTCAATCGGGTTCAAGTCTGGCGACTGAGCAGGCCAGGGCAGGACATTGATGTTAGCTGCGGCGAGAGTCTGTCTTACAACTCTTGCGGTGTGCGGTCGTGCATTATCATGCATTAACTGAAATAAGGGACCGATTTGCACTTGTAGAGGAACGATGACGTCAGATACAATCGTCTCAGCATAAATTTGAGCGTTGAGGTTGCCTCTGATCCAAATCAACTCAGTTCTTCCGCCGATCCAAATACCCGCCCATACCATGATGGTTCCACCACTATAAGGATGGACTTCCTGGCAGGATTTTAATCGCTGTTGGCGTCCAGGGGTTCTCCAGTGTCGTATACGTCTTGTATCCGGTCTCATACCAAAACGAGACTCATCAGAAAAGCACACGAAACGCCATTGTTCTTCTGCCCAATTTCTGTGTTCAAGAGCCCATTGATATCGAATCCTACGATTGTGCATTGCTATAGGTGGTACCCGTAGCGGTCTTCGGGAATGAAGGTTCACTTCATGCAAGCGGTTTCTGACTGTTGACGGTCCCTTATTTCAGTTAATGCATGATAATGCACGACCGCACACCGCAAGAGTTGTAAGACAGACTCTCGCCGCAGCTAACATCAATGTCCTGCCCTGGCCTGCTCAGTCGCCAGACTTGAACCCGATTGAGCATGCATGGGATATGCTACAGAGAAGAGCTCTGCCGAATATGGAGGGTATCCAGTTGCAAGAAGACCTTTTTTTGTTGTTGCAACGAACATGGGCGGCCATTCCACAGCGTGATTTGGATGAACTCATTTTGAGTATGCCAAACCGATGTTCTTGTGTTGTTAGTGTTCGCGGTAGAAACACGGATTATTAATTGTTTAAGTTACCCAATAAAATTTTAAAGAAAACTGTTATTTCAGTCTTTTTTTCGAACTTTAATGTTAGTGGTTCAAATGTCAAAAATCCCTTTATTAGGAAAATGGCAAATTTCTTTATTAATGCAAAGGTGACTTGGTTTATCGTTACTGTGACAAACGAAAACACTTTATTTGATGAATCCTTAAAGAAAATTTAAATTAATATCAATCAAGAGAAAAGTTATTGCAAAAATATATGTTGATCCCTAGACACTTTTGATGTGTGTATTTTCGTGTGGTTAGTGACTAACCTGGTGTCAGAGTTTTTATGCTGCCCATAGGCCTCTGACTTAGCTTAGGTCAACTGATGAAATATCTAATATAATATGATTCAAAACAATAGATAAAGTAAGCGTCTGTCATTAGTCACAATTGAGCTTAGTATTATTGGATAATAATACTGAAGACTCATTGTAATAAATGTTTAACAGATCAAATAGGCCAAATCGGTTTTAAATTTCTCAGAGCTGAGCTTTCCTCAGAAACTGTCAACTTCCAACTCTCCGGTCGTGTCGGATAGCCGTCCTATTGGTCTATGAGAGTGCGGGAAAAGAAAGTGCTAGGTGCACTCTTTCTCTTTCGCTAGTTCTTTTTTTTTCCTTATGTCCTAATTTCTTCTTCCTAGAGTTATTCTGTGTGCCTTATAGGTATCTCAATGGCTAGTCACCGTTAAGATTGGCCGCCATTTGTTCTGGAGGACTATTACTGGATGTAGGCATTGATGTAAGGATCAAGATTTCTGCCGAAAGAAATCGGTACAGTTCTATTTTTCTGATTATTTCTTAGGCTCTAGTAGTAGGTACCTACTCCTACCAAACAACTAAGTTTGTTGCTTTCAGGTTGAACGAATACCTATTATTAAAACAGCTATTTTCTTTAATATTTGACTACTATCGTGGGAACGTGAACGAGTGATTATTCATAATTTCTAGGTAGATCTAAATGATCGAAGACTCGAACCATGTAAATGTTTAACGGCACGCCGCTGTAGGTAAGTACCTACTCACTAATTACCTACCTACCTTCATATCATTTTATACGCCATTGAATTACAAAAGTAATTGGAAAAAAATTGCGAAAGCTTTAACACTGATCTTCCACATAATACTTACTAATCAAGTGGGGTAAGTGGTAGGTACCTATAAGTATCTAGTGATTTACCTACCTTTCGCATGCCAGCTCGTTTATCCTGTGTTCTTATATCTATCTACTTGCATAAATTTCTGAAACACGCACAACAACTTAATTAAGTACTAAGTTATTACATTAACACTTCTTGTTGCTTTGTTTAGGTACCTACCCTTCCGTCAAAAGTTTAACTCCGACGAACGATCACCTATAATCAGATATAATATTATTTTGCTGTACCTACCGAAAAACCGCTGTGTATCTAGCGCTAATAAAAATGGTTAAGAAAAAATAACTTTAGCTATGTGTACCAATATACAATATTTATAATATTTACCCATGTGTTAAGTAACATAATAAACTAAATAACTGGATACTTACACATTAATTATAACACATTACAAAAGTTCTTTGCGAACTTTTGACGCAGGCAGTATAAATAAGTATTTAAAGTAAGAATTCGTAATTTGTAGGACCCTAATAGGTAGGTACCTACTTAAATATTTTCATAGGTCAAATAATTTTTACCTACTAGGTATAAATTATTTGACTAGGTATTTAATAAAAACTTGTCCTGAAATCAATATTGTTCTTCATTGGGAAGAGGAAATTTTGCTGTGCAAAGTATTGCAAACTGCAAAGTGAAGAGCGAAACTTCAAAAACATAGGTACCTACCGTTCACTTGATTCACCGCTTCGTAAAACTTTCAACTCGGTTATACTGGTTTCTTTAGACATTCATAACTTTATTCTTGTCATAAAAATATAAGAAATACAGTCTTTAAACTATAACAATTTATTTTAATTGTTTTTTGCATAAAAACGGGCTAAAATATATATAAAAAGTTTGTTTAGAATTTCATAAAATGAAACGTGCGCGCGCTCCGCCCGCCCGATTTCGCGTCCTCGATCTGTCAAAAATGTTTCCATTCTTTCGATGGCTTGTGTTGTTTGGATAAATTCAAAACAATAATGTTTCACACATCAGATATTTCTTAAATTCTTTTAGTTTATAGTGAAGTTCATATCGTGTTTTTGTCGTGTTTAGTTTGTGTTATCTATCATGCAAGGGGTCTGGGTAGCCGTGGTACTGTGCTGTTGAGATTTCGTTGGACGACAAGATCGTACATCTTCCAGATGCTGCCTTCTATGCCCATACTGTTCTCGAGAGAGAGTCAGGATGCTTTCGGGAACAAAATTGAACCAAGCACAAGCTTCTTCAATCCTAAGTCTTTTCCAAAACCTGTTATCAATCCAGAGGTGAGTCAAAGAACGTAGATGATGATTTTATGTAATTCACGTCAGATAGCGCGAGTTGCACTTCAAAATAAACATTTTGAATAATTTTTAGAAAGTCTGCAAGCAATACTTTCGTGATTGGTCCCCAGGATTATCAGTTATGAACCGTAATATCTGGACGAAAGAATACACAAAACTGTGTCGCCATGTTTATAAGATGATGATCTATTTACATGACCTTATGATGTTGTTGTTTCAGCCGCCACCTCTGAAGGCTACACAAGAGGTTACGAAAGTAGCACAGAAGGAAGCTAAGACCAAACCCAATGCTAAGAAAAAAGTTGATCCGCCTAAAATAGATGACAATGTTTTAGAGACAGGTAAACACTACAGTAGGTGACAGTCCATTTAGCTGCATTTCCTCTTATGTAATCAAAGATATTCTTTTTTATAATATTTTGGAAGTTAACTAGGTCACAAAACTAATTATAGATATGTCAATTCAGTATGCCATCAGAGAATTTAGTTCAAAAGATCAAATTTTGAATAATTACTAATAAATTGGGCTCTATCTACTTTCATGGTAATATCAAGTTTCTCGGTGACAATTCCAACTCATCATTGTTTTTTTAAAGAGAAGTTAAGTTAACAAAATAATGACGCCTACTTCATAATAATATTATGCAATATTATTATACCTCTAACATAAGTATTTGGTAGAAAACTAAAACAACATTTTTAGTTACGGAGACATGGCAATTTTGGACTTTAGGGTTTCTTTATTTTTCTATGTTCTCTAAAATACTATTCTATAGGAAATATTGTTCTCTTACAGCTCTAGTTACATCTTACTATACAAAAGTACAATCAAGATTTTCTTCCAACACATCGGTGCCTACGAACAAGTTTGTTCAGTTTCAAAATATATTAAAGTCATTTGATCCTACAAAAGAGACACCTGTTGATTTATATAAGAAAATAGAGAAGGTGTTCGGGGAAGAACACAAGGATATTGTGGAGGAATTTCTCTTGTTCCTAAAACCGGGTCAAGCAGCTGAAATTGGACGGTTCATGGACCATTTCATGTTAGTGCAAATGACTGGATTCATAGAACTCTTGCAAGTAAGTAATGTATGCTAATGCTCGATGCTTTGCGAATAGTTAATAATGGTATTTTATTCTCTGTGTAAGTATTGAGTTGCATTCTGTTTGCTGTGTGGTAGATTTTACTATAACATAGGATATAACATTTGGTATTTTATTATTTCCAGTTGGTACAAACTCATATTAAACCTTAAAATTAGTACAACTGTTTCTTTTATGGACAATGTTTAAATCACTCTACAATTCTGCAAAATGTATTTCACATTTAAATAGCATCAGTAATTTTATTTGGTATATTTTGTTAATAAAAACTACCATTCAGTAGAAATATTTTGTCCTACTTTTTATTTCGAAGATTGTCTATGGTTGTATAAAGTGGATCATGTTAAGGTGAAAGCTATAGGGTAACAAATAATCAATTATGTATTTACAGAATAATAATCATTAAAATCATCAGTTCAACTCTCTATTACTCCATTGAATGAATATTTTGTGAAATCGTGACATTTAAGTCAATTATTCTTACTAAGAGTGTTGTATTAATGAGTTTAATGATTTAAATTCTATAAATACACATTTATTCCGGTCGCAAATCGTATTTCCTGACACCTGACAAAGACCTGCAATTTGAAAAGAATGTAAGAAAACTTGAAAGGTTGTGTGTTGATCAAAGTATGATTCTTGGCTGTAGCAAGTATGTATTTATATAGATACAATCCTGAAATCATCAATACAATCTTCTAAGTTCATATTACTCTTTTTTTTGAGTGTGGGAAATCATCCAATGTCTTTTCCCGCTCTGGGTGGAGCGGAAGGGCGTCAGCCTTTTACTGACTAAAACCCATCCATGTTCCTTCCTTAGCCCTTGTTCCGGGGTAGCGGTAACCCTTACGGACAATCCCGCTTACCCGGCAGGCTCGGCCCTAACGGCCCTTCAAATGCTGACATCACTTTTCGATTTGAGGTGCGCGTGGAACATGTACGCGCCGTCCAGCACGGGCCTGGTCCTGATCGGACGGTGAGCTACCCATTACTCACCGCCCGTAGGCCCGCGCCTACGGTGGCCGGCAGTCGTCACGTGGCTACCGACGCCCGGGGCGTCTCCCGCGGCGGCTGGGACGGGAGAACCTTTCCCTCTCCCATCCTGCCACCTCCTTCGCCAGCATGACTGCTTCGCAGAAGGAGGTGACTGGCTCCCACTCCCTCTCGCTCCGGACCATGGCTTGCACCAGGGCCGGGCGTGAGAGGCCGCCGCCAATCGAGCCATGGGCGTCACCACTGCGAGGATCGGCCACGAGTACACGGCGGTGCTCCGCCCAGGCGGAGCAGGTTTCCAACGTGTGCTCCACCGTGTCCTCTGGGCGATCCTCGCAGTGGTGACACCCGGCCGTTTCCTCCCGCCTGATTATGTGCAAGAACCTCCCGAAACATCCATGTCCGGTGAGGACCTGCGTCAGGCGGTAGGTGAGGGCGCCGTGACGCCTCTCTAGAGTCTGGCCAACGAAAGCTGACCACGAATTAATTTCTAAACTTTTGATATGGCAATAATTTAGCACTGTCAAAATTGAATTGTATTTCGACTATGATTCCTTGCCCCTATGTTTGTGTTAGGAAATAAACTTTTAGTTATAACTTTTTCTTGAATTCTAGCTTTTCGATATAATGTCGTGCCAGGAAGTCGAGCTGTGAACTACAATGCACGCAGAAGTTAAAAAAATGCCATTTATGTATACTAATTTTTAGGAAAGATTTTATATAAATATTTGTTTGAGTGGTATATTATAGCAAGTCCCATGTAATAGGGGGCGCGCCTATTGCCATCAATCGGGAACAAATCCAGAACCCGTGACTGTTATTGAGAAATTCGAAGCAGTGTAAATATCGCTTATTAGTCTTGAATAATAAAAATATCAAGTCCGTTTAAGCAGCGTATGCACCAGTGTTGGCAGCTCTGAATTTTTTAAAATTGCCGCCTTTTTTCTTGGACAGCTTTCGTTGGCCAGACTCTAGCCACTCCTCAAAGAGGGGCTGTACCGCCACTATCGTGGTGTGTCCAAGTTCATATTACCCTAAGGATTGATTATGTCATGCAATCATGTCATTTGACGACAATTCTAAGACAGTTATTTTAATAATTCTACTGATAATATTATTCTGTAAATACATATTTGCTATGGCCGCGTATCATATTTTTAGTAACGTACAACCTGGAACTGACCAGCAAATTGACTTTCGAGCTACTCTGGCGCTTTACCCTAAAAGAGTAATTACTATCATTTGGCCACTTAAGATAAGAGCCAAATTATTATAATGCATTGCAATTAATTAGCAAAATTCCCTCATTTTTATTTATGAAATCAAACTGAAAACCAACACATTACTTGCGGAAAACGCATCGACAATTAGGAAGCAGCGAACAGGTGGTCAGGTGTAGCCAGCTTTCCTTTCTTGTGTTCTCAGCAAGTTATACATTTAATATTAAAATACTCGTATTTTATTCGCAGAACACGCTTTCCCGCAAGCCGACAGTGCTACGCAAGGTGCTACGCGCTATAACAAGCGGAATAAACAGCGGCAGCAGTGATGAGATGCGCACGCGCGTCTTGCCGCACCTTCGCTCCCACCCGCGTCTGGCTACCATGTTCAAATCGCTGTTCCCTGATGAAAGACCGCCTGATAGGTAAGGAAAAGTGTTGTTTATGGTTAGGGACAAATTTAAGCAGAAATGGACTAATACGAGGTCACGCGGAAAAATTCCGCGCTTGTTTTCCGCCTCGATATAGTCGCTGAAAATGTTAACTTGCTTGCTATATGGAACAGAATTACGCTCAGATAACTATCCTCAGTTTTATAGCCTTAATCACTGAATTAACTACTGACAAGCATTAAGCTATGATCTTGTTCAGAAATGGAGCATGTTGTAACACGTGCGTGTTGATACGGGTGAAATTCGCGCAAACTCTATGTGTATTCTTCTTCTTAGCGTGTCAATGGCAATATAAATGTACTTGGCCCAGAATTTGGCTACGTGTTTGGCGCCATCACTAGCGTCCATCAGTTCCTGTAACGTGCATACGGCAGGACACGCAGGACATGTGTTTTGACCTTGTTACATACCGACGCGTGTATGGACTGGTTCTCTGAACAAACCAACTTTTTTTTTTAATGTGGGAAATTATCAAATGACCCCTTCCGCTCTGGGTTAAGAGGAAAGGATTGTCAGACTCTTACCGACTAAAACCCATCTATGTTCCTTGCTTAGCCCTTAGTGTTTCGGGGCAGTGATAACCCTTTCGGACAATCCCGCTGAGAACAAGCCAACTGGAAGTCGAAAAAGGATTGCCCTATTTATAACTCTCTGATATCGCATATCGGTTCTAACAGTAAATACATTCCGGCAGTGCGTACGAGACGGGGACCGACATCATAGACGAGAACTTCCTAACCAGCGACAAAGGCTTTGACGTGTGGGAGTTTGAAGAGGAGAGCGATAACAAGAGGAAACTTGAAGTCAAGGAGAGTTTAGACACAGTGGTGAGTCTGTATTTTTACCTTAGAGAGAGATAGCAAACATAGGGTTATGTCTTTACTCCTTATACAAGCTTCGGCGGTGCCAAAAGTGATGGTTGAATCGGCAGCGTCCGTTAGGGTAGCAACACATCTGCCGATATTGAACAAAAATTAGGTGACAGGGAATTTGGCCAGATCTTAACGCATGCAATGCATTTTTAAATTTCGACTATGACGAACTGAAATTACGCCGCGTAATTGTTGCCCGGTGTGACACTACGCTTATAGTGGGACCGATTTCTTTTGTGTCTATCTTGGTGCTAGTTAAACAGTTAAAATCAGTTTTTTCTATTACTATTTAAACATTTGTTTCCTTTGCTTAATTTTAATTAAGTGACTTGGGTCGTAGCAAAATATGTTCCTCTACAATTCTCCTCTTTTAGCAAGCTTAGAAGCATACAACTAATTAACACATCAACTTAGCGCCGAGGATTGAAAATCCAACTGTGTGTTTTTTTGACCGGAGAGGGCAGGCGAACATCTGGCGAAGCGTAGCACATCGCGGCTGTCACTGTCCAACAAATATCAACCTAAAGAGTTTAAATAAAGTTGAAAATAAATAAACTTCCATTAGCTTGAGAGCGTTTTAGAGGAAAGAGGTAATTTATCCTCAACTTTATTTTTAGGCCCGAATCGTTAATATTTGTTTAGCAGTGTCAACCTCGCTGTACTGGCCCTTAGTCACAATTCTCGGATCAACACAGATAGTTGATAAAAGATCGTAGCGTTATAAAATCACTCGTGCGCACCTGGGCTAAAGTGGCGTTCCTTCCGCAGTACCTACACGGGCGCGTGTTCGTGCAGCACGGCCGCCTGCTGCGCGGCGCTAGCGTCACCTACCCCTACAGCAAGGAGCCCTACCGGGTCCACGCGCGCCGCCTCGCACCCACACACACACTCCTCTCCCCCCCCGACTCCGAGGACGAACGATCTTCCCCCAAACGAAACGCCAAGAACAACTCCAAAATAGGCGTAAAAAAGACTAAAAAACAACTCAAATCTCCCACCAAAACCGTCAAAGATGTGAACGACAACACTAAACACAAAGACACAGTGAACCTCATGAGCCCGAAAGCTACCAAAAAGTCTCAAACTAACAATAAAAGTAAGACGTGTAAAAAAGAGCCAGAGAACAAAACAGACAACTTGCAGAAAAGGGAGAGGAAGGACAGTAAAACTCACACGATACAGAAAAAAGATGAGGGGTCTAAAGCGAAGCAGCCGAAGATTGAAACGGTAGTCAGGATGAGTATAGAACCAAAAAAAGTGGAGAAGAAAGAGAGGAGTGGTAGTTGGACGAGGGAAGAAGACAAAACAATGTTGCAAGTTCTGAAAGGTGAGCCGGGCTCGGAGCAGGTGTTCGGACGCATCCGAGAGCTGCTGCCGCACCGGTCCGCCTCCGAGATCAGGGAGAGATTCTGTCACGTCATGACGTTGTTACAACAGATGGCTGTTGGAGAAGTTACTTAGTTGTAAGAAGAACTGAATTTAATAATTAAGCGAAATAAAGTATTTATAATTTTTGTATAAATAAAAAAATATTTTTGATTTGTATTTCTTTGTTTTATCACCGTTGAATAGCATCCTTTTTTTTTTTTAAGGCTGGGTAATCATCCAATGACTGCTCCCGCTCTGGGTGGAGCGGAAGGGAGTGTCAGACTCTTACTGACTAAAACCCATCCATGTTCCTTCCGTAGCCCTTTATGTTCCGGGGTAGCGGTAACCTTTCGGACAATCCCGCTTACCCGGCAGGCTTGGCCCTGAGGGGCCCCTTCGTATGCTGACATCTCTTTGAAGCGCGCGTGGAACATATACGCGCCGTACGGCACGGGTCTGGTGCTGATCGGACGGTGAGTCACCCATTACTCACCATCCGCAGGCCCGCGCCTACGGTGGCCGGGAGTCGTCACGTGGCTCCCGACGCCCGGGGCGTCTCCTGCGGTGGCTGGGACGGGAGGACCTTTCTCCCATCCCGCCACCTCCTTCGCGAGCATGACGTTTTCGCAGAAGGAGGTGACTGCCTCCCACTCCCTTTCGCCCCGGACCATGGCTTGCACCAGGGCCGGGCGCGAGAGGTCGCCGCCGATCGCCTCTACGAGGACACGGTGGTGCTCCGCCCATGCGGGGCAGGTTTGCACCGTGTGCTCTACCGTGTCCTCTGGGCGATCCTCGCAGTGGTGACACCCGGGCGTTTCCTCCCGCCTGATGATGTGCAGGAACCTCCCGAAACATCCATGTCCGGTGAGGACCTGCGTCAGGCGGTAGGTGAGGGCGCCGTGACGCCTCTCTAGCCACTCCTCAAAGAGGGGCCTTACCGCCACTATCGTGGCGTGCCCTGCGCTGGGTTGCGACAATCGCTGATTCCAGGCAGCCATGAGATCGCGCCGGAGGTTCGTCCGCTCCGCCGCATGAATAGCATCCTAAGAGCCCTATCTCAACCAGTAGCTGCGCAACCATGACCGTAATGCAAATAAATGGTATGGTTGGTGGCGCGACCGATCGAACTCCAGGTGTGATATCTACCATAACGCTGCGTAGATTTTGGTGGCAGCGCGACCACAGTTGCACCACCATGGTGTCCTAGTGAGATATGTACCATAGCACATAGATAGAATCCTTTAGTATTTCACCTACGGCCTAAGGGCCTGTCCACATCTCCACGTCACGACGTCGTTAACGTGGCACGGTACGTTGACGTGACGTGCAAATTTACGTTTACAGAACGCGTCGCCGTGCCTTGTAAAATTGCTTCTGCTAAGATCTTCTTTGCTAATCATACAATAGCAGAAGCAATTTTACAAGGCGGAGAGAGGTTGATGAAAAGTGATGTGAACATTTTCAGTTAACGACGTGATGTGCCGTCCCACGGTGACGTTGGCGTACCGTGCGCTAGTACGACGCGGCAACGTAGCGTGGCACGTTACCGTACCGCTCCACGTTGACGACGCTGTGATATGGAGATGTGGACAGGCTCTTAGGGTAACGAAGTTAAACTGGCAGCAATGTGATGTAACGACAAAGAGTTACACCGGAAAATGTATTTTTGTTATTTTACACTTGGTTTTCGAGGCCACAGATAATAAAACTGGAGTCAAAATGAAAATTTAAGAAAAAAAATTACGAATTTTTTCGCCATGGATGTCGTTTCAACGATTTAGTTTTATTTTTTTAATATTAATAATTATATGCTCTAGGCTCTGTTTTAAAGAACAAAATCCTTTGGCACTTGATACCTGAGACCTTACTAAAATAGGTGGCTCTTTAGGTATTACATAATCAACAGCCAAAGTAAATTCGACCCACCTAGACCCCGACACCTCCCGACTTTTTTTACAATTGATACAACTTCTTTACGTTGACGTAGTGCGCAAAGCTCATGTTTTAAATAAAAAAATACTTGTTTCACTAAAATACATCTAGAGCCCGTCGTACTGACGATGTTTTATTGGATTTCGGACGCATAAACGCATTCTTAGTTGATTTTTAAACGCATGCGCAATGTGCATAATGTGCCCCTCTTTTTTTTTGAGGGTGGACAATCATCAATTACCCCTTCCACTCTGGGTAGACTGGAAGGGAGTGTCAGACTCTTGCTGACTAAAACCCATCCATGTTCCTTCCTTAGATATGTTCCGGGGTAGCGGTAACCCTTTCGGATAATCTCGCCTGTGATGTGCCCTGCCATGAGAATTCCCACTGCGTCTCGAAATTCTTCTATTTCTTTCGATCCCCTGCGTTCTCCGATCATAATAAGTCCCAACCAGTTATTTTTTTGGATTATTGTATAATATTTCTGTCAGCGGGTTGCATCTCATTAACCGTAATAATGGTAAATAATCGAAGTTTTCACAGATTGGGCCGATTTATATGTTGATTGAGCTTTTGCCGC
Source organism: Hyppa rectilinea (assembly GCA_951799385.1). Lineage (NCBI taxonomy): Eukaryota > Metazoa > Arthropoda > Insecta > Lepidoptera > Noctuidae > Hyppa > Hyppa rectilinea. The sequence goes on along the minus strand of OX637318.1, from coordinate 4,909,476 downwards.
TGAAACAACAAAACATTCAATAAAGTTAAAAATTAATGGGTCCCCCATGCAAGAAACGCGTTTTAACATTATAATATGCAGCGTTAAATAATGCACGGAGGTCCGGAATCCGTCGTGTTCTTGTCTCGGTTTTTTATATCAAGCTCCTGTCCTAGTATGGCTTACAAAAAACGTAGATCCGAGGGCTGCTATTTTATCGTCAACATGTGCTGCGAAGAGCAAGACTGTAACTTATGATTAAGTGAAAACCTTTTCTCCGTGATCTCGTTACATGTCAGTTTCTCAATGAGGTAAGTACTTCAGTGACACACAAACAAAAACGTTGCTTAGCAACATGACCTGACTAAAAATGTCATGAACAATTTCAATGATCAATAAAAATACTAATAAACTCTGAAATGTTGAATTTAAGCGAGAACTACCACTTAAGAAAATGCTTCTTGCAACGGGAACAGGTACCGACTCAAACAATGATGAGAGAAAAAATGTCGCCTCCCCTTGCTGCCATATACTTCAACTCTATGACTCCTAAACTTAAAGAACTTGCGGGGCTTGAACCTAGGCTAAAAGGTGCAGGCACCAACTGGTTCGTACCGCCAGAAGAATTACTTGAAGGTCGAACAGTATTGAAACCAACCAGAAAAAAGGTACTTTCGAAATTAACCAGTACGGGTGTCGAAACCATTGGACACACTTTGTTCCAGAAGCATCGAAAAGCAATGGATTTAAAAATAGAGCAAGAACTTTTAGATTCTGATATGAACTGGAGAAATCATATCACAGCCACTACACGTCGGCTATGGGATGACCTAGTCGCAATAGCGACAAAAAATAATTCAGAACAGATCATAGAAGATTTTGACAATTTTGTTTATTTATATAGACGGTCCACAGGTAAAATTGAAATATTATTTCATGAATCAGCTGTAGCAGAAATTAAAAATACTAGAGAAAAGACAATACAAGTAATGCAAAACAAATACACAGACACTTTGAAACACCAAGCGACTTTTCTCTACGACGAATATGACAAAAAGCTTATGGAGGAAAGAACTAGACTAAAAACTGACTTCATGCAAAAGATAGAAATTAATCAAGCGGCTATGGCCAACAAAATACATGATCTAAACGTTGATAAACATACGGCTACACAAAATTTAAAACAATATCTTCATTGTCAAAATCTAGCTTGTAGAATATATGTTGCTTTAAAAGAACGGGAAGAATGCTTAAAAGAAACAAAAGAGTTTAAAGATGAGCACGAGAAAAAGGTTAAGCTTATGACAGATACAGCACTGATAAAAGACTTCGAAATTCATCTAGTGAAAGAGAAAGAAAGTAAGCGACGAGAGTTCAGTGCAATTTGGCAGAAGAAAGTCTGTCATGTCGTAAAATCGTTTCAAAAGTTTGTGTCGTATTGTCTAAATATGCTTCCGGAACATGCAGAGTTCTTTATAAACATGGAGAAATTGATGCTTTTACAAGTGAGCGAAGCCCTGGAAAACCCGACTGTTTCTAGTATTATTGAACTAGAAGGTGAACAATTCCATACCCCTGTTCCACAAGCTAAACCTTTCTATCTGTTCTGCGACAGAGGTTATAAACCTGAAATACACCAGGATTTATGTCCAAAACCTAGTGGTATTTCTAGTGCTTCGGGATTACCAGTGATGATTATTAATAAGCGATATCTATATGCCGCTTGCGACAATTTCGGTCAGTTCACTAACAAGGTTACCGAGTATATCCATGGTGCTCGTGGAGACGACGCTGATTTCAAAGATGACTTCGCCTACGAGCACTTAGTTCCGGTGAAATATGGATCGACCGAGCGATTGTTAGAATCAAAGTTAGAAAGTTCTTTACTTCAAATACTGCAGCAAGAAATAGCAAACTTATCAACAGACGAGGATACAGTTCCTATTAAGTGCGGTTACTGTAAGGTGCCATGGTGTTCCTGCTCTCCGCTTCCACCGGTAGTATGTGGCGTTGAGAAAAATAAACTAGCAGCCAAATCCAAGGTATCGCACCCCACAGACAAGGGTAAAGTTCCCATTGAGTGTAATGACTGCAAGGTGCCTTGGTGTTCCTGCCCTCCGCGTCTTTCAGCCAAACCCAAATTGCAATCGCTCAGCAAAAGCATGGTATTGGAACACGAAAGAGAACCCAAATGGGACAGTTTCTGTAAACACTTCGAGCCCAAAAAGTGTAGTTGTGTTAAGAGGGCCAATAAGTACTTAGCAGAAAATTTACCCGTGTATATGAGGCAGATGAGGTATGGGCCACCTGAAATTCCAGGCTATAAAATGTGCTCGGTCAAGGAGCTCAAAAACGTAGTTAAAGAAGCAAGAAAAGCAAGCCTTCCTCTTCCAGTACCCCCGGCAGCCCCATCGCGAACAAAAGACATGAGCACTCAATGTAAGGATCCGACTTTAGAGGCGATGTGCAATTGTTATTCTGAAGATGAATTGAGGAAATTTATTGACAATATTAATCAAACTGGTTTTCTAAAAGATTATTTTGGTGAAATGTCGCCCTCGTTTATGGCACAACCAGCCCATTCGTTCGCTACTGCCAGAGCAAACTCTTTGAGAAATCTCGTCAAAGATAATTCAGAACTTCAACATATATTTAAGGAGGACGGTTGTGATTTCGAATAAGCATAGACGTATATTTCGAATATGATTACTTTTTTTATAAGTTTGGTTAAGGTCAATTTTGAACTTAATAGGTTTTTGGTTTATTGTAATAGTTAATTATATTTTGTAATAAGTTTAGGGAGTGTAAGTTTTGAACGTCATACTAGGTTTTTCTTCTAATTTACTTATTACTTTGAATAAATATTTACAGAAACTAAAGTTTGTCCTCATTATCATTAGAATCTACTTTGGGATCGAGTAGAGACATCATTCAAATATCGTTTCGAAAGAGGACACCTAGTCCCTCACTCGTCTTAGTGACAGGTGAGAGGTGCTGTACAGTGTACAATCTTTTGAACGCCATTGTCACATATACGTGACAAGCAAGCGCATGCCCTGTACGCTAGCGACATAAATATGTAACAACTAGCTTCTGCCCGCCACTTCGTACGCGGATCCTGTTGCCAAAGAGTATAGTAAGTTAACCTGCCTGTTGCTTATGCCAGCGACAACAAGATTGCCATTTTATGTTATTTTTTATCATTTTTCAAGCGCAATTCTCTATCCGTGAACGTCTCCGACTCGCGAGACAATGCGTGGCGTTCACGATCAACGGTCAGTCGCGCATTACGTTACCCACTTGTCTTTAAAGACCTAGAAGTCGATGCGGAGATACCCTTGGAGCTCAAGCGCAATTTTCTATCCGTGAACGTCCCCGACTCGCGAGACAATGCGTGGCGTTCACAATCAGCGGTCAGTCGCGCATCACGTTCCCCACTTGTCTATAAACTCAAGCGTAAGTCTCTTTCCGTGAACGTCTCCGACTCGCGAGACAATGCGTGGCGTTCACGATCAGTGGTCAGTCGCGCATTACGTTTCCCACTTGTCTCTAGAGACCTAGAAGTCGATGCGGAGATAAGCTTGGAGCTCAAGCGCAATTTTCTATCCGTGAACGTCTCCGACTCGCGAGACAATGCGTGGCGTTCACAATCAGCGGTCAGTCGCGCATCACGTTCCCCACTTGTCTCTAAACTCAAGCGTAAGTCTCTTTCCGTGAACGTCTCCGACTCGCGAGACAATGCCTGGCGTTCACGATCAGTGGTCAGTCGCGCATTACGTTCCCCACTTGTCTCTAGAGACCTAGAAGTCGATGCGGAGATAAGCTCGGAGCTCAAGCGCAATTTTCTATCCGTGAACGTCTCCGACTCGCGAGACAATGCGTGGCGTTCACAATCAGCGGTCAGTCGCGCATCACGTTCCCCACTTGTCTCTAAAGACCTAGAAGTCTATGCGTAGATACGCTTGGAACTCAAGCATAAGTCTCTTTCCGTGAACGTCTCCGACTCGCGAGACAATTCGTGGCGTTCACAATCAGCGGTCAGTCGCGCATCATATTCTTCACTGGTCTCTAGAGACCTAATGAATACGCTGAGAACGCAGGCGTTCTTCGCGATCCGAAGAGGTTTCCACGGAGCGAGTTGCAGCCTGGTATTCTCGAATATCATCAAGTCTGTCCTGACGCTCGTCGGTAGATTCTTGGGATCCTATGATCCTCAATTTTTTAGCTCTCTTGGAACATTGGAAAAGATTTGACCGCTTTCTAGGCATGGTTATAGTTTTATGTGAAGATACCTGATCAATTAAAATCTAAATTAAAATGACTGCTCCCCTGCGTTACCGGGTAAGCTACCGTGTCACGAAACTAAATGGAAAAGAAAATTAAACACAAACAACATAAGCCCGAAGCCATATTTATACGATAAAATAAAAAAAATGGGAGTTTTGGCCAGTAGTAAAATTTTAAATGATATATACTTACCATCGCCATCGAAAATCAGTCTAAACTGTTACCACCTTCATGTGTGAAGGCGGTGTGTTTGGCCCAGCTTATGTTATTTTATAATTATACAGTGAAATTAGTGATAGCTTTGATTTCCACATAAGATGTTTCTGATCTTCGATTTTTATAACTCAACAGGAAATTCCCATCAGACCGAACAACTTTTGCTAAGACGTCATTCCTATAGGTGTTATGGTGTAGATGGGCTCTTGGAGTTCCACAACAGGTGTTCCAGATCTTCGATTTTTATAACTCAACAGAGAGTGCTCATCAGATTGAACAACTTTTGCTAAAACGTCATTCATACTATAAATATTGTAGTGTAGCTGGGCGCTTGGAATTCCACAACAGGTGTTCCAGATCTTCAATTTTTACACGTCAACAGAGAGTGCTCATCAGGCTGAACAACTCTTGCTAAGACGTCACTCCTATATATGTTATAGTGTAGCTGGGCCCTTGGAGTTCCACCATCAGGTGTTCCAGATCTTAAAATGTATTCTCTTAGTAGAAAATGCTCATCACGTGGAACAATTTTTGTATCTCTTTTAGTTTAGCTGGTCTGTTGCGGTTCTGCATCCGGTGTTTAAGTTTCCAAGATAAATTATAGCCTATATGTTGCCCAGACTTAATACCTATACTGTACAACAAAAAAAAAAACATTCCAATCCGTCCAGTAATTTCGAAGATTAGCGTGTACAAACAAACAGACAGATTTTTTTGGATTCGTGCTCTATTACTGTTTCTAAACCCCACACAAACAAAAAAAAAATTAAAAATGTATTCTGCTATTCAGGGCGGAGACAAATCCAACGAAACAAAAACCATGAAAATTGGTCCAGCAGATCTCGAGTTATAACGAAGGGAACAAACCCGTCTTTCTTTTATATATATAGATGTACACAGTTTTTTTACTGTGCTACTATATGTATAGAAAACAAATTAAATGACACCATCGATATTGGGAAATTCATGATAACAAGAAGAAATAAATTTGTATGTTGGCGTGGAAGGCACGCGCGTGCCATTATGCTCTGGCGTTCAAAAAGAGAAGTATTTACGTGTCCTTACATTCGATTGGACAGTATTTGTTGAACAACAAAGCCGAACATATTTGGCTTTTATCATGGGCTTTCATTATGAGATTTCTTTTAGGGTGTTGCATCTGCATCTACACATTACACTACATATGAACTAACATAAAATATAGAATTAAACCGTAACTTGACTTGCAAAAAATTATTTTTTCACCTCACAGGCTCGGAAAGAGTCTGTTTGTCATTCTAAATCTGAACCCAAAATCGCTTTTTGCTCTCTAGCGTGGAAAGAGTTTTAAAAATTCGAACCTTTCTATTTAATAATTTTCTATACTGCCAGTCCACTGAAAATGCAAGACACGGTCTAAAATAAAATATGAAATAATACCGCTCACCTTAAAAACTTCCATCACAGTACAGAAATTATATATTTTGCGAGGATATAATTGTAAAATTGGAATTAATGTTAATAGGTATTCCATTTGATTAAAAAAAATCTGTGACGTCACATTTAAATATGCCATAAAAATACTACGATATAGAACAAAATACAGGGTATTTAATTTTGGAGATATTCTATGTAACTCATAAGATACATTGCCAAGTATCTGTTATTTTCTTCACATGAGTCAATGTATCTGAGACGCTCGAACAAAATAAAACTCAACATATAACACCTGTTTTCTTGCACCTAGCAGTTTCCTCGCTGTAGTGAGGTGAAAAATTGTGTGTTGCGCTCGGCAGCAAAGCTTTTCTGCGTCTCGTACCTTTGAAACCTTCGTTACGCTCAGGATTCTATATTTGAACCACTTGCTTCGCTCATGGTTCAACCCTAGAATCCTTCGCTTACTCAGGTTTCAATACAAGTACTCGCGCCAAAAATCAACTTTCCAGCCTTGCTTAACAAATAACTATTTTCTTTCATGACGGGTGTGCAAGTGCATCCCCTTGCACTGCTACTGGCGTTGATTGCTTTCGTTAAACTTGTGCCGTTCGGCAAACTTCGTTTGGCAGCTATGCTTGCTTAATCATTTTCAGGTCGGCTCCGCACAATTATTACCAAGCCGAGCGGTTATTTGTCTACGTACATTATATTATTAGTCGCTCATAATGGGTGATAGTAGTCACCCAAAGGACAATGGAGAGGCCTTGGAGTTACACTACACGATCGAATCATAAATGAAGAGACCCGTAGGAGGATATAAATGACGTAGCTTGAAGAATTGCTGAACTTATGACCATTTAAGTTCAGCGATTGGGCAGGGCACATTGTTTGCAGAACAGATGGCTGATGAGGCCGAAAGGCTCTGGAGTGGCGTAGGCGTACCGGAAGACGTCGCGTTGGAAAGCCTCCCACAAGGCGGACCGGTGACCTTGTAGTTGTAAATGCCGCAGGAATCTGCGGGATGAGCAAAAATTAGAGCCAGTCGAAGTAACGGTACTTGGCGGCCAATGTCCAACACAGCAAGTGCCAATTGGGAGGAGCCGCGCCAGGCTCTCATCTGAGGAGCAGACGCTAATCTCCTTCACGATTTTTCAACAGTCGATAGAATGTCACTCTTGCCAGTAGATATTTCATAATACATCAAAAACTCTTGAGGAGCAAAAAAATTTCATGTTGCAGTTGTTTTCGTTCATTATCACCATTTCAGCCCCGAATCCTCCACTGCTGCCCCTCATTCCATCTGTCATACATCCGGATTCCGTGCAGCTGCATTGTCTATGCATTGCGGATTTCTTACCAAGCCATGGACTGAAGTCATTGCATTGGAGGTTTAATTATTGTCTAAATTTGAAGATTTTGAAATTTTGTCATAGAGTTTAATAGAGTTGCTTAGCAACTTAGCTTAAAAATCATTCAAGCGTTTTGGTATATTTTTGGTTTTAGTTTGTATAATATTATTTATTTCTGAAAAATATTTATAGAAATATATTAAACAAATATTCGCATGTCTCATTTGAGTGATAACTATTATTTAAGAGACCACTGCTTCCGACGAGATGAAGTACCGACCATAAGTATGATGACAAAGAAAATGACTCCTCCCCTTGCTGCCGTCTACTTCAAGTCTATGAAACCGCGACTCAAGGAAATTGCGGGCCTGGAACCTTCGCTTCAAGGTGGAGGAAGTGATTGGTTTGTACCACCAGAAGAATTGCTACGAGGCCGAACAGTATTGAAACCAGCCAGAAAAGAGATACTTTCCAAATTAAACTATGAAGGTATCGCAACCATCGGAACAATGTTGTTCCAGAAACATCGAGAAGCAATGGATACAGAAATAGAAGAAGCTCTTACAAATTCTGATATTAAGTGGAGAAACTATGTTACAAACACTACAAGTCGCCTGTGGGATGACCTTGTCGCATTAGCGACGAAAAAGAATTCAGATCATATTACTAAAGACTTTAAACATTTCGTGTATTTATATAGACAGTCCTTAGGTAAAATTGAAATTTTATTTCATGAATCAGCTGTAGCAGAAATTAAAAATACTAAAGACGAAGCATTACACGAAATGCAAAAGAAATATGCAGCCGCTTTAAAACACCAAGCTACTTTGATCTACGACCAATATGAGAAAAAGCTTAAGGACGAAATACCCAGACTAAAAACTGACTTCATGCAAAAGGTAGCAGATAATCACACGGCTATGGCCGATAAAATACATGACCTAAACGTTGATAAACATATGGCTGTAGAAAAACTGAGGCAATGTCTCCAATGTCAAAATCTTGCTTGTGGAATATATGTTGCTTTAAAAGAACGGGAAGAATGCTTAAAAGAAACAAATGAGTCAAAACACCAACACAGGAAAAAAGTTAAGATTATGAGGGAAACAATTCAAATGAAAGACTTAGAAATCCATCTAGAGGATGAGAAAGAAAGGAAGCGACAAGAGTTCTGTAAGATTTGGAAAAAGAAAGTCTGTCGTGTCGTGAAAACGTTTCAAAAGTTTGTGTCGTATTGTCTAAATAAGCTTCCGGAACATGCAGAGTTCTTTATAAATGTTGAGAAATTGATGCTTTTACAAGTGAGCGAAGCCCTGGAAGATCCGGCTGCTGCTAGTATCATTGAACTAGAAGGTGAACAATTCCATACCCCTGTTCCACAAGCTAAACCTTTCTACCTGTTCTGCGACAGAGGTTACAAACCTGAAATACACCAGGACTTATGTCCAAAACCTAGTGGTATTTCTAGTGCTTCGGGATTACCAGTGATGATTATTAATAAGCGATGTCTATATGCCGCTTGCGACAATTTCGATCAGTTTACTAACAAGGTTACCGAGTATATCTATGGTGGTCGTGGAGACGACGCTGATTTCAAAGATGACCTCGTCTACGAGCACTTTGTTCCGGTGAAATATGGATCGACCGAGCGATTGTTAGAATCAAAGTTCGAAAGTTCTTTACTTCAAATACTGCAGCAAGAAATAGCAAACATATCAACAGACGAGGATAAAGTTCCTACTAACTGTAAAGGCTGTGGGTTGCCTTGGTGTTCCTGCCTTCCTCGTCCTCCATCAGTAGCCAGCGTGCAGAAAACTAAACTAGCACCCAGAGTATCGCCCAATAAAGTGCAATCGATCGGCAGAAGCATGGAATTGGAACACGAGAGAGAACCCAAATGGGACAGTTTCTGTAAGTACGTCGAGCCTAAAAAGTGTAGTTGTGCTAAGACGGTCAAGAAACTCTTAGTAGAACATTTACCCGTATATATGAGACACATGAGATATGGGCCTCCTGAAATACCTGACTATGAAATTTGTTCCGTAAGAACGCTGAAGGCTTTGGTTAAAAAAGCAAGAAAAAAATCGGATATGCCATGCGAGTTCCAAGGTAAGACCAAAGACATGGGCACTCAGTACTTTGAGCCGGAATTCGAGATATTGTGCACTTGTTTTAGTAGTTCTGAAGAAACTATTGATCCAGCTATGCTGGACTTTACGTGGACGGATGCGAGTCAAAGTGGTAGCGCATCGACCTCGTACCTGACAAAACGGACCAGCTCGTTTGCAACATCCAGAGCACAGTCTTTGAGGAATCTTCTTAATGAGTTACCTGAGGTTAAAGAAATATTTACCAAAAAAGATTGTGCGTTCGAATAGGTACAGAATGTTAATATATTATATTTCTTTTGCTATTTTTAAATAGGTTTAGAAAGAAAGTTTCGAAGATTGTATTAGGCTTTTCTTATTTGTTTATTATCAATTTAATAAAGAATTTAAATAATTTAAAACAGTCAATCTACCTAGCTTTTTCTCAACTATGTTGGGGTCGGCTTCCGATTAACCGGATGCCTTTGTTACCCGTGTTGTTACTAGTATAGTAGAACCAGTACCAGTAGTACTACCCGTAGTACCTACCACGGGTAATAAATTCCGATTGAGAAAAAATATCTCACTAGTTCGACGATCGAACTAATTAATCGAATTAATGAGAACAAAGGGATAGGGAAGGAAGGGATACCAAGCAATCCAGTACTACCACGGGAAGTTTTTTATTACACCCTTAGAGCATTTCACCCGTGTTACACTCCTAGTTGACATTTCATAGTTTGACATCTGTCACTTTGACACTTCTTTATATAAGTTACATAAGTGTCAGTTCACACCGAGACGCGACGCGACGTGACGATACTGGAAAACTACTGCGATATTACGCTGCGTGGTGCAAGGTATTCTGAATTCTTACAACGAAATATGTATATTTTCGTGTAGTAAATAAAGTTATATTTTGAGTCGTTCTATTGAAATGTGCGCGCAGCAGAAAAAATTGTTTTGTTTCAAAAATTTTACAGAAAAGGTTTTTATCTTTGATTATATACTTGTATATAATCAAAGGTTTTTATATTTATTCAGTGTAGGTGTGAATTAAAAAAGAGCGTAATAAATATCGCCTAGAATTAGCAAGCGATCCAGTAGTTGCTTCGATGAACTCGTCGTAATCATTAGTATCAGCATAAAGGATGCATAAAGGATGACTCCCGCTAAACCGTGCCGGATCCGAGCCGAACGTCGACCGTAGCACACGCACGCACGCTAGTGGGACTTCAGTAGCACCACTAACAATTCCCCAGCAGGAGCTAGGTGTCGATTAGATTCGAAATTTTCTCTACCACTGCTTTTACGCAAGCGAGATTGTTGAGGATTACTTTCCAGAGTCTCTACTTCTTCAACCAAAAGATCATTAATATTTGCTAGTTCGATTATGGTTTTGTATAAACCATAATCCTGGGACATTTAGGCATGTGTGCATTGACTGACCATCTCCTGGCATGAGAGAACATACGCTCATAGGGCGTACTATTTGCAGCTGTGCAAAGAAGTAATCTTACAGAATGCAGAGCCTGAGTTAAGACTGACTCCCATTTGGTTATAGCCAGAACATGGCTTTTGAGCGGCGATGGCGGCTACATTATTATATCTGGGGTGACACTAGCTCAACACCATGCCACCTTGCTACGTATCTTTGCCTCGATGACGTTAAAAACTAAAAGCTCACTCGTGCAGTTGCAACACTGTTGAGTGTTCTATTACTATTGTTATTGTTTTTATGTATTTATTTAGTTGCCAACTGTTATTTTGGCGCATGACCTAAATTAAAACGAACGTTGCCATCCGGCTTTCTGTAAACAATTTCTATGACATAACTTTACTTTCTAAATAACGGCGAACCTCCTATCAATTTCATCCAGGTGCTTTGCAGCACTCTACTGAAGTTATGGAATTAGTATGTACTATAAAGCATGAAACGGATAAGAGTGTGTTACAGACCATCAAATTGAACAACTTTTTATCATGGCGATCATGTAAAAGTAATAAGCTGTCCCGTACGTTAGGGTCGAGTAGGTGTTGAAGTTTAGTGTGGAACAGTTGAAATTTTTTTCGCGAAAACGACGTTGGTGTTAGTGGCCATCCCCTTAAATATGACCACATTTTTCTAATAGGTACATGCTGTATAGGAAAGATGTCGTCACCAGACCGGACCAAAGGATTCGTGGAATGGATTAGATTAGATAAGTACTATGTTGATTTGGCTTAGCTATTCTCTATCTACAACTGGGCTGGAGAATTTTGTACAGTCACGGACGTTAATTGATGAACCACTCAAAATCTTTTTTTTATAGACTCACGAGATTACACGATCGTACAAGATTAAACACGAACTGAAACCGGATGCTCGAAAATAAGATGACCAGAGATGACCATATCCAGGGAGGTTAATGGTTGTAGAGACTCTAAGGTAGGTTAAATACGTCTCCAATCTATTTTGCTATCGACAACTTTTGAATTAGAGCTCATTAGATAATCGTTATTTCTGAAAACCTATCCGTGACAGATGGAATGTCGATGTCAAAGAACAATTCAAATATTTCACCGTATGCTAACGTTACCATGGCTAAGCTAATAAAATCGTCCCTAGGTTACGGTTACTAGACCTGCAAATCCAAATTTAAAATATTATGACTTTCCATGAATGAGTATAACCGACAAAACCCGTTTTGCTTTACACAGCAAGAATACGAACAACTGGCAAGTGGCTCAACAATGTAAGTCCGCGACTGTACATGGCTAGGAAGCTTGTAGGAAAATGATGGTTTTGTTTTTAGGTTGACTCTAGTTGGCTCCAAGCTTCAACCAGACAAGCACAGGATAGCAACGCAGCAATTTGTCCGGTTGTTATAATATTTTGGTATAAATAATACTGCGGCTAGTAAAAAATTTTTTGCCAAGATTTTAGTTTACCAAAAGGTACCTAGGTACATTTTTCTTTGGATATACGGAAATATAAACAATTACTCGCAATGTTTACTTTCAGTGAAAATTGTAAATTACGCCAATATTACTTGCAAGAACAACAAATACCTACGCAAAGTGTAATAAAACGAATAATGTCTTCGAATCTATCATCTGTATTTTTCAAGTCTTTGGATCGCAAGCAAAGAGTTCTCGCTGGCTTAGAACCTCCACTGAGGGGAGGAGGAAGTGACTGGTACGTCTCTCCAAAGGAAATCCTAGTCGAAAACAGGGCGGTATTGAAACCGTTAGATCCTAAAATTTTGACCAAACTCAATCATTTCGGTATTTTCCTTTTAGAATATCAAATCCTCGTCGCTCATCACGAGCGTCTTAAGAAAGAGAAAACAGATATGCTACGAGAATCTGATAATGCTTGGAAAAATACTGTTGAAACAATTAGTCAAACACTTTGGAATAAAAATGTCCAATTACAAACAAAAAATAATACTGAATGCCTAAAGTCCGTTCTTGATTTGTTTTCGGCTATGTATGGAAAGTCCTTAAGTAATATAGAGAGGCTTTTCCACGATGGTCTCGTAATTGAAATAAAAATGTCACAAGAACAAACTCGTCTTAAAATGAAGAAACGCTATGTCACCCTTTGCAACGCTCAAGCAATTTTAGTAAACCATGAACTCACAGCAAAATTTAAACGGGCTAAGACAAGATTAAAAGCTAAGTTTATCGAAGACCTAGAAACATGTCGCACTGAAATGACAAACAGACTGCATGATCTAAATGTTGACAAACACGTAGCTGTAGAAAAATTAAGAACATTTCACGAATATCAAAAGCTAGCGTGTCAAATTTATGTACAGTTGAAAGAGAAAGAAGAATGTTATAAAGAAATGGAGGAGTCAAAACAAAAACACAGGAAATACGTGGAACATTTGACAGAAGCCAGCACATTATTACACTTTGAAGCTAGTCTCGCAGAACAGAAAGAAAGGAAACGAAAGGAGTTCAATTCGATTTGGCTAAAAAAAGTTGGTTATGTCGTGAAGAATTTTCAGATGTTTGTGTTGAACTGTCTTAATAAGCTACCGGATCATGCTGAGTTTTTCATAAGTATGGAAAAATTAATGCTGTTGCAGGTTAATGAAGCCCTTGAAGACCCAACTGCTAAAAGTATTATTTCCGAAGTAGAGGAACCATTCTTCACTCCCGTACCACAACCTAATCCTTTCTATCTATTTTGCGACAGTAGTGACAAAGCTAAATTGGAACAAGATTTAAGTCCAAAACATAGTAGATTTTCTGCTGCGTCGGAATTACCCGTATTTATTATTAACAAGCGATGTATATACGCAGCTTGTGACAATTTCGATCCGTTCACTTCCAAGATTAAGGAATACATTCAGGGTAATCGTGGAGACGATGCTGATTTCAATGATGACCTTGTCTATGAGCACTTTGTGCCGGTGAAGTACACAACCTCGCAACAGTTGGAAGAAATAAAACTACAGAGTTCTTTATTACAAGTTTTGCAAGAAGAGATGTCTAATATTCATGAAGTGCCTCTCGCTGATCATGACATACCACATTGCTTCGGTTCATCGGTCGAGGATGCCAAAAATACCATTAAAACAAGTGAAAAAAGCATAGGGCAAGGAATGCCATTGGTCCCGTCACATTTAACAAACAAAACGGTAGGCCCATCTAAAAATAGAAGCCTACTAGAGCACGTAAGAGAACCTAAATTGGAGAAATACTTGAAATACACTGAGCCGAAAACTTGTACATGTGGCAAGAGGTCTAAGAAGCATTTAGCTGAACATTTGCCGGTGTATATGAGAAACATGTCTACGTTTAATGCTTTGGAATTACCAAACTATGAAACGTGTTCAGTCACAACTTTAAAAAACTTGGTTAAACACGCGAGAGCACAAGGGGCTCCCTCCCCAGCTGATACAATATCATCCAAGACCAAGGACATGTGTACCCAATGTTCAGATGAGAAATATGATTTGCTGTGCACTTGTTTCTCGGATAGTAATCTAGACTTATTTGAACCATTAAGGAAGGATGATCAGTTCAACTTGGAAAATGTTTCACCTTCATACCTGACGACTACGCCGAGTTCATTTGCAGTTGATAGAGCACATTCTTTAAGACAATTGATCGAAGACGCGCCTGAACTCGTAGAAATATTCCATACAAAAAAATGATTATCAACTTGGTTAAACACGCGAGAGCACGAAGGGCTCCTTCCCCAGTTGATACAATATCATCTAAGTCCAAGGACATGTGTACCCAATGTTCAGATGAGAAATATGATTGTTTTCTTTAAAGATCGGTTTTTTGGGAAGATTTACACTTTTTTATTAAAACGATCATATTTAATAAAAGTTCTAAATTATTTCACTATTTTATGTAGGTAGCATGTAAAGGTACTGACGCAAGCCTTTGTTTTATATCCTTGACACGAGACTGCAGCCCATTTTTTAAGAGAATAATCTTTTTTAATTTTCTCGCACCGTGGAAAAAACTTTAAAAATAATATCCTTTGACATTTCACTTCTTTAGTAATTCTAATCCCGTTATTATTTTGTACTCGACCATTCCTGAACCGGTAATATTAAGAAGACCGGTGGATCTGGTGACGCTTGGGGACCTACCTGCAGCAGTGGACGTATTTCTGCTGTAATGATGATGATGAGACTTTCCAATAGCTTTAATCATTCCTCTTCTTTTCGTGTAGTTATTGCCTAACCTGGTGTCAATTTTTATGCTGCCCATTTTTTTTTGAGGCTGGGCAATCATCCTATGCCTTCTCCCGCACTGGGTGGAGCGGAAGGGAGTGTCAGAGTCTTACTGACTAAAACCCATCCATGCTCCTTCCGTAGCCCTTTATGTTCGGGGGTAGCGGTAACCCTTTCGGACAATCCCGCTTATTTATGCTGCCCATGGGCCTCTGACTGAGCTTCACATGCCATGTCATGCTTGATCATTTTCACGCTAGCATACGGTCCCATTTCATTTTATTGGCTGAAACTGGTGTAAAATCACGTTATGTATGATTTATAACGAATGAGTACTGCATTTCACCTTCGAAGAGATGGCCACCTGTCTCACGAACGGTTCTTAATTCTCTTTCTCTCACCCCTCTTTACAGCCACACAGCAAATAATCGCTAGCAGCGGTCATTCAGGGGAAGGTTTTACTACAAAACGAGTTATAATTCTTGTCTGACCCTAAACCTTCGAACCAGTTATCGTGTTTTGAGTTTTATTTTAAGCGCGTTAAAGTTCTTAAAACAAAATGTATAACTTTAACGTGGTGGAAATACAGATCGAAATTAAAAATGTGTTATATATATAATTTCCAAATTTTTCGATGACTGTTTTTTTTAAATGTGTTTAATAAAGACATGCCTTTTTACCTGCTATTTTATGCCTTAGAAAGGGTTAAGCCTAATGGTTTGGATGGATGGTTAAAGATAAACCTTATTTTGGTTTTGCAATAAGGCTGAAACGACGACGCGCAACGCTCCGCTCGTGGTCGACTCGTTTAGACCCCACGCGCCTAGTCTCCTCTTGACTAGTTTAGTTTCGACATTCGACTCGTGTTTGCAGTGAACATGATGGAATTGGTTATTATAGCACTTATTGCGGAAGAAGACGAAGAAAGAAACAAACGTATGCCGTCGCTAGACTACAAAGAAATGGTGCGGTCAGTGTTGCGGCAGGGGTGAGGAGGAAGCCGCGGGAAGAACCACCGATACTTTCAATATTGTCAATTCCTTGCAAAATACAGCTCAGTTCTTCACCTAAGTTATCATGGTGAGACTTACAGAATCGACCAACTGTATCGCTTGAAAAGGTCGCGAGCGGCCGCGCGCCACGCACGTCTTGTTGGTGGCTCTGCCCGCGGTCCGCCGCGCGCTCCTCACCCCCGCCGCAACACTGGCCGCACCATTTCTTTGTAGTCTAGCGACGGCATACGTTTGTTTCTTTCTTCTTCCGCAATAAGTGCTATAATAACCAATTCCATCATGTTCACCGCAGTTTCCTTGCCAAATGTCGAAACTAAACTAGTCAAGAGGAGACTAGGCGCTTGGGGTCTGGGGGTCGCGCGAGGCCGCCAGCGGCGAGTGCGGCGACGCCGGCGCCGGCCGCTGCCATTCCGGTGTGACTCGGCCCTAAGGGCTATATTTCACCGGGACACCATGGCGGCGCAACCAGTTGCGCCACCGTGGTGTCCGTAAGCTACCTAGACACCATGCAGACACCAGAGTCGCCACACCACACTGAGACAGTATCAAAATGGAGAGTTTGCAATGAGGTGGGGGCGTCACTGGCGGCCGAGTGAGGGAGACAGCTTACAGCGCTATAGTAGTTAGTGGTGGCGCGACCAGCGTGGCGGCGCAACCAGTAACATTCTGTGCACGCGTCCGAGTTGGTCGCGCCGCCAAATTGGTTGCGCAACCAAATGGACACCAGGTGAGTAACTCTCTATAGAGCTGTATACATTTTGTTGGTAGCGGCGACTGGTTGCGCCGCCATGGTGTCCCGGTGAAATATAGCCCTAAGATGTTTAGCGTAGACCATTTCGCCTCAACACCGACGAAGCAGTTTATTTTGACTGATTAGCTGCATTGCTTATATTGTAAAAGGGTACAGTACTCCCAAATTAATAATGCACATGCAGATCTTCGCTTATTGTCGTATTCCCGGAAACACCCGAATCATTGTATCGTTCGAGTCCTTAACAATGCACTTGCATTTTGCACCTTGTTCCAAAGAAATAGGAGTCAATATCATGTGCACACAATAGAAAACAATTCGGGCGGTCGGCGGTCAGTCAAAGGTCCGTCAGTCGTCTTGTTATATTGGTGGTGACTGCACGTGTTCTCTTTGTCTGGAATTTTATAGAGCTGCTATTACACACCCTTCTTGGTTTTGTTTTCAAAGGTGAATTTAATTTCAACTTTAAATATCTTATTCAAATTTAAATAGTTAATTTTGTAAAATATTTAAATATACTAAAAATTTTCACGTTTTTTCAATATTAAAAAATAAAAAATACCTACGTAAAATACATATTAAGTACTAGAAAAAACTTATTTAAAATCAGATTTAGGCTTATATGAATTATAGTTCGCTATTTACTTACATAGAATTATTGAATCAAATTTCGTTACTGATAAATCAATATTTATCTCTTTTAGGACAAAACACAATCTTACTAAATTATGCATGAAGAAAATGCACTTAACCACTCTATCGTCTTCCGACGCTCGGGGAATATGACCGTTGCCGAACAGTGGCGAAGATTTCTATGCGCATTATCACTTTGGGAGACCTGTATATAGGTGATTTTAATAAATAAAAACATAAGTCTAGTCTATAAAAATCTTTTATTAAAAAAATCACTGTAATATTGTGTTTAGTCGGCGTGGTTGCCGAGGCATCCCCACCGACACCGCCTACGCACAGAATCTGGCAAATACAGTAAAGTTAACAATTACTCTATATCATATGATCTTACAGACTCGCCACTGGGGCGAGCGATACATACACAAACATTATTTATTCAATTACAACTAAACATAAGCAAATCGGAACAGAAACAAATGCTATCGAATGATTCAATTATAAAATAAATACATTTACATATTATTATTAAACACAGATTGGTAGAAATGTAATCAACGGCGACGCGAGGGAGTCGCACGTCGATTTGTAATATTTTGTAGTCTCTCGAATGCGAGAGGGGCTGCCCGCTGGAACCATTCGCTCGCTTCCCGAGTCCGAAACACCCATTCGTCTAACTGAACCAATAAATCTTAAGTAGTAAGGTCAGTCCTAGAGACCTGCCCGCCTGCGCGCGCTGCCTAGCTGTACAGGTCGTCGTCGCCGCCCTCCTCCTGGAACGTGGCCACGTCGCCGCCCGACGGGCCCGTGCCGCCCGCCGCGCCGCCGCTCTGCGGGAATCTGCGGCCACACGCACACGTCAGCACAAGTACTAACATTACAACATCCTACTGAACTTAAACCAGAGACAAGCAGAATGGACTGAGCATCCCGTATACAGTTGTGCAGTGAATGCAAGAGAGAGGGAGATAGCGAATATGCCGCCAGTAATTATGACGTAAAACTAAAGTTTGGCGCTTTAATTGACGTTTATTTAGGAAGTGTGTGGTGTTCTGCTCACTCCCGTGGGATGGCGTATACACACACATCACGCACACTATAAATCAGTTCATTATTATGAAGCAGTGTGCTGACTTGCTAAATCAGCAAGCATAACTCAGTTTCGAAATCGCAACCGAGCTTCTTTTTCGGGAAATTAAATGTTGTTAGATATAAATAGCATTCGCTATACCCGACAAAGAACATTTACGTTCGCGACTATAAATAACTACACATAATATTCGCGTAATTACCTGAAGTTGGTCCCGAATCCCCGGCTCTGCTGCAGCGTCTGCGCGAACATCTCGTACTTGCGGATGTCGTTGTCGGACACAGAGCGACGCGCGAACTTCATCGCCTCCTCGAAGTGAGCGCGGCTGATCTCTGGGACAGGGTCCTCCTCGTCCATCTGAAAGTAACGATTTCTTGTATTAGTCTTACGGAAGACTAAGAAACTGTGAAGGTGCTTCAACTGAGATAAGAAGAAGGATAGCACAGTAATGTGTGTTTATCTATAATATGTATGTACATATTAACAAAAAAAAAAATTATATAGTAGTTTATCAGCCATTTCGTTACCATAACACAAACAGGTTGCTTAGCTTGGGACTATATGGCGTTGTGTGAAATGTCCAAGGATATTATTATATTATTATTGAGAGTCTAACAAGCAGTCAGTGTACTTCATGGTAAGTGAACGCGCACTTGCGCTGCCTCTAGTAGTGCCAACCGATAGCAGTCCACAGTAACAAATTGACTTTCTAACTGCACGCTAATTAGCTTGATCATGGGCTGTTCTTCACCCAGCTGCTACCAGCTATCCTGGACGGCCCTCAGGCTAGACTGGAGCGGCGGTGCTCCAGTCTAGCCTGAGGGCCGTCTTACTATACTTTTCGTTGCTTCGCAAGTCACTTCAACGGTAATTGATCTAACGGTTCATATGGCCGATGCCACTTCAGCTTATCTTGATTGATGCAATGATATTAAAAAGCAGCGTGCACGACTCACGTCCATGACGGCCGCGGCGGGCTGCTGCTGGCGGGCCCGCTCGCGCGTGATCTCGGCCTCGATGGCCTGGCGGATGGCCAGCTTGCACGCGCGCTGGCAGATCTCCGTCAGATCGGCGCCGCTGAATCCTTGCGTCACCTGCAAACAACACGGTATCAGGATAAGAATTATGCAAGAACAGATTTCCGTCCATGAATGAGGTAAAAACTCTATAATATAAAAATGAATCGCTGAATGTGTTGCTAAGCGCGAATTTCGAGAACAGCTGAACCGATTTCTCTAGTTCTTTTTTTGTTGTGTTTGTTATTGTCAGGAGAAGGTTCTTACATTTAAATAAGTAGGGTAGGTAGGTAAGGTAGGTACCATAGTTTAGACAGAACAACGTCTGTCGGGTCAACTAGTAGGGAATAAAAGTGTGATTGGAGTTCAGTCATATTTGCCGAAGGGTACAATGGCCTAGTCACGTTACCTTAGCGATGTATGAGAGATCGACGTCCTTAGCGATGGGCGACTTGCGCAGGTTGGCGCGCAGGATGGCCTCGCGCGACTTCTCGTCCGGCAGCGGGATGTAGATCAGCTGGTCCAGGCGGCCGGGCCGCAGGATGGCCGGGTCGATGATGTCGGGACGGTTCGTCGCACCTAGCCACAAAACAAGTGTTAATTATTCACATTTTCCTCTATTTAGTTTTGCATTCATTAATCATGTGGCCATTGGGAGTGTAGACGACTTTTACGCAATCATTAGAAAGCGATGGGCTTCTCTCTCGGCCCAATATGTTGAGGGTATTGAGTGAGCGGTGGGACTGCCTAATGCTTGGCCGTTGGGTCAAATTACACACAGGTCGGCTGTTGTTAGTGTGTGTGTTTGTATCTATTATATTATTATCATTGTTATTGTCTCTTTATGTTATGTATGTGTTTTTAATATTAGTAAAATAAGTATATCTCACGTGAAATGGACTATAAGGTCTGTCCATAAATGATTATTATTAAAGATAAAAAAAATATCGTAAATGTGAAACTTTTGTATCTCTGGTATTCGCACGTTTTCTTTAAGACTCACCAATAATGAAGACGTTCTTCTTGGCGCCCATGCCGTCCATTTCAGTGAGGATCTGGTTGATAACGCGGTCGGCCGCGCCGCCTGCGTCCGACACGGAGCCGCCGCGAGACTTCGCAATCGAGTCCAACTCGTCGAAGAACAACACGCACGGGGAAGCTGACCGAGCCTGGTGGAATACATCAAACGTTAACACGTAAAAGACAGAAGTATTAGGCTCAATTTACACCGCCGCGGAACGGAATGGAAGTTTTTTTGTAGCAAATCATAATGAACTTTATGTCAATAGTGTAGTGTACAAAGTAGACACGAGCCAAATAACAGATCACGCGTTTCCTGGAGAATTCCCGCGCATTCTCGGAAATTTCCGCAGTGTTAAGCACGTATCTAGATTATACGTTACACACAATGACGTTAGAGTTCATTTTGCTCTGTACAAAAAGTCGCTTCCATTCCATTCCGTGGCGGTGTAAATTGAGCCTTACAGAAACTGCAAGTAAGTACGTCACATCGAGTTTTAGAAAAAAATTAGCCTTGTGTACGGCCACAAAGCTTCACAAGGCTAATTTTTCACTGTCGAGAAAGGGCTTTATAGACAGCTATAGCTGTATAAAAGTCCCTTTTTGAAGCTTGATATATTATTTTCCGCGTCCTATGGGTTATAAAACGTACCTTGTCGAAGATGTCTCGCACGTTAGCCTCGGACTCTCCGAACCACATAGTGAGGAGCTCGGGGCCCTTCACAGAGATGAAGTTAGCCTGGCACTCGTTGGCGATAGCCTTGGCCAACAGAGTTTTACCTGCACAGCGGAATAATTGCTTGAGAAGATTATAAAATTAACATTTTTGGAATAACATTATAAAATATGCTAGAAAAATTATTGAGTTCTAATCTAGTGTTAAATATCATTCTTTGATGGAATTGATCCAAGCAATTCGATATGCAAATAAATGAAAACCAAAATCCAATATCAAAAATATGTTTACAGGAGATTTTGACTTATTTACATGCCTGACATCATTAACTTTAGCATTTATTACAAGGTCTGCTTACTTACTGACAAAGAATGCGTTTTGAACACATAAAATACAAGAACTTCTTCCTAGATTGTTCTAACCTGAGAATCATAACTTATCAAATGTTTCATATAAACAAGTAGGTTGTGACTGCACATACCGCATCCAGGCGGTCCATAGAACAGCACTCCCCGGGAGGGCTGCATGCCGAACTTGAGGAACTTGTCGGGGTGCTCCACGGGGTACTGTACGAGCTCCTGCAGCTCGCGCTTCACGTTCTGCAGGCCTCCGATGTCGGTCCACGACACGTTCGGCACCTCCACCACGGTCTCGCGCAGAGCAGACGGCGATGATTTCGTCATTGCATACTGAGAAACAAAATTTATGTCAATACTCGTGGCTACATGATCGAAGATTAAGCAACGTTTGCGAAAGTCGGTCTTTGGATAGGTTACAATACAATCCATTACATACAAAATTATTTTAAAAAATCGGCTACTGTGATTTCTAATAATAAGTAGCTTGGAACAAATTGCTATTTATCACTCAATTAGCAAATAGATGTTGCATTTCAAGACGACGCGTAAATCAGGACATAAAATTCACACTAACATTGTTACTTAGATATGCATAGAAAATGTGTTGACACATACTTGTAAAATATTATTTGAATGCATACATAATATTGTCATTTTTTTCAGCCAGTCTTACCAAGGGTTATCGTATTGCCCAGTTATGGAGGTCAGATAGGCAGTCGCTCCATGTAAAATACTGGTATTCAGCTGCATCCGGTAAGACTGGAAGCCGACCCCAACCCCATAGTTGCTAGGCAGATGATGACATAATATAGTCATTCTTTTACAACGAAGTATACATGTTTCTTACCCGGAAATTGTCCATAGACACGGCGAGTGAGTTGAGAACCTCCGCGTCAATCTGATCGTCCTCAAGATCGATGAGGTCCATCTTCTCACGGATTTGTTGAAGAGCCGCTTCCGAGCACAGCGAAGCCAAGTCAGCGCCAACGTGGCCGTGAGATTCTGCCGCGATCTGTATAAGAGATAATGATTCAATTTTACCTGTATTTTTGAAAAAAATTGCTAGTTCATCAAACTATAAAATAATGTAGTGACGATACATTATAAAATGAGTGGCGTTAAATGAAAGGGCCACTTTTTCGTACTAATGCGCGAGCGGTGGGACCGCCTGGCGGGAGCGTCAGTCGCTGCATAAACATTGGGACTGTCACCAACGAAATCTTGGTTTAAATGTGAGTACGTCTACCGCATATGGAACAGTCAAACACTGCTACTTACTTTTCCGAGTACTAGACTACTACTATATTGAGTAAGTACCTACTTAAGCAGATAAAGAAAAAGATATACCTAATAAATTCAAAGAATAAAACCTGAAAGTAATAACTTTAAATACAAAAAGTTACAGTATCATTTACTCAAACATGTCTCACATTGATAACAAAAGTACCATTTGTGCCAGATTACACAAATTTGTACTTTGAATATAAACTCATCATCAAAAACAAAAAATCATCATAACTAATACAAAATGAAACACGCAAGAATGTAACGGTGGAGTTTCTTGCCCATTCTTCTCCACACGAAACTACCTTTTCGACTAGAATCAATTCTATTTCTTGTTCATTTTGACGTTCAAAAGTGCCTTACTTGTGCCTATTTGAAATAAATGATTTGACTTTGTAGATAACAGCTGTTAACAAATAGCTCACCTGTTCTAGATCAACATCATCACCCAGCTTCATGTTCTTAGTATGGATGCGCAGGATCTCCAGCCTGCCGGTCGCATCAGGAATGCCGATGTCGATCTCGCGGTCAAAACGGCCGAACCGACGCAGAGCCGGGTCGATCGAGTTCGGGCGGTTCGTGGCCGCCATTACAATCACGTGGGAAGACTTCTTCATGCCTGGTGGGAAAGATGATGGCGTCATTTTGGGCTTTTAACCTTTCCAAACCTGCCAACTCCAACGAAAGCTAAGAATGTTTCTTTAGTGGACGGCTGGTAAGTTAAGACTTTTTGCTGGATTTAGCTTTCTGTATCAAGCGTCATATTTATTTACAACTAGCTGACCCGACAGACGTTCCACTATGATACCTATACCTTACCTACCCACCCTACATACCTACTCTACCTACCAACTTACCTACATACCTTACCTACCCTACCCTACCTACCTACCTATTATTTTTGTATGTAAGAACCTTCTCCTGACAATAACAAACACAACAAAAAAAGAATTGGCCAAATTGGTCCAGGCGTTGTTCATTGAGTTATGCGCTTACCAACACATTTTGCGATTCATTTTTATATTATAGATTATCTACTGCCTACGTGGACGTCGGAACTTATCCCACAGGAACGTAAAACCGTGATAGAAAATATCCTATGTGCTATTCCAGACTATAATCGATCTCTTTCCAGACTATAATCGATCTCTTTCCAGACTATAATCGATCTCTTTCCAGACTATAATCGATCTCTGTGCCAATTTCGTCCAGATCCGTTCAGTTGTTTTCGAAAACTTGTCACAATATTGGGATTAGTTTAATATTAGTGTATTCTGCTTTACTATACTGTGTTCTACCCTTTTTTGTTTGAGAGTGAGAAATCATCAAAAGACCTCTCCCGCTCTGGGCGGAGCGGAAGGGAGTGTCAGACTCTTATTGACTAAAACCCATCCATGTTCCTTCTTTAGCCCTTTATGTTCCGGGGTAGCAGTAACCCTTTCGGAAAATCCCGCTTTTACTGTATTCGACCCTTACGGTTATAATAAATCTAAGATTATATCTTCCGGAATATTTTTTCTGAACAAAGGTGAAAAACACATACGAAGTTTATAAGGACAACGCGGTCACACAGGGAACTTTAATTTATAACATGGATAATCGATCTCTGTGCCAATTTCGTCCAGATCCGTTCAGTTGTTTTCGAAAACTTGTCACAATATTGGGATTAGTTTAATATTAGTGTATTCTGCTTTACTATACTGTGTTCTACCCTTTTTTGTTTGAGAGTGAGAAATCATCAAAAGACCTCTCCCGCTCTGGGCGGAGCGGAAGGGAGTGTCAGACTCTTATTGACTAAAACCCATCCATGTTCCTTCTTTAGCCCTTTATGTTCCGGGGTAGCAGTAACCCTTTCGGAAAATCCCGCTTTTACTGTATTCGACCCTTACGGTTATAATAAATCTAAGATTATATTATTATCTTCCGGAATATTTTTTCTGAACAAATGTGAAAAACACATACGAAGTTTATAAGG
The DNA here is from genome assembly GCA_951799385.1 of Hyppa rectilinea. Lineage (NCBI taxonomy): Eukaryota > Metazoa > Arthropoda > Insecta > Lepidoptera > Noctuidae > Hyppa > Hyppa rectilinea. The sequence goes on along the minus strand of OX637318.1, from coordinate 4,884,641 downwards.
ACAACGCGGTCACACAGGGAACTTTAATTTATAACATGGATAGACATTGATGTTGCGTATAATTATAATCAAAATCATAAATCGATAATTGAATAAACACGTGTATAGCCTATTTGATACGATATTTATGCAAAATTACTGACAAACAAAAAAGATTCTAGGCAGCGCCTTACAGTCAATTATTTTTGATTCGAAATCGATATCTTTCCTGACAATGTAGACCTAACCATGTTGAATTGGGTTGCTTGCATACGACGGTCATTAAGCCGACTGTACAATATTATTTATATCCTCGATGTGGAAACGAACCAGATTAGAGAGAGATAGCTAATGTTGGAACACGAAGTTGCCGCGGATCAAACTCGAATGATGGGTACATATTTATTATCGGGAAATTCCCTGAAAGTCTGGCAACGGTCATAACTAGTGGTGTAGGTTATTCCCAAGGTAAAGAGTTTGTGAGTTATGTAAGCAGTTCCTTTATGTCTAGTACTAAACCCAGTAGATGTAAACAAAATGGTAATCAAACAATTGTAGATTTGTATGTTATACTAAAGCTATACAACTTTGTATTATTTTAACTATGCGAATGCGTGTGTTATCGACGTACGCCCACGTATTCATAAAACTTGACCTGTATAAACAATACATGAGTACATAATACAGTCTTTACATCGTTCTTTTACAAGACAATTTTCTATTATTATTTTATTTATACTGTGGATGAAGGAATTAAAAGCCCAAATTCATTACTGTTTGTAAAAATATTATAAAACACTCAAGACTTAAGTTAAACTCGGCGGCTTTTTTTTGTAAAGTGCCTACACATGAAGTCTTACCGGATGCAGCTGAATACCAGTATTTTACATGGAGCAACTGTCTATCTGACCTCCACAACCCAGTTACTGGGCAATACGATACCCCTTGGTAAGACTGGCTGTCAGATTTTCGGGTTTCTGACGACACATGAAGTGTTAATTTTAATTCTATGACCCTTCCAATTGTACTATGATTTTAATATTTAATTTGGCCGTGCTGAATCATTCAATTGTTTTAACTGCACTGTAATTTTATTTATTCTAATCTATTATGTTAAAATATTGTGATTTTTTTTTTGATGTGTTAAGTTGAGTTCAGCACATTTGTTCATGAACATTCTGGGCTGAACTCCAACAGTGTACATACTGAGTTGCAGATCTTTTTCCACCTTCAAAATGTACGTAATTTTTGTAAGCGTACAGTACAGCACATTTGTAAATGTTCACTTGAATGGGTCCACCAAAAGAAACATTTGTGCCGTACACTGTGCAGAGTACAGTGCCGCACACTGGTGGAATAGTGCCTTTACCCATACACTGCCATGAATACGTATGTGTGTTGAAGGCACAGAGCTTAGAATAGCACAAAAAATTGTGGCAGTGACTCACCATCCATAAGAGTCAGCAGCTGCGACACAATCCTGCGCTCCACCTCTCCGTGAGTCTTCTCCCTCTTGGGCGCGATGGCATCCAGCTCATCAATGAAGATGATAGCCGGAGAGTTCTTATCAGCCTCCTCAAAGGCCTTGCGCAAGTTGGACTCGGATTCACCGGCCAGCTTCGACATGATCTCAGGTCCGTTGATCAGGAAGAAGAAAGCGCCTGTTGAGAAATACCAAGTACTTTTAACACTGTTATGATATATCTGTTGTCTGTGGTTAGGAATAAAAACTACGATTCTGAAAACATAATTCTCGAGCAAGGAAATTTAATCCAAGCACCTGTTAGTTGAACAAAAGAACAACTAATAAAACATTTAAAAGATGACCTATTTAGAAGAATGGTAGAACTGAACATTCTTTCAGAAGTAAATGTTGTTAAAACAGAAACTTTTATCTATTTGTCTGTAATTGTATCAATTTCGGACTTGAAGATAAAACTGTCCTAAAACAAACTTTTTTATAGTCAAGTATCATCAAAGAAAAAGTTACTTCCGTATATTTTTAGTATAGGTACCACTGTTCCTTTTTTTTTGAGAGTGGGAAATCATCCAATGACTTCTCTCGCTCTGGGTGGATCAGAAGGGAGTGTCAGACTTTTACTGACTAAAAACCCATCCATGCTCCTTCCTTAGCCCTTTATGTTCCGGGGTAGCGGTAACCCTTTCGGACAATCCCGCTTAGCCCTAACAGTGGCCTACTTAACAAACAAACAAAAAAATAGTATTAATTAGTATTAAAACATCAATCTTACCAGTCTCATTGGCCACAGCGCGAGCGATGAGCGTCTTGCCGGTACCAGGGGGCCCGTACATGAGGATCCCGCGCGGGGGCTTGACGCCGATGGCCTTGAACAGCGAGGGGTGGCGCAGGGGCAGCTCCACCATCTCCTTGATCTGCGCCAGCTGCTTGCGGCAGCCGCCGATGTCGTCGTAGCCGACTGCGTTCAGAGCTTCTTCTTCCTCCTATTGGAGTGAGAATAGTGTTGAATGGAGACATTGACTATTTGCAACGGTCAAAAATAAAATATGAAATCGCATAGAAAAAAGAACGCTCGTCTTAAAAACTTCCATCACCGTACAGAAATTAACTATTATGCGAAGATATAATAAATTGTAAAATTGCATTTAATGCAAATTTAAGTATTCCATTTGAATCTAAAAATCTGTGACGTCACATTGTTATACTTCATAGAAATTCTGCGTTTTGATAGTTCAAATAAAGTAACGTTATTGACTACCCTTTCAAATACCCAATTACATTCAAGTTTAACGCTAAAAATATTTATAATTCATTCTGTCTGTGTCAACCACAAACGATAGACAGAAATAAAGCAAAGAGGGAGGTTTTAAATGCGTTTAGTAGTAAGTGAACGTATTTAACGATTTGTGGTGCAAGTGAGCCTAAGGGTCTGTTCCATAATGGTCAGTAAATTCAACTGAATTCGACTGTAAGACGCAATTTGTCGGATACATCAATCAGGTAAACGATCCATTAACATTGCTTTATGAGAAATCTATGTATTCAGAGATGGGCACGCGAGAAATTTGGATTTTTTTCGAGGTGCGCTAACGTAAATTGTTTTTATATTACTGTGTTGTGTCGTGTCGTGACGCTTTCTGACGCTGTATAAGCCAATCAAATCTCGTAATTTGCCGTTGTCCTGAAACGATTCGTTTGATTGGTGTACAACACAACACATCACAGTAATGTGTCGGTGGCTTAAGACTCACCTCTAAAGGTTTCTTTCACTACCATTTTGCGAACACTGCGGTACATGCTCCAATGAATTACTGAACTCACACTAAATACATTGTTGTATTTGACAAGAGTACCCAAGAACAATAGCAAACTAAAGTTACGTTTTGGTCACAAAGTAACTCGCACGTAAACAAAATGGCGGAAATACAAACTGTTATGAAAAAAGAAAACGAATTTTAAATACGAGAAAAAATTCTATTTCGTTTTGTAGTAACTGTAAGATAGCGTCGAGTACTCCTCGCAGTATCAAACGGCACTGAGATTAAAAAACTGTGTTAGGTGCTGATAAGGAGAAACACATTGCGTGTTTGTGAGAAAACTTTTTGCTCTACGCATTCATTGCATAGCGCCAATATTGTATGGACCGACATTGTTGTGTGAATTTTAATGAAAAAATGTGAATAGTCGGCACATAAAAATAAACCAAATTATTCAGTGAAATAAAGAACGTAAGTTAGAGTTTATAATATCGATAAAATTAAAATTTCTGTTTGACATGTTTAACATTTATGAAGATAAAATTATTTAAATGTTCTCTGAGCTACAAACATGGACAATTTAGCTAGCTACGGGTAAGAAATAAACATGAACAGTTCTATTAAGTAAAAAAATTACAACCTGTATTATTTTCGGTAACAATACCAGCAAGCATGATGCAAGAAACCAATAAGTTCAATCTGTGTAAAACGTAAGCGGACGCGTATTCTTGTTAAATTAGCTGCTGAAAGTACGTTTTAAGAGGGAACTCTACTAGGCCTTTTTCTTGAGCAACGATTTTTCCAAAAAATTCTTGGTCTAATTGGTACGTGTTCCCATCCATATCCTTTATTCCAAAACATAGTCACTAAACAAATTATAACGATTCAAAATTCCGAAAAATACCTAGCCCTTTTTTACCGTCATGTTCAGACGACTATCAGACAATTTTGATATTTTTTTAACAAAAAAGAAAATAATAGAAGCATAGAATTTTTTAGATCAGTGTACTTTTGAAGAAAAAAAAACAGCGGAATACAAAACGTCTTTTGGTTTTTTTTGTAGGTAAAATCAGCCTCAGCTGCAATAATTGTCCCTTTCGCACTTTACGGGGGGAGGTGCGTCGCAGCGCAACGGCTAGTTTCTTCAAATACCTATTTTTCAAATATCCTCGAGACTAGAGTCCCCTTTTAACCAAAGCTGAAAGTAGCAATTTTAAGAAAATTAAACCGATAAATGCGCCTAAATAATTGGACAGCTCTAACCCATCACTGTCTTTTTCTGCCTAGTCCAGTCATTTCGTTGTTTTACGTATAAACTTTTCCGGGACTTTCGAAAGTTGATGAGTTTATTAATTTCAGCGTTCTCTTTTCGAATTTTCACTTAGACAACTCGTATTTTTGCCGCTCTCGCCGCCATATTGAAAAAAAAAACAGACATATTTTTAAAGATGCAACTACAACGTCTTATAGTTTGGCGTTGCTTTTATTATCAGATAGTTAAAGTGTTCTTTCATTGCCACACTTTGTGTTGCCACTTGCCTTCCACAAACGCTCACATACATATTTTCCGTCATACGACAGATATTAATAATGGATGAATCATAAAATATATTATTGCTCGTCCATAGTAATATTTATGCTTGACTGTACCTAAATGTTAATTGTCCGATATGACGATTATGGCATGGACTATGCTAACCTACCTCACGCTTAATTGGGTCTCCCTCGCAGTGTATGACGGTGTCAGGCGCCACGATGCAGTAGGGAGACGGGTCAGTCTCCACCACCTTGAACTCGACGGCGCGCATGCCTCCGCGGACCATGAAGGTGTCATCGCGATGGATTGGGCGATAGGCCTCCATGAAGTACGGCTTTAAGTAAACCTCGAACAGGTTTCTGAGCACAAAGAAAAAAATTATTAAAAACTCACCTTTTCTACCTTACCTTATTTGAGCAAGATTAGCGACACTAAATATGCATACAACTGCTAATTTTAAGAATTCACTTTACATAAATAAATAAACATTCAAAAATCAATAAAATATATTACATTTTATTTAACCTGTATTTTAATTTATTAATAACACTACCTACTAAGTAAATACCTAGTAGTACCTACTGTGGTGTACCCAAAAATGCTTATTTCTGATTGATTCTAAAGCTTTGTAAGATATATTTCAGTACCTCAGTAATGTCTCATCTTTTCAAGAAAACATGAACTATTTATTATTTTAAAGCTCATATTCAAACAAGTGTCAGATATTTTTGCCTAAACTTACCCAGCCAGTCCTTCAACAGAGTCATCAATTGGCAGGATATGCACTCGTTTCCCGTATTTAACGGACGGGCAGGGCGCGATGGACACGACATCAGACAGGCGCACGCGCAGGTTGTTGCGTACTACGCGGTTCATGCGAATCTTTTCATCGGGGCAGTTCTCATCTGACAGCACGATGCAGACGGTCTCCTTGCGGCGCTTGCCCTTCAGGAGAACCGTGTCTCCGCGGAATAGCTGCAGTTGCTCCATTTTTGCCTGCCGAAAAATTATTTATTTATTTATTTACTCTAAACATACAAATATCCTTACAGGCTGGACCCAATGCGATATTGTAGCACAATACAATTAACATACATACCAAGACATTAAATTATTTACTTAACAAAATTAGGTACATACAAAGACCTACCTATCTTAAATGTCTAATGATGTTTTGATGACATAAGTTTAAATGATCATTTTGGATTTGATCAATCAAATCCTTGAACATCCTACATTGATTGCAAGGCTCCACCCCTATTACATGGGACTCAAACATAATTGGCGAAATGTAGGTGTATAATAGGTTTACCTCTGGCTAACCCTTGGATCACCAGGTGTGATGTTATGTTATTAAGAATTAAGTGAATATCCCTTCTAAATAAAACCGTATGACAGGCTGAAAAGCAATACCTAGGCGATGGTTATGCATCTTTTTCTCATCTATACTATAATATTATAAAGAGGTAATTTTTTTTTAAGTTTGTATTTAGGCGGTGTTCTTCAGTACTACTGATCCAATCCGATTCCAAGTCTTTATGGGAAGCTGGATTATCCCCGATTATTATCTATACTAATATTATAAAGCTGAAGAGTTTTTTTGTTTGAACGCACTAATCTCTGGAACTACTGGTCTAAAATGAAAAATTCTTTTTGTGTTAAATAGTCCTTTTATCGAGTAGCAGATGTAACATCACGCTACAACCAAAAAGAGCCGAGTAGCGGGTGAAACCGCGCGGGAGCAGCTAGTTTAGCTATATTTTAAAAGTGAATCCACACAGAACGAGTCACGGGCAAAGTGCTAAGTTCAGGATATTTGCCAGTGGGTGTTTTGTGTAAACAACAACTTCACTTTTTATCAGAAAGCTATGTTTTGGGAACAACTGTATATTGAATTAATGATGCTGTAAAGCCGCTATTCCACCAGAGTGCTGCACTGTGCGACACAGCAATGCACAGTGTACGGCACAAATGATTCTTTCGGTGGACCGACTCAAGCAAACATTTACAAATGTGCAGTACTTTACGCTTACAAAAATTACGTACAGTTTTGTCGGTGGAAACGGATCTCCAGCTCAGTACGTGCACTGTTGGAGTTCAGCACAAAATGTTCGTGAACAAATGTTCTGAGCACAATTTTGGTGGAATCTCACCTTTAGAATAATATACCGAGAAGTAAGGCTAGCTTCTTATGGTATACAGGTGAATATGGTTTCACCCGCTGCTCGGTTCCTACTGGTTGTAGTGTGATGTTACATAGTCTTTCTCGATAAATGGACTATCCAACACAAAAAGATTTTTTAATTCGGACCAGTAGTTACAGAGATTAGGGTGTTTAAACAAACAAACTCTTCAGCTATAAGCTATAATATTAGTATAGATTGGTTGGTAGATATTTAGCCTATATAATATTGTGCAATTCAAGTACCTATGAATCAGAATTTTTTATGTTTAAAACTGAATATTTTTTAACTATGATTCATTATTTTTTACTTGTAATAATGGTCAAACTTCAAATTAAAAAGCCAATGTTTTTATTATATTTTGTCTTTAGTTGTTTGTCAGCCACATAAAGTTAACTTCGAATAGTTGAATACAACATGTTTTAGAACCAACAACAATCTGTTGAGCACAACAGAGAAACAATGAAGAAATGAATTATGACAATTTTTTTTTTAAATAATATCCTTGGACATTTCACACAACGCCATATAGTCCCAAGCTAAGCAACCTAATGCTTGTGTTATGGTAAACTACTTAAATACATTTTTTTTGTAAATACATACATATTATAGATAGAAAAACACCCAGACTCGGAACAAATACTTGTAGGTCGTACAAACATTTGTTCCGTGCGGGAAACGAACCCGAGACATGCTGCACAGCAGTCAATAGCTCAACCACTGCGCCAACCGTGTCGTCAACTATTTTGTTTGTTTGCCCAACAAACCATAGATATTTAATTTTTTTATTACACTAATGTATTCATTTATGGTTGTCATGGTGATGCTTGGTAGAGCCCTCTACCATATTATATTATATATATATTATATTTCCATCAGAAGACAACTTACAAGAGATGTTGATCATAAGCCTGATCAAAATTTGTGGTCATTCAAAATTGAAAAATAATTATTCTATATTTCATCATCATCATAATTATTAAGGGCAGTTCAGACTAGATATCTTCTAGACTGTTCTGTTGAATTAGTTTTATCTTTTTAGCTTGTCATGTTCTCATCATCATAATTATTAAGGGCAGTTCACACTAGATATCTTCTAGACTGTTCTGTTGAATTAGTTTTATCTTTTTAGCTTGTCATGTTCTCACGTCTTGTATAATGTTGGCTAACAGAACTTATTTTATTTTATCTTCTAAATCAATAGTATTTTTGATAATATTCCATTCAAGTTGAAGTAGATTGAGATACTTACAACTTGAGGTTAATTCAAACTACTGTCGTACATTTTTTTTTTATAAGCAGCGCAGTTCAAGACAATAAATATCTTCACATTATTATTACAAGCAATATTCTAATACAGTTAAAAAAAAATCTACGAAGACAATGAAAAAATGATTTTTTTTGCCTTTCTTTTGTAGAGAAAGGGCTTATGGCAGTCATAAATTAATATTCCCCCTACCTATAGAACATTTCCACAACAAATATTTTTAAGAGTAATGTAGTTTTAAGTAATTAGACCCATGATAGAATTCTTCCACAGATTTTGTTTGTATCTATTATTATTATTATACAATAAATAGCAGCTTAATAGACAAACAAGGTCATTGAACTATAAGTATAATGAAAACTGGCGAAAAATAATTATTATGTTTTGGCAATAAATAATTGCCTGTCATTATGTTTTATGTAAAGCTAAAACTTTTTATATGGACACTTAATGATGAGCAAACTGCTTCTTACTAGGTACATAATATGATCAGAGATGCTAACCAGGTTTAACCAACATAGTAAAGTTTCATGACATTAGGGATGAATGATGGTGACAAAGCATTTTTATGGTAAATGAAATCAATGGACAAATACGCCATCGGCGCCACCGCGTAAAGACAAAGAGCTCAGACCTGTGAAAGCGCCACCACGGAGTTGTCATCGCTGAGCGCCTCATCCACAATGAGACGGTTGGGCCTGTCCTTGCGGCGCAGGATCGCGGTCGATAAATCATCAGGATTACTGCCGAACAAGAAAAAATGTCAATCGCCCTAAAAATAACCAAAGCGCACAGTTCTAATAAGACTAATTAACACCAAGCGACATCGCCATTTCGAAAATCAATCTTATTATGCTCTGTTTGTAAAAACAAAATCATATTCCTTAGTGAATTTGCAAAATTCGATTTCTGTGAGTCGGTTTGTAACTCAGACATGATGACAAGCCAATTTTTGAAGATTCGTTTGCAGAGTAGCGCATCGATTATTTGCAAAACTAAACATACGATTAGGTCCTGTACTATTAATATGCATTATTATATACTCACCCTTTACTATCTGCCATTTTCAGTAAAAAATTAAAATTATAATTTGTAAATTTACTACTTTTTCAGAACGCCGAATGAACAATCACTCTACCACTTCAATACGTGCGTGACGTTGCCGTATTTCATTTGTTCGTCGATGATCGTAGTGTTGCCAGTATATTGTTGTTGTTTATGGAAAAGTAGTTTGTTTTCCTTTTCTATCGGAAATTTACGGTTTTTAATTCTACCTTCACTAAGACCTTCATAATTTAGCTTAGAGTTAAATGCTCTAAGTAATTTAGCAATATAATGTTAATAAATGTCTTTAAACCGATATAGTTAAAATATATATTAAAAGAAACTTAAAAATATTATTGAAATACATATAATACTATTGAATTACTACGTAATTTCGGTCAATGCATAATTTTTTTTGTCATGATTCTAAACCACTAAAATCTAAAGGGGCCCCGAGACGGTCAAACGGTTTGATTCAAACCTTACGTGTTTGATGAAACCGTTTGATGTCGGTTTGAACGGTTGTCAAACGGCATTGCGCAGTTTGGTTCGGTACGCCGCCATTATTAGACTTGTGTGTGATGCAGACAAGATGCTTTATAACGTTAATGTCCTGCGTCAGAAGAGAAAAAAAAAGAAAAAGACTTTGGTCCAAAGCATGGTACAAAGTGCTAGAAACTACCGCTCCAGATGATTATAAGAATTTTCTTAGAATGGATAATGTTCGACACACAAGTTCTCGCTTCAAAATCCAGCTCTAAACTAAGCCGAGTTTGTTCAAACGCGTCGGAACACGATCAAACGGCGCGTCAAACACAACAAAAATATGAAATTTCATCAAACAAGCTTCAAACTCGTAAATGTTTGACAAACCGTTCAAACTAGCTTCGTAAACGATCAAAATGGTTGAGTCAAACCATTTGTGCGTATCTATCTCAGAATAAGGAAATATCTATGCAATTGTCCTACGACAACAAACACAAACTACTAGTGTTGAGGCACAAGGAATGAGTGGTATTTCATTGCATGAATGAATGAATAAAAAGTTCTGTTCTCTTTTCTTGGAAAAAATACGTTTAATGATTAGTGCCTGCGAAACTACGTAGGCAGCCGCCAGTAATCACAAAACAATTTATAGTGCTATAGAAAAAGAACGATTGTATTTATTTTTATAGTAAATTTTTTTTAGATTGCCTATCATTCTGCATTAAGGGTCGGCAATACGGAATTCATACCCTTTAGAACAGGCTTTCAATTTATATACACGTGTCAAAAAGTAAGAAAGGGAACAATATCACTACATACTACATAGTATAAAACCAAGTCGCTTTCTCTGTCCCTATATCCCTATGTATGCTTAAATCTTTAAAACTACGCAACGGATTTTGATGCGGTTTCTTTTAATAGATAGAGTGATTCAAGAGGAAGGTTTATGTGTATAATTTGTCGATACATTTTGCAGGCGAAGCCGCGGGCGGAAGCTAGTAAATAATAAACATACACAAAAAAACTGGTTACTGAACCTTTTGACTGAAAAAATAATTTATTTTGAGAATCGTTCATTCGCGTTGTTCCAGCACTATGCAAATCCTCCCCTATACTGCGTTTGCCCTACCTACGTATCTACCACTGTATTTTTACTATCGTTACGTCAATAACAATTACTTCGTCTGTTGGAGACAACAGTAGCACCTCCACCACTGCGACTACGGGAGCGGGGCAGAGAGTGCGGGGATCGGGGGACGAGACGCCGCGCCGCTAGCCGATGACCTGCACTGTCCTTCACTTCAAATTTTACAACGGTCCGAGAAACGCGCGCGTCCTTATGTTCAATATACGAACCATACCTATAATTACAGTCCGCTATTTTATTTAAAACACCTCTGAGAATCGCCAACATCGTCATTGTACGTAAATAAAAATATTTTAATGTATAATTTATATTTACAAGTGATAGGAAACACCATGGTTTCGAAAATTTGAAGTGGCAGATCGCTTTTGTGCACGAGCATACTGCACAATTAACCATTTTTTAGGAGGACATCCTTGCGACACAATACGATACATATTGGCGGCGGTTTTTTTTTTTTTTTTGAATTGGCATCTCGCAGTTGAACCAAAAGGTTGTCTAATGCTTAACCGGGCTTGCCTGTGGCTGCCACAAAAGAATTGTAGCCTTTAGCCAGGGCTTAATAAAAACTAAACCTAACTTACAAAACTAAGCGACTACACGCTGAGGGCACCCCCTGCGGGGTTCGGACCTCGGCTTAGGGCGTCGCTGGGGGGGGACAGCAAGGGACAGCTGGATCGGGGGTTTTTAAAACTACTGGCTCAGCGACAACGCGGGCTGGCTCGAGCAAGGGTCGGGGGGATGAGGATGGACAGGGTTTTCGCGACGGGCCTCGACGGCGAGGACGGAACGACGGAAATTTGTATTTGTGTGCTAATCTAACAGTGCTGGTAGCCGGGCTGCTCTCCTGGAGGAGAGTGGTGGCATCGTCGGGGGCAATGAGGGTATGCCGTGGACGGCGAACCTTACTGATGCGGGACGGGGTGTATCGGGAGGCGGCCGCAATCAGGGGATTGCGGTGCTTTATGGCAGTGTCAAAGAAACGCTTCGAGAGGCGTTTCATGAACTGCTGAACTGTGGGGAGTTTAAAATCTACATGAAGGTCCATGTTACGGACGTAAAAGGGAGCTCCTGAGACCCTACGGAGGAACCGGTTTTGTAGTGTCTGCATTCGATGCAGATACTTGGGTTTGGCGTGCGCGAAAACGACGCAAGCGTAAGTCATGATGGGACGGATTACAGCCTTATAGAGACGCAGTTTGCACCGGAGTGACAATTTGCTGCTTTCTGTAAGCATGAATTGGAGCCTACCGAGAGCGAAAGCGGCCCGCGAACGGACCTGCTTTATGTGCTCTGCGAAACTGAGGTGTTGGTCGAGAGTGACACCCAGGTACTTGGCATGCTTCGCCCAAGGGATCGGCTTGCCGTACATGGTGATCGGATTAGGGGGGTTGGGGAGGGCCCTACGAATTCTCCTAAAGAGAACAGCCTGACTTTTATCGGGGTTGATGGCGGCGGCGGTTTGCGAATGAACTAGTTTTATATGTAGAACGTGTCAAACCGTATGGCCAATCGGTCTTGGCAGAGGGGTACGCTTAGCTATGCCATCTCCATAGGTTACATGAACTAAGACTAAAATGGGTCGGCGTGGGGTTTGTCAACTTTCAAGGACATAATCGTCATGTTTATGATGCCGGGATTTTAGAGGAGTTTCATATCCACTCTATGATAATTACTTCCTTGAAGTTTAGAAAAATAATTAATAAACTCTAAGTACCTACAAGCACGTATACTAATCTCTGCTTATCAGTCAAATCCTGTCCCAAATCATTATTTTTATTGGACCCAACCTCAACATTCTTCAAAGAAAATGATAATTTTTTTCAATAACCTATCTATTTCTAATAATAATTAACTAGTCCAACCAAAAAAAAAACAAAATATCAGTTTATTTCCCACATTTTGTAGGTATACCCTTAGGTGTACCACTTACACACAAGAACTCATCAATCAAATTGATTGAACGGCAATATGACATAACTAAGGCGATTGTCCCACCGCGCCGACGGTAACTAGAAGCGAATAGGATTATCAACTGGAAACTGGAAAGGAGTTGGTGAGCTACGAGAGCGAGGGTTTCGTTGGAAAATAGTAGGTATGTGCCAAGCGAGTCACAGCGAGTGTTCTGCCCGTCAAGAGTTGTTGAGCGAGTATTTTGCTCGATGGCTCGTCACTTCGATAAACTTGTGGAGAGAGTTCTCACCGGCGGTGAATAGTCAGCGCTAAACACATGTACTGACGCCAGCACATCAAGCTATCCCTAACTGTCAAATTTTCTCAATTAAAAATGAACCTTATATCTATATAAAGTTGAAATACTATCAAAGAAATTTGACAGATTGTGGTAACTTGATGTGCTGGCCTCTGTACCTACCTATCTCTTTTCATGGGAATGACGTCTATTGTACGTTTCTTGTCCGAGAAAATTTCGAAAACTAAGCGTTTCCATGTCGGCAGGCGGCAATGGGATAAGTCAAGTATTGCCAGCCATAGTATTTTATTACTTTACTATATAAAGTTGAAATACTATCAAAGAAATTTGACAGATTGTGGTAACTTGATGTGCTGGCCTCTGTACCTACCTATCTCTTTTCATGGGAATGACGTCTATTGTACGTTTCTTGTCCGAGAAAATTTCGAAAACCAAGCGTTTCCATGTCGGCAGGCGGCAATGGGATAAGTCAAGTATTGCCAGCCATAGTAAATAAACCATTTAAACCAAAATCTGTGGTTCAAAACCCACTGCAACTTGTTTAAAACTAAGTATGCGCGTACGCGTTTGTATCTATGTGCATACATGCGGCATGCCTATAGATGCAAATCGTTTTTTTGGTTTAAAACCACACTTAGCAAACCACGGATTTTGGTTTGAAACGGTATATTGACAATTATATATATTGCCAACCAATCATTCGTTTGTAAAAGTACTTCAGTGAGTGTGACGAATAAAAGCTTCGGGTTTCAGGCATCTAGTCTGACTAGTTTAAACAAAGTACCTATATGCAATTAAAAGTCAATTTTGTTCACTGAAGATTTTAATAACTTAAAAAGTTCTAAAAAAAAGGTATTGTAAGGTACATAATTATACCTATGTGGAAGATGCCTATTCAACATATTAGTAGGTAGGTACTTGACGATCCGTTTAATAGCCGTTCTTATATTCTTTAATGGCAATTTTCATCAACTTTTCCACGGACCTCTTTTCCTTAGTGCCCAACTTTAGAACACAGTTCACAATCATATCCAACAGTTTTCTGGTTTGTTCTTGGATAGTTATTAATAACAAATCACCTTTTCCGAATGCCAGTAAATCGTGTATGTAATCGTCGAATTTCAACCTATGTTGTAAAGTAAATGCCCCTCTAAGTGACTCGAAGAAGTCATGTCGCTTCGGTAGCTTTTCGTCATATTCTCTTCTATATTTCACCATTTCTTCGACGACATCATCACGATGCATCTTCGACAAGTGTCTAAAATGTCTCGCTAAGCGTTCTGTGTATATAAATTCCATTTTCTTCAGTTCTTTCCTCATAACTCTACAATATTTTAAGAGCTCTTTACCCGTAAACGCTGTCGATAATATGTTGAGGTAATTTTCAATAAACTTCTCGAAGATAGTTTCACCACTGACTGTTTTTTTTGGCGAGTTCGATTCATCACTTACACTTAAACAAGATCCTAAACATATAGACGTCGTCATCAATATAACAATTGTATATAACGAACACATGTTTCTAACCATGCTGTGTATTGTACTGACTTGTGACGAAAAAACATAAAATACAAACTCAATTTCACGGTTGGCTTAATGTGAATTTAAACAGATGGCCCAATGTGAAATTAAGAGCAGTTCCATTTAATCTTTCTTCCCAATATTCTACAACAGCCGATTTGAATTTTAATCCTATATCCGATTTAAGATCTTTAGACTGTCGATGATATCTACCAAAAATTATTTGCTCGAATACTCGCCTGGTGTTTTCTCCAATGTGCTTCGAAACACCTTGCCCGTATTTTTTAAGCAAATAAACATAATTGTCCATCTTCATGTCATCCACAACTGTATATATGGAATTCATAGCATTGAAGTATTGATTCTTTTTCGGCTTTTCATCAGATATGAACACCAAGAAGTCATTAACTCTCGCTTTAAGAGTATTTCTATTGTGTGTGGAGTACATTTTCAATCTCTTTCGAAATCTGTTTATCCATATTTCTTGTAAATAGTTTATCCCGAGACCTTCGAGACAGTTGCTGAGTATTGAAAAGTATTTGGCGAGGTATTTAACTGAATATTTTGGAGACATGAGGGCATTACACAGGTTGGTAAGAAAACCGATGTAAGGTCCGAGAGGTTTTTTTATTGGAGGGGGGGCTTTTGTCGCAAGAAATGGAGTAAAATATGACTCAGCTTCAGCTGGAACCATTTCACTATAGCCCACACCTTCATCTGAACCGATGTCTATGATTTTTCTAGGAAACACTATAACATGACATAATATTTCATACACAAGAACATAACATAAAGAATTATGCTGCATCATCAACTTGTTAGTAGGTACTTAAATGAGCGTCACTTGAGTATCTGTCGTTTCGTTTTGGCTTATTATATTTCGATTTCTGTTTTTTGCTTTTGATTTCTATTTCCAAACCATGTTCTTACTTGCATCAGCATCTGGAAATTGTAAAAGATTAAAATTGAGTGCAATGTCTTTAAAAAGGAAGTTTTTTAGGAATACATTTTCAGATTTACATTTCTTCAGATACCTTTTATGGGATTATAACTAATATTCTTAATATTGGAGCAGAAACAGAAAATATCAGCAGCCATGCACGTCTTTCGAAGATAAAGTAAGAACGTGTGCGTGTGTCGATAACTAGCAGTAGTTTGATTAATCACAGATTGATTGAGACATCGGTTCACGGTTGAAACAAATCAACAGATAAAGGCAATGAGGACATTGGACACACTAGATAAAATAATAGTTATTTTCTTTCATGCTGACATCTCTTGGAGGTGCGGGTGGAACACGAACGCGCCGTCTGGCACGGGTCTGGTCCTGATCGGACGGTGAGCTACCAATTACTCACTGTCCGCAGGTCCGCGACTACGGTGGCCGGGAGTCATTAAGGAGCTCCCGACGCCCGCGGCGGCTGGGAAGGGAGGTCCTTTCCCACTCCCATCCCGCCACCTCCTGGCTTCTGTACCTATGTGTATGTTCTGTTAGTAATTTGATAATTACGGTATCATTGCGCTCACCTGCCACGCTGTGAGAGTAGCTAGTGCAGCTATCAGAGGGTCGTCTGTCGCAATTAACACGCAACTGAAGAGCATTGCGTCAAATGTTGATAAGCTCCATTCTTCTCCCCACCTGAGACAATACTAGGAGATAATTTATTTTCCTCTTTCAGGAATCCGGTCCTAAAGTGTGCCAATGGAACCATATTACTGAAGTTGCGTTCGCGCATTCAGCCTATCCGTCTGTCTGACTGCCACAGGGATTTATATTTTTATACGAAATAGGTATAAACCAATTTATTGCGAGTTAAATAAGTGCTACTATGATTTCTATTGTGGCAAATAATAAAACGAAGGTAAGAAACTATGAATGTTTGGTAGGAGGGAACCCTTAGCGTGTTTTTTTTTTGATCATGGCATCTCGCAGTTTAACCATAGGGTTGTCTACTGCTTAACCGGACTTGCCTGTGGATGCCACAAAAGAATAAAATTGTAGCCTCCAGCCAGGGCTTAAGATAAACTTACAAAGTAAGCGACTACACGCTAAGGGCACCCCCTGTAGGGTACGGTCCTCGGCTTAGGGCGTCACTGGGGGAGGACAGCAAGGGGCAGCTGGAACGTTTAAAACTACTAGCTAGCGGCAACGCGGGCTGGCTTGAGTAAGGGTCGGGGACCCTTAGTGTGCGAGTTCCACTCGCACATGTCCTGTTTATTTACATGACTTCTATTCTAATAAATTGTCATCGGTCAAGAGCTAGACACTTACCAAGTGACAGAGAAGCACGAAGGCGTATTGTCTTCAGGGTCATACAACAGTGTGCTGGTGTTGCCAGCCTCTCTGGTATTGAACTCCACGTTCATCAGACGTTCAAGTACAGTGCGCTCGCTGGCAACCCAGCTGAGACCATCTAAAGCCTATGAAAATAACATTTAGCAAATATTTAGGAATCGGGAATCTGAATCACTTGCAGTCATAATAGATCCGTCACCGGCTTAACATTTCAGCCGCAAAATGTGCGCTGGACTGGCCTCCTCTCCAAACCAACGCTCAACCACTTCTAAGCTGCCCACATCAGTTTATCCAAAAAAGAAGAATAAAAAGAAAAAGTATTTGTTGGGGCTCGCACAGGTTGATTTAAAATAAAATAAAAAAAATCAATTTAGTCACATTAAATAAAAAGACGAAAACAAAAATAAACCACAATTATAGTAATAAAAAAAGCCTGTACGCAGCCAAAAGGCTCCTATCTCAGCATGATACTGCGACATTTAAAAAAAAGTATCACAGCGCTGGAATTCTGACACAGAAATTATTATCAGTACCTACATCTTGTGCGGAAAGAACTTGGCCTACTGGTGATAAAATGAGCATCTTACCCTTTCGAAGAACGCAGCTAAGAATCGAGACAAAAGAGATTGCCGAGTTTCGGTTTCTCCTAAACCTAAACAAAAATATTTAAATATAACATACCTAAATATCTAAAATGAACATACCTAGATATCATTTAAAATTGGCTTGTTTTCCTTTAATTAGGTAGGACCTACTTAGTCTAGCTTGAGTAATTAAAAGAAAACAAACCGTTATAATTACTTAGCGCCAAAATATTAAACGATGCCGCCACCGCGCCGACACCGCAACGCCGCCGCACCTCTGCGCTGCGTATACAAGACACGTCCGTGGTGGCGGCATCGTGTACATGAGCCCTTAGGCTACCCAAAAGCAAAGCAACCACAGAAAAAAAAGCACCGCCGAGTACTTTACGAAAAAGAAACGTAACTAAATACCTGGAATGGAGAGAGATAGCTGTTTATACACAACCCTGAAATAAAATGTTTTCTTTTTAATTGCTATGAAAATTAAATACATCATCATTGAAGGTATAGCAGTGATAGCCTAGTGGTATGACCGTCGGACTGCCAAGTCTTAGGTCTCGAGTTCGAACCTCTGACTTTTCAGATTCATGAGCGTATTGTATAATTATCACTTGCTTAAAAATCGGTGAAGGAAAACATCGTGAGGAAACCAGCATGTCTGAGAGATATTTCTCACCAGTATGTGATGCTAAGTCAGAGGCCCATGGGCAGCATAAAAACTCTGACACCAGCCAGTCACTAACCACACGAGAAGAAGAAGATCATTGTTGAAGGTATGAATGATGCACAGTCAATTACCTCAGTTGTGGAGCACAAACTACACGACATGTAGCTAGAGGGCCCGCCATTGATCTCGAGTCTTTGGAGTCGTCGTTTCTAAACGGAGCAAAGTTACATTAAACTCCTTTATTCAATTGAATTAGACAGGATAAGGTCTTAATCAAATGAGTTTATAGTTCACACAAATTATACATAACTATTACATAAGATAAGGTAAGTTATTAAGTATAGCACCATAGTTTTGACTGATTACTTTGGAACATGTAGGTACAGGGAGTAAGTCCGAAAATCTCATAGCCAGTCTTACCAAAGGCTATCGTATTACCCAGTTACTGGGTTGTGGAGGTCAGACAGGCAGTCGCTCCATGTAAAATACTGGTGTTCATCCGCATCCGGTTAGACTGGAAGCCCCCACATGGACCCCAACATGGTTGGGAAAAGGCTAGGCAGATTGAATTTTGAGGTGCAGTGAGTAAATAGTGCCATCAATAGCCATCATCTACGCATTCCGTACATCCAACAAGCCTTAAGCACAAAGGGCATGCAGGGTGCAAACATTGCATAAGGCTATATTAAAACAGGGGTCGTGCGGGTGTTTAAGGTAAGGTAAGTTGTAACATGTTTCCGCAAAAAAAAACGTCGGAATTTGAATGTCTAATACCTTCGTAACCTTATGGTTCCCGGGTAACAATATGAACATTTTCACAATGACAAAAAGAATGAGTGATACTCGGCTTTTTAGATTGGAAAATGGCTACACAATGAAAAGAAAAACTAAGTCTAGCCTGTAAACTGTGACTATCCACTGCTACATTTATGTCAGCAAAAAAAAAAACTATTTTACTTTTTGAACGCCAGAATTAAACGCACGCGGGGGCCTTCCACGCCAAGCTACTAATTTATTTCTTCTTGTTATCATGAATTTGCCAATATCCATGGTGTTTTTTAATTTGTTTCATGTCATTAAATACGTACCTACGAAAGCTTAAATTTTTAAGATATCTACATATATAAACACTCACTATAGTTATGATTTCATTGTTTATTTCGTGTTATCGTTTTGTTGCCACTGTCACATATTTGGCGTTGGCGTACAGGGCATGCGCTTGCTTGTCACATATATATGACAATGGCGTTCAAAAGGTTAAATAAAGAATCCTTACCGTCCATGAACATAATGAGCATAGTAATCTTCCTCGAACACCAGTAGCGACAGCCCTACACTGGTACATATCCTCGGCAAAGCAGCGGTCGGAGACCCTCGCAGTCTGTCGACCACCCATCGGGCAGATAGTAGTGTGATGTATGATGACCACCAGGAGATGGTGGCTACTGCCCAACGGTACCCTTGGCTCGGCGGGATGTGGGATAGCCAGGGAGATATGTGGAAGATGCCTATTCAACATATTAGTAGGTAGGTACTTGACGATCCGTTTAATCGCCGTTCTTATATTCTTTAATGGCAATTTTCATCAACTTTTCCACGGACCTCTTTTCCTTAGTGCCCAACTTTAGAACACAGTTCACAATCATATCCAACAGTTTTCTGGTTTGTTCTTGGATAGTTATTAATAACAAATCACCTTTTCCGAATGCCAGTAAATCGTGTATGTAATCGTCGAATTTCAACCTATGTTGTAAAGTAAATGCCCCTCTAAGTGACTCGAAGAAGTCATGTCGCTTCGGTAGCTTTTCGTCATATTCTCTTCTATATTTCACCATTTCTTCGACGACATCATCACGATGCATCTTCGACAAGTGTCTAAAATGTCTCGCTAAGCGTTCTGTGTATATAAATTCCATTTTCTTCAGTTCTTTCCTCATAACTCTACAATATTTTAAGAGCTCTTTACCCGTAAACGCTGTCGATAATATGTTGAGGTAATTTTCAATAAACTTCTCGAAGATAGTTTCACCACTGACTGTTTTTTTTGGCGAGTTCGATTCATCACTTACACTTAAACAAGATCCTAAACATATAGACGTCGTCATCAATATAACAATTGTATACACGGTGAAATTTAATTGGTTGTTTTCCCGCGGCAGAACGACTTGCCTTAAGGAGTACTTTCGAAGCATAGAGTTAAAGTAAATAAATAGCGAAGTTTCTGTTTTAAAATAATTAAAAAAATATTCATCAACTCGAAAAAGTGAGTAACAATAGTAACACTAGACGTAACTTGTAGGTACTAGGTAGTTAGGTACTACTCGCGTCACCACCTACAAAGAAAACCGATGCACAAAATAATGTTCAAACCAAAATAAACTCTCGCACGTAGTGATACGGCATAAAATAGTTTGCACGGAACAATACAAAAAATCACCGCGAAAAACCGACAAAGAAAAGACCGATTTAGAAATGTTCAAAGTAAAATTAGCTCTCGCGTGTAGTGATACGGCATAAACTAGCCTGCGCGAAAAAATATCAAACGAAGCCGCCAGCGCCTATTTTACCCGTGCGGCACGCGCGACTGTGACCCTGACCTACTTAGTTTTCCCGCGAATGTCGTACGCGCAGCACGCGTCATCTCTGTAAACTGCAATGGATCGACATTACAAGTACAGCAATGTGGAGTACGTCGCTATGGTGCAGCTGTATGCTAGGGCTGACTATGACTCCCATGCTGCCCGGCGACTTTACGCAGAGCGGCAACACTTGGAGTCGCTCCGTCTTCGCGGGGTTCTGAACCCCCAAGTCCCATCGCCACGGACGATCGTAGCGGCAACACAGCGGCTACTGGATCATGGACAGTTCCATGCACCGGCACATGCACAGGGCAGAGGTCAACCGGCCGTTATTTCGCCAGCGCTCGACGAAGAGATCATCGAGTACTTCGAACGGGATCCTCGTCGAAGTACGCGCCAGGCCGAAGCTACGTTTGGCGTAAGCCAGTACCACGTCTGGAAACTATTAAATTCTGAAGGACAGCATCCTTATCATTTTCGCGGGGTTCACGCTCTCCACGAAAATGACCCCCAGAACAGAATTGCGTTTTGTCAGTGGTTGATCGCCAACCAAGATAAGAACATTTTGTGGACGGATGAAGCAACTTTTACGCGAGTTGGAATTTTCAACCAGCGTAACGAACATTTTTGGGCTTTAGATAACCCACACGTTATTCGCGAGTGTTCGCATCAAGTGCGTTTTAGTGTTAATGTGTGGGCCGGCATAATTAATGGCCACCTCATAGGGCCGCATTTCGTGACAGGACACTTAACAGGTGGAACCTACCTGGAAATGATAAGGAATGTTATCCCGGACTTATTGGACGACCTTCCGCTAGCGGTGCCCGTGGACAACCTTTATTTTCAGCAAGACGGGTGCCCGGCTCATTATCACCGCGCCGTGCGAGAGCACTTGAACTTCGTGTTTCCCCAGCGCTGGATCGGACGCGGCGGGCCAGTGCCTTGGCCACCAAGAAGCCCGGACCTAACTCCGTTAGACTTTTACTTGTGGTCTGAGCTCAAGCGCCTAGTGTATCGTGAGGAACACGAAAGTCGGGACGCGTTAGTAGCTGCGATAGTGGACGCTTTTGATATCGTACGTCGTGACAGAGACACCTTAGTTAAATTAAAAGAAAACCAGGTAAAACGTGCGCGATTGTGTATACAACGGAATGGCTTACACTTCGAACAATTACTCCGTTACCGGGAAGTGTAAGTACCTACTCGTACTTTTGTAAATAGTAGTAGTTTAGCTGATTAAAATTATTGTAAATAAGTTGATTCAAATTTTGTAAATACGCCTCAAATACTTTTTTAAGTATCTAATTCAGATAATTCGTTTTCTTGGTTAATTTTTCTTAGTTTTCTTTTTTAATTTAATTTTGTGTTCAATAAATTGCAGATAAAAAAGTATTTATGACGGTCCTAAGCCCGTAAAAGTACGAAGGGAAAATTTGAATAACATTTTGGATAACAGCTGATTAAAAAGCACGTGGGTCAACGGCCCCGCGGACTTTAATAGTAACACTAGACGTAACATGTATTGTAGGTACTACTGGCGTCGCACGCGCCGGCGGCGCCGCCGTCAAAGGAAAGCGATGTATAAATGGTCAGACCAAAATAAGCTCTCGCGTGTAGTTATACGTCATAATCTAGCCCGCGCGTAATATTATCAAACGTAGCCGCCTTCGAACCTAATCCTTTCGACGGTGACCCTGTCGTTCGGCCGTAGGTATCGGGAGGTGTTACAATTGGTTCGTGATCGCTTTCGAGTTTAGTTTTTCACAATGCTAAATATGCCAGTTTTTGTTTCTAATATTTTATATAACTACGAAACGATTGTATTACATAGACAAAACCATTTCGCTGCGGGAAAACAACCATTTAAATTTCACGGTGTATAACGAACACATGTTTCTAACCATGCTGTGTATTGTACTGACTTGTGACGAAAAAACATAAAATACAAACTCAATTTCACGGTTGGCTTAATGTGAATTTAAACAGATGGCCCAATGTGAAATTAAGAGCAGTTCCATTTAATCTTTCTTCCCAATATTCTACAACAGCCGATTTGAATTTTAATCCTATATCCGATTTAAGATCTTTAGACTGTCGATGATATCTACCAAAAATTATTTGCTCGAATACTCGCCTGGTGTTTTCTCCAATGTGCTTCGAAACACCTTGCCCGTATTTTTTAAGCAAATAAACATAATTGTCCATCTTCATGTCATCCACAACTGTATATATGGAATTCATAGCATTGAAGTATTGATTCTTTTTCGGCTTTTCATCAGATATGAACACCAAGAAGTCATTAACTCTCGCTTTAAGAGTATTTCTATTGTGTGTGGAGTACATTTTCAATCTCTTTCGAAATCTGTTTATCCATATTTCTTGTAAATAGTTTATCCCGAGACCTTCGAGACAGTTGCTGAGTATTGAAAAGTATTTGGCGAGGTATTTAACTGAATATTTTGGAGACATGAGGGCATTACACAGGTTGGTAAGAAAACCGATGTAAGGTCCGAGAGGTTTTTTTATTGGAGGGGGGGCTTTTGTCGCAAGAAATGGAGTAAAATATGACTCAGCTTCAGCTGGAACCATTTCACTATAGCCCACACCTTCATCTGAACCGATGTCTATGATTTTTCTAGGAAACACTATAACATGACATAATATTTCATACACAAGAACATAACATAAAGAATTATGCTGCATCATCAACTTGTTAGTAGGTACTTAAATGAGCGTCACTTGAGTATCTGTCGTTTCGTTTTGGCTTATTATATTTCGATTTCTGTTTTTTGCTTTTGATTTCTATTTCCAAACCATGTTCTTACTTGCATCAGCATCTGGAAATTGTAAAAGATTAAAATTGAGTGCAATGTCTTTAAAAAGGAAGTTTTTTAGGAATACATTTTCAGATTTACATTTCTTCAGATACCTTTTATGGGATTATAACTAATATTCTTAATATTGGAGCAGAAACAGAAAATATCAGCAGCCATGCACGTCTTTCGAAGATAAAGTAAGAACGTGTGCGTGTGTCGATAACTAGCAGTAGTTTGATTAATCACAGATTGATTGAGACATCGGTTCACGGTTGAAACAAATCAACAGATAAAGGCAATGAGGACATTGGACACACTAGATAAAATAATAGTTATTTTCTTTCATGCTGACATCTCTTGGAGGTGCGGGTGGAACACGAACGCGCCGTCTGGCACGGGTCTGGTCCTGATCGGACGGTGAGCTACCAATTACTCACTGTCCGCAGGTCCGCGACTACGGTGGCCGGGAGTCATTAAGGAGCTCCCGACGCCCGCGGCGGCTGGGAAGGGAGGTCCTTTCCCACTCCCATCCCGCCACCTCCTGGCTTCTGTACCTATGTGTATGTTCTGTTAGTAATTTGATAATTACGGTATCATTGCGCTCACCTGCCACGCTGTGAGAGTAGCTAGTGCAGCTATCAGAGGGTCGTCTGTCGCAATTAACACGCAACTGAAGAGCATTGCGTCAAATGTTGATAAGCTCCATTCTTCTCCCCACCTGAGACAATACTAGGAGATAATTTATTTTCCTCTTTCAGGAATCCGGTCCTAAAGTGTGCCAATGGAACCATATTACTGAAGTTGCGTTCGCGCATTCAGCCTATCCGTCTGTCTGACTGCCACAGGGATTTATATTTTTATACGAAATAGGTATAAACCAATTTATTGCGAGTTAAATAAGTGCTACTATGATTTCTATTGTGGCAAATAATAAAACGAAGGTAAGAAACTATGAATGTTTGGTAGGAGGGAACCCTTAGCGTGTTTTTTTTTTGATCATGGCATCTCGCAGTTTAACCATAGGGTTGTCTACTGCTTAACCGGACTTGCCTGTGGATGCCACAAAAGAATAAAATTGTAGCCTCCAGCCAGGGCTTAAGATAAACTTACAAAGTAAGCGACTACACGCTAAGGGCACCCCCTGTAGGGTACGGTCCTCGGCTTAGGGCGTCACTGGGGGAGGACAGCAAGGGGCAGCTGGAACGTTTAAAACTACTAGCTAGCGGCAACGCGGGCTGGCTTGAGTAAGGGTCGGGGACCCTTAGTGTGCGAGTTCCACTCGCACATGTCCTGTTTATTTACATGACTTCTATTCTAATAAATTGTCATCGGTCAAGAGCTAGACACTTACCAAGTGACAGAGAAGCACGAAGGCGTATTGTCTTCAGGGTCATACAACAGTGTGCTGGTGTTGCCAGCCTCTCTGGTATTGAACTCCACGTTCATCAGACGTTCAAGTACAGTGCGCTCGCTGGCAACCCAGCTGAGACCATCTAAAGCCTATGAAAATAACATTTAGCAAATATTTAGGAATCGGGAATCTGAATCACTTGCAGTCATAATAGATCCGTCACCGGCTTAACATTTCAGCCGCAAAATGTGCGCTGGACTGGCCTCCTCTCCAAACCAACGCTCAACCACTTCTAAGCTGCCCACATCAGTTTATCCAAAAAAGAAGAATAAAAAGAAAAAGTATTTGTTGGGGCTCGCACAGGTTGATTTAAAATAAAATAAAAAAAATCAATTTAGTCACATTAAATAAAAAGACGAAAACAAAAATAAACCACAATTATAGTAATAAAAAAAGCCTGTACGCAGCCAAAAGGCTCCTATCTCAGCATGATACTGCGACATTTAAAAAAAAGTATCACAGCGCTGGAATTCTGACACAGAAATTATTATCAGTACCTACATCTTGTGCGGAAAGAACTTGGCCTACTGGTGATAAAATGAGCATCTTACCCTTTCGAAGAACGCAGCTAAGAATCGAGACAAAAGAGATTGCCGAGTTTCGGTTTCTCCTAAACCTAAACAAAAATATTTAAATATAACATACCTAAATATCTAAAATGAACATACCTAGATATCATTTAAAATTGGCTTGTTTTCCTTTAATTAGGTAGGACCTACTTAGTCTAGCTTGAGTAATTAAAAGAAAACAAACCGTTATAATTACTTAGCGCCAAAATATTAAACGATGCCGCCACCGCGCCGACACCGCAACGCCGCCGCACCTCTGCGCTGCGTATACAAGACACGTCCGTGGTGGCGGCATCGTGTACATGAGCCCTTAGGCTACCCAAAAGCAAAGCAACCACAGAAAAAAAAGCACCGCCGAGTACTTTACGAAAAAGAAACGTAACTAAATACCTGGAATGGAGAGAGATAGCTGTTTATACACAACCCTGAAATAAAATGTTTTCTTTTTAATTGCTATGAAAATTAAATACATCATCATTGAAGGTATAGCAGTGATAGCCTAGTGGTATGACCGTCGGACTGCCAAGTCTTAGGTCTCGAGTTCGAACCTCTGACTTTTCAGATTCATGAGCGTATTGTATAATTATCACTTGCTTAAAAATCGGTGAAGGAAAACATCGTGAGGAAACCAGCATGTCTGAGAGATATTTCTCACCAGTATGTGATGCTAAGTCAGAGGCCCATGGGCAGCATAAAAACTCTGACACCAGCCAGTCACTAACCACACGAGAAGAAGAAGATCATTGTTGAAGGTATGAATGATGCACAGTCAATTACCTCAGTTGTGGAGCACAAACTACACGACATGTAGCTAGAGGGCCCGCCATTGATCTCGAGTCTTTGGAGTCGTCGTTTCTAAACGGAGCAAAGTTACATTAAACTCCTTTATTCAATTGAATTAGACAGGATAAGGTCTTAATCAAATGAGTTTATAGTTCACACAAATTATACATAACTATTACATAAGATAAGGTAAGTTATTAAGTATAGCACCATAGTTTTGACTGATTACTTTGGAACATGTAGGTACAGGGAGTAAGTCCGAAAATCTCATAGCCAGTCTTACCAAAGGCTATCGTATTACCCAGTTACTGGGTTGTGGAGGTCAGACAGGCAGTCGCTCCATGTAAAATACTGGTGTTCATCCGCATCCGGTTAGACTGGAAGCCCCCACATGGACCCCAACATGGTTGGGAAAAGGCTAGGCAGATTGAATTTTGAGGTGCAGTGAGTAAATAGTGCCATCAATAGCCATCATCTACGCATTCCGTACATCCAACAAGCCTTAAGCACAAAGGGCATGCAGGGTGCAAACATTGCATAAGGCTATATTAAAACAGGGGTCGTGCGGGTGTTTAAGGTAAGGTAAGTTGTAACATGTTTCCGCAAAAAAAAACGTCGGAATTTGAATGTCTAATACCTTCGTAACCTTATGGTTCCCGGGTAACAATATGAACATTTTCACAATGACAAAAAGAATGAGTGATACTCGGCTTTTTAGATTGGAAAATGGCTACACAATGAAAAGAAAAACTAAGTCTAGCCTGTAAACTGTGACTATCCACTGCTACATTTATGTCAGCAAAAAAAAAAACTATTTTACTTTTTGAACGCCAGAATTAAACGCACGCGGGGGCCTTCCACGCCAAGCTACTAATTTATTTCTTCTTGTTATCATGAATTTGCCAATATCCATGGTGTTTTTTAATTTGTTTCATGTCATTAAATACGTACCTACGAAAGCTTAAATTTTTAAGATATCTACATATATAAACACTCACTATAGTTATGATTTCATTGTTTATTTCGTGTTATCGTTTTGTTGCCACTGTCACATATTTGGCGTTGGCGTACAGGGCATGCGCTTGCTTGTCACATATATATGACAATGGCGTTCAAAAGGTTAAATAAAGAATCCTTACCGTCCATGAACATAATGAGCATAGTAATCTTCCTCGAACACCAGTAGCGACAGCCCTACACTGGTACATATCCTCGGCAAAGCAGCGGTCGGAGACCCTCGCAGTCTGTCGACCACCCATCGGGCAGATAGTAGTGTGATGTATGATGACCACCAGGAGATGGTGGCTACTGCCCAACGGTACCCTTGGCTCGGCGGGATGTGGGATAGCCAGGGAGACATGACCTAATATTAAACTGAAGTATGTAGTTACTATCTATGTATTGTTTTTTTTTCTATTGGTCCTACAACTTATGGGCTCAATTTTGTGCATATTCTACGTATTTATTAGTTGAGAAAACATAGAGACCGTCACATAACAGATGTCGCTCTACAGAGTCTGTCACACACGAGATGTCGCTCTACAGAGAGTCTGTCACACAAGAGATGTCGCTCTACAGAGAGTCTGTCACCCAAGAGACGGTACTCTGCAAAGAGATTGTCACACAAGAGACGTCGCTTTAATAAGAGACTGTCACACAAGAGACATCGCTCTACAAAGAGAGTGTCACTCAAGAGACGTTGCTCTACAAAGAGACTGTCACTCAAGAGATGTCGCTCTACAGAGAGTCTGTCACACAAGAGACGTCGCTCTACAGAGAGTCTGTCACACAAGAGACGTTACTCTGCAAAGAGATTGTCACACAAGAGACGTCGCTTTAATAAGAGACTGTCACACAAGAGACGTCGCTCTACAAAGAGACTGTCACTCAAGAGACGTCGCTCTACAAAGAGACTGTCACTCAAGAGACGTCGCTCTACAAAGAGTCTGTCACACAAGAGACGTCGCTCTACAAAGAGACTGTCACACAAGAGACGTCGCTCTACAAAGAGACTGTCACACAAGAGATGTCGCTCTACAAAGAGACTATCACACAATAGACGTCGCTCTATAAAGAGACTGTCACACAACAGATGTCGCTCTAAAAAGAGACTGTCACACAGAGACGAAAAAAACTAATCTTTTCTGCTGCTGGGACGCAGGCCTCTTCTCTTTGAGAGAGAGAGAGGTCCGTTATTCTCTAACGATAAATAAATTTACCAAAAACCAAACACAGATTGGAAGCTATCATGCGTTCTAAAGAACAATGAATACGTACTAACATGTAGAACAAGCAGTGCCAGAGTGACGGTGTATCCTGGAGACACTCTCCTCATAGTCTGTGTCTGACTCAACTCTCGGGCGAGGGTGGTGGCTCTCCAGCTGTTGTACTTGTCAGTCGTCCTTGCTCCTATAAAAGTGTTAATGATATTGACTGAAGCTCAAAGGTCCGATCGAGATGACGTGAGTGTCTAGACATATATCGAGGGCCTGATTCTTCTGTACGTCTTTATGTATCTGAATCTTTATGCCGTTTAGGTGGTCCGGTCTAAACTGGTTTCTGAATCTATTGACTGAAAAAAATCATTTATTTGGCGAATCATTCATTCGCGTTATCGCAGCACTATGCAAATCCTACCCCTGTACTGCTTTAGCACTACCTACGTACCACTGTATCTTTTCTATCGCTACGTCAATAACGATTACTTCGACATTGTACGTAAATAAAAATATTTTAATGTATAATTTATATTTACAAGTATAGGAAACATCATGGTTTCGAAAATATGAAGTGGCAGATCGCTTTTTGCTCGAGGATACTGCACAATTAACCATTTTTAGGAGGACTTCCTTGCGACACAATACGATACACAATGGCGGCGGTTGGCGAATGAACTAGTTTTATAGAACTGGTCAAACGGTATGGCCAATCGGTCTTGGCAGAGGGGTACACTTAGCTATGCCATCTCCATAGGTTAAATGCTCTAAGATAATTGGCACACAGATAGACCATCGACATTTGGATCATTTTTATCGTAGTATTACGTTGCATAATTTCCGACCTCGGATGAAGCTGCAGCAAGAAGCTACTGAAATATAAATGTTATAAGTATGTAGTTTACCAACCTTGAAAAGGTGCATTATACTCTGCCCAGTCCAAGAAGAATATGTCACACTGACATTGATTGAAATTGAACCATCCTACCTTTACAGCCTGAAAAAAACAACTATTATAACTTTTCACATAGGTACTATAAATGTACAAAGCGGGCTTAATGCCTTAAGCATTCTCTACCAGTCAACCAAGGGTGGCGAAAAGAATAGATGACAGGTGCTTTTATTGAGAGGAGCAATGATAAAAAAAATGCATTGCTTTTTAAATAAATTAATGGTAATTTTTTCTTACTATTACCTCACCATTCCCAGGTCTGAAATAGTCTGAACTTTGTCGGACCAGATAAAAGTTTAGTGACATTAAAATAATAGAAAGACTTCTTTCTAGCCCTTTGAGCAGAAATCCTTGTGTTGGAGTTGTTGAGTTATACTTGATCAAGCCAAGCAAGCACAGATGTTGGATGAAGGCGTAAAGGCGATTGTTGAGATTGTAAAACTACGTCTACAGTGATTTTTTATTGCACAAAGGGCTAAAAAAGTTGATAATACCAGAAAGGACATTTTGGAAAAACGAAAATGATACAATTGTTAGAACAAGAATATTACAACAACCGGCTTCTTGTAGGTTTAAGATAAATTCGAAGCAGGTAAAATTGTACCATTTTATTTAGTAATTTCATCCATATTCACGACAGGTACAGTGGCAACAAAAGTCCATTAACAGTTTTCTTTACACACCTTCTAAGGCTCGGTTCAAAGCCATCGGCAGCGGGCCGCCAATGGCCACACGGTCTATGATAGATCCATACAAAGCGTATGAAAAACTATGTACGTTTACGCAGAGCCTAAATGATTCTACCTTCCCTTACAGCAATGTTACATTTATGAGCTCAGATTTGAAAAAAAATATTTTGTTTAATATTTAATTTTGATTGGGAAAACTGAAGTGTTAAATCAACTTTTCTCACTGACTGTACGCAGTCTATAAAATACAGACCGCTTTAGATTTTTCATGCTGGAAAATCTAATTTGTTAAAAAACTACTTAATTAAATACTAACAAAAAACAATGCTCTAAATTAAATACGAATTAAAACCAGTGATCACCAACCTTCATTGCCACGGCCGTACAAATGAAAGCCATAATGATACGTTCCTCTCCCCTTGACAATGGTAGAGTTAACCCGAGTGTGCCGGCCTCTGCTGCTAAAGCATGCAGGGTTGACAACCATGCGGCCTAGAACAACGTTAATTGCAAATTAATACCCTGACTGTTGGATAGCTTAATTGGATTGAATTGGATACTCACAAACTGTAAAGTGACATTGTCTAATTGGTTTTATTATTATTTTATAGCATGTATTATTAATAATTTGACATTACCTATTATTTTACTTATTTAACTTATATTGCATGACAATTTGATATTTATAGTTTTTTTAATTTAGATTAATGTGCTGAATTTTGTATGCCTAAACGGCGGGACATAGCAGATTTACCTGTAACCAACTTAACATCCTATGAACCTATGATCCACAATAAATTATTTGAATTTAAAATTTGTATTTGAAGCTTTTGCATTTGATACTACGGAAGGCTCTAATAAACCGAAATAGATTTTTCATAAAATATACAAAAAATTGCGCCGCTCGAGCCCGTAAACATAGCCGCGGCAGTTCCTGTTTTCTAACTAGATGGCGTTGGCGTCAATTTAGAAGTCGACATGGTTTCGTTACCACGGTTTGTACTAAAATCACGTTAGTTAATATTTACAGCACCACAGCAGCTTATGTTTATGACGAAGATTTCTGAGAATATTCATAACCTTCTGTTGCTTCATATTAATGATATAGCTTTTTCCAGCGATAGTTGTTACACTTTCATAAAATAAAATGATATACTTAAGAAAAAATGAGTTCGTCTTCACATATAATGTTATAATTCATGTATACAAAACATTGTAAAACATTTTAAAAGAGTAACGGTGGAGTTTCTTGCCCATTCTTCTCCACACGAAACTACCTTTTGGAAGGGGCGACTAGAATCAATTCTATTTCTTGTTCATTTTGACGTTCAAAAGTGCCTTACTTGTGCCTATTTGAAATAAATGATTTGACTTTGACTTTGACTTTGACTACATCCCTGTCACTGTCGATAGCCACAATTACAAGGTTTATGGCGTCTCCTGTGTGTCGCGAGGGACACGCTACTACCCAAGACGAAGACACCTTTATCCCCAAGGAGGATTTATTCTTTTTACACATTTAAGCTGGACACACCTTTTGCAAAATAACAAGCAACAAGTTCCACCACGATCAAACTGGCGAAAAACATTGGCCGTCAATCTTTGCAAAGCTATTTCATGTAGTTTACAAGTTGGCCCAACTGACACGCAAAATTTTATAATATTATATCAATTTTTCTGCCTGACGAACTATTGTCTACCACAGAATACTTGGATTTTAGATTTATATTGCTTTAGAACTTGAGAATTTATTTCATATACCTATAATTCAATGTAAATTAAATAAAGTCCCAATTTGACTGACTTTAAAAACAGTCGACAAAGGGGGTGTTCTAACAACTTTTACCATAGTAAAAGTGATGGAAAAGGAGACGTGTCGATAAATTCAATTTAAACAATCTAAACAGTCGAAATGTGGGTGTACAATACTTCTTACAACTTGCATGTCACCTCCAAATATGGACATTATACATGTATATTACCCATGTAATTTTTTTTGTGTAAATTAACATTTATTTACATGTTAGATTAACAAAATACATGAAGAATTAATTACTGACTAAATACAACCTAAAACTAAAAAATATATCCATTCAAGTACAAGTGGTAAAAAAGGGGAAGAGCTCATAGGGCGGCAAAAAATTCGTCCCCATCGCTGTCAGTGGGAAATGACAGCGATGGGGATATAATAAATTATATTTTGTCTAATTTTCTCTTGTGTCTGACAATTCACTGTCACTGTTTGATATTTAAAATAATTATTAACCAAATCACTTTTTGTGTTGGTGGTCTTTGTTAAGGACACAACACTGCACATTAGTTTACTATACTTACAAAGTACAAGGTGTCAGCAATGGCCCCTGCAAGTAGCGGCACCACAGTGGCATACTGTCCTCCTCTCCGGACCACTCCTCGCCATTGTAACAACGCGTACAAAGTTAGCAGGCAACCCAGCACTCCGCCCCATATCTGGAATATACGGTAGGTATACTTTTGGCTGAAACTGCTGACAAATCTTTAAAAAAAATCAGAGATATGGCATCACCTGCTGGCAAAAAGGCGGGCGTTTAATCACTCTGTTTTTACAAGACAAAAAAAAATGAAAAAATTAAGAAGAAAATCGTATACCTTTTGTTGAAATATGAACGTAAACCTAATACTGTTTAATGTCAGCGTGACCTTAATTTATAAAACCAACTTTATGGGCGACTGCAAGTTTATTGCCTAAATTTTCATTTCCTGCTTTGGGTTGCTGCGGAGACGGTGCAATTAATCAGCTTGCCAACACCTCTAAGAGCGGCGAAATATTTTTTATAACTTGTGTAAAGTACAGCAATATTACAATTGTCGTAAAAACAAACTTGACGATTGGGTTAGGTACAATCGTTACCATAACACAAGCATTAGGTTGCTTAGCTTGGGACTAAATGGCGTAGTGTGAAACGTCCAAGGATATTATTATTATCACGAGCAAATATCTGACTGACATATACCATACAATATGTGACTTAGTGATTCATCCATAAATATAAATAAATGTCGTTATGATAACGGCAAATACATATTACAATCTAAACTAATAATAAAGTCTTTTTTTTGAGGCTAGGAAATCATCTAATGACTTCTCCCGCCCTGGGTGGAGCGGAAAGGAGTGTCAAACTCTTACTGACTAAAACCCATCTATGTTCCTTACGTAGCCCTTTATGTTCCAGGGTAGCGGTAACCCTTTAGGACAATCTCGTTTATACTACTCTGTCAAGAAAGTACCGGGAAAAGATCAATAATAAACAAAATTTCTGTTATTCATCCAAATTTATTTTATCACCTTCAAAGTATGCTCCTTTAGAAACGATACACTTGCGCCAACGAATAATCCATTCATCAAAACATTTTTTAAACGCTGCTTCCGGAATTGAGTTCAATTCTCGCCGCGAATCGCCGGTTTTTTCGGTTTCGGTTCAGTTGGAAGGCGCCACTCCGAAGCTTGTTGACTAGTTTGCATGTCAAACTCGTAAACCCACGTCTCGTCACCAGTAACAATGCGTTTCATGAATGTTGGGTGCGAACTGACTCGTTCTAGCATGTCCTCAGCGACTTTCATGCGATTGAGTATTTGGAGAAAATTCAGATCTTTTGGGACTAGCCGAGCAGCAACATGTTTCATACCCAAATGATTAGTTAAAATGGTACGGATCGACTCGTGAGATACAGATAGTTCGGCGGCTATCTCTCTCAGAGTTGAATGGGGATTTTCAGTCACTATTTTCTTCACTTTTGCGATGTTAACTTCAGTTGCAGACGTTGACGGCCTACCGGAGCGAGGCAAATCTTCCATCACATCTCGACCGCTTTGAACCACTCATAAGCACGAGTTTTTGATAAAGTCGATTCACCGTAAGCCTTCTGTAACATTTTCAGTGACTCCGAACACGAAATTCCATTGGCGATGCAAAATTTAAGACAAACTCTTTGTTCGATATTTTTGTCCATTATGAAATTCGCAATACACACTATATATGATATTACTAAAACCAGCACTATAAACCTAAAACATTACTAATAACTATTTACAAGTATATAACAGGAGGGAAACAAAATAAAATAAATCAAAGGGCATCAAAAAATTCGTCCACATCGCTGTCAACAGGAAAAGTTCCCAAAAGGCTGGCAGCATTGCCACGTTGTATGGCAATGCTGATTCTTTGACCGAAAAATAGGCCAGCCCTCTGGTCACGTGAAGAGTCGACCAATCGCTTGGCGATGTCTCGATAAACATAGTGGGTACTCGGACCCCATGGCCCTAGTGTTTCAACCCCAAACGGCTCGAATATATAACTGAAGAAACCAGCACTGTATTTAATATAAATAACAGATGCAACTCAAACTCCGCGCCAAGATGGAAAACAGTTGTGCCAATCTAACAACTACAAAAAAACAAAAATTTGAATTTGGAACCATAAACAAATCATCCATTCCCGATACTTTTTTGACTGAATGTATATATAAAGTATATGCTGCCAGTCTTCTAGGCACGTTACCGGACGACAGCGATGCGGACGAGTACTTCGACGCCTAGGTGTCCTTTTTTTGTATTTATTTGTATATAGTTACTTAGATAGTCATTTAATTTAAGTATGTATAAGTTGATATTATATTTTTGTGTAATTAAAATAATATATAATAAGAGGAAAGATTTGATTTTTCCTTTGTTTGTTTGTTTTTTACGATTTAAATCAAAAACGACTGGCCCGATTTCAATAATTCTTTCACTAATAGAAAGCTACATTATCAACAAATAATTTAAGCGGTGTACTGCCTTTTCACAGAAAATTGTTTGCCAGTGAAAATCTGGCATACGAGTATCTGCGAAAAGGCAGAGAAGCAATTTAAGCTATATTTTATACCCGTATTCACACGGAAACGGCGTCTACGCGGGCGAAGTATCATTATGTCGAGCTATCACAATTTTCGTCGACTAAGTCGCGGGCGAAGTGCTATATTTAATATATTTAAGTAATAATATTACATACAGGGTGGACAAACATCAATGGGCCTTGAAGTAACCCTGCTAACCTTAAATCCTTAAGATAGATTATTTTACTCAAAGGAAACATTCCTTTATATTTTTAAATTGTTAAATATACATATTTTTTTTACTACGAAGGCGCCCAGTACCAGTTGTTGTGCTTCTCACAATAGCCATTATCTAAATAACGTGAGCTAGACGAACAGACCCCGTATTTTTCCGATTTCCCGATTCGATTTTCCTCGAAAATTAAAAAAGTGACTAAGTAAATGATTAAGAGTATATATATTGCTCTAGAGTATATATATTGCTGTAGAGATATATATTGCTCTGTGGTGACGTACCTCTAAACCCCGATGGACACCAGCGTTCGGCATGACATGCACCACTCTCAAAGTCATGACGACGGACTCCGAGAGAGGGGACTTCGTGGCGTAACTCGCTTCAATCGATATGTGCACCAGTAGCGAGCTGGGACTTCTTTTATCTCGTTCAATCCTGGGGAAAAAAAACATTTTATCTTGTGTTCCTCGCACACTCTGTGCGCTGAACGCTCTCTTGGATGCTAAGCCTGATTGTGATGTTTGCGGATGAATGGAAGAAGATCTTGTCTGTATGTGTGAAGTACTGGGAAATGAGCGTATCACTGACAAATAGTTGAGTATACTTTGTTATTGTATTTAAGTAATAGTTGTGTGAACGTCGGACTGCCAAGTCCTAGTTCTCGAGTTTGAACCACAGGCACGCACTTTTGACTTTTCGGATTCATGTGCGTATTGTATAATTATTACTAGCTTAAAAACCCGTGAAGGAAAAAAATCCTGAAAATATCTTGCAGGCATTTGGCAGGCCGGTTTGGCATGCCTGCGAGATATTTCTCAACAGCATGTGAAGCTAAGTTAGAGGCCCATGACCAGCTTAAAAATTCTGTCACCAGGTTAGTCACTAACCACACGAATAAGAAGGAAGAAGAAGTAATGTGATGTTGCCATACCCGTTTTTTTGTTAAAATAAATAAATATGCTTAACTTACTTACTGTAGTCTTATCACCAAAGTTCGTAGGTAGACTGTGTTGCTGATATTTGCGATGGTAGATAGAAAGTTATCCATTATGAAGTAACGCTTGAACTTGCCCGTTAACCAGGTACCCCTCTGTAAAAGTAATGAGGTAGCATAATCAGTCTACTTATACCAACTGCTGGCCTGGGACACTGGCCTCTTTACTGTAAGAGGGAGTGGGCCATCATCC
Source organism: Hyppa rectilinea (assembly GCA_951799385.1). Taxonomy (NCBI): domain Eukaryota; kingdom Metazoa; phylum Arthropoda; class Insecta; order Lepidoptera; family Noctuidae; genus Hyppa; species Hyppa rectilinea. The sequence goes on along the minus strand of OX637318.1, from coordinate 4,848,193 downwards.
ACCATGCAGGTTGGTAGACGTCACATGTCTTTGAATTTTTGTTCCGTTTTTTTTTTGGTTTGGTTTTCTCACGATGGAAACTGACATGTCTTGTTGTATAACCGCATGGAAAGCAGTGGTCATGAAATAATTAACACAAAGTAAAGCACCTATCAGGGTTTGAACCGACAATTTACAGCGCGTGAGTCGCTGTCGTTAGCCACTGGGTCAGCACCGATCTCAATTAATTAGGTAAAGTTACAATTATCTTTAAAACAAAACAGAACATAAATTAATTTGATCTTTAAAATAAATAACCTTAATTAAGAAAATATACATAATATAGCAAAAACAACCTACATGAATATTATTTAAAAAATGTAAATTTTCACAAATGTGACCAAAGCCGCGGGTTTATTTAAAAAAAGTTTATCCAGACGTCTGTTGCTAGAAGGGATAGCCCGAGCAAAATGTAATGTTTTTTTGTGAACCATTTCTTTTTTATTAACCCACCGCGCCTATTAAAGTAATTTACTGTAACAGCCGGCATTCTGTAAATAAATCGACATGAAAATCTAAGTAAAGTGAGCTGTCATTGCCGTCGGTCGATTCCGTCAAAATCTTAGCTAGAGAGCTTGTGAAGTGATCGGTCGTTCCACCTAATGCTAGGGATTGACACTAATCACAAGTAACTTTAAACTCAGTTCAACTACGTTACCACGGTGAGATTTTTAACCTTTTGAACGCCAGAGTATAAACACACGCGCGTACCCTCAACGCCAAGCTACAAATTGAATTTCTTCTTGTTATCATGAATTTCCCATTATTCATTAAGTCTTTTAATTTGTTTCATGTCATTAAATACGCACGAGAGCTTCAATGTTTAAACATTGAAGCTCTCGTGCGTATATGCGATATCTATATAAACACTCACAAAAGTAATGTTTTGATTGTTTTTTTCGTGTTCTAGTGTTGTTGCCACTGTCACGTATTGATGTCGTTGGCGTACAGGGCACGCGCTTGCTTGTCACGTATATGTGACAATGGCATTCAAAAGGTTAATAGCACTATTGGATAGATATTCTTGACAGCTCACTTCACCTAAGTTTTTAAGTCAAGATTTCTACAGAATAGACCACTAAGGGTTTTTTTTTGAGGGTGGGAGATCATCCAGTGACTTCTCCTCCTCTGGGTGGAACGGAAGGGAGTGTCAGACTCTTATTGACTAAAACCCATCCATGTTCCTTCCTTAGCTTTTTAGGTTCCGGGGTAGCGGTAACCCTTTCGGACAATCCCGCTTACCCGGAGACCAGTAGGGCTGGTTAACAATTTTAAATCACTGAATATGCATACCTGTACAGTATACCCGTCAGGTTTCCTAGGGTAAATCGGTATTTGAACAAGTTTCCCGTCTGCATACAAATAGGGTGCGATTGTCTGGTCCATTTCACCGGTAAGCTTCGATACATTCACAATGCAATCGTGGCTGCAATATAACAGATATAAATAAAACATTTCATTACTAAGATATTGTCCGTATTTCCGTCTGTTTGGTTGGTAATAACTTAACTTAAAATAACTTAATGTTTCGCAATGGTGATAATTTTATTAATCAAACATTGGACAATGAATCATAATCAGCCCATGATGTTCCCACTGCTGGGACACAGGCCTTAGAGACGGAGTAATACACCATGCGGGCCCAGTACGGGTTGGTTGGGATAGGCTGAATAAAAGTGTCATTGTACCAAAACCTTTTGGTATAACACCTACGTCTGAAATTACTTTGGCAAAAGACTTGATGACTCAGAGCTAAAACAAAGTTGTACCTATTTACTTAATGGTGGCTTCGCTCACGTTAATTTAAAATTTGACAACCAGCTCGGGTTGAGCTTTGCTTGGTTATTACAAGCAAAGCTCAACCCGGGCTAGTTGTTTAATTCAATTGTGATTCGAAAGACATGTGGGCCATCTGTTATCATAAGAACGTTATTGTTGTTTTCCTCGCGAACTGTACTTTTCTTCGGGATAAAAGGTACCCTATGTCCGTTTCTGAACATTTGACAATGTTTATGAATATTCAGGATGATCGGGTCACTCTTCACGTGACCAGAGGGCTGGCCTATTTTTTGGTCAAAGAATCAGCATTGCCATACAACGCGGCAATGCTGCCAGCCTTTTGGGAACTTTTCCTGTTGACAGCGATGTGGACGAATTTTTTGATGCTCTTTGATTATATACTTATTATTTCTGTATATATTACTATGAATATTTAGCTTTTAAATGTAAATATGATTATATTAGTGTTAGATTATTGATTGAAAACAAATAAAATACAAAAAGTATTTATTGTAAAGCAGTGCCACATACACATATACACATAATACATATTAATGTTATCACAACCTAGTTTTGGCGCCAGAAGCAGGCCGCACATATTTCAAGCACTAAAGCCTTTCGGTTGTTAATAAATTCTTTCTGAAATACCTCGAATGAAGGTCTTATGTAGGTAACTATGCCTTTAAGTCTTGTTTACTCCCACATGAGCGCTTACTACCCATAGACTCGTCATAAATATCAAGCGTTGAGCTTGTAAACAAATATTTATTTCTATTCCAACTTTTTTTTATTATCTCGCGTTTGCACGAGCATTCAGAAGTATGTGAGACTAGCTGCGGACCGCGGCACGGCGCGTCAATGTAAAAAAAATCATACAAACTTCCAGCCCCCATTTTTCCCTTTTACGATGGGAGTTTCCTAAAATCTTTAGTCTCCTATCACGGTCTGCTTCTGTGCCCATCTTCATAGATCCAGTAGTTTTTAGTGTTTTAACTTTTATCAGTGAGTGAGTGAATGAATGAATGAGTGATCTTTCGCTTTTATGTATCGTTAAAGAAGATGAAGAAAAGAACGTTAAACAACCGTTCTTCTTGGAGCCCGAGTGCACGACTCCTTTTTAAGGAAACTTCTCGCTGACTGGTCGACACTTCACGTGACCTGGCTGGCACGTTCTTTGGCCAAAGAAAATCATTTAATATGTACGTTATAAGTTTAAAAAAAAATTAAGCATTAAAAATAAAAATTGACTAGTTTCTCAAATGATACTGCATACTTAATGCAGTAAAATTTGAGAAACTAGCCAATTACGTTTCATATTTTAAAGAAATAAACGTATTAGGCATATTTCTGCGATACTCCTGAATATGCCAATCATATACCGGATAGGCTTTTATTTCAGACCAGATTGGAATGTCGATAATTTTTCGTTCAGAATTCGACTGAAGTTTCGATTTCCGGTCCCTTTGACGATAATCTCTGGCAAAAGATTTGAAAACTACGATGTTTTGGACAAAAAACTAGGACAAGCGGAGCATAAGTTTGATTTTTAAAGTTTAATATATTATATTATATGCCGAAGGTACAGGACCGAATGTTCCAACGCATTCAGCTGATATGACATTCCATTTAAAGTGCCAACTTACGCGGCAAAAATTCAGCTACTCAACTTTATATGTATACAGTGTCACGAGCGCTGTCGTGAATAAATGCCAGTCTTCTAGACTCGTTTCCGGATGACAGCGATGCGGATGAGTACTTCAACACCTAAGTATCCTTTTTGTTTTTGTATATATTTGTAAGTATATAATTAGTTAAATAGTTATTGAATTCAAGTATGTATAAGTTGTTAATATGTAGGAAAGTTGGTAAAGTTGTAGTAGGTAACATAAAATTAATTATAAAAGTTTTTATACTGTATTTAAGATTAGTGTACCATTCAGAAAACTAAATAAATGATCTTTAATAAATCTTCAGAGTTTGAATAGTATATATATAGTACCTACTTTCACTTTAGCATTTTTTTTTCCTTTTTAAACATATTTGTACCTTGTATACCTATATGTTTCAGGTGCTTTTGATATTGCATTTAGGACAAAAAAGGTAAACTATTAAACATGCTTTACTATACTTCAAAGTTCAACTTACCTCAATGTATTATGTTAAAAAAATCAAATCTTAAAAGATTTTCATGTGTTTTCTTTTTTCCCAGGAAATCCGTTTCCTTTTATCAATCCAGGATAATTAATTTCCTCGTGACCCCAATTTTTTCAATGAAGAGACAGAATAAAGTAAAATGTAGCCTTTTTCTTTGATCTTACGTAAAAACATCCATTTCATAGGTTACAAATAACGCGAGCAAAAAAAATCATCATGTTAGATGTTTAATATCGGGGTAAATAATTTTATTTTTTGTATGTTTACTCAACTCAACTAACCTAACTTGTGCCAATTTCACTATCGAATCCGAACTCGATCAGCACATCTAAACTGCGTTCAAGACCTGTCAGTGTCCATGTTCCTAATAAAATAATGAAAGACTTTGACAAGTCTTAAACGGGATTCATGTTCTGATTGCGTTCAGCTTTATTGGTGAAATTTGCCCTAAGTGGCATAGCGCAGAAAGTTTTAATTAAAAAAAAATACAGTTCGTCTTATAATTACTTGAGACATCGATCATATACTTACATAATACATAATTGTCAAGGCTGTGTTCGGAAAGAAAATCCATGGAACTATTTTAATTTAAGTTCTTACGAAAGTACACAAACAGACTCAAAAACAGGAGAATAAAGTCGAACGTCCAGTGCTATATGTATAGGATGGGCACTGCGCAGTACATTTGTTTGCCGATAACGTAGCCGTGGATCGCAGTCAAATTCAGACTCAAAGTATCTATCTGTACTAATATTATAAAGAGGTATGTTTGTAACGAATAAACTCAAAACTACTTAACTGATCTGGATAAAACTTGGCACAAAGATAGATTATCTACATACATTCAGTCAAAAAAGTATCGGGAATGGATGATTTGTTTATGGTTCCAAATTCAAATTTTTGTTTTTTTGTAGTTGTTAGATTGGAACACCTGTTTTCCATTTAGGCGCGGAGTTTGAGTTGCATCTGTTATTTATATTAAATACAGTCAGTGCTGGTTTTAGTAATATCATATATAGTGTGTATTGCGAATTTCATAATGGACAAAAATATCGAACAAAGAGTTTGTCTTAAATTTTGCATCGCCAATGGAATTTCGTGTTCGGAGTCACTGAAAATGTTACAGAAAGCTTACGGTGAATCGATTTTATCAAAAACTCGTGCTTATGAGTGGTTCAAAGCGTTCAAAAGCGGTCGAGATGTGATGGAAGATTTGCCTCGCTCTGGTAGGCCGTCAACGTCTGCAACTGAAGTTAACATCGCAAAAGTGAAGAAAATAGTGACTGAAAATCCCCATTCAACTCTGAGAGAGATAGCCGCCGAACTTTCTGTATCCCACGAGTCGATCCGTACCATTTTAACTAATCATTTGGGTATGAAACATGTTGCTGCTCGGCTAGTCCCAAAAGATCTGAATTTTCTCCAAAAACTCAATCGCATGAAAGTCGCTGAGGACATGCTAGAACGAGTCAGTTCGGACACGGATTCATGAAACGCATTGTTACTGGTGACGAGACGTGGGTTTACGAGTTTGACATGCAAACTAGTCAACAAGCTTCGGAGTGGCGCCTTCCAACTGAACCGAAACCGAAAAAACCACGCCAAAGTCGATCCAAAGTCAAAGTCATGTTGACTGTTTTCTTTGACTATCGCGGTGTTGTGCACTCTGAATTCTTACCGGAAGGTCTAACGGTAAATAAAGAATATTATTTGAGCGTTATGCGGCGTTTAAGAGAGCAAATTCGACGAAAAAGGCCAGATTTGTGAAAAGAAAATTCTTGGATTGCACCACGACAATGCGCCTTCGCACAAGGCTATCATTGTGAACGAATTCCTGACCAAACACTCAACAAATACCATCCAGCAACCACCATATTCACCAGATATGGCTCCTGCTGACTTTTTTCTTTTTCCTAAACTCAAATTACCACTTCGTGGCACCCGTTTTCAATCAATAGAAGACATAAAGGAGAATTCGCGGCGAGAACTGAACTCAATTCCGGAAGCAGCGTTTAAAAAATGTTTTGATGAATGGATTATTCGTTGGCGCAAGTGTATCGTTTCTAAAGGAGCATACTTTGAAAGTGATAAAATAAATTTGGATGAATAAAAGACATTTTGTGTATTATTGATCTTTTCCCGGTACTTTCTTGACAGAGTAGTATATTGTCTGATATAGCATATATGTTACTTTTTATCCAGCAAAAATGTACAGTTTCCATGGGATAATTTCCTACATACACGCGGGCGAAGCCGCTGGCAAAAGCTAGTTTCAAATAAACCAATTACAGGCACTTTTGAATTGACACAGCGTCGGTCAGTCAGAAAAATGAAGCTAAATGGCCATTGCAAAGCAATAGGTACTGTAGAGCCTTGGAGTAAAACCTTATGTTGTACATGGCTGGTAATTATCTGACGGCATTCGAACCTTTCAAATAATTGAAATATAGATTAGGCTTTTGTACATTCGAGACTTCACCTCTGGCAGCGGAGCTAGACAGATGTATTCTTTATAACAAAGTGAAAATATAATATCATACGTTTAAATTCCTAACGCGTTTCCCTTCATAGTATAGAGTTCCCTATACACACATTACACGCTCTACCACTGAGCCCCCTCAGTAGAGGATCTTCTATCCTCTACATTTGGTGGAGTACGCCAGAGTCTCCACTAGAAGACGCGGTACGATCCCGCTCGTTTGTTTTTTCTTATATTGGTGTGTGCAGAACCTAAGAATATCTGCACAAGTAAAAGAATAAAAATTCAACCTAATTTTCGGTTAAACCGTGTAACGGGCGTTCTACGCATCGTGGTGGATGCGACTGCACGAACAAGTAAATGATATATAAATACAAGATATAAAGGAAAACTGTTTCAACGAGTATTCTACGAGTAAATAATAATAATATATGTTTACGCATCCTGTTGGTGGTGCGCAATATTATAAAAACGACGCCCTAGTCGTATATATGAAGTGAAGTTATTAAGGCAGGCGAATGGAACGCCTGGATATTTGAAGCTAAGTGGTTTATATATCTTTGTTATTATGCTTACCATGGAGAGCATGATTATTTATTCCGCCTACAACGGCGTATGTTTCGAGGAATTTCTAGCCGAGTTTAGAGTATTAGCCATTGATAAGAAGTGGATTAAGAGCAATTGGGCTCTGATTATCGGCACGCATTTATTATTCGACAATTTTGTATAATGATCAAGAGATCAGTTTTGAATCGATGTGTGACGCACTGAGGAAAGAATTCCCGTGCAGAGTTCACAAAGGAGTGTGTGTTCCTTTTGTGCAGGACACTGTAATAAATGTTGTTGTGGAGGATGTTGTCTCACCTAGCGCAACACAAGAGCTGTCTGAGGAGTGCGGACAGGAGAATTTTGTATATGTTTGTGTTGATGCTGTTGTAATTTCTAGCGCAACAGAAGAGAAGGTGCTAGATACGGAGCCAAGCTGCCTTGTGAGCAGTGATGATGACGATGTTGTTAGCAGCATGGATGACGACGTTGATGATGCTGTTGGCGCTGACGCGCAAAGCTGCCTAGACAGCTGTGATGCTGATGAGGAGACGGAAGTGTTCGAGTCAGAACACGAGGAAGAACTGGACGAATCGGGTCGGTCCAGTCCTGTTGTTAATGATGATTCTGTTTCAGAGCATAATGATGAATTTTACCATGATCACGATGTAGAATTAAATAAAAATAACATCGCTGTTGATCGTGTTGATGAAGATGGTCTCGTATCCATTTCATTGGATGTAAGTGTCCAAGAGTTGGTTATGGTTAACGCGGAGTCACATACATTGAGAGGTGAAATGGTGCAGATGAAGAAAAATGAACCATTTGTTATTTCTTCAACGTTAGAGTTTTCGAAGATAGAGGCGAAGGAGAGTGAGCATTTTGTTGGTTCTTCAGCGATGGTGGTTACAAACACTTATCGTAACTTGTTCATACAACGGCGAATGGTTAAAGCTAGAGTTAAACATGTTTGTAATGTTAAAAAGAAAAATAAACATAGAAATAAAATTTTCATGAGCGGCTCTGTGACATATAAAAATAATGACAAGTTAAGATTTAGACGTTTTCAGAAAATGACTTTGTATGTCAGAAAAATTAAAATGAAAAAGTTTGTTTCCAAAATTATGACCAAAAGAGGTCATAGGAAAGCTCGTAAACTATTTATAAATAAATTTCCTTTTTTACAGTATGGGTTTACAGAATCGAATAAAAAGAGGTTTAGAAACATTTTAGATAGATGGCAGTTTTCACTTTTTAAAATTATATAATTACGACTCCAAAATGTTTTCATATCATGTCGCTGCATAATTTTTGAGATAAGTAGTAGCGAAATAATAATAATAATAATAATAATAATCATGTCTGTCATGTCAAACAGATGTAAACAACATTTTCTCATTATTTTAGATTGGTTTTAAGATCAACCAGATGTAAACAACATTTTCTCATTATTTTAGTTTGGTTTTAAGATCAACCAGATGTAAACAACATTTTCTCATTATTTTAGCTTGGTTTTAAGATATAGTTTATTGATGCATTTCTCTTTGTGTTTATTGCATATGGTGATCAAAAATGAATGAGACGCTACTGGATGAGCGTGTGGGATGACACACCTCACTGCGTCAAAGCGTCAGAGGGACCGACACTTCGTCTTCATATTTCTCTAGTGCCTTATGAGATTAGCATGATCGTGCTCCAGAGTGTTTTAACGTTAACATGTGTTCCTCTTGAGAGAAGGGGTGACACTCGTCCTGAGTTGAGGCCTACTTTGCTAACGGGGCGTAGCCTTGCAAAGTGTGTCAGGTTGACACAATTGGTCTAACTGATGATGGGGTACCCATATCTTGTGGTTTCATATCTGGAGTATGGGTATGAAACGTTTTTTCGCAAGTCTTTACGTCTGGATCGTTCTCTCCCTCTGGCTCAATAGCGTTCGATGGGGTACAGGATGCTGATGTTCAGTCTTCTTTGCAGTCAACCCCATCAGGGTCGATATGAACTTTCATATCACTGTTTGTTTTCTGTGGCTGGCTTCATCTTTTACCCTAGTTTTGGTGCAGCAAGGTTTAAACTGACGGGCTTTAGTTTGTGGGGGTGCACATTGGCACACTTTAATGCATTCATGGACTCTTGTGATGTCGTAAGATTCGCTTTGTCAGAGTTGAGCCTGCCTTTGCAAAGGACAGACCTCTCCATGCAAATTCAATTTCTAGGGTTAGGTAATTTTTTATAATAGGCCAGGTAGGGTAGGATTGTAGGTTCGGGTGCCGAGAGTAAAAGGGCTTAGTTATTTTAAAACTAAGTGTTCCCTTTTACTCAAGGGGAGCGTAGCTGATGTAGAGCCTTAGAGTAAAACCTTATGTTGTACATGGCTGGTAATTATCTGACGGCATTCGAACCTTTTAAATAATTGAAATATAGACTATGCTTTTGTACATTCGAGACTTCACCTCTGGCAGCGGAGCTAGACAGATGTATTCTTTATAACAAAGTGAAAATATAATATCATACGTTTAAATTCCTAACGCGTTTCCCTTCATAGTATAGAGTTCCCTATACACACATTACACGCTCTACCACTGAGCCCCCTCAGTAGAGGATCTTCTATCCTCTACAGTACCTATGAAGAAGAACGGACAAGAAACTCCACGGACACTCTTTTCAACAAAATATGGTTACCAAAAAATTGGTTACACCATTCATATTATTACTATACATGTGAAAACGATGCAGTAGAGTTGCTTGCATTTTTATAAAAAAAGCAAAGCTGTGCGTAGCTTAGCCGTGGGCTGTGGTGGAGCGATGCCATAAATTTGTTTATTCACAAACACCTATTCATGATAATTACTTTATTACTAAGTTATTACTTACGAGATATCTCGGCCTATTCTTATTTGAACAGGCAGACGGCAGGGAGAGTGCTGTTGGTCTATGTCTTTGATAAACTTAAATCCACCATTATTTGAGAACGTTGCAGCTGCAACTAACAAATAGTTCTGCTGAAAATAAATAAAACTAAAGTTGAGATTGTTCAAATATCACTCATAAATAATACACACCATTTTTTTCATCAAGTGATTCTCTGTCAATTTCATTAATGAAACTAGACGCTATCAGAACATCTAAACGGCGTTCAAGAACTGTAAGTGTCAGTTTCACAATAAATAGTGACACTGGCCTTTAAACGGGGTTAAATAAAAATAAAGCAACTTGAAAATGATTCATACCTTTTTGCGTGCTAAGTATATTTCCCCCGGATTTTTGTCCTCCAAAGTTGATTCTACCGTAAGATGTGGTAAGCCTGAAATAAAAAGACCGGTATCGAGTTTGCTCCTGAACTATTTCATTTAAGTACTCCATTGATTCACTATAACATCACTTATACCATAATTATGTTAGATTAGACAAGGGACATACTTACAGGGATTACAGTACTCAGATTTCGTAATTTTAGAGTTGGTACCATAGTCCTGAAAGTGAAACCCTTAAAGTACGTCGCTTGTTTAACCTAACACACTGTAAAATTGTTTAAAAACAAAAACTAAAAGTAAATGCAATAAGATTGTCACAATCCATGAATGATAGCCGAGGCTAACGGCTTAACGTGCAATCCGAGACACGGAGGACTCTCGGTATGTAAAGATGATTATCTATTATTTATTTGATTTATTCAAAATTATGTAAATAATACCTTCACAGCTATTCATGCAGTGTTACTACCAAGATCACCCATCCACAGAATAAACCCGGCAAGAGTAGCTTAACTACATGGACCAACCCGAGTGGCTGTTATTGCTCAACCACGAGCTCCTTGTACCGTATACCATGTATCGTATAATACGAAATCTCACATGTGTGTAAAAGTGTGAATTTCAAATACGAATTTTGAAACGAGAATTGATTATTCAAATTGTCTTAAATTTCCCGCAAAACAATACTATTTTCTTATATTTTCATGTCTAATGAGTAGCAACCGTTCTCTTAAGACCGATTCGCCATTGGACTGTTCGTCAACAGGATGATTCATTTATTACCGTTTCCCCAGCAGAGTCTTTCATCTACGGACATTTCACCGACAGAACCTTTCATATGCGTCACTTTCGACGACAGCCCTTTCCAGCTACAAAATGTTTCACCGACAAGACGATAAACCTATAACTCTTTTAACTACAGACCTTTCCATCTACGACGGAGAATTCACCGTCAATCTTAAGACAAGCGATGTTACAAAAAATACGCATATCTGTCTACAGCTTACTGTGTCTTTACTAAGCGATCAGGGCCGGCTACTTGCAGTAAAAAAATCTAACACAAAACTTAATATCAAAAAAAAGTTAGTCTCACCTATCACTCTGTACATAGGTTTATTTTCATAGGATAGAATAGGATGTAAATGTACTACATTTTATCACCTTCAAAGTATGCTCCTTTAGAAACGATACACTTGCGCCAACGAATAATCCATTCATCAAAACATTTTTTAAACGCTGCTTCCGGAATTGAGTTCAGTTCTCGCCGCGAATTCTCCTTTATGTCTTCTATCGATTGAAAACGGGTGCCACGAAGTGGTAATTTGAGTTTAGGAAAAAGAAAAAAGTCAGCAGGAGCCATATCTGGTGATATAACAAATACCATCCAGCAACCACCATATTCACCAGAATATGGTGGTTGCTGGATGGTATTTGTTGAGTGTTTGGTCAAAAATTCGTTCACAATGATAGCCTTGTGCGAAGGCGCATTGTCGTGGTGCAAAATCCAAGAATTTTCTTTCCACAAATCTGGCCTTTTTCGTCGAATTTGCTCTCTTAAACGCCGCATAACGCTCAAATAATATTCTTTATTTACCGTTAGACCTTCCGGTAAGAATTCAGAGTGCACAACACCGCGATAGTCAAAGAAAACAGTCAACATGACTTTGACTTTTGATCGACTTTGGCGTGGTTTTTTCGGTTTCGGTTCAGTTGGAAGGCGCCACTCCGAAGCTTGTTGACTAGTTTGCATGTCAAACTCGTAAACCCACGTCTCGTCACCAGTAACAATGCGTTTCATGAATGTTGGGTCCGAACTGACTCGTTCTAGCATGTCCTCAGCGACTTTCATGCGATTGAGTTTTTGGAGAAAATTCAGATCTTTTGGGACTAGCCGAGCAGCAACATGTTTCATACCCAAATGATTAGTTAAAATGGTACGGATCGACTCGTGAGATACAGAAAGTTCGGCGGCTATCTCTCTCAGAGTTGAATGGGGATTTTCAGTCACTATTTTCTTCACTTTTGCGATGTTAACTTCAGTTGCAGACCTTGACGGCCTACCAGAGCGAGGCAAATCTTCCATCACATCTCGACCACTTTTGAATGCTTTGAACCACTCATAAGCACGAGTTTTTGATAAAGTCGATTCACCGTAAGCCTTCTGTAACATTTTCAGTGACTCCGAACACGAAATTCCATTGGCGATGCAAAATTTAGGACAAACTCTTTGTTCGATATTTTTGTCCATTATGAAATTCGCAATACACACTATATATGATATTACTAAAACCAGCACTGTATTTAATATAAATAACAGATGCAACTCAAACTCCGCGCCAAAATGGAAAACAGTTGTGCCAATCTAACAACTACAAAAAAACAAAAATTTGAATTTGGAACCATAAACAAATCATCCATTCCCGATACTTTTTTGACTGAATGTAAATAATTAAAATTACATAAATAAGTAGGTAATGCTTTTTTTTATAAATGTGAGACAAACTTTTTTTTAATACTATGTTTTGTGTTAGATTTTTTTACTGCAAGTAGCCGGCCCTGATCGCTTAGTAAAGACACAGTAAGCTGTAGACAGATATGCGTATTTTTTGTAACATCGCTTGTCTTAAGATTGACGGTGAATTCTCCGTCGTAGATGGAAAGGTCTGTAGTTAAAAGAGTTACAGGTTTATCGTCTTGTCGGTGAAACATTTTGTAGCTGGAAAGGGCTGTCGTCGAAAGTGACGCATATGAAAGGTTCTGTCGGTGAAATGTCCGTAGATGAAAGACTCTGCTGGGGAAACGGTAATAAATGAATCATCCTGTCGACGAACAGTCCAATGGCGAATCGGTCTTAGGAGAACGGTTGCTGAATTGAGTTTATCTGTATGTATGAGCAGAATATAATTTTTAGGTCATGCTTATAAGCTCAGTCATCACGGGTCGTCAGAAGCCCCAAAATCTGACAACCACTCTTACCAAGGGGGCTTGTATTACGCAGTTACTGGGTTGTGGAGGTCAGATAGGCAATCGTTTCATGTAAAATACTGGTATTCAGCTGCATCCGGTTAGACTGGAAGCTGACCCTAACATAGCTTAGAAAAGGCTAAGTAGATTATTTTTGCTTATCAGCTCAGGGGGGCAGCCACCACCTCAAAAGGCAGTATTCAAAAATCAAAATCAAAAGTCATTCATTCAATTTAGGCTGAAAATCAGCACTTTTTGAAGGTCAATATTATATAAGACAGTCCCCTAAAACGCCTACCATTCACCTATTATTTTATTATTACTTCTGTCTACTTCTCATACTGAAGCAATATTAAAATAATACAGATGGTGGGTGGCCTCCTGACGTTTTCGTTCACTGTTGCGTTATATTTTTCACGTTTTGTCTTTACCGTTAGGTGTAGCCAAGTTAGATTGTATCCATAGCCTGCAGGGTCCCGCCGGGTCAGTGGAGTAGAAATTCTTGACGCATTCATTGGCCAAAGTGCGACAGGCTCTAAGATCCTTTTGCTGTGAATTAAAAAATAGCTATTTAGTTACAATATTTCTACAAACATAGCTTTCAACTAATTTGTAACTTATCCACGCAAGATTTGCAACGTCTTAAAATAAATTATTTTATTTATCGAATAAATAAGTAAATGGTAATTTATTCATGAAATAAATAAAACTAGCTCCGTAATCCATATTGAAAGACAAACGCGATGTTTAGAATGTAAATAGGAGCTGTTGAGTTATTTCAAGGTCTACATATTTGCTACGAACTCGTAGCTGGCGCATCAGCTACGCCGTAGCCTCGTAGCAGTCACTTACATAATGGATGCAGGACCTATAAAGTTTATGTCGGAGTCTGAAACACTGTAGTGTAGGTGTTTATTACTAAGTTACTGTGTCACACCCACTCTTCTTGTGAGTGTAAAGAATATATTAATACCAAATTGAGTAGAAAAGTATGAAAAGGGTTTTTTCATAAAATTACTTTTAGTACGTTTTACGTCCTAGTAATTTTTCTGAACGCTTATATTAAAGATGAATAGTATCTTTTATTTATGCCACCCTCAAAGCCTTTAGACGCTTTCCAATCTCCGGTATAAGCAAGCATGAATGCCGACGGAACCCACATTGCCGACGCTTATCTTTATCAATCCCTAATAAAAGATTTATGTTCTTTATGAATATTTCTTCTCTTGCGCCGCAAGGAGCTATATATGTGTGTGGTTAATGAAGGAATGATGAATTATTTAATGTCAGCAAGGTTGGTGGCAAACTCGAAGCTTTGAAATAGACATTTCTTTGTTAATCGAGATATTTTTCAACTATAAAGGGGTGTATGGTGTGTTATTTCGAATTTTTGCTCGGTTAAAGGCAATAGGGTCGCCCTATTACATGGGACTTAAGGCGAAACGTGGGTGTACTGCAGGTACACCTCTGTCTAACACTCCGGGGAATACATGCGCCATGTGTACTTCTCAACCCAAGACTGAAATTGCACCGTTCAGTTTGAATTATTAATGTACAAAAATAGCCCAGAATACCGAAGCATACAAATATATAATTTACCTGAAAATATACGGTCCACTAGAACACTATGTGTATTTAAAGCTAGGTTGAAGGCACTGCTGCCCTTAGAAAAACGTTATTTACAGTATCCAAGAATTAATATGGAAGATTAAATGTTAAAATACTAGAGTTAAAACAATATATGTCTGTGTGTTCATTATATCATATAATAAGTTAGCTATATATAAGTATAATTAAAATTATAATATTTTTAATTGTCAAAGTCAAAGTCAAAGTCAAATCATTTATTTCAAATAGGCACAAGTAAGGCACTTTTGAACGTCAAAATGAACAAGAAATAGAATTGATTCTAGTCGCTCCTTCCAAAAGGTAGTTTCGTGTGGAGAAGAATGGGCAAGAAACTCCACCGTTACTCTTTTAAAATGTTTTACAATGTTTTGTATACATGAATTATAACATTATATGTGAAGACGATGCACCCAGAATAAAAACACTACACCACAAAAGGTGAAAGAAAAACACATATAGTAATGGTAGGTAACTTAAGTATGTCAAAAGTACATGGTGCTCACATATTTACAAACATTCTAAAAGTTAATATATAATAAATCAATCAATGTGTGAGAAGTTATTTCAACATGTTAAAATAGTATTTTATAAATAATAAATTATTACCTAATTTACTTAGCAACCAGTTTGATTTTGTCTAGACACTAGATTGCCCTGTGGAGCAGGACCAGCATGTTTCCAAGCATCCTTATCCTTTATATAATTCTCTAATTTGTAATATGCTTGTTTACAAAGTGTATTTTTAATGTGAGTTTTAAATTTTTTTTCATTTAATTGCAGAATGTCACAAGGTATTTTGTTGTAACATTTAACACAGAACCCCATAAAAGATGTATGTACTTTTGATAATCTAAAAAAGGGTTGATCTATTTTATCTTTATTTCTAGTATTAAAGTTATGCCTATCACTTATTTTGTTAAAAAGATGTCGATTTTTTCTTACATACATAATGTTTTCATAAATGAATTGGCATGGTACCGTCATAATATTAATACTTTTAAATAGTTCCCTAAGCGATTCGCGGCGACGTAGATTATAAATAGCTCTGATAGCTCGCTTTTGCAGAATAAAAATGGATTCAATGTCAGCAGCCCGACCCCACAGTAAAATGCCATACGACATAATGCTGTGGAAGTAACTAAAGTAGACCAAGCGCGCGGTTTCTACGTCTGTCAACTGCCTTATCTTTCTAACAGCATAAGCGGCCGAGCTTAGCCGTCCCGCAAGAGTTGTTATGTGGGGACCCCATTGTAACTTGTCGTCTAGCGTGATTCCCAGGAAAACCGTCTGCTTAGTAAATTCTAGCTTTTCTCCGTTCAATATGATGTCACAATCGCTACTTTTAACATTAGGTAATTTAAATCTAATGCATTTGGTTTTTTTTTCATTTAGTACCAAATTATTTACCGTAAACCAATCTTGGACCTGAAGAATAGAGTTATTCACGTCGTCAAGATTTTGTGAGCGTTAATGTAAACTAAAAATAGGAATGGACCCAATATCGAACCTTGAGGAACGCCCATTGTCATTTCCGACCCCAGCGAGTTCACACCATTTACTTGAACTTTAACCTTTCTATCTTTCAAGTATGATCTAAGTAAATCAAGGGCTGTATTTCTAATCCCATAGTGCTCTAGTTTCAGCAGAAGCGTCTCATGTTCTACACAATCGAACGCCTTAGAGAGATCGCAAAAGATTCCAATGGCATCTTGTGCTTCTTCCCAGGCGTTAAAAATGTTCTTTATTAGGGTGACACCAGCGTCAGTAGTACAACGCCCTTTGGTGAAACCAAACTGTTGTTCATGCAAGATGGAATTTTTATTAAAGTGACGTAACATTTGATTGAGCATCAACTTTTCAAACACTTTACTGAGAACTGGCAGAATTGACACAGGCCTATAATTGTTGGGTTCTTTACTATCACCGGATTTGAACAATGGCACTACTTTACTGTGTTTCATAAGATCCGGAAAGACTCCTTGGTCCACACTAGTATTAAATATGAAAGCTAAATAGGGCGCAATGGTTTCGATGATAGAACTACAGACTTTAACAGACATTCCCCAGAGATCCTCTGTTGATTTAATTTTAAGATCTTTAAAAGCTTTTATGACAGCCTGGGGGTTTGTATGCTGAAATGTAAATTCCATAGGACATGCCTTTACATTTTTTCTAAGTAAAGCAGCAGAAAGCGCTGCTGAGGAATTTAAAGATGCAGTAGTTTTAAGAGGAATATTAGCAAAAAAGTTTTCAAATTCCTGAGCTATTTCTATATCTGAGTTGATGCAACCATGAGCAGTCTCTAAATTAAACTCAGTATTACGCTGCTTTTTCCTACCTGTTTCATTATTTATTATTTGCCAGGTAGTTTTTATTCTATCATCAGCTGATTTTATTTTGTTGCTTATATAAAGAGCTTTAGCTAATTTGCACACACTTTTAAAAGTTTTAGAATATTTTGCAACATACTGATGAAAGTTTGTATGATTCATATGTTGCTTGAGGCCATATAGTTAAAAAAGTTTTGCCCTGCTTTTGCGAATACCTGGAGTAGCCCAATCGCTAAATAAAAACTTTGTGAAAATACTTTTAGTTCGTAGTGGAAAAGAGTCATTAAATTGCTTATTTAATAGTAAAAAGAACTCGGCGTAGAACTCACTTGGGTCAGATATGTTATTAAAATTGTGAACACATAAATTACTGGCCAAAGAGTTATTGAATTTGTTTAAATTTGTACATGTAATTGGCCTAAATCTTATTTGAATTTTTTGTAAAGGTATATAGGAACAAAATGTTATTGTTTGTCCACTGTGGTCAGATGGCAACTTATTTAAGATGTCTTTGTGTAAGTATTCACAGTTACAAAAAATATTATCTATACAAGTGGCAGAAGAAGCAGTGACTCGGGTTGGTTCCATAAAAACATTGGATAAATCAAATGACCTAAAAAGACTTAATAATCTGACAGTATTCGAGTTATTTTCTAGTAAATTAATATTAAAATCTCCACATATGATTATTGACTTGCTACTAGTACTAAGTTTCTTTAACACATCTTCCAATACAGAATCAAACACAGATAGATTCTGGTAATTTGGAGGTCTGTACACACATACTATAACATGCTTATCTAGCTCAACACAGGACAATTCAATGGTGTGTTCAACAGACAGTGTGATGATATCTTTTCGTTCTTTGGATTTTATTGAATTTTTAACTAATATTAATGACCCACCATGTATCATTAGTTTTCGGCTGAAATGGCTAACTACACAATAATTTTCATAATTAATTGATACTACTTGATGATCTTTTAACCAATGTTCTGTTAAACAAATGACATCAAACTTGGTATTTTCTAAAAACAATTCTATTTCCAGTAACTTGGAAGAGCAACCTTGAATATTTTGATTTAATAATTTTAATGTGTGTTGCACTCCATTCAGTTTATTATTTTTAAGAGTTATATTGCCAGAAGATACCTTTTTATTATTTTGTAGTAATAATAACTGGTTATTAGAGGTGGTAACTTCTGTTGTCCTACGGACTAGTTTAAAGAACTATCCGGAGTATCCTCCACAACTACAACCGAAGAGTCCAGAATGTCCATATGAGTTCTAGCAGGAAGAGAATACTCAACCTGAGTGTTCATGGCCTCTAAGGTTGTTGGTACTATAGGTAGATCCTCCTTCGTACAACATGATGAAACATAATTAATCCCTATGTTGTTAGTATAACTAAACAACACAGATTCGTCCCTAATACTAGAATTTGTTATATTAGCTATAACCTCATTAATATTATATGCTATCAACATAGCAATCTGATGTCTACATTCCCAAGACAGAGACAAAGTTCTCTGAGTTAATTTAAAACCACTAACAAAGTTGTTAGTGTCAAAGTACAATAATTTGTCACTATGACATAATGTCAGTTTGTGCATTGTATTATTTAATTTATAAATATAATTATTTTCGTCATTTGACAATGTATCACTATAAGGAAAAGCACACAACATCAGCTTTCCTATATTTAAATTTAATAAGGTGTTCACACCATCCACTATGCCCTTTCTAGTAATACCACTGCTGTTACCTAATAGCAAAACCATTGTAGAATAATTATCAAGTTTTGTGTTTGCTATTCTTTTAATCATTTGTTTAAAACTTATGTTATGATAGCTATGATTGGTAAAACTATGGCTAAGGTAATTAAGTAAAATTTTTCCAAAGCCTGAACCTAATTCATCAGAAAAAAATATTGACTTGTTTTTCTGTGAAACAACACAGGGCTCTGCTGGAAGATCTAACACTGCAGAAAGCTGTGAAAGTTCCTAACGTGATAATAGCTATAGATCATTGCAATCATAATTTATTAGTTTTAAATTTTCTTGCTGCGCCCTAACAGGGTCATGTACCTACTCACTAGTTTTAAGCATAGCGTGTAGCTATGGTTGTGTACATTGTGTAATAAACAAAAAAATAAATTATAATTAGGTACCGCGAGAACCTACTTACCATACACAGATACTCATGCTTCACCACATCCAATAAAGCCAGTGGATGTAGACTGCCCTCCTCATACTTGGGTCTGGAGTTCACATAGCTCTTCGGAATACAGATGCCTCTGACGACGATCTGGGTCTTCGCGCAAGTACAGGCCTCGCATCGTGCGCACACATTGTTCTGTGCTTTGTAGCCGCGCGCGCATTTGACGCATTGTACCTCTTTGAGCGGTGATCCGTCGATGTTTTGGGTTACTGGGTAGAAGAAAATGCTGACTGCTTAGCATGAAATCTATAAATTGTTTTGGGTTTTACCGTAGGGCTCTACAGACAATAGCTTCTTGCACTGTATGCCCAGTCACCTACACGCGTGAGGACTGTTAGAGTTGCTGCATTTTGGGCCAAACGAATAATAACAAAAAAAAAATATATTTTCGCCATCGACTCACTAAGAAGAAGAAGTAGGACTTTTTCGGTAGCGGTAGTGTAGGTTCATGTCTTTTCAGTGACAATAGCTAAAAGGAGCCTATAACTAGCTTGGACTTCATATGGCCAGTCCATACTGATAATGATGGTTAAGTCCTCTGCCAACTGCTTTGTAGAATACAGACTTGATGTTATATTGGGTATTTGAAAGGGTAGTCAATATAACGTAAATTTTTATGAACAGTCAAAACGCAAAATTTGTACGTGATTTGTATGAAATATAACAATGTGACGTCACAGATTTTTAGTATCAAATGGAATATTTATTAGAATTGAATGCAATTTTACAATTATATCTTCGCATATATTTAATTTTTGTACGGTTTTGGAAGTTTTTAAGACGAGCGGTATTTTATCTATGTCATTTCATATTTTATTTCCCTTTCAAATAGTCAATTGTGTCTTTACATTTCTGACGAAGACGAAGTCTACTAAAGCATCTTATTTTTTTACTTAGCCGGCACTGTCGCACTACTGGGCAAGGGCTTTCCTCAAATCCATCCAGACATCTTTCTCTTGAGCCACCTCGCAGCCAAAAAATCTTTTTTGTGTTATAAAAATTCTTTCTTGTTTCCGTGAGCAAAATCTTACCTGTAATATAATCGCCAGGGCACTTCCTGCAGGCGATCCTCCCAGAAACATTCTGGCAGCGACGCGGTACGCACGCGGTACCGTCAGCAGACACCACTTCTGTGGCGTTGCATGGTCTGCAACGGTCGATACCCGCTGGCACGCTGTGTTCTGCGCAGGAGCAGCCGAAACCTGGAGCAGAACAATTCTCAAGCTCTCAATTCAGAAGCATTTATCTATACTAATATTATAAAGAGGAAAGATTTGTATGTATGTTTGTAACGAATAAACTCAAAAACTACTTAACGGATCTGGATGAAACTTAGCACAAAGATAGATTATGGTCTGGAATAGCATATACGCTACTTTTACATACACGCGGGCGAAGCCGCTGGCAAAAACTAGTTATAAACCAATTACAGGCCTTTTTGAATTGTCAGAGGGTCGGTCAGTCAGAAAGATGAAGCTCGTTGCCCATTCCAAAGCAGTAAATACCAATGGAGAACTACTCTGCCAGGAATTAACACCTGTGAGAACGATGCAGAACGTTAAAAGCAATATAAAAAACAATTAATAAATTTAATTAAAATCAGCCATAGCTTCTTAGCTAACGCTTAGCTAGCATCTCTTGATGACCAATCCCTACTGACATCACTGCCCATTCACGAACATGAAGCATGGTGGGGCCAATCAATGATGAACTTGAGATGTATGACTTTTTTAAAGTACATGCAATATCTGAACTACTTACTGCCTTGAGCAGTAATAATTTAGTAATACTTCAGTGTGAGAACGAGACAGAGCTATTAAGGACAAAATAAGTTTGGGAACCCCTACTTTTGGTTTATTTTTATAGGTCCTAGCATTCTAATTTCCTATCGGAAACTATTGAATCTCATATTCATTTATTAATTTGCATATAATATATATTTATTCCTACTTACCATCAACAGAAGTGGCCATAGAAACATTAACAGGACATGTCACACAGCTGAGAACACTAGGGTCATAATAATGTCCATGCTGACAGGTGCCCGGTAATTCTAGCTCTTTAGCACTTACTATTACGACATTTATTGCCAACAGAAACAAAATGTCATGATGACATAACTCTTTGATTTTCATAGCTTTGATTGAACACTTATATTGTCTTCCAATTTAGCATTTAAAATTAACAATTTACTCAAAACAATATTCACAATGTATCAAATGTTTGGCCTAAATCACTATAATAATACCACTTTCTGAAAATAAATGGGTATAATAAAATTAATTGCCACAAATCGTTGACCGAACTTTATTGTGACAGCATAAATACGTGTGACGTAATTGTTGTCACTTGATCTAAGCTATAATAATTAGGTTAATTGGAAGAAACACAATTTGGCGATGCTGTTTTGTTTACGGTTACGTTGTTATGTGCGTCGTCATGGTGACGGAGTGACGCAAGCGCAATGGTGCAGAAAGTTTTAGCGGACACGAGCGAACGTAACCCTTAGGCTGGCTGTCCACTGGAGCGGAGAAGAAAGGAATAATTGTTTTTTGAGTAAGTTCCCGTCCAAAATAATAATGACGACACGGTTGGCGCGTTGGTTGAGCGATTGACTGCTGCACAGTATGGCGCGGGTTCGATTCCCGCAGGGAACAAATATTTTTACGACCTGCAAGTATTTGTTACAGGTCTGGGTGTTTTTCTATCTTTAATAAGTATGTATTTACAAAAAAAAATTATATAGGTAAGTAGTTTATCAGCCATCTCGTTACCATAACACAAGCATTAGGTTGCTTAGCTTGGGACTATTATGTCGTTGTGTGAAATGTCCATGGATATTATTATTATAATTGAATAATATGCTTATTAGACTCCATCAGCTGCTGTTCCTACATAATCTGTGGCGGTTGTGGCGGCATATCATTGCAACCACTGATCTGTTATTGTGGTGCGTCCCCCGCGATTTTGGATGTCTTATTTTCTATAATATTTATTTTGTTTTTGACTAAATTGCATGTGTTTATACAAAACAGTGTTTGAAACTGCGCATATCTAGGTATTCCCGGGTTATTTAACTGTTTCATAAGCTACTCAATCAAAAACCTTATGGTTTTTATTACCTTACACTAGGTGCAAAATCTAGATTATTCACCTAGGCAATAAAGGTGTCTTCGTCTATGGCGAGCTTGAATCCCTCATTGCACACAATCCTGTGTGAACTCCCTCGCGAACTCTCCTCGCTACTCTTCGGAACTCTAGAATTCTCCTTTACATTCGGTATTTAAAATAGCGTCCGTGACAAAATACTGCTTTGTCCCCTAAGTGAATAATGTACTATGACTTTTCACTCATACTTTTAATTAACATGTAAATGGCTTTCAGTTGTAAATAGTTTATGAACACGAATAAGTTAGGAGTAATTCCCGAATAAAACAAACTAAAAGACAAGTCTGCACTCTAGGGTTCGGAGTATGAATTCCAGAGTAGACACAAGATGATTTTATGTCAGTTGGTATGTGTGAATGTGTAATCAGTGCCGGTTTTAGCACTACCAGCGCCCTGGGCGAGATTTATACGGCGCCCCCTAACTGCAATTCAAACCCATATGAAAAAAGGAAAAAGATATAATGAAATTACCATTTATTTAAAGAAATAACCATTTATTAAAAGAAATAACAATTTATTAAAAAAAAACACTAATAAAATTTGACTTTTCTAGCCTTTCTGTCGGCGAACTCTTTTATTATTTTATCAAAATCAAGGTTTTCAGCAATTTCATTCTCGATTGACAAAGTTGCCAAGTTTGTCAATCGGGATTGCGATATTGTCGATCGCAGATAGGTTTTTATCAGCTTAAGCTTAGAAAAACTAACTCCCCACTAGCAACCGTTACAGGTATAGTTAATAATATGCGCATTGCTATCCATACATTTGGATACAGTTCTTGTAAGTTGCGATCTTTGATAAAATTTAAAACAAAAACAGGGGTAGCCACATTCTGATCAGGCAAAAAAGATTTCTGACTTATGAGTTCATCACACAACATACACCCATCTATATCTGATTTAGAGTCTACAGTTAATTTCAATTGGAGATCACCACAGAGTTTGAAAAGGTCAGATTTTTCCGGAATCTGTTTTATATTGTACAAAAAAGACCAATATTCCGAGTACTCATTTAACTGTTCAAATCTTTCATTGACTGAAATTAATGTAGTGTCCAAAAGACAGTTGAAAAATTCAATCTCAAATTGTTTTTTCGGAGAAGATATAGGTTCATCGCGGGCAGTTTCACCAGCTTGACGCTTAACATATCGAATTCTTGTCGTGGCTCTAAACACAGGTTCAATTTCCAGTTCTTCAGCCAATTCCTTCGCCGTTAAAACGGCGCTTTCGAAGCCTGTATTTCTATATTCTTCCAAGAAAGTACAGCATTTTTTCAACAGTTCTGTGCATTTACCGAGATCTGTATCTGTTGATTGCAGAGTGAGATGTAGTAACTATAGATGTGTATGCATACCTATTAATCCGTGTAGTTAATCTCAATAATCTCAATATATAATCAGTATCTACCCAGATCTCGTGTGTTTCACTTGTCTCCCAAGTCCCAACCTTACATGGCGACCCTGCCATATTTGGGGCCGTGGCGATACCGTCATCGTATATCTATCTAGTGTTGCGGCTTCAAGTACTCAACTTTATTTAATAAAAATTGGAAACAATGAACAATCGCAGTGCCAAAATAAACTATCTTACGATAATTGTAATTTCAAAAAACTAGTGATGCGAAAATGTGTCGTTCCAACGTGGAGAGGGAGACTGTGTTCCTGAACCAAAATGCCGTTGGTTCGAATCGGGGGCATTTAGAAACAGTAAAGGAGCACATGTCGAATATTACCCTTATACTGATAGTCATCTGCGTGTTGTTAAGCCTCGGCGTGGTGTACTTTTTGTGGAAGCAGTACAAGAAATGCCATTTCCAGTGGATCCGAGAGGCGAGCCTCGCCAATGGACAGAGAGGAAGTTCTTTCATGCGGCGACGACGACCTAATCTTTATCCCGATTTAAAGATCGACGAAGCTACAGTTTGAAGCAGTGGAAAGTGTTTAAAAGTCTAACCAATTACAGTGAAGTGATAATCGTGTAAGTTAAGTAACGCATGGACAAAGGGACACACATGGACAATGGTATTTATCATGTTTATTTAGTAAATAAGGAAAAATGTACATGTAAGTGAAAAAAAAAAAATGGACAATGGTAGGTATTTATCCAGTAAATAAGAGAAAAAAAAATTGTTATGTATAAATATTACTCATAAATAAATGGCAGTATATTTAAACAAGTTATATGAAGAGCTAGTACAAATACGGAGATATTTAATTAAAATCGGGCCATCTCGTAGACAAGGAGATATTTTAGCGAAAAAGCTAGGTGAAGCTCATGTAATAATTAAACAATACAACAATTACATAGAAAACATAAATAAAATAAATAGGAGTACAGAAGAAACAAATAGTATAACAGAATGGTGTGAGAAAATTAGTGACATAAATACAGAAATAACTAATTTATGTCAAGCAAAAGATAATAGTGAAATTACAATAAAAATGGAGTTTGACTTAAGAGTTGCTTTGAACTTATTACCGGTTATGACAGACGAAATTTCAAATACAAAACAATTGATAGACGGCATAGACTATTACAGTTCGGTCATAGACACGAAAGCGCATGAAAATCTAATTAACTTCGTACTCAAGAGTAGATTATCACAAGGGGCAAAATTAAAATTAGCTACCAAATATGACAATGTACAAATGCTTTTGTGTGACATGAAGAGAGTCCTATTACCGCAGAAATCCGCAAGTGCGTTGCAAAAACAACTTCTAAACTTCAGGCAAAATGAATTGTCGGTAGATGATTTCGGGAAAAAACTTTCCGAAATGTTTGTTGACCTCACGATTTCACAATCTGAGGGCAATTCAGAAAAGTTTGATGTTTTAAAAACAATTAACGAAAAACAGGCGATCAGGCAGTTTAGTGAAGGATTGAGGAATCGCAGGATTAGTACAATTCTGGCAGCTCAGAAGTTCCAGTGCTTAAAAGATGCTGTTCAAGCAGCGTTAGACGAGGACAGCACATCGACCAGCCGGAGTGCTGAAATTTTTTCACTGAGACGTAATATGAATTATAAACCCAATTCCAGGCAGACAGTGTATTATAACAACCACAGATGCTACAGTAGAGGTGCGTATAGAGGTGCATTCAGACAGCGTGGCTACACCCGTGGCTACCCGGCACGTGGCAGAGGCCAGCAGCAGCAAGCAGCTTATGGGCAGCCAGGCGCCGCTACTACAGCAGGCAGCCAACAACCTCGAGGTAGAGGCTATTATCGAGGTAACTCTTTTAGAAATAATACCAACAGGGGAAATAAAGGGGATCGTGGAAATGTTCGCGTGATCACTGATGATGAATCACGGCCACAACCCAGCACTTCATCATATGATGCCAAGGAATGCGGAAGTGAGTTTTTTCGTTCCTAAAAGTAATAAAATCATGGCTAGTGAAAGTAGTTATTACGTAGAGTTATTAGTGAATCACTTGCAACCGTTTAGCTGGTTAATTGATACGGGCGCATCCATTTCAGCCTTAAAGTATAAACACGTACAAAAGTTCAATATCCCCATCTGTAAGGAGGACATAACTATAAATGGGATCGGAGGCAGAGTCCAAGCAATCGGATATGTAAAGTTACAATTATGGACTCACGAACAAAACATAGTCCATAAGTTCTATGTGTTTGACACCTTGCCTTGTAAGGCGTATGGAATTTTAGGGCAAGACTTTTTAAGCAAGTACTCATCGGTTATTGACTTTCATAACAATGTTTTATCATTAGGGTATAATGGGAACCAGATAACTTTGAAACTATATAATTCCAAGGATTATTTAATGACATTACCTGCTAGGTCAGAGTCAATTCACTATGTAAATACTAACTTGAAGGACGAATGCGTGATAAGTACGAAAGAAGTATGTGAGGGAATCTTTGTCGCGAGTACATTAGTGACTCCAGACAATGGTAGAATACCAGTACGTATTTTGAATACAACAGCCAATGACGTCACATTGTCAGAAATAAATCTAGATATACAGAGTACCAGGGATTACGATATCTGCGTTTTTAACAAAAACGAGTTGAATGCAGACCGGGTTAAGCAGCTATTTGCAAAGTTAACCTTAAGTAATTTAAATAAAGAAGAAAAACAAAACATTGAAAGTTTATGTGCCAAATATTCAGACATTTTTTATTTGGAAGGAGATAAATTATCGACTACGGACATTTATCAACACTCGATTGTTTTGAAACAAGACACTCAACCAATTTATTCAAAACCATACAGACAACCACACTCTTTAAAAAATGAAATTAAAAGTCAAATAGACAAAATGTTAAATGAGGGAATTATAGAACCATCTCAGAGTGAATGGTCTAGTCCCATTCTACTTGTACCGAAAAAATCGGATAGCGATGGGAACAAGAAATGGCGGTTAGTAGTTGACTACAGGAAACTGAACAACGTTATACAGGATGACAAATTTCCTCTTCCAAATATTACGGAAATATTAGATTCTTTATCAGGCTGTATGTACTTTACACATTTAGATTTGCATCAAGGATATTATAATGTAAAATTAGATCCCGACAGTCGTAAATACACAGCATTTGATTCTGGAAGATTTCAAATGACTAGACTACCCCAAGGACTTAAAACGAGTCCCAGTTCCTTTTCAAGAATGATGACTATGGCAATGACAGGTTTGACGTACGAAAAATGCCTAGTATATCAAGACGATTTAGTATGTTTTAGCCGAAATCTAACGTCCCATATTAAAAATCTTCAGGACATATTCGAAAGGTTACGAAAGGTTAATTTAAAATTAAATCCCCAAAAATGTAATTTCTTAAAGAAAGAATTACTATTCTTAGGTCATATTGTTACTCCAGAGGGTGTCATACCAGACTCCAATAAGATAAAAGTTGTGGAAAACTACCCAGTTCCCATAAACACAGAAGAAGTAAAAAGATTCGTAGCATTCGTTAATTATTATAGGAAATTCATTCCAAACTTCGCAGAGAAAGCACATCCATTAAATTCACTGTGTAGGAAAAATGTCATGTTTAATTGGGATGAGCAATGTCAAAAATCATTTGAATTACTTAAACAATGTGTCATTAAACATCCAGTATTACAATATCCCGATTTCTCAGAGAAAAATCAATTTATTTTACAAACTGACGCGTCAAATTACTCTATTGGATCGGTATTGTGTAACGGAAACAGTAGACCGGTAGCATTTGCGAGTAGAAGTTTGAATAAAGCCGAGAAAAGATACCCAACAATCGAGAAAGAGTTGCTAGCCATCGTTTGGTCGGTTAAGCATTTTAGACCTTATTTGTATGGCCGTAAGTTTACAGTCCAAACAGATCATAAACCGCTCATAGCATTATTTGGAATGAAAGATCCTTCAAGCAGATTGACAAAATTTAGATTGATTTTGGAAGAATATGATTTCGTAGTGGAATATTTGAGAGGAAAAAATAATTCAGCAGCGGACGCAATGTCACGCTTGCGCATAACATCGGAGGAGTTGAAAGAGATGAATGACAGTGTTATCAATGTAATGACACGAGGCCAGAAGGCCAGGTTACAAACACAGGGTACTGTTACTTTTGACGACAATCGGCCTGATCAACCGAAAGTTGTAGAAATGATTAGTAAACCTAAATGTTTCATTGAATTACGTTTTATAACAGAAAACGAATTAGCACGACATCGTAACTTGAATGAAATAAAATATGAGAACAAATGTTTTTGTTATGCACCAACAAGAAATACAATTTTCATAAATCCAGCGTCTCGATCGCAATTCTCGCCAGGCGAATTTGTGAGAGAGTTGGAAATAATTTGTAAGAAATATAACATAGAGGAAACATATTTCATAAAGAATAAGAATGATAAAAGTAATTTTATAGAAAGAGTAATAAGTGAAGTACAGAAAATAAATAAATGGTCCGGACCACGACTATGTATATTAAAAGATATAGAGAGAATAAACAACAAAGATGATCAACGTGTGATCATAAATGACTTCCATCTTTTGCCCACAAGTGGCCACGCGGGCATTAGACGGATGATTAATAATATTAAAAAATATTATTTCTGGCCAAGGCTAGAGGTGGATGTAACAGAGTTTGTGAAAAGATGCGACAAATGTCAAAGACAAAAACATTCGTCACATCATACAAAAGAACCTATGGAAATCACGACTACGGCAACATCAGCCTTTGAAAAAATTTACATGGACTTGGTAGGTCCATTGGATAGAGATTACAATAATTTCACGTATATATTGACCATCCAATGTGAACTAACTAAATACGTTGAAGCATACCCAATGTTATCAAAAACCTCAAGTGACGTAGCTAGAAATTTAGTTAATAATTTTATTCTTAGATACGGAATTCCAGGAACTATAGCAACAGATATGGGCTCAGAGTTTTTGTCAACTACAATGAAAGAGGTATGTACCCTATTACATATAAATAAATTACAGTCAACGGCGTATCATCATCAGAGTATTGGCGCATTGGAAAACTCACACAAACACTTGGGTAATTATATAAGGATTCAAACAGGTAATCATACAGAAGCATGGAGCACTTGGCTTCCATTTTGGTGTTTTTCATATAATACAACAGTACACACTGAGACACGATTTACCCCTTTTGAGTTAGTATTCGGCAAAAAATGTATTTTACCAACGAACTTAAATTCAGGCCAAGTTGATCCTTTATACAATTTTGATAGCTACCCATTAGAATTAAAATACAGAATACAAACAACGCAAAGAGAGGCACGAGATAATTTAATAGCCAGTAAAGTAAACAGAAAAGTGAGATACGACCGAAATGTTAACCCAGTGTCATACAAACCAAATGATTTAATTCTAATAAAAAATGAAACAGGTAATAAGTTCCAAAGCATTTATCAAGGTCCATACACTGTTATAAGAGAATGTTCACCAAATGTAGAAATTATGAAAAATAATAAAATGTACACAATACACAAGAACAGGACAAAACTGTACATGCCACCTGTTTCTTGATTATAGATAATAAAATACAGGTACTATATGTGTGTGTATAATAAGTTATAAGATAATTTAGTAATAAGTACATAAATGTAAAAAAAAAAAAAAAAAAAAAGAAAACTACTACAATGTAACAGCATTATTACTATTATAATTCGTGTATAACTATATAATCATAAATATACAATATAATATTATAGCGTAAAATGAAATTAAACTGTAGTTAATTTAATTTTTTTTAATGCGGTGAAGATGAGATGTAGTAACTATAGATGTGTATGCATACCTATTAATCCGTGTAGTTAATCTCAATAATCTCAATATATAATCAGTATCTACCCAGATCTCGTGTGTTTCACTTGTCTCCCAAGTCCCAACCTTACAAGAGATTTACTAACGATATTAATTTGAAAAAGTATGTCATACCAAACGACCAATGACACTATGAAGCTAAAATCTTTTAGCTGTTCGGCTAGAGTAGTAGCCTCATGAGAGACTTGAACATCAGTTTTCTGAGTTTCAATAGCTAAAGTAATTAAAGCGTCATGGATGGCACTAATTTGATAACGGACTGCTTTAACACTGCTGATTCTTGCTTCCCAACGTGTGTCACTGAGCTTTTTTATAGTATATAATCCCAAGTGATCGGTTAGAATTTTCCATCGATGAACAGAAGCTGAAAACAATGTGAACAACCTCTGAAGTACTCCAAACAAAGTGACCGATTTTACGGATGACTTAGCGGCATCGCAGAGTACGAGATTGTAGCTGTGACAGCCACACGGTACATAAACAGCTAAGGGATTTATATCCAGAATTCTCCTTTGAACCCCAATATTTTTTCCTTTCATGTTAGCCCCGTTGTCATAACCCTGACCCCTACAATTGTTCAATTCCAGTCCATATTTATTTAAAACATCAATGATAACTTCAGTCAGTCTTTCACCAGTCGACTCATTGACAGGTATAAATTCTATGAAATGCTCTTTTACTGATATTATATCGTCATCTGATGATAAATCGACAAATCGTATTGTCAGTGAAAGTTGTTCTACATGACTAATGTCTGGAGTACAATCAGCTATAATGGAATAATATTTTGATTTCTTTGCGTGTGATATGATTTCTGACTTCACTTTTTCACCCATCAGCTCTATTAATTCATTTTGAATGTCTTTTCCGCAGTAGTGATCTGAAACATCACCCTTCATAGCTAATCGTAAGTGCTCCTGCATAACTGGATCAAATTTGGCTAGCAGTTGTACTAAGCCCAAGAACTTTCCGTTATTTGGCGTATATAGTTTGTCGGAAGTACCTCTAAACGCCATATTGTTTTCAGCTAAATAAAGTGTAATATGCAGTAATCTAGACAAAACATTATTCCATCTTGTAGTTTCCTTTCTAATCAAATGTTGCTCTTGGCAATCTATTGTTTTTCCTGTTTTTAATCGTAGTTCAGCATCAATCCATGAAAGGTAAAACTTCTTATGAGAAGTGCTATTCTCATGAATTTTTAACATTTCAGACAAGTGTTTCCAGTCGTTATATCCTTCAGATACTAAACTCGACGTTGAACTACTATCAAATAGCCGGCAACAAAAACAATAAACTCGATCCTTAGAAACGGAGTATGTTAGCCAACGACGCTGAATTGTTTCATTGTTTGAAAGTTTTTTTGTGAAATGAGAATTAGAGAAATGTCGCCCTGTATCATTCTTCGGATAATTATCAATGTGAGTTTGCACTGGGCCACTAGTTATTATATGATCAATAATTTTGTTATTTCGATTGAGTGGCCAAGTGGCTGGATCCGATATATTCGGGACAGCAGTACTAATGTCATCTAGAATTTGTTTTTGTACATCACCAATGGAGTCATCCTGAGCAGCATTTGTAATTGTAGCACAACTTTTCTCCTCACTTCGAGAAACTTCGACAGCAATGTCTTCAACAGCTATCTGATCAGACTTGTCAGACAGAGGCTCCACTATTGATGTATTCGTTTGTATTCCAGATGTAGATGCCACATTCGGGTCTTGATTTTTTGTTGTGATATATTTATCTATATTCATAAACTTTTTTGTTTTTTGAAATTCCTTTTCTTTTTCTGCTTTCCGTTTTCTATATTGTGATCCAGATTGTTTTCTTTTGATAGGATCAACGTGTTCAGACATTTTTTACTATTCAATTTAGTCAATCTATAAAATCTGCAACAATTGATATAAAGGGGCGCCTGCGGCGCCCCTTTATATCAATTGTCGCCCAGCCGCGCCCTACCCTAACGCCGCTACTGTGTGTAATGTTGTGGTATTGGTATGGTATGTGTGTTTGTGTAATGTGTGTGTGTTATGTGCCGCGAAATAATATTATTACCTACTTACAGTAACGTATTTGCAGACCAAGTTTCAAGGCCATTATTCTCTTCTATTATTTATTTTATAGGTATGTAAGTAGCTATGCAACTTTTATTAAATGATGGAACCTCATTCCAAAGACAATTTATCACGGTTTAGAAATCTTTTCATATTTTTTACCTAATAACTGCATTAGTAACATGCATCGATCAAAATCTGAACGAAAGAAGTCTGCACCAAATGTCAACGCAGCATTGAAAACAAAAGATGATTTATTACCTCTGATCGCCTATCAATATCAGGCGCAGCCCATCAACTTTATACCAGACAAAGAAATGGTGCCATTTCTTTGTCTGGTATAAAGTTGATGGGCTGCTTTATCAAATCTCCGTTGAAAATAGTCCATTTCTAAAATGACCTACGTTTTTCTGAAAATTCTAGTTTACTATGCAATAATTGTAGTCAAACTTGTAACGTGTGCAGAAAGAGACGATGTCATAAGTTGTGCTATAGGAGTAGCGAATAACAATTTCAATTATCGACGGTCAACTGTCATTCTATATCAAGATGTGGATGATAAACTCGTCACTGATTTCTTACAAGCATACAAAGGTACTGTGATGATCGAAAGTAGAGGAACTGACCCAGCGAAACAAGTAGTTATCATTGTAGAAAACTACCAGTCTTTCATGAGACTGCTGGTCCTGCTGAAGCCAGACCTCAGAGGGAGACACCTATTCAATGGCGGAGCCAAGTTCCTTATAATCATTAACTCGAACTGCAAGAATCTAGATCATATCACAAGCATCTTGTGGAGTTACTACGTCACTGATGTGGTCATCATTACTAAAGATAAGAAAAGCAAAGTTGCTTTGTACACCTACTATCCTTACAAAAACCATTTGAATTGTCAAAACACTGAACCTGTCCTGATCAACTATTGGAAACCAGACATGTCTTTCTATAACATGTTTCCGGACAAGATGAGCAACATGCACGAATGCCCTCTGTATATATCCACAAACAAGATCTACCATCAGGGAGGCACAGACAGGAAGATTCCACTACAAGTAATAAAGAAAGCCATCGTAAGATTACTCCGAGATATCATGAATTTTACTCCAATAGTGACTGCAAAAGATTATATAAGTATCGATTCGGATCGGGCTAAGAACTGGTCTGATTCTTTGAACGATGTCATTGCCGGGTTTGCAAATATTTCAACTTGTACCATACCTTTGGGCGTCGACAGGTTGGGTCTCTTGGATTACTCGATACCTTACTTTAGAATTCGTATAGCGTGGCTGGCGCCTCCAGTAGCTCCGGGGCCGATGTGGTGGCGCCTCCTTTCACCTTTAAACGGGTATTTGTGGCTAATTCTCCTAGTGGTTACCTTTTTAGTTATATCTCTTCCTTTTGTGTTGAAGTTTAAACGTACGAAGCGGTTTTGCAATCGTTATTTTAGAAATTTCGACAAAGTCCAAGGAGCTGCTTTCAGGGTCTGGGGAGCCATGCTAGGACAAACGATTAGAGTGGCTCCACGACGTTTCCGCGATTTTTACATTATAGGGATGTGGTTGTGGTTCACATTTGTCGTCAGAAATGCGTATCAGAGTGTTCTCATTGGAGCCCTTAAAACTGATACTCTGACAGGAAATTTTGCAAACTTGAAGGAAACTTTAGACAGTGGCTACAAATTTGGTGGTCGTGCTGGTATCTATGCTCATTTCGAATTCGACGACGTAATCAGGGATGGATTTGAAATAATCCCTGAAGTGAAATTCGAAGACGTATTCCTTGATATACTGGATGGCAATAAGAAGTTTGTAATAGCTACCTCCTTGGAGTATGCTTTTGCGTATTGTGCAGCTCAAGGGAAGAAGGAGAATGAATGTGGCCACGTTCTACCCGACTCAATTTTGACTGTGCCATTGGTTGTATGGATGAGGATGTACTCTCCGTTTGTGAGGCCGCTCGTAACATGGCTGCCGAGGATGATCGAAAGCGGTTTGTTAGAAAGAGACATAATAACGAAGACGACTTACGTGCCCACGATAACCTCTGATCCGTCGCCATTGACTCAGCACCAGACGCTCAGTTGTTTCCTCTGCCTGGTTTTTGGCTGTGTGATCTCTTTGATTATATTCTTTTTGGAGATTTTAAGGAAGGAATCTTCTAACTATACCATTGTGAAGAAGACTAAGTTGGATGCGTTAGAGCGGAAGAGTGAATTTGTAATAGAGTTTAAAGAATAATACCTCTTCTTTGTTTGCTATTGTGTAGTAGCGATTGCTACTCACACGTAATTATGAGTATTATTAAGTTTAATGTTTGGTATAGTGTTATTCTGAAGCTTAACTGCTTACTTGTCTAGGTTGTCTGTCCCATTAACAACTTTTCCAATGCAAACAAAGCAATTTATTCTTTGTTTACTTACAACTTAGATTTATCTTAGACATTTTGACTTCATAAAATAAAACCACAACACAAATTTTCGTATTTAATTTTATCACCAAACATAGAAAATAATTGTCATTTGTTTTCACAGTTAATTGACGTGAAATAACTAAAAGCATCTTTTGTCTTCAACATTCATACAAAAATAGACATTTAAGGACAACGATATAGAGTCTATATTACAATACTAATCATTTGTGCGGGATAGTACAATTACTACACAATGGCACTATTGATGCCCGGCTCCTAACAGGAGAACTGGTGGTTATGATAACTACACGAAAATATTTATATCTACTGGTTCTTTGAAAATACTTTGAAGGCAATCTTAAATGAAAAGCTTCTAACCTAAACAATAATGGGTCTTACTTACTAAGTTATAAAGTCTACACTTTGACATCCAAAATAGGAAAGTGTTAGTTTTTATTTTAAATCTAGAATTAATGAAATGTACATAAATATATTTTATTTTGCTTTAAATAATATTCATGCATACAGATATAAACCGACATGAAGAAAGGAAAGAAATCTCTTCCAGCTTACCGGTGATAGGAAAGTAAATAAAAAGAGGATGAAGACAACGTGTGTATGAGTAGAAGAGCAAACAAAATACATAGATTACAAAAGATATAGATAGAAACAAATCTCTAATTTCAATATAAACATACAATGTTATTTAAGAACACTGTATGAGTAAGCTAATAAACTGACCGACCTGAATATAATAAAATAAAGTTAAATACACCTATTAATATATCCATAAAAATTCTATTGACAAGTTATCAAATTCTTTCTAACAAAATACTATTACTTATTTGAACGGTCCGATTTGTCTAGACAACACATTCCAAAGGCGAGGAGGTCAGTTACATAAGAAATATCTTACACTTCTCTTATTATAATAAAAAAAAATGTTTAGTTAACTATACCATTCATTATTATACACAATAAGTTGTACAGTTAAAAGATTTTCTTACAAGGTCATACATAAAAAACTAGCTAGCTACTGCAACCAAAGCCGTCTTTAACTTATTGGAGGCTTTGGGCATATTAGGATAGTGGGGCCCCTATGACTTTGACAGAACACTATTTTGTTAGAATAAACCAAGAAAGTAGATAGATAAGCAAGCTTCTACATTTATTTTTATTGACAGTCACATTAAATGAATAGATAATGTAATATAATCCACAAAAGTAACTCTTTTAACATTCACAGGTTAGTAGGTACTTAAGAATATAATATGTTGATTGAAGAAGAACCCTTTTCGATTTGAAATGTGCAAAATAGTTAGTCACTCCTTCAAAATCGATGTTTTTGAGCACTTCACATTCTATGGACATCAGACAAACTGGTTAATATTGTGGCCAGTAATTTAGGTTCCATTTATTCGAATCAAAAAGTTTTTCGGTTATCGTTTAGTGATCTGGCAGGAAGTAGGGGCCCCTAGCGATCACGGGGCCCTGGGCACTTGTCCAGTGTGCCCAGCGGGAAAGAAGGGGTCTGCCTGCAACTTCGTCCGTGTGGATGTCGGAAATTATACCAAGGGAACGTTCTACCGGGATAAATTATCCTTTGAAATTAATCTAGTTGTAAACTACTTCTGTGCTAAATTCCATCCAGATCCGTTCAGCCGTTTGAGCGTGAAGGCCGGACAAACATACAAACTCACTCACGAAGTTTCGCCTTTATAATATTAGTGTGATGGCAACATATATCAATATTAATGTAAGTCAAATAATACTCTCAAAACTTTGTTCATTTGTTTTTACTCGTAAGGTATGCATTTGATGGATAATAGCAACATAAATTCTCTACCATTACCTTGCGCTTAACCTATATAATATGGGGTCGTGAATTAAAATACCTACCAATATCTAATAATGTTTTTTTTTAGGATTTCGATTTATCAGTTTATCTCAGAAAAAACGTGCACATTGCTGCGTGCGTTTATTCTAACACTGTTTTATCATAAAAAAACCTAATAATTCTTATTTGAAACTAATTCCAAATTCGCTAAAAAATCGAATGCAGTCAGAGTTATTTTCTAACCAGCAAGCTCGTTTAAGGTCGCTTTTGCATAAAACCTTTACAGTACTTAAACTATCTATTTACACCTGTCCAACACTAGAGCTAGCAACTTAAAACAAGTAAGCGAGAAACGAGCCGCGAGTACTAGACAGCGACGAGCGAGTACCTACTTGCTGATATGCTTATGTGGCAAGCGAGCGTGGCGGCATCGCTGAGCGAATACTCTCTGAAAGCTCTTGTCGCAGCGACAAATGAGTACCGCCGACGATGTCAACAGTCAGCGATCAACTATCAATATAGTTGTATCTCTTTTACTCACACAAAACCTACAATATTTTTTACGTTTCCTGACAGAGAAAAGCGTTGATAGCTCGACGCTACCTCAGCGGCGGTCGGTCAGGTGCCCGAGATATGCTGCAGAGAAGTTCAATTTAAAAGGGAAGACGTAAATTTATTAAAAGAATGATAAAAAACTACACAGCGTCTCTCTCATTATTAGTGTTCAATTTTATGAATCGTGAAGAAAACTAATCAACCCTTAATAATCAAAATATTGAAACCAAAAAGGATCCAAACATTTTTTTTATATCATCATCCCAATACTCGTACACTTATCGATCCTTTACTTATGTTGAAATGTTCATAAATGTTTCTACGCAGTAATAACGCAAATAATTTAAACATATGCCTTCATTTGTCATGGCAGACTGTGCTGCCATAGCGAGTGTAATCTTCCATGGAAAATGTTTTCACGCTCCCGCGAGAAGACACGAAGTAAATTTCATTAAAACTCTCGCTCATTTAAAAAAAGAAAGGGCGAATATTTAGTTGAATAAAGAAATTGGAATATATTTATTATTAGGTATTTTTTATCTTTTCTCTCACGTTCACGCTATATTTTTTAAGTTAGACATGTGTTTATTTTACTCAGTATTTGGGCGTAAAGCATGTGTATTTTTCTGGGTTACTTCTGTAACTCGGTAAGTTATTGCCACAGGCTGTGTTAGCCATATAAGGCCGTATTTTAGCAATACAATCAATGAATTGTGTGGAGAAAACTTTCGGCAAATACCAAATTCGTAAGTGATTTATTTCAGACCTTAAGCTGTATACAGGGTGTAACCGAAAGGGTATATATACATACAAAAGCATATGCTACAGACCATCAAACTGAACAACTTTTACTACGGGACCAACTCCAAAATCGCAAAAAAAAATCAACTGTTCTATACATTTTTGGTCACGTGGGTCGTCGAAATGTAGGGAACAGCTGATTTTTTTCCCATAGTAAAATTTGTTCAGTTTAGTGGTCTGTAGCATATCCTTTTGGGTTACACCCAGTATAAATGTTAGACATATTTTTCTCTTGACTGGAACAGTTCCAGGGTAATGTGTAAAAATCTTATTTGAATAAAACTTCCTTAATGATTGTAATCATCTCTACATATTATAAAATAAAGTCCGCCTTCTGTCTCTCTGTACGCTTAGATCTTATAAACTCCGCAACGGATTTGAATGCGGTTTTCATGAATAGAGTTATTCAAAGGAAGGTTTATACGTATAGTTTAACTACCCAACGGCTTCGCCCGCGTGATAGTATCTACATTGCACCAGTGGGAAGTCGGGGTGGGTCGCTAGTATTATAATATACGAAGCGAAAAGAATTTAATGAAATTTATTGTTGGGATAAAACAAAGGATAAAGTTATATATAAAAAACTTTATACGTAAACAAAATCCAACAAGGCCAGAGTCACATTGCTATTACTGTCTAAAGTCCAATGCGAGTTATTCTACATTATTCTCCCGTGCTATAATTTACTATGTGTGACACAAATTTGTCATATCACCATAAAGTTATAACTTACGTCCCTAGTGACGCCAAAATGCAATCCAGATGCATCTGTACGTAACAAATGTCCCACGCTTGTGTGGAGCGGATGCAAATCATCTCGTTAAACCCATTGTGATGTACAATCTAGTAAAATGTAAATGTTATCACTGACAAGTCATTAAGTAGTGAACGCGAATAAAATCTTCATAAAATTAGCATTTCAGTTTAAGGCGTCCTCTGACAAGCGCGCTGCGATGGTGCGACGCAATTCTACTAGAAATATTTCAGTGAAACTTTTAAAGAGATTGTCGCGTCATACCTGTCTGCGGGTATCTTTACGTAGCAATTTTTTATCCCTCATATTTTATGCTATGCGTACTTTAGTGCTTGAAGACCGCTACCTATATAATATGGGGTCGTGAAAATACTATAATGTATTTTTATTTTGTATTTTTGTTATGTATTTCGATTGACCAGTTTTTCTCAGAAAAAAACGTGCATACTACTAATGCACGTTTTTCTGAGATATATTGCGTTAAGTTTAACACTGTTTTATCATAAAACCAAATAATTCTTATTTAAAACAACAAATTCCAAATTCGCTTAAAAATCGAAAGCA
Source organism: Hyppa rectilinea (assembly GCA_951799385.1). Lineage (NCBI taxonomy): Eukaryota > Metazoa > Arthropoda > Insecta > Lepidoptera > Noctuidae > Hyppa > Hyppa rectilinea. Next base: position 4,809,356 of record OX637318.1, on the reverse strand, counting down.
GCCGGAGTTCTTTTCTAACCAGCCTGCTCGTTTATGGTCGCTTTTAATAATAATAATAAACATTTATTTCAGACTCACTTCCATATTTGTTAGTAACAATGTAATCTTATCAACTAGTGCTAGTAAATTAATTCAGGTGTATGTAAAGTTTTATTTTAAGGTACGGAGGCTCACCGACCCAGGGGAATGTCTACTTGACTGCGTGCATCCGTATCCACCGCCCCAAGATCGGAGAGTCTCACCTATCAGCTAACGTACTAAGAATGATGTTGTTGTGCTTTTGCATAAAACTTTATGCTTTGCATAGAATATGAGGTGATGATAGTAGTCAGCTTATAGTGTTCCCACTGCTGGGATTTCTGTGAGAGGGAGTCGGCCGTTACGCACTACGCGAACCCAGCGCGTGTTGGTGGATATCACATACATATGTCTGCTGGGACATGCCGGTTTCCTCACAATGTTTTCCTTCACCGTTTTGAGAGCAATGATGATGAAATAAATTACGCAATGTAAAGCGCCTTCTTGAATTCGAACCCACGCCCGTAAATCGTAAATCACGGCCGTTACCACTGGGCTTTTTTTTTTTTTTTTTTTTAAGGCTGGGAAATCATCCAATGACTGCTCCCGCTCTGGGTGGAGCGGAAGGGAGTGTCAGACTCTTACTGACTAAAACCCATCCATGTTCCTTCCGTAGCCCTTTATGTTCCGGGGTAGCGGTAACCCTTTCGGACAATCCCGCTTACCCGGCAGGCTTGGCCCTAAGGGGCCCCTTCATATGCTGACATCTCTTTGAGGCGCGCGTGGAACATATACGCGCCGTACGGCACGGGTCTGGTGCTGATCGGACGGTGAGTCACCCATTACTCACCGCCCGCAGGCCCGCGCCTACGGTGGCCGGGAGTCGTCACGTGGCTCCCGACGCCCGGAGCGTCTAGCGCGGCGGCTGGGACGGGAGGACCTTTCTCTCTCCCATCCCGCCACCTCCTTCGCGAGCATAACTTTTTCGCAGAAGGAGGTGACTGCCTCCCACTCCCTCTCGCCCCGGACCATGGCTTGCACCAGGGCCGGGCGCGAGAGGTCGCCGCCGCCGATGTTACCACTGGGCTGCTCTCATGTTTATGGAGGTCAGTTAAATATAAATTGTACACATTTATCATAGGTATTGTTTTTTTAGGCTTGTGTTTGACAGCAGACTTGCTTAATGGTAATTTAAGACAGGACTATACATCTTTTTTTTACTGTAATATTTGAGACGAGACCAGGGTTTAAGAAATATATTTTATTTTCCTTTAGGTACTATAATTTTGGGTAAAACTTTCGTAAGTTCCAACATATCACTCATGTTAACAAATAGAATACAAATAATGATTCTATTTTTTGAATACCGAACATGTACTAAAGAGTATAATTATGAAACTTTACTATACAGAAATATTATAGATACTGACGAATTAACCACGACTGACGGCCAATTTCACCAATAAAACTGAACGCGATCAGTACAGATTCAGCACATATAAACCACGTTCAAGAACTATCAGTGTCAATATTCCATAACGATGATGGCACTGACAGCGCTCGAATGCCATTTAAATGTGCTCATCGCGTTAGTGTCACTGGTGCAATTTGCCCTAACTCCTAACCGTAAAAAGCCCGAACTGCATATTTATATACAGAGTTGATACGACAGAGGGACTTTCCTTTAAACTGCATATACTAGGGACCATTTTAAAGCTCTGTACCAAAACCCAATTAAATAGGTGCAGTAGTTCACTCACAAATGATTTTTTAAGTTTTTGCCCACTTTGAACACGATATCTTTCCTAACAGCGCACCGGCGCGCGCGCGTCGGGGGCGCTTTGTTACAAGATCAGTTTTTATTTACAAAGGGTGATTGCATTTTACTCTGAGATGTAAGCTATTTAGTTTCAAACAAAAACAATCTGTATAGCCTTTTCCTAACTATGTTCATCTAACCGGATGCAGCTGAATACCAGTATTTAACTCGGAGCGGCCTATCTGTAAACTATTTAGTTTGTTTGAAAAAAGAAAATATTTTTAAAATATACACGTACACGTACGTAGTGTAATTTTATGCCCCTCTGTCATATCAACTATCTATAAAGAACAACATGTGAAGCCATATCAACTATCTATAAGGAACAGCATGTGAAGCTAAGTCAGAGGCCCATGGGCAGCATAAAAACTCTGACACCAGGTTAGTCACTACCCTCACGAAAAGGAGGAGGAGATAAGGAAACAACTAATAGATGACGATGATCATGATTCCGATCAGTCAATGTATGTAATCCTATAGAACCTGACAAATCCGCGCCGAGAAAGTTATGCTTCTTCCTTCTCGCTCTAATAAAGAATGTTACTGAGCGAAAAAAAAGGATACAGTAATGGGAACATGGGAATAGGTCTATATGAGTCCAAATACATTTTTCCCCTTCTAGGTTCAAATCCAGATATACTGGGTGAAACCGAAAAGGTATATACATACAAAAGGATATGCTACAGACCTCCAAACTGAACAACTTTTACTATGGGACCAACTTCGAAATCGTGAAAAAAAAATCATCTGTTCCCTACATTTCGACGAGTCACATGACCAAAAATTTATAGAACAGCAGATTTTTTTTCGGTTACAACCTGTATAAAATAATTTCACTCTTCAAGCAGCTAAGGTAGGCGGCTCCACAACTAGATAAGGTACTTGTAAGGACAAAGCTGGTTGTGGCAAAGCAGGGAACAGAATGGGGTACTGAGGAGGTGGTTGCAGTCCTTGCGAAGGTGGCCTGGCTTCTGGCTCGGAGCAGTGCAGTAGCCAATGGGTGAGCATCCTCCCGCGACCCTTCAGTTCCACTTCACCTCGTCGGTCCACCACAAAGGTGCCCCATTGGTCGAGTAACGCGCGTGTGTTGTCGCTTAAGTGGATCCGTAATGCTGGAAAGGGCATAGAACATTAGTTGTTGCTTTTGAAGCGACATCTATATCGCCACATATGAACTACGCGCAATGTGACGCACATTGATGTCACGCAAAATTCTGCACCGCGCAAGTAAAGTTTACCACATCCCGACATCAGTTGTTGGCTAGTAGCCCACCAGACACAACACCCATGTGGTCAGAGGATCCTCCCTTTTCTATAGAGTATGAGTGAACTTTGCACCCTGTTTCTCATACCTCTAGCTCATGATACCCAAAACAACTATCTGAAGAATTTGCTTCCATTGCCTTACATCTATGATCAGTGTAGCAGTCAACTACTGTTTAAACTAAGTAATTAACTTAACACGGCAAAGGTCAATCAAATTGGAGGCTTTTAGAAACTGAGGTTTACTTATTACCCTTTTATTAACAAAAGTGATGAGTTACAATTTATTTCTTTATCATGTATCTGTTTGTGTCGTCACAGCGGGTTTTTTTTTGAGGGTGGGCAATCATCAAATGACCCTTCCCGCTCTGGGTGTCAGACTCTTGCTGACTAAAACCTATCCATGTTCCTTCCTTAGCCCTTTATGGGCCGGGGTAGCGGAAACCTTTCGGACAATCCCGCTGACCAGCTCGAGCGGGTACTATCAGAATACCAGCGCTACGACACTTCTTTTTAAATGTCAATTTTTTATTTTTACCTTGCTTTGGACTTGTATTTCTCCGTGTCTTTTGTTTATATTATAATTTTTCATTTTATATAGGTAATAATTATAATTTGAAAAAGTAACAAATACCATGATATGATTTGATACTTTTTTCGAATTATTGCTGGAAAAGAATGGATTTATAAAGTCATTAGTAATGGAATTATTGTAACTTACGTTGTCCGGTAGACTCCATCCGACTGGCAGTGTTGACTGTGTCTCCAAACAGACAGTAGTGGGGCATCTTGACGCCCACCACTCCGGCGCAGACCGGACCGGAGTGCACTCCAATACGAACCTAATCGAGTATCGATAAGTTATTACTTTCAGTTTCTGGCGCAACATGGAAAATCATATTATAAATAATAATGTACAGATAAACTTTTTTTTTTTAAGGCTGGGAAATCATCCAATGACTGCTCCCGCTCTGAGTGGATCGGAAGGGAGTGTCAGACTCTTACTGATTAAAACCCATCCATGTTCCTTCCGTAGCCCTTTATGTTCCGGGGCTGCGGTAACCCTTTCGGACAATCCCGCTTAATGTACAGATAAACTACGATAACATTTCACGCCGCTCCAAAATTCAAAACTATTGAAAGTATTTTGTGAAACTGATTACACAGCGCCACCAAGACTCACAACGCATGTTGCTACTGAAGACGAATACTAACAACTACATACAAACTCTTTCGTAAGGATGTGACTACAAACATTGAAACAGTAATTTGGAGGGGCGCGTCATATTATCGTATTTCATCTCTACGTATATTTGCTTTACATTTACAAAGATGATTGAACATTTGAAAAACTGTGTGTCACTTTTCAAAAAAGCTAAGAGTTACCCAGCTGAAACATGCAGTACACATGTACCAAATATCGTAATAAACTCTAAGAACTACGTTACATTGAACTTTCTTCCACTATTTTCTTGCATCTAACAGAATATTCCCTTGACTGTCACGCAGCAGACATAATACAAAAACTTATTGTTCAAGGTCACAGTGCCGGTGCCCGCGTTGGCGTCTAACGTGTTAAAAGTGCACTCTTCCACAAGCTCATTTTGTAAGACTCACCTCCAACCGATGTGTGGGCCGGTGCCGCACGACGAACCCCCTCACTGCTTCCACAATAGCCAGCGCCATGAGGCAGATCTCCCTTGCGTGAAGGTCGCCGTTCCTCTCCGGGAGGCCAGACACCACCATGTAAGCGTCGCCTATCGTTTCCACCTTTAGGACACAAAGGAAGGAATCATTTAAGAGGATTGAAGACGAATATAAAGCCTCTGCAGTTTACCTAGGTATAGGCATTAGATTGCTCAATATTTTATTGAGAAAACTCGATCCAGATCATTAATTGAGCTGTCTACATTGCCAGTTTTATTCATCAGGGGCGATCGGTGAAGCATGTGAAGCTAAGTCAGAGGCCCATGGGCAGCATAAAAAAAAACTCTGACACCAGGTTAGTCACTAACCACACGAAAAGAAGAAGATTGGTGATAGCAGCAGAAGTCACTTTGCGTAAAAGTGGATATATAATATTTATACCCCTAAGGATAAAATTGCAATTAAATTAGCCACAAGGCAAAAGTACCTCAAATTACCGTTTTTACTAATACTGGACACCTAAATGCTTAAGCACGCTCGGCTTGGCTAAAGTTAAAAAATCAACAGAGCCTTCTTTATGCTACCATATAGCAGCCTAGAGTATGTGAACCCGGCATTAATCTTCCGTCCCCAAATAAACACATACCTTATAAACATCATAGAATCCTATGATCCTGTCGAAGGTGCTGTACAGGTCGTTCAGTAGATCCACCACCTGCATCGGAGTAGAGGCGGCACAGAGTTCAGTGAACCCCACTATGTCGCTGAAGTATACTGTGACACACTCGAAGCTTTCTGGCTGGACCACTTCACCTGCCATCAGCTGTTGAGCTACGGGCCTGGGCGAACATGGAAAGAAATGCGTAATTTTTCAGGTGTCTAATACTATAGCTGCGTATCTGCGTATCTAAGCGGTCTGCGAGGAATACAGCCACCAATGGACCTCTTCATTTCCATAGCTTGAGCTAAGCTAGTGTTGTTATTGGTTAATTTTACGCACATTCACCGCAAAGCATCCCCACATATCTCTGCTGGAAACGCACCCTTAAAGATTAATTTATTTATTTATCCTTTATTTCAGGCAACGAGGGCCCATAAAACACAGTACATAATTAAAATACAGGGTGTAACCGAAAGGGTCTATACGAGTACATACAAAAGCATATGCTACAGACCACCAAACTGAACAACTTTTACTATGGGACCAATTCCGAAATCGCAAAAAAAACATCAGCTGTTCTATATATTTTTTGTCACGTGACTCGTCGAAATGTAGGGAACAGCTGATTTTTTTTCAGTATAAAAATAATAACTGTAAACTAATACATATTTTAAAAACTCGTTGTGATTTATAACTATCGACTACGTATTCTATATTCAAAGTCAAAGTCAAAGTCAAATCATTTATTTCAAATAGGCACAAGTAAGGCACTTTTGAACGTCAAAATGAACAAGAAATAGAATTGCTTCTAGTCGCCCCTTCCAAAAGGTAGTTTCGTGTGGAGAAGAATGGGCAAGAAACTTCACCGTTACTCTTTTAAAATGTTTTACAATGTTTTGTATACATGAATTATAACATTATATGTGAAGACGATGCACCCAGAATAAAAACACTACACCACAAAAGGTGAAAAGAAAAACACATTATAGTAATGGCAGGTAAACTTAAGTATGTCAAAAGTACATGGTGCTCACATATTTACAAACATTTATTATATCTATTATTTACAAGAGTTACCTTGGAAGCACTTGGTAGAGCAGTTCTTCAGATCTCCGTTTCTCCATGGACAGTTGTTCAGTTTTCTCCTCAACCAGGGACTCGAGGTTGTTCGCGTACTGTTCCATGCGACGAAGGAGATCGTCCATCAAGTTGTCACAGTAGCCCCTTAATGAGGAAATGCGTAGTTAATTGGGAATAATAAGCTTATTTTTCTCTTGTATCTTGTTTGTCTTGTATTGTAAGACAGGAAGACCATTTAAAAGGTGGAACGATGAAATAATAATAAAAACAGCTGGCTAAACTTGGTGCAGACTGACGAAAGACAGAAAGTCATGGAAACATTTGGAGAAGGTTTTTACCGCCTATTACTTGGAAAACTATTACTAACA